>JAHDVF020001585.1:0-1371408 GCA_022606425.2 Lepidostoma basale
ATGACGACATTATTAAGTATGCCCTTCGAATTTTAACCTTCCAGAGCGGGCGGCCTTTGATGACATGGTCATCTATCAAGGCTACTCTCAAGAAGTGTGGACTCAACAGAAAGCTGACCCAAGATAAGGCGTCCTGGAAAAATCATATTAGGAGAACCAACCCCACTTAAAGTGGGAAATAGCAAAGTGAAAGAAGAAGAAAGTTTAACACGGAAATCCATTGTATACATATCACGTAAACCTCAAAAGGATACAAGATAATAGACACGTGTGTAAAACTTACCAAAAACATAAAGACTGATTATTCCTTAAAATGTGCTAAACCACAATAGACTTCGCGGTAGACATTAAAAGACACGGGACTAACAAACTTCTTTAACCATCACCATTCCAATGTCAAGTGTGGCTCGACTTAGTATTTCTTACACCAACTCCAATGTCAAGTTAAACTCGACATTATACGAAGCAATTTTTAAAATTAACTATGCAATATTAATTACACTACTCCAATACGATTTTTGAATAAGTATTTTCTTGTTAATTGATGAAGCAATTGGTGGAATGTAAAATAATAATAATTCAGGAGTGCAAAATGGTTAATGGCGACAAAGGAAGGTAAACAAACAGTGGTTGCATACCAAGTATACTAAAAAAAGTGTTTAATTAAGTGTTTTAAAATAATTATGGGCGACAACGTAATAAATCTCTTATTACTTATTAGCCGTTTTAGAATACTCCATTTCAATCGTCTGCATCAATTCGTCTGTCATTCGGAGATCTTATTTAGTAATTATGATTGTCTCCACAAACGAAGACCACACTGCTGTGCTGACGCTAATATATTGTTTCTTGAACAATGTAAAACTCTTACTTTAATTAGTAATGTGAATAAAAAACGACAGTTATACAGAAGCTTTATTATATTTTATGCAAATGACATGTTTTGCATCGATAAGCTGTTATGTAAAGTCTTTATCAAGTCGAAACATGCCATTTATATCAAATTTAACATAACTTACAGAAAAAAGGCATTTTCCTTAATAATTAATACGAATGAAAACAATTAATATATGATCCGTCTTCTAGGAGTTTTATCAAATGTGTTTGACATTTGATAATGCCTTAGAAGGGCGAATGCTGTGATTGCTGGGAAAATACTGCAGAGGAAAGACCTAGGTGGAGAACAGCAGTACATAAAGGCACACAACACTCTGAAGCACAGCGCAGAGACGACGCCGCTGAGATGAGGAGGAGGAGAAAGGAGAGACCACTGGGAGACGGTGACGGCTCGACTACAGGCGCCTTCCCCTGCCCCAGATGCCCCACAAAATATGTATAAATACGGACCCACAACCGTGAAGGACAGTCTTCCATGGACACGAGGGACAGCCGATGATGATGATGAGAAGGGCGAAACATGTCTTTCCAAATAAAACTTTATAAAACTCCTAAAAGACAGACGTTTTCATTTATATTAATTATTTAATATGGAATTTTACATCATTGTTCAAGAAACAATAAACGAATGAAAACATCTGTTTTCTTACAAGTTTTATTATATGTATTTTATGTGAATGGCTTGTTTCTACAGTCCAAGGCATCAAATGGATAAAATATTATGAAACCTTTGGAAAACAGACGTTTTCGTTCGTATTAATTATTTAATATGGAGTTTTGCACCATTGTTCAAGAAACAATAAATGAGTTCACCTTAATATTAATACGAAATCAATACAATTTAATTATTCAACGAATTGACAAACGCTATCTGCATAGATAAGATCGATTAAGGAAGATCTTAGAGTTAGAATGATCAAGATAATGTACGTATTATGTAACCGGACTATCTGAACGAGGAAGAAAATAATTGAAAGTAAAACTTTGTTGGCGTGTGTCAAAGTGTCAGTGGTCCGGCGTGTGTAGCGATAATATTAGCTAACAAAATGGCATTGTAATCAGACAAAAGCGTTATCTACACGGAAAAGTGGCCACAAAGCTAAAAGAAAGGATTTGCCATATAACAATAATTAAAATCAAGGACGCGAGTGACACGAAAACATTTCGTTTTATTGTCTCACAAGCGTGAAAAATTGCAAACAAACGCGGAGCGAACATATTATATAATACAAAACAAATGCATTTCTATTCTGCATCGAAAATGAGACTGATTTCATTTTTTAACATCCTTTATCAGATATGTTTAGTAGTCTTATTATTGTTCTTTTCACGGTGTCATGACAGGTCCCCCCAACATTGACTATCATTTGAAAATAGATATCTCTATCCTTGGCAGCTCAAAACAGCTTTCTAACTAACAAACTAACCATCACGCCGTTTCCCCGAAGGGATAGGCATAAATAGGCAGAAATAAGTGGACGGCCTCACTTTATTTTCCTGACATACTTCTTTCGCTTCCTCAACATTTATCAACGTGTCATGCACGCATGTCGATTTCTCCGACTCCTTACGTGGCCGACATTCGATATTTAATTTATTTGATCGTGCCACGTTTTCCTCGGTCTTCCTCTATTTCTAGTTCCGTTTACATTGTTAACAAATTTGATGTTTCGAAAAGTTTGGCCCGTTTTTTTGTACAAAAATCACATTTATTTGAAAGGTTAAATAAAAAATACATCAATCAAAATATTGTCCATCGTTAGCCACTTATTTTACCCATCTTTCTGGCAATAGATGAATCCCGCGTCGAAAAAACGCCTCGTCTTTTGAGGCAATCCAGGTATCGACCCAATTCTTGACATCTGCCTATGAATGGAAGTGCTGCTCTTCTAAGGCATGCGTCATGGATCTGAACAAGTGGCAGTCCGATGGTGCCACGTCTGGTGAATAAAACGGGTGTGGTAGAATCTCCCAACCCATTCTATATGTAGTTTTTAGCAAATTATTTTAATATAAAAATAAAATATATGTATAAGGGTCATTAAGATGGTTTGGACACATGGAAAGAATTAATGTAGACAGAATAATGAAGAAAGTATATGTAAACGGAATTAGAAATACAATAGAAATAGTGGAAGGCATAGATTATTATCGTTTAATTGTCTTTTAATTTCACCAGATATAAATGTCTTATCAATCGTGGTTTTTTTTTCAAATGAGATAAATATCTTTAAGATCCTGATAAATATCAGATACATGCAATAATTTGCATTTTGCTATTCCACTTGCCTCACTCTTCGATCTCAAGAGATGTTTATCTCACGTATGTTACAGTGCGTCCAATCAGGGTGCTATCGACGAGATTGACATTTTACGTTCTTCTTTTGTATTATTTGTGAAAGGTGTATCTACCATATATACTTAAACAGTATTTTATATGTGTTAATACTCCGGTGGGAACTTAGGTTTGAGAAAAATAAAGTGGTGTAAAAACTAGTAAAAGTAGTTTAAAAACCTTTTTTAATATTTTCCTTCTAATACAGGTCAGCCATGGACATGTTGCCAGACAAGGAAAGGATAGATAGACACCCAGAGTCTTGATGTAGAGACCATGGAAAGAAAAAGAGGCATCGTTTGACCCCAGAAAAGATGGGCTGATGACATAATTCAAGTCGAGGGAGGAAAATGAATAGTTGCGTTAGACAGAAAAAAAATGGAGACGATTTGAAGAGGTCTACATCCCACATCCAACAGTGGACAGGTAGCAAGAGAGAAAAAGAATATAGGTTGTTGTTGAATCAAATCAGAAGTAAAAAAACGTTTTTTAATCAAACAAAAATCATTTAAATTAATTAATTATTAATTGAAAATACGCAAACAGTGAATAAGAAACTCTAGAAAGTATATGTAATTCATACAGCGATACGTTTAATTCTACCGAAAGTTGAATACTTTTGGATTTTCTTTCAACACAACTGTTTATTAAATCTTATGTATAAATTGAACTACTGAAAAAACCAAGCTACAAACAAATATTTTACTGAAAAGTCTGGATTTCAGCGTGTATTCAAACTCGACTTCATTAATGGCAAATATTACATGATCGTATATATAATAAAACCCTCACTTTATTTTACGCATCGAAATTATTATATATCGAGTAAAATCTGTTACACATTTACGTATTAATATTTCTCATACTTATTACGAACATAATATAAGAGATAAATTGAAAAATAAAATGCTCGTCCTTTCAATGAAAGGAAATAAATGTTGAGGTATTTATTTACAATAGTGAAAAACTCTGTCCAATACATATTTCGATCTTTCAAATATCGAATAGATTCAATTTTGTTTGATAAAAGCGTTTATATATTAAGAAATATTTCTCTGATTACGGCATGTTTTCAATTGGAATCTGAAAAAGAATCGGATGAAACGAATGTCCCGGAAAATAAGCAATTTTTCCGTCATAGATTATTGACAACCATTTGCCCGGTATCAATTTTGGCGCCAAGTTCCCAGCTCCCAAGATGTCACCCAGAAGGTCAACGCGCTCTAGCGGCAAGAGTCCGAAGCTTCGACGTCGCCCATAAAATCGAATTCTCGATCACCAGTAAATTGGCACTTAATACAAAAGCACTTCACGGCAACGGTTAAAAAATAGACAAGTTAAGATGTAAGTACAGATTTTTTACTAGATTGCAATATCGGCTATTCACTTGTTCGCGCCAAGTGCGCGTACGGGTTTTCCGTTGGAATGCAGTCCGAAATGGCGCGCCGTGCAAACAAAATAACGAAAACGAAAGTGTGGAACCCGTTGCCAGCGATAGGCGCCGATAGTAAACGATCAGTTTTCAAGGATAAAAAACATTAACAGGATTCAACGTTAATCTTACTTGTCTGGAACAGCATACAACGACCAGATCACTTGGATGTCGTAGACACTTCGGTCACATTTTTTCAACAGCAACCTAATCACCAAGAAGTATGTTTCAAATTCAAAATAGAAAACGTTCCAACGTAAATTCACATTGATTTGTTAATATTATAATTTTGGTAACACAATACAAACATGATATCAAAAACGAAACGTGTATATTAGGGTGTCCCTTATTTTTCAAAGTTTTAATTTTAAAATGCATAGGCTATTGTTTTATTCATTTGGGCCTAAAACATCCGAAAACATTTTTTTTCCTTATTCGGAACAGTGTAACCCGTGCCGACTTGCGCGCAAAGATGTCCCATACAAATTGCGTCACATGAGCGGCGCGCTGTCGTTGTTATTATCATTTAGTCTAGCTTGTCGGGTAGTAGCATGGATTGTTTTATATTTCGAAGATGTCAATGGAACTAAGAAGCAATTGAAACAGTATTTTCTTGGTTGGTGAAGTAAATCACCAAATAACAGGGGTAAACTACTATCTAATCGTCAAGTTCTCGCAGTTCTATTTTTCAACATACGTGAAGTTAATTTGACTGTTAATGAAAGCCCAAATCTTGTCATTCTGGAGTGCAATATATTCTGAAAAAAGGCTAGAATACCTACCAGAGCTGTTCAAAATTATGTTTAGAAGTTGGTAGATCTTTATCAGGTCTGACGAGAACTGCAAAAAATAGCAAGAAGATTCAGGATTTACATAGGCGCCGCGAAGAGATCTTTCAACTTGAATTAGATAATTTATTCGATATCGCACAAGCCAATGCACTTAAATGTGCTGTGATACGACAGCATCTTATACAGGATGCTTGAACGGAGCTTGTGTGCAAAAACTAGAAAGAGATTTCTTACTCTTTGCTTGCCGCCTACATATATATGAACTGATGCTCAAAAGTGCGTTTGAATCACAAAATCGATTGTTGAAGATGATTATAGTGATAACATTGAGCTTGCTATTGTTTTTCTGGGTGGAGGCAATGAAAATAAAATAAAAATCATACCTGCAGGCCCAATGCATCAAGCACGATGGATGGCAAGAACTCTTAAATAAACATTTGTGGTACTTGTCAGAGAAAATAGCCATCTTTTTAATTTTCAATGACAACGTTGATGAGCAGACCAAAGGAAACATTGTAGAAAACTTACAAAAAGAAAGTTTTGGTGATTCGGGAAAGATATATGTTCCATCGAAGGAACAGATGTCTGTCTCTTTATATGGTACGCAAGTATTGTTTAATCTGGTATTTAAATTAGCACTTATTTGTTTTATTTATAGGTACTACAAGTATTTGTTATCTTGTTTTATGGAAATCTTTGAGTGATTTTGTTTCTGTCAAGAGAAAAGATTTATTTTCACGATTGAAACTTGATAGTAGTTTCTTTCAAGAAATTGTATCATCATAGAAAGATAACGCGGAGTTTGTGGAAGCTAAAAAGAAGGTTACCAGCTTAAAATCAGTTAATGACACAGCTGAAAGAGCTGTTAATATAATAAAATACTTTCATGGTTTGACTACCGCAGATGAAGAACATAAGCAGTTCATATTATGTTGTGTGCCAGAACATAGAAAAATTTACCCAGACTGTAAAAAACGAGACTTTGAAGAGGAAATATCCAAGTAAATAAATAAATATAAATTCGGATCTTTTTTGATAATTACAAGAAAAACATTATATAAATACATGTTTTCATCAATATTTATCTAACATAATGGTTTTAAGTGATCATCTACAACTACATTTAAGAGACACTTAAACCGGCTATTTTCTAAAACTTTGAGGGCAAGTCGGCACGGGTTAGAATTAACGTAGGAAGTTGAAATTCTGTATTTTGGTAACTAGTAGACTATTAAACATAATTAGGGGGTATGCGTTTCAAAAATCTAAAAAAAAAAAAATTTGCCCATATAAGGGACACCCTAGTGTATATTAAAAAAAATGAAGGTTGTTCAAACCATTACGGTAAAGGATTTTCACATTCTGAAAAATTGTGTACCTACCCTTTTTAAATCTTAATCTGATATTCTAAAGTGGAGAGCACTGTTTTCAAATGTTCCTCAATCATACAAAAATGTATCATACATATAGATACAAAAAATACGAGTTTTTTACTATATCTGTACCTGAAAGGCAGACGTATAACAACACCATTTTTCATCAAATTACTTTTTTAACTAAATAAAAGTAGTATTTCACATTATAATAGATTTTATAATAATTAGAGCTAATCTAAACTGGGGACATGCATTCCCTGAGAATACTTAGAGAACTAAAATTATAAGTTCCCTACAGCCGGAGTGGAAGCAAGGAACCATAACTTATGTTCGAATTTACCGCGCGGAGGCACTTCAAAACTCTCCTATATCGAAGGCGATTCTTCTTCAAGAGTTTGTATCCAAAGTATTATCTTAATATGTAGAGCTAGGGGGAACATAAAATAACCTGTTTGCATACACATACGAGTAAGTGTAAATATTATAAAATATATATAGTTTATCAAACTAAATGTAGATTTGGCTTGCCCTGATCGCTGGAAAGATTAATTACAACGAATAAATGGGTTTTGTTTCCATCCGACGTAAGAGGAATAACCTCCGTATTTTAATATATTATTTATAAGTAAATAATAATAAAAATTCAGAAAGCGTTTTTTTTATGAAACAATGTGTGATTTATGTTTGCCGATATTAATCTGTTTGCGGGAAATAAATGTTTATGCTATACTAAACAATCGTTTACCAAACGACCAAGTGAAATGATCCATTATCGCAAAATTGCCACTCTGACAATGACGGAGAAGGCGCCATTAGTGTTATCCTGCGGCTTGTTATTTTAACCCTAAATGATTTGGTAATTAACATACGTAAATTGCAAATGTATTTTAATAAATAACATTTCATATTTCATACGCCCATTTAGTTTCATTCAAACTTACTGCTGTTGGTCATACAGCTGCTTGAAACGTAATTTTCTGACCAAACTTTGACCCGTAATTGTCAGATCAAAATTTTAACCGTAATTGTCTCTCAAAATTTGAACCCTAAATGTCTGATTCTACTACAAATCTATGGTTTACATTATATTAAACCCAACAGATCTACAAAACATGCATCAGCTGCCAGAACGAAACATCTCCTTAGAACATCAGATATGAAAACATTGCGACCTATCGAGTATATACCATATAGATAGCTTACCTAACACAGAACCAGCAATATTTATGACATTGTGAGATGGAGTAGGCAGAAAAGATGATTCTGGAGAGAACACGTTGAAAGGATGGACACAGCAGATTCCCAAGATCGTGATGCACGAGACCCCAGAGGGCCGTCAACCACTAGGACGAACACCAAAGAGAAGAAGAGAAAGTTGGACGTATTCATCATAGGACCAAAAGAGATATCTTGTCTGAACAGATCGCAAAATCTACAGAAAGAAAATGAAAAATATTTATAGTATATCAACCCCAGAGATTATCTATCATTTTTAACTGTTTAATTAAAACACTGTTATGTAATAATTAATACGAATGAAAACGTCAGTTTTCTAGAAGTTTTATTATATTTTATGGGAATGATATGTTTCGCCCTTCTAAGGCATTATCCATTTGATAGTGCCTTAGAAAGGCACTTAAATTGGCTTAATTGTTAAATATGAAGTTTTACATCATTGTTCAAGAAACAATAAATAAATGAAATCAGTTTATTTCATCAATGGAGATTCCAAAATTAATTTTTAAGGCATCAGGTAAAATCATATATTGTGTATAGTATACTACCAGAAAGGCATGACAGGTTCGACATTTAGAAGACAGATACTCTCCAGAATTGAGAGTATTTGCCTTCTGAACGTACTTTCACTAATATGAAAGACGTCGATCTCCGGGAGACCGCGTTCAGCAGATCAATTGCTCTTCCCACCGGTGTCACTAGAGGCAGGTTTGTTCTGGCGGCCGGTAAGTAAAACAATCTATGCTGTCGCTGTCGGGGATATCTATCAGGGACAAAAAGCTGAACACCCTCCAGCACGGCCGAGTTCTTGAAATATCCCCTGAGTAATCTAAATAAATGGGTTATGAAAGACCCATCTCTTCGAAGCTGCAGAGACTTGCCCGCAAGCATTCCCAAAAGAAATGCCGTAGGATAGAGCCACGGATAGCTACAATACTCCTTTATACTGTTATATAACATCACAATTGATTTAATTTCTATGAAACTGTCGCGACAGCTATTTTGCAAACCAATGTTAGCATCATCGGGTGTTACAATCAACTGTGCTGCAGCTGTCGCGACAATTTCATAGAAATTAAATCAATTGTAATATTATATGGGCTTTTGCAGTGGCAGATCCGTCCGCCTGGAATATGCTCCTTGCACACCTCGGATGCATTGACAATCCAACAGATTTTAAATCTCACCTAAAAACCCATCTTCAAAATATCACATAAAATATAAACAACCACAATCTGATTGCTGGTGTCAGATGCACCTCTCATGACTAAAACATTGTGAAAGCGCCCTTGAGGCTGGCTATTCACGAAAATGGCGCTATACAAATTAGCCTCATTATTATTAGTCTGCAACATTAGGGTGAATGGTGAAAATTTGGAGCAAGTAGATGAGTTCGTGTATTTAGGTAGTATGTTTACAAGAGATGGGCGAGTGGAGAGGGATATTGAAAGAAGGGTTAGGGCGGGTAACAAAGTGAATGGTGCACTTAAAGTTGTCATCCCAAACAAAAATCTATCCAAAAAAACTAGAATGGCAGTGCACAATGGTGTTCTTCTACCGACCCATTCCATGCTTCGCTTCCATTCTACATAAGTATGGAAGCGAACATAGAACTGGCAAAAGAAGGATTAAAGTAGAATAAATACAGTAGAAATGAGATCTCTTAGACGAAAGTGTAGATACTCTGTGTATGATAGAGTGTCGAATGAAAATATAAGAAGTGAATGCGGTGCGAATGATGGTGTTATGAACAAAATAATGAAAGGATCATTAAGATGGTTTGGACATATGGAAAGAATGAACGAAGAAAGAATGGTAAAAAAATATATATGTTAACGATGTAAATGGAACCAGAAATACAGGAAGACCGAGGAAAACATGGCACGATCAAATAATTGATTTATTGAATGTCGACCATGTGAGGAGTCAGAGAAATGACACGATGTATGTATGTTGAGGAATCTAGAGAAATATGTCAGGAAAGAAAAGTGTGGCAGTCCATTCTTTCTGCCTACCCCTTCGGGGAGACGGCGTGATGGTTAGTTAGTTAGTTATTATTATTATTATAACAGTGTTTTAGTTAAATAGTTAATAATGTTGAAATATCAAAGTGTTTCCGTCAAAACAATGGATTATCTAAATCATTTTCATTATATGTAACACTGTTCTTCAAAATATTGAGTGTTAGAATAAAAGTTCCGAAGGTTAACGTTATAGGTCTCCGTGCAATGCTGCAACATAACGCTAAGAGCTAAAAGGAAATGAATATGAAATACAACTTTTTTTAATCGATTCATTTTATAATTTTTTTGCTCCGCTCAATTACCGGGATCTTATTATCACCGCAAGAAATATTCTCTGCCGACCAGAGATCACGACATTATTACGGTACAAATAAAAATGCGTTAAAAAACTGACCTATGGATTGGTTTCCGCATTCAATTCAGTTTTTTAAGATACACCCACATATACGTAATAGATAACTTTGTCAAGTAAGCTTCATCAAAACTGATGTAGCATATTATATTTTATTGTTTATTGAACAATGATGTAAAACTTCATATGAAATAATTATTTCGAATGAAAACGTCAGTTTTCTAGAAGTTTTATTATATTTTATGGGAATGACATGTTTCGCCCTTCTAAGATTAAATAATGCCTTAGAAGACTTGGACTTGGACTTGGATCTTCTGGCTTATAGAGGTTCAGCTCTAATGGCTATTCCTTTTACGTCTGTAGGAAACATTGTTGGAATGCGATTTGGTAGTTGTTTTATGATGGGGCTAAATGTATGGCCCGGAGTGTCCCTCCGAAAGAGGGCGAGGGGGGATTTACGGTTTATGATAAAAGTCTTACATTATTGTTAAGGAATGGGAGACCAGTGGGAAAGAGCGAAACTTGTCATTCCCATAAAATATAATAAAACTTCTAGAAAACTGACGTTTTCATTCGTATTAATTAATTAAATAATGGTAAGTTTTATGAAATATTAAAAGGTTTTTTGCACGTTCAAATAACAATGTATTCTAAATTACAAAAGATATTTCATAGTTAATGCGAATGAATAATGGACAATGTTCTGGCTGACCTGGCTAGGTTGGGCGAATCGGACTGCTGGGAGCAAAAGGCGCAGGAGAGAGGAGCTTGGCGAAAATCATCAAGGAGGCTAAATCTCTTCAAGAGTTGTATGGCCATAGGAAGTAAGTGAGTAATGCGAATGAAAACGTCTGTTTTATAGACGTTTTATTATATTTTATGTAAATGACATGTTTCAAGGCATTATCAAATGTCTAAATAGGCGAAAAAACATGTCATTCACATAAAATATAATTAAACATCTAGAAAACAGACGTTTTCTTTACATCATTGTTCAAGATACAATGAATATTTCATTGTATTTTATTATAATTAAACACTCTTTATTTTATTTTTTTTGTTTCATTTCTCAACCTGTAGATTTCGATGGCGTATAAGGGGTATCAGAAAGATTATATTTTTTTAATATTATTTTTTAGGGGGTTCGCGATACAAGAAGGTTGAGAAACACTGCTGTATGGTATCTTGACCAGTGAGTGACTGACAATATCCCGATGGAGCAGGTGCGATGGTCGGCAGCAAATAAAACTAATTATATTAAGAATAACAATTACCCAATCGAAACGTGTCAATTCAAAATTATTGTGACATACAGTAGAACGTCGTTTATCCGGACGTCAGTTAACCGGAACGTCAATTATCCGGACAAGCCAAGATGATGAAGCGTTCCGTACCTACGCATGACTACGGACAGTCAGTCTCCCGCTGTGTTCGAGTTTTGGTGTGAACTTACATTATTCCATATTATTAGAAGACATTGCAATTAATTCATATTTATATTTCATAATACATATTAATATGGTTGAAGACCTTATTGGCAGAGTGGCAAGAGCAATAACTGCCACACCGAAGGTCCCAGGGTCGATTCCCGGCGATAGCACTGTGATTGTTACACCGTCATTGGTCTCGTATAGAATTCACGTGACAATAAAATGACGATAGATTCGCTACCTATCACAGGTCACGAGAATCAATATAATATCTTTATAAAATAATAAATTGTATACAATAATTAGGTTCAAACGAACTGTTGTATACAATTTTTTTATGATTTCTGATGTTAGCTTAACATAATTTTAAATGCATTAATATTTTGACTGTAGGTTCATTGTATTTATTCCATTTTGATGTTAAAAAATATATTATATCTCCTACAAACATTAACCTTTATAGACTGGTCTTGAATGATACTTTTTCTTAGTAATAAAAATTCAACATAAAATCTAGAGAAGGCTTCCATGGATTAAATAATGTTTTTTTTCTGGATTACTTGTTTAATTAAAATCTGATTCCAAAATAAGACTTATCGGTTTCTGACATTTAAATTATAAGTCCGTTATAAACATTTCATGACGCATAATATTTAATAATATTAACGTTACACTGCTGTTTATGATAGCTATAAAATATATATATTTTATATTGCAAATAATAAAATAAGTTTACCTTCATTCTTGTTATTATTGGTTTTTCGCTGAAAATATCATTTTTTGAGAATCAATTGAGATTCTAATAAGATACCAAGATGATTCGAAATAATGGATTTTCTCCGATAGTTCTTGACGTTCGTTGGAGTGTGTAGACATATGAGATCAATTTCCTTTCATCATATTACTTTTCAGGTTTTCGTGTATCATTCGTGAAGCTTGAAAACATGCATATTAAGAATTTTTATGTTACATATCTATTTGACATTCAAGTAGGTTGAATTTTAATTTTGTTTCTACAAATCGTACAGTGTACGTAGATATCAGACAAGTTTTATTAAAATATTGGAGGGTACATAACTATGAGTCTCTTCGACGAATTATCTTCTCAAGTTATTATACATAATGACATTAATCGCATCGATATACGGTACGTTTAGATAACAACATATCCAACGGCAAGACCTGTTACCTGTTCGCCAAGTAATCGTTGGCAGTGGTCAGTGAGCGATCTAATGATCTCGTGAACAATGAAGTAAAACTGTCCTAAAACGCTGGCGAGGCGTACGTATACGTAATGCGAGATAAGTAGGTGTAGGTGCTACTCGAGTAGCGAGTAGGTACCACCGCGGCATGGCGCCATGACGTCATAGAACAACAGTGCGCGAAGAACAGATGTTGATTGCCGCGCACAGCCAATTACCTACTTGTACCATTATCACTCCTGTCGCATGGTCACAAAACTTCCGTTGTCACGAGATAAAGGCGGCCCAATAACACGGCCGTAGACAAACTCCTAGCCAGCGCCGAGTGATGTCATCATGACATCACTAATTAACCAGTCCTCCCGTATTGGCCGATCTCCTGCGACCTTGAAATCCAGGTTCGCCAAGCAACAAGTATGCAAATATCCTTGCCCCTCGTGCCTCGTCTTTTGCATTTTACATACTTCCACGACGAATTGCGAAATAAAGAATTAACTCACCTTTTCTCGAGCGGTCCATTCTGAGCATCCCGATGGAGGAGTTGAACACGCGCACTGATATAATTTGCAAAGAAATCGTTATTCCAAAATCAATCCATGTTGACACCGGACTTGTCAGAACAGTAAACACGGTCCGCACACGAGAATTCCCACTCGACGTGCAAGTTCTTAGTGAAGATTCGGGTGCAGCGGAATGAGCTGCAGAGATCCGGATAGTTTATTACTTAATACGGTGGATAAATGACATTATCGAGCAATTGTGTTATTAATCAATTCACAATTCACTGCGCGGTCAAAGATGTATTCTTTATCAGAGCAACATCTGTTGTGCAAAAAGTGGCCGGTGTCTCCATCTATGCTCAGGCAGCGCAACAAGTGGCAATTGCGTATCGGGCCCGCGCCGGCCTCCCCCCGCCCGCCGCGGCCCGCGCCCACAGCGCCCAGAGCGGGAAAAACAAAATGAAGGTCGCGAGATAATACTGCCGCTGTGTTTATTGATTCGTACTAACAGCAACACTGAAGAAAATGCTTAGATTTTAACTTTCTTCAACATTTCTAATTATTGCGATTTCTTTACTTTAATTTTATTTCCATTATTTATTACTTAAAACCCTGCTTTTCACAAATGTTTAAAGGTGAAGACAATACATCTACTGTTACCGACTGGTGCGGCGTCCATTTTGATTTTCTCTGAATCTAATTAGAAATTTATGAAATAGAATTTGTACGCGTAATATATGACATATATTGTAATTAAACCAAAATTATTATGTATAAATAACATAATTAATACGAATGAAAACACCCGTTTTCTAGAAGTTTTATTAAAATTTATATAATGACATGTATCACCTGTCTAAGGCATTATATAAAATTAGACATTTGACAATGTCTTAGACAGAAGAAACATGTCATATATTTTTTTATAAAACTTCTAGAAAACGGGTGTTTTCATTCTAATTAATTATTTAATATGGAGTTTTATATCATTGTTCAAGAAACAATTAATTATGAAATAACTTTTTTGATTTTAAAGTGGTAGATAGCTTTATAAAATATTGTTTTAATCAAATAACAAAAACAAAAATATATTGAGTAGACTGCTAATTATTAGAATTTCAAACCGTTTAAATAAAAGTCCAGCAATTTTAAAATAATTCACATTTATTTTATGGATATTTCTCAAGCCAAATATAATTACACATTCATTACGTAAGTACACAAATACAATTGTGTTCAAATACCAAGTTCCTCGGATTTACGGCATTTATCGTTCTGTTGATTTTTGACCAATAATCGAAGTCTTTACTGTTACATAAGCAGTAAGTAAGTAAATTGATCAAATTCAGTGTGTTCATTTGATTTAACAGATGTAATGGATTTATCGTAATAATTTATGTAATAGTATTTAATTCTGAATATATTTTATTTACCAATAAGTTGCAAGTATATCCTTGAATACTTTGTTAATTGTATAAGTTAAATAGAATGCTTATATTAATAATAAATACTGATATTTTCACACTAATTGTACACAAAATAAACATATATTTTACATTATTAATTATATTTTCAATTCAGGGATAAAAAAATATGTACGTGGATTTGTAATAGGTTATTTGTGTTTATATTTGTGAATATATTAAAGATTGTAAATATATTTTCAATATCTGATATACTTTCTATAATATAATCTTTAAATATTTCAAATTAGATTAAACAGTAAAATATATATATAGTTAAATGAATACATATTATGATATTTAAAAGAAATGTATGTTTACATAAACATAAATTAACGATATTTTATTAACTTTGTTATACAATACTTTATTTAAAATTAATAATTAAAACAATGGGAACTCGAATTCGCAAATCATTTCATTGAAAAAGATCATTAATTCAATAAAGGTAATGGCTTTGAAATTTTAGAAACTAAAAAAGCAATTAAAATAAAGAAAATATTATAAATAATCAAATCAATTTATACTTCCCAACTGGGGTAACCCGTTCTATTTCTTTTATTGCAAGATTAATACCAGGAACCCAATAAGAATTTTAAAATATTATTATTTTAGATCATGTAAATTTTGTTTAAATATTTATTTTGTATATATAATATGTAACTACACTGATGAAGGGCTTCAGTATCCCGAGACATGTTTGCTTTAATTTTTTTTATTTTATATCTATTTTAAAATGTTGTGAAATAAAGTTTATAACATATTGTTCAACTATGAATTCACAACACAATGTAATGGTGAATATAGAAAAAATAACAAAAAAATATTGGGAAATGGTGATATGCAAAAACTGATTTCATTGTAATTATTAGATATTATATATCAATAAAATAATTGTAAAATCAAGAAAAATACATTTAATTAACATATATCTTCAACAAAATTATATTAAGGTGGCCATAAGACTTAAAAATAAGGAATGTTGTGTTATTTAAAAAAATATGTAAAAATTGTCTACTTTTTATTTGTCTTTTCAGCGTCAAACTGGTAACATTGTGTGGCCACCACAAAATATTCATTTGACATATTTAAAATAAATGTTACTATATTATTTATATACATATTTTTAATATATATATTAATATTTCTTCTTAATAATTTAGCAAAATTTCATTGAAAATACAACACAGTTCATATATTTTTTTTGTGCTCAATTAAAATAGTATTAAAAACAAATAATCTGGTGTACTTAGATTTTTTTAAATTGACAATTCAATTGATAACTTTCGTATATATATATATTTTATTTTTATTTTTTTATATAGATATATAAGCATACTCTTATGAAAATATAAATACCATTATAAATATTGCCTTTAAGAGTTTAACATACATAAATATTTACTTTATATAATAACATTCAATTCACATGTCCATTTCCATTAGATAAGCAATGTGGGTTGACTAGTTATTTCTAAACATTCAATTTATATATTTTTTTATGTAAAACAATAAACATTTAAGTGATTACAATACATATGTGTATTCTGGCAAGTGTCAGAACATTTTTCTAGGTTGCAAAATAGTCCTTCCACCTTTCATAAATCTAAACATTTACTAACTATTAGAGCTAATAAGCAGCTTTACGTAAAACTTTTTGTTAACTCTAGAATTATGTGCAAGTTATAATACTCAAAAATCCAAGAAAAAAAGTTACATAATTCCAATGATAATGGCTGCATAATAACTGACAAACTTAAATGTATTGCATTTGAGAGTTCAAAATATGTTGACACACCTTAGGAGCCTTTGATATAAGAGCAAAACAAGAAAAACAGTGTACTTGACCTATTATCTCAAAGAATTTGAATATTTTATCATCTGTGACAGTTAAACAAAGACCATAAAGAAGTGCAACCATAGACAAAATAATTCAAGGACATAAACTGATTGGATTTTTTGTTTGATATATTCAAAAATTAATCAATAACAGTAAATGTGAAGAAAAATACGTTTTTTATTGTAGTTCCGTCGCATACAGCACAATATCAAGGAATATTGTAATATGATGAAAGTTTTACAAAATTATCCTGTAATAAAATCCTAAAATAACTGGATGCAGACACTGTTTATTGTAGCATTATACCTAGTACTAATTTTACATAAATATATAATTAACTCCGTATATATACGTATAAGAAAATATTTAAGTTGGTGTACCTATAATCTCTTAACTACTTTCATCTACTTAATATGAATGACTAGAGAATATAAGGATAATAGAAATGCCTTTGTTAAATCATTATATTGTTGAATAATACTTAGCAAATGTAAAAACATAAGTCACGTGGGGATATTTCACTACACGAATAATAAAATGTATGTGAAATATATACAAAACAGTGGAATACAATCATTATGATGAATGTCTATTGTCAAAATTCACTATTGTACCACAGTAAGAAATGACATAGCATACAGAAATGAAAAATTATTAAACTAAAATTATATTTATCATGTAATAGATAATAATTTATTCATGTTTAATAAAGGTGTATGTACGCATCTATAACAAACATGTTTCCTGCATAACAAAGTATGTTCATTTGATGACATTTTAAGATGACTTTGTTAAGCCCAAAAAATTGGAATGCAATGTTAGTAGGTAATAGTGACTCATCTAGACATATTTGTCCCTTACAATACATTCTTACGTCTACTTATGACTAGGAGCTAGTAGAGAAATGTACAGAATGTGTTTTAAACACGGAAGTAAGTTATAATCAATTCAGTTACCAGTGTCCACCAAGATCTTATCTGATAAGTATGTAAAAGACATGTCCAAATCAAATATAAAAATACAAGTGCTTATCTTCTTATAAATAAATTCATCTCTGTTATAAATTTACTAAAAACATTACTTGCCGGAAGTACAAAATTATAAAATATACTTAATTTAACATGGTTGCCATGAAATAGAAATATTATTTTAAGTACACATTGATGTTATGTTTTAAAAACAATTATATGCAATTTGTGTTGAATATGACCTTCATACAGATTGTTAATATGTTGTTCAAAGATATACATATTTGAAATGAGTACCTTAGAGAATAAAAACTATAACATTTATCATAAATTATATTTCTGTATCTTTTCCATTGATATCCTATATGTATTTCCCAGTTTTAATAATTATGTAATGGATTAACATTATTCAATTAACCTACACATCTGATAAAGAATGTGAATACAATTCTACAGATTTTTACTAGGGTTCTTTTTACTTCTATACTCAAGTGTCAAAAAAGGGAAAAACATGTATCTAAAATATTAATATGGTTGATATACATATATAGATAAAGACAATTATATTATATAATTAAGAAACTTCTTGACTAAAACAAAAAATAAATACATCAATTTCAACATCGGACGAATAAAAATAAATTTAAACTTAAAACAAAAACTATGTTAGTTCCTAGATTCATTATTATTTGGTCAATATAATTATTTTAAATAAATAACTTAAATATCTCTTCCATTGTCTTGTCTTGTTTATCGAGTAGAAATGTATTGTACGAATAATACTGATAAAAACATCTGTTTTCTAGATTTTTTTATTATATTTTATGGGAATGATGTGTACTTTCATATGAAATACTTAATTTGTGATATGGAATTATTAAAAATATTTTAAAACCACATTTCTACTTGTTTTTTTACCACTTTATTATTGTTTTAACAAACCAACCGATTTCGCTCCCGCTGGAGCTTCGTCAGGGTTACAAAACAAACTGAATGACATGTTTCCCCTTGCTAAGGCATTATCAAATGTCCATTAGCAAGGCGAAACAGGTCATTCCCATAAAATATAATAAAACTTCAAGAATACAGACATTTTCGTTTGTATTATTTAATATGGAATTTTACATCATTGTTCAAAAAACAATAAATGTATTGTATGATTGATTTTGAATTAAAGAGACAACAGATTTGTTCATGAAACAAAAATGTTGTTTCTTCAATAACTGCAACAATTTTTAATAGCCGTGGAAAGGGCGCATATAGATAATTGAAGACAAAAAGATAAAAAAGAGGAAGAAATGGAATAAAATATAGTGGATGATGACTCTCAGATTAGTGGATTTGCCCATCAGCTTCTGGAAGGCTGGCTATCTACTTCACAAGTTGCTGGCGTCGTAGTCGGGAATGTGGCGCAAGGAAGGCTCGTCCGTGCTCCAGTAGTAGTTGGGGGGGCCAGCGCTGAAGCAGTACTTGGTGCTCAGGGGCTGGTCGTTCTCCACGTAATACATCAGGTAAAAGTTGCACATCTCGTCATTGTTTGTGGCTCTGTAACACCATTGATAAAAACAATCTAAATTTAAATGATAGTGTACCAAACAACGAAATAAGGAAGGAAAGTGAGGCAGATGATTGCATCATAAGTAAAATTAAAAACGGATCACTTAGAAGGTTTGGACATTTGGAACGAATGAATGAGAGAAGTGTGGTTAAAAGTTGTTTATAAGCTATGTGAATGGAAATAGAAGCCGAGGACGGCCAAGGAAAATGTGGCACAACCGAATTAATCAATTACTAAAAGGTGGCCACATTTCAAGTCAGAAAAATCAACAAGCTTGTTACAATATATGAATATAGAAAAGGTCCAAGAGGCAGTGGCGGTATTCCCATAGAAGTCCAGAAGCCCGGCTTGCGTAAGAAATTTTGAATCAAAACCCCCAAATCTAAGTAATCATGCCCCCGCATAAACCAACAACCCATCAAATCACCTTCCAACAATGTTCCCATCAGAATAACCACAAGAGCTGAACCTCTGTAAGTCAGAAGAGGTTTTGATTCAAAATTTCTTACGCAAGCCGGGCTTTTGGGTTTCTATGGGAGTACCGCCACTGTCAAGAGGTATGTCAGGATAGAGCAGTGTGGGGCGGTCCATCTTCTCTGTCTATACCTCTGGAGAAACGGCATAATGATAAGATAGTTAGTTACTGTCGGGAAGTCACTTAAAGATGGACTAACGATATTGCCTGAATAGCTGCTGGCACGACGGAAAGGACAAGACAGGGACAAGCGGAGGAATAGGAAGGAGCCTATATTCAGCAGTGGAGAAAGGAGGCTGAAGAAGAAGTTAGTTAGTATCCAAATTTCAGAAATTTCAAATACTAATCTAAATACAGTAAAATCTTGGTATAACGGACCTTTATTTAACGAACTTCGGATATAACAAAATGTAAAAAAAATTAAAAACGTCCTGTCAATATATTATACTAAATTCAAGTGTCACTGCAAGTAAACATTTTTTAGCAGCCATGATAATCACGTCATACGTCTAACACTAGAATTTGATACATAATGCCGTCCTGCTCGTAGACTGCACCTAGCCGGAGCGATAGTATATTAGGGGATTCCGTGGTATAATAATGCGTCACTATCAAACAGCAACATCACTTCACAACGAGTGTCCGAAGACAATAAATAGAATTTTGTTTGTGTTTTTAATTGTTTATTTATATCTAAATACAGTGTCAATATTTAAAAAAAAAAGTTTTTTGATTTATTTTAAACCTATTTTTATATAACGGACTGTCGGCTTTAACAGACGCCCCCTCCCCCAATTAGTCTGTTATATCGAGGTTTTACTGTACTTAAAATGTGCAGAATGTGTTGTCATAATTTTTACTTGTAAGTATTATTAAAATGTATGAAAACATATATTTTCTATAAGCTTTATTATATTTTATGAGAATGATGTGTTTGGGCTTGCTAGGGCATTATCAAATGTGCCCTAGCAAGGTGAAACATGCTACCCCAAAATAAAACTGATATTTTCATGAATTTTATATAATACAAAAATACGCCAGTAGAGTTAGGCATTTGTATTTCATTGATATTAAAGAATTTCTAAGAAATTTATTTAATGATGTATAAAATTACAAAAACTTGACTTGATATTACAATATTTTTCCCTTATGTCGAAATAAGGTGTTTTTAACAAACTTTAGGTATCATAATACTGTGTAATAATTTTATTTGTGATAATAATAATTCAAAACTGTTTGTTATGGTTTATTCAATTGTTATTTTATTGTTGGAAAGTCAGAAGTGTTAGTTTTTGAAAGGGAAGAGCAAATGACAGTTTGTCATATAAGTGTGAACGAAGAGAACTTGGAACAGGTGAGGGAATTTGTGTATTTAGGTAGCATGTTCACAGCGGATGGCCGAACAGACAGTGATGTTGAAAGAAGGGTTGGTGCGCGTAACAAAGTGAATGGAGCTTTAAAAATAGTTATTGGAAACAAGAATTTATCAATGAAAGCGAAAATGGCCGTTCACAAAGGAGTTCTGGTCCCAACGCTTATGTATGGAAGCGAAGCATTGAACTGACAGAAGAAAGATGAGAGCAGAATAAATGTGGAAGAGATGAGGTCCCTAAGACGTATGTGTGGTAGAACGATGTACGACAGAATCTCAAATGCTGATATAAGAAAGGAATGTAGATCGAAAGAAGGGATTTTTAAAAAAATTATGAAAGGATCGCTGCGTTGGTTCGGACATATGGAGCGCATGGGTGAAGAAAGAATGGTTAAAAAAGTATACATAGCTAACTAACTAACGTCACGCTGTCTCCTCGAAAGGGTGCCTAAAGGTTGGTAATGTTAGAAACCGGAAGAATCAAAGTGCGTGTATGACCCGCTGTATGAATATGGAGGAAGCTAGAGAGGTATGTCATGATAGAGTAGTGTGGCGGTCCATTCTCTCTGCCTACCCCTGCGGAGAAACGGCGTGATGGAATCAAATCAAATCAGTTTATTTTCTCAAAAGATATTACAAACATTTTTTATAGTTTAAGACATCTATTGAGAACAGGTAAAATATAATAAATATATAATACCAGGAATGAATGAGAGATGATTCGACATTAGGAATACAAGATACTCTCCAAAGTCAAGAGTATTTGTCTTCTGAAAGACATCGATCTCCGAAGCGATCATGTTAAGCAGTTTGATTGCTCTCCCCACCGGCATCGTTGGTTCTGCATGTTGGGAGATAGAACAGTCTGTGCTGACGCTGTCGAAGATAACCATCCGGAACATAGAGATGAATAGCCTCCAAGATGACGGAATTCTCAAAGAATCCCCTGATAAGTCTGAAGAAATGGGTAAGTGTGCACCCATCCCTTCTTATCTGCAAGCTATTGGTCCCCAGCATGCCCAAGAGGAATGCAGTGGGATAGAGCCACGGATAGCTACCAAACTCCCTCATGTAGAGATATCTCAGAAATCTTTTCTGAGGTATCTCTACCCTCTTTAACATGAGCGAGTATCTCGCCTTTGTTGTTGTTGTTGTCATTTTGTTATGTGGTCACCTGAGTTACTAATGTTTGAGAGATTATTTTCGATTTATTATGTCACCATCAAATTGAAAGTTATAAAAACAAAGAACCGTACCCAATAAGAGTCCAATGATCATGTGTGCTCTGCATAGTGCAGCGCGCGGCCAGGATATCCCCGTAACGGATGGGGCTGGTGTCCAGGACAGGGTAGAACATTTGTGGAGTTAGAGGGTTCCTCTTGCCAAGCAGGGACCACACATCATCGCCCTCCTCATTTATACGCACTCTATAGCCGGCCACAACTTTACCTGTAAAAACATTTTACCTATCAATATTGTTCAACAAGAGATATAATAATGAATGTACAAGGTGTCTCAAAAGTATGTTTATATTTAGTGGATCAATTAAAAAAAAAGTAAGCCACAATTTGGGAATTATTTCTTAAAAATAATATCGTCCAAATGTAAACCCTCGCGTTCATTGCACTCATTTAGTCGAACAGCAAAATTTCTTACGACGGTTCGGCAGATAGATTCCGCGATGGCTGCCATTATGTGGATCAATTTGCCAAAGAACATTTTACAAATTCGTGGCAGACGTATTAGACATCTACGACCTGCTGCAACCATATTCTTTATTCATAGCCAGGAATTTTTTTTTTCAATTGAGCCACTTTTTTTTTCAAAGCCCAATTATCCCCGTAACGGATGGGGCTGGTGTCCAGGACAGGGTAGAACATTTGTGGAGTTAGAGGGTTCCTCTTGTCATCGCCCTCCTCATTTATACGCACTCTATAGCCGGCCACAACTTTACCTGTAAAAACATTTTACCTATCAATATTGTTCAACAAGACAAGGTGTCTCAAAAGTATGTTTATATTTAGTGGATCAATTAGTAAGCCACAATTTGGGAATTATTTCTTAAAAATAATATCGTCCAAATGTAAACCCTCGCGTTCATTGCACTCATTTAGTCGAACAGCAAAATTTCTTACGACGGTTCGGCACCGCGATGGCTGCCATTATAGAACATAGTACTCAAGTCTCTACTTCGTGGCAGACGTATTAGACATCTACGACCTGCTGCAACCATATTCTTTATTCATAGCCAGGAATTTTTTTTTTCAATTGAGCCACTTTTTTTTTCAAAGCCCAATTTTTTTTTCAATTGTAATTGCAAGTCAAAATCGACCCCTAGGGGTCAATATAGACCACTTTGGGTACCACTGATTTAGAACATAGTACTCAAGTCTCTAATTAAGTAGATGTGATTCTATGTACGAGTAATTTATAAATCGCTAGTGTTCATTTAACTCACCCAGGTTATGTGTGTGGGTACGATAGGCAAAGGGATGAATGACTTTGTTCTCATTAATCTTGCAAGATGTTTCCATGTGCTCCAACTTCATTGGTGCGATAGCACCACTGCTTCCCAGTAGAATCACTCCCGCCAATTTGCTCAAACTGAAATATATAAATCATTCCATGAAATGCATAAAAAATTGCATATTTCAGTGGGAAAAAAATATTTAAAACAAACTAACTAACTATCAAGCAGTGGCGGTACTCCCATAGAAGCCCAGAAACCCGACTTGCATAAGAAATTTTGAATGTCCCCGCATAAACCAACAATGTTCCCATCAGACGTAAGAGTTTCTTAAGAGCTTCTATGGGAGTACCGCCACTGCTATCAAGCTGTCTCTCCGAAGGAGTACGCAGAAAAAATGGACCGCCACACTGTTCTTTCCTGACATACTTCTCTCGCTTCTTCAGCATTCATACATCATGTCATGCACATCACACGTCGATTTCTCCTCATGTGGGCACTATTAATATTTGATTGTGCCACGTTTTCCTCAGTCTTCCTTAATTTATTGTTCCCTTTACATTGTTTACATATAATTTCTTTATCATTATTTCTTCAATCATTCTGTCCAAATCATCTTAATGACCCAATCATTAATTTTTTAATAACACATTCATTTTCACTGCATTCACTTCTCATATTTGCATTTGACACTCATATACAGATTTTCTACACTTTCTTCTAAGAGATCTCATATAAAAAATATTTAATGTTGGCATAACCCAACATAATTTTTTTAACTTTTATGTATAAGTTGCTACTTATTCTCTTCGACTATTTAAATCTGTTACATATACGGCAAAATATTTTTCACTACAACATCAATATATGAAAATGTTATTCGTTTGTAATGTTTTGATGTTAAAATTATTTTTTGTTTATATAAAGAATTTAAAATATATTTTTCATTTGTTCCAATGACAATTTGATTATTTCCTTCAAAAACTAACCAACTAACCATCACGCCGTCTCTCCGAATGTGTAGGCAGAAAGAATGGACTGCCACACTTTAACCGATGCGGCACTCCATCCTTCTCTTTTCGCCCCGCAGGAGACGCGGTGTGATGGGTTGCAAACCTCATCGCCACCAATAGGCATCTCCAGCGCACACTTTGATCGTAAAACATCCACAAAATAAATCTAACACAAAACATATAAAATACAATGATATAAAATAAAAAAATTAAAATAATTTAACACATAATGTTCTTTTTAGATGGTGCACATATTGTCAATTTAATTTATGTTCCACGTATCCACCGTTTTTTTTTAATTAGCTGTAATTAGGTATTTAAAACAAACCAACACCAGCAAGAACTTTAAAATAATATTTATGAAATTATTCGAATTGTCATTGGAACAAATGAAAAATTAATTTTTACACCTATCAAAATGCTTTATATAAACGAAAAAACTTTACTTTTTTTTTCTTCAATAATATTTTTAAGTTCTTGGTGGTGTTGGATTGTTATAAGTACCTAATTACAGTGAATTTAAAAATATGGTGGATACGTGGAGTAATAAATTAAATTTATAATTTGATAACATTTTGAAGTTCTTGTAGAGTTGGATTGTTTTAAGTGCCTAATTACAGTTATTTAAAAAACAGTGGATACGTGGAATATAAATTAAATAAACACAAAAGTCCAGATCGTCCTGCTGACAACATGTGCACCATCTAAAAGAACATTGTGTGTTATATTATTTTTATTTTCTTATTTTATTTTATATCATTGTATTTTATATTATTTATTTTAGATTTATTTTGTGGACGTTGGACGATCGAAGTGTGCGCGGGAGATGTCTATTGGTGGCGATGAGGTCCGCAACGCATCACATCGCGTCTCCCACGGGGGCGAAAAGAGAAGGATGGAGTGCTGCATCGATTAAAGTGTGGCAGTCCAATCTTTCTTTCTGGGAGACGGGGTAATGGTTAGATAATTAGTTAGTTAGTTATTCATTTTAAAAGCTGAATTTTGTTATTCAATAAAAATTAACCTAGAGATACAAGATGATGAAAAACAACATCTGGTGTACTACGCAAAAGCAGAAATTAAATATAGCATTGTAAAATTGATAAAATATACCTGATGGACACATTATTCTTCAGAACAAATAATTTCACCCAAAAAAATAAGTGTTTCAATATCATCCAACGAAAAACACAATTTATCTGTTTGCCAACTAATATTTGTTTTCGATTGTGTCAATGTAAACATTATGGCACCAGAATAAAGAAATAATGAAAAATATTAGTAATATGTTAAGGTGAGTTCACAATATACCTGTATGTATAGTTTTAATAATATTTTTAAATAATTTGGTAACTTTTTTTCGTACACTGCTATATTCGAGAGAAAATGACAGTTTGTAACATAAGTGTGAATGAAGAGAACTTGAAGCAGGTGAGTGAATTTGTGTATTTACGTAGCATGTTCACAGGGGATGGCCAAACGGATAGTGACGTCAAAAGAAGGGTTGGTACGGGTAAAGTAAATGGAGCTTTAAAAATAGTTATTGGAAACAAGAATTTATCAATGAAAGCGAAAACAGCTGTTCACAATGGAGTTCTGGTCTCAACCCTAATGTATGGAAGCGAAGGATGAAAGCAGAATAAATGCGCTAGAGATGAGGTCCCTAAGACGATATACGACAGAATCTCAAATGCTGATGTAAGAAAGGAATGTAGAGCGGAAGAAGGCATTATGAACAAAATTATGAAAGGATTGCTGCGTTGGTTCAGACATATGGAGCGCATGGATGGAGAAAGAATGGTTAAGGAAGTATATGTTAATGGTGTAAATGGAGTACAGAGTCAAAACAGACCGAGAAAAACATGACATGACCAAATTAATCAAATTTTAAAGGTTGGTATGTTAGAAGTCGGACTTGCTGTATGAATGTGGAGAAATACAGAGGTGTGCCAGGATAGAGAAGTGTGGCGATCCACTTCTGCGGTGATGCATGGATTAAATCATATAATGTATGCATGGCAACTAAGCGCTTAAGCGCTTGACCCAGACATTGAAATAAAACAGAGGAACCTTTTCTTTTGCAATGATAATCTTAACTTGAAACTCCGCAAAGAATGATTAAATGTTATATATGGTCTGTTCTACTATATAGCTGCGAAACCTGGACTCTAAGAGTGAATGTAATGAACCGGTTGGAGGCGTTCGAGATGTGGATATATCGCAGAATGCTTCGTATACCGTGGACCGATAGGGTCAGTAATGCAGACGTACTAGAGAGAGCCGGAGCCGGAGAAAGGTCTCATATTTGGGTCATGTGCTAAGGGAGAAAAATACCACCGCCTTCGACTGATATTAATGGGTAAAGTGGAGGGGCGTCGGGGAATTGGTAGAAAGACAGCTGTTCGTGGCTGTGGAACATAAAAGAGTGGACAGGAATAAGACCTGTTCAGAACCTGTTCCAAGTGGTGCAGGACAGAGACAGAAGAACGTTGGGGGGACCTACACGGCACCGAAAGAAGAAGAAGATGGTTTAAATTATTGCGCACATAATCTACCCCTGTCATCATTTTAACATAATATTGTAGGTTTTAGGCATTCAATGTCAGCTGTGATAATATTTTTTGATATTATCAAAGTCAGTGACGTCTTTCTAACATTCCAAAAATAATTCTGAATACATAAGAAAGTGTGTGCGATCTACATGAATAGGTAAAGAAAGAATTAAAATTAATTAAGAAAATGATTTAAATAATTTTACCGTCAAGAGAAGTGTACTATTTGAGAGGCAGTTAAAAATATAAATTAAAATACAATTACTTACGGTTTCTCAGTGTAGTGAGGAAAACACCTGAGTCGTCAGAAACGCCAGCTGGAAAAATAATAAATATGTTCATTTAACTTATACGATACAATTTTAATGTAAACAACATGCCTAGATGAACAAATCGAACACTGACAAAATGGGTTTTGTGAAAATTTAGCCATAAATATAAAGAGGTAACAATGAACACGGAATTATCTACTTTTAGAGTTTTATTTTTACGATAGTTGTTAGTTAGATTAGAACTGGGCACACAGGTATACTAGGAAATTATTGTTATTTACTGAAACAATTTCATGATAAGACTTTATGTTTGAATACTTTTTGGATTAAAATAATAATAATAAATTGTGTAAAAAATTATTAATTCATTGTTTTGGTGGAAACACTTTGATACTTCAACATTATTAATTGTTTAATTTTTTTTTTTTTCTTGTGTACAACAGGTTGCTTAAACCCAATTACTGTATACACATTATTTTTAGCTATTATATTGATGATTCACACGACATGTGATAGGTAGCCAATCTATCGCCATTTTATTGTCACGTGAATTCTACACCAGACCAAAGACAATGTGACAATCACACTGCCATCGCCGGGAATCGAACCCGGGACCTTCGGTATGGAAGTCAGAGCTCTAACCACTCTGCCACGAAGGTTGAAACACTGTTGTAATATAACAATTTATTTATATAATTTCTATGAAATTGTCGTGACAGCTGTTTCGCCAACGTTGGCATCATTGGGTATTACAATCAGGTTTGATTGTAACACCTGATGATGCTGAGAAAGAAACAGCTGTTGCGAGAATTTCTTAAAAATTATATAAATAAATTGTGATATAAATGCTTCAAATTAAATCGTTAATAAATAATTATTATCAAAATATGATATATAAAGAAATTCATACTTTTTTAAATCGTGAATAAATAATTGTTATCAAAATATATTATATATAAAGAAATTCATACGTTTTCTAGTACGTGAGTGCATTTTTTTTTTGCTCTACTAGGGCATAATAACACCAAACACATTACTCTTCAAAAATATTATATTATAAAACTTCTAGAAAACACGTGTTTTCCTTAAAACTAAATATTCAATATGGAGTTTTACAACAACATTAAAGTGATTGTGTGTGAGTGTAAATGAAGACTACAGGGGAAAAACAAGGAATGTCAGTTAAAATTCAAAATAAATGTAATAATGCCATCTAGCGGCATTTGTACGTATCTATCCACAGTAAAATTTTCATATTCAAAAATCATGTGGGTCATCGACTATGGCCATATAATCGATTGCTAATTGCTAAGAAATATATAGACTTTGATTAGCTTTATTCTCAATTTATTCAAATTAACCTTCTGCTGACATTCCTTGTTTTTCCCCTGTAGTCTTCAAATATAATGCATCTATATGAAAATTTATGTATTTTTGAAGAATTCAGAACATTTTTTATCCATAAAAATTTCAGATTATCAATTGTTATTTGAATAAATGCAGTGTCAGATGACCCGGTAACAAAAAAATATTTTTTTCATTAATAAAACAAACCCACGTAAACTGTTGAAATAAAATATATGCATAAGAAGATGTCACTTGCTTGGCATATAAATCATACAAAATACATCCAATTGAACTTCTCTGCTAACAACCAATGGGCATATTTGCTCAGATGGGACCATACCACGGCCATTATTTGAGCCACTACGAGTGACATGTGTTTTGTGTATTCACACGGAGATCTATTCATGACCTACACATTCTATACATGTATCTTGTCTACACATTTTGAGGTTATGTTTTTCAAGGGTACAACAGTGGAAAATGTAAACAGTATATAAAAAGAATGATAATATGATTAAATAATCAATCCCTGTGAATTGAACTTGAAAGGGTTTTGACATGCAAATGTATGCTAGGACAATACCCAACAGATATATCTAATTCTAATTTAAAACTAAGTTATTTTTAGCTTCGTTTCAAATTAGAATATGATTCAGTATTTTTTTTAAATTTATTAATAGCTCTAGCAGCAACAGGATCATTAAAAAGACTTAACGGTTGGCTCCCAATCAAGGCACCTAAGGTATAATTCCAAACACTTGATTGATAATTTTTCACTGTTTCTTACGCTTCCCATATATTATATTAAAGGGTTCAAATATTCTTACTAGGTATGCTAAGCTATCAATCATTGTAGAGAAGGAGGAATATGCACTTGGGAGTTCACTTCTTTCAGCTGATTGGCGGCCATATACAAAACTCCGATGTCCTGAGTGCTGTCAGTCTATTTGTCCCTGATTGTTTTATTTTACCTTCGTCAGACAGCCAGATTGTTTTATTTGCCGCGCTGCAGAACCATCCTGCCAATGGTTATGCCTGTGGGTTGGGCAATCTTATTGCTTTATCGGGTCGCCTCGGAAGTCGACATATTTCGTGATAGTGTGAGTTGCCTCAGGGATGCAATATCAATGTTATGATTCTTTCTAATTCTCAATTTAAATCTTTTTTTTATGCTTCTCTTATAATGTAATTGCAAACGATCTGGAATTCTTCTTCTTCTTCTTCCTCAGGCTATTCCCGTCCACTCCTGGACAAAGGCCTCCTCCATTCGCTTCCATGTCACTCTGTCCTGTGCAGACTACATCCAGATTATTCTGACGTGTCTGTTCATATCATCCTTCCGCCCTGCACTTCTCTTTGCTGTCCACGGTCTCCAAGTTAGCAGTCTTCTTGTTCACTTTTCATCTGAGCTTCTGGCTATGTGACCTGCCCATTACCATTTTAGAGTGGTCAACCGGTGGATGATGTCAGTGACCTTTGTTTTTTCTCTCACCGTATCGTTTCTGACTCTGTCTCTTAGGCTTATTCCTAACATGGCTCTTTCCATGGATCTTTGGGTCACTCATAGTTTCTCGACACTTTGTTTGGACAATGTAACAGTTTCAAGACCATAAGTACCAATTGATCTGGAATTATATGTCTGTAATGTTTGTGATATTTATTTAAATAAATTAAATGAAATATTGTTTTTTTTTATCTCTTTGTGTCTAACAAACCAACTTTTTGTGTACTGTGATGTCATCATGTAGGGCAAACATCAAAAGTGGTGAAGAGATAATTATGGTAGAAATTCACCTGGGAACCTGTGCATGTAGTGGACCTGCAGAACCAAGTACTGGATGGGAGATTCCCCGCCAACCTGGAATCCCACGTCTTCCGGCAGAGTGAGAGCTGGAGCATCTCTTGCCCATGCATATATTATCTGGAACCCAAACATATATATTAATTAACACTTATCGAACAGTGAAAGATACTGAACTGATAAGTGACGCACAAGTTCCTTCCTGTTGGAACTGTATTGATTGGGTGGTGTTTTTATTTTATTTCTTGCACTTATTATAAATTATTTAATTTGTGTTGAAACTATGAATATCATATATCACAGTAATTAACATTGTAGTTTTTTTCTTTATATCAACTTAAAACACACATTTTTAACTGGATAGTCTAGCACCGTAAATAGTCATGAAATCAGTTTATCTTCTCAAAAGATATTACAAACATATCTATAGTTTAAAGCATCTATTTGAGAACAGATAAAATACCAGGAACACATGAGAGATGGTTAAACTTTAGGAAGACGTCAATTTCTTTTCTAAATACAAAACTATATGTCTTCATTAATATGAAGAACGTCAATTTCCAAGGTTAATAAATTCACACTGTAAAGTGATTATTAATAAAACATATTAAGAATTTGTGTAAGTATGTATTAATTAAAACCCCTAAAATAGAAACATTTTTTTATTTAATTTTTCTACTTTTTAGTAATCTGGTAAGAACTTTGTTTAACAACGGGTTATGATTAATTTTCTAAGGTACATTTACTTTTAATTCTTTTGAAATATATTTGTTTAGGTGGTAGAAAGACAGTATTCACTTGAGAATTATTTGAACCCTTATTCAGAATAAGCATATCATATTAGCACATTATACTTTCGCTATCTTATGGATGGGGTACAGCTTGAAAGAGCTTCTACATCCAGAGATCTCGGTGTTCTGTTCGATGCTCAATTATCGTTCAATCTTCACATAGTTGCTCTATGTAATAGTTCCATCAGCACATGGGTACTGGCTGGTGGGTGGTATAATCAGAGTTCGTCTCAGACTTTTGCATCTTGATTTATAATTTGTTACCTGGGATCCATCAGCACATGGACTGGCTTGGGTGGTATAATCAGAGTTCGTCTCAGACTTTTGCATTTCTCCACAATTCCTAAAAAAATCCATCAATTGATATTATTTCATCATATTTAAAATAAATGTTTCACAAGGCAATCAACTTAAAAATGTATACTTCATAATAGATCATCGGGAGATGCCTATTGGTGGCGATGAGGTTCGTAACCCATCACACCGCGTCTCCCCCACGGGGGTGAAAAGATAAGGATGGAGTGCCGTATCAGTTAAAGTGTAGCAGTCCATTCTTTCTACCTACCCTTTCGGGGAGACGGCGTGATGGTTAGTTAGTTAGTTAGTTACTTCATAATAGTTACCAAAAAATATATATGCAATATTTCCAAAAAATCTTTAATTTAATTCAAAATCTGTTACAAAACTAAGTATGAGTATTAAGAAATAAAAAACAAAATCAATATTTGTGTTGCAAAAGCGAAAAAATAGCATGTTTTCAATTACCCATGTTAAATAACATTAAGTGTATATGCTCAACAAAAATATATAATTGCATTGTGTGGTTTACTATACTCGGATATGCTGTTTAAAAATGCAGCACAAACAAAGGTGTTTCAAATTAACGCTCAAATTAAACAAGCCAAGAGTAGTTAATTAAATTATATTATTTGTTTAATGCTACGTAATGCTTTCAAGAGGTAAAATAAATGCATTGTTTATTGAAAAATGATGTGAAACTCGTTGATAAAAATGTCAATTATGGGAATGACATTTATATTGCCTTGCATTAATAGAACATTATCAAATGTCTAGCCCTAGCAAGTAAGAAGGAAAAGACGAATAAAATATAATATAATAACATTCAATAAAATGCGCCATTTCAGAGGATCATACGAAATATGTAACTCAAGAAAAATCCGTTCAAATTGCAAAACTAAAATCCACTTCTGAACAGAAACATGAAACCGATCCGTTAAAATCTCTTTAATCTCTTCATTAATTGATCTCACAATCTTTAAGGTCTCTATGTATCGAATATGCACTAGAACAAGAGCCCTCGGTTTAAGTGAAAGCAATTACTCTGACCAAACAGTGCAGTCTTAAAATTAATGTCACAATCCTCATACTTAATACTAACACGGAGGCTATTCCATATCAACAGACCCGCAGCGCTGAAAGCATGATAGACACTTGCTTATTGACTTTGACTGGAATCGTGATATTGTTCGCATTTATTTCTACTGATTGAAGCGAACAATGCCTATCCATTGGCATGGGTGTCACGCATACTCGTAGGTCCGAAATACACGGTGGCACTCTCTGGTGTCGAGCCTTAAACACTGTCAAACACAATTTGTACTACACTCGTTCTCGGATTTTGAGCCAGTGAAGTTCCTTCAGGAATGGAGTGATATGACAGTATTTTGGTACTATCAATCAGACAGCAGCATTGAATATGCTTTGCATACTTATCAATTGATTATTTGGCAATCCAGCGTAAATTCCGTGTGTAATAAACAATAATCTAAATGTGACACTACAAAAGAATTTACGAGGGCCCTAGCTTCATCAATAGGTAAACGTCTCCTAATATATTTTAGCTGTCTTAGTTGGAAGAATCCAGGTTTAACAAACTTTGATATGCAATAATGCAACTCACCACACTGGCTTCTCCGATCCGGGGCTGGTGCAGCCGTACACCAGCATGTGGTGGGCCGTGTTCATTGTTGCGTTGGGCTCGAATCCCACTAGAAATGTGCATCGCATTTGTCACATTAATATAGTTGAGTTTGCATGTCCAGTAAACATTATCTAGTAATTTTATTATTATGAGAAAAGTTCAAGGTTGCAGTGATAACAACAATTGTATGGGAGTAATTATATCATTTTCTGGTAATAAAATTTCAACATCCATCTAGTAAAAATAATTTTAGGAAATCGTGCACAACATTAATAAAATATTAGATAAGCAGTGACATAAAGAATCAAATGCAGTTCTAGAAAACATGATATATAAAAAAAAAATCTTAGAATTATTAATTAAAGAATTTTATTCTCTACTTTGTTATTATATTCGATTGAGATTGTATTGTAAAGTACAGTGCTTAAAAATGCCTTTCCAGAATGGGTTACTCCAGTTGAGACCTACGAAAACCATGTTCTTGGTAAATGATGAAAGGAATCTTTCAATATGTATGAAAAAAATACCATTTATGTAACAAATAACAAAATAATGTTTTCATTATAATCAAACTCATTTTCAGGCTAAACTCAAATTCAATCAAAACTTAAAGGAAAGAAGTCATATAAAATGTATGGCCTTTGATTAAAGTCGACGTAACTTCAAAACAAAACAAAATTGTTTTTCTACTTTAATGAGAAAATATTGACTTGGTATGTCTTGACTTGGATATTGTATTTTCAGGAGTACCAGCCCAGAGGTTATTACTCCCCCACATGTTGGAATTTTTTTTTCTTGGATGTTGAGGTTTGAAGACTTGGTATTGAACATTTACATTTTGATCAGCAAGATTAATATTTTTTTATTACAATGAAAAAATGCAAACATTTCACACAATAATTATTTTTTTAATAATTTAATAATTAGAATGGAATTACAATACTACATATAAAAAAAAAATCATAAATTATTTAGAATAATAATTATTTAGAATAAATTAATGAACACGTTTTCTTCTGACCTAAATCTAGACACATTTTTTTTTAATCTTTAAGATTTTCTAATAATTTTACTGAAATCTCTTGATAGAAGTTAATTTTAAAAAATGATTAAATAAAATGACGTTCAAATGATTTTACTGAAATCTCTTGATGGAAGTTCATTTTAAATAATAATTAACGATGTTTTTTAACTACTTCCACTTTTGTCTTTATTTAGACAGCGACCGGTTTCGCCAGGCTCGCTGGCATCGACAGACTGTCTGTCGATGCCAGCGAGCCTGGCGAAACCGGTCGCTGTCTAAATAAAGACAAAAGTGGAAGTAGTTAAAAAACATCGTTTTATTTAATTATTATTTAAAATGACGTTTTTTTAAGAACTACTTCCACTAATTAAATAATTAATATTTTCAATTGAAATTTCTTGGTAGAAGTTCATTTTAAATAATGAAAACAAAAAAATTATGTTACAAAATTTCTTTATTAATATATATTTAGTCTGCCACTTGTGGACTACTTTCACTTTTGTCTTTATTTCAACGGTGACCGGTTTCGCCCGGCTCGCTGGCTTCAGCTGCCAGCGATGCCAGCAAACCTGGCAAAACCGGTTGTCGAAATAATGTCAAAAAGAAGAGGAAGTAGTTCCTAAAAAGCATCGTTTTATTTAATTGTCCTATTTTAGATTTGTTCTCAGTGATTAGTTATTTTATTTATATTATGAAAAATATGTATTTATTTACCTATAAAGTAATTTGTCCTTGGGTCCACCTTGATCGGAGTGCAGAGATAAAGTTCATCCTAAAAAGGAAAACAAAAAAAAACATTTAAATCTTGTTAAAATAAAACATGATATTAAGCGGTCTCTATCTACCCTATAGTATGATTTGAAATCACACATGTTTTTATGTTTTCGGACAAATATGCCACGAAATACAATCAGAATCAAATTTAATCAAATCAATCTTCATAAAAGATCTTACGTATATATTTTTTATACCAGCCGTAGATTTTTTTTTGCTAACATTTCGGAATAATCCAATTCAGTTTCGCTGCTGCGAACTTCTAACAAGGTTTAGATAATTTAATTCGGAAGGCGGAAGTCGTGTAAAATACAGTTACAACAATCTACGTGTACGAGAGAAGTTTTCCAGGATAGACGAATGTGTAAGTCCAATCCAGTCTCAAGAGAAATTACGAAATGGTTTATTATGTATTACTCGTGTGCTAGAATTTGAAAAGATTGATTAAAAATAATGGATGAGTGTATATCAAACTATAAAATTTATCTTCCTTAGTATTACGAGAAAATGAATTTTCTTTATATATTTTTTTCGTATTTTTCCGATGTTTTAATAGCTATTCTGCTATTCAGGACGGAGACAAATCCAACAAATCAAAGATCATAAAAATCGGTCCAGCCGTTCTTGAGTTATAAATGGTGTAACGAACACGACTTTGTTTTATATATCGTTGGTTCAAAGGTAAAACTCATTAAGTGACATTTAAAAAAAAAATCTGCAATTTCTGTATCAGACTTCTGAATTCTACGTCAGAAAATAATCACCAAGTGTATTTATTAAAGAATAACAGTTATTCTTTAATAAAAACACTTGGTGATTTTTTTCTGACGTAGAATTCACAAGTCTGATACAGAAATTGCAAAAAAAATTAAAATGTCACTTAATGAGTTTTACCTTTGAACCGACGATATATATGTAGAAGATATTTATAAATTAATTTTTTTTTTGTAAGTGAATTGAGAATGCATGTCCAATTCATGAACATCATTTTATTTGACAAACTTCGAGTGCGTCCTGGACTTACAAATGTACTATAACTATAATAAATATATAATACAGTAAGGAAACGGCTCTCAAAATTACACTTGAAGGTCTCTTGATTAACTAGAGGAGCATCTTTTAGGCAACGGTGATTCTCTGCGGTTTTGCTTACGAAACATCGCTTTTAATGATGATGTAAAAATAAGGCAGATTTGTTTTTTGTTTGAATAAGGGTGTAAAATACCATACTCATTATTGTATTTAATGTCCTGTTAAGACGAAACATGTCACTCTATACTATGTTAAAATATAATAAATCTTCTAGAAACTACTGATGAACTGCTGATAATATCATCGTCGATTAAAGTTTTAATTTGTCTTATCTTGCGTTATTAATGAATAATAATACATTTGACGAGGGTCATGGTTAACTTTGTGACAACTCAAAATTAATATAGTTAATCTCGAATACCTTTAAGGAAATTGGTATTGGTATAAAAGGTGTCTCAAAAGAAAGGTTATGTTGCGTTGCAGAGCGTGATTTGGAGATGATAGACGACTTCTTGGTGCCTGAAGTGCAAAACTTTTCTGGCTATAACCAAAGAATATGGTTCCAGCAGGACGGAGCAACGTCACACACGTCCAATACGTCTCTGCCACGATTTAGTGAAATTTTCCCTAGCAATTTGATCTCCAGGAGAAATGACATAAATTGGCCTCCACGTAGTCCTGATTTAACCCCTATGAACTTTGTCCTGCGGGGTTATCTCAAATCTAAAGTTAACGCCAATAAATAACTTTTCTGACGCATTTGAAAGAAAATATTCATCACGAAATGGCAGCCATCGCTGAGTCTACCTGGCAAGCCGTCATAAGAAATTTTACTGTTCGACTAAATGAGTGTCGCGAACGTGAGGGTTTACATTTGGATGATGTTATTTTTAAGAAATAAATCCAAATTGTGTACTTTAATAATTTAATAAACATATTTTCGATAAATGGAAAGCCATGGAAAGAGCCATGTTAGGAATAAGCCTAAGAGACAGAGTCAGAAACGATACGGTGATAGAAAAAACAAAGGTCACTGACATCATCCACCGGGTTGCGACTCTAAAATGGCAATGGGCAGGTCACACAGTCAGAAGCTCAGATGAAAAATGGACAAGAAGACTGCTGACTTGGAGACCGTGGACGGCAAGGAGAAGTGCAGGGCGACCGCAACTACGGTGAAAGGATGATCTGAACAGACACGTCGGAGTAACCTGAATGCATTTTGCACATGACAGAGTGACATGGAAGCGAATGGAGGAGGCCTTTGTCCAGGAGTGGACGGGAATAGACTGAAGAAGAAAAATAAGAAGAAGATTTTCGATAAGTTAGTTTTTTTTAAATCGATCCACTAAATATAAACATCATTTTGAGACACCCTATATTATAATGTAATTAATTTACATGGTGTGGTGATAGTGGTTTGACCGTGAACTTGACCTGGCGTGATTTAAAAAACTAAAATGGATATAATGGACAAATATCTGATCCAAATGGACGATTCAATGTTGCAAAAGCATCTCAAATTAGACAAATCAGATGACATGCATGCTAGAATGACGGTGTGAACTCCCCGAGGACGGCAGAGCGTGGAATTGGGCACCAATGTATTGCGTTGGCGCGACGACATCTGGAAGAGTACGGAAAGTGGATAAATGCAGATCACCCAAGATCGAACATAATGGAATTACAAGAAAGCTACGTCCAGAAGTAAACAACAGGCTAAGGAAGAAGTTAATATGCATGCTAGAAGACCGCATTAGTGGTAGAGGAGTACGAAGAGACTTGGAAAGGACGTTGAAAACTGGTACACGCGTACAGTTTGTTTGACATCTATAAAACAAAGTCGTGTTAGTTACACCACTCAAGAACGGCTGGACCGATTTTTATGAACTTTTATTTGTTGGATTTGTCTCCGTCCCGAATAGCAGAATAACTATTAAAACATCATAAAAACTCGCGAATAAATAAATTGTGAAGAAAATTCATTTTCTCATACATTTTGTATGGAACGGCTTTTTTGATAATTGCTAATCTTACTAAATAACTTAATTTAATTCAACTAATAAGTTAACACAACATTTTTTGATTCTGAGGCGGTAGGAAGTTCGCCGGGTCAGCTAATGTTACATAAATCAATCGCGATATTAAAGGTCGTGCTAACTATTTTGGGGGCAAGGAAGGTGCCCCACTTGTAGTGGTACTATAAGACCCAGCGCCCCTGGAAACAAAACAAGTCGGCAAAACCAGAGTAGCAAAAGCAACGACTGCCACATCGCAGATACCGGGTTTGATTTCCGGCCAAGAGAGTGTAATTCTCACACTGTCTTTGGTCTGGTGTAGAATTCATGTGACAATAAAATGGTGATAGATTAGCTACCTATCACATGTCGTGAGAATCAATATGATAGTTGAAACAAATTGTATACAGTAACTGGGTTCAATCCTTACAAAACTAGCTTGTCATTGACACGACGAAGAAGAAGACTATTTTGTTATATATTTTTCTTTGAAGATTTAAATTTTTTTGAAATCGGTTCAAGAAGTATAATATTTAGTTTGCGGGGTATTTTCTGAGTTTCTTTATTTAAATTGAAATTTAAAATACAACACTGTTTATCTTCCACTTTGATTTATTAAATATCCTTTTAAAAATAATAATGCGGGGAAGTGATTTGAGAAGTATGTCAGGAAAGTAAAGTGTGGCAGTCCATTATTTCTCCCTACCCCTTCGGGGAGACGGTGGGATGGTTAGATAGTTAGTTAGTTTATCATATATAACATCATTTTGTTCAATTATTGTAATTCACTTGTTCGAATCTAGTTTAACTTCAATTTCGATTAACTAGTATGTACTGTTAACTCTTCTTATCATGTACACTTGTGGTAGCATGTAATTGGCCTTATTCTATTGTTTCTATATGCTTTATTTGTGTACTGTAATCACTGTTTGTTATCCCAAATAAATAAATATATAACAAAAATATTAATACACGGCAATGTTTCGGAGGTGACCTCCATCTTCAGGTGTAAGTATATAACATTGTCATGTACTAACCACCCTAAGTCTATGTGTGCCAACAACACTCGAGTACAATTCTTCACAAATATGATAGTTTTACAAGGGAAAGGCGAAGTGTGCGGTCGAGTAATTTAAAGAAATTAAATTCATATATAATTAATAAAAACGTGATTTTGTGCATGTTTCTCGGAAAATTACATGAAGGTAGGGCGGTTAATATTTTTATTATTATTTCGTAAAGATATTTAATAAATCAAAGTGGATAATATAGTGTTGGATAAGCTTTTGTTTATCCAACACTGTATATTATGCACTTTAATTTATTAAAGCTAAGATGGCAGTGCATAATGGTGTTCTTGTGCCGACCCTTATGTACGGAAGTGAAGCATGAAACTGGCAGAAGAAGAATGAAAGTAGAATAAATGCAGTAGAAATGAGATCTCTGAGACGAATGTGTCGTAAATCTGTATAATATACAGATCATATTATGATAGAGTGCAAATGCAAGTATAAGAAATGAATGCGGTGCGAATGAAAGTATTCTGAAAGAGTAATGAAAGGTTCGTTAAGATGGTTTGGACACATGGAAAGAATGAGTGAAGAGAGAATGGTGAAGAAGGTACATGTAAACGACGTGAATGGAACTAGAAAAAGAGGAAGGCCGAGGAAAACGTGGCACGATCAAATCAATCAAATATTGAATGGCGGTCACGCGAGGAGTCGGAGAAATCGACGTGCGTGCATGACAAGATGTATGAATGTAGAGGAAGCGAGAGAAGTATGTTAGTACAGAACAGTGTGGCGGTCCATTCTTTCAGCCTACACCTCCGGGGAGACGGCGTGATTGTCCAGTTAGTTAGTTGGTGTTGGGTTTAAAATTCCAATTTACAACGGAATTCCACAGTGTTAACGCCTCAACTTTCAATAAATTTCTTTATTTAATTTCCAATTTCGTATAAAAAACTGTTGTAAAATCGATTTGTTTGAAGTGCTTTCATTTTGTAAGTTGGCGGTAGCCAGTCGTGTAACACACCGCTAACACACACTACCCGCATTGTGATATGAATAGAAAATTTTCCTTTGGGTTTCCTCCCAACTTGGATACGGGTTGACAAAGAACTTACCAAAGAAACGTGTTACATGAATACAAATACGAGGATAATATAATAGAATTTAACCGTTTCAATCTTCTTCTTATTTCGGTGCCGTGTCAGGTCCCTGCAGCAAAGGCGATCACTGCAGCAAAGGCATCTCTATCCTGCGCCACTTGGAACAGGTTCTGAATTCTCTTGTTATTCCTGTCCACTCTTTGATGTTCCGCAGCCAGGACCCATTAATATCAGTCGAAGGAGGTTGTATTTTGCACATGACCCAAATATGAGACCTTTCTAATTTTCACACTCGACAACAGCTCTCTATTGGCTCTGGCTCTCTGTAGTACGTCTGGATTACTGACTATCAGTCCACGGTATACGGAGCATTCTGCGGTATATCCACATCTCGAATGCTTCCAATCGGTTCATTACATTTTATTTCAGAGTCCAGGTTACGCAGCCATATAGTTGAACAGACCATATATAATATTTAATCATTTTTTGTCGGAGTTTCAAGTTAAGATTCACATATATTATAACATGATACCAGGAACGCATTAGAGATGGTTCGACATTAGGAAGACGAGATACTTTCTAAAGTCGAGAGTATTTATCCCCTGAACGTACCTTCACTAATATGAAAGACGTGTCGATCTCCGAGACCGCGTTCAGCAGGCTAATTGCTCTTCCCACCGGGCGCGTAGAGAATTGGTTCCGAGCATTCTTAAAAGAAATGCCGTGGGATTGAGCCACGGATTACTAGCATACTCCCTCATGGAGAGACACCTCATAAATGCACAGTGTCAGACATTTGATAATGCCTTATCAAGGTGAAACGTGTTATTTCCATAAAATATAATAAAGCTTCTAGAAAACGGACGTTTTCATCCGTATTAAATATTTAATATGGAGTTTTACAACATTGTTTAGAAACAATAAATAAAGCGGGTTTGTAAAAAAAACTCTTTTCCCGATATAATTCATGAATTTTAATTGTATCTCAATAGAGACGAAGATGCAAACTGGAAACCGAATATGGTTGATCAAGGTGTTTACAGGACTTAGGACCTGTCATTGGTTGGGTTAAGCGCACGCTTTATGTAATTACAACATTCCCCATTCCACCTTTTTCTTTATGACCATGTAAGACAATTTTTGGAAGTTGTATATATGTTACAAATCTATGCCTAACTTCACATGTCAGTTTCAATATGCCATCTATGAAGATTCTGATTACATATGTTAATCTTTTTAAGATTAATCTATATAATCCACATACTAACGCCATCTATGGAGATTAATTTTTAGCATTTAGCAGAACTACTTTATTAACACAATGTGAGGCTATCGCCATTAGCGCATTGTTAGAAGCCGCCTGGAGATGTCACTCCTATCTATATGCCAAAGAATTGACCAGAATGATTACAATATTTTTTGTGAATGTCTATATGGGTTAACAAAGCTTCGCTGTTAAAATCACAATGTGTTTGGTCGCGTACATAATTATGCGGTGATTATTTACGTAATAACTCGCATTATTGACGATAGACAGGAAAAGCGGACCGGGCAGAATAGCGGAAACGTGTCAGTCCAACACTCAATAAGTGCCGTGTACAGAGTATAACAATGAATCGTAATGACTAATGCAAACGATTTTAATTAACAGCGTTGCAATTATACTACAATCTTCAAACGAAAGTAAAAATCACTTGCGTTAAGAATGAAATTACGGATTCATGTTCAGGAGAAGATTCCAGAATCAAAAACCAAACGTTCTCTTCCCTAGACCAGGGTTTTTCAAACTATGTTCCACGCAGTGGCGATACGTCCATACAAGCCGAGAAGCCGGGCTTGCCTTAAAAATCTATATTAAAACGATGTTTTTGCGCATTTGAGCCGTCTACGAATAAAATAATAATTTGAATTTCGCGCGAGGGCATTACAGCGATTTAATTCGTTGCATTGGAAATGACTCCGCCGTCATGGGCAGAAATGACCTACAAGTATGTTTTGTTTCACTCATATGCGCCATATTTTATTTCACTCATACGTACCGTAGGTGAGACGCCCGCGAAATCGCCTACTTCTACATGTTTTGTTTCATGTTTTCATTGGCTTCATGTTGGGCTTGCAAAATGTAAAGGGGTCTTTATCGCACTTCGTGTTTTTGGCTTGTAATCATATAGCTAGGTGCATATATGCCAGAAGATATCTACAAATTTTTGTATGGATTTGAAGCCGGGATTTATCACTCTGAAGTATGTACTATTCGATGTGTAACAAACTTTCAAGAAGTGAAAGCCCCGTTTACTCTGACACACGCGGTGCTTCCTTCATAAAGGGATACAACCGCTCGTATCAGGCTTGTGCTTACTCCATACAGCAGTAACTAAAAAATGTTATTTAATCAAAATGAATAATAAACTATCAAAAGTGATTTTTCTATTCGTCTTAGTCTTCACTCGAATCTATGAAATATTTTGTTTTCTGCGTTCGCTGTCACAGACCACCTCCAAGGCAGCCTAATATTTTTTCCTTCAGTAACATTTTTTTTCATATTTACACCGGAACTTGTCTAGTAGAACCAGATGTACTGAAATGTCAATCAAGAATAAATATTAATTTGATCTGGCTTTTAATAATCATTTTCCGAAAATTAATGCCTGATACTATAAATTAATATATTATATTTACACTTGAATTAATGATAATAAAACCATTCTCGTGCGCCCTTTTAATATAATAAATTGATAATAAGGGAAAAACAAATTGGTGTTAAGTACTGACGCACACGCTTCATATTATAATATATTGGTTTCCGATAAGCTTTCGCTTATCTTCAACTAATAAAGTAAGAAAAATCGATAGTTAATGGTATTCAGATAAAGAGTTATTTTTAACGATATAATTAATACATCCTGTTGGATAACCATAACAACATTCACTTATCCCTCGTTTTACGCTGCAGATACGTTCCAGGGAATTCCGCGCAAATGAAAGCCCATTTAAAATGAAGATAGTTTCTAGAATGATAAAGAATGTACAGTGCTAGCTCGCTAATCCGAACGCTCCGCAATCAGAAACGCGCTGTAATCCGAACGATTTCGCAATTTGCAAATTTGACAACTTGCACCTTCTGAAGCCGTGAAAGCTTCCAAAATAGTCATCCACCGGACTGAAGAAATCATCCAGAATTTTTTTTTTCTTGTATACAACAGGTCGTTTGAAGCCAATTACTGTATACACATTATTTTTGGCTATTATATTGATGATTTTCATGGCATGTGATAGGTAGCCAATATATCGCCATTTTATTGTCACGTGAATTCTACTCTAGACCAAAGACAGTGTGACTGCCATCGCCGGGAATCGAACCCGGGACCTTCGGTATGGAAGTCAGAGCTCTAAACACTATGCCACGAAGGTCGACAATGATTGAGACAATGGTCGGTGATTTTGAGACGAATGCGTGATTTGGAATGCCCTTGAATATCAGTTAGGTTAGGTTAGGTTCAAAAGAAAATATCTGATTTTTGCAAGTTAAAATAAAAATGTTAATTTTTTTAATTGTTCATTGGGTACCTAAATAAAAAGGTAAAATAAAGAGCATTTTCATAAACCGAAATTTCATTTTTTTTCTCAAAATACTGAGTAATCCGAACGATTTCCTAATCCGAACGACCCACTGCACGATTTAAGTTCGGATTTGCGAACTGGCACTGTATATGTTAACGATGTAAACGGAAAAAGACAGAAAAATACAGAGGAAAATGTGGCACGATCAAATCAATCAAATATTAAATGTCAGCCAGGTGAGAAGTCGGAGAAATCGACACGTGTGCATGGCATGATGTATAAATGTTGGGAAGCGAAAGACGTATGTCAGGAAACAATGTGGCATTCAATGCTTTTTGCCTACCCCTTCTGTTGGTTAGTCAGTTAGTTAGTTAGCAATCAAGGATTGTTTTTTTTAACCTGAATACAGATCATCTTTATTTACACAATTTCACACATCTTCTTAAAAGTTTAAAGCATATTCGATGGATCAATACGTCTTTCAAAATAAACATATTCAATTAATATTTTTTAGATAATCGAATTTTTTTTAAATACGTAATAAAAGTACCGCGTAAATCGAGGGATGGGTGTATACATTTATGAGTTTTATATATGGGATCATATAAAAATAATTCAATCATATCCTCATACCGAACACCTAAAGCTGACAATTAACATTTCGATCGTCAGTCAATTTCAAACAGAAACGCTCCGGATATGATTATTCGTATCTTACAATAGTTTTGATGTTTATGTATAATTTTGGAAGCAAAACAAATCTTTTGATATCTCTTACAGGAAATTTTTAATAAGTTACCCTATAATAAATTTGATGAACATTTTCATAAAATAAAGAAATGAAGTCTTTGAAATTTTAATTCTAAAACATTTTTTTAAATGCCTTTGCTATAAAGAATAGAGCGTATTTTTATTATGAGATATTTTAATAAAAAATGTTATTTCCAGGTTCAAAGTAAATGAATATGTAATTTCGCTTTAAAAACAAACTTATTATAATATAATTTTTCAGAAGAAAAAATATATGACGCAATTTTAAATTGAAAATATTTTAATTTTCATTATATCATATCCCTTATGTACGAAAGTAAAGCTTGCAATTAGCAAAGGAAAGAAGAAAATATGATAAATGTCATAGAAATGATATCACTACGTGTAAGGCGGATGAATGCGTCCTAAATAAAACTAAGAAAGGGTCACTAAGACGGTTTGGACATATGGAGCAAATGGATGAGGAAAGAATGGTTAATGGATGTTCCGGATGGTTATCTTCGACAACGACAGCACAGACTGTTTTATCTCCCAGCAAACAGAACTAACCTGCTTCTGGTGATGCCGGTGGGGAGAGGAATCAAACTGCTGAACATGATCGACGTCTTTCATATTCGTGAAAGTACGTTCAGAAGACAAATACTCTTAACTTTAGAGAGTATCTTGTATTCTTAATGTCGGACCACTTCTTATGCGTTCCAATAGATGTCTTAAACTATAATTGTTGTTTGTAATATCTTTTGAGAAAATAAACTGATTTGATTTGAAAATATATATATAAGTAGTGTGAATGGAAAAAGAAGTCGAGGAAGGCTAAGGAAGACATGGCATGACCAAATTTTTCAATTACTGAAGCGGCCATGACCGAGGAAAACGTGGCACGATCAAATAAATCAAATATTGAATGTCGGCCATGTGACGAGTCAGAGAAATCGACGCGCGTGCATGACACGATGTATGAATGTTGAGGAAGCGAGAGAAATATGTCAGGAAAGAAAAGTGTGGCAGTCCATTCTTTCTGCCTACCCCTTCGGGGAGACGGCGTGATGGTTAGTTAGTTAGTTAGTTAGCCATGTTCGAAGTAGGAACAATAAACGAGCGTGCGTGTCACGGTGTGTGAATGTGGGAGAGGCGCGAGAGTTGTCTGGATAGAACAGTGTGGCGATCCATCCTCTCTGTCTACCCATTGGGAAACGGCGTGATGATTAGTTTGTCATTTCTGTTAATTATTAAGATACAAACTTCGTTATCACAGATTTATTTTATCAAAACTAAGGTAGAAAAACCTATACTCGTTAGTAAAACAGTTTATTAAATAAACAAAATCCCAGAGTCCAATATTTAGGTACATTGAACTATACTAGAGCCGCTCAGAAGTGAGTCTTGGGGCCATAAATCATTTCCCTATGTCTATCTCGCTTGCACTTACGGGCCTTATGGAGCGGTTTAGGGATGGGCGTAACAATAAAATAAATATATCGATAAGTAACGTTTATTATCGTATCTTGTTCATAAACTTTAACGAGTTAACAAAGTTTTGATATTAAACTTTATTTATGGGTTTTACGTGCGTTTAAATTAGTATGAAATTAGTGACTACCAGATACTAAATTAAATACCAGTAAAAACAGAAAAATTGTTTAATTTTAAAATTTGTATACCGTATGTCTATAAACCCAGAAAGAAAGTTAAGTATAAAAAACAAAGTAGATCATATTGTGGCCCTTAAAAGAGCCGTTTATATTACAAAAAAATGTATCAATCCTCATCGGAGTCTTCTTCATCAGTGATCGACGATTATAACTGAGGGCTCTTCAAGTATATTTAGGAATGCGGAAAACCATGCCATATATGTATCGCCATCCATTTCTGTGTGATAATCAGCATCCTTCGATTTTACCGCTTTAAATATTAGCTTCGCTTCTGGAACAAAGCCAGTCCTTGCGGAACCAGCATGGCAAACTATCAATCTTTGACCTTTTCCTACAGGCTGATTCTTGAAACCTCCTTCATCGTTGCTTCCAAGCCACATACGCTTTCTTGAATGGTTTTGATTAATCCATGTTTCATCCAGATAGAAACGCGGCCGCTGATCGTTAGTTCTTCTAAGTAAATCCAATTTCCTTAAAAAGTCCATTCTGGCACAAACAATATCTGTTCTTTCCATTAAATATTTACGTCCTTCGGCATTTTTCTTATACTTGAACCCAATCTCCTTCATGAGTGTTCTCATCGAAGTTTTTCCGCATTTAAAATCAGGTAATTGCTCTCGGTATTTTTCTAATATTTTCGCCACGGACGGATACTCTCCACTATCATAAAATGAACCTACAGTCCGCTTCAATACACTTTTATCAAAATCGTCAATATTGGTGACAGTTTCTTGTTTCTTAAAATTTGCTCTTGGTGTACAGGGGCTGCTTGATTGCAATAATTCAGTCTTTATTCGGTCCACTGTCACTCTACTCACACCACAAATAAACGCGGCCATTTCACGTGGTTTGTTGAAATTAAGAGAAGCTATTTTATTCGGATCACTTTTCAATTCATTGACAAACAAGAATACGTTGTGAATCACTGTTCGAGTTTGAGGGCTAATATCGCCATGTAATTTCTTCAAATCAATGTTGGAAAATAAAGTATCAATAGTGCGTAACGAGTGGTGACACACGAATGAATTCATTTAATTGCAGTAAACACATTTATAACAAAAAAGCACTGCATTCGGTAAAAACCAATCATTAGTGACTCATCGTACATATCATAACGTACATATCATTACAAAATCATTATAGTGACTCATCGACACCACGAGAGCAGGTAGCCGTATACCGATAACAGTCCTGGGGCTTCCCATCCCTATTTCTATTGACATTTATGGCCCCACGACTCCGTTTTAAACGGCTGTAGTATAGCTATGTTGTTAGTACTACTTTGATGGTTGGATTTACGATCTGTGAATGTAACTTTGAAAAAATATCACAGGCTCTCGGAGATCGGTGATAAAACTAGGAAATAGCCCCATAAAGGCATTTTGCCCTACAACTTACCACAGGAGCAGAGCTTACTTTAACACCGAACGTGTTTTTTTCTATAAAGCGGAAATCTTATTTCCCGTCTCCAGAGGTTGGTTGTTACTTGCAAAATTTAGTGAGGTCGTCCACCCGCATATTAAATGTTACAATATTTTATGTTATTTAATACGTAGAACGTTTGAAGACTACAGGGGAAAAACAAGGAATGTCAGTAGAAGGTTAATTTGAATAAATTGAGAATAAAGCTAATCAAAGTCTATATATTTCTTAGCAATTAGCAATCGATTATCTGGCCATAGTCGATGACACAGATGATTTTTAAATATGTAAATTTTACTGTGGATAGATACGTACAAATGCCGCTAGATGGCATTATTACATTTATTTTGAATTTTAACTGACATTCCTTGTTTTTCCCCTGTAGTCTTCATTTGTATTATAATATACCCAAATAACTAATGCATTTTCTTATTTATTTTCTTGAACAACGATGTAAAACTCCATATTAAATAATTAATACGAATGAAAAGTCCGTTTTCTAGAAGTTTTATTATATTTTATGTGAACGACCTGTTTCGCCTATCTTAGGCATTATCACATTTGATAATGCCTTAGGCAAGCGAAACATATCATCCACGAATTTTTTTTTAATTCTAGAAAACAGACGTTTTCATTCATATTAATTAATTATTTAATATGGAGTTTTACATCATTGTCATCATTGCCTTTTTTTATTCTTCTTATTATAAGAAATAAGAAATCGCCACACTTTTTTGTCTTGATATACATCTCTCGATTCCTCTACATTCATACGTCGCGTCATGCACGCACGTCGATTTCTCCGACTCAGTGACCTCCAAACCATCTTAACGACCCTTTTTTTATTTTGTTCACAACATTTTCATTCGCACCGTATTCACTTTTTATATTTACATTTGACACTCATATATAGATTTAACACACATTCGTTTTAGAGATATCGTTTCTACAGCATTTATTTAACTTTAATCATTCTCCTGCCAGTTTCATGCTATACTTCTATTATGCATTCGGCACGGCACCTGTTGTGCATACCGCATAGCAGAACAAATGTCATGGCGCAGCATACAATGACCCGGGGTATGGTGCTCTTGAATGAGGTGTCAGTCGATGTGGACATTCTCCAAATGAATTATGCGTCCTTTAAGGATCATATAGGTACATACCACAATTGCTGATATATGTGTTTTATTTTAACATGTTTGTCTGTGTTATTTTTGTAAATGTAAAATGTATACAGTAATTGAGTTCTAAAGACCTGTTGTTGACAATAAAATAATAATAATAATAAGGGTCAGCACAAGAACAACATTGTGTACTGCCATCTTAGCTTTTTTGGATTATTATAAATTATAAATAACAAAAAAAAATCAGAGACTGCTTATTTAATGTCAAAGCCCTAAGTAGCATTTCTCTAATTTTATACTTAATTCTTTATGTTATTATACTTTCCGTGCCACGTGTGTTATTTGTTCGAGAACCTTCCTAAAGTAGCAATCTAATAAATACATTTCAACCCGCCAATACGGTTCACTTCTAACTCTGTAATTCGTACCCACGCCTCTGCGCACTTGAATAGCAGACATCTAAATGACCTCCATTACAAAAAGGTTACAGGTTCACTCTTCTATTATTTATCAGTGAAGTAATATTATAGTGTGTACCTGTGTACGTGTGAAATATTTGCACTTAACAGAGTTTCACAATATTTAAGGAGTGATAATCATTAATGCTCATAATCGTATGTAAGTAAGAGGTACGCAAGTGATGTGAAATCAAAAATTCATTGAAGAAGTTAGCATTGTGTAAATTTATCACTAATCTAATATGGCAAATGTCATGGTAATCAAATCAGTTTATTAACTCAAAAGACATTACAAACAGCAAATGTTTAAAGCATCTATTGAGTACAGGTAAAATATTATAAAAATACAACATAGTACCAGGAACGCATTAGAGATGGTGATGGTGGAAGACAAGATACTTTCTAAAGTCAAGAGTACTTGTCCCCTGAACGTACCTTCACTAATATGAAAGACGTCGCCGAGGAGACGGCGCACACTGGATCCATTTGGCAAAAACAGGGACTTAGGGGTCGAGCTCCGAATTTTGCCCTGTTTTTTTTAAATTAGGTCCTTTGTGTGATTCCAAACCACTTTTACACTTTAAACTTTTCTTGATTTCCAAGAAAAAAAATGTTGTTTTTTTTGTATGAAGCAAAACTGATTTTTGCAATTATTTCGGAATCGGGTGGATACGTCAAAACCAAACTTAGTAGGGATTATAGAGGATATAATCCTCTACATTACTTGTTCCGACATCTACTTCATATCTCTGCCCGTTTAAAAGCAGCAGACATTATAATTTTTAATTAATTCTTACGAGTGGTTTCGGATTTTTTGTTAGATGCATAAATGATCACAATTATGCTAAAATCACTCCTTTCTTTTGTAAAGGAACGCTCGAACGCGAAAAAATAAGTAACGGCGGACACTGGTCCCATTTGGCAAAAATATGGACTTAGGGGTCAAACTCCGAATTTTGTCCTGATTTTTTTAAATTAGGTTTTTTGTGTGATTCCAAACCACTTTTACATTTGAACTTTTCTTGATATAACAGCTAATTTCCAAGAAAAAAAATGTTGTTGTTTTTTTAGTATGAAGCAAAACTGATTTTTGCAATTATTTCGGAATCGGGTGGATACGTCAAAACCAAACTTAGTAGGGATTATAGAGGACATAATCCTCTACATTACTTGTTCCGACATCTACTTCATTTCTCTGCCCGTTTAAAAGCAGCAGACATTATAAATCTTAATTAATGATTATGAGTATAAAGTGGTTTCGGATTTTTTGTTAGATACATAAATTATCATCGCGTTCCTTTACAAAAGAATGGAGTGATTTTAGCATATTTATGCATCTAACAAAAAACCCGAAACCACTTTATACTCGTAACAATTAATTAAAATTATAATGTCTGCTGCTTTTAAACGGGCAGAGATATGAAGTAGATGTCGTAACAAGTAATGTAGAAGATTATGCCCTCTTTATTCCTTACTAAGTTTGGTTTTGACGTATCCACCTGATTCCGAAATAATTGAAAAAATCAGTTTTGCTTCATACAAAAAAAACAATAACATTTTTTTTCTTGGAAATTAGCAGTTATATTAAGAAAAGTTCAAATGTAAAAGTGGTTTGGAATCACACAAAGGACCTAATTTAAAAAAATCAGGGCAAAATTCGGACTTCGACCCCTAATTCCCTGTTTTTGCCAAATGGATCCAGTGTGCGGCGTTCAGCAGACTAATTATAATGCATCTTACATGGGGAGGGGACGACATAGGAAATTGACTTCGAGATGGGATTTTGCAGGATTCTGGTACCTCCCAAAAGTCATCCATTGTCAAAGTAAGAAAGCGCAATAGCCAGACAATTTCTAGAAAAAAGATTTTAAACTTTTCATCGTTGCTTATAAATATATTAGAATTTTCGCCACTAGTAGGTATCAATAGAAAAGGAGCTGAGCAGATATCTTGCCTTCTTTATTTCGCTGACCGGCTGGTCTCTGGTTCAAATCCCGCCGTTTTTTTTACCAAGTGGTGAAAAGTTTAAAATATTTTTTTCTAAAATTTGGGTGGTTATTGCGCTCTCGTACTTTGACTATGGGCGACTCTTAGGGAGTATTAGAATCCTGCAAAAATCCAGATTTTTCAATTGCGGTCGATTATAGGCCACCGTCCCCTTTGAATAAAAATAATTTCTAACGCCCTCTCTCCCATAATACTCGTAGTTATCCTAAATATTAAAATATTGCTGCACATAACTAACTTACCATCACGCTGTTTCACTGGAGAGGTAGGCAGAGAGGATGTACCGCCACACTACTCTATCCTGACTCGCCTTTCGAGCTTCCTCTGTATTCATACATCGTAACACGCACGCTCGTCAATTTTTCCGACTTTAAATGTACCCGCCTTTAAGTAATTGATTAATTTAATCATGTTGTGTTTTCCTAAGCCAGCATCGGCTTCTTTTTCCATTCGCACTGCTTGTATACAACTTAATTAGTTAATATTAAAGTGCATTTTTTTTTAATTATAAATATTAAAATCAACATATAATGAGATTTTTGAGACTGGTAGAATTTTATTTTAATAATTTATTATTTTTGTATTTCTTCAATAGGTAAGAAGTTTATAATACTTTTTTTTTTTTATGTACACAACAGGTCGTATGGACCCAATTACTGTATACAATTTTATTTTTAGCTATTATATTGATTCTCGTGACATGTGATAGGTAGCCAATCTTTCGCCATTTTATTGTCACGTGAATTCTACACCAGACCAAAGACAGTGTGACAATCACACTGCCATCGCCGGGAATCGAACCCAGGACTTTCGGCATGGAAGTCAAAGCTCGTAACCACTCTGCCACGAAGGTCGTCTACTTCTCTAATTACTATTGTTCATTTTCTTATCGATGTAAAAATAATTATATTTTTAGTTTAATGAATCATATAATTCCCATGTGTGTACGAGTAGTTAAAACTTTCACAATTGAGCAATGAGGAAATACACCAAGTAAAAAAAATACGAAGTATCTTAAATCTCTCCATTGAGTATGCGAAGGTCGTACTGGAGAATAAAAATACCTCAACTGAGGTTTGCTGAAACATATCCAAATACATGGGAGCGAATAAACCTATCAAAATTTCATACAGCAATCTGGAGCAAAGTAAGCTGAAAAATCTCTTCTTCTTCTTCCTGACGATAACCCAAGTCACCGTCTGTATTGACTGTTGGGGTCGGCTCTTTTCGATCTCAGGCTGTACCTCGAATGGTTCTGAGTATCGCCCTCACTCAAGCCATTTCTCTGCAAGACGCTATTGCACTGAATCATCCATGTGTTCCTAGGTCTTCCTCTGGATGGTTGACGAGGAAGATTCACAGACAAAGCTCTATTTACTGTGTGGTCTGGTGGTCTCCGTTTTATATGCCTGTACCATCTCATCTGCCTTTCTTCTAGCTTACTATTTATATCTGTAACTCCCAGACTACCGCGAATGCGTGAATTTTTTATTTCATCTCTCAGCGATACCCCAGCGGACCACCTAAGCATTCGCATTTCTGCCGTTTCTAGTTGGCCAGTGAAGCCGCTGTACCATGTCCAACACTCGGAGCCGTACATAATTGCAGGTCTGACAATAGTCTGGTTTACTTTTCCTTTTAGTTTTACAGGCATTTTTGGGTCATACGACACTCCGGTCATAGATCTAAATTTCCGTCACCCCACTCCTATTCTGTGATCCAACATCCGCTGCACAACCTCCGTTTTTATGAATGAGTGATCCCAGGTATTTAAACGATTCACAATTATTTAACACCTCCCCATCCAGTTGCATTGAAGGAGCTACAGCATTTGGGTTTTCCATTTCAAATGGTAGGTACAAATAAAGTGAACTGAAGAATCTGATTTGAAGAATATTTATTATGTACGAAGTACATACATGTATGATTGGGAACCCTGAAAAACTCTATTTGATTCTGTTTACCACATTTCAAAGCAATTTCAGTAAATAAAAAATAATACTCGTGTTTCAATTTCGATGTCTGCTCTCTCCATTTTACGATTTACCTCTATTCAGTGTACATTTTTAATGAATCCTGTCTTCTTTCGTACCCTCCACGCTTTGCTATTCAGTCCCCGTGGGTGATGGAATTTTCAAGGAATAAACTCCGCACTTTATTACGGAAAAAAGACAAACTTTGAATATTGCAGATCCACCCACTTTCTCTCCAGCATCCCAGCCAGATAAATTTAAATTTCAAATTAACATTTTTCAACGAAGGTCTGTATATAATTTGATCAAAAATGTAATATAATAAGTTTATTTTTTTTTCACACAAAATAACTTATATTATAACTAGTATTGAAATTATGTGTACATATTTAAACTATCACGCCGTCTTTCCGAAGGGGTAGGCAGAAAGGATTGACCGCCACACTTTTCTTTTCTGCCATACTTCTCTCGCATGCATCGCGTCATGCACGCATGTTGATTTCTCCGACTACTCACGTGGCCGACATTCAATAATTATTTTTTTAAACATAAGTAATTAACTAACATATACTTTTTTACCATTCTTTCTTCATTCATTATTTCCATGTGTCCAAACCATCTTAATGACCCTTTCATTATTTTGTTCAAAACACGATCATTCGCACCGCATTCATTTCTTATATTTACTTTCGACACTATCATACACAGAGTATCCCCACATTCGTCTAAGAGATCTCATATCTACCGCATTTATTCTACTTTCATCCTTCTTTTGCCAGTGCCATGCTTCGCTTCCATACATAAGGGTCGGTACAAGAACACCATTTTGCACTGCCATTTTAGCTTTATTAGATAGGTTTTTGTTTGCGATGACAATTTTAAGTGCACCATTCACTTTTTTAAACATACAATATGTTATAGTATTCCCATAAGTAGATCACTCATTATGGGACAAAATAGTGATATACAATACGAGTATACACACACTGTCAACACATTTTTTCAAACTGATTCGGGGCTCCATTGAGAACCCCTATGTTCTGGAGCAAATAGGTATTTTTGTTCCTGATAACTACCTGCGACAACGCCGACATCAATTGTTCTTTACTCCGTCACGCAGAACCAACCTGCCTTTGGTGATGCCAGTAGAAAGAGCAATTCGGACGTTGAATCTAATCATCTCGGATTTGGACATTTTCAGTGTCAGTGAGGCAGTATTCATAAAAAAAATATTGCAAATTCTGGAAAGAGTACTGCCTCACTGACGTCGACATATTTGGATTCCTTCTGATATGTATGATTTTTTGGTTTCATGTTGTTTTGTTTTATTTTATCTTTGTAATACCGTTTTGTGTCCAAATGAGTCGCCTAAATGTTTTATCGTTTGTAATGTCTCATTTGTGTATAATGTATAAATAAATAAATACACAGTAATAATACATTATTTTATTATTCGAACAATCTAGTAGATAGGAACATAAAGTAGAATTAAATTAATATTCCCATTTGTGAGCGCAAGTAAGGCAATAAACGGGGGCGAGGACAATCGAGAAGTGATTGTGGGCGGTGATAAGAATAGCTCAGTATAGTACCTAATTACTGGAGAAGGTATTCCCTCCACATCTCAGAAAAGTTGCCAGTGTAATGAAAGTTCTATTTATAGCCTAAGAATCGATAATGCGGCTATTTTTATGCGAAGATGAAGAGAACTTGAGTCTTGTGAAGGGTTAAATTTGAATAACCTAAATAGATAAATTTTCGCAAACCGTTTTAAACGTCAAAATATTTTTCATATTTTTTACGAGAAAGGGTATTTTTTATTATTATTATACACATTGTTAATATTAGGTCCTTACATATGAAATTGGCGTTTTGTATGGGAGGAACAAAAAGTTGATTTTTTTTAAATATAATATATTTATTTAACCAAAGTATGTACCATTGCTATCTATGCACTTTTGCCATCTCATAGGTAGTTCATCGATCCCTTTACTAAAAAAACCATTCGGACGGGAGTCAATAAAATCTTTGAAGTCGGTTTGGACTGCCCCATCGGAGTTGAATTTTTTCCCTTGCAAGAAGTTATCCAAATTTCGAAAAAAATAGTAATCTGTTGGGGCAAGGTCCGGAGAGTACGGTGGATGTCTTAGACATTCCAATTGAAGCTCTTCTAATTTGGTAGCCGTCTGTTGTGCAGTGTGTGGTCTAGCGTTATCATGAAGCAGCAGTGGCCTAGAGCGATTAACCAGCCTCGGTTGTTTAGCAGCTAGCTTTTCCATCATGGTTTGCAGTTGCTGACAATAGACATCTGCCGTAATCGTCTGGCCAGATTTAAGAAAGTTGTAGTGAACGACACCAGCACTAGTCCACCAAACGCTCACAAGTCACTTTTTTGGAGTCAATTTTCGCTTGGGGCATGGTTTGGCTGGTTCGGCCATTGCGATGAGCGCTTCCGATTTTCATACAGGATCCACTTTTCATCACAGGTAATGATTCGATTCAAAATCCCTTCATTATTGTGCCGGTTGAGTAATGCAACGCAGCAGTCAACGCGCGTTTGTTGAAGTGCTTCACTCAATTCGTGAGGTACCCACCTTTCAAGCTTTTTCACCTTCCCAATTTGCTTCAAGTGGATTAAACCAGTTTTATCACTAACACCGCAGCCTGTAGTTAACTCGGACGTGGTTTTGCGATGGATCCGCTTCCACAATAGCCTTCAATTCTTCATTATCAACTTTGGTCTCCGGCCGTCCACGGGGCTTGTTCTGCAGGTCGAAATTTCCAGAACGAAAACGTTGGAACCAAAAACGCACTGTGTTTTCTTTTGCGGCACCGTCGCCATACACATCATTAATCCTTCGAGCCGTTTCTGCAGCACTGGTGCCACGGTGGAACTCGTACTCGTAAATAACGCGATATTTCAAGTTTTCCATTTTGTAAACTGAGTGACGCAAAGAAAAATAACAATTGAGGAAAAAACAAATGAATAATAATTTTCAAAACACAAATAATTGAGTAAATAGCTGTATAAATTTGAATTTGGAATTCCTAACCAAAGAGAAGATATTTGAGATCAAAGTTGCCAGTACGGCAAAACGCCAATTTCATATGTAAGGACCTAATATTATATATATGAACTTATACTTCAAACAGGCTTAACCTTTATAAAACTGAAGAAAGCCATTGGTGACATATGGTTCTGAGTCATGGAAAATGACTCTAAAAGAACAACAAAGAATCTACTGGTTTGAGAATAGAATACTTAGAATGATCCTGCAGCGGGAACTTGGAGGCATAGGACCAACCAAGAGATCCGTACGATGACCCAGCAGCCCCTTATAACGAGCACCGTGAGAGCCGGTCGCCTATCATGGATTGGGCACGTATGCCGAGCCGAAGAGACCAGAGCAATCAAGACCCCTGTGCGTACCTCTAGGAAGGCCTAGACAGCGCCTAATGGACAATGTTCTGGCTGACCTGGCTAGGTTGGGCGAATCGGAGTGCTGGGAGCAAAAGGCGCAGGATCGAGGAGCTTGGCGAAAAATCATCAAGAAGGCTAAAACTCTTCAAGGCTGTAGGAAGTAAGTAAGTAAAACTGAAATAAAGTTTGGAAAAAAAAATCGGGAAACGATATCAATCAATATGTCATTTCATTTTAGGGATTCGTCCCTACATCAGCAACATCAAATATATAAAAAATATTAAAGGACAACGATTATTTTATGATATATATTAAAAAAATGTTATCATGTTAATTAAAATGTTTTATAAATAATAAATTCACAAAAACAAATCGTCATGCCGTTTCTCCAGAAGGATAGGCAGAGAAAATGGCCGTCACCTACGCAATCTTTACACACCTCTCTAGATTTTTCTAACATTGCCAATCTTTAAATTTTGATTAATTTGGTCATGACAAATTTTCCTCGGTCTTCAACGACTCCTTAATCCATTCACATCGTTAACTTTAACTTTCTTAACCATTATTTCTTCATCCGTGCGTTCAATGTGTCGAAATATTCAAACCAAAGCAGTAATAATTTCATGGTTTTGTTCGTACAACCTTATTCCGCTCTACATTCCATCAGTATTTTATTATATTATAGTATTTCACATATTTTTTATATCCAATTATTTCAGGTATCAACATGGAACAATTATTAGAGTGCTGTGCCAGGTCCCTCCGATGTTGGAGATCACAGTGGCGAATGCTTTCCTGAGAAGTATTACTGGAGTGGTTTCCCGTTGCCTTCTCAAATGGAATAATTTAAAGGTTGCTGAATATTAAAAATAAATATATTCTCTTACAGAGAAGTGTCTCTCTAATGCACAGGTAAAAGTTAAATTTAAACACTGTCACATTTAAGATTGAAAAACACTTTAAATGAAAATAATATATATTGTCGAGAGTTTTTCATTTTCTAGAATTGCAAAAATTTCGAATTTCGATTTAAATCATTCTATTCCATGCTCAAATTCTAATCTCGTGCGTATTTTTCTTTATTTCGTTTTTAGGGTATTTCCCTTTGAGGCTTGATTTATTTATGAAACACATTGTTGCTTGATTGACGAGTAGTTTGACCAATTGACCCTGACGCGATAACTTACTCATCTCATAGCTCACAAGGATAATGGAAACGGGAAATACCGTAACAAAATAATTTTACTAATAAGAACTCCTTGTAAAAAAAATAATAATAACCATCACTCCGTCTCCCCAAAAAGATTGATAGAAAGAAAAAATGGACCGCCAAACTGTTTTTTCCTAACATACTTCTATTATTTCCTCAACATTCATATATCGTGTCATGCAAGCGCGTCGATTTCTCAGACTCCCCCGACGACGGGGTAAGTCGGAGAATTTGATTGTGCCATGTTTTTCTCGGTCTTCCCCTATTTCTTGTTGCGTTTACATCGTTAACATATACTTCATGTGTTCAAACCATATTTTTTTAATGACTACTTGTAAATTTTTGGTAAAATTGGTAAAAAGTCCAGGTGTTTATAAATAGGTGCCTTCGCTCAACATTCAAAATCTATTGGCCCCAAACAGTGTCAAATGCCGTTCTCTGGACCATGGCAGGCGAAAAACCAATTAGAGAACAAGTCGCAAGACGCAAATGGCAGTGGATCGGTCACACTCTAAGACGGAGCCTGCATCGCTCAGGGCGCACTAGACTGGTCCCCTATGGGGGGAAAGAGAAAGCGAGGCAGATCTAGAGCCACCTGGAGAAGAACTCTGCAGGACGAGGTTAAGGCAGCAGGCCTCACTTAGGATGATGTTAGGCATCAGGCATGCGATAGAGTCGGGTGGAGAAGGTTCCTAGAGGTCCTATGCACCACCGACGTGTGACAGGACAAAAAGAAGAAGAAGATTTGTAAATTTTTATATACTATAAATGCGCGTAAGACAGAAATAGAGATTATTAAAAAAAAAAAAAAAAAAAATTTTAATTAATTTTAACGCGTGCGCGCTCACGTCGATTCACGCAAAGCTTAAATAAATTATTATAATTTCATTGTGAATCGTAAAAAAAAATTGCAAAGCAAATTCCCGCTCTTGAGATATAAACCAATATTCATTACTTGTGTCAAAGTCTAAAGTGATGGTATTTGAAAAGAATATATGACGAATTGTGACGTAAGTGCGAACGGTGATGAACTGGAGCAAGTTACGGAATTTATTTATCTGGAAAGCATGTTTAAAAACTACAAAGGTATGTCAAGATAGAGTAGTGTGGCGGTCCATTCTTTCTGCCTACCCTTTGGGGAAACAGCGTGATGGTTTATTTATGTTGGAAAGCATGTTTGGTTGCTTTTGAAAAATTTAAATTTTGGTTGCTAACTTTATTTGCCAGTGTTTTATTTACAAATTCTCGGAATTTATTTACCACACCTCGTATAAGCGCTATTTTATTCGCTAGTCAGAATTACAAAAAATAACGTAGGTAATTTTCATATTAGGGCGACTGAGAACTGTATATTTAGGGAAATATTTTCAACAATACTTGAACAACATTGTAGGAAGATCTCTAGCAGCCGTACAAGAAGCATTTGAGCCTTTAGAGACAGCCAAGGAGGTGGCTTTAGAGATAAACGAAGAAAAGACAAAAATAATTAAACAAACCAGGAATGCAACCCATAACTCAAGGCGAACCATCAGATTCAAGGATAAATACAACTTTAAGATGGTGGAGGACTTCACTTACCTGGGCTCGTCTATAACAAAAGAAAACGAAGATCACAAGGAAATCAAAAGAAGAATCACAATTGCCAACAAAACATTCTTCTCTCTACTACCAGCGCTCAAATCAAGAAACGTACACTGGAAAACCAAAATCATCCTGTATAAAACAATCATCCGAACAGTGACCTATGGATGTGAGGCGTGGACAATGACAGCGAAATCCGCAGAGCGACTGGATACTTTTGAGAGAAGGGTGCTGCGCAGAATTCTGGGACCTGTAAATGACGGTGAAGGCTGGAGAGTACGGCATAATGACGAGCTGTACCATATTTACAAAACTCCCAGTCTCTCCACACAGGTCAGACTGAATAGACTGAGATGGGCCGGTCACGTGCAGAGAATGCCGTCATCGCGAACCCCAAAAAGATTGCTGGAGTGGCACCCAGGTGGTAGAAGACCAATTGGACGACCAAGGCTGCGATGGAAGGATGAAGTTGGGAGAGATGGGGCAAGATTGTTACGAGTGTCAGATTGGAGGGTCGAAGCGGAGGACAGGAGGAGTTGGAGGCGAAGAATACTGGAGGCTAAGGCTCGATATGGGCTGTAGGGCCCATATCGAGCCTGATATATATGAAGAAGAAGACTTGAACAACATTTTTTAAATATTCGTCGTTAGGTACTTGTAAAATAAAATGTAAGTACTTGCGTATTCCCGTTTTATGAAAAAATAAGGATTCTATACTTGCACGACAGTAAAATTCATTTAATAAAAATATATTTAACTAACGTGTGATTAATGTAAAACAATACTTTCATATTTGCCTAACCAACTATCGTTAGTGCCTTGTGTTATAAATGTTATTTCATGTAAAAAAAATAGAGACAATACATTTTTGTTTTAATCGAGTTGGTGAATATATTATATCTATATCACAGATATTAGTAGATATAAATCTTGTTTCATATATAAAGTAAATATTTTTTATTTTTACTTCATAGATACGCAATCAATATACGAGTAGATACACATCTTTTTAAAGTTTATCATAAAAAATATTACCTTATTATTATGACGTCTGTTATCCTCAGACTCGAGTCTTTACAACTATTTATAACCGCAACTACAGTTAACATATTTAACATTCGTGAGAATCCTTCAATCAACTCTAGTATAATTGTTTACAGTAACAAAGATGGGTGCAATTAATGAGAAACTGTATGATAAACAAATAATAATAACTGTCAATTGATATTCTTTGCTACAATATGGAAAAAATTCAACCCATATTGATAGTATGGCAAACTTAATTTATGAGAAATATTGCATTTAATTCAAAAAGAGTCATTCGGTTTTCGGTGACAGCTCGTAAACACCCACAAAATGAACAAAACAAACAGGTAAAATACCTGCGAAGTGATCTAATGAAAGAATAACTCTTCGCTTAACATATGGATATACGTTTGCTTTACTTTTGTATGGAAAACTTATATAAAACGAGTATTTGAAAGTTGACTTACCCTGTTTGGAGTCACATTCGGCATCAGGAAAGGATACTTCTCCGGCTCTGCAGCCCAGACTAGAGTTAGCACAGAAAATAACAGCAACAGATGGTAAAACTCCATCATTGATTACAGTCCTCCGACGAAAATAAACAAATAAATTGACCGATCGGTATGTTTTTTATTTGATGCAACGAAAAAATATTTGAGCGGATGAGATATTAAAGAATCAGATATATTCTAAGAACCGTCAACATTCTTGACCATTGGCGCCTACCGCAAACAAAACGACCAACCGGTACCTACTACGATAACGGAATGAGGAATGCGGTGAGAAGGGGGAGGGAAACCGATTCACTCGAATCTGGCGAGTATTTTCATATTACCTGACAGAACGGGGCTGCCAGCTTTCAGAAATTTTAGAGACAATTTCGAAAATTAACATTTTATAAAAATAGATCATCTGTTTCCAAAATGCATTATGTGAAGATATCATAACTTAACCATTTGGTAGGCGAAATCCGATATATCAGTTTTCATTACACCAGCGAAAAGTGCTGAATCCGACGGATCAAAGCCATAATAAATTGGATAATATATAGAGCGCTATTTTTTATGAATTACTCATCTCAAGGCAAGGTATGATTAATAAAAGAATCATATACGTTTAAGATAAAGTGTGAGGTAGTGAATCAGTGCTACATTTGTGTACATTTTTAATAAAAGAAGCGTACTTAAAATTAAAAGATTTCATTAATTTTTTTCAAACATTTTAGTACGAGTACGTATGATATCTCTATCCTAGGGAAAAACGCACAAATTTTTCTCCCAATGATGAAGAAAATATCTTTGAAATGTGTGATAAACATCTAAAAAATTAAAAAAAATTTTTTTTAATTCATAGCAATTCGTACTTAACAAATATTATTAATATTACGGTTGATAGTGTATAATCTCATATGCGTATTTCAATACATTCAATACAAAATAATATATTTATAACTAACTAACCATCACGCCATTTCCCCGGAGGGGTAGGCAGAGAGGATGGATCGCCACACTGACCTGTCCTGGCATACCTCTCGGGCTTCCTCTACATTCATACATCGTACCATGCACGTACGTCGATTGTTCCGACTTCGAATGTGGCCGCCTTTTAGTAATTGATTAATTTGGTCGTGCCATGTTTTCCTAGGTCGTCCTCGGCTTCTTTTCCCACTCACGCTGCTTGTGTACAACTTTTTAACCATTCTACTCTCATCCATTCGTTCCATATGTCCGAACCATCTCAGGGATCCTTTTTTAATTTTATTCATGATGCAGTCATCTGCCTTACATTTCTTTCTTATTTCATCGTTCGGTATTCTATCATTTATAAGCAAATATAATAAATTCATTTACTATTACGTCGTTTATACCTCAAACAAAGTTTTATATTTAATTATATTTCGAGAAATTTATATATAAAAAATTCTCTAATAAGACCCTATACTTTTTTCTAAAATTGTGAAATTTTAAACATTTAATATCGTACATGCATTGCAATCTCTGTTTTAGTTTGATTTGACACGTTAAAATAGCGAGATTTTTTTTAAATACTGACAACACTGGCCGAATGACGTCAGAGCAATCAAGCCTCGGCGGGAATCGATCTGCGCAGAGGCCTTTCAAATTTACATGAAATGAGAGCTATCCCAACATGTGTTTTCCATAATACAAAATTGTTACACGATGTCTACGTTGATACAGTCAATGACTACGTGACGTAGATACTCATCCCTGAAAAGATTTGTTGTTCCCATTACTAAAAAAATTTAAGAGACAAAAGAAATATCTGAAAATTAATGAAAACAAATTCGATAGAATCAGCATCACGTGTTTTCACTTAATTATGAAAATCGTTGACGAAAATAATGATTTACGTTACGTACAATCGGAAATTTTGAAACACTGGAATATATTTGGAATGAACACACTCATTATAATACAAATATTATATGATATCAACTTTTAAAGATTTTATAATAAATATTTAGAAATAAATAAATTACTGAAACTAATTTGTAATACTTGGACCAATGAGCATATATTTTTATTGTTTGCTCTCGGGGACTAAAAATTATTACATTGCAATTTTTTTTCGTGGAAATTATCGTAGGTAATCGTAACATATGGAATAAAAATAATATGGTTCCTCCTCTTGGCGCCCACACTTCGCGTGTATTCGTAACGTAAGATTTGTGATTTTATTTCAAAAAAAGTTATCCCATTACGTTTTGTACAACATTAAATAAGGTATTTTTTCTATGAGTATAATATTTCTTTAACTACCATAAATGACACATTTACTATGATATTATGCATTATAAACTTGTCGAAAATGTTTATACGCATAGGAAAGAGTATTTTTTCCACTTTTGAGTTCAATTTTCTTGACACAGAATTATATAAAAATAATTAAAAAAAACACGCCATTTTAAAATTTCACAGCGTTAACACCTTACGTTTGTAGAAAAAATGTTTATTATGAAATTGTTTTCTTTTTTACATTTTCAGTGATGACATAAAATAGACAAAATTAATCAAATTCGTACATATCGAAATCTTTATTATTAATACTTTTTTATTTATTTAATACCTGTAATTCAAGGTGTCTCAAAAGAAATGGTTATTTTTGAATTCAGAGCGTTATGTGGAGATGTTAGTCGACTTCTTGGTACCTGAATTGCAATACTTTCCTGACTTTAATTAGAAAATATGGTTCCAGCAGGACGGAGCAACACCACACCGTCTAATACGTCTTTGCCACGGGTTCGTAAATTTTTTCCTGGCAAATTGATCTCCAGGAGAGGTGACACAAATTGGCCTCCACACAGTCCTGACTTAACCCCTATGGACTTTTTCCTGTGGTGTTATCTCAAAAATAAAGTTTATGCTAATAAACTGACTTCCCTGGAGCATTTGAAAGAAAATATCCATCACGAAATGTCAGCCATTGCGGAGTCTACCTACCGAGCCGTGAAAAGAAAATTTAATGTTCGACAAAATGAGTGCCGCGAACGCGAGCGTTTACATTTGGACGATATTATTTTGAAGAAAAAAATTCCCAGATTATTTTCCCATTCGTCTAATAGATCTCATTTCTACTGTATTTATTCTATATTCATCCTTATTCTGCCAGTTCCAAGCTTAGCTTTCATACATAAGAGTCGGTACAAGAACAACACCATTGTGCACTGCCATTTTAGCGTTTTTGGATAGGCTTTTGTTTACGATGACAACTTTAAATGCACCATTCCCTTTGTTGCCTGCCCCAACCATTCTTTTAATATCCCACTTTACTCCGCCATCCTTTGTAAACATACTACCTAAATATATAAACATATCTACTTGTTCCAGATTTTCACCATTCACTCTAATGTTGCAGACTGATAATTTCTTATTTTTGAAAATCATTACCTTAGACTTATTGATCTTTTTATTTCAATAGTAGGATCATAAAAAAATATATTATCTCATAAAAAAAAAAATCTGTACAGATAATGAAGAACTAAAACAAATGTTTATCTAAATACATGTCTTCTTCTTCTTCTATTTTTTGAACTCAATGGACTCGGCAACCAATTGACAGATCTTGGTGATATTCACTGTTCATTAATATTGGTTCGGTGAAGGTACAGAAGAAGTTGTTTTGTACGTCAGAGTTTCTTCTTCTTTTTTATGTTTGTAAGTTCGTACCCTAAGCGTTCACACATGGTTCATCCGATAGTGTTGAAACAATGTATAGTTGTTGTCTGTAATCTTGGCGTTTAAATTACATTATCTTCTTCCTCTCTTTTATGTTTGTAAGTTCCTTATCAGTTTGCTATTCGCTCTAAAATTGGAATTACTTTGGCTCTTCTGTTATCAGGTATTGCGGCTACATTATTGAATGGTGGACGAACAGCGCATTCCGCGCTCATATTGCCATTGAATAAACAGTTTGCCGAAGCTCAAACGTGCACTATTTCCAAAGTTTCTGGCATGGAAAAAGTGCTACAAACGTGTAAATGGATGTCTCGGATGAATGGACCATGATACATAAAAAAAATGCTCGAAGCTCTTGATCGAACTCTTCGAGATTTGTGAGCGAATGCAAAATTATTTAATGGAGCTCTTATTTTATTAGCAGGGAACTTCCGACAGGGTCTACCAGTTATATCAAAATCAACACCACCTGATGAATTCAAATTACCACCAATTACGAAAATCACTAACGGCCTTGCGAACGTGCTATTTTGCCAGAAAAAAAACCAATGTCAATGCAATCAACTACGCAATCCACGAATAAATTGCAACTGAATCTGTCACCAACAAATCGATAAATGCGGATGATATTTTAAATAATCCAATTGTGTTTTTAAATTCTTTGAATCTTCCTGATGTGCCACCGTTCAAATTATCACTCAAAATCGGCGCACCAATAATTGTCTTCTTCGCAACATTAATCCACCGCGATTGTGCAATGGAACTAGGCTCGCTGTCAAAAAAGTGATGCCAAACGTCATCGAAGTTATGATTCTTAATCGCAATTGGATTGATTCCACGTATTCCCATCGACATGCCATTTCATTTCAAACAATTGAAATTTCCCATTCGCCATGCATTCTCAATGACCATCCACAAGGCATAAGGTCAATCGCTTCAAGTCTGTGGATTGAATCTGGAAAATTCATACTTTTAACATGATCAACTATGCTCTATGTTCACGAGAAGGAGAAGTTCGAAACAAAAAATACAGAAGACGGAAATACTAAAAATATTGTATACCCCAAAGCACTCGAATGAACTTTTTCAAATTTGATTTACGAAACAAACAAAAAAATAATTGACTTTTATTTAAGTCAAATGATTTAATGACGAATGTCGGAAAGTCAAAGGTGATGGTTTTTGAAAGGGAAGAGCAAATGACAGTTTGTAACATAAGTGTGAAAGAAGAGAATTTGGAGCAGGTGAATGAATTTGTGTATTTAGGTAGCAAGTTCAAAGTGAATGGCCGAACGGATAGTGACGTCGAAAGAAGGGTTGGTGCAGGTAACAAAGTGAACGGAGCTTTAAAACTAGTTATTGGAAACAAGAATTTATCAATGAAAGCGAAAACGGCCGTTCACAATGGAGTCCTGGTCCCAACCCTAATGTATGGAAGCGAAGTATAGAACTGGCAGAAGAAGGATGAGAGCAGAATAAATGCGGTAGAGATGAGGTCCCTAAGACGTATGTGTGGTAAAACGATATACGACAGAATCTCAAATGCTGATATAAGAAAGAAATGTAGAGCGGAAGAAGGTATTATGAACAAAATTATGAAAGGATCGCTGCGTTGATTCCGACATATGGAGAGCATGGATGGAGAAATAATGGTTAAGAAAGTATACGTTAATGATGTAAATGGAGTGCGGAGACGAGGCAGACCGAGTAAAACATGGCATCACCAAATTAATCAAAATTTAAAAGTTGGTCATGTTAGAAGTCGGAAGAATCTACGTGTGTGTATGACTCGCTGTATGAATGTGGAGGAAGCTAGGAAGGTGTGCCAGGATAGAGTAGTGTGGCGGTCCATTCTCTCTGCCTACCCCTATTGAGAAACGACATGATGGTTTGTTGTTGTTGTTGTTGCAAATAGAGTAGAGTAAGACCTCTAAGAAGGCCTAAACAACGCCTAATGGATAATCTTCTGGCTGATTTGGTTAGGTTGAGCAAAAAACACTGCTGGGAGGAAAAGGCGCAGAATCAAGGGGCTTGGAATTAAATCATCAAAGAGGTAAAAACTCTTCATGAGTTGTATAGCCACAGAAAGTAAGCGATATTTTTATAGAAGGAGTTAAGAATTAATAAATACAAAGAAATAAAATTCTAACATTTTTTTTAATACGTCCCGAGCGAAGCTTCATCAGGGTAACGGAGCAATCATAGTTTTATTACCCTGATGAAGCCCTTTTCGAAACAAAACCGAACGGGATTTAAAAAAAATAAAAATAAAGTGGTGTTTTCGGAACATTGTGTATGCAGTTGGGAACAAAAAATAGGATACCTTTCGATTTTTATGAAATATTTTTATTCATAATATGTAAAAACAGTAATATAAAATGGAGTCAATGCCAATAATACCGCCAACTTGGCAAGTATTATGAATACAAATGAAGATAGAATATTTTAAACATTGATATGAATTAACATTTGGAATGCATTTTATACAAGATATGTCACAAGGAAAACAAAACAAATCACAATTAATATCACTTGAACTCAAAACAAAACAGTAACATCTTTGGTTAAAAGCATTGATAATTTACAACTCTCAAAATGATGGCTAGAATTCATGTATCCTAAAATTTACAGGCTTTAAAAGCGTTGTCGATTTTCTTCATCAACAATCTGTAGTAGTATTGCATCTGATTGTTGTTTGCAAACCCTATGGTGGCCAGCATGAAGCTGTACCCGAACAGCATGGTGATCAGCTTGTGCTGTGCAAACCATCTCATGATGGGACCTGGAATATCACTCAATATTACACAAAGACCAAACAAAAACTTGTTTAAAATAAAATGCTAAGCACTTGCTTGGAAGATTGTTGTTTTTGAAAATATATTTTCATTTCATTTTCACTCACTTAGTGGTTAGACATTTTAAACTATTAAACATAAAACAAAATAAAATATCACTAGGTGAAGAGTAAAGGTTCCATAGGTGAAAAGTAAAGGTCCCCCAGGTGAAAAGTAAAGATCCCCCAGGTGAAGAGTAAAGGTCCCCAAGGTGAAGAGTAAAGGTCCCCTAGGTGAAGAGTAAAGGTCCCCCAGGTGAAGAGTAAAGGTCCCCCAGTCGAAGAGTAATGGTCTTATGTGAAGAGTAAAGGTCCCCTAGGTGAAGAGTAAAGGTCCCCCAGGTGAAGAGTAAAGGTCCCCTGGGTGAAGAGTAAAGGTCCCCCAGTCGAAGAGTAATGGTCTTATGTGAAGAGTAAAGGTCCCCTAGCTGAAGAGTAAAGGTCCCCCAGGTGAAGAGATAAGGATTAAGGTTTATGTCTCTAAATGGATTGAATTATTGTCTTTAGGTTTTTACCATCTCGTTCTCGATTAGTAGCCGGGCTGTTGAAGGTAGAGGAGTCCTTGGCGTAGACTAGCAAGTAGCGCAAGCGGATCAGGTCATTGTTGGACACCACATAGTACTTGTGGGGGACCTCGCCAGCTGCACTGTCGTGGACCTTGGATCGCACCCGCTCTGATTCGCCTGGCCGCAAACAGAACATATGAGATTATTTAATAATGATATGTGTACCTATTTATATGAAAATAAACAGTATTTAATAATAAATAAAAACTTAAAAATAAAGCATCTAGACTCATTTATAAAATTTTGATATTATTTTACCAATAATAATATTATAACACTTGAATTACTTTTTTGACACTTATTTATCAACAAATTTAAAGTTCTAAGTTTAAGCATACATATTTATTTTTTAAATTAATAATATCCTTTTTAAAGGAATAGTTCAATTTTGAAATCGATATAGTGTTTATATAATTGTGAGAATCACAAAAACATTACGAATCGTCACTAAGAAAACATACATGGTGTTGCATACGGTCAAATATAATTTTTTATTTTATTTTGTAGCCTTATGATTGTACATTTTTGTATTTATAAGTTGCAATTAACCCTTTGGTTGCCGAAATCCGATATATCGGCTTTCACTACTCCAGCGAGAAATGCCAGATTCGGCGGATCGGAGCCATGATTCATAAAAGTATCATATACATTTTAGACAGAGTCTGAAGGAGTGCATCAGGGGTTTAAAACATTTTATGGGTCATATTGTTGATGGCCTGGAGGATACGTTAACTCATTACCAAAAGAAAATACTTCAAAGTATAATTAATTGATTTCTGGCAAACAATTTGCGAAACCAGGGAATACATCTCGAATTTGTACTCCAGTATGACATAAAGTTAGGTCTTTTGGTACAACTCATTTCCGTAATTACAGCAAAAAATGCTCTCATCGCACCTATAGTGGTGGCTCGCCGGTTTCATGCTCTCGAGCAAGAGGGCAATGTATTAGAATTCATGTGATTGCTTGCATACCTATATTTTTCATCAACTATCATAGCCATAACTCTAATGTGAAAAATTGATTAAAATAAGATATTGGTGGTATATTGGGTGAGAATGCATTTATAGGTTCAGGGGATTCTGTAAATGGAAAAGAGGCTTGTATACCAGTGTCATCATTCAAAAATACTTCTGTCTCAAAATCACAATCAAACTCCTCTGAAGAACTATCACTAGAGAGTCTTTGAATTCTCTGTGATACGCGAAAACTATTTTTTTTATTGTATCGCAAAATCTTTTTTTTTTTTTTTCTTGTATATAACAGGTCATTTGAACCCAATTACTGTATACAATTTATTTTAGCTATTATATTGATTTTCATGACATGTGATAGGTAGGTAGATTGTCACAAGAATTCTACACCAGACCAAAGACAGTGTGACAATCACACTGCCATCGCCGGGAATCGAACATGGGACCTTCGGTATGGAAGTTAGAGCTCTTACCACTCTGCCACGAAGGTGGACCATCAAAGAAATGGAGAGAAGGCTGGTCACCTTTGTCACTTTTTATCTCTTTTAAATTTAACATGAAATTATTAAGTTTTATTCAATTAACTTTTTCTTATTTATAAAACCTATGTGCTCAACGTTTTAACAAGTTTTTAAAAAAGGAAAATTTATTAAATAAAATAGCTTTTTCCATCATTTTCATTCATAAAAAAATTTTCACTATAGAATTCCACATTCTAAATGCCTTAAGTTTATATAGTTATTTTTATGTACAAGATAGTAGGGTTTCAATAATGAGTCACCAAACCAAAACAAAATTATTAGGGGTGCAAATAAGTTCTCTCTGTTTTTTCTTTAAATTTGAAATTTTTTTTTTTTTAAAACTGATAAAGATTATCTTAATCAAAGTATTGTCCATCGCTAGCTACTACTTTCTATCATCTTTCGGGGAAATTTTGAAATCCGTATTGGAAGGACGATGCGTCTTTTGATTTAATACAGTCATCGACCCATTTTTTGGTATCATCATAAGAAAAAAATTGTTGATCAGCCAAGTCGCGTGACGATGATCGAAACAAGTGATAGTCGGAAGGAGCAATGTCTGGTGAATAAGGCGGGTGGGGTAGAATTTCCTATTTGAGCGTTTCCAAATAATTTTTGACAACTCTTGCAACATTGGGTCGGACATTGTCATGCTGCAAAATAACTTTGTCGTGTCTGTTGGCATATTGCGGTCTTTAAGCTTTCAATGCTTTGCTCAAACGCATCTCCTGTAATGGTTTCATTGAGTTTGAGTAGCTCATAGTACATCACACTGAACTGATCCCACCAGATACAGAGCCTTGAGGTCAAAATCTTTTTCTTTAAAACGTCGAAACCAATCTCTGCACGCTGTTTCTGATAGAGCATGGTTGCCATAAGCATCCACAAGAATTCAATGTGCTTCCGCTGCAGATTTGTTTCGGATATAATAATGTAATAAAATTCCCAGCAAAAAAGTTTTTTTTTTGGTACGAAATCCGACATGTTTGAGGCGATGTAAAAAATGTTCTTTACCATTTGACAGTTCAACACATGCTAACGTTTAGAGGTTAAAGGTTTAGCTTTAAAATAAAATTGGTTTCAGTATTGCCAGATGTATACATAAAAAAATACAATTTCAATAAGAACAACAGCGATATCTTATTTGTACCCCCAATATATTTTAACTAATTGTTTGAAAAGAAAGATATTCCAATAGACTTTGTATGATATAATCCTTTTTCTGATGTTACGAAAAAAATTAGGAAGCATTTTTGAGGAGGTACCTGACGAACCCGACTTGTTGTAGTAAATCCCCTCAATGTCGTCAATGATCTCACACATGGCTACACACGAGAGGTCGGGGCCAAACCCGCTGCAGCCCCATCCCAGGCCCATGGGGCTGTAGTGGAGACTTACAGACAGCTCCGAAGAGAAGTATATCCCGCTGCCAAACATTCGAGACTGAAATAAAAAACTTAATCATGAATGTGTACTAAAATACAGGTTCATTACATTCACGGAATAACCAGAATTTAACATTTAAAAGCAAAATCAATCATCAAGAATAGCGAATCCCAATTAGTTTATCCTGCGTCCTTCAAGAAAGACCTTAAACTCGCATACCCCTTATTGCGGGAATGATAAATAAAAATGAAATCAGTTTTTTTTTAAACATTTATTACCATCAAAATACAGTTCTAATGACAGTGAAAATCAGTTTAATGTGACAAATGTGAACATTTTTCTTTGCACAACTTTAAAAAATCATTTGTCAAAATCTTTTCAATCAAAAAAAAAATATTGGTCAGCTTCAGTCTCGAGTCATCTTCGAGTTGAAATCTGTGACGGTGTTTAGTTTTTATGTTTGTCATGGCCGAAAATCTGCACTCGCAATGCAAAATGGCAATAAATATTTCATTGCTGCTTTGCTGACATGATTAATGTCTTTTAAATGGCATTGCGAAAATTCGGCAATTGTTGTTTGCTCAATTGTTTTTTAGTATGTATTATGGGATATTGGGAAAATCCGTGTAGCTTGTCTTTCTGGACCGACGCACATAGGTGGATTTGAATGATTTAGGCGGTCAAAATTATTTTACGGTGTATTTTGACTTCAAATCATAAATATTATCGTAAAAAATTGTCCTTAGTAAAAAAAATATTTTTTCCCAGCCAAAAATATAAAAAAATACCAAATTTCGAGGAAAAATTTTTTTTTATTACAAATTTTACAAACAAAAAAAATTCTAGTTACAGATTAATAATTTTGGTGCAAATAAGTATTTTAAATATTTTTATATATTTATAGACAAATTTTAATCCATGTCTGAAATATCGGATTCGGTATTCGGTACAGCTGGTAGTAACATATTCATTGTTTCAGGGCAAAATGAACCTGGTTTGATCGTTTTTTTTTTTTTGTTTCATGCTACTTAAAAGTGGATCTGAACTCGATAATAATCTATTATATATATCAAGGTTGCATTCCTCTCTCGAGAACTTTCTTGCGTAGTTTTCGCGGTATAATCGAAAGTGCTTATTTCTGGCTTCTGCTGCCTCTCCCGACAACTGTCCTATGGGTAATAAGGCATTTTCAATCACAGCTGCATCATGAATCAATATTTGATGCAAGGTCGGAGACATTGGGTGCCAACTATATAACTCGACATACAATTTCGCAGTTGCCATGGCATATTCATCAAATCGTTATATTTCCCGTAGTATTTTCGAAGCATCCCCTTTCCCTCGAGCCTGTAATGTTGTTTGCGCTGCATAAACGATTACTTCTTTATTAAGTGAATAAGGTATTTCCTCCGTTTTTTTTTCTTTTAGTCTTCTCACTAGAATCTTCAAATGATTTAGAAGGCCAACCTGGTCGAGTTTGCTTGTTTGCTGAAAGTTCAAATGTTCCTCCTAACCACTTTTCATTAGTTTTAAGAAACATTGCTTCTTTTCTATGGGCTTTCGACCAATTTTTTTCATTGATGTTTTAAAATATGCAAATCTTTGTTTGAAACTACTTAGATTATCTGGAGTGTCACCACAACAGGACAATAGGTGATTTTTTAGATATTTAATTTTTTCATCTAAATTAGGTAAATCTTGCTGCTGCATTTGATCGTAAAGATATTAACGGCGTACGGTTTTTGTACCCGATGTACCAGATATACCTAAAATTGAGAAAATCAAACTTTATTACATTTTAAGAAAATGTTGTTAAAAAAAGTGATGTGATCCTTTTAAAAAAAATAACTGTAATTTGGTCAACTGCAGCTATCCGCAGACAAATTTTATGTAATTAATTAGTCAAATATAAGAAGTATACAGTACAGGAACAAACATTACGCGATAGGACGCGATAATATAACAAAATGTCTTGTAAACTTGAAAATTAAGTAAAAATTTCATTACTAGACCACCTTTTTTTGAAGTTCTACAAATAATATAAAATAACTTTTAAAGTATGTTAAACACATCAACAAATATTGATTCTTACCTGAATTATTCGAATCCATAACGATAACTTTGAAATATTAGGTGGACAAGGCAAAATTCTCCTTGTTTAATGTTTACACTGAGAGCGCTAAGAACAATGACGACGTGCACTTCGTTAGGCGGACAAGTTTCAACCACCTGCGCGCGCACACGGTCAAAGGTTCGTGGTTGGGGATGGTCAATTATTGTTACTGGGACATTTCTTTGGATCTAGGATTTTTTTGGTATTTTTAACATCGATTTTGAAATTTGACTTATGACCGGCTAATTCTTAACAATCCACGTAAGTGCGACGTTTTGGAGATCGTTGCAGTCTCCATCTTCAGGGTGGTTATAAATGTGTGGTGGGTGATATATGTTTAACTCCTTCTACGCTGTGCCGTGTCGCCGGGAATGTGAGAGCAAACGGGACGTCTCCGAGTTAATTACGTGCTATGCTGAAATGTCGGTCAAGAAACTGATTTTCCCAAAATCCCATAATACATATTGCAACCAACCTACCCCTAATTGGTAAACACTAATCTAGAACATTTAAACCCCAAAACCATAGCAGATTATTTTAAGTTTCTAAGAAGAGGGGGGCACGTCTTGGGAATTAGACTTCAGGATAGTATTTTGCAGGATTGTAGTACCCTCTAAGATTTATCTATAGTAAGAAAGTGCAACAGGGAGCCAATCTCGAGATAAAAACCTTCAAACTTTTTACCTTGGCTTATACATTAAAAGTGACACCATTATTTTCAACAGTCAAAAGATACACACTTCCTCATTCACCTGACCACGCAGTTTTAGGTTCAAATCTCGTTTTGGTATTTTTTTTTTTTAATTATATATAAAAAATATGGGAGATGCCTATTAGTGGCGATGAGGTTCGCAACCCATCACACCGCATTTCCCGCGGGGCAAAAAGAGAAGGATGGAGTGCTGCATCGGTTAAAGTGTGACAGTCCATTCTTTCTGCCTACCCTTTCGGAGAGACGGCATGATGGTTAGTTAGTTAGTTATAAAAAATATTATTTTTTAAAGTCGTGCCCTCCCCTTGTAAGAAAGAATATATGTAAAGCCATATTTTTGTTTTGTTTTATTGTATCATAAAATATTTGTAAGTGAACCTTCATGAAATTAAAAATTTCGTCAAAAACAAAATTTATTACTAGAAATCCTAATAATTTAATACTGAGAAAAAAAGGTTTATTACATTAGATTTTATATGCGTGACATGTTTAGACTTGATAGAGCATTACCAAAAGTCTTAGATATTTGATAATCTCCTCACAAGGCAAAATGCGTTATTTTACAAAATAAAATAAAACTTAAAGAATATGTCTCATCAATATTAAATTCTTAAAATGCTGTATAAGCAAAAAAAAAAAGTTTGAACTAAACAATATAAATAAATGCAAGATAAACAGAAATACAATATCTCATCATAAACAGAAATACAGTAAAAATATACAATCAGCGGAATAAATTAGATTTTTTAATTTTAAAATTTAGAAAGAAATCTTTTTTGGATTGGAAAATAAATCACCTTGTTCAGATGCTGGTGCAAGCCATGATGAGTGATGGAGTGAAAATTCTCCAGACGACTTCCATGATATGCGAAAAATGTATTCTTATTTTTGGACAGATTTCTCCACAAGCTCTCGGCATTGGACTTCTGGGTGCTTACCACTTCGAAAATATACTGAGGACGGGATGCCTCTGCTTCAGAGGGTACTTTTTTCAATATAGCTTCATACTTTGAACAAACAAAAATATTTATATAATTTAACAAATGAAAAGTCAATTAATCTAAGTAACTTTTAGTAGTAGACACAATTTTTTTTTTTGGTAGTAGTTCAATAGAAATTATGAAGAAAAAAAAATACAATTTTTTTTGTTGATAATATGTATTTAAATTTTATTCCACTTGTATTTTTTTTAGTTTCAACAGGTTTCGGCATCTCACCGTCATCTTCTGGTTGCAAAATATGGCAAGATCACCAGAAGATGGCAGCGAGGTACCCAAACCAGGTGAAACTAAAACTAAGTGGAATAAATAAACACGTATTTTAAAAGATTTTATTTTTAATTTCATCAGCCACAAAGTCTATTTAATTTAACACGCTGACTGCCACGGTACTCTTCAGGATTCCAATGTAAAAAGCCATTTTAAAAAACTAACTAACCATCACGCCGTCTCCCGAAGGGGTAGGCAGAAAGAATGGACTGCCACACTTTTCTTTCCTGACATATTTCTCTCGCTTTCTCAACATTCATACATCGTGTCATGCACATGCGTCGATTTCTCTGACTCCTTACGTAGCCGACATTCAATATTTGATTTATTTTATCGTGCTACGTTTTCCTCGGTCTTCCTCTATTTCTAGTTCCATTAACATCGTTAACATACAATTTTTTTACCATTCTTTCTTCATTCATTCTTTCCATGTGTCCAAACCATCTTAATGATCCTTCCTCTATTTTGTTCATAACACCATCATTCGCACCACATTCACTTCTTATATTTTCATTCAATGCCCCATCATACACAGAGTATCACACATTCATCTAATAGATCTCATTTCTACTGCATTTATTCTACTTTCATCCTTCTTTTGCCAGTTCCATGCTTCGCATCCATACATAAGAACTTTAACTTAACCATATTATATTTTGAAAAAAATCCGATAACGCATGACTGACAATGCTTGAGGACCTTTACTTTAATTCAACCTAGGCAGTCACATATGACTCCCACGGCGTGGTACGTGTAAAGATAACGTGAAATAAAATAATATAAAAGCAGTCCAAATTTTTGAAAAATTTCTTATGAAATACAATAAATTATTATTACTTCATAAAATAAAAACACTGGGTGTTTAACAAAAAATTACAAATATCAGATCAGAGTAAAATATGGTAGCACACTAAAAAATAATCTCGTATATGAAGGTAAAATAAACATATAGTATACGTTCAACATGCGACCAGCTTATAATTAGCAACACTTACTTCTTCTGGACGTACACTTTTAAGATAAGGCTCCCGGAGAATTACGAGGACATAATACAGCAAGTCAATGAGCTCCGGGTGCGAAGACACATACGAGGGCTCCCTCAGCAGGTCGATTAAACAGCTGAAGCTAACAACTCTGGATAAGTCATCTACCTACAAATAATAATTAATAGCTAATTATATTAATAAAAAGCAAAAAAGAAATGTAAAAATATATATACTTAACCGTCGCGTTGCCATGTGGTAAATTGAGTTTCCACTGCCAATTTAAAGTTGATTTTCTTAAAACCTATGGACCCTTATATTATAAAAAAAATTGTAATCCTCCATTGAAGTGTTCTCAATATTTCGTAATAAAAAAAAAGCAAAAAATTACTTCCTTCATCCCAAAAAAAAAATTTTTCTAAGACTGCCCTCACCTTCATTCGTGTTAAGGTAGAATTTGTTTTGCTAATATTTACAACTTTATCAAAAGTGACAAATACTTACTCGCTGTTTTGAACGTATTATAAATTATATGTCTGGCCTTTTCAATAGATACGTAATAATAGAGACTGTGGATGAAAACGCAGCATGCAACTTAATAATATCAGAACTGTGAAAATATTAACACTTTACCAAAAGGGACAAATATTAATACGTACTCGTTGTCTTGAACGTACTATACATTTTGCCTAGGTGCCTTTATCATACGTAAAATCTCGTAGAGTTTCGCCCCGCCGGCCGCCGGCCGCAAGACAAGTATATACCCGTATGTCCAGTCGCCCGTATGCTATGACGCATTACATATCAGAAATCGCATGGTTCCAGAAAAAATTAATAATGATATGTTTTTCAAATAATCCATGTATGTTATAGATATCGATCTATTCCTAATGAAATTCCCTACAAGATGACATAAATTAAATTTTGATTCATCTAGTCATATGCTTGATATTTAGATAAAGTTAGCGGTAAACTGAACTTACCACATGGGAGCGAGCGTTTTGTTTTGAACACGGTACGTTAAGGGTTAATTGATAAATAAATATTGTATCTGCTTTGGATGTATTAAATATTTAAGTTTAACGTTACATGTTTCTATATTATTAAAATATAAATTATACATACCAGAGCATCAAAGTCTTTAACGTCATTAACAACATATTTTGGAGGAAATGGTTTGAGACATGTCTCGTGTCTAAAACTATCCGAAGCCGCCATAAATAAACTCCATTTCAAATCCGCAGCTTTTATGTCCTCTCTCAACAAGCGTAATATAGTTGCAGCTTTCATTTCCAGTGTGTCCAATGAGCCGGAGTTGTCTTTAGAACATTTCACAGCGGATGCAGACTTTAATCCGATATTTGGAGTAAGGTCCGCAACATCTCTATCAGCCTCCATGAAGACAGAGTTTTTTAATTAAGGGAAAATGTATAATTTAAAGTAAATTTTACAGAAAACGCGTCCACGGCTAATAAAAATTAGAAGGAACAGTCAAAACAAAAACACATCATTCCAAACATTAATATTGACAGAACAGTTGTTCGCCAAATATAATGTTACTAGTAAAAAAAAGTTAATCCCGATTTGATCATTTCGATTTCAAGATTATAAATTTCACGTACAATTTAATGAGGGCTGATCAATGCCGTCTCGAAATCTAATAATTAGTAAATACTATCTAGAGGGTATTGGGGCTGATAGTATACTATAATTTCGAGACGGCATTGGCTGACACCCCATGAACGAAAAGTCTCCTAAAATCCGCAGAAATGAGAACTCTCCGATTCAATGCGAGAACACGAGAACAACACTCGGTACAGAGCGAACATACATGCATACATACAAACCATCACGCCGTTTCCCCGAAGGGGTAGGCAGAGAGAATGGACCGCCACACTACTCTATCCTGGCAAACCTCTCTAGATTCCTCCACATTTATACAACGAGTCATACACCCACGTCGATTCCTCCGACTTCTAACATGACCAACCTTTAAAATTTGATTAATTTGGTCATGCCATGTTTTCCTCGGTCTGCCTCGATTCCGTACCCCATTTATCAATCAATCAATCAAATCAAATCAAATCAGTTTATTTCATCAACAGACATTACAAAATTTATTTTTAAGGCATCTATTGAGAACAGGTAAAATAATATATTATATATAGTATACTACCAGAAACGCATAAGAGATGGTTCAACATTAGGAAGACAGGATACTCTCCAGAATTAAGAGTATTTGCCTTCTGAACGTACTTTCACTAACATGAAAGACGTCGATCTCCGAGGAGACCGCGTTCAGCAGACTAATTGCTCTTCCCACCGGTGTCACCAGAGGCAGATTGGTTCTGGCAGCCGGTAGGTAAAACAATCTGTGCTGTCGCTGTCGGAGATATCTATCGGGGACAAAAAGCCGAACACCCTCCAGTACGGCCGAGTTCTCGAAGTATCCCCTAATTAATCTAAAGAAATGGGTAATTAGATGTCCATCTCTTCGAAGCTGTAGAGAATTGGTTCCGAGCATTCCCAAAAGAAATGCCGTGGATAGAGCCAAGGATAGCTACCATACTCCCTCATGTAGAGATACCTCAGAAATTTTTTCTGAACCCTCTCCAGCATAATGGAATATCTCGCCTCGTGAGGACTCCATATCACAGAACCACTTTCGAGTCTGCTCCGAACCAATGCGTTGTATAGGACTCATTCTTTCATAATTTTGTTCATAATACCTTCTTCCGTTCTACATTTCTTTATTATATCAGCATTTGAGATTCTGTCATATATCATTCTACCACACATACGTCTTATGGACCTCATCTCTACCGAATTTATTCTGCTCTCATCCTTCTTCTGCCAGTTCCATGCTTCAATTGCCATGCCATGCCATGCCAATTTAATTATAATATATCATAGCATTTGAGATAATAAATCGGTGAAGTTCAAACAATTTGTATCTTGATGATAATCACTAATTAGTGTAAATGGACTTTTACCCGGTTGTCTTGAATATGCCGACGCGTGTGAGCAGTTGATTCTCTATGGCAGCTCTTGTCCAACATTATTTATTTTATTTGCATTTATTGCATTATAAAATTACGAAGATTTAAGATATTGAAAAAATAAAAAAATATTTTTATATTTTATTTTTCTACAACAAAAATTGATTTTTTTTATGGCAACCAGATTCCTTGCTCTTGACAGCCGGGAATACATTGACGTTTTTATTTCGGCTATATGATTTTCTCGATAAATAATTTATCACCCAAAATACATTATATTTAAATTTAACTAATTAGCAGGTGACAAAGTCTGGATTTTGTTCATATATACATTTTAAAATTTAATGGAACATCATTTTATTTATCGTTATAGGTTTCGAGTAGTTGAAATTTTCAGTAAAAACAACGTTTAAAATGTTTTGTTTTGTCCCTAATTGCACACATTACAGTGAAAAACATCCTTGTAAATTCTTTAGTTTTCCCCAAAATGAGAAGACGTTGAATAAATGGATACGTATTTTAAGGTACACACTGCATTATTTACTTCAAAGTATATAAACTATGGCAAAATCTAGGATCATATTATAAAAGTGCGTCGATGTAATATATAATAATGTGAAAAAATACCATTGATATTCTTCACATGTATGGTTATTCTAATTATTTCAGATGTGTTGACAAACTTCCTTCAAAATCTTCAAGAATTTGTAGTTGCCACTTCAAAAGTGGTCAAAAGGACAATATTCAAAATCATCATTCGCGATTGAGGAAAAAACAATGTGCCACAAAAGTTTATAATATGCGAATAACATCAAAACTGCCAAGTATTCCATTAAGGATTTCAGAGGCAACCATGGTGGCCACCACCGGTTCTCCACCATCTGAGCCAACTGCAACAAGTAATGAGTACATTTAAAAAATATACACCTATATCATAACATCACTGGTTACTTACTCAATAGTTCTCACATTCAATTGAATAAAAATTTAAGATGTCCATAGCAGAGAGAAATATCTTTGTTTCATAAAATATAATAAAACTTACATTTTCATCAATATGAAATATTACAATTGTCATGTTTGTTTTACCAGTATACATTTTTTATACTTTCCTAGTCGAAAATGGTGTTAAAATAAAGTATGTGTTTCATTTATTTCAATAAACATTTTAGTTGTTAAAAAAAAACGTTATATAGCAGGTATTTTTTTGTGTCATTAATATTAATAGGAATCTTTGATTACAGAAGTTGAAAAACACAGTACTGATTCATTTTCAACTAATATGACATTATTGACTGATAAAGTAGAATCCCGAAAATGTTCTTGTGAAGTCTCTAAAAGCATAGATGATCCATATTTATTGGTAAAAATTGCATGTCCTATGTTCTTTATTAATACTATCAAATATTGTAATCCTTTTTTTGTAACAGCTTAAATTTCAAGTTTGTTTTGGCTCTTTATATAATAATATTATATAAATTATGTATTATAATATTATGATACATTGAAATATTTTAGCGTTTGCTTCCTGTTGAGTACAAGTATGCCCTTTGTGAATTTACTAAAGGGAAACAGAATAATTTGGAATGCAAGTTTCGAGTTAATATTAATAGTAAAGGAGAGGCTCTGCAGTGGTTCGAAGAATTCAAATACTCTTCCAATACATCATATACTAAAGCGAAAACTTTTCAAGAAGATACACAAGGAAATGTTTTTAAGGTACCTATTTTAATATTTCATTAACTACCTCTTAATATGGATAGTCATTTTTTCCCATACTTTTTGTACTGAGTTTTGGGTGGTATCATTTATCATTGATATTTCGTTATCTCTATTTACAAGTACACTATTTGTATGAAGTTTCAATAACAAACTTTTTATAAGTATTTAATTTATAAACTATTGTTTTTTTCAATTCCCTTTTACTTATTTTTTTCAATTCTAAAGTAACATTGAGTATCAAGTCTTTAAAATGCTTATTTTTCTTCAGATTGTATGGAAATGTATCCATAATACGAGACCAGCTCATACTGTTAAATTACCGCACAGAAAGCATACAAACTGTCCTGCCAGACTTATCATAACAGTCAAGCAAACTTTGCTTTCTAAAAGTTATACGTGAGTTTAAAAATTCATAATAATAAAATCTTAATTTTGTATAAAAAATATTGACTCCATATTAAACTCACGCAAATATTTTTTCATTTGTTTCAGGAGCAAAGATATACATTTACAAGAATATCCAATGGTTGTTACCTTAAAGTTTATTCACAATCATGAAATAGAAAATCTGGAGTCATTAAAGTTTGACACTCCAGATGGAAAAATCCAGGAAATGTTCCTCAACTATTTTAACAAGGGCTATCCCCCTTCTAAGGCAATGAATATGTTTATTACAGATAAGAAAAATGACTTAATTTATGAGAATTTCTCTGCCTATGATTTAAGCATCTGCCCTGATGAAAGATGGGTTTATCATTTTTATTATAGAGTTTTTAGACAAGAAAATAAAAGTATTTATATTGACAAGCAAAACATTGAAAATTTACCAGATATCAAATTTGATAAAAATAAATCTGTAAACCCATTTGAAGAAATATTTGAAAATATGCCAGAAACATCGGAAATTTTGTTGGTAGATCCAGAAGGAAATGTTGAAGTTATCAGTTTGTCAACGGGTCATGACTTGAGTGCCGAAAAAACTCTAACAAACGCTACAAAAACTAAATTATTGGGAAATGTTTATTTAAAACCTGAACCAAAAACGAATTCGGATGTTATAGAGCAGCTACAACTAATATTTAACAGTATTGTTGATGACGTGAATCAACAGGATCGCATTATGGAAGCTGCCAAATTATTTATCTCCAATTGTAAAAAAATTAAATCAGAAAGTTCACTGATTTCGGCTCTATCTAATTTTGGTGAAGAGATGAAAACTGGGGATGAGAACTTTGATGAAGACGATTTCTACATGTATAATCAAACCTCACAAGAGCAAAAGCATCGTGAAAACTTTAAGCTACAGAACCGAATTCTAAAAAAATTTAAGATCTAAAGAAAAAACCTATTTGTAAATAAATGTCAATTGGGCTGCGAAATACTTAGCCTAATATACAAAAATATAAATAGTACTATTAAAATAGATTACAATAAATTATTCGTCTTTTTTTAAACCAGTGTAATATTTCGAAAATGTATTCAGTTCCCTTTACAAACGAATTGAATAATTAATTCGATAAAAAATATGTGTATTAAATAGGTACCAACATAGTGAATCCAAAGAGAATGTGAGGAAACATGTAGTCACTTCCACTTGTCTATGAGTCTAAACATGTGCGAAAACTGTCAGATGGAATTTTCGTGACAGAAACAGTTCCAAAAGTATTACATATAAAGTTATTTATTTAATACATGTGTATGTGTTTATATTAAATTATTTTCAATCACAATGGTTGGCGATAATATATTGGATCAAGCCACCCAAAGCTTTGAAAATCTCACTTGTAAATTGGATAGTTTTTTGAGGTTAGTTATATGTCGTGTTTTTGTTTATTTTAATTTTATAACCATTCTGTTTAATTAGAATAGTTTAATTATATATCTATTAAAATTTTAGTATTCAAGAAGATGCTGTTCCGAAAGTTAAAAAACTGACCAAAGTTTTGTATGATTTCACTAAAAGTGAAGATACCAGCGCATACTCGAACGCATTACCGGAGTTGATTATTCAAGATTTTGATGAGGAGCAGATATGGCAGGAAATTGAGCTTCAGAATGAGGATAAATGGACCGGATTTTTAACAGATGTTTCAAAAATTTTATCAAAAAAATCGGAATACACAATTCCAATCACTCTAGCCTCTGCAATTTCCGTCAATGATCATTCATGTGACTCAGAAGGGTCTGTTAGTGAGGAAATTGAAACCTTACCGCCAATTGTGACCAAAAAACTAATTAAAAAGAAGAAATCTAAAAATGTCTCAAGTGAGTATAAATTTTTAATTATTAATGAAGTATGAATGGTGGCTCTGATTGGCCTGTTCCAAATCGGCATTCATCTTCGGAACTTTCGTTTGATATTGTCATTTATGTATTATTATATTATATTTCTTTTTTATTCTTTCTCTTACATATTTATATATCAATTGTGTATTTCCTTTGCTGTTGTATTGCTATGTGTGTACGACGGGACATCGGGGCAGAGTAGCGTAGCTTAAATGTGGTCTGGGTCCCCCTTGGTTGCAAATATAAAAAAAGTATCATTATCATTTTTTAACGTAAGTCCCGCAAGGACGGGGGACGGGCCAAGGGAGTGCACAAGTGAAGCTGACGAAAGACGCTGCTGCGCCTATAATAGCTTCGGGTAAGCGGAGGGAGCCCTCTATGGCTCGGCCATATTATATGTAATGTTATATTTTTGGTTCACTTTATCAATCACGCACATATAAATTAATAGAAATAAATACCCTTAATGACGTGTATTTTTGGTTTACAGAACAGAAAACATTCAAGGATTCCATAGTCGATGACCAGTTTTTCAAACTCAGAGAGTTAGAAGCATTTTTGGATGCCCAAGACAAAGAAGAACTGAAAAAAGATAGAAAGCCAAAAAAGAAAGGTTCTAAAAATGTGGAAAGCAGCGAGGAAGAAGACGAAGAAGAAGAAATTGATTATTTTGCAGATTCAGATGATGAAGGCATGATGGTTTGTGCATTATATTTCACTCTAGATATATAGAATAACGAAATGAATTGTGTGCCAATGATAGCAAACTTTTATTTAATTTTACAAATTCATTTCAGGATGAGGATTCTGATCCCAAAGGAATCAAATATAAAGATTTCTTTGGGGATAATTCAAATGATGAAGTATCAGACTCAGAAGAAGATAACATTCCATTAAATCAGGAAGCTCTTGATCAAAGTGACGATTTGGGCTTTAATGATGATGATAATGATGATCAACAAGAACCTGAAAGTGATGTCGATTTTAGTGAAGTAAAAAATCAAAAGAAAACAAAAAATGTCAGGTGAGCATCAACATTTCCAACTACAGTACACCAGATTTTCCGGGATGGATGGTGAAAAAAAATCCTCTATAATCCATTTCCCGGTTAATCCGAAAACATGAAAAAAATGTAAACAAAGAGATTTTTAAAACTGCACTTATGTATACCTTCTTACTTAGTAAGACGCACATGTTGACAGTGTCACACCTTTTGACTGGCTTCTTTCATTTTTCGCCATGACTAGAAATTTGATGGATCCCATGTCTCTGTTTAAAGCGCGTGAACCATCCAGAAGACGCATTGAAATCACTTTGTAAATTCAAATAATTGAAAAAGTGTTTAATTAACCACAATGTTTTATGAGTATAAACTTCACTGCTGGTGCTTTATTGCAAACTTGAAACTTTATGACCCGAATATAGAGCCACAAACGTATGTTGGCGGTGGCACAAATGTGAACTAAACGTCCCATGTTATTGTGACAGATTTGAGTGTATGTTTGCATTATAAGTACTATTGTGGAATATTTTTGTTTTTAAAATTATTTTTTCAATGACTCAAGTATCCTGGATAATCCGGCTAACCCGACCCCAGAAAATCGGAAGTGTATTGTATATAATTTTTTCCAATAAATTTATTTGAATATAATAATGAAAACATAATGTTTAATTTTATCAATTCTAGATTTGATCTAGAACAACCATCATCAGGAGATGATGATGACGATGGATCTGATGAAAATGAAAATACTGAAGAAAAAGTACCAGAAAACTTGTCAGAATTACAATTGAGACAACAACGATTGAAGAAGAAAATTGGACATATAGAAGATATGATGTTCGAGGAAAAAGCTTGGCCTATGAAAGGTGAAGTTTCTGGATCTAGTAGGCCGCAGAACTCTCTTCTAGAAGAAGTTGTAGATTTTGATTCTACCATGAGACCCGCCCCAGTTATCACTGAGGAGACAACTCTCAAGCTACAAGACATTATTATTCAAAGAATAAAAGATAAAGCTTGGGATGATGTAGTGCGCAAAATTAAACCAGTTGAGGATGTTCAGGAATTTAAAAAGCAGTTGGTATTAGATCAAGAAAAGAGCAAACTTTCATTGGCACAAGTTTACGAACAAGAATATATCAAGCAGCGGGAGGCTTTGGACCCTGATGCAGATGAAAAACCAATTGAAGAACCCAAGGAACATATTGAGATTCAATCTCTTATAAATAAATTATTTACCAAATTGGATGCTCTTTGCAACTACCATTATACTCCAAAAATCGCAGCTCCAGAGGTGAAAATAGTCAGCAACATGCCTGCCATTAATATGGAGGAAGTTGCTCCTGTTGCCACAAGTGATGCCACACTTTTAGCACCTGAAGAAATTAGAGGTAAATTATTAAACTCTCTTATATGGGCTATTTTATACATGAGAAAAATTTAAAAATAAATCAACCATGCCATGAGGTTGCATTTGCACTCTAGTGAAGTTTCCGAGATATTCAAAATGGCGACCATGATGTTATAAACATAGTTTTGCATATATTTTTTTAGTCATTTTAGTTGTATAAACTTGTATGCACGTTTAATTATGTTGTGGCTTAACTTTTTTAAAAATATCTTATGATTATCATTTAAACACATTATTTATTTTGGTCTTTACAGTTTTGGATTATTATTTTTTTAAACTATTTTCTGTTATAAGTCACGAGACAATTTATTTATTAACTCCAGGAAGTGATCCGAGAGCTGAATTTTTATCCTCTTTTTTAAAGGATGTACTATATATTTGATCCTGGGCACAAACGCTTTTTTCACATAATATGGAATTATTATTTAAATTTATTTCGAACATCGTATAAACTTAGCTTCTATTTATTTAAAGAAATTAAATCATTGAGTTCTTGGAAATTTATTGTTTACTAATTTTGTAGGAAAAGCTAAGGGTGATGTTATTGGAAAAACAGAACGCACAGATACTGATAAGAAACGTGAAAGACGTCAAAAGAAAATACGTCAACGGGAAAAAGAAAGAGAAAGGCAGAAAAAGGAAAAGACTCTGGATAAAATGAACCCTGGATTAGGAAATAAGTACAGTAGAGAAAAAGCATCAAGACTTTTGGACAAAGTTACTAAAGACAGAAATGTAGAAAAGGTAAAATATAATATTTCATTTGAACCAAATATGATTAAAGTTTTATAAGTAGTTTTACATTAATTTTTATACCCTTCCAATTTACTAATGTATTTTTTGTAATTTTTGCAGATGGAAAAAATTGGGGATGGAAAATCATTAAAATCTTCATCGGCGTTCTTCACTCAGCTTCAAGAAGAAGTCTCTAGCTCGATAAAGTCAACTTTGAAGAGAGCCAACAGCAAGAAAAATAAAAACTCTAATTCAGCTAAAAGAATGAAATTGTAAAATTATATTTAAAATATATCTTGATAATCCTGTTTAAATGTTTTTATCTTCCTTCATAAACCTATTAATGCTTATCACATATTCTGATGGATGATTATTTGATTTGAATAACAGAACTTCAGATTCAATTAAAACAATTATTGAAGACTTTTTCTACCATTATCGATTGTTGATGAAAAGATGCGTGAAGTTTTTTTTTAAAGGATGTGTACCGTAAATTATATTTTTAAATAAAATTTTAAGAATATTTTAAAAGGGCATCGCGGAGAATACGAGTTGATACAAAATCAGAATATTATATTTATCAGCCATAAATATGCGACGAGAACAATTTAAAAATAAATACAAGTAAAATCAGTGTTGCCATAAGGATACACTTTCACTCGCGTGAAGTTTCCGAGATATTCAAAATGGCGATCGTGATGTTGTAAACAGAACTTTCCACATTTTTTATGTCAATATAGTTGTATAAACTCGTATACTTGTTTAATAGTATTGTTTTTATTATACATTTTCAATATCTTTAAATATCATCGAATGTGTTTTCTATCAGATGTCTACAGTAACACATTCTTATCCAGGTTAGTAAATTAACTTTCGTCCTTGGCGTTTGTCAAATTGAAATAGTGGCTTGTTGACAACAAAATATGCTAAAAATGCTTAAAAAATGAATGAAATCATATTAAATCGATCATTTTGCGCGTAGCATTTTTGCTGCTTTAAATTATTACTTTAATTTCTTAACAATTGCACCATTTAAAAATATGTGAAGTGCATTGGTTTTTATCAACACATCTTTTTGTAGTGATTTTTTTTTTGTTTAAGTTAAACGAATAAAATCTATTTGCAGGGATAGACCCAGCTAAGGTCATCCATAAACGTCGCGCTGGCAGTATAGGGTAAGTTTATTAAACGTATAATTTATTCAATATATTGTACAATACAGTGGATCCTGGGACCATTCTTCCATCCCATCTCTTTGTTATTATGTCTTGATTCAATAATAATATTATATCGAATGATTACTTAGCATATCATTATTATGGTAACGATTTATTTTGTATTCATATTTTTTTAACAAAAAAAACATTGCTTTTACATGCTATTCCCTAAACACATACAAAATATGATTCATATAGGACCCATCCTTTATGTTATTAACAAGCAATCTCTAGTATGTAGGTTTTGGGAATATTATACCAAATTTGTGTATTTGAGAAATAATTTTGTGGAATCAGTTAAATTGTATATGTTATAAGATCCTTAACTTCTGTCGTGTTGCTGGGTATATTTTGCATTCCAAAATATAATTACTCAACTGAACAACTCAATTTGGAGCTCAGATGAATTGTCGCAGTTAATCATAATATTATTCTCAATTTAGTAACTAGGACCTAATGTAAAAAGGTTTACAAGATATATTGATGTACGAGTATGTGCTGCAAATGTAGTTGGTCGCAGTTGGCGACCATGACTGCAAGTGTAGTAGATGGGTGTATAATGGAGGTTAATATAATATACGTTGAATTTTACGCTGTACTCTCGATTTTATTTTTGATAATAATAATGTGCTAACTTTTAAAGCTCCATATTTGTGATTTAATCACCTCAAGAGCGCATTAAGAAATGTTTTAAATCTAACTATGAATGCTGCATCTGCTATTCGCGATCGCTTAGAAAATAATATAAAACAAAAAAATGGTGAACCGCAAGGGCAATTACATTCCAGTATCATTTGGAAAAAGCTCAAACTCAAAATATTCAGCAGTAGCGTTAAAAGCGTACTGCTGTACGGATGTGAGGCTCGGAAATCTACCACAGACGTTATTGGAAAACTCCAGATGTTTATAAATAGGTGCCTTCGCTCAATATTCAAGATCTATTGACCCCAAACAGTGTCAAATGCCATTCTCTGGACCATGGCAGGTGAAAAGCCAATTAGCGAACATTGGGCACACAAATGGCAGTAGATCGGTCACATTCTGAGACAGAACCCAACTTGCATCGCTCAGGGCGCACTAGACTGGTCCCCTATGAAGCCCTATGCACCACGGAGGTGTGACAGGACAAAAGGAAGAAGATGAAGAGATGAATGCTGCATCTGCTATTTGCGATCGCTTGGAAAATAATATAAAACAAAAAAATGGTGAACCGCAAGGCGTTTAATTGGAAGTTGAATTCCCGTTGTGTGACATTTAGCATGCTTGTGATTATTATGTATTATATTTGCCAACGAATGTGTTAATCAATGGTATAGAATAAATCAATTCTTTGGTTGAGTTTTTAAAAATCCACCAAGAATAATGAAGATAAAGTAGTGAACATGTGTGAAGATAAAATAGTTAAATGCCAAAAAGGGTATAGGAGGCCAACCACTGATAGCAGAAGGTACCGGAAGAATAATTATCAGTTGGATGGATCTTATCAGAAAGCAATTAATACTTTGTATTTTTTACATTTTATTTTATTTCTAAGAATTGTGATCTGAGTAAATTAAGTATTGTTTTGAATATATTGCATATTTTTTCTTAATCTTTTATCATATTCTAATACAAAATTAGATATTTTTTACCAGTATAAATGAAATTATCTAATATATATGGAGAGAATTGAACTCCATGATTCTCTCTCTGGCAATGTTGTTAGTGTTCAAAAATAATATTTCTTCCATAGAAATTATTTTATTTCAAAATGACAATCAGAACAATTGTGTGCATTGGAGCGGAAACTTTATTATGAAACACAAAGTATTATTTCTTTGTAAAAATCATAAAGGTCATTAAATTATTACTTGGTACATAACCGCTTGATGGAGTAGTTCATTTAGCATTATGTAGATGGCAGTAGTAACCATAATATTTACTAATACTCGTATGCTTATGCTTGTAGATTATCTAATAATAGATTATCTATGAATATATATTTTTTAAATATCATAATAAGCGATCTGCATCTTAAGCTCCGCCCTAGCATTAAACCACATTTTTATAAAACAGGCAATTAACATAAATTTATGATAAATTTAATTCAATACCACAGTGACATTTTTTCATGAATCATCTATTCCACTTTTTAGTTTAACTTTCGAAGGTTTTACATATTAACCGTCGCGAGAACGATATAAATAGTTTATGGTATTAAACCTTTAAAACAAGTTGAGAAAAAAATATTCAAAAGTGCTAAAAACAGTGTTTTAATTAATCAAAAATTAACATTAATGGACGATTTAAAAATCCTTAGTCTATTTTCTCTCTCAAATAGTTAATTCTATTAATATTTTTCTGGAGTTTCTCGTCACTCCTGTAAGAGAATCGCGATGAGTTTCGCTGAAATTCTCTCATTTTGAACTCTCTGTAATTTTTGATTTTTGAGGATTTTTGATTCATGACAATAAAATTTATAATACTATCTCTAATGTGACCAAATGCAGCTCATTATTTTGGAGAAGGTACCGGGTCGTATCCAGGCTTGAACCCGATTTTTAATTTTACATTCTAAAAATATTTGTTCCGCATCAAAAATTGAGAAAAATAATGTGAGAGGTGAATTTATTTGTCTTCAAATATTGTATTTACAGTACACAAAATAAATATTCATTTAAGTTTGAAAAAAAAATAAGAGTGGTCCTGGGCAAAGTTGTTCCTACACATTTCGAGGTTGACCACATTGTTCCAAAGTTAGTCATAAACCACCAATCTCTATTTAAACTCGCTGTTGTCATTTCGGAAATCGTGTGGATTCAAATACTTCAAATAATTTCACAACGACGGCGTAATTTAAGAAGATCAATTGATTGGTAGAAGTAAAATAGTCACTAAATACAAAAAAAACTAACTAAGTATGCAGTTTCGTTCTATATACCATGCAATTATATGTTTTCCAAAATACAGTCTCAAACAAGATACAGTCTCAAACAAGATACAGTCTCAAACAAGATACAGTCTCAAACAAGATAGTTTTACAATATCATATCCAAATTTATTTATCTCAATTTGATGAAGACATAACCCATCATACTCTACAATGCTAATCCTAACTGGTCTTCCATTCCCTGACTGAAAAAATGTATGACTTTAGCAACCCTAAATCCTCCCTCTTCCTCTTTCGGAGGAGCACTCTGGGCCACACATCTAGCCCCAGCACGAAACAACCACAAAATCACATTTCCAACAGACCATTAGAGCTGAACCTCTATATGCCAAAAGACCCAAGTCTTAGTGATTTGCCATTCACATTTTTCCAACGGGATTTCACGGTGGTAAATTTGGTTCCGAACACAATTAAAAATAATGCTGATGTTGACCGAATCATTTTAGTACCTTGGTAGTTTTCTTCTTCCTGGACAAAGGCATCCTTCATTCGATTCCACGTCACTCTGTCTTGTGCAGACTGCATTCAGGTTATTCCGACATGTCTGTTCAGGTCATCCTCCACCGTGGTTGCGGTCGCCCTGTACTTCTCTTTGCCGTCCATGATCTTCAAGTCAGCAGTCTTGTACATTTTTCGTCCGAGCTTCTGGCTACGTGACCTACCCATTGCCATTTTAGAGTCGCTATCCGGTGGATGATGTCAGTGATCTTTGTTTTTTCTCTCACCGTATCGTTTCTGACTCTGTTCTTTAGGCTTATTCCTAATATGGCTCTATCCATGGCTCTTTGCTCTCGTAGTTTCACGGCACTTTGTTAGGACAATGTTATAGTTTTGAGGCCATAAGTAGCCAGTTGATAGTTTTATATAATAAATATTAAACACATTGAAAATAGCCTTTTGGATTAATTTCTTCTATATACGCCATACCTTATGTTGTTATGATGGTTTATTTCTCTTTTTCTTTTTTATATACTTTACAAATAAATCTTTATAATATCTGTCAGATCATGTAAACAATTTTATAATATTAAAAAAAAAATGCATCTTTACTGAAGAAGGACTTTTTGTCCGAAACATGTCTATGTAATTAAATTTTTTTAATAAAAGTGTTGTAAATACAAAGTATATAAAAAAGAAAAAGAGAAATAACATTATTATTATATTTTTTATCTTCAAAATTTCGCGCCTCACACCGTTCTTTCCTGCCACATTTCTCTAGTTTTCTCAACATTCTTACAACGTGCCATGCACGCACGCCTATTTCTCCGATTCTTCTTCTGACCTCTCTCTCGCTTAGTCGAAATGTGCATGTTCCTAATTGCAAACAATAAATAACCCAATACGAATGACATAAATTATTATCGAATCAATTTTTTGTGCATGTACTTCGTTAAAAAAATGTTTACCTCGCAATTCGCCATGTTTGCGTTTGCCAGCCGAACATCTTCATCTGGTGTGCATGCATAATGTATGCAGGCTAGCGGGGGCGGGGGCGGAGGCGGCAGCAGTCGTTACATCTCGCCCCCCCCCGGCCGCGCGCCTTTGTGCACCGCGGCCGTAATGAAAGTATGAAAAGGCGAACAGCCAACCCCCGGCCGATAAGGCTCGATGGTGCTCCACGGCGGCCGAGGGCCCGGGTTTTGTTTGCCGGCAGGGCAGGCCGCGGTGCATCCACTACAATATAATTCATTTTCAATCCTAGAGATTGGTTTGCAGCAAAGGCTATTAATCCAATCAATTTAAATAATGATTAAATAAAACGATGTTTTTTTAACTACTTCCACTTTTGTCTTTATTTAGACAGCGACCGGTTTCGCCAGGCTCGTTGGCATCGATAGACGAAACCGGTCGCTGTCTAAATAAAGACAAAAGTGGAAGTAGTTAAAAATCATCGTTTTATTTAATTATTATTTAAAATGAACTTCCATCAAGAGATTTCAGTAAAATCATTTGATTATCAAATCAGTTTATTTACTCAAAATACATTACAAACAGCATAAATGTTTAAGGCATTTATTGAGTACAGGTAAAATATTATACTCATACAACGTAATACAAAGAACGCATTAGTGATGGTTCGACATTAGGAAGTCAACATCTTTGGTCATACCACTTAGATATATGTGGTAGTGTCCCGTTGCTTTTTAAATATATTTTTTACTGATTTCAAAACACATTCTTATGATCCTAGCTGGTGATTATCTCAATGATATTTCTAACTAACTAACCATCACGCCGTCTCCCCGAAGGGGTAGGCAAAAAGAATGGGCTGCCACACTTTTCTTTCCTGACATATGTCTCTTGATTCCTCAACATTCATACATCGTGTCATGTCATGACTCATCACGTGGCCGACATTCAATATTTGATTTATTTGATCGTGCCACGTTTTCCTCTAATTCTAGATCCATTTACATCATTAACATATACTTTTTTTTACCATTCTTTCTGCATTCATTCTTTCCATGTGTCCAAACCATCTTAATGATCCTTTTATTGTTTTGTTCATAACACCAGCATTCGCCTTGCATTCACTTCTTATATTTTCATTCGACACTCTATCATATGTTTTGTTCATAACACCAGCATTCACACCGCATTCACTTCTTATATTTTCATTCGACACTATCATACACAGAGTATCCACACATTCGTCTAAGAGATCTCATTTCTACTGCATTTATTTTACTTTCATCTTTCTATGGCCAGTTCCATGCCTCGCTTCCATACACAAGGGTCGGTACAAGAACACTATTGTGCACTGCAATTTTTATCTTTTTTGGATAGGTTTTTGTTTACTGAATGTACAAGCAGTGTGAATGGAAAAAGAAGTCGAGGAAAGCCAAGGAAGACATGGCATGACCAAATTAATCAATTACTGAAAGGCGGCCATGTTCGAAATATGATCAATCGACGAATGTGTGTGTCACGATGTTTGAATGTAGAAGATGCGCGAGAGTTATATCAGAATAGAACTTTGTGGCGGTCCATCTTCTCTACCTACCCCTTCGGAGAAACGGCGTGATGGTTAGTTAGTTATTAGAGTTAATGGTTAATAAGGGCTTGCTAGTTAACATATATTCGCTATCTTAGACCGTTGTTTATGCAGTCAGCATGGTCATGCCATGTTTTCCTCGATCTTTCTCGACTCTGTAATCCAATCACATCTTTAACGTGCACTTTCTTAACCATTCTTTCTTCATCCAGGTCTTTCATATGTTCAAACCAACTTAATGATCTTTTTTTTCTTCATAATTGATTATACTATGTACGATTTTAAAAGTGCCATCGACACAAATTACTTGAAATACGTTTTATTCGCTTATGTACTATTTGTTTAGTTTTGAATTTTAAAAAGTCAACATTTGAATAATTCATAAATCGTCATTCGTGTCGTCATTTGAGACCCTATACAGCTAGTCTTATTTAATTATTATTAGTATTTTCTTGGTAGGGTGTTAGGATGGGCGAGTGTTTTACCTTCCGACGGCCCTGTCCGAATATTCCTCCCCTAGGTTTCCCTTCCCTTATCCCGCGAGTATTTTATTTTTACTGTAAGCATTTTTTCCACTGCGTGTCTGTGTGTTGAACACATATTTATAACATGTCGATACATTTTTATAATTAACTAATAAGTTTTTGAATCGATTGAAAATTTATTTGTATACTTATTTAGGGAAATGGTCAATTGTTTTTTGTCTTTAAAAAAAATTGGACAGTTCCTTTGTTAAATCAATAGTTTTAGTGTAATAAATAATACATCATATTCAATCCAAAACTTCCATCCAATTTTTTTTTTTCAAAACAAAAAAATTAACCAATTGATCTCGTAATAATGATATGCCTAAGTTCTTCTTCTCTTCTTCTTTGCTAGCCTTCTTCCCTCCACTGCTGGATATAGGCCTCTTCCAATTTCCTCCACTCGTCTCAATCCTGCCCCCTTTGTATCCAAGATTTTCCAACCCTTTTGACAATATCATCGGTCCATCTCATCGGTGGCCTTCCGACACTTCGCCTATTTTCCCATGGTCTCCAAGTTACGTAATGTTAATATGTTCTTGTATTTAATTAGAAATAATTTTGGTTAGTTTATATCGTTTTCCCGATGATGCAGGTGTAAAGCCTTCGAAACATGTTGAGAAAAATAAATTAAAAAGTGGAAAAAACAATTTTTTTAAATCTTTATAATGGAATTCTATAGTGTTCACGCCTGAATTTTATCAACGATTAAAAATGAATTGTCTTCATATAATAAATCGCATTTCCCACACGAAAAAAAAAACGTTTACCTTAACAATGACGGAAGAATACGAATTGATTGGCGGTGCATCTTTTTGTCGTATTTATGTGTATTCTTTGTTTTGATTTGATTATACACGGATATATATTCAAGTGTTACTTCCTGTTTTAATAGCGCCGTTTGAATATATAATAATCTAGTTTATTCGCATTTTTAGTCTATGCGACACTTCTGACGACAAATGGCTTAATGTGTCAACATCGAAGACTTGTTTAATTTATTGTATTTTCATATAACAACGGTTATGTATTAAACATTCTAATTTAAATATTTTATATGATTTAAATATTATGAAAACGTCCGTATTATAGAAGTTCTGTTATATTTTTTCGAAACGACATTTTTCGCCTTGCTAATGAATTATTAAGTGTTCTAAACATATTTATAATAAGATATTTGATAATTTGCATTGTTTCTTGATACATTATGTAATAGTCCATATTAAATATCAACGAAAACATCTGTTTTTAGAAGTTTTTTTTTTTAATATTTTGTGGGGTTATTCAATATTTGAGATTTAATGATGCATTAGTTTGGCGATACATATCATTACCATAAAATATAATAAAACTTTTAAAACAGTATATTTCTTCTATATTCGCCATAACTTTGTATTGTAGATGTTTAATGTTTCTTTTTTTTATAACAAAAGCATAAACGTTCCAAAATAAATCATTTTAACTTCCGTCAAAACTGACAACATTTGTAATTTAAAAAAATATATATTTTAAATATTTATATTTATATTGTTTCCGAAATGAAAGGATCATTAATATGATTGGGACATATGGAAAGAATGAATGAAGAAAGAATGGTAAAAAAATTATATGTTAACGATGTAAATGGAACCAGAAATAGAGGAAGACCGAGGAAAACGTGGCACGATCAAATAAATCAAATATTGAATGTCGGCTATGTGAGGAGTCAGAGAAATCGACGCGCGTGAATTACACGATGTATGAATGTTGAGGAAGCGAGAGAAATATGTCAGTAAATAAAAGTGTGGCAGTCCATTCTTACTGCCTACCCCTTCGGGGAAACGGCGTGATGGTTAGTAGTATTCCAGATATTCTGAATGTCATTCTAGCTTTGTTGGATAGGTTTTTGTTTGCGTTGACAACTTTAAGTGCACCATTCACTTTGTTGCCTGCCCCAACCCTTCTTTCAATATCCCTCTCCACTCGCCCATCTCTTGTAAACATACTACGCAAATACACGAACTCATCTACTTGCTCCAAATTTTCACCATTCACGCTAATGTTGCAGACTGTCATGTTTTATTCTTTTTCAAAAATCATTACCTTAGACTTGTTAACAACATTCATCATCAGATCATTTCGCATGCATACCTCATACATACTATTCACCAGGACTTGTAGTTCATGCTCGTTGTCTGGAATACAGTAGCAATATTTTACGTTTAAAAATAAAGTTTTCTTAATGATTTTGAAAAAAAAACAAACTAACTAACCATCACGCCGTCTCCCCGAAGGGGTAGGCAGAAAGAATGGACTGCCACACTTTTCTTTCCTGACATATTTCTCTCGCTTCCTCAACATTCATACATCGTGTCATGCACGCGGGTCGATTTCTCTGACTCCTCACATGGCCGATATTCAATATTTGATTTATTTGATCGTGCCACGTTTTCCTCGGTCTTCCTCTATTTCTGGTTCCATTTACATCACTAACATATAATTTTTTTACCATTCTTTCTTCATTCATTCTTTCAATATGTCCAAACCATCTTAATGATCCTTTCATTATTTTGTTCATGACACCATCATTCGCACCGCATTTACTTCTTATATTTTCATTCCGCACTCTATCATACACAGAGTATCCACACATTCTTCTAAGAGATCTCATTTCTACTGCATTTATTCTACTTTCATCCTTCTTTTTTTCATGATTTTGAATGTTAGTAGTAATTGTGGTAGGGCTGCTATCAGACCGGAGTAATAGCCGTGTGTATCATCGCCTTCACCGCGACCTCCCGTACGGTACGCGCGCTGTAACCGAATTATACCGAGAGTGTCTCATGCCCCGTACACCGCGTGAGTGTTTAGTGTCGCCGGCTTTACCTGAACCTGCCGCGGGCGGGGGCGGAGGCTAATTGCGTTACCTGACTACTTGGTATGCCCCACCCTCCCCTGTCAGTCAAATGGGAGCGAACTACAAGACTACATCAAACCCCGAAATCAGAAAAGTTATATTCAAACGAATACGCGGGTTTACAGACACGGGTACTCGTGTAATAATCTCCCATCACGTCGGAGGCGCTTCTTACATCAACTTCGTTCAAATTACTTATCTCCGCCACACACGCCGTAACGCTGATGGCAAATGTTTTCTTTAGTGTTCGTTATGCTCCTACCTGTAATTTGTAATTCCTATTAATTAATCTAAACACCTTTATCTACCCTCGAGGAATACCAACAATTTCCCACAATATATTCGCTTACAAAGTTCATTATTTTCTTGTTTATGACGGAAGAGTGTATATAATTTTATGAAAATAATAGTTCTTTAATATTAAGAAATTTCTGAATTATGGAATCTAGAGCGGATGAAGGCATTATGAACAAAATTATGAAAGGATCGCTGCGATGGTTCGGACATATGGAACGCATGGATGGAGAAAGAATGGTTAAGAAAGTATATGTTAATGATGTAAATGGAGTACGGAGTCGAGGCAGACCGAGGAAAACATGGCATGACCAAATTACTCAAATTTTAAAGGGTGGTCATGTTAGAAGTCGGAGGAATCGAGTGCGTGTATGACTCGTTGTATGAATGGGGAGGAATCTAGAGAGGTTTATCAGGATAGAGTAGTGTGGCGGTCCATTCTCTCTTCCTACCCCTGCGGAGAAACGGCGTGATGGTTTGTTTGTTTGTTTTGAATTAAATAGTAAAATATTATTTAAGAAATGAAGTCCGTAGTGCAGCGGGATGCACGGAGAACAAAAGCGATGTTAATACAGTCGTGGCACATACTCGTATTTGTCCGTCTGTAGCAAAATTGTATGCAAAATACACTAATACAATTACCATTCAATTTCTAATCCAATAGATTTTTTCGAAATGGATTATTTATTATCAATATCTTTTCTTCTTCAGAAGAACAATCAATTATATTATTATTATTATTTATTTCTATTTTATAAATAAGAAAAAACGTTCAGAAGGCAATGAAAGGTAGATTAGTTCTAATAGTTTTTAGTGTTTATGTAATGTTTATCTATGAATAAGTTGAAGTTATGAATGTGTATAATACGAGTATATTTAATTCGTAATGTTGGAGCTCTACAAATCATCCAAATTATTATTTATTAAATTTATTAAATTCTAGTTTCAATAGATGGCGCTAGTGTAGATTGAACTAAAATATGTGAAATGTTTCCCAACATGGTTGCATATATACAACTTTCAAATAATTGTCAGACGTGTTGTTCGTAGAAGGGCAGAATGGGGAATGTTGTATTACATAAAGCGATCGCTTAACCCAACCAATTACAGGTCATAAGTCCTGTAAAACGCCTCGACCACCATATTCTGTTTCCAAATAATTTACATCTTCGTCTCTATTGAGATACAATTAATTATTGTTTATTTGTTATTAAAATTAAAGCAGCTAAATGTCAGAATAATATGATATATTGAAAAAGTAAATCACAATAGAATGGTGCGAATGTCTATCATATGATCCCGCCCCTCGGGGGGAATAGCGTGACGGTTAGTTCAGTAAGTGACGCCGACTGTTATATTCGCGTGTAATTGAATTCATTGAGAATTATCTGCGTGTTGGATTGATGTGTTCACATTCCCGGAGCCGCGAACGCTGTCAGGATATGTCAACTGGATTGCCTCCTGTTTTAATTCCGCCTCCCTCCGCCTACGCGGGCGGGAGGCGCATCGCTCTCTCCAACAGACTAACATCCCAAACCTGGCTTGGTCAACCTATTAGACCCAAAATAAGTCGATAAATTCTAACTAAATGACTAACCATCACGTCGTCTCCTCGAAGGAGTAAGCAGAAAGAATTGATCGCCATACTGATCCTTCCTGGCACCTTTCTCTCGATCCTCAATATTCGTACATCGTGTAATGTACGCCCGTCGATTTATCTGACTTTTGACGTAGGTGACTATTAACATTTGATTTATTTGATCGTGCCACGTTTTCTTCGGTTTTCTAGTAATAGAGGAAGATTTCACTTTATTGAAAATTAAGGCGTTAGCACTGTGGAATTCCATTGTAAAAACTTTGGAATTGAAAAACAAAGGTTCCACTTTGTTTTTATTTTTATAATAAGTCTTTCTTTGTTTAGATTTTAGTTCTATATTTACACCTGCGGATGGATATCACCTCCGTAACATTGTCGTGTTTAATATTTTTGTTGCATAAAGTTATTTAATAAAATAAAAAATAGAAAATAAACAGAGGTGAAGTTGATGAAGATTTATTTCAATAAATTATTTCCACAGTTTCGTTAATCTGCTTATGTCAGAACAGCAGTCCGTTTTGTAAAAATCTTACGTTAAATTTAGATTTAGAATCTTTTTTTTTTAGAATACCTGGTGTCTATCGTCGGTCATTCTCCAGTCACATTACCCATCGTCGTTACACGCAACAACAACATATTTAATTGGTCACTGACCTTTAAAATGTTATGTTTTTCATAATTTCTATCGATATTGGCAATTTATATATAATATATTATATATGTATGATTTCATTATATAAATAATAACATTAGTGATATATATTTTTCTTTTTTAAATATGACTATTATTATAATTTGTAGACATTCAATTCAAATATACAGCATTAGTGAATTTTCGTTATGTTCATGGTTACATAATTTTTTTTGCATATTTTATACATTTATATGTCTGGAGTATCAAAAACTAGTATTTGAGTGTTTTTAACATGATTTTTTATACTTGTATATAAAAATGCCGCAACGTTTCGGAAAATTATTTTTTATACATTTTGCGAGTTGTATCACTCATGAAATTTCTGACATCACAATCGATTCGTATTACAATCTAGATATAAATAATTTTGGTCGGCGATTTCATATATAAAAACTTTGATACGAAGCCATTACTTGGTGGTTTGACGGATTGAAAAATAAAATTAAACACTTTTGTACTAAGTATAAACCACTTTATTTGAGTAACTAGCGCCAACCGGTTTCACTCTGTAGCTAGTTTCCTCAGGGCTATACACAAACTTCATGTTTAATTTCTCGCTACGTCTGCCTATTTCTACGGAATCGATTTTGTGATTGATTTGTATAAAAATATTTTTATTACTGTATAATTGACCAATTATTGTAATTTACACTTTGACGACCTTCGTGGCCGAGTGGTAAATGCATTGACTGCCACCCCGAAGGTTCCAGGTTCGATTCCCGGCGAGGCCAGTGTGATTGTCACACTGTCTTTGGTCTGGTGTAGAATTCACGTGACAATAAAATGGCGATGGATTAGCTACCTATTACATGTCACAAGAATCACGATGATAGCTATAATACCCTTTACATCGATTTGGCTCATGCTGTCATGATGGAAAGAGCGAATCAACAAAATAATAACAATAATAATTCATAATCTGCATATTATTTTTATGTTTCTTCGTACTAAGTACTTCTTCCCAAGAAAACTTTATATATCATAGGACATAGGTGTTGCTAACTAAGGCCTTTATCTCATTTTTCTCTTTTCATTGTGGTGGAAGGTTTACCCGACTTTTTGTCGTTTCCAGGGGTGCCGGTTAAATAACACCACTCGTGGTGGCACTTTCCTTGCCCCTCGTATTTTATAAATTTTACTATATGACCTCGTTCGTTGTGATGATACTTATTGTGTCGGGTTTTCATCTCCCGGTTGGAAGCATCTGGACCGGGGTCGGGGTGGCGCGCCCCCGCTGAATATTTATGGGGATTTGTACAGACGGGCGCGCGGTAATGACGGCGGATCGACCGCAAATCCCGCGGATCATTCTTCATCTCCCGTCCGCTCCTCTCCCGGATCCCGCGAGACAATAGACTACTCGCTAGCGGTATTAACACCGAGCGTTTAGCTTACCAAAATCTTGACTAGGCTAATATTACATAGGACGTTACGTCACGACAATTTTATACTAAACCGTTTATATCCTCAAAATCATTTGAATTTTTTTTGCTATAAATAAAAAGTAATCTCTTTTAAGATAATCAAATGATTTTACTGAAATCTCTTGATGGAAGTTAATTATAAATAATAATTGAATAAAACGATGTTTTTTTACTACTGGCGAAACCGGTCGCCGTCGAAATAAAGACAAAAGTGGAAGTAGTTAAAAAACATAGTTTTATTTAATTTTTAAGTAATCTCAGGTTTAAAAAATGTTATAACAAAAATGCCTTTAATATGTAAACACATAGCTAATAGTTGTTTTTAATAATTATGGGTTTATAATCATAATTGAATGTCGGCCACGTGAGGAGTCGGGGAAATATCGACGTGCCTGCATGACACGATGTATGAATGTTAAGGAGTCAATATATGTATGGCAAGAAAGAAGTGTGCGGTTCATTTTTTCCGCATACACCTTCGGAGATGCCGTAATTTTTAGTGATTTATATTGTTGTTTTTTTACTAAACTCTTAATTATTTATATATGTTCGTCTTTTTTGTTAACTAAAGAGTTTACAAAAAAAGATAAGTTATAAATAGTAAATCTCTGAATGGGTAGGCAGATAGAATGGACCGCCACACTGTTCTTTCCTGACATATTTTCGATTCCTCAACGTTCATACACCATGTCACGCACGTATTTCGATTTCTCCAACAAAAATATGAATAAAAAAATTTATGTTCGGCCCCGCGGAATTTTTATTTGCTAGTAGGGGGGCGATGATCGGCCTCATAGGATTAAATGGGGTTAATTACGATAATTTTTAAACAAACAATGAAAAACTTTGAGTCTCTTGAGGTATGCGGGTCTTAATTTATAACCGTCTTGGATAATACGCAATCTGTAAGATCATTATCGCTTCCCCTATCGAAGGAGTAAATCTGCAGATTGTTAATCGACATGTTCGCGGGTTCATCACATCCCCCGGCGGCGTCACCTGACCCACCCCCGGGCCCTAATCCCGAAAGGTGCGGCGTGTGTGGGGGCGTGCCGCTGCCGTCTAGAGTGAGGGAACGCACGCCGTGAATGCCAAATCAGATTAGGCTCGGGCCAAAACACCCCCCGGACCCGAGTCATGAGATCGGCTGAGGAGCTTACTCCACCAGGAGATAAACACCAGTCGTGGGCCACCGTATTCACGCTTCTTAAAAGAAAAAACTCGTCTAATCACAAATTCCATTTTTTTTTAAAAACCGTATTCGATTATCTTATTGTATTGTTTAATTAACACTAATCAAAACGCCTGTTTTCAATTGTTTAATAATGCCTTAGCAAGACGATACTTGTCACTCCCATAAAATATAATAAAACTTCTAGACATTAGACATTTTAGTTCGTTTTAATAATTTAATGTGGAGTTTTACATCATTGTTCAAGAAACAATTAATATTATCGTATTGTCGTTTATTTTATATTGAAATATGTATTGTTACTTAGCCAATGTTTTTTTTACTTATTATGTATGAAGTATTTAATATTTGTGTATGAAGTATGATTTTATTTATAAATTGATTTAAAAGTTATTACTTACTTACTTCCTATGGCCATACAACTCTTGAAGAGCCTCCTTTATGATTTTCCTCCAAGCTCCTTGATCCTGCGCCTTTTGCTTCCAGCAGTCCGATTCGCCCAACCTAGCCAGATCAGCCAGAACATTGTCCATTAGGCGCTGTCTAGACCTTCCTAGGGTGCTATAAAGTCTTAAGTAATTTTTTTACCAAAATGATTTACGATGACAGATTTGCGTTAATATTATGAACGTATCCAAGGCAATTGCATGTCTTAACGACTATTTTTTACACTACTGTATACTGTGTGCCAAATATACCAGTATACAACAGAATACTGTTTCGATGATAACATAACGTGTATAATATTATACATAACTCATCTTGAACAAAAAATCGCTTAAGACTTTATGGCTCTGGGGTTTAGAAATCAAAACATTTTGCTTGATGCATTTCAAAAGATTTTTTTTGTTGCTTTGTTGCGGACTGCATTTCGTTTGTTTTATTATAACCATTGTTTTACATTAACCCTATAAATTCCCAATATTTTTGTGGTTTAATAAAAGTTAAAAAAATATTAAAAGTTATCAGAATATAAGGCTATTTTTTTATTTATATTCTCAAATAATCATTCAGATGTAGATAATGTATTTAAAAATAATTAACAATAAAAATTATTTATAAAATACAATATATTTTAGATAAACTTAAGGCGTTAACACTGTATAATTCCATAATGGCGAGTTTTTAAGAATTAAAACTGTGTCACCGTTTCAAAGTGGAAAAATGGCGTTTTAATTAATAAAAAATTCGTCAAAATGCATTGACTTAAATTCCACTTTATTTTATCGACTCAACTCGCTGCCATCTCCATCATTCGTAAGGGTTTCCACAAAATAATCTAATCCCTTATTTTAACCTGATTTCCGTATCATTTTACTGTAAATGCAAGAAACGAGTAAACTACGGAGAGTTCGTGCGCTGAGCGGACCACGTAAAACGCAAAGTTTCCGTTAGTTGAAATGGCGTATATTTCTGATTGATTGATTTACCAGCTCGGTTTAAAGTTGTTAACAGTGATTAGGTTACTTATCGGGGTTATTGTTTCCATGAATGGCACGACAAACGGTATAAATCAATGCGTCCTCCGGGCGGGTCGCGTGCCCCCGCCGCGCGCCCCTGTCACGGCCCGACACGGCGTTTTGTTTCACCCCTTGATACTGTGTAAAGTATTAAAGATTTACGTCGGCTTGTAGACTCGTATAGAGTCATTATTATGAGGCCTTTGTAGTTTTCCAAGAGCCCCCCTCCCGCCGCCGCCCGGAGGAGGAAAGCCGCTTAGTGCTATCTCCAGGAGAGGTTTATTGCCCGCGATAAATATTATTCCGCCTAATTTATTCTGCTTTAGAGTGAGAGGCTCAAAGCCACGGAGAGACGCAGAAGCGAGCTATCAACCCCATTAAACATTATCGTCTCACAACTTTCTCAATACCCAAAATATCATATTACGATTTAACGTTTTATGAATTAGAACACTCTTTTAATAACTACCTCCACCTTTGGTTTTATTTCGACAGCGATCAGTTTCGTCAGGGTCGCTGGCATCTACAGACAGGGTCTGTCGCTGGCTGGCATCAACTGATCAGTCAGTAGATACCACCGAGCTTGGCGAAACTGATCGCTTTTGAAATAAATACATAATTGGAAGTAATTCTTAAAAAAAAATGTTTTATTATTATTTTTATTTAAAATTAACTTCCATTAAGAGATTTTAGTAAAATCATTAGCTTAAATTACAACACTATTTTTTACATTTTTGGGTTTATTTTTCTCAACATATTTTTAAATTTTTACACCTTTATCAATGGGAGAACGATAAAGTTTTATATCATTTACCTGATGATGAAGGTGTAAAACCTTCAGAACATCTTCGAGAAAAATAAGCTCAAAATTAGAAAAAGAACAGTGATTTATAAAAAAATCGTCATTGTGGTATTCTAAATTGTTAACGTCTCAAGTTTATCAAAAATCTTATTATCAATCGAATGTTACTAATAAGTATTGATTTCTTTAATACATTTATTGTTTTTTTTACACTATGTTTAATATTAAAACTCTATATGGGTTGATATGTATCGTCTTGTAGGGAAATTGTCGTGTGTTTTGACAATGCACTAGCGAGGCGAACGTGTCGCTCTCTATAATAATTTTTTTTAAAGTATACGTTTTCATCAATATTAAATACCATGTACCTATAACATTTTTTATTTTTATTTTCATTGATTAAAGCCATGTTTTCACTAAAACGTGATAAATTATGATGATGAACTAACAGTGTTAAATTCCTTCAATCAAAAACCATCTACGAGAATCGTTTTTGATTTTTCTCTTGCTACACGGATAATTCACGTGTTGGTAAGGTGTATTCACTCTTTGTATTTTCCAATTAACTATATAAGAATTTTGCAATTTAAAGAAAGCGTTCGTAACGATTAATTTAAATCCATTGCTTGTGTGTTTTGTATATATTTTTTTCTTCCTCCACACCATTACTTTTGATACCTGTGGCATTACCGATTGGTTTCGAGATATCTCCATTAGTCTAGGATTATCTCCGGGGAAGTGTATCCGAGTGTGAGAACTGCTCGATATTCTAGATCACGTTTTGACTCTAGTTTCCTAGCTGTTAAATATTTTGAAAAAAATCATGCAATGTACTAACTAACTAACTAACCATCACGCCGTCTCCCCGAAAGGGTAGGCAGAAAGAATGGACTGTCACACTTTTACTGATGCGGCACTCCATCCTTCACTTTTCGCCCCGCGGGAGACGCGGTGTGATGGGTTGCGAACCTCATCGCCACCAATAGGCATCTCCCGCGCACACTTCGATCTTCCAACATCCTCAAAATAAATCTAAAACAAATAATATAAAATACAATGATATAAAATAAAATAACAAAATAAAAATAATTTAATACAAAATGTTATTTTTAGATGGTGCACATTTGTCTATTTAATTTATGTTCCACGAATCCACCGTTTTTTAAATTTAGCACATAATGTAATAACACATAATGTTTTTCCGATGTTGCACATGTTGACATGGACGATCCGGACTTTTGTGTTTATTTAATTTATGTTACACGTATCCGCCGTTTTTTTAAATTAGCTGTTATATGATTTAATTAATGTTCCACGTATCCACTTTTTTTATTTGTCAGTAATTAGGCACTTAAAACCAACCAACACCAGCAAGAACTTTAAAAGAATATTGAAGAAATTATTCAAATTGTCATTGGAACAAATGAATAATTTATTTTTACACCTGTCAGAATTCTTTATATAAACGAAAAAACTTGTATAATTTTGACATCAAAACAGTAAAAACGTATTACGTCTCACAATTAACTATTATAAAGTGCGGCAACAATCAAATTGACCAAAACAATTCACTTATACACGTAATTTCTCCAAATTCACGGGAGCACCAAATGAACCAAACCAAATTTTCAAAATCAGAATTAGTGATTTGTACTGATTTATTTTAATAATTATTCTTCTGATCTTATTCCATCTGACTCTTGTTTACGTTTTGTTTTATGATATGCGCGAATCGAAAATGATTTCGTTATGGCTGCAAGCCCACACACAATATTGTAATGTATAATATTTGAATGTTTCGCGTTATTACCCCTGAGACAGGGGTGTAAGGTGTAAGGGAAGACTCCCCCCAGCGCGGCAGCTCTAGCCCACGGAACTTCCGTATTCAGGGCAGCCCGTCACAGCTAACAGCGGCGTCGATGTTTGATTGGCCGCAACGATTTGGAGGATTTAATTACTTTGTCTGAGATGAAGTGTATCGGCGAGTCGTGAGGTCAAATTGGAGCCGATACTGGAACACTGTTATTTAAGCTCGAGTTTAAAGCCGATCTGAGATGATTCAGCCGAGATTGCGGCAGCCTCTTTTTATTCGGTTTTGTCGGAGTTTACACCTCGTTTTCTAATTATCACGCTCGATGAGAACTATTTATATTCAAATTACAAGAGTCAATCAAATCGTCATTAGAAAAAATAGTCGCGTCGAGAATATTAAATTCTCTATGACTCGATTATGATGTTTAGATTAATGAATCATTTTCTTGATTATTACAATGTGTCTGTTAACCTGTCTATGTTCTAATCAATATTCCTCGGTCCATGAATCACTTTGAACAAGGATGTGATTTACTATGATGTACGATATTGTTCAACCGTGCATTAAATCATTACACAGACACTTATATTATGTATTATTCAATATTCGTTTAAAAAGTCATTAATTTTTATGTTTAAACATTATTAATTTTTATTTAAAATCTCACCTGGACTCTGTTGAACGATCCGCACCTTTCTCTCAAACAAAGTCGTGAGTACATCGTGATAAAAACAAATAAAAAAATCTAACTACCTTTTTATATTACCCAATAAGATCGAAGATGCCTCGATATGTGGTGTTGAAATCTTGAGGTAGATTCTGCTTCTTCCCCAGCCTGTCTTGCATCTTGTGACACGCAGTTTCCCCGCCGTAGGACTGATAGATGTTTTCTGAAAGGAGCCATTTCGTTGTACCTTTTGTGAAGTTGTCGTCCGCCACACCTGACTGAATGGACACATAGCGGCCCGGCTATGAGTGATGTCTTCCATTTAACTCTCAACCGAAACTAACGCGATCTTATTAATTCAAACTATTTAACTCCGGCCGTTCCCGGCGGTACACCGTGCCTTACTGTGACAGAAAAAAAATCTTTTTTTTTTCACTTCATTTGAGTACTTTTAATACATCGGTACTACGTAATTAATTCTACAGCTTGTAGTTGTATTCATCGATCATTTATAAGTAGTCTTATTGACTGTGTTGAAATTACGATCATTTGAATGTGAGAATCCCTGGCTTTTAACCTCTCGATGAATTAAGCAATCATTTGACCTTGGTGCCATGAGTGAAGAATCTACGTTTTGTGAAAGGTAAATAGATATTTTTTTTAAATTTTATTTTGTGCATTTGCAGCAAGAAGCGAACGGTATTCAATGATATCGCTTTGTACGTTTGTTGCTGTTATCGCATTGGCTTGCATCTCTGCCACATCGTGGCTCGCTAATGCTAATGATCAAAAATCTGCATGAAATATCCGAGCGCGCGGCCATGACCCAATGCCTAAGTACAATATTATAATGCATGCATTATAGTCTTCAAATAAAATAATGCTTGTGATTGTGATTCCACACTGTGTGAATTCCGAGCGGCCTTACCGCGCGCCAGCGAAGAACGGTTTTCTCCCGATGCGGTCAAATTATGACGTTATACTCCGCGCTACCAGATTGCTGTGGTATTTGCTTTTGCCGCAAAATTGTACTTATCACAATACAGCAACAATTTTCTCGTGTAAATCGTTTATTCTCGTAATGTATATTCTTATTCAAACATGCAACGCTGGTTGTTTTGCGGATGAAAATTATAAGCATATTTACACTAAAATACACTTCAAGAATGAAACTAACTTTCTCCAGATCAGTGAACTTACCGCTAGAACATATCGTACCTTCGGTAAGACAAGGGCACAATTGCACTTTTGTAATTTTTCATTAGAGACATTTTAAGATTTTTGAATAATCATATCGTGTTATTCTGGCTATATTGATCATACACTATCGCCCTCTGGCAAAATGAGACTGAACTTGATGAGCTACTTTGTTCCTCCAGATAAAGGGATGTTTTTAAAATACATTGGCATACTTAACTCATTTTAAGAATTTTTAACAATTATGCCCTTGTCTTACCGAAGGTGCGATATTGTTTCAGGCACAAACATCACAACCTGCAATGATGTAAAACTTCATATTAAATAATTAATACGAATGATAACGTTTGTTTTATATGAGTTTTATTATATTTTATGGAAATGACATGTTTCACCTTGTTAAGGCATTACAAATATTATTTGTAAGTGTCTTATGTACGGCGAAATATGTCATTCCCATAAAATAGAGTAAAACTTCTATAAATCGAATGTTTTCATTCGTATTAATTATTTAATATTTTGTCAATAAATGAAGACATCTAGAATTTAAATGGAATACTAGCATTTGTTCTTCTTGTCCCTGTGTTATGTTAGGTCCCCCCAACGTTGACTATTAATTGAGAGTAGGCATCGCTGGCAGCTCAAAACAGATTCTCAACGTTTTATATATCAGTCCAGTCCCCTATGTCGCATAGCCAAGAGATTCGCCTCATGCCAACACTTAGTCGACTCCTCTACTCTCTACTCTCAATGATCGGGTGAAGCAATTCATATTTTTCTCCTCTAACCATATAATGCAAATATGACACTTTACGGGCTTTAATATTGGTAAATAATTTTCTATCAGCTCTGGCTCTAGAGAACGTCTATTTGCTGATCATATCGGTACAAGTAATGCGAAATATTATGCGCTTCAGCCACATTGCACACACATGCTTAAACTAGTTGATATAATGTATTTGTTAGTGTTATGAAGAAGATACTAGTAGAAATACATGATCGAATTCACGATCCGTCAATTAGAGTCAAATCCTCCTCAATATATATCCGTCATATAAATGGCTTTCACTTGTATTTTGCGGTATGTTTATAGTTTATTTGTAGCGTGATCGATAATTACATATATTCACTTCATTCCGATTGCTTAAATTTGTCGAGGGTATTTTTTTGTCTTGCTAAAATATCACTTACCTAGGAAATGTTGCAGAACTCTCGAACGATCTGAACCTCTCTTTTTAGACCTTTTGCGACTTGCTGTAATTTCACGTTTCCATAACAAATCACTGTGTATAGCAGCTGTTTTTGTTTTGAACGAATTATATGCAATTCATTCGTCGCCGGGTTCGTCGGTAATCCTTGGGAGCGATACGTCAAGCGGCCGCGCGCTAAGAGGCCCGCAAACGAGCCCGGCTTTATGAGATTATTTTATAGGTCCCTTCGCTTCTGGCGGCTGATCGTGATTTCGTCCCTTGATTTATCGCCAATAAAATTCTCCAATGGTGGAATCAAAGCTCATTTATCGATTCATTAATACCTTGCTTATCGTGCTGCGGAGTCGTCCAACATGAGCGCTTATCCCATGTTCAAGTTGATATTATTTATAATAAGCATTTTATGATGCTTATTTCTCTTTGGTGATTTTATACACATCAATCACCATTAATGTTTATTTTTACTATTTATGATTTGTTGAATTTAAAGGATTTTAGAAAATATTAATGTTGTCAATTGAATTTTTTATTTTATTTAATATTTAGACCAGAAGATGGCAGCAAGCTGCCGAAATTGGTAACTAAGTAATTATCCATCACGCCGTTTCCGCGGAGGGGTAGGCAGAGTGGATGGACCACCATACCGTTCTGTCCTGACACCTCTATTGCTTCCTCCACATTCATACGTCGTAACACGCACGTTCATCGATTTTTCCGACTTCGAATGTGGCCGCTTTCAGTATTAATTTGGTCATGCCATGTTTTCCTTGGTCTTCCACGGCTTCTCTTTCCTTTTACACTACTTGTCTACAACATTTTAACCATTCTTCTCTCGTCCAATTTCATCATTTTTTGCCAGCTCCAAGCTCCACTTCCATACATAAGGGTTGGCACTAGAACTCCATTATGTACTGCCTTCTTAGCTTTTGAAACTAAAAATCAAGATAGATAAAATTTAGTACATTATAAAGGATTTTTATGTTCCAATTTTGTTGATAGATGTAAGATGTGCGCAAGATTGTAAAGATTCATTTGTGTATGTATCAAAAAGGTATTTTACTTTTGAAATAATATGCTAAAGACTCATCTCTCAAAAATAAAGATAAAAACTTCGTCATTCCTGTGGTGGAATGTGGTATTTGCGGTTGATGATGAGAAAGTGTACCGCTACAAATAAGACGTCGTTAATTTACTCGCCTTTCTCACGGATCGGTGTATATTCTTTTAATTCGAGCGAGACCCTTTGGCAACTTTTGCAACGTATTTTACATGGTAATATGTGGTTGCAACTACCATAATTATTTTCACGCTTTGAGCATCCTATGAGTTAAGATGAGGGGCGCAGATAATAAATTGTTTCATATTTACAAATTCTCTTTTTCTGCTGGGCAATGAGACCCAGGAGAGGGAGGTCTCCCTTGAAGACTTTCCGGCTATCGTCAGAAATCGAAACTTGCGATTGGCAATCCAGGAGATGGCTACCAGAATCATCTATAAATTAAGGTCATTAAATAAATAAATATATTTGAAAGATAGTGAATTTCGTCTCCTAATAGTATTAAGCTACTTAATTGTTCTTATACAGGTGCGGCAGAATAATTACCTTTTTTCAAAACTTAATAAAACCCATTGTATGAAGGGGACAAATCAGGAAAGCGGGCCGGCCACTCCAAATCGCCCCTAATTGAGATGAGGCGCTCTGGGAAGTGTTCCTTCAAAACAGCCATCCCGCGACAGAAATCCCGTGTTTATGTGAACCGTCCAGGGACCCTAAAATTTTTGAAGAAACATCCAGGAATAAATTGCCACGATAACGCCTGATATGCTGGCAAGAGTCATGACAAACGCCAGAAATCGGTTTACTCAGTGTATGGAGAATGGGGGACGTCACCTACCTGAAATGATCTTCAAAAACCAAGTAAAACAAAACTTTAGGTATGTGCCTACGTTATAAAAAACTAATAAAACATTTCGGATTCGAATGCGTATGATGGTGTTATGAACGAAATAATGAATGGATCGTTAAGATGGTTTGGACACATGGAAAGAAAGAATGAAAAAAGAATGGTAAAAAAGTATATGTTAACGATGTAAATGGAACTAGAAATAGAGAAAGACCTAGGAAAACGTGGCACGATCAAATAAATCAAATATTGAATGTCGGCCATGTGAGGAGTCGTAGAAATTGGGGCGCGTGCATGACACGATGTATAAATGTTAAGGAAGCGAGAGAAATATGCCAGGAAAGAAACGTGTGGAATTTCATTCTTTCTTCCTACTCCTTCGGATGATGGTTAGTTAGTTAGTTAGTTGTTTCATTAAATAATAACTATCTTTTCCGAGAAGTATTCTTGCGAAATACTACCATCTCATTGGTGTGGTGTGCAGCTCTGCGGGGCCACGACTGTCTCCGGCCGCGGCGTCCAACGGCTCTCGGCGCGATCCATGTTCGGTATTGTCCGGTCCTCGAACCCGAGATCGCCGCCTTTTGTTGGAACGGACTTGCTCCATTTCACGGTTCCGGGAATGGATTCAAATTAGTTGTCAGATTTAACGTAAATAATACGGGCTTAGCGCACCGGCCTTCCCGAGAACTTCATTCTGCCGGATTCCGAATTAATTAATTCTTTCATCGGAGACATGGAATGTTGTATCTTTTATTTTCTCTCTGTACAAAATTACACGAGTCTTGTAATGGTGGATCTATTTTACTGTGGTGTTACAATTCTTGAATATTTTGGCGGTTCTTTCAGATAAAGCTTTTAATTTGTAATTGATTTTTAGCGAAGCCTGGAACTGGCAAAAGAAGGATGAAAGTAGAATAAATGCAGTAGAAATGAGATCTCTTAGACGAATGTGTTGGTACTCTGTGTATGATAGAGTGTCGAATGAAAATATAAGAAGTGAATGCGGTGCGATTGATGGTGTCATGAACAAAATAATGAAAGGATCATTAAGATGGTTTGGGCATATGGAAAGAATGAATGAAGAAAGAATGGTAAAAAAATTATATGTTAATGATGTAAATGGAACCAGAAATAGAAGAAGACCGAGGAAAACGTGGCACGATCAAATAAATCAAATATTGAATGTCGGCCATGTGAGGAGTCGGAGAAATCGACGCGCGTACATGACACGATGTATAAATGTTGAGGAATCGAGAGAAATATGTCAGGAAAGAAAAGTATGGCAGTCTATTCTTTCTGCCTACCCCTTCGGGGAGACGGCGTGATGGTTAGTTAGTTAGTTAGATTTTTATCTGACTGAAATTAGAAAAAAAAAATACACAGAATGTGTATGTTACGACTGTTTTCATTGGAAATAATATAAATAATATTGCATTATTTTATTTTCTAACCGATCGCAAATATCAGATGCAGCGTTCATTTTTAGATTTTTTAGATCTAGAACTTGTCATAATGCACCCTTGAGGTGATTACATCACAAAAACAGCGCTTTAAAAGTTAGTACATTATTATTAACTAACTAACCATCACGCCGTCACTCCGAAGGGGTAGGCAGAAAGAATGGACTTCCACACCTTTCTTTTCTGACATATTTCTCTCGCTCCCTCAACAGTCATGGAACTCAACAGTCTCCCTCAACAGTCCCCTCGTATTTCAATTAATGGACAGTATTTATGGTCAGGGACATTGTTTCCAAACCATATGTCATCACAGGCAAGATGCATGCTTCGTAGGTTTTCCTTTTTAAATTAATGGGGATATCCTCGTTTCTCATTATATGACTGAGCTTTCCGAAGGCTGCCTAACCAAGTCTAATTCTTCTGGGTTATATGTATTATATCTAAATATACTCGTATCTTACAAACAACTGAAACGGCTTGTTGTTTATCCGAAACGGGTGTAAATTTTAAGCTCACTCGAATATTCGCTCCAATCGTGAAATTGTTTTACATTTTCAATGGGAGAATCGAAGTCTCTTGTATCCGCCGTGGAGATGATAATGTATTCATGAATGGACGTGTGAAGATCGTGGTTGCGGGATGGCAGTTCTGTTTCCATAGTAGCATGCGGGTCGCCGGGGTTCACACGGCCCCTGGAAGATCTCACGAACGTAATAGTGAGTAACCAAACCGATCACTTTTATCAGAAGAGTGTACCGGAACCGAGTACCATTTCCGTAACCTTTTTTATATTTAATTCATTTTCAAAATCAAAACAAATGCGTTATACACGGTGTTTCCAAGTTAATTGTTTTTCACGAAATGTGTTTCTGCATTACGTTTTTAGATTTACCACAGCTAGAAATTGTTTTGAAAATATCTTAAAATGTTTTCTATGATGATGATGATGATTTTTTTAAATGAAATAAAATATTGATTTTACACTTGAGACAATACACGTTGATATAATGTTTTAATTCATAAAAAAAAAAAAACAATATATTTTGATATACGATGTATGGCTCACTGTAGGAATGTGTTCAGGATAGAGTAGAGTGGCGGTCCATTCTCTCTGCCTACACTTACGGGGAAACGGCGTGATGGTTTGTTGTTAAATAATATATTATAATAAATGTGAAAAATGTGTTATGAACAAAATAAGGAAAGGGTCATTAAGATGGTTTGGACACATGGAAAGAATGAGTGAAGACAGAATGGTAAAGAAGGTATATGTAAACGGCGTGAACGGATCTAGAAATAGAGGAAGGCCTAGGAAAACGTGGCACGATCAAATCAATCAAATATTGAATGTCGGTCACGTGAGGAGTCGGAAAAATCGACGTGCGTGCATGACAAGATGTATGAATGTAGAGGAAGCGAGAGACGTATGTCAGGACAGAACAGTGTGGCGTTCCATTCTTTCTGCCTACCCCTCCGGGGAGACGGCGTGATGGTAAGTTAGTTAGTTAGTTTTTTTATAATAAATGTATCAAGTACATGTAAAAAATATAGTCTTAAAACATTAACTTCCAAAAGCCAACTAGTCGGCTTTTCGCTTTCAACCGTATACGACCAAAAGCCGATTAGTCGGTTTTTCTATCCTATTGCTACTGGAAATGATTCTCACAATTACGTAAATCACTATAACAATTTCAAATTTGAACTATTCATTGAAAAAGATAATTACTATGAATTAATTTTTTTTTTTTAAATATGCTTAAACATAAAATTTAAAAATTCGTTCTTATTTTGTTATGTTTGTTTTGAACAAATAAAATCTATTTATATTTATTTTACGACCAAAGAGATTTTTCTCTGCCACATAAATTTTTGAATTTATTCAAAGGAAATGATGTACCAAGATGTTGATTGCAGATACCGTAATGTTTGCTGGCATTTGCAGCCCCTGAGTATATTTATAAAATCACCCTGTAGTAGAAATATCCGATTCTTCCCTTTCCACGTCTGTGGTGGGTTCTGTTGTTATTCGGCTCTTTTAAGTAGGTGGCGGGTAATTAGAATATTGCTATATTATCACCCGATGTACGGAGATGTTAGTGGGAAGCGCGTGCTCCAGAACTTCGCTCGTTAGAGGGCGCGGGCTTGGATGCGGCCGTTTCAAGATAGTCAAACTCCGTTACAACTTGTTTGTTTTCAGAACATTTTCTATAAAATAGTAATTTATGAAAAATTAGCATAAATTACTGTTTTTTAGAAAATTTATCTTATTTTGTGGGAATAACATGTTTCGCCTTGCTAAGCCATTCTTCGTCAGCTTATTTTCAAACACTGCTGGGTGTAAGCCTCTCCATCCCCACGCTATCCCTCTCGGTCCTTGGTGTTCACCAGGCCCTTCCCGCTGTCCGTACAATATCTTCGCTCCACCTGGTAGGCTATCTCCCAACACTTTCTATTCTCCCACAAGGCTATTATTCTTCTTCTTCGCGTGCCGTATCAGTTCCCCCTGACGTTGGCAATCACTCCGGTGAAGGCTCTCGCCATAGTGATATCCTGGGAATGATAATCAGAGTGGTTTCCCGTGCCTTCTCCGATGGGTTTTTCTGTAGGGGTCACCTTCCCTTAGCTTAAGGGAGCCCGGTTTTATGGCGCCGGACTTTCGCCATTCGCCCTCTCACTATCTGCTATGATACTGATGGTAATAACAGTGGCCACATTGCCCGGGGTTCGCGGGATCAGAGACCACTCGTGGACGCTAGTGAGTAGGACTTGTTGGTAGTGTTGCTGGTGGTATATGCAACATGGTTTTTCGTGATATTTTATAGAACTTCCAGCAAGATATACCCCATCACGACCTACCAACCATTGAACACCTAACCTAGCTGTTATAAAATATCAATTGATAATGCCTTAACAAGGCGAAACATGTCATTCCCATAAAATAAAATCAAACGTCTAGAAAACCGACGTTTTTATTCGTATTCATTATTTATAAAGTTACGATTTTGTTGGCTATAAATATCCAAGTTTGTCTTCTGTTTCTTTAACCGGGGAGTTCTGAATCCCGACTTGTCACGAGGAACATTATTTATCATTTAGAATCACGGAGAATTTCAGTTCATAAATATACCTATTTGGTTTATGCATTCCTTTTGACTAGCCATTATTTATGGGCGGATTGCGTGATAGCATCTTCCCCCATTTTCGCCGCCTTTTATTTTTTGTGTCATTTTTTTCCCTACCCCTATAATGTTGCAGGGGCTAATGTCTTTACCTTCGAAAATTTCTTGAATTGCATATTACAGGTACAAACTATGGAATTCTCAAATTTGAAACAATTATTTTGATACTATTTTTTTATATTTATGTATTATAATATGGGCACGGAAAGGGTTCAAATAAACGTGAATGGCAGCAGAATCGAATATGTCCAGGAATATACCAACCTGGGACACAATATTCGATTGGGCCGAGAAAACCAAACCGCAGAGCTCAATAGAAGAAGTGGATTCAGCTGGGTTGAAAATGGGTTCCATCGTTAAAAACCGGAAATTACTGATCAACGTGAAAAGAAAAGTTTATGAAACGTTTACTTATGGCATAGAAACTATAACAATGTCCAAACAAAGTGGCGAGAAACTATGAGTGACCCAAAGAGCCATGGAAATAATCATGTTAGAAATAAGCCTAAATGACAGAGTCAAACGATACGGTGAGAGAAAAAACAAAGGTCACTGACATCATCCACTGGGTAGCGACTCGAAAGTGGCAATGGGCAGGTCACGTAGCGAAAAGCTCGGACGAAAAATGGACAAGAAGACTGCTGACTTGGAGGCCGTGGACGGCAAAGAGAAGTGCAAGGCGGCCGCAACTACGGTGGAAGGATGACCTGAACAGACACGTCCGAATAACCTGGATGCAGTCTGCACAATACAGAGTGACGTGGAAGCCAATGGAGGATGCCTTTATTCAGGAGTGGACGGGAATAGGCTGAAGAATAAGAAGGAGAAGAAGAAGATTATTATATTTGTACTTTATTTCGTAAAAAACCGTAATAAATTATTTTTATTAAAATGGCTTATTCGGGTTGTATCTCAAGATCGTTCTCATACCAGGATTTAATTTATGTTTTGAATGATTTTCAATAATGGAAATGCAAGTTATTCACGATTACCTGAACTATGGTATTAGACTCCATATCCAAATATTCCTATGTATTATTGAAAAAAAAAAGATATCTCTCGGTTAAAAAAAACACATCGTTTTTTAAACTTTCGTATGTAGCAATTAATTTGTTGTGTGACATTATTAAATACATTGTTTTTATATCTGCTTGAAATGAATGGTCTTTTTGGTGAATTAACCATTTTTAGTTATTGTTTTTTTTTTATTACATATTTTGATAATGACTTTAAAATTAAAACATACCAAACCGTAAAAATAATCGTAATTTCGAAACACGAATCACAAAATATCGGATATAATGCATATTCTTATATTTCTATTTTAATAGTTTTTTTAATGTATCGTATAAGCACATTATTCTGCTTTTTTTATTTTCGTATGTAATTTTGTTTATCTTATTTTTTTAATTAAATCTTATTTTATTAGTTAAAAAACATCGTTTTATTTAATTATTATAGTTAAAAAACATCGTTTTATTTAATTATTATTGTTTATCTTATTTATCGATAAATATAATTTGTTAAACGAAAGTTCGTAAAAAATCTAAATATAGTATTAACTATTTTTAATGGTGTTTGTTTAGTGAAGATTTAGTTACAATCCACTTGAGGCATCTACGTTTCCCTTCCGTTCTGTACCTCACGTACATTGATAACTCCAGTGGATCGATAAGGCTTTTAAGTACTTGCCGTTATCTCGTGTGGCAACATTTATTAACATTCGAATGTTTACTGTCAGCAGCTACTGCCATTGAATTTTTCTGTCCATTACTAACTTGTTTTAAACGAACGCGCATAGCCCGATGCAAAACGTAGTACTTCGGAGTGCCTATCTCTAACCTTGCGCCTTCTTCGACACATAAACGCCTAATGATTCTCGTTTTGTACATTATTTAATTTTAATGCGTTGATAAATAATGGCGATAATGCAAATAGAAGCAATAAACTTAATTATTACTGCATTTCATTGCTTTATTTTTATAAACTAGCTGTTGCGAGAAACAAATAAAATTGTTGAACAATATCTTTTTTTCTTTCTTTGTAACAACACTTTATTTTTACATATATTTAAAAAAAAATCACAAACATGTTTCGGGACACAGAAACCTTTCACCAGTGTAGTTAAAAATATGATTTATACAAAACCAATATTTAATCATTAATACGGATGAAAACGTTAGTTTTCTAGAAGTTTTATTATATTTTATGGGAAAGACATGTTTCGTCTAAGGCATTATCAAATGTAACGAAACTGCAACTCGTTGCAGTTTGTAAAATCATTTGTAAACAATTTGTAAAAATATGTTTTTCTAAGAAACACTTTATTTCGTCCCACCTCAAATAACTTATTTTGGATTTATATAATATCATTTAGTATTCCCTAACTTTGTAACCATTGTCAAAAAATTTCTTAACGAGTTCCAAGAAACACTTTCCAATATTTGTGGGCCATCCAAATAATTGTTTTTTTTTTATAAAAAGTCACATAAATTTTCGTTACTTACCATATTTTGCTCCATTTACTAGTGTATATAAACTGCAACGAGTTGAAGTTTCGTCACATTTGATAATGCCTTAGAAGGGCGAAACAGCTCATTTCCATAAAATTAAAACTTCTAGATTCCATTCATTCGTATTAATTATTTAATATGGAGTTTTACATCATTGTTTAAGAAACAATAAATAATATCCACTTCATGTTTCGGAGGCGACCTCCACCGTCGTCAGGTGTAAATATGATTACATTTGAAAATGGAGGTGGTCACCTCCTAAACGCGTTGTAGATAATATTTGTATTTCACAATTAACGTAAATTATACAGTGTTATATAGTCTCCTTCCAAATTAATTAATAGTTAGATTATTTATGGATATTTTTAATTCGTATAAGTGAAAAAGCTGTATTTTCCAAACTTGACACGTTTAAAGGAAATCTCCATCATGGACTCTTCTCCCTTTTTTGGTATCACCCTTGGCAGGTTGATTGATATTTCAGTACGGTAAAAACGAAATACACGATGCTTATAAATACTCGGTTACATTTTTTTCCCTCTACATAATCCTATCCAGCGTCAACCCTCTTTCTCGTTGTGTTTATTTAAAACTTCTCACCCCAGTATTTCAACAAAAATTGCGTCATTGTGTAAACATTTGGTATTTGCTGCATTCATTAAAAACACGAGTAGGTACACGAATACATGCATACATTTAAAAACAAAAACTTATCAATGAAAGCGAAAACGGCCGTAGCCAATGGTGTTCTGGTCCCAACCCTTATGGAACCCGTATGGAAGCGATGCATGGAACTGACAGAAGAAAGATGAGAGCAGAATAAATGCGTTAGAGATGAGGTCTCTAAGACGATTGTGTCGAAGAACGATGCACGACAGAATCGCAAATTCTGAGATAAGAAAGGAATGTAGAGCGGAAGAAGGTATTATGAAAGGATCGCTGCGTTGGTTCGAACGTATAGGGCGTATGGATGGAGTAAGAATGGTTATGAAAGTATACGTTACCGATGTAAATGGATTATGGAGTCGAGGTAGACCGAGGAACACATGGCACCACCAAATTAATTAAATTTTAAATGTTGGTCCTTGGTTTGAATGAGTCGGAAGAATGAATGTTGACACGATGTATGAATGTCGAGGAATCGGGAGAAGTATTACAGAAAAGAACAGTGTGGCGGTTTATTCTTTCTGCGTATCCCTTCGGAGAGACGGCGAGATGGTTAGTTAGTTAGTTTTCAATTAATTTTCTTGATGAAGGCATAATGCTCTCAAAATTCGTAAAAAAATATATAATCTTGGAGCAACAAGTGGAAAAACGGTAAATAAATTCTTAAAAAATTCACACCATTTGTTTTTTGGGATTTAGGGTATATTTGTGCATTTTGTTTTCTTATTTGCCACGGATACACTGATATACCTGAGATCACAATATAACATATCGCTACAAACAATGAAAATCTACATAATTAGAATTACATCTAAAGAACACATGTTTTTTTGATAAGCGATATCCTTTTGTGGATACATTTTTTAAATATAAAGCTTTTGTTTAAATTTTATTCAAATTCGAAATCACAACACAAATTTAAGTTATAAATGTATAGAAGAAATGTATTTTTAACCAGTATAAAATTATAATATTAAACCCTAATCCATGGAATGTTAAATGAAACGCTTAGTATAATCTGTGCTGGAAATATAAAATTTAATATGAGTTTACTAAGAAATCAAGCTAAGAATTTTTGTATAAATATTACTCGCATAAACCCAAGTTCAGAAAAAATATGTATCTAAATTGTATTTAACCCTATACTTATCTTGCCACTTAAAAAAAACTTGTAAATGTTGTCCTCTTGAATGTTGCATTTTTCACGACACGAATGTAATGTTTTTTTTTTCTAACGAAACCGCCAATTATTTAACCAGTTTAGCCTGTCAATAGAGCCCGTGGATTTAAATTCAAAGTGCTTCATTAAACTAAATTATAATACAATTAACTTTCACCGAAAAATTCTAATCGCAAAATAACAATTTGGAGACGTGTAATGTCAAGGCTGTTTTTTAAAATGCTAAAGGGATTGCAAACTGACAATATTTTTATTATTTTCTCATTTTTATTTTAAGCTCTTTGTATTACATTTTTTTAAATGCCTTCCATTACGGTATTTCATATTTATGAAAATGTTAACCATTATATGGTCACGATACAGGCCATGCCTAGTGTGACAACTACAGTCCATAAACTTTTTTGGCAAAATATTGTTATAACATGTAAAATAAATAAATAAATAAAATAAATAAATATAAGTTTATTATATTTAAGGAGTGGCATGTTTCGCCTTTATTTTGGCTTTGTCTAATATTCAAATACATTTGATAATGTCCCACAGTAAGGCGAAAACTGTCGTTTCCATAAAATGCCTCAAAACTATAATAAAATATATAAAATGGAATTTTGCATTAAATATAAAGAAACAACAAACAAAAAAATCATCACGCGAAGGGTTGAACAGAGAGAATGGAACCCCACACTACTCGATCTTGACACGCCTCTCTAGATTCCTCCACATTCATACAGTGAGTCATACACCTACGTCGATTCTTTCGATTTCTAAAATGGCCAACCTTTAAAGTTTAATCTATTCGGTCTCCCGTACACAATAAATAAATAAATAACTATTAGCTGTTACACTGTTAGGGGTAGACTGAAACTCATTCATATAGTATGTCATAACGGGGGTTGATAGTTCCGACTTTCAACATGGCTGAATATTAAATTAAAACTTTATTGATTTGGTTGTGCGATATTGTTTACGGTACACTTGAATTACGCACTGTCTGAGGGACCGACGATTTTATGTTTATTTTAATATTAAATATGATTGTATTTAAAATTCATATACGAGGTGTATTTAGAAAATAACGTCGATTTTGTTTTTTTTTAATTTTTATTTAAACGTCTACATTAATGTTGTCGCCTTCAAAATAGTCCCCATTAGATATTATGCACTTGTGCCAGCGCTTCTTTCAATTTTTGGGATAGCCTGTAGCTCTTTCAGCGATACGCTTTTAATGTCATCTATGCTTGTAAAACGACGGCCGAGGCGACGAGGTTCTTTTTATTTTTGGAAATAAGAAAAAGTCACACGGAGCCATGTCTGGTGAATATGGAGGCTGGGCCAAAAATTCACAAACTAGCAATGAAGTGTGAGCAGGTGCATTATCGTGGTGCAAAAGCCATGAATTGTTTTGCCACAAATCCGGACGTTTTTTTCGGATTGTTTCACGCAAACGGCGTTGAACTTGTAGGTAGTACTCCTTATTGACCGTTTGACTCGAAATTAAAATCTCTTATATTTCGCAGTCAGGACAACTGTATTCTATCAAATCCCCGGCGTCCATATATTTTTCCCATGATTATCAGCCGAAGAGGATGGTATTTTTCTCCCCTTAGCACATAACCCAAATATTTTTTAAATCGTATTGAATATTTAACGTACTTTTTACATTCGCATTCTGCGAATTCTGATTGCAGTATGTTATTCCAATTTGTCATTTTTCTTGAGTTATTTTCGTTGACAGGTCATGTCATTTTTCCCTGCCACTTTTTACACAAGGCACACGCTGCTTCTCGCGCGAGGGGTTGGTGATTTAGGGGCGGATTCCGTATATATTATTATTTTTAAGATTTCTCCATGTTCATTTCTTTATCATACGTCTGGTCTAAAAATACGGAAATTTTTTCTGTCTCAGAATATAGATTCGTTTTGAAATAGGTTACGTGATTCGTTAGCCTTTTAAAAATACGAGTACATATTCGTGATACTTCAAATGAATTATGGAATGTGCAATATCTGCTTATTTTATGTTTTATAGTTTGATAGCAAAGTGAAATATCTCGTTCTATACAATAGTCCATTCGTTAAAGGACTCATTGCCCAATTGATAAATAAATTTTCTTGTATGATGTATACATATTTTTAATTCAACTTAAAAAAACATCATTTCTAGAGTAAAATCTGCCTACAATGATTGTGATTTTATCTTAAGTGTAATAAATATATCGTGGATACACTTAATATGCGCAAGTTTGATAATATTATTTTATTGTAGAATTATATTTTTATATTAATATGCCACAGATCACATTTAAGACGAAAATATTGTTGATTGTGCAGGTTAAACACAATTTTATATTTGTATTTTTTGTACAATAATATTAATTAAATTTTGCTTACCGTATTTATACAAAGTCGATTTAAATTATGAAACTAGCTAATATACATATATCTAAATTATTCTATATTACGAGCGAAACCGATCGACATATTCGAAAATTAAAGTATTTTTTGGGTGTTTTAATGTTGAAACATTTATTATACTCGTACCACATGTATCACAAATTTTTTTTTTAGATTTTCGGACAGCGGTTGTCGCCAATATAATTATGTTGGTACCATCAGTTATTACAAAACAACTGTATGTATTTTTTTACGTGTTGAAATAATATGTAATCTCTTGGTGTTTTATGATTATTTTTTAATATATTATTTTGTAATGACTATCTGTTTATCTTATGATTCAAAATTCACTTATCTATATATTCTGCCTTTTTTTCGAATTCAGTTAACAATGCCACTGTACCATTCCCTGAAGATGCATCCAGCTGTTGTCTCCGTGAGTAATGGAATAGTGTTTATACCTACCATATTTCCATGCGGGAAGGTGGTGCTGCTACCTTCCCTCAGGTGGGGCGGCGGCGGCGGCGGCAGCGCGCGGGGAGACGGCCACGGTTTCAGTCTCGTTTCGGCGCTCGTAGTGGCAGGGTGTCCTCGTCTCCGTACTGTCGGCGCAAACCACACCGAATACGGACGGCAGTGCGTCACGAAAATCTTACAAAACAATCATTTTAATAATATTTTCATCGTCTTTGCTAAAATATGTAAAATAAAGTGTTTTGTATTTAAGTTTATCCACAATTTTTTATATAAAATTCTTATGTTTACGCTTTAATGTAATAAATTTATTTTGTTGACTGACTACAAATTTTACTACGTGATGGAAATATAATTTTTTTATGTGTTTTATACGTATTTAATTAATATATTTTTATTAATTCGTTCGAAAGTGAATCTCCGTCGCTTAGCTGATGTCATATTTCTCGCGCGTTTAAAACTTGTTTGATTTACAACAACCGTTCCGCAGCTCTCAGGGGGGGTGTGAAAGGAAAATCGCCCCCATCCCGCGGGGAGATTTTTCGCGGGTCCGCGTCAAACACACGTGGCGCCGGCGCTGCCACGTGATTTATATCCTCAACTCTAAACTGTTTGGCGAAACTTCGCAGCCCCGTGATGTATCACCCGGGACGGTCGCGGGAACCTATCCAGACTCGAGCGGGAATATTCTCCTAACAAATGTATCTGTTCTTTACACTTTGACACTCCCTTATATCGTGTTAAGAACTGCTTTTTTTTTCTTATAATTTAAACGAATTAAACTGAAGTGCGTTTATAAAATTATTTGACAACAAAATTATAATATAAGTGAACATATAAATTATATTTTTAAATTTTATATAATTGTGAGAAGTGTTGTTATACTATGCACTTTGGTTAAGTTTTTCTCTGTGAACGTGCAAATCGTGCAGTTTACTGTGTTTTACAATTTTTTTGTAATTAATTGATCGTCATCAAATGTCATACGTTATGTCCGAGTTGTGACGCCCAAGTGCCAATCTGTGGTCCGACGGCCCAGCCCTGGAGAACCTGACGATGTATGGGTACGGGGGCGGCGGCGAGGGCTACCTGCCGGGGCCCGCGCCCCCGCCCTACCTGCCGCAACCGCCGCTGCCGCCCATGCCGCCTTCCATGCACCACCTACCGCCCCTGTCGCCGCACTCGAAGAGGAGAAGGTACACCGTAATACCAAATTATATACTGACTTACCCGATTGGCGTATGGCCTAATTAGGAATGAATATTTATTTCCAGCAGTCTACACTTTAAAGTAATTCAAATGTGCATTGTGCCAATTTTTTCTAAAAATCGTTTCCGCACGTTCGCCAACATGGGCTGGTCAGATTTTGGTCTACGATACAAACCATTGAAAATAATAATTAAATCAAACGAGTTTTTTTTTATATCTCGACATTTGTCAGCAGCACAGCAGCATTTGACACAGCGACAAAGACAAATGTGAAAAAAACATCGTTTTATTTAATTATTATTTAAAATGAATTTCCATCAAGGGATTTCAGTCGAATCATTTGATTATCTTGAAACCTTTGACTTTAAAACAAGGAACTCAATACCCGATATGTCTAATTCTTATCCGGGTTTGCTTTGCTATGGCATTACATTTTGAAAATGATCGGATTATGCCTTAGCAAGCTGAAACATTTCATTCCCATTCAATAAAATAAAACTTTGAATATCAATAAACTAGAAATCGATTGTTTTCATTCGTATGAATTATTTAATGTGAGGTTTAACGCCAATGTTCAAGAAACATTAAATAAACATAGCATAATGTTAACAGTACAGAACAAAGTTATTATGAATTAAAATTAATAGTTACACATTTTTATTTTAATGAACAGGAAATAATGTGCATATTTTCTGCGAGCTTTTCCACTTGCATATTCCTATCAAGCATACTATGTTCCTAATAATTTACGTCTCACTATAACGTGTTGTTTATTAAGAAATTTGTATTGCCATAACATTCGATTTTTTTTAAAAATATAGTTAAAAAACATGTTTAGAAACGTGTACCGACCATCTGTCGTTATAGATGAGATATAATATATATGCAAAATGTGTTTAATATAGCGAGATTCGTTTATTACCAGATAAGTGAAACAAGTATTAAAATATACTATTAAAAAATATGTATTATCGGATACTTTTTTGTCCCGTTTTTATATTGCCTCAATTATCTCAAACCACTGACAAAAAGTCAGTATGAACATAATTCTGTCAATGCACGGAGACACGTTTCATAGAATACCATGTAAAAACATAATATAATATATTATTACGTGTATAAAAATTAAGGTTGGTTGCATTGTATAAATTTACGGAGTAGTTTGAAATGTTGATTATTAATTAATTATTTTTTTTGCAAAAATGTTTTTTTTTTTGTAATTATAATACAAAATCTATGAATCCATTTTTTCAAGTGCCTGCCTCTGATCTTTTGTTTTCATGCAATAATTATGTACCCGAGAGACTCTGAGGTGATTTTTCGGTAGAAATGAGTTTCGATGGTAATTTCAGATTTTCATCTCTTCTTTCCCTTTGCCATTTCCCATAATCTGGGGTCGGCCCTCCTCGTACGAAAACGCCAAACTTTTCTATTTTGACTCATCTTCACTGTCAGGTTCTCGCGTTGGAGCTCCTTTTCCACGTTGGCCCACCATGTTGCCTTTGGGCGACCACTTCTTGGGTTTGTGGGAATGCTGAGGGCTTTGGACAATGTGTTCGCTGTCTCTACGCATCACATGACCGTACCACCGGAGTCGTTTCAGATTTTTATATGTATTGTTTCTTGAACAATGATGTATAGCTTACTTCTCTAGAAGTTTTATTATATTTTATGAGAATGTCATTTGATAATGCCCTTGTAAGGCAAAACTTGTCATTTCCATAAAATATAATAAAACTTCTAGACAATATAGGTTTTCATTCCGATTATTTAATTTTTTTTAAGTTCTCTATGCCTATTGTCAATTTTAATAGTTGCTTCTTCCTGTATTATATACATTTTGCGCTGGATAAACTGTATATACACTGTGCCGATGAAAACATTACACGTACATAACTCATTTTGGACAAAAAATCACATAAGACTTTATAGCTCTCGGGTACAGAATTAATTTGTTGTACCGAATGACAATTTTTGTATAATTTCAATGTATTCAACTGTTGTTTTCTGTGAGTTACTAAGTATAAAATGTTTCAACTAATATTTCATACCGTGTTATTTCAAAACCGCATATAAAAAATCATCGTGTAAGTAGAGAAATGACTGTATTATCGTCCAGTACGTTTTGCGTACAAGCACTCAGACTGAAAAATCGTTTATGTTTCTATTAAATTTTATGCCAGCAAATTTGGAGAATATTATGTCATTATGGAAATATTTCTGTAACCGTTTGTTGGCTCATTCGTCCATAAAACTGCGACTCCGATGGAAATAGCGTTGTAAATAAATGAACAAACGACATGAAAAATGTACAATTTACGTTATCATTTTTTATACTATCGTACGACCGTTATATTTATGCCCCATAAAGTTACTTTAACGTTATTGCTCTGTTAAGTTTTTCGAATGTATATATACTTTTTATTTTCGTGGACGAAATTGATTCTGATGACTGAGTCGTAATTATTATTGCTCTGTATGGTATTTAAAATAAATAATCCACCCTTCCATTAAAGGTTCCTTGATACTTCATTCGAGATGTTTACTTATGGGTAGATTTTTTTAATGTATAAACTAACCAGCTAACTAACCATCACGCCGTCTCTACAAAATGGTAGGCAGAAATAATGGACTGCTACACTTTTCTTTCCTGACCTAATTCTCTCTCAAAAGGCAGCGTTTCAAATTAGCCTATCCTAAAACCCTCCTTTCACCATGCAACAATATCCAACCTCAACATCAGAGAAAGAAATTACCAACATGTGGGGGAAAGAATAGCTTCCGGGCTGGAACTCCAGAGGAGACTTCCCAAGTACACGCGCGTATTCGAATGCAACGTTGTGTCAGAATTTCAAGGAAATCAGTGCTTAACTTTCTAGGATTTAAGATAACGAACAAACGAAAAATTATATTTTCTTTTATATAGATTATATGATTATTTATAGTGAATAGCTCTCCTCAAGGGCGCTTTGGCAGTGTTTTTAGTCATGAGAGCTGCATGTGATACCAGCAATCAGATAACCGCTGCTTACAATTATGCGATATTTTGAAAATGTGGGTTTTTAGGTGAGATTTAAAGTATGTCGGATTGTCAATGCATCTGAGGCGTACAGGAAGCATATTCCAGGCGGACGGACCTATCACTGCGAAAGCCCGATCTCCGAAATTTGTCCGGGGGTTGCGCTTGGGCTCAACTAATCTGCTACTTTTTGTACATTATTTTAGTAATATGTATTACACAGAATTAAATAATTATTTTAAATTTGAATTAAACACTTTATTATACTTTGTAAAAGAAACTATTGTATTAAGAGTAAATAGCGAGCTTCCTCAGGGCTATACACAATCTAAACATTAAGTTTTATACATAGTTTCAAGTTAAGATGGTTTTGGGGGGAGGTGGCCAAAATAGAAAGAGAAATGCAAAGAGACGGATATATATAATTAAATATTTATTGTAGTTGAGGGAGGGAAAGGGCTAAGCTTAATGACATTTACTGGGTGGTTAAGAGAAAATGGAACAATATCTAAAATGGGGCTTTAAGTTAAAATTGGGCATTACTATTTATGGATTTTTTTTATTTCTAGGGCTTCTGAGTTGTTTTAAATATGTTAAACCACCAATGGCTTCTTACCAAAGTTTGAATAATTATTTTCAACAATTTATGGCGACTTCCGCTTTTCTATCATATTTTTTCTCATATACATCAAATATTTCCGATGTAGCTTCGATTTCAGTATAATAACCACATTGAGTGGTTAACTTGCCTAGCCAATTATTTTTATTTCCTGTTTTAGCTTCCTTATTCAAAAACATCACATTCGCTTATATTTTTTGCTTGTTATTATTTTAATGGTATATTTGACTGTTATGCATTTTTGCAGTTTTGCTTTTAGTAAATGTAGATGTTTTATTTGTTTTAGTTGTTTTTTATGACCTTGCACAATGCATTATTTTATTTCTGATATTTCAAGATAGCTACAGCTAAAGTTAATGCAATATGTAAGAGTGATTTTATGTTTATGGTTGCATTTTCCTATGTTTAATGTAACAATGGAAATAATGGACTCATGATAAATGTGGCAATGTTCTCGTTTTCAACTCGGTGTTTAAGAATCAGTCTTTCTATTATATTTAGTTTATTTATTGTTTCTTGAACTCCATATTATTATCATCATCATCAGCGGCTGTCCCTCGTGTCCGAGGAAGACTGTCCTACACGGTTGTGGGTCTGCATGTGACTGAAGAGCCCGATCTTGGACCCACAAATTCTGGGGGATCTGAGGCAGAGGAAGGCGCTTGTAAAGGAAGCCGTCACCGTCTCCTAGTGGTCTCTCCATATTATGTAATTAATACGAAACCTATGTTTTCTAGACGTTTTATTATAATTTATGTTAATGACATGTTTCGCATATCTAAGGCATATCCATTTTTTTTAAAACTAACTAACCATCACGCCGTCTCTCCGAAGGGGTACACAGACTGAGTATACCCCCACCGTGTTCTTTTATGACATACTTCCCTCGATGCTTCCAGCTACACTTTCTTACAATATGTAAATATTTATTTTGATGTTTATTTAAGAATTTTTATTTATGCATCAAGTATTTTAAGAGTTTTATTAGTATCTTTTTTATTGGGCGAATCTATGGAAGTCGAACGGGACAAAATTATGTAAAATTAAACAATTAAAAAACTACCAATTTCAATCTATCTGATCTACGAAGAAGTTACGCTAGTATAAATCATTTTTTATCTTCGTTTTAAATATTATAATGTATTGTATATAGCGGATATTTTTTACAAAATGTATAACATACCTATATACTATCTTCTTCATGTTTCATGTCGGGTCCCCCCGACGTCGACCATTACTAGAGAGCGCATATAGTATAACTGTTTTTAAAACAATCATCATAATTTCTAACATTTACGAACAATTTTAGTCATTTATTTTTGTTAAGTAGCTCTTTACATCATTGCAGCGCGAACCAAATCGATGTAAATGGTGTAGCTATTATTATATTTGGTTGCCATTTTATTGTCACTTGAATTCTACACCAGACCAAAGACGGTGAGAATCACACTGCCATCCCCGGCACCTTCGGTGTGGCAGTCGTAGCTGTTGCCACTCTGCTACAAAGGTCCTAAAAAAATCTATATTCATAATCTTAAATAAGCACGTATGATAACAGAAATTTTAATAAATAATTACGATATTTTTATGAATTAAAACACTGTTTTTTCCACGTTTGAGTTTATTCTCTCTTTATACATTCAACATTGGGGGAACGATATAAAGTTTGTCGAGAGAACTAAACTCAAAAGTCACGTGAATTCTACACCAGACCAAAGACAGTGAGAATCACACTGCCATCCCCGGGACCTTCGGTGTGGCAGTCATTTCTGTTGCCACTCTGCTACGAAGGTCCTAAAAAATGTATATTCATAATCTTATATAAGCAACGTATGTTGACAAAAATTTTAATAAATAATTACGATTTTTTATGATTTAAAACACATTTTTTCACGTTTGAGTTTATTCTTCTCGACATGTTTTGAAGGCTTTACACCATTATCATCGGGGAACGATGTAAAGTTTGTCGAGAAAAATAAACTCAAAAGTAGAAAAATTCATAAAAAATTGTCATTATGGAATTCCACAGTGCTAACGCCTTAAGTTTATCAACAAAAAAAATTATATAGCATTTTAATGAAATTAAATTTTTTTAATCCTCTGTTGAATAATATTGTTCATCTTATGGTATTATAGCTGTGTATACGGCCGTGGTTTGTGGAACAGAAACAACGATGCGCGGATCCAGCGACTGTTTGTTTCTGGTCACGGCTTTGCCGCTCTGTTTGTGGCGCGGAATGGAGCCGCGGATGACGAGCGGCCGCATGCTGCACGCAAGGTCGCCGCACATCTTGGATCAACACGTGAAATTTACCGTTGCGCTGAAAATCTCCCCGGAACTTGGTAACTTTCTATGCGTTTCATACGTGCATCGAAAATACTCGATATACGCATAAAGGTCCATTTACACTGTACAGTGACCGTAACGTCACTGACGCAGCCTTGAATCTCATCGACTCGTTCTCTCAAATGCTTCTTCTTCTTCTTAAATTGCCCTTTCAGGTCCCCCCAACGTTAGTGATCACTCTAGTAAACTCTTCCCTTTCCTGCGCTCTCCGGAATAGCTCCTCTACAGTTTCGATTCCCGTCCATTCCCTCACATTGTGCAGCCAAGAGATCCGCCTTCTCCCTGCCCTCCTGTGGCCCTCCACTTTTTCCTTCAAAATCAGATGCAGCAGGCGATATTTCTCTTCTCGTAGAACGTGACCCAGATATGAAATCTTGCGGACTTTGATCAATGTCAGCAGTTCTCTATTTACTCCTGCACGATTCAGGACTTCTGTGTTCGTCACTCTGTCTGTCCATGGGATCCTGAACATTCTTCGGTGAAGCCACATTTCAAATGCCTCTAACCGGGTCATTGTATTTACTTTTAATGTCCATGTCTCACACCCATATAACAGAACAGATAGTTATCTCAAATGCTGTCAAATAAAATCGCCATCGGGAGTTTTACTTCTGCGCGTCTCTTATCAACTCACCCGATAGCGATTTTATTATAGCATTTGAGATAACTGTCCAGTGTAAATGGACCTTAACAGTTTTATTATTGATAAGTCACACAATCGTTGTTCAAATCGATATCAAATCATATTCTGAGAAGTGTTACTGTAGTGTTTTACCGTTGCCTTCTCCAATTTGAAGGCAACGGGAGATTCTCCTTTTACCCCTATAGTGCGGTTGTCTACATTTGCAGTGCAAAAAATTGGTTTCGATCGACTCTTTTGCATTAGTTCGTTGCTACTAAATTGTAGTAATATTATATGTCCGAGCTGCAAATGTAGTCAGTTTCAGTTCCAAACCATTTTTTGGGCTGCATATTTGTAGGCCGCACTATATGGATTAATGAACGAAAAAATCCTATTTTTGCCGCGTTTGAGTTTCTCTACGTGTTTAGAATTTATTAAACCTTCACCGTTGAGAGAACGATAAAAACTAACCCAAATAAAATTAGACATAATGGAGCAGAAATACAAAATATAGCTCTTGTTATTTTCTGCTCTCTGTTTTGTTAAATTTTATTTTGGTTAGTTTTAATATCGTTCTCCCTACAATGTACCATGAGTACCTTCTTATAATGTCTAGAAAAATGTTCTCTGAAGAAAATAAAAGTATGTTTTAATTCATTAAAAAAAATCGTAATTATGGAATAGTATTAACTAATAATCGAACTAATCGATTTCATATTTACTATCGTCAATAGTGTCAGCATATAGCACAGCAGCTGCAGAATAATCCTGTCTAAGATGTGGCAGTAGAAAGAGCAATTAATCTCCAGAGTAATTTAAGTCTTAAGGTCTATTAACACTGGACAGTCATCAGCCGATATCGACATGTCACGATAAAAATAGCCTATGAATCTCACTGACTCGTTATCTCAAATGCTATAATAAAATCGCCGTCGGGGGTTGCCGAAGAGAGCACCTACCTACATGAAATTGACACTTGATAAAAATGATCAATATTTTTCAGGATGTGTTTCCTACAGTTTTTTAATTCTTTATTACAGAATACCGTTTTTATTACAATATAACTTCGCCGTTGAGAAGGCGATTATGTCGGAATTTAAATATAATATGAACGGAATTAATTAAAAGTAGCAAGACACCATCAAAACAAACAAAACGATTATTTGCTCAACGCAAACGCGTGACGTGTCGGTATCGGCTGATGACTGTCCAGTGTAAATGGACCTTTATTCGTCTTTAATGCAGCTTCTTCGGAGGTCTTTTTGTGTAGTTGGTAAAATGGAAGGTTCCATGTTTTAAGTAACTACCTCGGAGGCCCATTGTTCAGTTGGCAAAAAAGTGGAATATTCTTTGTTTTATGTAACTTTGTAGGGCTTACTTGGTAAAATGGAGCTCAGTTTGTAAAGGGGTGAACTGCAAAGATCGTATTCCTTGTTTAATGTAGCTTCTTCGGAGGCCCATTGTATAGTTGTTAAAAATGGAATATTGCTTATTTTGCGCAGATTCTTCGTAGGCCCATTGTATAGTTGGCAAATATGGAATATTGCTTGTTTTACGTTGCTTCTTCGGAGGCCCATTTTATAGTTGTCAAAAATGGAATATTGCTTGTTTTACGTAGCTTCTTCGGAGGCCCATTGTGTAGTTGGTAAAAATGGAATATTGCTTGTTTTACGTTGCTTCTTCGGAGGCCCATTGTATAGTTGGCAAATATGGAATATTGCTTGTTTTACGTAGCTTCTTCGGAGGCCTATTGTATAGTTGGTAAAAATGGAATATTGCTTGTTTTACGTTGCTTCTTCGGAGGCCCATTTTATAGTTGTCAAAAATGGAATATTGCTTGTTTTACGTAGCTTCTTCGGAGGCCCATTGTATAGTTGGTAAAAATGGAATATTACTTGTTTTACGTTGCTTCTTCGGAGGCCCATTGTATAGTTGGCAAATATGGAATATTGCTTGTTTTACGTAGCTTCTTCGGAGGCCTATTGTATAGTTGGTAAAAATGGAATATTGCTTGTTTTACGTTGCTTCTTCGGAGGCCCATTTTATAGTTGTCAAAAATGGAATATTGCTTGTTTTACGTAGCTTCTTCGGAGGCCCATTGTATAGTTGGTAAAAATGGAATATTGCTTGTTTTACGTTGCTTCTTCGGAGGCCCATTTTATAGTTGTCAAAAATGGAATATTGCTTGTTTTACGTAGCTTCTTCGGAGGCCCATTGCTTAGTTGGTAAAAATGTGGGCACTAGATCATGGGACCTGTCGAATTATCGTTAGACAGGCGCCGATGGTAATAATAAATCACAGATTACGGCAATAATTGACCGAATGTTGTTAATTTGTATGATTATTCGGACGGTCGTGATACGATCGCCGGCCGGAGTGTCGGCAACTGGTGTCCGCGGGCGGAGGGCAGCGGGCGGCGGGGCGGGGCGTGGCCGGCCGTCCATTGGCCGGCGGGCGGCGGGGGCGGGGCCGGGACTCCACACGTGATAATTATCATCACAGGTGATAAGAGAGAGCCCATCCGAACCAGAGATATCACACGCCAGTGGCGGTTCGTAACACGTTTTTAACACTACCTAAAACATAAAAAATGTGTTCAACCTTGATGACCTGGATTCTAGGTGGCGATTTTGATGATATGCTTATCTTGTTGTTTATAATTTTTTAAATTAATATCTTTCTGTGAAAAATAATTCTTTATTTATTTGAAATTTCTTAGTAGTAGTTGATTGTAAATAATGAAAAAAAAAATCTTAAATAATATTCAATGAGCTTTATTCTACTTGATTTTTTTAAACTTCGGCCTGTTTTGGGACCTCTTTGTCATTTTTCGGTTCTGAAACAGAGTTGTCGAAACCGATCGAAACTAAAAATCAAGTGAAATAAAACTAAATACAAATTATAAAGGATTAAAATTGATGTTACATAATAAATCAGTCAAACACGTTTAGTATGGAACTGGCAAAAGCATGGAACTGGCAAAAGAAGGATGAGAGTAGAATAAATGCGGTAGAGATGAGGTCCCTAATACGTATGTGTGGTAGAACGATATACGACAGAATCTCAAATGCTGATATAAGAAAGGAATGTAGAGCGGAAGAAGGTATAATGAACAAAATTATGAAAGGATCGCTGCGTTGGTTCGGACATAAGGAACGCATGGATGGAGAAAGAATGGTTAAGAAAGTATACGTTAATGATGTAAATGGGGTACGAAGTCGAGGCAGACCGAGGAAAACATGGCATGACCAAATTAATCAAATTTTAAAGGTTGGTCATGTTAGAAGTCGGAGGAATTGACGTGCGTGTATGACTCGTTGTATGAATGTGGAGGAAGCTAGAGAGGTTTGCCAGGATAGAGTAGTGTGGCGGTCCATTCTCTCTGCCTACCCCTGCGGGGAAACGGCGTGATGGTTTGTTGTTGTTGTTGTCTATGAGGTTGAAAGAGAAGAAGCGGACAGGGACGACCTCCGATAACTTGGCGTTCAACCGTCAAAAATAACATGAAATGACTTAACAGAATGGCTCAAAACTGAGAAACCTTGTGACGTTCTATCACAAGAACTAGCCCAAAATAAAAGTGAATCGGGTAGGACAGAAGATGTCTAAATAACAAGATTTATGGAATACCAAAATATAATCAATAATTTATAAAGCAAAAGTATATCTGATAATCTTCTTCTCTTTTTCTTCAGCCTATTCCCGTCTACTCCTGAACAATGGCGTCTTCCGTTTCCTTCCACGTCACTCTATATCTTGCAGACTGCATCTAGGTTGTGCCGATGTGTCGGTTCAGGTCATTATTATTTCACCGTAGTTGCGGTCGCCCTGCATGCCTTGTTTACGGTCCATGGTCTCCAAGTCGGATGTCTTTTTGTCTATTTTTCGTACGAACTTCTGACTACGTGGCCAGCCCGTTGCCATTTTAATGTCGCTAAGCAGTTGGTGATGTCAGTGACCATTGTTTTTTCTCTCACCTTGTCGTTTTCAACTCTGTCTCTAAGGCTTATCCCTAGCTTGGCTCTTTGGGTCACTTGGAGTTTTTCGACACTTTGTTTACAATGTCACAGTTTCGAGGTCATAAATAACAACCTGCAGTCACTTGTCTAACTAAAATAAAAATTCATTCTTTTGAAGCAATACACATTTGAAAAATGTGTTTTGTAGTTACGAAATAATGAAAAACGAAATTAACAAGAGTTTACAAATATTATTCGACTATTACCTTTTTTTTGGTCTGCGCCACTGGCATATTATTTGCGAGAATTATCTCCATCAATACGTAATGGGTAATTTCGTACGATGTTTTGCACTTCAGTGTGACACAATTTTTTCCCAAATATTTGTAAAAAGGAACTTCCTTTCCCACGTGACTCGGAGTCCGGAAGTCCTCCCTAGTGGCGGCCCGAGCACGTGATGGAAAGCGAGCCCGGAAGCGGATATCGGCTGTGTTGCCGTGCCGTGAGAGCCTATTGGCTCTACATTCACTGCTGCTACCCTTTCGAACCTAATTAACCCTAAATCTAAAACCTAGCTTCATATTTTTTTAACGGTAAACCTGAAAATCCAGATTTTTCTACTTTACTTTATTTTGTAAATATATTATACCTTCATGCGTTCTTGGTATTATGTATATTATATTTTACCTCTTCTCAATAGATACCCCTTAGGTACTTAAATTTTGTATGTTATATTTTTTGAGAAAATATACTGTTTTTATTTGATTCATCATCGTGACAACAATATACTTGTTCAATGCATTTTATCGTACGTTTTGATTTCGAATTTAATTATTGGTCAGTTTACTTCCCTGTGGCCATTATAATTCCATCCTATACTTTATACCAATATTGTTGTCAGCATTCGCAGCGGTTGTCAGTCACTCTTGCTTTTTAAGATGCCGATGGTATGATTCGACCAAATTAATGGAATCTTTAGAAATAAGCAACCCAAAAATAACGATTGCTTTAACGACATGTATGATGATGTATGCTGTATAATTCACATTCTTAATTCTCACGTCAATTTCCCACAGATTTCCGTCCACAGTTGCGTCGCCCGCATATTTCGCCAATCATGCGGACTTCTTCCTCCTTGTTGCTCTCATCCCTTGTTCCCACATCACCCTTATTCGGCACGTGACAGATCCGCAGATTGCCTCCGCAGATAGCGTATTAAAAACTGTGTCAATTTGCATGAATTATTTTTGGCGTTAGTTAAAAAAGTTCCATCTGTCTTTTTAAAATCAAATATAATGTCAACGTTTTGTTATTATACTTAAGGGTAACATAACTGGTTCAATTCAATAGTAATTACTGGTTCTTCATCATCTTCTAGTCCTCTCACACTTCTGTGGTACATAGGACCTACAAGATCTTTCTCAACCTGAGGCCTGCCTCCTTAACCTCGTCTTGCAGGCTTCTTCTCCATATGATTCTTGGTCTACCTCGCTTCCTCTTTCCACCCACAGGGGGCCAGTCTAGTACTCCCTGAACGATGCAGGCTACGTTCCGTCTCAGGGTGTGACTGATTCATAGCCATTTGCGCCTATAGACTAGTATCTGATTGGCCTTTTATTTACACTGGCCCAGACGGCATTTGACATTGTTAGAACCCGAAATATTTTGAATATTGAGCGGAGACATCAATTTATAAACACCTGGATTTTTTTCGATGACGTCTGTGGTAGTTTCTTACATCCGTATAGCAGCACGCTTTTATCACTTCTGTTAAATATTTGGAGTTTGAACTTATTGAAATAATACAGGACGAAGCAGTTGTGTCTACTGGCGACATCCTCTTATGTGCCTCTTGAGCCCGCTATCATACTATCGACTGACCATGACTGGGTTAGTTATCATGATATTCACTTAGTATAATTTCTTTTATTGTTATAGAAAATTATTCTGGTAATACTGCACGCTTATGAGTCGTGATTTTCAGACATAAAATTAATCAGTAATGCTTTATATCGTTTATTTAATAGTTACGTATTTTTACCTAGTAAGCAATTATGAATATTTATTATAGAGTTATCGATCAGTTTATTTCGAATAACGCTTTCAAAATTAGGCTGTGTATATATTATTTTGATCCGTTTCGTGTCCTACCCGGAGTTGTCTCGGCCAATTTAGAAGCACTACAAATTGCGCCTCGGGGGAATAGCAGATAACGTTATTATTGTTTTTGCCAGGAGCCGGTAATAAGGCAAGGGATGGCCTAGCGTGCTGCCCCCGCGGCCGCTAGCCCTGTTCCCGTCCCGCCTAGAAGTCGATCATTCTCAATTAGAAGGCGGTCACGCATCCGATTATCCCCGCATACTTTATATACCCAGAAAATATCCTTTTTATTAGAAATTATGTAATTAGCATTGATGCCGTCCTGTTTCTTGATTAGGGGTGGATTTCGTTACCTGTTCTCTCTCGACACGATCCTTTCAACTTTTTGATATAATTTTATATTAGTCCGTATTAAATTGATTTTAATAATCAATTATTGATCAGTTAACGTTACTTCAATCTATAAATAAAACATATTTCGTTAGTTTTTTTTGTATTTTAGACACTTTTGTCTAAAAGGAAATGTAAATAAAATTCATCTCTTCATATAAAAGAGGTGTATAAATATACAATAGAAAAAAAAGTAATTCGTTTTAAGTGATAAAATAGAATGTGTTTTGTATTATAAACGCTAAACATATTATATTATATTTTTAGACAACAACGTTAACACTTCGGAATTCCATTATGACAATTTTTTATGAATTTAAACACTATTTTTTTCCACTTTCGAGTTTATTTTTCTCGATTTCATCATCGGGAGAACGATATAAAGTTCGTTAGTAACGATATGAAGGTGTAAGAAGTAATAAAGGTTGATAATATGTTATTTGATAATGCCCTATAAGACATTTGACACGAAGAAGAAGAAAAATAAGAATCAAGGCGAAACAAGTCGCTCCCATATAATTAATTAAAACATAGAAAAAATACGTTTTAACTAATAACTATCTCAATAGTTATTTTTTTAAATATCTTATGAGCCAGCTCCAAGCTTCACATCCAAATATAAGTGTATGTCTCGAGAACTCCTTCTTAGCTTTAGTCTATTATTAGAATAAATCTGATTTACATGATGCTTTGTATGATCCAAGTCATTCCCTTAAATTATAATGAAACTTCTGAAAACAGACGCCTGTATTCGTATTTATTATTAAATAAATAACGCCTTTTTCGGGCAAAGAAACGCCCTTATTAAAACCTTTTCCTGTTTTTTATTTATTATAAATGACCTGATCCGCCTGGAATATAAAACACACATTGTAATCACATATACATTTAACATTTGCTAACTAACTAACTAACTAACCATCACGCCGTCTCCCCGAAAGGGTAGGCAGAAAGAATGGACTGTCACACTTTAACCGATGCGACACTCCATCCGTCTCTTTTCGCCCCGCGGGAGACGCGGTGTGATGGGTTGCGAACCTCATCGCCACCAATAGGCATCTCCCGCGCACACTTCGATCTTCCAACATCCACAAAATAAATCTAAAAAAAATAATATAAAATACAATGATATAAAATAAAATAACAAAATAAAAATAATTTAAAACAAAATGTTATTTTAGATGGTGCACATTTGTCTATTTAATTTATGTTCCACGAATCCACAGTTTTTTTAAATTTAGCACATAATGTAATAACTCATAATGTTTTTCCGATGTTGCACATGTTGACATGGACGATCCGGACTTTTGTGTTTATTTAATTTATGTTACTGTGTAATTTAATTTATGTTAATTTATGTTATCCACCGTTTTTTTAATTAGCTGTTATATAATTTAATTAATGTTCCACGTATCCACTTTTTTTATTTGGCCGTATTAACATTTAACATTTGTTTTTACTGAATTTGACAATGATGAAATCAACAATTTTTTTGTTAGATTCCGATAACGTTTTAGTTGAGACATTGATGCATGAGAACCAAGGGAGCTCGTACCAGCGCCCCGCCGGCCGCACGGGACCCGCCTCACGCGACCTCTCCTCCGTACCACCTCCCCGCCCCTCCAGCCGGCTTCACTTTCCTTACTCCTCAAACGCAACCCCTCATTAAAGTGTTAAACAACCGTCTGATAAGCTGTAATTATTTTTTTTATTACAAGATTTAACGTCTCACCCGCTGATCATTGTTTTATTAGTATTTTTCCCTTGCTCACGAACAGTATTCACAGTTACAATGATCCATATTAATTTGTAGTAAATTTTTTATTTTGAAATGTAATTTTTTAACTCTACCAATACGCCGGGAAAACCCGAAAGAATTGTCAGAAAGAATATTTCTGACATATATCTCTCGATTCCTCAACATTCATACATTGTGTCATTTACGCGCGTTGATGTTCCGACTCCTCGCGTGGCCGACATTTAATGTTTGATTTATTTGATCGTGCCAGGTTTTCCTGGATCTTCCTCTATTTCTAGCTCCGTTCACGTCGTTTACACATACCTTCTTCACTATTCTGTCTTCACTCATTCTTTCCATGTGTCCAAACCATCTTAAAGACCCTTTCATTATTTTGTTCATACAACAACATAACATAACATCCATTTGCACCCCATTAACTTCTTATATTTTCATTCAACACTAACCTTCATTCTTCTTTTCCCAGTTCCATGCTTCGCTTCCATACATAAGGGTCGGTACAAGGACACCATTGTGCACTGCCGCTTTTTTCAAAAACTATTATACATTTTTAAACTCTTTTATTTTGTTTTAAATATATTATTTTATATTGGTTTTTTAAAACGATTACGCATGTGATTTTGCTTTATTCTTAAGTGCATTTTTTTTATCTGTTTAACAACCTGGATACAATTATCTCGAACTGAGGAGATAAAGGATCTTAGCGTTTCAAATTTGGAATTAATAGATATCAACGTTATGCGATGCGAGTGCATTTAAAAAAAAATTACATTTAGTACATTTTAATGTAAAAATACAGTATTTATACAAAATATTTAAATTTGTTAATGAATAACGTCAACTAAAAACGCAGTAATGTCATCACTTGTTTTCTGATTATCAATTTGTATTTTAATTGTCTTTTTTTGTATTTAGCTTTCTTTGACGATATTATCTAGATGAATTACCTATTATAGTTATGGTATAGTCAATTGTTTTGGTAGAAACACTATGATACCTTAACATTTTAAAACTGTTAAATTAAATAACTTTGTTTTTGTATGACAACTGTATTTTATTTTTTTATTTACGCGACAGCTGTTTCATCAACCTATGTTGACATCATCAGGTGTAACAAATATATATTATTGTAACACCTGATGATATCAACATAGGTTGATGATACAGCTATCGCCTAAAATAAAAAAATAAAATACAATTGTGATACAAAAACAAAGTTATTTAATTTAACAGTTTTTAGTTATTGTACGTTTGTAGGTTCTCGTTTGTGAAAAAAACAATAACAATTTTACTTTTTATAGAATTTCGGTATATTTTGATGTAAGTCGATAACCACAGATTATGTTTTATGTCTTATACTCAACATCTGTTTCATACGTATGAGAGGTTGATTAATTATACCCTAGGATTTTATATTGAAAGTGGTTATAAAAACCCTCTAATATTCCAGTGTTCCGAACCGAAGTATTATTTTACTATCGCATGTAATAATATCTATGCACAGCGATCATGCTCGTCATTATTCAGAACCGTCAATTATCCCCGCGGTCTCTCATTACCGGGAACGAATGTCTTAGCGATTCGTATTGCCGGGTATTGGCTATTGGCTATTGACACACTGTTGGCAGTAATTGGTACGATTGATGTTACCACTGATACATCACTGTCCGGCGCTCCGCAGGGGACGGAGACCCGCTGGCAGGCTCCGGACGCGGCCACCGAAGGTTACAGGGCACCAGTCGTTTCGCAATACATCAGCATGTCCAGCGTGTTTGATTCTTGGCACTCATTTGTGCCCATTTGTCATTGTCATTTTGTCATACTTCTCAATCAGTTTTGGTCGTTCGTAGAACTTGATTACGCACACGACACTAGTTGCGCATAACTTTGTGTAAACATACCATGTATTCAATACACCACTTGCTTACTTCGTATAGTCGTACAACTTTTGAAGAAGATTTTTCTTAAACTCGAGTTTGGTTTCCTCGACATGTTTTGATGGTTTTTTCACCTCCATCATCGGGAAAAAGATATGACTATTATTATTATTTTTGTTGAATCGCTGTTTACATCATGACAGCATGAGCCAAATCGATGTAAAGGATATTATAGCTATCATAGTGATTCTCGTGACATGTGATAGGTAGCTAATCTATCGCCATTTTATTGTCTTCTGTGAATTCTACACCAAAGACAAGTCTACAGACCAAAGACGGTGTGACAATCGCACTGCCCTCGCTGTGAATCGAACCCGGAACCTTTGGGGTGGCAGTCAATGCACTTACCACTCGGCCACGAAGGTCGTATAAAATATATAAAATGATGATCTTCAAGTGCCCTTTCGGGTCCCCCCAACGTTGGCGATTACCTCGGCGAATCTGTCCCTGTCTGCGCCGCTCGGAACAGCTCCTCCACACTTCGGATTTAGCCAGGACATCTGGCTCCTACCGGGTCCTCGGAGTCCCTCAAATTTTCCCTCCAATATCAGTTGGAGAAGGTGGTACTTTTCCCCACGCAGTACATGACCCAGATGTGAAATCTTCCGTATCTCGATTTTACTATACAAACACTATGACACTTTACAAACACTATGATACTTTAACATTATAAGCTGTTAAATTAAAAAACTTTGTTTTATGTAATCCCAATTGTATCATTATTTTTCGCCACAGCTGTTTCGTCAACGTATGTTGACATCATCAGATGTTACAATAATATATCAAATGTCAAATTTTCGTGATTTTTCTAGCCTTAAATTATTTAAAAAAATATTCAAATTGACATAGGAACAAACACACATAAATGTTCGAAAAATCACGAAAATTTGACATTTGATACATGATTATAACACCTGATGATGTCAACATAGGTTGACGAAACAGCTGTTGCGAAAAATAAAAATACAATTGTGATACATAAAACATTAAAAAAAAAAAAGTTTACAGCCGCTTAATAGTATTTAACAACGTTATAAAAATGAAAACTTCAAAATGACTCCCAAAATCAAAAGATTTTTGGAATTAAAACGAGGCAGCATGATTTACAAAAAACTGGGTATTTATGATCGCTTCTCGATAGTAATAATAATCTTGCGCCTATCATCTGTTTCATCGAAGTGAATTGATTACCTCCGTGGATTGCAATCGTTGAAGTCATCCCTCATCGCGGCCGTAACTCATCCCGTTAATGTCGTCACCGCAAAGTGATCTCGCGCGGTGTTGGGAGTGTATTAAATGTATGCCATTTGCAATTATTGAACGCTGTGATTAGACGCACGTGATCCGGCGTACGGCTAATCCTGTATGCATACATGTGATTAGCCCGGCCTGCCTCGCAACACGACCGTTAATTATGATCCCAGAGATGTAATTTAATGATCGCTTTGGAAATTTATTAAAGGTGCTCTCCGAAAAATTACACGCTTTATTTTCATATCATCGATTATTCGATTCGGTTATTAATTCTTCCGTACGTGATTCCCGAATTAATGCTAGACTACGAAAATTACAAAAAAAAAAATGTTGTTAGTGTGTTTCTTAAAAAATCCGCTCTGCCTTCTTCTGAAGAGGCATTTTTACTTTCTTATAAAATGATTTTTTACTAACTGCATTTCACAAACTGTTTTTATTGTGCATAAAAACACGTTAAGTTAGTATAATTTTTGGTACTAACAGCTTTCTATTTTTTTCTCAATACTTCAATACATCTTAACGTTACGTTCTATATAGTTCGTCATTATTTTATTTATTTATTTATGACGTAACCGTATCATTACAAATTTGTTCTAACTTCTTAGTATATTTCTAGACAAATGATGTAAAACTCTTTTAGGAAAAGAAAGAAAGTGCAACTTCGCATTTGATAATGTCCTGCAATTTCGTACTTGATAATGCAACTGCAATTTCGCATTTGATAATGCCCTAGCAGTCGAAATATGTCACTTCCATATAAAAAATGTCTTAATATTAACGCATATTTTCGTAAATATTAAATATATTCCACCCTATACATCGATTTGGCTCGCTCTGTAACGCCGTAAAGAGCTATTGAACTAAATAATAAATATGTATTTTATGTTTTTTGAACAATTATGAATCAATGGGGGATAATCAAATCTTATTCTTCTGATTGTAGATCTTGCAATCCGTTTATGCAGGATATCAACTTCCTGTGATGAAGACGACCAGCCTTCTCTCCATCTCGTTGGTGGTCCTCTGGAGTCTCGTGCATCACGATATTAGGAATTCTTGCTGGATCCATTCTCTCCACGTGGTCCCTCCAGAATCGTCTTCTCTGCCTACTCCATCTCACTATGTCTTCAATTATGCAGGATTTGCGAATTTCTTCATTGGGTATCCTATCTCTAAGGGTTCTTCCCACAGTAGGTCGCAATGTTATCATTCTGCTACTCTTTTGAGATGTTTGGTTCTGACAGTGTCTGCTCTTGCTTTGATTCCGTAGGTCATTATGGGTCTGATGCATGTTTTATAAATTCTAATTTTGCTGTTAATCAAATTATATACTCTAGCAAGGCGAAAATCTTCATTATCATTAAATGTAATAAAACGTTTATAAAATGACCATTTCGTCAAAATGAAATATATTTAAAGTTGTTTTTTTTCTATTATTTTTCCCAATTTTTCAAACTCGGATTAATAAAAATAAAAATTGTGGGTACTTGAGTGGATAGCCTGAATATTAAAAAAATCTGTATGAATAGATTTTTTGTTTGTTATAAATGAACGATCCCGATTTTATATTTGCAACGGATCATCTGAATACCGGCTAAGCCCCCTTACCTGTAATGTCCGTTTTGCGCCCTGCGAGGCATGAGCCCTTTGCGAGCCCGTCACGGCACGTAAACCAGATTTGCGACCACATCGCGCAACCCCTGCCAGGGATAACGTACCAGTGGCGTGCTTTGTGTTCAAGGATGATCATTACATTAATTTGTGTCGATTCAATCCTCTATGAAATCATCGATTGTGCGTTTTCACCTGAACAAAACCTCTTAGTTTAGGTCGTGTGACCTGTTTGTGACGGTGGGCTGTCCTGGAATGATGAAGTCCAGCGATCTCTCCATCTCTTTGGCGGCCTTCTTGGTTATTTCTTGCTGCTTGGGTTTCAATCTTAAACCATTTTTACAATTGTATTCTCCTTGCGGTCCGCGTGGTCTCTCCAAGTACGCTTTCTTCCCCATCTCACTATCTCAACACCACAGAGAGAACTCATCGTTTCATTTCTGATCCAATCTCTGAGGGTTTTGCCTGCGATGGAGCGTATAGTGGGCTATAGTGCCACTGTTAGGATAATTTGAATAAGTGCGTTTTGAACTAATATATTTGGTTTCGATCAAACTGTTTGGTAACTGTTAATCAATTTTTTTATAATTGAATGTTAATTCTTGGACAAAGGCCTTTGTCCACTCCTGGACAAAGGCCTCCTCCATTTGCTTGCATGTCATTCTGTCCTGTGCAGACTGCATCCAGGTTATTACGACGTGTCTGTTAAGATCATCCTCCCACCGTAGTTGCGGTCGCCCTGCACTTCTCTTCGCCGTCCACGGTCTCCAAGTCAGCAGTCTTCTTGTCCATTTTTCATCTGATTATGTTAATTAATCCATGATATTCAAATTTTAGTTAATAGATAATGTATTTTTAAGGCTAACTTGTTAATTATTGTTTTACATTAATACTAGAATTGGAGTAGAATTGTATGTCCACAATTGCGTTGGTGCGACAACATCCGGAAAAGTCCAGGAAATACCGGGATGCAGATCGCTCAAGATCGAACAGAATGGAAAAAAGGAATAGATAAGAGGTTTTACGTCCAGGATTTGACATAAACAACATATTGAAATATAAGAAGAATGCTCTAAATAAACTCACGTATTTCATACACAGTTTTCAGTGTATTGTTTTACGGCTCGTCTCGTGTTTGAGAGAATAATTGTCGTCCCAAGTTTGTTTACCTCTGCTGTAACATTTCCCAGAGTTATCGTTTCATCCGTCCATAGGTTTGTTGTGTTTGCAGTGTGTAATCCGTTGCGTCCAATAATTTGTCCTATCGGCAGAGCGGTCGGCACACCCACTAAACTAGTACTATGTGTCTCGGTATCTGACGCTCATTAACAGCAAATGAACCATTTATTCGTAATGGTCTCATTTATTTAATTTTTGATTGCATATTCTTAGAACTTATAACGAATACGATGTCATTTACGTCAAAAAGCTGAATTTCATTATGTATTAGCGGACCTATCAACGTTGCGCTACTGCTATATTCGAGTATATGCATAAATAATATATGACAACAACAAAAATAAACCATCACGCCGTTTCTCCGCAGGGGTAGGCAGAGAGAATGGACCGCCACACTACTCTATCCTGACATACCTCTCTAGCTTCCTCCACATTCATACAGCGAGTCATACACACACGTCGATTCTTCCGGCTTCTGACATGACCAACCCTTAAAATTAGATTAATTTGGTCATGCCATGTTTTCCTCGGTCGATCGGTACTTCATTTACATCGTTAACGTATACTTTTTTTAACCATGCTTTCATCACACATGCGCTCCATATGTCCGAACCAACGCAGCGATCCTTTCATAATTTTGTTTATAATGCCTTCTTTCGCTCTACATTCCTTTCTAATATCAGCATTTGAGATTCTGTCGTACATCGTTCTACCATACATACGTCTCCGCATTCCAGTTCCATATATAATTTTAACAAATACAATTGGAGTTCGAAATCAATTCATATACGTGCAGTAATATTATGACGATCTACTGACGATTGACAGGTGTCATTTAAAGCAACTCGTGGGTTAATCTCTCGGTGAATCACATACACAATTAAATTCTGATATTAAATCAAATTAGTTCAACCCAGTATAGACTGTAACGTCCTGGTGCTATGTTTATTTGTCTGTCATACTAAGAATTTTATTTATATACATTTAAAAGGTGAATTAAACTTGGTTCATATCAAATTATTTTTTTAAACCTTCCAAACCTGCCGTATTATAAATAAACAGTGAAATTTTCGTCGCAATCGGTTCAGTATGTGTCGAGTCTCGTAGCTACGAATATTGCTTTTTATTTATAAAAATATATGGATGCGAAGCATGGAACTGGCAAAAGAAGGATGAAAGTAGAATAAATGCAGTAGAAATGAGATCTCTTAGACGAATGTGTGGATACTCTGTGTATGATAGAGTGTCGAATGAAAATATAAGAAGTCAATGCGGTGCGAATGATGGTGTCATGAACAAAATAATGAAAGGATCATTAAGATGGTTTGGACATATGGAAAGAATGAATGAAGAAAGAATGGTAAAAAAGTATATGTTAACGATGTAAATGGAGGAAGACCGAGGAAAACGTGGCATGATAAAATAAATCGAATATTGAATGTCGGCCATGTGAGGAATCAGAGAAATCGACGCGCGTGCATGACACCGACACGATATATGAATGTTGAGGAACCCAGAAAAATATGCCAGGAAAGAAAAGTGTGGCAGTCCATTCTTTCTGCTTACCCCTTCGGTGAGACGGCGTGATGGTTAGTTAGTTAGTTAGATATTGATGAAGCTTCTATGTGTAATTGAATTTATAACGAGCTAGGCCGAATTGGCTAGATATTCTGGAACACGTGTCTGTTACTAATAAACCGGCTTGTGTACAATCAGTTGCCCAACTCTTTAATTTTAGTCTTAACTGCGCGCTGCCTGATGACGATTAATCAATTTGCAGAATTAGTATATCGATCATTTACTGTTATCTTTGTCTCTCGTATAGCTCACCGCGGTGACGTCCCCTTATCTCCTTAGGTAGTCGTGATTTTGTTCCACTGTGTGTGATTTGTGCATTTTGTGTTTGGACTAAATGATTCTAGGTAGATAGAACGCACCTTGGGTATATTATCAGATCGCACACAATGTGCCAGCGGTCTGTTATCAGTCGCGCACTCTGGCATAACTGCACCGGGAGGTTTGGGGCCGCTGGAATGTGTGTGCATTGTTTGTCGCCATATTGTGCTGTATCGGACAATTCCATAAATTCATTTGACCGACAGATACGTCAGGCGGTTTAATTTATCTGCGCACGCTTGTACTGACACACTTATTAGTATGGCGGCGTACTTACAGACGCTCGCAATGTGGACAATTATAAATTAATTAAAATAAAACTAACTAACTAACTAACTAACCATCACGCCGTCTCCCCGAAGGGTTAGGCAGAAAGAATGGACTGCCACATTTTTCATTCCTGACATATTTCTCTCGCTTCCTCAACATTCATACATCGTGTCATGCACGCGCGTCGATTTCTCCGAATCACATGGCCGACATTCAATATTTGATTTATTTGATCGTGCCACGTTTTCCTCAGTCTTCCTCTATTTCTGGTTCCATTTACATCGTTAACATATACTCTTTTTACCATTCTTTCTTCATTCATTCTTTCCATGTGTCCAAACCATCTTAATGATCCTTTCATTATTTTGTTCATAACACCATCATTCGCACCGCATTCACTTCTTATATTTTCATTCGACACTCTACCATACACAGAGTATCTACACATTCGTCTAAGAGATCTCATTTCTACTGCATTTATTCTGCCAGTTCCATGCTTCGCTTCCATACATAAGGGTCGGTAGAAGAATACCATTTTTGGGTAGGTTTTTGTTTGCGATGACAACTTTAAGTGCACCATTCACTTTGTTGCCTGCCCCAACCCTTCTTTCAATATCCCTCTCCACTCGCCCATCCTTTGTAAACATACTACCTAAATACACGAACTCATCTACTTGCTCCAATTTTTCACCATTCTAGCTAATGTTGCAGACTGTCATGATTATAATATGATTATAATAAACATTTTCTATCCTGTGCATGCATGAGATCATCGAGTCGTGTTATTTTTTTAGTCGACCGAATACATAGTATTACACAAAAGATAGCTGATCAAATATATTCTAAGATGATTAATATTTGATCAATGAAATACGTAAGAATACTTTTTTAAAATATACGAACATATGCATACAAATTATACAATTAATATTCTAAAGAATAAGCCCTAGTACAATTTTCGGGGATCGAGCGTTCGCGGTAGCCGGTCAATCAGCTTGGAACAATCTCCATTCACACCTCAGATGCATAAATGATCCGACGATTTCAGATCTAAACTGAAAACCCATATTTTTCATATTTCATACCCAATTTAAACATTTATACTTTGTTCTACTATACTTTCTAACCGATCGCGAAAATCAGATGCAGCGTTCACGTCTTAATGCGCCCTTGATGTGATTACATCACAAAAGCGGCGCTTTAAAAGTTAGAATATTATTATATACTTGTTAATACTGGCTAAGTAGTCAGCTGCAAATGCATGGGAGGAAAGAGACTGCGCTGGATGGATGTAAATGATTATTGGACTATGGATGTAACAAACAGGCTAGTAATCAACCCATTGTAAAGACACCAGTGGAGACAGTTTCCCAGGCATCCTTGTCTCGCGATGATAAAATTGAGATTATTAATTTTGCGGGCAGTATTTCTCAAACGAAAAATATTTTCTCCCTGGCTGGGGTCGAACCTGCAACCCTTGATGTCCTTGTAATTTTTCCTTTATTGTTTTGTCCCTGTGAAAAATATTATGGGTATATAGAAGTTTTCAGATTCAAGTTTAGCTAACAAAAATTAATATTTTCGTTAATTGCTATATACTCTTCGGAGAATGCACTAGTGATAAAATTGAAATACTGTGTATCTTCTTCTTCTTCCTGGCACATTCCCAACTCGTTGTGTTGGTTGACTATTGGGTCGGCTCTACACGTTCTCGTCACCATGTCTTTGGAGCCGACTTCTGCATTGTGACATACAAGATTTATTTGATCTTACTCTAGATGTTTGCCGAATACTGTGATGATAAATTTAAAAAAAATCTTGTTGATGTTAGTCGTAGTAGACGCGATTTTTTTTGCATGTATAATAATTACCTGTGCACATTTTCACAGCTTTACAATTAGCCGAATAACGGGGACTTTCCATTTGGCACTCGTCTACAGCCGCCCAAATCCTGGTGCACCTTCCGAGAACACCAGCTCACCCTCGCCGTTCTTGCACATTTATCAATCTCTTTTAAAGACGCGAACCAAACTAACTGCTTATAAATACTTTGAAATTATCGTGTATTAAATTTTAATATCGCGCTCTATACACGTCTGTATTGAATATCCTAAACCTGAAATTCGCAATTAGCAATTTAATATGATAGTCTGACGCTCCCCTTGCAAGTGGATACTTAGTTAATTACATTTTTTTTTTCTAATAACGTAGTGTTTAGTCTGTTATTCTACATTCTCTCTTCATGTAATATGTTTTCTATATCCGCATAGACATTGTGGCTTTTTCAATCTATCGGGGCTATAACTTGTGCCCGTTCTATGTTTACTTTTACAGCACGATCTCTTGTGACTCATTCTCCAGGTACCCCACCGAGGTATCGGTTCGTATTTTCAAGGTGTTATGTAGACGTAAACTGTTCACTGTTCAACTTGACACCGCATTATTATAAATTATTGTCTTTGAAATTAATATTCGACACTAGACAAGTATTTTATGCGGCATTTTTGTTTTTTTTATTTAACCTATGTACCTATACCGTTTTCTACTCAAATTGCAACACCGCATATTTCTTCGTTGACAAAAGTTACGCTGCATTTTTGTCTCGTTTTTCTTATATCCTTTCAAGGGGGCGTAATCCTATTAGATGTAAAATAATCCTCTTCTTTAGATAAACTACGATCTCTTTAAACTTTTACCGCCTTCGTTTTGTGTGTGGGTTCTTTTTATATTCATAGGATTTATGAGTGTGCATTTTCAATAAATTGTCATAATTTACGTTGATGTCTCAAAGAACTTTGTATTATTTAAAAATACACGCATAACTTTTTAAATATGTGAACAATATAAAAAATATTTTAATATATATTCTACAATAATAGAACTGTTATATGACAAATTTATTATTTCTTGAATAATTATGTAAAACTGTTTTATTTTATAAAAAAAAACTAACTAACTATCTAACCATCACACCGTCTCCTTGAATGGGTAGGCAAAAATAATGGACCACCACATTGCTGTCTCGATCCCTTAAAATTCGTACATCGTGTCAAGCACGCGCGTCGATTTCTCAGACTCTTCACGTGGCCAACATTTGATATTTGGTTGATTTGATCGTGCTACGTTTTCTTCGGTCTTCCTCTATTTCTTGTTATATTTACGTCGTTTACATATATTTTCTTTATTTTTTTCCTTGTATACAACAGGTCGTTTGAACCCAATTACTCTATAAAATTTATTTTAGTTATTATATTGATTCTCATGACAGGTAGCCAATCTATAGCCATTTTATTGTCACATGAATTCTACACCAGACCAAAAACAGTGTGAAAAACACACCGGGAATCGAACCCGGGACCTTTGGTATACAAGTCAGAGCTCTAACCACTCTGCCACGAAGATCGACATATCATTCTTTCCACGTGTCATAACCATCTTAATGACCCTTTGACTATTTTGTTTCATAACACTTCTATTCGCAATTCATTAATTGTTTTATTTTTATTTTATATATTTATGAAAACACCCGTTTCATAATTTTTTATGTTTTCCGCTTCATAAAAATGTACAATAATAAAATTTATAAACAACGGAATTTTGGTAAATATATTTTACTAATCTTATAATACACTTACACTACTATTTTATAACTGTTGTTGTGTTGTGTTCAAAGACTTTGTTTTATATCACAAATTGTATTTATTTTACTTTACGACAGCTGTTTTATCAACCAATGCTGACATCGTCAGGTGTTACAAAAATATATATCAAATGTCAAATTTTCGTAATTTTTCGAATCTTTGTGTATTTGTATTTGATAAATAGATTATAAAAATTACATAGATTCGAGAAATTACGAAAATTTGACATTTGATATATATTTTTGTAACACCTGATGATGTTAACATTGGTTAATGAAACAGCTGTCGTAAAGTAAAATAAATACAATTTGTGATATAAAACAAAGTTTTTGAATTAACAGTTATAAAATGTTATAATATCATAGTGTTTCGGCCAAAACAATGGACTATTTAATTAATACACTACTATTGTTAGACTACTTTTTCCTATTTTTTTTTTGCGTTGCTTCATGTTATGAATGAGCGTCCGAAATTCTCGAGCCGTTCACTGTTAGGAGAGTGCCTATTTACCGTAATCAATGGCATATTTTCGCATTGTTTGTTTCTCTCCTCGTCCATAAATTCCTGGGTTGCGTGCGAGGATACCCCAGCGCCGGCGGTGTAGGGACCCGCCGGGTTGCGGCACCCCTCGAGACCTTTGTCAGGAGACAACCGGGTCTTGTTTCCACCACTCTCCTCTAAATCTTCACATAATTACTTTTCTACAACTTCTACACTTTTCCGAGAAGATATTTCCTTTTACATTATCTGCATGAACATTTTATGAGTAACTTTCTCTATTAAAACTAGTGCATCACCGTTCCTACCATATTGTCGTAGTGATAGCATGATTTGGATATTTAATAAAAAAAGTTCTTTGCAGGTGCAATTTTAGTCCATACGTGTGCTTAACAAATGCTTTTTTGTGTTTTTAAAAGAAAAAAACTATGCAATCTAAAAAAAAATACTATTTCGTTTATTCTTCTTCTATATTGGAGCTGTTTCGGCAGCTAGTTGCCATCGTCATGACACCACTAATTGCAGCTAGCTGCGGAAACTGTTCGGAAGAAGATGAATACGTGACTAAACTTAAAAAAAATTCTATTTACAATGACACTTCTATAATCAATAACCAACTTTTATCCCTATTTAGAATGTTGATATTTTACAAGTGTAGTGAAATTCGTGTTTTCAAACAGTTTATTTCAGTTATACCGCTTAATTCTGCATCACCGAGAATCTGAATGCGAGGCAGTCTACATTCCTCTAGCAAAGTTTTCTGCGATCGGTAGATTGTCTGTGTCAAAACGCTTTTCTCAAACAAATTTTGGCGACCGAGCCTTTGCGGTAGCCGGCTCTTCAGCCTGGAACAATGTTCCTGTAGACCTCAAGTGCTTTGAGAATCCGTCAGAAATTAGATCGAGACTCAAACCGCATATTTTTAAATTATCCTTTCCTGGTGTAAATGTTGATCGATTGCGTCAGATGCATCCCTTATACTAAATATGTTTATTTTTAACTAGTTCATAAATTGGAGGATTTTCTACAGCGCCCTTGAGATGATTAATTCATAAAAATAGTGCTGTTTAAATCATCCAATTCATTGTTATTATAATATTATAATGTATCCTAATTTGAATTATTTTTATACCAAGAAGTAGTCAGTCTCTTACGCAGAGTACATATTAACAACTGCGTTATTTTATACTTAAAATAAAAGAAAACATGCTAGTCATTTCTCTGGTTTATTTTATTAAATCTCCGGACAGCATCCGCATTATTTTCCTTCCCCGGCGAGTGGCCACCCCATGGTCTGGTGGGCCGCATCCCCCGGGGAATATTCGCACGCGGGCCGGCCCGTAAATTACCATTATTCCATATTGAAGTTTGGTGTTTTACTGCCCACTACGGGGAAAGAGCCATCAGCGATGGATGTGATTCCTTTGTCCGCAGATCGGGCCAGACAGGTAGACGCTGCGGCCCGAACTTCCTTATGCCGACTCTCAGCATCTTGCCCAATAATGGCCATATAGAAGGACAAAATGATGATAATGTTAACCGTAAATTGTATTTTTCTCATACCTAGTTTTATATATACAAATTTCAGAATAATATACACCTTGTAAGAGAGTGTAAGCAGAATTTTATATTAAATATTTTTCACGAAAGAGGTATCACGTTGCCGGGTTATTAACGCTAGATGTTTGTTTATATTTACATTTACCTATGTTGACATTCCATATTACTATATTTACCATACTATACATGTTTCAATTAAGTAAAAAATGTTCGTTGATTGTCTTTTTGATCGGATGTTACCCATACTTCTTAGGCAAAAAGCACAGTTTTATATAATTAATACGAATAAAAACATTTTTTTCTCGAAGTTTTATAATATTTCATGTAAATAACGTGTTACGCTTGTCTAAGTCATTATAAAATGTATTTTCAAAGATTTTTGTTTATGATAGACAAGCCTTTTAAGTTTATATCGTTCTCCCAGTGATAAATAATAATAATAATAATTAGGCTAATTTGTATAGCGCCGTTTTCGTGAATAGCTCACCTCAAGAGTCGAGCGTTTTCGTGAATAGCTCACTCACCTTTGAGAGTGTTTTTAGTCATGAGAGCTGCATGTGACATCAGTAGTCAGATAACCGTTGTTTACATTTTATGCGATATTTTGAAAAGGTGGGGTTTTAGGTGAGATTGAAAATTTGACGGATTGTCAATGCATCTGAGGCGTGCATGAAGGTATACAACACCTTATAAAGTGTTTAGAAAAACAATGTCAAGTGTTTTAATTTATAAAATGTAGAATTTAGTTAACTTCATTGAGAGACGAGATCGAAATAGCCGTAGTACATAATAATCTAATTTTTCGCACATCGAAAATGAAGACTACAGGGGAAAAACAAGGAATGTCAGTAGAAGGTTAATTTGAATAAATTGAGAATAAAGCTAATCAAAGTCTATATATTTATTAGCAATTAGCAATCGATTATCTGGCCATATCATGATTTTTGAATATGAAAATTTTACTGTGGATAGATACGTACAAATGCCGCTAGATGGCATTATTACATTTATTTTGAATTTTAACTGACATTCCTTGTTTTTCCCCTGTAGTCTTCAAATACGAATTTCAATATATTTCATTTGATATTTAGATCGACAATTTTTTTATATAATCATTGGTGTGGGTTACACCCCTCAGCTTCTTTCCAATGATTTTTTTTTTATAATTTAATTACAAAATTTAATAGGGCATCACTCATACATTCCAGTGTATTGCCCAGTATGTGCCGAATATATCGATGTCAGTGGTATAGCCACATGTGCATATCTCATTCAAGAAATCCTTAATGTTATAACTCTCTCAATCCCTTATTCAAAATGCCCGATACTGTCCTTGCAATGCGGCGCGGACTGCCGAAGCGCATATATCCTGCTGTCGTATCGCTGACTATACAATTTTCCGCTTCTTACGTTCATCGAGGACAAAGTATTTCGCTTTCACCTGCACGTATTAAATTATTCCGTCTTTATGTTCCTCACTACTACTTTATTATATAATTAAGCAATATATTCCTTCTTCATAATAATGACAAAATGGTTGTCATCGCAAACAAAAACCTATCCAAAAAAGCTAGAATGGCAGTGCACAATGGTGTTCTTCTACCGACCCTTATGTATGGAAGCGAAGCATGGAACTGGCAAAGGAAGGATGAAAGTAGAATAAATGCAGTAGAAATGAGATCTCTTAGACGAATGTGTGGATATTCTGTGTATGATAGAGTGTCGGAATGCGGTGCGAATGATGGTGTCATGAACAAAATAATGAAAGGATCATTAAGATGGTTTGGACATATGGAAAGAATGAATGAAGAAAGAATGGTAAAAAAATTATATGTTAATGATGTAAATGGTACCTACCAGAAATAGAGGAAGACCGAGGAAAACGTGGCACGATCAAATAAATCAAATATTGAATGTCGGCCATGTGAGGAGTCAGAGAAATCGACGCGTGCATGACACGATGTATGAATGTTGAGGAAGCGAGAGAAATATGTCAGGAAAGAAAGGTGTGGCAGTCCATTCTTTCTGCCTACCCCTTCGGGGAGACGGCGTGATGGTTAGTTAGTTAGTTAGTTATATAATCGATACATTAAAGCTCTCGTTTTTTTGCATATGATTCAAAATAAAAGCTTTTTTTTATTATTATTTATAAACGTGTATAATTTTGTTGACCAAATTTCATATAATGATGTCCGTAGTAGCTTCAATAGATTTTTTTAAACACCATGTAAACTTAAAAAAATATGATTATCTAGTATTCTTTAACAATGTAAGCATTATATGCATAAGAAATCATGAAATACTTTCATTATTTCCATGGGACACTATATTGGTTTTTTTTTCTCATTCAGCAAGGCGTTTGGTTCTTGCACCATTTGATAATTAATGCCTTAGAGTAGCGAAACATGTCATTTACATAAAATTAATAAAACTTCTAGATTATTTTTGGCGTGCACACTTTTGCTCCTAATGTATGAAAATCAACCATGAATCTGGTAAAGAAAGGGTGCAATTAGATATATGAATGATATGATCCGACAGATTTCAGATCTAAACTGAAAACCCATCTTTTTCAAATTTCATACCCAAATTAAACATTTATATTTTGTTCTACTATACTTTCTAACCGATCGCGAACATCAGATGCAGCATTGATATTTAGATTTTTAGATTTAAAACTCGTCTTAATGCGCCCTTGAGGTGATTACATCACAGAAACGGCGCTTTAAACGTTAGCATATTTTTATTAATATTAATGATAAAATGACAATAGGTGGCGATGAGGTTCGCAACCCATCACACCGCGTCTCCCGCGGGACGAAAAGAGAAGGATGGAGTGCCGCATCGGTTAAAATGTGACAGTCCATTCTTTCTGCCTACCTTTCGGGGAGACGGCGTGATGGTTAGTTAGTTATGACAATTTACGTTTTAAAAAGACAGTATTAGGCGAATTAAACCGATTTTAATAAAATATTTGATGTGACGAAAGGATCACCATGATGGTATGGATATAACATATGAATACTACTACAAGTAATAAAGAATGAATCCAAAAAGTATTCGCGTCGATCGAAGCAAAAATATCGACGTCCATGAATGACCCGCTATATAAACGTGGAGGAGTTAAGAAAAAATTGATACGATAGAATTATGCGGCGTTTTATCATCTTCCCAATCAACTAGAGCGTGATGTTTAGTTAGTTTTATATGTTTTTATATAATTGATTGTGTTCATTTTACGTTGTTGGTTTACACGAAACAAAAACGAATCGGCATGTTTGTAACATACCAAGCAAAATGCAACTCCATAGCACGCAACTCCGTCGATGTTAACTATGTAAGGTAGAATATAAAGTTTTTTTTTGTCGCCATTTCTCGAATTCATTGTTGGGTCGATTCCGTAATCTCGTGATTTATTGGAGGCCGTTCCTTTGGCAACTTGTTCCTTTTATACGTCTGCCTCCGGCCGCTTGTTCTCTTGTGAATGGGTAATGGTCCTGGCTGTGACAGTTTCCGATTTGTAGATTGAAATACAAATCGTTATGGTAGTCTCTTCCCGGCCCCGCGCAGGTACCCGGCTAACCAAGTTATTACCTGTACGAGTACACCATCATATTTTTACTGTCTCATCTTCGGCGTTGTCAGGAATTCATGATTTTTATTGTAACAATTCGTATATTTTTATTTTTTATCAATGGCTTCTGTGTAATTTGTTTGAAATGGTTGAAATTCTGAATATTGTCATGTTTTGTACTTTTACTAAAATATCAGTTACACCCTTAATACACGAGTGGAAGAAACTTGTTTAATGAAAGATTATAAATTAAAATATGGATATATTTTTACTTATACTCGTAAGACCTCTAACAAAGCTATAATTAGAAAAATATAATTGATGAAGTGAATGGAAAATTTAACCAGAAATAGAGGAAGACCGAGGAAAACGTGACACGATCAAATAAATCAAAAATTGAATGTCGGCCATGTGAGGAGTCAGAGAAATCGACGCGCGTGCATGACACGGTGTATGAATGTTAAGGAATCCAGAGAAATATGTCAGGAAAGAAAAGTGTGTCAGTCCATTATTTCTGCCTACCCCTTTGGGGAGACGGCGTGATGGTTAGTTAGTTAACTAGTTAATTGATGATTTAAAAATCCAATGTTATAAATTTTTACTTTTACACCGGGGAAAGATGACAACAACTCGAAACATGTTTGCGCTAAATAGTGAAATAATGTGTTGTGATTATACATACCTAGTAAAAGTATTACAATTTAAAATGCATATATAGCATCACTGTAAATGTAATTGATATACTCGTATATGTTACGATTTTTATTATTGTTTCGTTAATTATTAATTTTAACAGTAATAATGTTGATGTATCACAGTGTTTCGGCCAAAACAATGGACGAACATTGTTTTGGATTACATTTTTAGATTATTAGTTTTGGCTTAACGCGACGAACATTTTTTTTTAATTAATGGCATTCATCAAAATATCCATATCCCTAAAAATGACTTATGTAGTTATGTTTCTCTTCTACTGCCCTTCATTAGTTATCTGGTTGTGTATAGCTAATTGCACGTTGTAGTTTTCTGACTAACTGCACGATCATTTTTCACCGCAATCCGCTCATTGCACATTTTCAATCAGCCCGTATAATTGTGGTCGCCGAAGTGCTTGGATGGCAGTAATTAAAGTTCCCCAGAGCCACCCCGTAATTACGGTACCTTCCGAGCCGTTTGTATTTACTTCAATTATTGTGTTTACATTTTTTTCATTCTCCTTGGCTTTTGAGAAATCGCTGGCGTTATTGTTTATTTGTTTTACATTTTCATCACATTTATTTACATTTTGCCCGGCTCATTAACCCTTAACGTACCGTGTTCAAAACAAAACGCTCGCTCCCATGTGGTAAATTCAGTTTACCGCTAACTTTATCTAAATATCAAGCATATGACTCGATGAATCAAAATTTAATTTATGTCATCTTGTAGGGAATTTCATTAGGAATAGATCGATATCTATAACATACATGGATTATTTGAAAAACATATCATTATTAATTTTTTTCTGGAACCATGCGATTTCTGATATGGAATGCGTCACAGCATACGAGCAACTGGAAACCAAGTATAAACATGTCTCCGCGCCGCGGCCGGCGGGGCGAGACATTACGAGATTTTACGTATGATAAAGGCACCTAGGCAAAATGTATAGTACGTTCAAGACAACGAGTACGTATTAATATTTGTCCCTTTTGGTAAAGTGTTTATATTTTCACAGTTCTGATATTATTAAGTTGCGTGCTGCATTTCCATCCACAGTCGGTATTATTACGTACCTATTGAAAATGCCAAAGATATAATTTATAATACGTTCAAAACAGCGAGTAAGTATTTGTCACTTTTGATAAAGTTGTAAATATTAGCAAAACAAATTCTACCTTAACACGAATGAAGGTGAGGGCAGTCTTTTCGAAAATATTTTTTTTTGGGATGAAGGAAGTAATTTTTTGCTTTTTTTTTATTACGAAATATTGAGAACACTTCAATGGAGGATTACAATTTTTTTTATAATATTAGGGTCAATAGGTTTTAAGAAAATCAACCTTAAATTGGCAGTGGAAACTCAATTGACCACATGGCAACGCGACGGTTAACAGAAGTAAAATTTATGTATCGCGTATTTAAAAATACTCCACGAACACGAATATGTTACGTCCGTTTCGTGTCATGTTTTTTTTGTCGTCTTGTTAACTTTTCAATGATGATTGCTTTTTTTTAATTAATCATTTTATACACATTATAACCCTATACGAGGCCATGTATTTAGTTATATTATTGTCGAAATGTTTACCATAATTATCATTAAGGTTTTCCTCCCCCGACGTTAACTATCACTTAAGAGAAGGTGTCTCTGTCTCTGGTAGCTAAAAACAGCTCCCAAACGCTCTTAACTCAATCCAGTCCCTTATGTTGTAGAGCCAGGAGACTCGCCTTCTGCCAACAACCCGTGGACCCTCTAGTTCGCCCTTATGTTCAGATGCAGCAATTCCACTATTTACTTATGTTAATTTCTTACACAGTGTGTACATTTTTTATTATAACATATTCAAAAACTTTTGCGTGTAAACTTCGAGTGCTCGCATTGTACTTGTGAAGGAGTGGCAATACATAATGTAATCATAATATTTATCTATTCAATATTTAGAAAAAAATGTGCTGTATTTACAACTTTTTTGGAATGTTATTATAATATTGGTATTTGTAATGATTTAATTCTGTATATACATTATATATTAAATAGACGACACTTAGTACAAGCAAAACTATTTCGTGACATACAGGTACACCTATCTTTTCCTATGAGCTTTCTCTTTTTGTTTTAATCTTACTGTAGTGTCGCCAACGCAACATATGGTACAATATATTGCACTTTCTCTCAAATGCATGAAGATATTGTCTTGCAATTTGTTGATACTACATCAAGAGATGTTGTATAATATTGCTATCCTATATCGCTTTGAAAACCTCACTCGATAAAGTCGTCTTTCATTCAAAATGTATACCGATTATTGTATCTTACGATATTTCGTCCGTATTCTGGCAACAGACGTAATATCCAAAATTGACCGTTATGTGTTATCATGTAAGTTAGCGTTATTTTATTTCGTAAGGTTAGTATTTTCAGGCGATACATTTTCTTGTCTTATATGATCTGATAAAATAATAGAAGTCGATTTCAGTGTGTGGATTTCATAAATGGCAGTTGTCACACAACACTTTTATTCTGCTAATTTTGGGTACTGGCAAAACATTTTCAGTAATGTTACCCCACAAAGTTTTCGCAATTCGGCGATATTGTTTCCCCAGCATTACCGACACGGACGATTTTGTTTCTTCGGCAATACAAGGGAATATTTTCAATAATGCGTTTTTAATATTCAACCGAACTTGCAAGTAAGTATTCTACCATTGTAACACTAATTTGTATTCTTCTCCGGTGTGTCGTAAGGCCGAGACAGGAAATCCACCACGTGTTGAAGTATTGATTCCCTGATGTGATTATTTATGACGGAGTTAATAGCGTGCCTAGATCGCACTCGGATCCGGGTTACACCAGGGTGACACCGGAGCCATCTTTGTGGAAATATTTTTAGCCTCCATCTTGATGATCCTTTGCCCGGGCGAATGTTTCTCTTCAAGTTTAATATCGTCTTTGCTACTTTGTTGCAAAACCAGATTTAACATTTTAAGCCTGCAAACCTTTTGTCGTATTATTAATTCTCTTCTTTTTTTAGAGTTAAACAACTCCGCCTAAATACGTTTACGTCTGCTTTACTTTATGTATCCACATCTAATTAGATGATATATGCTTTGTTTCTCGAACGATGATGCAAAATATTCAATATTGATGATAACGTCAATTTTCTAGAATGTTTATTGTCTTTTATTGGATTTACATGTTTCGCTTGCTTCGGGATTATAAAAAAATTGACGATTTGATAACCAACTATTTCATTCACGTGGGTTTGTAAAATAGATGAGTTATTTTAACATATTCTTATTCATATCTCGCTGAATTATTGTCTTTTGTAGTATTTTTTTAACTGGCAGTTGAATTTTAAAAACACGTGTTTTTTTTTGGGTTTTTGAGTGTCGTGCGTCAGATAAGTAAATTTTTTGGCAAAACTTTCAAGTAAATAAAAAGTTTGACGATTGATTTGAGTTCTATAGACATTTATTTCACTGTATGATATATACATAGCTGGTGATTTGTTCGGAATATCAAGGTATTTCATAAGTGGGAATGTAATTTATTTTTACAAAAATCATTTTAATGGTCTTTCACTTAAAATAAATTGTTTAAAACATATGTATATATTTTTTCTAACGTACAATGGGTATTCTACCAAGTATCAATGGGAAATATAGATCCTTTTTTTATAAGTTTCGATCGATCAAAAAAAAACATATGTCCTAAAATGATTAGAAACAAATGATTCACTTAAATATTTTGTTTTATAACACTACCAAACCAAACGGAGCTTCATCGGGGTAACAAAATAATCTGTGAGCAATAAAAAAAGCTTAAATGACTGATCGAGGTTAAGGAGTTGATGTAATATGATTCCTTTGGCTCTGAAGTACTAATAAGTGAACCAACTTGAGATAATTGGAGGAACTGTTTCATACAGCTGAGAAAAGCCTTTCTACCAAACGAAGAAAAAGCTCGAGAGATTACTAATTCCCTTGCTGAATTACAGCATGCGGTTGTTCTGTGCATTAAAAAAAACATATGTCTTCTCTAAAATACGTGTTATTTTAATGGTGCAAGAAGTTTTTATAAATATCTATACGACATTATGTAGTGGAGTACTTTTTATAACTGGAATATAAGTTTTACGAGTTATTTTGGTTATAAGCTACAAGGTTCGACCGCGTACCACTTCCTTACGTGGTTTCTAGTATACTCGTAGTAGAAACGTGTTTTTTTACAATTTTAAATTACATATTAGGGATCAAGGATTCAATAACAATTTAATTACCCGCCCGACTCGTAGCGGAGACCGCAGACATTCTGTTGTGCAAATCCGTAAACAAAATATTTGACCTCGGACTGTTGCAAAATAATAATTGATCGCAGGTGGAACATTTTGACTAACCATATTAGTGGTTTTTCCGGTAGACGGATGTTTTTGAAATATTTTTTTTAATTAACCGTTTGAAGCTGTTATCAAATCGATCGCATATTCTTATTTCCACGACATTAATATTAATTTACGTTATTAAAAGAAACTGGTTCATATTCATACTTAATTGTATGTTTTTAACAGTCTTGGAAAATTGTATCTGTGATTTTTAAATTTGTCACAAAAGAGTGGCCTCTTTTATATTCTTCCCCCTTTCTTTGTATTATATACGTATATAATTAATTATTATATACTTATATAATTTTTATTTATTTATCATTTACCAAGTATGTCGTTTCAATACTTTTCAACTGGGATAACCCGTTATATAAAACCTAAAATCTGTATCATTCTGTTATCTGTAAAGTTTTATTAAAGTAATGACATGTTTCGCCGTTGATTTCGTATTTGATTTACTTTTGGCACATTTGATAATGCCTTACCAAGGCGAAACGTGTCTATAGGATATAGGTACGTTTCTTTCATAGGATGTGATAAAAATGCTAGAAAACAGACAAAGAGTTTTTATTCATTAACTAATTTTTGAAAACATTGTCTTTTTTGCACTTTTCACACACACACACACACACACACACACACACACACACACACACATGTTTCAGAATTCCGACGCCCTTCTACAGTGTAGAAGTTTAAATACAGAGGAAGGGCATCTATGTCCCGAAGCATATTTATGATTAGTGCGAAAAAGTTAAATTAATGATTTTTCTGAAATCTCTTGATGAAAGTTCATTTTTAAATAATAATTTAATTAAACAATGTTAATTTTTATTAACTGCTTTCACTTATTGTCTTTATTTCGACAGCGACCGGTTTCGCCAGGCTAGCTGGCATCTACAGACTGGTCTACCGGTTTAACAACTTCTTATTTTAGCCCTTCGGTCTGTTCCTGTATTCAGGCTGGCTTCTCTTGGGAGGTTGACTCCAAGCTATCCCTCCTATCATTTTGGCGGTCTTTCGGGGGGACGGTAGCCATCAGGAATCAGATGCGCCACAATGTTAAACAATAAAGTGTTAAGTGAGAATACAACGTTTTTAAAAAAACTATTCAAATGTGAATACACGATATAAAATCGAATATTTACGAAAGTGTTTTACACTATTTTTTCCACTTTTGAGTTTATTTTTCTCGACATGTTTCGAAATATTCCAAGGGCCTAAAAAAGAACAATTCGAATCGACTGATAGAAAAGTTTGTAAATGGCATAATTTCATAAAATTTAGTTAATTAAAAAAAGCTAAAAAATAAGGATCACCTTATAATCAATGTCGCCAATGTCGAGGCAATACGAATTTAAGTAATTTCGAAAATTTACTGAAATCAATTTAAATTAAATGAAAAAAATATATATTTAGTGATTTGTGTATAGGTTAACAATATTTGTTGCTAATTTTTATGAATTTGAAACACCGTTTTTTTTTCACTTTTTAGTTTATTTATCCCGACATGTTTCGGAGGCTTATTTATACCTTCATCATCGGGAAAACGATATAATATACGAGTTTATATCATTCACACGATGATGAAGGAAAAAACAGTGTTTTAATTCATAAATATTCGTCACTATGGAATTCCACAGTGTAAATAATAAATTGGATAATTTATAAAGCGCCATTTTTATGAATTACTCATCTCAAGTTTATCTAAATTAAAAACAACATAAAGTGATGGCGAATTAAGAAAAACGTTTTCATCCTTATAAATTATGTTGTTTTAGTATTGAAGCCAAAATATGTGCACTTCGTTTCAAGTAGTGCATTTATTCTGAAATCGGTTTTGGTTTTTTCTTTTCTTTTCTTCTTTATCTTACCTCTGGCGGTCCGGCGGATACTCCCGTTGGATACCGTGCACCGGTGATCCTTGGCCGCGCCGCCAGCCTCCGTGACCCCGCCCGCAGCGGCCTTGCACTATCGGTGGTCAATGACCGCCCCGGTTACCGAAATCCGATCAAGAACTCTCATATTTTTTTCTCTTTTCTTCCTGTCCCGATACACCCCACCCGCTCGGCCCCCAGATCCCGTTTCTATTTTCTCGTTTACTGACCCTAATTATGTTGCGTTATCAATCGACCCATTAAAACAAGAATGTCGATACATTTTGAACTGCTTCTAGTCATTGTGACCTTGTCCTGTAGTTGTTTGATGGTTCTTCCATTTTGTTTTCGATTCGTTTTTCGAAAATACAAAAATAACATTTTTATGTATAGTTTATACTCGTATATAAAACACAATCTTGCTTTATTTACTGTCGCAATGGTGTAAAACATATAAAAACAAAATCACGTGATTCGCGTTGCTAAGGTATTGTCAAATGCATTATCAAATACAACTTAGCAAGGCGAAACATATCACTCTGATAAAATATAATACCTGACATACCATACTTCTCTCGATTCATCAACATTCATGCACTATTTTTCCGACTCTTCATGTGGCCGACATTCAATGTTTGATTTATTTGATCGTGACACGTTTTCCTCGGTATTCCTCTATTTCTAGTTTCATTTACATCGTTAACATATATTTTTTTACCATTCATTCTTTCCATGTGTCCAAACCATTTTATTGTTCCTTTCATTATTTTGTTCATAACACTTTCATTAGCACCGCTTTCACTTATATTTTCATTCGATACTATCATACACAGATTTTCACAAATTCGCCTAAGATACTTGTAACTCATTTCATCCTTCATTTACCTTTTCCATGCTTCGCCTCCTTACATAAGAGTCGGTACAAGAATACCATTGTGCACTGCCATCTTAACTGTTTTGGATAGGCTTTTGCTTGCGATGACAACTTTAAGTGCACCATTCACTTTGTTGCCTGTTCCAACCCTTCAATATGAATCGGAAATAATGCATTCAACGCTTCATTATTATTTTTGTGTTATTCAGTTAAATGTTATGTACTTCTGTTAGTTGCATCGATTTACCTGTGACAGCGAGGTGTGGTAAGTCACACGATGTTTACGTACGGCCGCAGCGCGGGTACAAGGGTACCGAGCATCATGTCTATTGATTCGTCCCGAGCGATAAAGTATTCCCGCTATGTACACTGACAAATAATATCTCGTTTATTTCTTCCCATTCTCCGGGATGAATGGGGAGACGTCTCGTCAGATTGTTATCCGAGTGGATCCGTAATATTCTTTTGTCGTTTGTGATCGCTTGGCACAATATCTTTTTGATATCCTCTCCCGCTCCGCCCGCCCCTCGCTTCTCCCCCGCGGCGGGTATCCGATATCGGATATGTTCATTATCCGGAGACACGTATATTCCCGTGTATTTTGTCAATACTGATGACATTTCATCAAGGCTGAATATCATTACTCGGGAATAACTTAACCTACCGTGTGAATGGAAATGATTTTCTCGCGACATGCTCTACAGTTTTCCATATTTTGCAGTAGTAGCGAGGTGGTTAGTAACACAGTGCTTACTTATTTTTCTATACGAAATGGAACACTCTGACATTGATTATATACCAAACTTTTTTTTTTTACCTATTGTACATTTAAAAAAATATTCGAACGAACTAAGTAACCAACTAACCACGACGCCGTCGCCTCGGAGGGGTAGGCAGATATTATATAATGTTCTGTCCTGACATACTACTCGTGAATCCTCTACATTCATACCTCGTGACATTTACGTTCGTCAATTTCTCCGACTCATCACTTGACCGACATATAATATTTGATTCGTGCCACGTTTTCCTGGAATTTTCTCTTTTTCTAGTTTTGTTTGTGTCGTTCAAAATGATGATTTATTTATAAATAATAACTGATAATTATACTGTTTTTTTAAACTGTTTTCAATGTGTCCTCCACACTTTTGTTGCATATAAAATTAATAACGTAATTTAATGTTTTTTTGAACAATGATGTAGAACTCGTAGAAATTTAAAATTGATGAAAACGTCTGTTTTGTAGAAGTTTTATTATAATATTATATATTGTCGTCGGGTATAGTCGTATATATGCATTTGATAATGACCTAGCAAGGCGAAACATGTCACTTCAGTAAAATTTGATTATAATAAAACATATAAAAACAAGCGTTTTAATTAATATGCAAATACCAATTAAATTTACATTTTTCTTTTTCGTATAATAAACGTGTATGTAACTTGTGAAAAGCATCGTAATTTCTCAACACTTACAAAAAATTTAAATATAGTATTTTTCTATAGTTTTTCATGTATGAATCCTAACTAACTAACTAACTAACCATCACGCCGTCTCCCCGAAGGGGTAGGCAGAAAGAATGGACTGCCACACCTTTCTTTCCTGACATATTTCTCTCGCTTCCTCAACATTCATACATCGTGTCATGCACGCGCGTCGATTTCTCTGACTCCTCACATGGCCGACATTCAATATTTGATTTATTTGATCGTGCCACGTTTTCCTCGGTCTTCCTCTATTTCTGGTTCCATTTACATCATTAACATATAATTTTTTTACCATTCTTTCTTCATTCATTCTTTCCATATGTCCAAACCATCTTAATGATCCTTTCATTATTTTGTTCATGACACCATCATTCGCACCGCATTCACTTCTTATATTTTCATTCGACACTCTATCATACACAGAGTATCCACACATTCGTCTAAGAGATCTCATTTCTACTGCATTTATTCTACTTTCATCCTTCTTTTGCCAGTTCCATGCTTCGCTTCCATACATAAGGGTCGGTAGAAGAACACCATTGTGCACTGCCATTCTAGCTTTTTTGGATAGGTTTTTGTTTGCGATGACAACTTTAAGTGCACCATTCACTTTGTTACCTGCCCCAACCCTTCTTTCAATATCCCTCTCCACTCTCCCATCTCTTGTAAACATACTACCTAAATACACAAACTCAACTACTTGCTCCAAGTTTTCACCATTCACGCTAATGTTGCAGACTGTCGTGGTTTCTTCCTTTTCAAAAATCATTACCTTGGACTTATTAACATTCATCATCAGATCATTTCGCATGCATACCTCATACATACAATTCACCAGGACTTGTAGTTCATGCTCGTTGTCAGCAAGTAGGACAGCGTCATCCGCATACAAGAGACAGCTTACTGACACTCCGCTCATTTTGGCACCTACATCCAACCCTTTCAGCTCTCTCATACAATTGTCCATATACAGATTAAATAACCACGGGGACATTACGCAACCTTGTTTGACACCTTTATTGATATCAAACCAGGCTGTAAGATCTCCATTTACTCTGACACTAGCAGTGCTTTCCGTGTATAGCGACTTAATGGCCGTGATCAGTTTTGTACTTATTCCATATTCAGACAATATTTTCCACAACTTTTCTCTATTAACGTAATCATATGCTTTTTGTAAGTCGACAAATGCACAGAAAAGTTTGCGATTTTTGGCCAGAAACTTCTCTGTCAATGTACGAAGTCCAAAAATTTGATCCATACATCCTCTGCCATTCATAAAGGCACCTTGCACATCCCAAACTTTGTCACTCGTCAATTTTCTTACTCTTTCTATTAAAATTCTGCCATAGACTTTACCAACGACACTCAAAAGACTAATAGCTCTGTGGTTTCCACATTCCATACGCGATCCTTTTCCTTTGTACAGGGGCATAATTACTGCTCTCCTCCAGTCTAGCGGCGTATATCCCTTCTCCAAGCACTGGTTAAATAACTTACATAACCATGTAGAAACCACTTCGCCACCGCTTTTAATAAAGTCTATGGCAATACAATCAAACCCAACAGCTTTTCCACTCCTTTGAATGAATCCTAGTTTTTATATATAAAGATGGCGAATATACAAGAAAGGAAAACTTTTTTTGTGATATAAGAAAAACTGATAATGTTATTACGTATGTTTGATGCGTAAATATATTCTGATACAGAGATGTAAAATGGGTTCATCATTATTTTCATATTATTGTAGAATATTATATACGGCGTTGTTAGGTTTCGCTTGCATGGAGGAGGGTTGAATAAGTTTTAATGAAGTTTGGATACGACTCGAATAATAATTCACCCTATTTTGAGATTTTTCATTGTTGAGGAAATAGTTTAATTAATTTATAATTTCTATTCTTAGATTTCCATAATTAGAACAGTACGATTCAAAATCGAAAATTGATTGTAAGAACAGAATACCGAAGACAGTTCTGGGTTAGGAACGTCTGTATAATATGACGACGAAATAATAACCTTATAGCTCGTAGACTTTGACAAAACTTTTAATGAATCACTCGGTTGCAGAACTAACCGGATTTGATGTTTTTTGTACCGACTCTATTATATTTGTTTTCATTATTATTTACTCATCACTACCATTGAAAACGTCTGTTTATAAAAGTTTTATTATAATTTATGTGAATAGCATGTTTCGCCTAATGCCTTTGACAGGCAAAACATGTCATTCACATAAATTTTAATGAAACTTCTAGAAAACAGGCGTTTTCTTTCATGTTCATTATTGAATATACTGTTAACGGAACCCAAAAATGTGTTTCAAATTTCATTTGATTTTTGGAATTGATTTCCAGGAATAGATGAAATAAGAATATCAGTTAATATTTATTAGTACATGTTTTTCTAATCGTAAAAAACTCTGTTTAAACCATTGAATTTTGAGTATTCCTATTTGTTTCAGAAGCCAATTCTTCCATTTTCAGGATACTCACAATACTTAAAATTCAGTGATTAAACAGTATTTTTTAAAATTAAATTCTTGTTTTACAATATCTACCACATCAATAACAATAAATTTTCAGAAAGCATATCATAGTTAACACGCAAAACCATCCATCCTCTCGTCATGTCAGTTGAGAGAGCAATATGGCATAACTGAGGAATATGATAACCCTTGAATATTAATAAAACAATGTTCATATTATTGAAAAAAAAAACAATATTTGATAATGCCTTAGAAGGGCGAAACATGTCATTCCCATAAAATATAATAAAACTTCTAGAAAACTGACGTTTTCATTCATATTAATTAACAATGATATGAACATATAGTACCGCAAATTTGTTCATTTATTTGTATATTGTAGTTTGGTGCATTTTTCTAAATCGACGTCCTGAATATCAAAAAGAAGTTCATTATTTAGTTTTATTCTAATATGATTATGTTTCTTGTTGATTGTTTTTTTATTATATAGAAATTGATAATGCTATTATATCTGATAATATGAATCAAATATTCTTTGCTGGCTATCAAAAATACAATTTAACAGCGTTTTAAAAAAAATATATTTTGAGTTGTGTTCTAAGAGATAAAACTTGAAATTTGACTTAGTATTGGGGTCAATCATGGTTCCTCGTTATAAATATTTTAGCACGCTTCGCGAATTCTATAAGAAATAAATGCATCTGTATTTAAAGCATGTTCTTATTTCACTTTAATCCGAAAATCGTACGTGTAGTATGAAGTTTTAAAGTATTCAAAATAAAGGAAAAAACAAACTTTGCTTTTTAAACTGTAAAGTTGCCGAACAGAATGCCTCAATGGTGCCCGCCTAAAATTAATATGGGAACTAGAAGACGCCGCTCCTAGAAGTAAAATAATTTAATGATATAACTTTGAGAATTATATTGCTTTCATGTAAATTTCTAATGAAACGTTGTTATGAAATCCCTATTTGAAGGTATTTCTCATACATTTGAATACGGTAAATAATGTTTTCTCGGAAAAGTTTGCCGAAATTAATTTTCCTTTATGTCACTGGAAAAAATTCTGCCCATGGTTATGAATTTCTAAATACTTGTGTATTATATTCGTAACTGATTTTGCAGGTTTGCTGACTATGCGTAATGTGGTGGATATAATTGTTTTTTTTTCTTTAAAATATAATACCTTTAAAATATATAACCTACATAAGAAATTCTGTGATATTATAATATTTTTTCTTCTATATACGCCATACTTTGTGTTGTTATGTTGTTAATATCAGTGTTTTATATACAAAGTGTATAAAAAAGAAAAATATAAATAAATTATAATATTTTATTTAGTTAATAGAGGTAGATTCCCAGCTGACCTGCTATCTTTTAGGAGGTCTTCCACGAGGACGAGTCCCACGAGGCTGATTATGCAACGCAATATAGGGAAGTCTGGTGGTGTCCATTCTTTGAACATGACCGTACCAGTCACTTTTTCGCTGTCTGCTCCATCTTATAATATCCTCAACCTCACATATCTCTCTTATTCTGGTGTTCCTCACGTGATCTCTCGGTGTCTTGCATGCTATCGTCATCAGTGTCTTCATTTCGGAAGTCAGTTCTGTTCACTTTTGATCTCTATGCATACTAATTCAATTTACAATTTAAATATTTTTTCTTCAGCTTCTTTAACAACTTGTTTTAATTTTATTATCGTTGTGCACCTTAATTTTCTTCTCCTTCTTCTTCCTCTCCTATCGGAGGTTAGGCAGCGTTACGGCTATTTTTACTTTTGACATGGTAGCTCTCAACAGGGATATTGTGCAGCAATTAAACCATTCTCAAAGGTTCAATAGTCAACATTTTATTTTTATTCCGACTCTTCGTTTTTCGTTTATTTTCCCTTGTTCAGTTGCAGCACTTTGTATTTATTATTTCTTACAACGAGCCCGAAATATTCAAGTTTCTTGCGCTTTATGGTCATGATAAATTCTTTTTCTTTTTTCATTCGTTGTAGACATCCTTGTTCGTGACTCTTAATGTCCATGAATTTTTAACTTTCTGCGATATATCCACATTTCAAAGGGATCCAACTTTTTGGCGATAGCTTTTGTCAAGGTGCATGTTTCCATACCGTATAACAAGGCGGGTAGCACGTAACATCGAACTTTTTTTCATTCGCAATTCGATGGGTAGGTCTCTGTTGCATAGCATCGGTTTCATTTTGATGAAGTTATAATATTTCGGAACATAGTATTCTTGTTCTTATATTCTGACTCCGGTCCAATTCATCATTCAACCAACATCCTAGATATTTCAATTAAACTTTTTTATTTAAAAACTACAGATTTTTCAAAATCGTTTATAATTCGTTTTTGTTAACATAAGTTACCTTTAGTAAATTCATAAAAACAAATAGGAGTTTGTATATTTATTAATAATTAAAAAATAGAAATAAAAACAGTACATTTAAAAAACAAGAGAAACAAATACATAATTATCATATAAGAGATAGGTGCTTTCTGAGGGTAGCAACACTATCGTGAAAAATGTCCACATCCGAAGCGATGCGGTTTAGAAGGATTATTGCCCTGCCCACAGGCATGACCTTTCGTAGATTGGTTCTACATAGTGGCAGGTCAAATCAACTGTGTTTGCTGTTGTCGCAGTTAATTGTCGGGAACAAGCAGAGGCAAGTTATTCAAACGGCAACTTACAAAAGGCAACAGGGAATTGAAAGGGAAAAAACTGACATTGATGGAATCGCTATTCGTTTCGATTAACCCACTCGTTTTCGATTTTTCGTTCGTTGTATAGGTTATTTTTTCGTATGAATGGTCTTGTACAATCATCATATTAAATTACTATTAATTGTAACTAACTAACCATCACGCCATCTCCCTGAAAGGGTAGGCAGAAAGAATGGACTGTCACACTTTATTAGAAGTAATAATATATTGGGAATATCCTTGTTTTTAAGGATATGATATAAGGATATGATACAAGGATATTCCCATGAATTTAAAAAGAAAAGTGATTGAAACATGTATCCTCCCTGTGCTTACATATGGTCTGGAAACTACCACCTTAACTGCGAGGACCATATATAAATTAAAATGTACACAGCGATCTATGGAGAGACAAATGTTAGGCATAAGTCTGAGAGATAGAATCAGAAATGAAGAAATCAGACGCCGGACAAAGGTTGTCGACGTGGTGGATCGTATTGCCAGGCTAAAGTGGCAATGGGCAGGTCATGTTGCCAGACAGGGAACAGACAGATGGGCACCCAGAGTCCTAGGATGGAGACCATGGGACATGAAAAGAGGAATAGGCCGGCCTCAGAAACGTTGGGCCGATGATATTGTCCCTGTCGCGGGTAGCAGGTGGATAAGAGAAGCCCAAAGAAGAGAAAAATGGAAGAAATTAGAAGAGGCCTACATCCAGCAGTGGAGAGACGGCTGAAGAAGAAGAAGAAGAATAATAATATATTATTTAAATGCAGTGCCAGGAGTACATGTGCCCGCTGCACACCGATTACGCCTGGCGCATAGCGACACCTGCGGTGGCGACTCCTGGTTCCATTAACCATCGTGCGTTTTCCGGTATATATTTTTTTAATTGAGATTAACGAAGTCGGAAATTTCATATTTTATTCAGGGTGATCTTAACTTCGGCTACGTAATCGATTGAATCACTAAAATTCTTTGCGACTCATCTCTATATTTAACATAAAAAATGGAAAACACGTACAAGACTTGGGAGGTCTGATTAATAACATATTTACTAAATAACTTTGTTTTTGTATCACAATTGTATTTTATGTTACGCGACAGCTGTTTCATCAACCTATGTTGACACCATCAGGTGTTACAATAAAATATGAAATGTCAAATTTTCGTGATTTTTCGAATCTTTATGGGTATTTGTTCCTATATCAATTTGAATAATTTCTTTGATATTATTTTGAAGTTCTTGCAGAGATTCAGTTAGGTACCTAAATATTTTAATTAAAAGAACGGTTAGTTACTATTTAAAGGAGAAAATATTAAATGTGGAAAATATAATAATAATAAAACAGTAATTAGTAGGAACAATTACACATAGTATAGAGTCAATAACGATGAAACATAATAAATTATATTTGAAACTAGAAACAATAATATTTACTACATTAAGTAAGTAAAAAATATTTTCTCTTTTGTATGAACCATGAAGTTAAACTAATCAGACATAATTCATGTTTTCAAAACGATTAATTTTATTTGTTTTTTTTCTCTTGTTCTTTCTATTCTTAAAAGAGACTAAAACCGAGGATTTTAATTAATGGTATTAGAATTCATTATAAATTCTCCGATGTGACCAGAAATGGATAATTATTTTAAAGGATACGGGTCGTGTCCAGGCTTGAACCAAGAGTTTTGTCACCTTAACAGGGACAAGGAACAGGAAACAAGAGTTTTGTTACCTTAACCACCGTAACTTTTTTTTGTATACAACAGGTCGTTTGAGCCCAATTACTGTACACAATCCAGGACCTTCGATGTGGCAGTTATAGCTCTTGTCACTCTGCCACTAAGGTCGTCGTCTTGTTAGGGCATATAAAATATCTTATTTTGTGACTTCGTTTTTAATTCTTTTTTAATCGTCAAATATTTACATAATGATTAACTTGAGTCGTTGGCACTGTAGATTTCCATAATAACCAGTTTTTTATTTATTGTATGTAATGTAAAAATATCGGTTTCGATTTAGTCGATATATATGTATGTTGAAAATTTAAATAAAACCCTCCAGAATATTTATTTACATCTTATTAAAACAGGGCACTTATTTCATCGTGAATATTATCATATTAAAGATGGATTTTATTTCTAACTATGTGTATTTTTTGTTAATGTTTTTATTAATTATTTCACAGTACAGGTTTTACGTTAGTTTTCTAGGCAAAAGAACGCCCTCGATAAGAGCACCCCAAAAGGGCAATCGATGCTATCGGCACCGCATCCCGCTTCAGCGAACCTAAAAAACTGGTCTCCCGGCCATTTCAGACTCACAATTAAAATTGTGTTCTTTATAAAACTGGACCAAGGAAAACGTGGCACGATCAAATAAATCAAATATTGAATGTCGGCCATGTGAGGAGTCAGAGAAATCGACGCGCGTGCATGACACGATGTATGAATGTTGAGGAAGCGAGAGAAATATGTCAGGAAAGAAAGGTGTGGCAGTCCATTCTTTCTGCCTACCCCTTCGGGGAGACGGCGTGATGGTTAGTTAGTTAGTTAGTTTATAAAACTGGGATAATAATGTGCATGGCCATACATTTCACCCGCTCATTATAGCGCCGTGATAAAATGTCGGCCGCTTATACTTTTTGTCGTATCCACCGATAATTACCAATCGATCGCAATCCCTGCTTATGTTTCGGAATATTTCTCTTCGGGAGATCCATGATGTTTTGCCGACTTCCACTTTAATAACGTACAGATATGTACGCGTGTTTAGCGAGGCGGGCATGCCCTTGTCTATTCACGGACAAACTTCAATCTAAAATACTTTAAATGCAGCAGCTATACTCATTAGAGGTATTCCAAAAAAGTCCCACATAACACAACATCATCTTGGAGGCTATCCATCTTTATGTTCCGGATGGTTATCTTCGACATCGTCAGCACAGACTGTTTTATCTCCCAGCATGCAGAACCAACTTGCCTCTGGTGATGCCGATGGGGAGAGCAATCAAACTGCTGAACATGATTGCTTCGGAGATCGATGTTTTTCATATTCGTGAAAGTTCGTTCAGAAGACAAATACTCTTGACTTTGGAGAGTATCTTGTATTCCTAATGTAGAACCATCTCTCATGCGTTCCTGGTATTATATATTTATTATATTTTACCTGTTTTCAATAGATGTCTTAAACTATTATATAATAATTGTTTGTAATATCTTTTGAGAAAATAAACTGATTTGATTTGATTTGAACATCTCAAAGAACATCACTGGTTTAAAAGTCTACAAATAATCCAGTATAAACTCTGCTGGGCAGTCTTTAAAGCGCTACATGGACCAATGACACCAATTTATATATCCATAATCTATAACAAACACCCTAAATTTAAGGAATTCCACACTTCGCTTGGCGAACTCCTCCACAATTAGTTAAGCCGAAGCGTTGTCCTAATATAAATTTCTAAGATCAAGCCTTTGCAGTAGTCGCCCTATTAGCTTGGTACAATCTCCCTTCGCACCTTAGCTGCATAAATGATTCTAGAGATTTCAGGCCTAGGCTGAAAAACCATCTTTTACATCTTCCATCTTTTTCACCAATTGGTATATTTGTTTTATTTTGATATAATTTTCTAATCATTTTCTAATCGATCGATAAATTTCAGAAGCTGTGTACATTTTTAGATTTAAAACCGGCGTTTTAAATATTTATATATCGTTGAAGTTGTCTCCCTGACACAGTATGTGCTGTCGCTACATCGTGGTTGTGGATGTTATCGCAGAGCTGGCCTACAATAATTTTCCGACATCATCTGATATTGAGCATCGCCTTTATTTTCAAAGATAAGGGGACCAACGATCCTTTCGGACGATACATCACACCAAGCAGTACACTTAATTGGGTTATTGCCATCCATGAACTGATCTTGGATTCTCAATGGCGCATATCTTGCGATGCTTTGCCATTTAATTACAAATGGCCTCCATGGAAAAAGAAATCGGGATTTTGCCACTAATCAAAATTCGATTCAATTCCCGAAGTCTTGTTTTCAATTTTTTTATTGAAATAAAAATATAACGAATTTGAATCATGTAGGTATTTATTTGATAATTCATTGTTTTGGCGAAAACACTATTATTAACTGTTTCATTTGAACCACTGTTATAATACCATAATGTGTTTATTTAATTTCTATGAAATTGTCCGACAGCTGTTAAGCCAACCAATGTAGGCATCTTCAGGTGTTACAATCTAAAGTTGATTATCACACCTAATGATGTGAACATTGGTTGGCGAAACAGATATCGCAATAATTTAATTGAAATTTTATAAATAAGTCGTCATATTATAATTGCGTTTCTATTTCAACAGTTAATTAACTTTTTGTAAATTTTGAATAACTTTTTGGAAACATTGTATTAGGTGTATAACTTTGCTTCCGCCGTTTTGTAATAGATGGCAGTAGCGGTAAGTGGTAGTTGGAATAAATAGATCATCGATGTCATACAATAAGCTTAAGTATTTATAAACATAACGCCATCGAAATATTAGTCGATTTGTGTCTGCATCATAAAGTTATTCCCGATGAAACATGTCAGCTTACGAGCCAAATTCTCGTCATTTGCGGGAGGTTTTAATTTTATGCTTTAATATGAAGAAATCTGCGGCTGAGGCTCATCGAATGCTCTCAAATACCTATGGTGAGGCCGCTATTAGTGAAAGAACGTGCCAAGAGTGGTTTCAACGCTTCGATAACGGTGATTTTAACGTCGAAGACCAGCATGGCGGTGGAAGAGAGAAGGTTTTCGAAGATGCAGAATTGGAGGCATTACTTGATCAAGACTCGTGTCAAACGCAACAAGAATTGGCAGGATCATTGGGAATGACGCAACCAGCCATTTCAAAACGCCTGAAAGTCATGGAAATGATTCAGAAACAAGGAAATTGGGTGCCGTACGAGTTGAAGCCGAGAGATGTTGAACGGCGTTTGTGTGTTTGTGAACAGCTGCTTGCAAGGCAAAGACGGAAGGGATTTCCGCATCGCATTGTGACTGGGGACGAGAAATGGGTTCATTACGATAATCCCAAGCGCAGAAAATCATGGGGATATCCCGGCCATGCTTCCACGTCGACGGCCAAACCGAATATTCACGGTTCCAAGGTTATGCTCAGTATTTGGTGGGACCAGCTCGGCGTAGTGTATTATGAGTTGTTAAAACCGACTGAAACAATCACAGGCGATCGTTATTGAACGCAATTAATGCGTTTGAGCCGAGCATTGAAAGACAAACGGCCGCAATACAACGAGAGACATGATAAAGTGATTTTACAGCATAACAATGCTCGACCCCACGTTGCAAAAGTGGTCAAGACATACTTGGAAACTTTGAAATGGGAAGTCCTACCCCACCCGCCGTATTCTCCAGACGTTGCTCCCTCGGACTATCACTTGTTTCGATCAATGGCACACGGCCTAGCTGACCAGCACTTCCGGTCTTATGAAGAAGTAAAAAATTGTATCGATTCGTGGATCGCTTCAAAAGATGACCAGTTTTTTCAACGCGGGATTCGTATGCTGCCCGAAAGATAGGAGAAAGTAGTGGCCAGCGATGGACAATACTTTGAATCATAAATGTATAACCAGTTTTTTACGATAAAGCCTCGAATTTCGGGGAAAGGCGGAAGCAAAGTTATACGCCTAATATTATCACAAATTTTTTTTGCGCTTTTCACAAACATGTTTCGGGACACAAACTTCCCTTGATGTATGAATTTGAACAGTTAAATGATATTGAGTTATTACTTAACCATTCAATAAAAAAACATTTAAGTAATTTTTTGCAACCCTGTACTATAAACATATAATTTACAAAGATGAAGGCTCGTCAAATAAATCACTGTGTAATAAACATTTTATTAGAACTTATTATATTGGGGTGGTCTGATTCTATATTGTATTTCCTGGTACAATGTATTATGAACAAAGTATCATTGCACGTGTAACAAGAAATAGCGCTACCTCTCGAATGACCTTTCTTCTCCGGGAATCTCGTAATGTGTAACTCTCAATAGAGAGACTTAAAAGCTTCCGACGTTCGCTTTGTCCAATCGTCTTATTTCTCCAGCACTTTGATATCGCATTTTTATATTTGATCTTTTCACATTAAATTTTAAGCTGAACTCAGTGTCAGGATTTCTTTGTTATTTACTTTCTCCTTTCCTATTGATGTACGATGTTTACCCGTCCACAAAGCGACATTCGCTTCTCGATGTGATTATTTGCGTAGTTACTGCTATATTTATTCATTCTTTTTATATATATAGGTATACTCGTATATCGTATATTTTTTATTATTCAATAATATAATATAACGGGTCAGCACCTTCAGATATCAAGGCATAGACCTGATTGGAAGAGCTGATCTGTGTGAAGATATACAAGCCCAAGTCAACAAAGCAGCTGCAATCTCTGGTGCACTTAAATCCACAATAAGGAAATGAAAGGACATGGCCATTGACAATAAGATGAAAATTTATGAAGTGTGTGTCCAAAGAATGGACACCACCAGACTCCCCTTTATTGCTCTGCGTAATCAGCCTCAAGGGACTCGTCCTCGCGGAAGACCTAAAATATAGTAGGACAGCTGGGAATTCACTTCACAAGAAGAGTACCCTCTGGAGGTCTATAGCAAGGAAGAAGAAGAATAATATATAAATTTTATTTTAAAAATTCATCTGGAGATCTCATTTTGTAGTTGGACATTTTAAACTTATAATATTTAAATAATTAAACACTTTGTTTTTAATCACGGTATATTTAATATAATGATGCCAACATGTCGCTTGGACCCAAGCTTCATCAGGGCATTATAATAACTTCTTATAATATCTCGCTCTGATGAAGTTTGGGTCCAAGCGAAACTAGTTGGCATCAATTATAATAACCATACCGTGATTAAGTACAAGGTGTTTTATTATTTTATATATATAATTTTAGTAATATATTCATTTTATTTTTATAATAATCGTCACGTCGCGTCGGCCGATGGTAGCGGGCGCGATGAAGAGTGTCCATATTGGAGAATGCATGCCATATAACCTTTCATCATAAGTCGGGTTCCCCGCGTGTATTATCCGTCCATCCCCTATTAATTATGTTGCCAGCCCCATGTCTGCCGCCCGTAATAGCTCGCCCATTCGAAATAATTTCTAAATTGTTTCTGGTCTCCGCCTTATCATATCCACAGGTCTCTCTAATTATTTTCTGACTGGCATCATTTATTTGTTCCTCGCCCGTTCCCACTGCACGCGATGCGTTCCCCGAATCCTGTTACATTACTTTGTTCCGGTGCACTGACTAAACGGGCCCTTTTTTTATTTATCTTACATTTTAACAACTGACTCGCCATTCATTCGCCATCTGATATTTTTATTTAAAAAAAAGTCTTTTAACATTTCTTCTGCTGAATTTCCTAAGTTATGTTTCAATCGAGAACAGAGTCCTTGATTCTTCGTGTCAATTGCAAGGCCTTATCTCTTTTTTTGCCATTGTGGTGGAAGCTATTTTATATTATTTTATATATTTTAAAGCGAAGTATGGAACTGGCAAAAGAAGGATGAAAGTAGAATAAATGCAGTAGAAATGAGATCTCTTAGACGAATGTGTGATACTCTGTGTATGATAAGAGTGTCGAATGAAAATATAAGAAGTGAATGCGGTGCGAATGATGGTGTTATGAACAAAATAATGAAAGGATCATTAAGATGGTTTGGACATATGGAAAGAATGAAAGAAGAAAGAATGGTAAAAAAATTAAATGTTAATGATGTAAATGATGTAAATTGAATGTCGGCCATGTGAGGAGTCAGAGAAATCGACGCGGGTGCATGACAAGATGTATGAATGTTGAGGAAGCGAGAGAAATATGTCAGGAAAGAAAAGTGTGGCAGGCATTTCATTCTGCCTACCCCTTCGGGGAGACGGCGTGATGGTTAGTTATATTATTTGTTTTAAATTTATTTTGTGGACGTTGGACGATCGAAGTGTGCGCAGGAGATGAGGTTCGCAACTCATCACATCGCGTCTCCCGCGGGGGCGAAAAGAAAAGGATGGAGTGCCGCATCGGTTAATGTGTGGCAGTCCATTATTTCTGCCAACTCCTTCGGAAAGAAGGCATGACGGTTAGTTAGTTTGTTAGTGGAGGAAGTTTTGGCCGACTATGTGTAATTTCCAAGATCGCGGGTGTTATATTTTTAGGAACACAACTCGTGGAAACATCTTTCCCCCTCCCTTCCCCTTCAGAGATTAGCAATATCTCATTATCGAAGGTTTTACCATCGGACAATGGTAGCGATATGCTTAAATAAAGTTAATGTTTATTTAATTTTTATTAGTTTAAATAAACATATAATGCGTCCTATGAATATACTGTAATTTGTTCACAGTGTTCTGTATTTTGCACATAATTAACCGTCGCGTTGCCATGTGGTAAATTGAGTTTCCACTGCCAATTTAAAGTTGATTTTCTTAAAACCTATGGACCCTAATATTATAAAAAAAATTGTAATCCTCCATTGAAGTGTTTTCAATATTTCGTAATAAAAAAAAAAGCAAAAAATTACTTCCTTCATCCCAAAAAAAAATATTTTCTAAGACTGCCCTCACCTTCATTCGTGTTAAGGTAGAATTTGTTTTGCTAATATTTACAACTTTATCAAAAGTGACAAATACTTACTCGCTGTTTTGAACGTATTATAAATTATATCTTTGACCTTTTCAATATGTACGTAATAATACCACTGTGGACGGAAACGCAGGACGTAACTTAATAATATCAGAACTGTGAAAATATTAACACTTTACCAAAAGGGACAAATATTAATACGTACTCGTTGTCTTGAACGTACTATACATTTTGCCTAGGTGCCTTTATCGTCGCTCCGCCGGCCGCGGGCCGCAGACAAGTTTATACCCGTATGTCCAGTCGCCCGTATGCTATTTATTTATTTATTTATTTATTTTGACATAAACGCCGCAAGGGCTTTTACAAAAATGACATGTTTAGTTACAAAGGTAATATAAAAGTATGGGCAAATAGACAGACAACTAACATATAACGGCAAAACACAAAAACGAGAATAAGGATAACATAAGAGAAATTAGAAATTACATGAGATAGAAAAGAACATAACATAATATAAATTAGAATTTACATGCATAGGATTGATAAGAACATAACATGATAGAAATTAGAAATTACGGAAAAAAAAAACAACAGTAAAGAAACAAAGGGATGGTAATTTACCAGTCCAATATGTGACCGGATGATGTACATGTGGGGCGAGCGAATAGGAGACGAATACTAATATAAATAAAGTTTAAAATCTATGTGAATTCAAAAAGAGCTTTTACAAAAATGACATGTTTAGTTACAAAGGTAATATAAAAGTTTGGGCAAATAGACAGACAACTAACATATAACGGCAAAACACAAAAACGAGAATAAGGATAACATAAGAGAAATTAGAAATTACATGAGATAGAAAAGAACATAACATAATATAAATTAGAATTTACATGCATAGGATTGATAAGAACATAACATGATAGAAATTAGAAATTACGGAAAAAAAAACAACAGTAAAGAAACAAAGGGATGGTAATTTACCAGTCCAATATGTGACCGGATGATGTACATGTGGGGCGAGCGAATAGGAGACGAATACTAATATAAATAAAGTTTAAAATCTATGTGAATTCAAAAAGAGCTTTTACAAAATTGACATGTTTAGTTACAAAGGTAATATAAAAAATTTGGGCAAATAGACAGACAACTAACATATAACGGCAAAACACAAAAACGAGAATAAGGATAACATAAGAGAAATTAGAAATTACATGAGATAGAAAAGAACATAACATAATATAAATTAGAAATTATATGCATAGGATTGAAAAGAACATAACATGATAGAAATTAGAAATTACGAAAAAAGAACAACAGTAAAGAAACAAAGTGATGGTAATTTACCAGTCCAATATGTGACCGGATGATGTACATGTGGGGCGAGCGAATAGGAGACGAATACTAATATAAATAAAGTTAAAAATCTATGTGAATTCAAAAAGAGCATGAAGTTGCTTTTTAAAAATAGGAAGACTCTTACAAAACATGTCCAACGATTGTCCATATACATTGGCAAGTCTATGCATTCGAGGTATTGTGGACTGCATTCGGTGATTCGTGTGAAAGTTGTCAACCCAGAAAGTGTCAGTCTGCCGAGTTCCTCGCAGAGGTACCCGTAGAGAAATAAGGCCAACAATTTCAGGACAATCCACCAACGAGTTTAAAATTTTGTACAACAGTAGGAGGTCAAATATCGTTCTCCTGTCAGATAATCGCAATAGTCTCATTTCTGATCGTAAAAGAGCATAATCTTTTTGTTCTCTGGGAATATTAAGTTTAAAGTTTATATGAGTTAGAAATTTATTTTGTACCCTCTCCAGGGTCTTTGAATGCGAATCATAATGAGGCGACCAGACAGGAGAACAATATTCGATACGACTTGCAACAAAAGAACAGTAAAGTAGTCTGACACAATAAGCACTGTTGAAACCTCTTGTCGATCTTATCACAAAACCCAACATTTTCATTCCATCATTCGCAATTTGGTTAATATGGTTAGTAAATGAGAGTTCACGATCAAATATAATACCCAAATCTCGGACCAGTAATGCAGATTGAAGAGCAGTTTCATTAATATAGTAGCAATGAATAATCGGCTTTTTTATTCTGTGAAATCTAACTACTTGACATTTACTATGATTTAGGTAAAGTTTATTTGCGTTGCACCAGGCATCTAATCTATCAAGGTTAGTTTGTATAGTTCTACAGTCATTACTATCCTTTATAGTTCTGAAAAGTTTCAGATCGTCTGCGAAGAGCAATACCTGGACATCGCGAAATACATCAACGATATCATTGATAAATAAAATAAACAAGATAGGGCCAAGATGTGAACCCTGCGGGACCCCACTGGTGGCTTTAAATTTATAGGAAAAGGAATTGTCAATTCTGACAGTGAGCCATCTGTTTGATAGGTAGCTGTGAAACCAATCCAATAGAAAACCGTGGAATCCCAGCTGTTTTAGTTTATGAATGAGAATGTCATGACTTACTTTGTCGAACGCCTTGCTGAAATCTGTATAGATAGAGTCTACTTGAGTTTTATTGGTGAAAGCCTTAGAGATGTAGTCCTCATATAGTGTCAGGTTTGTAAGAGTCGACCTACCAGTTACAAAACCATGTTGGTGAGTAGTTATTACTTGCTTAATTGGAACTTCAATTTTATTTAAGACAATACGTTCAAAAAGTTTAGGAATTGTTGATTGGATACATATAGGACGGTAATTAGAAATAATACTTTTATCATCTTTCTTATAAATAGGAGTGAGAAAACTGATTTTCCAGTCATCTGGAAAAATACCGGTAGAAAGAGATAAATTGAATAAATTACATATTGGGACAGCTAAACAATTTGAACAATACTTAAGAAAAATTGAAGGGATATTATCCGGACCGGAAGATTTACTATTTTTTAACATTTTTATACCAGTTACAACCTCATTTGGGAAAATGGTGATCTGAGACAGATTAAGAACATTGCTATGTTTAACACTGGGCAAAACTTCGTTTGTAGCTTCGTCTATGCTGTAGACACTACTGAAGAAGTCAGCAAATAGATTAACAATACCCTCTCTGTTATCACTCCGGGTATCATTATATTCCATTGCCCTAGGAACATTTGAACTGTCCTTCTTAAGCGACTTAGTGAACTTCCAGAAATAATTTACATCATCCAACATTGCACCCTCAACCCTATGAATATAGTCATTATAACAAGATATTGATATTTGTTTGCATTGAGATCTGATTTTTTTAAAGTTAACGTAATCCTCAGAAGTTCTAGTTATTTTAAATTTTATGTGAGTATATTTTTTTCTCTTGGTTAACTTAATTAATTCTTTGGAAAACCAGACAGGGTAGGAGGATGGAGCATATTTACATAGCGGAACATACTTTTCAATGGCATTATTAATGACAGAATGGAATTGTACAAGGCTTTCATTGATGTTTGCATTATGTGTAAGAGACCAGTCAACAGAGTTGAAATGTTCCTCTAATAGTTTATAATCAGCTTTGTAAAAGTTTCGGCTATAATTGGGGGGCTTGGGATGAACAACGGCTTGTGCAATTAGAGATATATCTAGAGGTGGATGATGTTTATCTACTGGAATCAATAAATCACTCGAGGTCTCGATCCCCACAGTACGAGAATTTGAGAAAACCAAATCCAACGTTCGGTTAATGTCATTTCGCACAGAATTATGTTGATGGAGGTCCAGAAATAACATCATGTCCCGAACCACTCTCTGTGCTTGATTTACGCTGGTCATTTGGTCGTCATTGCTCCAGTTTGGTAAATTGTAGTCCCCGACCAGCAGCAAAGTTGCGTCAGGATATTTCTTCGCGATCAGTTCAACGTCGTCGCAGTGATCAGTGTAAACCTGAGGATCTGAGGCTGGCGGAATATAAGCACATCCAATAATTAAGTCAACTTTCTTTATATTAATTTTCACGAAGAGTTGTTCAACTTGAGGATGCTTGGTGGATAATTTTTTTGCATTGTACTTGTTTTTTATACACAGCAGAAGACCACCACCCCGTGATTTAATACTATTAGATTTGCTACGGTCCAATCTCCAGATGTTGTATCGGTGAAGGCCCAATACAACATCTGGAGTGTGTGTATGTCAGGAGTCAGCCATGTCTCTGTTAGTATTAATATATCATGAGCAAGAGTAGAGCCAATGGTATGCAAGTGGTTAAATTTGGTACGTAATCCGCGAACATTCTGGTAATAGACTAGTAAATTACTTGTTCCATTTAGTTTTTTGAAGCGGTTGTGGTGATTCGTGGTGCTGAGTTTACATATTTAATGTCTATGACGCATTACATATCAGAAATCGCATGGTTCCAGAAAAAAACTAATAATGATATGTTTTTCAAATAATCCATGTATGTTATAGATATCGATCTATTCCTAATGAAATTCCCTACAAGATGACATAAATTAAATTTTGATTCATCTAGTCATATGCTTGATATTTAGATAAAGTTAGCGGTAAACTGAACTTACCACATGGGAGCGAGCGTTTTGTTTTGAACACGGTACGTTAAGGGTTAAAGTTTCGGTAAAACACTACACTCAAGTTCGCAGGTTAAAGGTCAATTTACACTGGACAGTCATCAGCCGATACCGACACGTCACGCGTTTGCGTTGAGCAAATAATCGTTTTGTTTGTTTTGATGGTGTCTTATTACTTTTAATTAATGACGATTCCGTTCATATAATATTTAAATTCCGAGATAATTGCCTTCTCCACGGCGAATTTAAATGGTAGTAAAAACGGTATTCTGTAAAAAAGAATTATATACTGTAGGAAACACATCCTGAAAAATATTGATCATATTTATCAAGTGTCAATTTGATGTAGGTAGGTGCTTTCTTCGGCAACCCCCGACGGCGATTTTATTATAACATTTGAGATAACGAGTCAGTGAGATTCAAGGCTATTTTTATCGTGACGTGTCGGTATCGGCTGATGACCGTCCTGTGTAAATGGACTTTAATCCATCATCAACGGCATTACTTGAAGATAATAAACCTCTCTTGTCTCATTTTATAATCAATGCATCCACGTATCTGCATTACAATATCGGGTACTTAAACGACGTTAGAGTGTCTATTAATTTATCGAGATTCGTAGTTCACCTCTTGATGTCATTGAGCTTTTACTATGGATATTAACTGCAACAAATCTTTCACGCTCATATCGTTCGTTAGAAGTAGGTATCAACTTTTTGTTGTAATTTTTGATAAAATTAACCTTACGATTCTCCGTATTATATTGTACAACCAGTTAAGTCTCCTTCGGCCATCCGACCACATTCACGGATGATTGCCTATTCGTTTCTGAATATAAAATACTACTACCATCCAATTATTTTTGGACAAGCTGATATTATTATCGAATTTTAGTCCGCCGGGTCACGGAATGGATGCTCTGCTTCATCCTTCGGAAGGTTATTTACATTTTTTCGAATTTATAAACCCGAAGGGAGAAATGTATTTTTTTTCTTCTATATATTTTCTTTTCTGATCGTAAATGGAAAATATTTTTTTTACGGTAATTTTGTATGTAAATTTTATTATTACGTTTGGCGGAGCAATGCGTCATTGTGTTCTCTCCTGTGTAGATGCCTTTTCATTATTTATGTTCGGTTATTTGCGCATCGATTCGACATAGACAATTACCTTCGCATTAACTGCCCTCGCATTACAAGAGTTATTAGCATACCGAGGGAGGTAGGAACGGTCCTATGTAGAGAGGAGGTTCTCGGGTTCATGTTACACATTCTCATATAATATCGAGCACATCATTTCACAAGGCATCGTGAGAAGAGGAGAATCGTGGCCGCGGGCGCTGCTCCGTGGGAGAACCCGCGGCCCGCTGCACTATCACAGATCTCTTCTCTTCTCCTCTATCCCCCTCTTGCTTTCAGATGGGATTCAAATGAGGTGTTTCGTGTACTTTTATTAATACGCGAGTCCTTTATTGGAATATTCTAGTTACAAGTGCAATTTGCAGTTCCTTTGCTCCTCCTCGTTTTATTAAAACGGCTGATAAATTATTTTATGTGAGAATTGAGATATGAAAACTTTTTAAAGATAATCGAGTTATTTTTCTGAAATCTCCTGATGGAAGTTCATTTTAAAGAATAATTAAATAAAACGGTGTTTTTAACTACTTCCACTTTTGGATTTATTTCGACAGTGACCGTTTCGCCAGACTCGCTGGCATCGACAGACTGGTAACACTGTTATAAACTGACTCCTTTATATACTCGTACATACAGACCAGGGGTGGTAAACATGATTCTATACAAAAATACCCACTGTTTACACTATCACTGGGGGAGACACGATAGTGTGTCGATGCCGGCGAGTCGAAACTTACTCCTTTAAATACATACCTATTGTAGACCCAGATCAGGGGTAGAAACTAAAAATTTATACAAAATTAATATTAAAATAATTAAGTGAAATATACTTTCTCTTCCTTCTAGCTAAGAATGCAAGTCATATTCTTTTTTATTATAAAAGTGTTACATTTTTCAAAATACTACATTTTATTTTCACCCTTATGTATGGAAGTGAAGCATGGAACTGGCAGAATAAGAATGAGAGCAGAATAAATGCGGTAGAGATGAGGTCGCTAAGACGTATGTGTCGCAGAACGATATACGACAGAATCTCATATGCTGATATAATGTAGAGCGGAATATGGTATTATGAACAAAATTACGGAAGGATTGCTGGGTTGGTTCGGACATATGGAGCGCATGGATAGAGAAATAATGGTTTAGGAAGTATACGTTAAGGATGTAAATGGAGAACGGAGTCGAGGTAAACCGAGGAATAAATGGAATGACCAAATTAATAAAAAATTTAAAGTTGATCATGTTAAAAATCGGAAAAATCGACGTGCGTGTATGATTCGTCGTATGAATGTGTAGGAATCTAGAGAAGTGAGCCAGAATAGAGTGTGTGGTTTGTTGTTGTTGCATTTTTCGTATTTATTGTTGTATGGATTACTCTTTGTAGCTTATAAAATATATTAATTTAATTTACAGCCCGATCTAACCCTGTCTGGGAGCACAGCCAAGGTAGTTTGCAATAATTTAATATTGGCTATTATTTATCTCGATTATTTATTCCTCTGCGAATACAAATTATCGCCGGGATCAATTCCTTTGTCTCTTATTTTCCTATAAAAGGAGCAAGTCGGATGGGAATCCAGTCCGAATATTTATTAATATTTATCTGGCGCTGTAGTTACGTAATGTATAGTTTAAAATTACCACTAAACATTTATTAATTTATTACGAGCTTCCTGCTAGTGCGGTCTCATTCGATAGTCACATTATTTGGTACTCGGATTCGATTTGAATTGATCAATATTTTTTTATAGGTAGCCAATTCACGACGCTTGAAGCCGCTGCGGTGGTGACCAGAAGCTGAGACCCAACCTCAAAATTTTCATTACTCGAGAACACATTTATATTACGTAATCGGAATGCCGTACCTGCAGCTTCCGCCGGCGGCGGCGTGTTCCTCTGTTTACAGATTTACTTAAATTGGAAAACAAACACATCGGCATCTATTAGAAATTTCTATTCGTGGTTCACATTCTTTACTTCCTATACTTGTTCTTATTCCTTTGGCAAACTGTGCGTCGATAGTGTATGCATATTGCATACGAATGGATTTGTTTTGAATGATTTAGCAGTAAACTAAAACTGCTCCGTCCGAGTAATTTCTTTACATTGTTTACGTAGCTTTTCTACATACTAGAACACTTAATATGTTACATTAAAATTCTGACTACATATTATATTCCTTGTTCTAGTATTTTCATCTCGTTATTATGGTTATTTACATCGTAAATATTGCAATATTGTATCCAATCTATCTCTATCTTTGTTTTACATGCTAGTACTCCAAATTCTTTATTTTTTTCATATACACTTTTCAAACCAACATTATGAAATTCAAAATACTACATTTATACAAATTAGAAAAGGATATAGACTAATACTTTAAATTCATTCCCTCGCTGATGAAGGTTTTGATTCATAAAAATACTTTTACTCTTAACTTATTTAATCTACACTTCGTCCGTATGCTGGCATAAAACGTTAAGCAAAATCCTTGTTTTTGCCAAAAAGTTTTACCGCAGGGATTTTGCAAGGTACCAAGTACCGAAGCCAGTACCGAAATTCTTGAAAAATTACATAAATCTCCATATTGAATATAAATGAAAACGTCTGTTTTCTAGAAATATTTTTTTTATTTTTGAAAATGATATGTTTCAGACTTTGGATAATATTCAAATGATTTTACTGAAATCTCTTGATGGAAGTTCATTTTAAATAATAATTAAATAAAACGATGTTTTTTAACTACTTCCACTTTTGTCTTTATTTAGACAGCGAGCCTGGCGAAACCGGTCGCTGTCTAAATAAAGACAAAAGTGGAAGTAGTTAAAAAACATCGTTTTATTTAATTATTATTTTGATAATACCTTAGCAAGGCGAAACATGATTTTCCCATAACTTCCAAAACTAGTAGAAAACAGACGTTTTAATTCATATTAAATGTTGTCGGTGTAACAGATGTCGTCGCAAGGGTAGCGAAGCTTAAATGGTCATTCGCGGGACATGTTGCCAGATTGGTAGACGATAGATGGACCAGAAGGGTGGTAGAGTGGAGACCCCGCGAAGACAAACGAAACAGAGGGAGGCCCCCCATACGATGGTCCGATGACATTACAAGAATTGCTGGCGATTGGTTGCAAAAGGCACAAGATAGGGATACGTGGAGAAGTATGGGGGAGGCCTATGTCCAGCAGTGGACGACAACGGCTGTCTTAAAACAGAAGAAGAAGAAGAAATGTAGAATTGAGACGCTTTAATTAATTTAATATAAAGTGTTGTGACAACTGCTTTTTACTACTGACACTACTAACTCAATACAGACAATATCTTAGGGTCTCATTCTATTTACCTTTCGTATGTTCGTTTTGTATAATTGCTTTTTTCTTCTTCTATATTCGCCCTCGCTTTGTGTTGTGGATTCATATTTGAATAAATATAACTAAATTTAGTATTACAAAACTTTATTTCACTTCACACAGACATGTTTCGGTTATAATCGTCGTGTTTTTGTTGTAGTTGTAAATATTGTACTATATATACTCTTCTGCGTTTGTAATTTATGATTAATTGGGAAAACAGAGTGCAACTTTGCATTGTGTAAGCTCGGCAGAAATCGGCTCGTGTGATTGCGTCCCGCCGCCGCACGTGCGTGAGCTGCCAAGTGCTCTCCGCGAGTCCGGTGTGAAACGGCCGTTTTCTCTATTGTGTCTTATCGGAGCCGCGGCCCACCGGCCTGGATGGCCACAATTCACGATTTCTATCGCCGCCGATTCGTTTGGAATTATTTAATACCCGATTTGTTATCCAACAGCTGTCGATGTGACCAATGGCGAAAATACTCAATGGGGTGACCTCTGGATGTGATTAGAATAAAAACCTCTGAAGAATTTGAATGGAATGCGACCGTTAAACGATTGATATATTATGGGATTGTTTCACAAAAATCTTCGCAGATCTACTCTTTCATTGTGCCAGAAACGCCGTATGTTCTAAATTAAATATAAAATATGAACAATGTTTATTACTTTGTAAACAACACTTTATTCAAAAATTAATTTAAAATTCAAACTTGTTTCGGGCTCAGAAGCCCTTCATCCGTATTTTATTAGATTTTGTATATACAATATAAATATTTAAACAATTTTTTCACGAATGTGGTCAGTTATGACAGATATTAAATTTAATTTTTCGAACGTTTATGTATTATTTGTTATAACAAATATTTTGAATAAATCTAAAATAATATTAAGTTCTTATTGGGGTCCTGGTATTAATCATCCAAAAAAAGAAATAAATCAATTATTGGACTTCAAGTTAAATACTATACGAGTATATTATAATTTAATCGGAAAAGTGTCAGGAGTGTTACATGCATTATTGAAACCATGGAACTTGCATATTCCATTTCAATATTTATTTCTTTTTTCTCGGCGCTATATCCCGGTGTCGGATTTGTCCTTCTCCACAACAGTCCTCCACTGGCTCCTGTCCCTGGCCATCCCTCTCCATTCTCCAGGTTGTTGCAATTTGATTTTGGAATTGTTTTTTTTTATCGTGAGTGATTTGTCCTGCGGTGAAACCTTCTCCTTTATCCGTGTTTGAAACTAGTAGCATATGCTGCTCCCAGTTTCTAACAATTCCCTTATTGTAGGCGGAGTGTAGAGTTTTTGAATGAAAACGAATGTGCAAAAACAAACACACATCAAACGTTAATTTATCCAACTAACTAATAATAAACTTATCTAATGGAATTCCAATAAGATTTTGTTAATTGAATGTCTACAAATGAAAATTTAAATACATTCAATTGTAATAGGATAGTGAACTTATGTACATACGAGGTCTGTTCAAAAAGTATCGCGAATTTTGAATTTCCGCTGGCTACGTATATTTGATTTTTGATTTTTTTGTAGCGTTATGTTGGTACTCATGTCCCTTACTTATGCTGACAAGGTCGGCCATTTTGAATGTTTAGTTAATTTTTGACAGCTGTTTTGCTTGGATGTGTTTTGGCTCGTCTTCGATTTTTGCCTATTCAAAAAAATGGATCAAAGAATCTGTATCAAATTTTGTGTGAAAAACAAAATAAAGTGCGCGGACGCATTTCGAATGTTGACTGTGGCATATGGTGAAGCTACCTTGGACCAAAGCAACGTTTATCGGTGGTACAAAATGTTCTCAGAGGGCCGAGAAGATATGAACGACGAAGAGCGTGCCGGACGCCCGAGCACGTCAACAACAGACGAAAACATTGATAAAGTGAAGAAAATAGTATTAGCCAATCGTCGAATCACCGTTAGAGAAGTTGCTGAGGACCTAAACATATCGATTGGCTCGTGCCATTCGATTTTAACCAATGATTTGGGCATGAGTCGGGTCGCCGCGAAATTCGTGCCAAAATTGCTCAATTTCGACCAAAAACAGCATCGCGTTAACATTGCTCAGGAGATGTTGGACTCGGTCCGTGACAACCCAAATGTGCTCCAGAGGGTCATAACTGGTGACGAATCATGGGTTTATGGTTATGACGTGGAAACCAAAGCTCAATCATCCCAATGGAAGCTGCCGCATGAGCCAAGACCAAAAAAGCGCGCCAAGTTCGGTCGAACGTGAAGGTTTTGCTCACAGTTTTCTTCGATTGCAGGGGCGTGGTGCATCATGAGTTCTTGCCACAGGGTAGTACGGTCAATAAGGAATATTACCTGCAAGTTATGCGCAATTTGCGCGAAGCAATCCGCCAGAAACGCCCGGATTTGTGGAAGAACAAAAACTGGCTTTTGCACCATGATAACGCCCCTGCTCACACATCGTTGCTTGTGCGCGAATATTTGGCCAAAAACAACACATTAATGGTGCCGCAGCCACCGTATTCCCCAGACCTGGCCCCCTGTGACTTTTTCCTGTTTCCAAAACTGAAGAGGCCCATGAAAGGACGACGCTACGCCACGATTGAGGAGATAAAGACGGCATCGAAGGAGGAGCTGAACAAGATCACAAAAATGATTTTTTTAAGTGCTTCGAGGATTGGAAAAAACGTTGGCATAAATGTATTATATCCGAAGGGAATTACTTTGAAGGGGACAAAATAGATATTCATGAATAAATAAATACTTTTTGAAAAAATATAAAATTCGCGATACTTTTTGAACAGACCTCGTACCTTTTCCAACGCGGGTCAACCTTACCTTACTTCAGAGACATACTACATGGTGTAGCAAATTTGCTACGAACCGAAAAATCTTCTAATATTTGTATACAACATTTTAATTTCATACATATTATTATTATTATACCCTACACCATAGGTTTCCAGGCCACCATTCCCACTCCCATAAAAGTTATTCCAAATATTTAGAAACATAGTTGAATTTAAAAATATTTTTAAATCTTTCATGTATCTGAAAACTACATATTTTTTTTGTCTTTTTAGACTATATTTTTTTATCTGCCCACGCTCTCTATTTTTTTGGGTCTTCTACTGCCCCCCTTAAAGTCTCAAACGCCCACAAGGGGGCGTGATCGCCCACTTTGAGAACCTAGGCCCTACACTCTACATTCCCGTTTATCTATTACGGTACACAAATCATCACTCGTAAATAAATAAATTTTACTTTGATATTTGGTTGACGGTTGACCTGTTTCGATATACTGCCAGTTTATTAGACACATTTAGAATTTTTTTAAATGTCCTTTTTAACGATTGAACATTGCCAAGTGAGTTTTTATATCATGTTCAATCGTTTATTGTGTGTAATAATTAAATATACTATGAAATATTAACAAAACTACCTTTATAGTAAATTTGCTACAAACACAATTTTATCGATAAAGGTATATTTTCCCCCCCATATTCTATTTTAAAATTTAAAAAAAAAATCGTGCAATGAAGGGTTAAAAATTACTTGCTAGAATCGAAACAATGCAAGCATAAATGTGTGGTAAAACGGTCGTCTCAATAACGCACTTTCCGATCAGCCGAGTTAGTCTGTCATGTTTCCATCGGAATCTATTATGCGGAGCCTTTATGTCCAGCGCCAGTGTCGTACGGATTGATGTCGATTCTCTACGGTTAAAAAGAAGACGAAAGTCTCCCGAACTGGCTGTTGGTAAAACGTTTTCATTATTGTCCATTGTTTTTTTTCTTCTTTCTAATAGCATCGCAGAAATCTGTCTCCTTTGATTCGCCGCCCCCGGTATCGCGTTCGCCGTGACTCCGAATCATTACTCCACTAAACGCTTATCGGTTAACTGTACTTACAAGAATACCGATTGTTCTCCAAACGATATTCAATAAGACATCTTTGTTTGGAACTTATTTTTAGGTCTCGCCCAAATCTTTATACATATAATTCTTCTGTACGGGCGTATGTAGTGGAAATCCTCTTAAACTGCTGGACTGATTTTTATGAAATTTTTTGGGTGTGTTTGAGTGGGTCCCTGGATGGTTTAGATTTATAATTTGACCCGGTAGGTGACCTTTAAAACCTTTGGGATGTTCATGAATAATTTATGCAAATTTAAGAAACAAAGTCGCAAATACACGTGCAAATTAAAGCCAAGAGCAATGCAACGAATTACATCAAATGTCATTTAGTGTATAGTTTATCGAAAATACGAATACCGAAAAAACGTGTGCTGAACCAGCTAATAGCAGGCAAATCAAAGTTCGGGCAGGACAACGTCTGTCGGGTCCGCTAGTTTTATATAAATGTTCTGAGATGAATTTAACCAAACATGTCTGGATTAAGATTTCACAATATATCCACCGAATGTTTGATAAAACGTTGTACGACAGAATTTCAAAAGCAGGAAGGAATGTAGAGCGGAAAAAAGAATTATGAACAAAATTAGAAAAAAATACTGTTGGTTAAAAAATATGGAAAGCATGAATGTGGACATGACCAAATTAATCCAATTTTAATGGTCGCCCATGTTAGAAGTCGGAACAATTTACGTGCGTCTATGACTCGTTGTATGAATGTGGTGGAAACTAGATAAATGTATCAGGATAGAGTATTGTGGGAGGCCGTTCCCTCTGCCTACCCTTTCGGGGAAAAAGTTGATGGTGTTGTTTTATACACCGGGGATGTCACTGAGAAGAATATGAGAGAAAACGATATTTGATAGAATATTGAACGACGAATTGTAAGGAAGATGATTAAACTAATTAAAATAAAAATGAAGCCGAGAACGGCAGAAGAAAATATAGCATGACCAAATTAATCAATTTGTAAAAGACGGCCTCGTTCGAATTCGTAAAAATCGACGAGCGTGGTTGTTACGATGTATGTATGTAGATAAATCATGAGAGTATGTCAGGACAGTAGTATGGCGGTCTATCCACTCTGCCTACCCCTCCGGTAAATCGTAAGTTATACATGTGCACCATTTACTTTAAGTTGGACAATTTTTAAATGTCATGTATGAATGTTGAGGAATCTCAAGAGTATGTTAGGACAGAGCAGTGTAGTGCTTCATCATTTCTGCCTACCTAAACTAACTAACCATCACTCTGCCACACTTTTCTTTCCTGACATATTTCTCTCGCTTCCTCAACATTCATACATCGTGTCATGCACGCGCGTCGATTTCTCTGACTCCTCACATGGCCGGCATTCAATATTTGATTTATTTGATCGTGCCACGTTTTCCTCGGTCTTCCTCTATTTCTGGTTCCATTTACATCGTTAACATATAATTTTTTTACCATTCTTTTTTCATTCATTCTTTCCATATGTCCAAACCATCTTAATGATCCTGCCTACCCCTCCGGGTAAACGGCATGTTGGCCAGTTCGTTAATTATACACCAGGAACGCATGTGATTTAAGTTCGCGGTGTATTTTAACGTTTGCTCCTCAGCTTCGGGGGAAACAAACGCGGATTTCCCATCAACACGACTCACTGCGGCCGGGTGCGGTGTGTGGTACATCCGCTGCTTTTTGGAAACCGGCGAGGATTTGCATATTCCATTACATTCCAATTTCTCATTTGCCGTCTGCATAATGCGCCACTTCCGAGGAGGAAAGCCCCGCCGACCGGGGTCAAATTAATTTTCTTTGCTAGTCTATGTATGTGTTTCTGCGATTGTTTTGTTCTGCAATGCACGGCGCATTTTTGAGTCTTATTTTTGGTCTAAACGTATTTATATTTTTTAAAAGTATTTATGTGTATACATTTTTTTCAACGTTTCGTAACATATAACAGAAATATGAAACATTAGTAATAATATCATATAATAATAATATGGGACGCATATACAGACTGGGACTAGACCCAGTCTGTATATGCGTCCCAGCCGCTGTCGAAATAAAAACAAAAGTAGTAGTAGTCATTAACCCTTAACGTACCGTGTTCAAAACAAAACGCTCGCTTCCATGTGGTCAATTCAGTTTACCGCTAACTTTATCTATAAATATCAAGCATATGACTCGATGAATCAAAATTTAATTTATGTCATCTTGTAGGGAATTTCATTAGGAATAGATCGATATCTATAACATACGAGTACATGGATTATTTGAAAAACATATCATTATTAATTTTTTTCTGGAACCATGCCATTTCTGATATAGAATGACGAGACAGCATATGAACAACTGACAGCAAGTATGAACTTGTCTCGCCCCGCCGCACAGTGGTCCGGATTTGGGAAACAGTGGACTTAGGAACCAAAGTCATTATTTCGATTTGAAAAAAATTGCTTGCTGTAGAAAATCTAATTTGTAACAATATTTGTCATGTTCAACTTTTCGTTATTTGGAGCTTAACATGGTTTAAAAAAATACAAACGAAAAAAATGTTTGGAGTAAAATTGAATTATATTTTTTTCTCAATATATTTTAAATTGCAAGCAACGAAACTTTTTGTATATTAACGTATGTAATTAGCACTTTATGTCCATATTTTTTTCTTTCCAATATACTTGCATTCTTGGCGTTAAATTGCAGTTGAACTTTAAAAAAAAATATTTTTATTTCACAACACAACAAATGTTTCTGCCAGAAGATTTGGTTGGGTGGTTATGATGCACAATTATTTCTTTATTACAAATAAGAAAACCAAAATTGCCTATCACCTCCAGTTTTTTAAATATTCTCCAAAAACTGCATTTTAAAGTATGAAAACCCATGCTTACAAATATAATGTTATTATAATGGAGTGCTACATAATAATTTATTTTATGAATGAGTCGTTACTGCAGTTTTTAAGAATTATGCGAAACAAATAAATAATTATTAGCACCTTCTTTATGGTAATAATTCACCGTTATGACTTATTTGATGAATCATTAAAGGAATTTCCTGCACTTTCTAAGAATTATATGGAATAAATAATATAAAATTGCTGCGGATGGAGTATCTGTAATAATAGTAGCTACTTTGCCATCTATCATTGTCATGTGCAGCTCATGAGTAATTTCGTAATTACCGCATTTTGATGCAACCAAATTACGTATTTCTTCCTTCATTGCCGCATTTTCTTGGTTGACAAAGTCAATGGTTTCTTTTGCGAACTGGAATTTGACTGGCCTACAGTAAAACGTCGAAGATGGCTTCGGATTTTCCCAAATGACCACATTGTTCGACTCCAACTTCAAAAGAACAAGGCTCGTCATGAACACCGAAGACTCATCAAATTCTGTCAGTTCACTCTTCTGCCTATAATTGCTTTGTGTTGAAGATCCGTCAAATCCCCATTTGCTTGTTAGCTTCAGATTCCCACTCGAAATACCTAGTTTGTCTCCCACAATTTGCAGGATCTTCTGAATAGTCAAATCCAAAAGTGCTTGCAAGTTCACTTTTGCTCCGTGTTCAGATATTTCAACGTCTTTGGCATCCGGATAGCACCTCTTCTTAGCTTCTAATAATTTGTGGTAGGAAGGAAGCTGCAGAGAATTCTTCCAATCTGACATTGCAGCCCTTAACGTCAGATATTTCCACTTTGACAGATCTAATGAAGTAGTAAGAGCCAAAGCTTGGTTTTCCTGATTTGTTTTCTTCTTTTCCTTATCGAATAAATGCGATTTGACATCTGGGGCTTTGTCAGGATTCTTCAAGAGGTGATCAATAATGCGAGCAAGGATCTCTTTTCCATTCGATTTTAGCCTAGTGACCAAAGCAAAAGCTAACTTCTCTTCCGAATAGTCACTCAATGTACCCGACCGCCTTTTCTTCTGCTTGTTCCCCAGGTCTGCAAATGGTTTTCTTGTTTGAACTTCTGTAGAAGTGCCCATATCTTTAGTGGCCATAGATGTAGATGCTATGATGATTTCATTAGATTCCGCTAAATATTGATCCTCTTGCTCTAAATATTCGGTTTCTGCAATATTTTCGGTTTCTTTAAAAATCTCGGCGAGATTTACGGAATTGCAGGAAGGCCACTGGATTCTTGCTTTCAACCAGTTCAAATGCTTATTTATAAATTTGTTTTGAATTCTGTGGGCCGCGGTCCATCTGCTCTTCAAGTTGACAGTGAGATATCTTGCAAATTTCAATATCACTTCAGAATCTTCTGGTGATATTTCAAGCGAAATGGAGTTCAAAATTGCTCGGTGGAGTCGCTTGTAGTCCTTGAGGTCTCCTTCTCGTAGAAATGTGTAAATGTCCATATGAGTGCCAAATCGAGTCATGATTTTCAGGCCCTTTTCTGGTCGCGGTCAAGTTCAAGGTATGTTGCTTCTTCAAAACTTCAGTAGCTAGTAACCCAAAAATGCGCTCCTGCGTGTTTTATATACGAAAAGAAGTAGGTGAATTGATGGTGATACATAAAATGAGTCATTAAGGTACCATTACAATTAAACGGGTATTCATGAGTCTATTTTTATATTTGTTGCATATAATCCTTAGCAACTGCAGGAAATTGCCATAATGATTCATCAAATAAGCCGCGCTACCATTACCACGAAACAGGTAAAAATAGTATTTTTGTATATTATTTGTTCCATATAATTCTCAGAAAGTGCAGGAAATTCCTTTAATGATTCATCAAGTAAGTCATAACGGTGAATTATTACCATAAAGAAGGTGTTAATAATTATTTATTTGTTTCGTATAATTCTTAAAAACTGCAGTAACGACTCATTCATAAAATAAATTATTATGTAGCACTCCATTATAATAACATTATATTTGTAAGCATGGGTTTTCATACTTTAAAATGCAGTTTTTGGAGAATATTTAAAAAACTGGAGGTGATAGGCAATTTTGGTTTTCTTATTTGTAATAAAGAAATAATTGTGCATCATAACCACCCAACCAAATCTTCTGGCAGAAACATTTGTTGTGTTGTGAAATAAAAATATTTTTTTTTAAAGTTCAACTGCAATTTAACGCCAAGAATGCAAGTATATTGGAAAGAAAAAAATATGGACATAAAGTGCTAATTACATACGTTAATATACAAAAAGTTTCGTTGCTTGCAATTTAAAATATATTGAGAAAAAAATATAATTCAATTTTACTCCATACATTTTTTTCGTTTGTATTTTTTTAAACCATGTTAAGCTCCAAATAACGAAAAGTTGAACATGACAAATATTGTTACAAATTAGATTTTCTACAGCAAGCAATTTTTTTCAAATCGAAATAATGACTTTTGTTCCTAAGTCCACTGTTTCCCAAATCCGGACCACTGTGCGCCGCGCCGTGGCGCTATAATTTTACGTATGATAAAGGCACCTAGGTAAAATGTATACTACGTTCAAGACAACGAGTACGTATTAATATTTGTCCCTTTTGGTAAAGTGTTAATATTTTCACAGTTCTGATATTATTAAGTTGCGTGCTGCGTTTCCGTCCGCAATCGGTATTATTACGTATGAGAAAAGGCCAAACATATAATTTATAATACGTTAAAAACAGCGAGTAAGTATTTGTCACTTTTGATAAAGTTGTAAATATTAGCAAAACAAATTCTACCTTAACACGAATGAAGGTGAGGGCAGTCTTAAAAAATATTTTTTTTTGGGATGAAGGAAGTAATTTTTTGCTTTTTTTTTATTACGAAATATTGAGAACACTTCAATGGAGGATTACAATTTTTTTTTATAATATTAGGGTCCATAGGTTTTAAGAAAATCAACTTTAAAATTGGCAGTGGAAACTCAATTGACCACATGGCAACGCGACGGTTAAAAACATCATTTTATTTCATTATTATTCAAAATGAATTTCTATCAAGAGATTTCAGTAAAATCATTGGATTCGTAACATGACCGGGTGGTCGTCTAAGGCAGTGCTCCGCAACCGGTGTGCCGTGGCACACTGGTGTGCCGTGAGCTGGATGCAGGTGTGCCGTGGCCAAATATATAAAGAAAAAATATTCAGTTATAGTTGAAACTCGTGAATTGTGATAGAGTCGACTCGTTCGTTAATCAGTTCAGGAGACTTTTTTTAGATTATTCGTGAAAAATCGGATCTATCATTCGATATTCCCAAATGAGCCGAAAAAAAAGGTCGCTGCCGATTTCTACTAGCCGGAAGTCGCTGAAAAAAAAGGTCACCAACGTCTGCTGAACTGATTGACGCCCACGTCCAGACCGAATTTTACCTTTTGGTGTGCCGCGGGATTCTAGGGAGAACTTATGTGTGCCGTAGGTGAGAAAAGATAGCGAAACACTGGTCTAAGGGACATAACGCTTGGCTCCCTTTCCAGGAGACTTGGTTCAACCCTGGGCAATACTCGATTCTTCCTTCATAATAATGTACTTTTATATCTTCTCACATTAAGAATGTGAAAACATTCTAATACATGTAGTTATATTCCACCACTTCCAATTCTGACCGGTTTCAGCAGTTCGCTGTCATCTCTTGTTCTGCAAATATAGCAATGATGAATTGTATTTAACAATTTATCATTGCTATATTTAAGAATAATTGTCTACCGAGAAAATTCATATCTAACAGTACGTAAAAAACAAAGAAAATATACGATTATTTCCATCGCCTACGTAAAATATTATAATACGTAAAAAATCTTGTTATTTTTCGAAATGTTTTCTACGCATTTTGTAAATATGTTGTGCAATCATTTGTATTATATTTCTCAAAATTAGGTTTGTAAATAGAAACTGTTTTAATATTTGGATCCCTTCCAAACGACACATTACTCGTAAGTATTGCAAGATGCAAACAAGATGCTGGCATGCATCTTCCAATAATTATCTTCACTCCGACTACATTTCCAGATTTCAATTATTTTTCCATGCCATTTTTGAAATCGTTGTCACTTTACCCTAATACCGATAGTTGGAATATTTTAAAGAGTGATCCAAGAGGAATACTTTGACCAAGATAATCGATCAAATGTGATACTACATTATTTTGTTTATTAGTTTGTAAATACATCGACTTTTTATTTACCTATATGTATTTAGAAACGTCGCTGTATGATTGAAAGAGAATACCTCTCATGGACGGATACATTTTTATATAAATGAATGTTGGATTCCATACATTTTTTCTGTAATCTTTAGATTTCTATGATTAGTAGGTATGTTGCCTTAGCAATCCGAATCGCGTCATTTCCATAAAATATAATAAAACTTAAAGAAAACAGGCGCTTCGTCCATTTAATTATTTTAATTATATAATATGGACTTTTACGCGATTGTTCAAGAAACATAGAATGATTCTATGATTTTATAATACAATTTTAAATACGATACTGTTTTTCTTTGCATTACAGGTTTTGAACAAAGTTGATGCATATTATTTTAGATGTTTTTTTTTTATTTGAATATTGTATTTACGTGTTAATAATTGCAATTCATTGTAGTATAATATTGGGTAATTCCCGCATAGCATGCGCTGCCAGCTCATTTGGGGCATTGTCTGATATCGATTTATCGCGACGAGTCATATTACAGCAAATTATTGTCTCCGGCGACCGTTCATTAGCGTGTCTGTTATCACCCTGTACTTAGTTGTGCCCACATTACGTATATCGTGGGTCAATTCAGTTGTTACACAACACAACCAGCCCCGTTCGGTTGCACCAGAATTTCGGCCCGCGGTAAAATAAATGGTGCTATCCGTTGCCGATGTAGTTTTCGAATGATGTTTGTATCAGTCGAATGCGATTCCCCGTCTAGAAACTTTGGAATCGGATCCCAGCCGCACGCTCCGAAGGGTTTCGTAGCACATTTCACGCTATTATTTATCGTTTCCCTGTTCAATATGCAATTTTATTGCCGCATTAATTGCTCGACAAACATTACTCGAAGCTTTGCAAACTTTACAGCCGTATAAATTTATGATTAATACCCGAGCTATCGACTTTGTATTATGATTTCAAAATATATAATAAATAAATGATTTAGGGAGTAAAAACTAATTTTACAGCCTTTTTTATTGCATAGCTCACGATTAACCCTAAATAGGGCTCTAGGATACTGATTATGTTAAATGATATTATTTTCAATAGAAAAGTACAAACACCATAAAATAATTTTTCAATGTACTTCTTCTGAACTTCTTGTATTCATTCAATCGACAAATGTGCTATTTTTTTATATATTCATGTGGATGGATTCTTCAACGTCAACATAATATCAACTGAGTAAGATTTTCCTACGGTCCTATGAAGGGTTAACTCGACGAACTATGCTATAAAATCCTTGATATACAAAGTATATATAAAATATAAGCATTCTAAAATGACTTTTTCCTCCAGTATTATTCAGCACAACTTCCTTTTCTATATATTGTACATACGTAGATCATCATTGTTAAAATTATTTATTGAATCTTGGGTAGATCTGGGTCCTTAGGGTATCTTCTATGTCCGACTTATTATACTAAAAAAATCTTCATTCATTTATTAATATATGTTTGATTAACATGAATTAATATATGGAAATACCAATAGGAGCACCCATCCGACGGACCAAAATCGATTAAAAATAAAAATATCAATTTTCAAACATTATATATAATTATATCTACTGTTATCAATTTGAACTTAAAAAGCTCTTAAACTACTTTAATAGTAATATTTGAATTCCGTAAATTTTACATTATTATTTTTGTATAGAATTATGTTTACCACCCCTGATATATATGTATATAAAGGAGTAAGTTTATAACAGTGTCAGCAATCTGTCGATGCCAGCGAGCCTGGCGAAACCGGTCGTTGTCGGAATAAAGACAAAAGTGGAAGTAGTTATAAAAAACGTCGTTTTATTTAATTAGTATTAATGAATATTTTTTTTATTTTCAACAGATCCGATGAGGACGACCCGAGTGGGAGCAAATACACGAGGATGGACGACGATAATATACAAGATAAGGAACGTTTTGCCAGGTAAGATTTACAAATTCTGTCGTATTCATAATTCTACTAATAAGCAAATCCTTAATAATTTAACTCTTTGTTTTTTTTTTGTTGCAAATCTTTTGCTAGTTTAAAGCATAAGGGGTTTTCTTATAATCTGATGAATTCGAAAGCGCCGCATCTCGTGCTAAGGGCGTCTAACACTAAACCCTTACACGAAGTTAAAGATTCGTTTCGTATTATTCAGATTAGCCGAAAGAGTTCTGTTCCTTTCTCGTATTCCACCCTTTTCAGCGGAGTTTCCCCTTCCCCCTGTATATTCCTCTCTCCCTCTCTCGACACTCTTTTTTAATGGTGTTGTCTTTTGGCGGTGACTTTAGGACTTAGTTTGGGTCGTTAACTCCTAAGCCGGCTAATAAAGTTAGACGCGAGTAGTGTCGTCAAAACTTCTAGAAGTTATTTGAGGGAAGATTCTCATCAATCCCGGTGAAATCTTATTTCTTGTAAGTGTTATCAATGATTGTTAAAAATACGTAGGATTATATAGTTTTTGAAGCTGACCGGTTTCGAAAAACAATTTACCTTTCGCCTCTAAAACTGAATCTGATACATAAAAATAATGTTGCTTCTAATAAGTCTTGATAAATCTTCTTCTTCTGCTTTATATATGAGAGTAGGCTGACTTTTCGTGCACATGTTGAGAGGATTTGTGGCACTGCACTGAACATGTTGGGCTTCATCGTCCGGACCGGCAGAGTTTTCAGGGATCCCAATGTGCTCAGAGTCCTATACAACGCATTGGTTCGGAGCAGACTCGAAAGTGGTTCTGTGATATGGAGTCCTCGCGAGGCGAGATATTCCATTATGCTGGAGAGGGTTCAGAAAAAATTTCTGAGGTATCTCTACATGAGGGAGTATGGTAGCTATCCTTGGCTCTATCCCACGGCATTTCTTTTGGGAATGCTCGGAACCAATTCTCTACAGCTTCGAAGAGATGGACATCTAATTACCCATTTCTTTAGATTAATTAGGGGATACTTCGAGAACTCGGCCGTACGGGAGGGTGTTCGGCTTTTTGTCCCCGATAGATATCTCCGACAGCGACAGCACAGATTGTTTTACCTACCGGCTGCCAGAACCAATCTGCCTCTGGTGACACCGGTGGGAAGAGCAATTAGTCTGCTGAACGCGGTCTCCTCGGAGATCGACGTCTTTCATGTTAGTGAAAGTACGTTCAGAAGGCAAATACTCTTAATTCTGGAGAGTATCCTGTCTTCCTAATGTTGAACCATCTATTTTGCGTTTCTGGTAGTATACTATATATAATATATTATTTTACCTGTTCTCAATAGATGCCTTAAAAATAAATTTTGTAATGTCTGTTGATGAAATAAACTGATTTGATTTGATTTGATTTGATTTGATTTATTTAGGACTGTGTCCTGTTATTTCTCGGAGCCTGTTCCTGGGGTGCAGATGTCCAACTGTCTCGCCATCTTTAACTGAATCCATCTTTTAGGTGTTCTTCCTGCAGGTCGATTTCCTGTTGGTACTTTATTTGTGGCTATATTTATCACTCTTTCAGAACATGCTCTTTCCACGTGATCTCTCCAGCAGCGTCTTCTCAGTCTTCCCCATCGCACGACATCCTCCACATTACAGAACTTCCTTAATTCAGAATTTCTTAATCTGTCTCGGAGTTTCGTTCCCGCAACGGATCGGAGAGTCTTCATTTCTGTGGTTCTTAGAATACTTTTTGTTCTGATGGTGTCAGCTCTCGTTTCTATTCTATATGTCATTATAGGACGTACACATGTCTTGAGATAAATAAACGATAAAACATCTTGCATAATATACAAAAAATATACATATTAAACAGTTTTTGTTAAATTTAAGGATACCTAATACAGCAAACGTGTGTACCTTAATAGTGAGTTTTTCTAAATGGTTTGAATTTGAGTATAATTTAAATTGTGACGTAAAATTATAAAATGAAATGTATAGTTTATTTGACTTTGAGAAGAAAATAATAATGGATGAGGAGAATTTTTGGACCCACGCTTGAGGATGGGACTTACAGAATTAAAAGAAACCTTCAACTTGAAGTACTGAGAAACCAGGAAACAGTAGTGAGATTCTGTAAGTTTCAACGCCTACGGTGGGCTGGCCATGTGGAAAGATTGCCAGAGGGTAGAAATCCAGATACGTATAATTTTTTGGTTTCATGTCGTTCTTTTATCTTTGCTACACCGTTTTGTAGTCCAAATGAGTCGCCTAAATGTTTTTCGTTTGTAATGTCTCATTTGTGTATTTAACTAACTAACTAACCATCACGCCGTCTTTCCGAAGGGGTAGGCAGAAAGAATGGACTGCCACACTTTTCTTTCCTGACATATTTCTCTCGCTTCCTCAACATCCATACATCGTGTCATGCACGCTCGTCGATTTCTCTGACTCCTCACATGGCCGACATTTATCGTGTATTTTATATAAATAAATCATTTTTCGGGAATTTTTGCCAGTTCTTTACGTTCTCAGTCTCTTCTCGTTCCCCAGTAAGACGTTCTAAATGCTGTCCCAACACTAAAACTGAGTCCCCCAGTGTAACGAACGCACGGGGATCCGCCGGCTTCAGAGACTTGTACCCCGGATTGTTACTGTTACCCGTCGTCTCCTCTGGGGGGCGGGGGCGCTGGCGACACTCGTAACCCCGCGACTTGGAACTTTGCGGACTCCGGCCAACTTTGTTATTATAATATTTGCTTAATAACACGTGCATTAGAATGTTTGCTTTATGAGCGATAAAGTTTTAACGAGTGAAATGAGTAAATGAGTTTTCATGTGTATTTGCTAACATGTATGATATTTTTTGTAGTCTGCTTCCGTGTCCATATAGCATTGATAATGCATTATTCTACTTGTTGTAATAATGCATTATCAATGCTATATGGTACACGAATAATTGAAAGCTGGTTATTATAACCTCGTGGTGATTTAAAAGAAGAGAAAAAACTGTTCATTGTAACATGTATCATGTTGCGAGTACCATCACTTCTTGTGTTTTAACACCGATTGGGATCAAAAACTCATTTTTGACTTTTTTGGAACTTGGCATTATTTTACTGATTAGCCCTCAATTGTTGACTTGGGCATTAAAATAGCACATGATGATAATTGAATTAGCCATTTATGTGAAGTGAATTTATCTAATAATATTCCCACTGCTTTATCCTGACACACCTCTCTTCCTCCACATTTATACAGCGAGTCATACGCGTACGACGATTCTTCCGACTTCTAAAATGGCCGACCTTTAAAATTGGATGAATTTGGTCATCACATGTTTTCCTCGGTCTTTCTCGACTCCGTTCTCCATTCACATCGTCAACGTTTATATTCTTAAGCACTCTTTCTTCATCCATGCGTTCCATGTGGCCAAACCCGCTCTACATTACTTCTTGATATCAGCATTTGAAATTCTGTCGTACATCGTTTTAACATACATATGTCTAAGGGATCTCATCTCTACCGCATTTATTCTGCTCTCATTACTCTTCTCCCAGCTCCATGGTTCGCTTCTATACATAAGGGTTCGAACTAGAACACCATTGTAAACTGTGAAAATAAATAAACGAGTTCAGTTAAATATTTTCATTTAATAATGAAGCAAAAAAAAATATATTTTGACTTTGGGTTAAATCCAAAAATTAAAATCAAACGCGTTCACTAACTAACTTTAATATAGAAACTGACTGATTACATTCGAGATATAAATTTTATTTTTATGTATTCGCTACTAATATACTTTCCCGGAACAATGTTCCGGTCAAGATTTTCCATGGTTTCCTCAGCTCTAATGCGAATATCGGAACATATGTAAATAGCAATGGAGTTCTGGTCCCATCCCTAATGTATGGAAGCGAAGCATGGAACTGGCAGAAGAAGGATGAAAGCAGAATAAATGCGGTAGAGATGATGTCTCTAAGACGTATGTGTGGTAGAACGATACACGACAGAACTCAAATGACATGAGAAAGGAATGTGGAGCGGAAGAAGGTATTATGAAAGGATCGCTGCGATGGTTCGGACATGTGGAACGCATGGATGGAGAAACTATATGTTAATGATGTAAATGGAGCACAGAGTCGAGGCAGACCGAGGAAAACATGGCATGACCAAATTAATCAAATTTTAAAGGAGGAATCGACGTGCGTGTATGACTCGTTGTATGAATGTAGAGGAATCTAGAGAGGTTTGTCAGGATAGAGTAGCGTGGCGGTCCATTCTCTCTGCCTACCCCTGCGGGGAAATGGCGTGATGGTTTGTTTGTTTCTTTATGTATAAATAGCACATGAACCCCAGAGCTTGACTGCGTCAGCACTATAGTGTTAAAATTAAACACAAAATATAGAAAGAAATTTTTATGTTAACTAATAATATCCTTGATTTAACTACAAGTTAGGATCTTATCATTGAAACCAATAAAGGAAAAAGAGATACTTTTGCTGAAGGGTTTACCATGTCCTTGTTAGATTCTTTAATTCCGCGAGTATGTGACGGCCCGACGAGCGCCGCAAGAGGCAGCCGATGAAAGGGCACAATGTAACAAGGCACGTACCCTTTAATGCCCTGTTTATTGTCGGGATAAAAGTTTTTAGCGGTGAAATGGAAAAGCTCGTTCTAAATCGTAACAAGGAAAATGACAACCCACAGTCCTCGCCCGCCATCATTTGACACGAACTCAAAAGACAAAGTATGCCGGAAATAAAAATGTCATTAAAGGTTTTACTATCGGAACTCGGCGAAAATTTTATTTCAACGAATATTTTTTATTTTGTTTTGTATCGCAGAAAAATTGTATGTTTTGTTCATTAAAAAACTTACTATGCAATATATAATAGATGAAAACGTCCGTTTTCTATAAGTTTTATTATATTTTATAGAAGTGACTCATTTTGTTTTACTCTAAGATTATTAAACATTTGATAATGCCCTATCAAGGCGATACATATCACTCCCATGAAATTGTGTTGGGGATCTTTCTGGAAACAATAACTAAAAACTAACTAATCATGCTTTTAATGAATGGACCAAACGGCATATAAAATCATATTTAATTAATTTTACACATATTCTTAAAACTTTTATATGATGGTATAAACTTAATGAAGATTCATTTGATAATGCCTTAGAAGGGCGAAACATGTCATTCCCATAAAATATTATATAATAAAACTTCTAGAAAACTGACGTTTTCATTCGTATTAATTGTTTAATCTGGAGTTTTACATCATTGTTCAAGAAACAATAAATCAATGAAGATATTTAGGTTATTATAGTTCTCATATTTTAATAATTAACTCTTGTAATAATCGTTTCTTTTTAATCAATATGTTTATATGTAGCGAGTCAATATTTACTATTGGTATTACAATATATATTTATTTTTATAAAACATATCGTGATTTTGTTAGTTTTCTGAAACATTTGACGAATGTTTCGTAAATTTAATAACATTAAATGTAAAATGGCCACGTGAGGAGTCAGGGAAATCGACGTTCGTGCTTGACACGATGTATAAATGTTGAGGAAGCAAGAGAAGTATGTCAGGAGAGAGAAAAGTGTGGCAGTCTATTCTTTCTGCCTACCCTTTAGGGAGACGGTGTGATAGGCAGTTAGCTTTTTTAAAATTAAAAAAAATTAATTCTCCCTAATTCAGTTAATTTATACATTGTTAGCTTTTTTTGATGACCGTGTCTTGTGTCTTCTCCTTCTGCCCCCTCCCCCCACTTCAACATCACGTTTGGTGACATCTTTTCGTGGCCGCTTTTACTGCCGCCGAGATTTTCCATAAACTTTAAACCAACACAACGAATAGACACGTCCCTGTGTCAGGACACGAGTATTTGTTCTTATGAGACTTTTATCTGGAACACAAAATAACATTTTGAAAGTGCATTTCAGCATTAAATAGAATGCCGTCCATAGCCACATGTAATACTTAAATCGATGTTTATAATAGAATTTATAATATTTTTTCTATGTTCGCCATACTTTGTGTTGTAGATGTTTTATTTGTCCTTTTATTTTTTATATACTTTGTATATACAACACTAACTTTAAAAAAAAATTACATATCAGACATGTTTCGGACAACCGGTCCTTCTTCCGTGATGCATATTATAAAGATACATATTTAAAATATTATAAAATTATTTACAAGTATGATCAGTTTTGACAGATTCTCGTCACATGATAGTAAAAAGGTTCCAACTGACAAAAGTAAAAAGCTGAGAAAAACGAAGTCAAAGTTTTGTTGGTTTCGGGTGTGTATCTTGGAATAAAACGGTTCCATCTGAAGCAGATGAAACTCTTTTACCGAGAAGCGTTTAAATTTTCAGGCGACAGTTGGAATAATAAAGTTCTAATTGTAAATGAATCCTTTTTCAGTGAATCGTGTGTTTTGAATGATCAGATGGAACTTGATTCTTTTCGTAACATCAAAATGACGATACTATTACATGTTTTTTTAATTGTACGTATAGATAAGGTTAGTAAGAACCCTTTTGAAAAAAAGCCAAATGTGAAATTTTGTTAGTTGGAACCCTCTTACTCTCAGGTGACGATGATGTTATATAACATCTGTCAAAAGTGATCATATTTGTAAACAATTTTATAATATTTTAAATATGTATCTTAATAATATGTATCACCGAAGATGCACCAGTTGTCCGAAACATGTTTGATATGTAATTTTAATTTTTTTTTAAAGTTTGTGTTGTATATACAAAGTATCATCATCATCATCATCCTAAGCTCGATAGCCCTGGGTGGGCCTTGGCTGGATCCAGGAGCTTCCTCCATTCTTGTCTGTTTGATGCCCTTATTCTCCAATTTCTCATTTGATGACCGATGCATCCGTGTTGACACTGTCCATCCATCGCATTTTGGGCCTTCCTGGTCTTCTACGTCCCTGTGGTACTGAGAGCGTGAGGCGTTTTGTAGGGTTGTCGTCGTCCATTCTGATTATGTGACCAGCCCATCTCAAGCGCCCTACTTTGATGGATCTGATCACATCGGGCTCTTTATAGATATCATATAGCTCTCGGTTATATCGACGACGCCAACCATTGTGGTCTCTCACTGGGCCATATATTGTCCTAAGAACCCTTCTTTCAAATGCTGCGATGGACCTTTCAGTGTGTTTTGTCATCACCCAGGTTTCAGAGGCATATGTGAGGACTGGTTTGATCAGGGTCTTGTACAATAGTGTTTTTGTGGTTCTTCGCAGTAATTTGGATCTTAACTGTTTTTGGAGAGCGTAGTAACATCGGTTTGCTGCCATTATCCTTCTGTCAATTTCTTCTCGGGTGTTATTATCACTGATAACTGTTGAGCCTAAGTATGTAAATGAATTAATTATTTCAAAGTTGTAATTTGCAGCTGAGAAAACCTGGGGGTATGGATATGTGGTATTTGAAGCAATCATCAATTTTGTTTTATCTTCATTTATGACAAGTCCCATTATTTTTGCTTTTTCCTCCAATGCTACAAACGCTTCACGGGTAGCTTCAAGTGACCGTCCCACAATATCTATGTCATCTGCATAGGCGAGTAGCTGAACTGACTTGTAGAAAATAGTGCCTCTGGTATCTATTTTTGAGTCCCTTATCACTTTTTCTAGAGCCACGTTAAATAGGAGACATGCCAAGGCATCTCCCTGTCGTAGGCCATTATATGTCTGGAATGGTTTTGAGAGGTCTTTGTCGATTCTTATAGGCGGGCCACACTGTGATAAACAAGCTGGTTTGAAACCAAAATTTGTATACTGAATGTTATTACTCAAACTTAAACCATGTTCTAGACGTAGTAAAAACGTCGATTTTAGTAAACCACGAGTTAAACCGCGGATGTTTCTGCATACGGTTATCCTTTCAACAAACGTGGTACGTTTATCTCTCTTCCTCGCATTATTTTACCCGGCGTAGAATGAGATAGAAGCCCTATACAAGACAAATTTTATGTTTGAAACCGATGTTTATCACAGTGTGGCCCGCCTTTTACTTTGGTTATGGTTGGGCTCATTGTTGCTCTTACAAGTCGTATCAGCTTATTTGGTATATTCAATTCGGACATTGCTTTATACAGTTCTTTTCTATTTATGCTGTACAAAGTATATAAAAAAGAAAAAGACGAATTTATAATAGTTTATCTTTTTTTTAATTTGTGAAGCATTCGTTAAATATATCTCTTAAAGTCCTCAGCATTTAGTTAATATCTTAGTTTTTAATGGTTATTATTTTTCTTCTTCTTCCTTGTTGTAGACCTATGTGGTCTGTTCTCCAGAGTATTGCTCCTCCTGTGAGGTAGATTTCCATTTATTATAAAAATATATATTACAGATTTCTTTATTTCTCATACCACATTTTCATAGTAATACAATCTTATAATTATAAATCTTATCGAACGCGTAAAAAGTTGGTTTATCAATCAGGTAGACAATAGTCCGGACACCTTATCATTAGTTAGGATGAACCCTGAATTCCTTATCAACGAGGTAGAGGACGGTCAAGCGCTCCCACGGCAGCGAGGCGGCAGCCGGCTAATGGCGGTCTAATTGGCGGTATCTCTCCTTTCTCCCGCTGTGTTATTATGGCCCTCCTCACCGCTGGCGCTAGTCGAACCTGGGGGTTAGTTGGACTCACTCGAGCACTTTAACATTAATATTATTATAGCTGTAACGTTGTTGAAAAGAAATGTACTAGAAATTTACATATAACTCCCTCTTCTACAAAATACAAAAAATCCCTCTTCTACACAATACAAAAACTCCCTCTTCTATAAAATACAAAATTACATACCGAGAAAATAAAAAGTTATGATGTACGAAGCGTATGTTAAAAGCCGACTGACATTATATGATTCCCTTCTGGGGGATAGGAAACCAAAAGGACATCTCCAGACTCCAAAGACAACAAAATAAAATAATAAAATTAGCTTGTTACATTATCCCGCATAATCCAAATCCTGCAAAATAAGGCTATCCGTTTATCGCTTGGTGCACCTTCATGGACCAGGATCACACAACTTCACCTAGAATCGGGAATCCCGATGATAGATGAATTCATTCTGAAACTTGCCGAACGTTTTTACAAAGGACTCCCTTCACATCCCGACCCCACAATAAAAGACCTCTCAAATTAAGACCCAAGCACTTCCAGGCGCCACAAGCGCCCAAAATCGATCCTCTTTCAGAGGAACACTCCGGGCCACACAAATCATGCCCCCGCATAAACTAACAACCCACCAAATCACCTTCCAACAATGTTCCCATCAGACGTAAAAGGAATAGCCACATGAGCTAAACCTCTGTAAGCCAGAAGATCCATTATCTGTCTTACCCCAACCATACAAGTATACAGACAAACAAAACAAACGTACATATCAGACCTGACCAAATTCGAGACCTTGAAAATTGTACACAGAGTGACCATGGAAGAGACAACAGACAGCAGCTACAAATCAACCAAAAATTCAGACGTACACAGAGACTGGACCAGGAACTGTGACAGATATCACTTACCGAATGCACGAACTAAGACAGGACAATCAAGGATATTGAACAATCGACTGAAACATTACAATGAACTACCAAAAGACACCAGGAGTCTCACTACAAATCAATTAAAAATATACCTGAAACATTATATAATCACAAGTTAGATCTCAAAATGTATTAAGTTTTAAAAAAAAATTATTAAATAAAAAAAAATAAAAATTAAAAAAACGACAAAAAACGTCGCATCATTCTTCATCACGACAATGGCAGCTCCCATAAAGCACGTCAAACAACTGAACATTTGAAGGAGAAAAACATTGAATTAATGTCTCATTTCCCGTATTCACCTGATGTATCGCCTAATGACTTTTTCTTGTTCCCTACTGTCAAACATAACATACGTGGACAGCGATTTTCATCACCTCAAGAACCTGTTGAAGACTTTCAAAACCGTGTTTCTACAATATCAGCTTCAGAGTGGAGAAAATGTTACCAGAATTGGTTTGAACGTATGCAAAAATGTATAGATCTAAAAAGCAAATATTTCGAAAAGCAATAAAACACTTTGTTTCAAACTTGTTTGTTTCTGTTTCACTTTTTGTAAAAACTTAAAAGGCACCCCTCGTAATGTCAAAAAAAGCGAATAAAATATTGACTGGTGCGAATAGAAAAAATAATTATGTATCTTTGAACGATCTACTAGTAAATGGAGAGCAACATTGAGAAAAACGTGGCACGATAACATCAATCAAATCTTCTAGCTCGTGGTGTCCATTCTGTTTTATTTTTAATTTCAATGTATCAGGCTTTTTATGTAGTCTTATATCAATGCACAGGCATCAGTGAATACACGCATAGGTGTTGAAGAACCAATATATTTGATTGACGTTCTCGTTTATGTATTTAATCGTTGATTATGTAGTTTCTGCCGATCTTATTGCAATAGTTATTTATTACTTATTACGATCTTATTACACCCTCACGCGAAATATTATGGTCGAATGCAATGATGAATACTTTTTTCATTTTGTCTCACTACTTAAATCTCCTGACATTTACAAGACCGTAGGAAAGATGCAGCGTTGGAAGTCCGCGGCTTCGTTGACTGAACGGTGTTTTGAAAGACCAGCATTCGTTTGGAGTCAGACCTGAGGGGCGGAAGTCCAGGGCTCAGGATAGGGTCTGTTTGGAAATATTCTGGAGGCGGTCGAGGTTCACACAGGACTGTAGAGCCCGAGAGAAGAAGTAAACTTAAATCTTATGTATTATTATTCTCACATTGAAGTATCAAATGTTTAGTCGTTGTAGTCAAGTTGGTGTAGTCAAAATAAGGTTTTGGTCTATCTAGTATGCGCCCTACAGAGTGAACCTGTAACATCCATGGATAATATTAGTAATTATGTTTCTCCTTTGTCTGTTTCGTTAACAATTACACTCGTTGCTTTCATGTTATTACGTCTACTTGATGATTACCTCTCCTTTGATTGGAGACCGCTTCAATCCTTCATGACGTTTATATATATTTTCACAATCAAACATTAGTACACAGTTCCTTTAGCATGCAACAAGCATTTGCTTTTAATATGTATTTTTACAATGTTATTAATTACATTATTATGTTTTTATAAATATGTTGTAAAAACTAACTAACTAACCATTGTAGGCAGAAATAATGGACTGACACAGTTTAACCGCTGCGGCAATCCATCCTTCTCTTTTCGCCCCTGCGGGAGACGCGGCGTGATGGGTTGCGAACCTCATCGCCACCAATAGGCATTTCCCACGCACAATTCGATCGTCCAACGTCCACAATACAAATCTTAAACAAATAATATAAATTATAATGATATAAAATAAACGCACACGTTGTCAGCTGGACGATCCGGAATTTTGTGTTTATTTAATTTATATTCCACGTATCCACCGTTCTTTTAAAAAACTGTAATTAGGCACTTACAACAACCCAACTCTAGCAAGAACTTAAAAATGTTTTCAAATTTTGAATTTAATTTAATATGTTGTTGTTCTTCTATATTTGCTTTGTGTTGTGTGGATTCCCATTTAAAAAAACTTTTGAAAAACATCATAATTTCACAACACTTTTTTTGCACTTTTCACAAATATGTTTCGGATCACAGACGTCCATCTTTTTCACATCTTATTTTTATTTTCCAGTAATTGTGATGAAATCTTTTCTACAATATAATATGAAATATACTTGATAGATAAATTTCATTCAAAACTGTGAATAAAAGTCACCTTTTTCACCGTGAAAAACCCCGTATACTCGTATATATTTTATTTTTTTATTTTTGTATACAACAGGTAGCTTGAACCCAATTACTGTATACAATTTATTTTTAGCTATTATATTGATTCTCATGACATGTGATAGGTAGCTAATCTCTCGTCATTTTATTGTCACAAGAATTCTACACCAGACCAATGACAGTGTGACAATCACACTGCCATCGCTAGGAATCGAACCCAGGACCTTCGGTATGCCATTCAGAGCTCTTACCACTCTGCCACGAAGGTCTTCTCTTACCACTCTGTTGTATGTGTATATAGCTGTATAACGTTTTAATGAAAGTGATTTTTGAAATGTCAAAAGACATTTTGAAACTGTCACAATAAGGCAAAACGTATTAAACTGTACCAACTAAAATAAAGCTTTTTGAATACGCGTTTTTTAATGTCAGATAGCATTTTCGAATTCCGATTCAATATTATAAATAATTTATCTTTTCATTTTAATAATAATAACGCCCATTACCCTTGAGTATGAGCACAACTTGAGTATTGAGTATGAGAACACACATATATTTAAATCTGTCTTCCGTGCCACCTGGTGTGGCCATATGGTCCTATTTTAGATTGACAGACTTTGTCACACTCCGGACAAGGATATTCTACCCCCAAGGCTGGACCCCGTCCTCTCCGTCTCTCTGGCTCCTTGCACGCAGCGACGAGTTTTCTCCACTCCGCCCTATCTGTCACCAACTGCTCCCAGTCCGTTTGTCTGTCTACACTCTTCAATACAGTGTGCAGGTTGTCATTATATCTCTTGCGCTATTATTTTCTTTTCATTACGGTGTTATTAAACCTATTATTTAAAGAGTGTTTGATTTTTCGCAAACCTCAAACTGGACTGATTTATTTGTTATGAAGAAGGATATTGATATGAAGAAAGAATGGTTAAATAGTTGAAGATGTGAATGGTATATGGAATCGAGGAAGGCTGAGGAAAATTCGGCATGACCAAATTAATAAAATTTTAGAGGTCGGTCATGTCAGAGTACGGAGTCGAGGAAGACCGGGAAAATCATGGCATGACCCAATTATTCAAATTTTAATGGTCGGAAATGTTAGAAGTCGAATGAATCAATATGACGCTGTATAAATGTGATGAAGCTAGAGAGATGTGTGTGGATATTGTAGAATGGCGGTCCATTCTCTCTGTTTACCTTTCCGTGAAAACAGCGTAATGTTTTGTTTTGTAGAAGGATTAAAGCCATCCATGTTTGTGGGTTAAGAGTTTATATCTGTAAGCCATGACGCGAGGTGTTCACATATAAATATTTTAGTGTTTGACCTTCTCAAATATAGTATGTAACCGGCCCGACAAATATTTACACGAGAATCATTCGTTTGCTTAAATTTTATATTCCTCGGCTAATGTTCGTTCCATGTTTTCCGTGGCTCTGGGTCCCAGGATTGATTGATTATATTCCGGCCAAGGAGAATAAAGTGCCCCGACCTCACAAAGCGGTCGGATCGTTTCACTTAGCCTGATTGGCAATACCGTACCGCCGGCAATTAAACTCGTAGAACTTTGTCCGTGAGGCATCTAGATTAACGTGTCCTCTCGGCCCCGATGTCCTGGTAACAGAACTACCCACATACTCACATACATCCACTCCCAATGGAATAGAATATATTGTATGACCATGTGATCTCGCCCGACCATAAAAAAATACCCGTTTGAACTAACTAATTAATCATCATGCCGTGTCTCGGCGGGGTCGGCAGAGAGGATATAGCTCCACACTCTTATATCCTGACACATTTATCTAGCACAATTGTGTACTTTGTTTTTACACCACTTTTTTTTGTTTTATCGAAACAACCACTTTCGCTCCCGCCAGAGTTTTATCAGGGTTACAAAAACAAGCTGACAAAGTAACAAGTTTGTTTTTTGTGTTTTTGTAAAGTAAACAGGGTTTGTATAGTATTTTTAACAATACCACACCGCAAATTAAGTGCTTCTTACGAAAGTATATTTATCTAGTCTCAATACATCAGCCTCGCATCGCCGAAACCGGGCAACATCGACAAATTTATTTACTTGATTATTTTCCTCGATTTCGTTTCCCATTCACCCCGTAAAGGTATACTTTTTACACCATTCTTTCTTCATTGTATCTTTCATTGTTTTATTCGTAAAAGTTTCTGCTTTTCAATTAAATTGCAAGCTTTAATTGTGATGATAGATGCCTATCATGGGTTAGATGCCCCGATGCTTTTATCACTATGAGGATAGTTCACCTTACTGATAAATCTATAATTATTTCTAATTAACAAGTTTTATCGTAATCTTCATCAGTGGCAAATTACAATTTGGTTTTAATTGTTATATATAATATTTATCAATATTAATCATTTTAATTGTTATGTACTCGTATATTATTGATTTCAAAAGAGCCGCACAAGACAGGGAAGAATGGAAGAGAAGAATAGAGGAAATAGGAGGATTGAAACCAGAAAGAGAGAATCAGTCACAATTACAAAAATCTTCCGCTTCTTAAGTTTTCTTATATTTGCATGTTTTGTACATCCACATTTGTTGTTAAAATCACCGTACATAGTTCAATCCTCATGAAGCGATTTCAATAACACATTGTATCCTATCTGCAGTTGATTTGGTATTTTCAATCAATAAAATACTGTAGTATGTCCTCATGAAGCGATTCCAATAACACATTGTATCCTATCTGCAGTTGATTTGGTATTTTCAATCAATAAAATACTGTAGTATGTCTCATCACTTCACGTTTATGAATCAATTTGGATACTGTACATGGAAACAAGGATTTCACTTTTCTGAAGAACGTCTGCGAGTTCTTAATTCATGAAACCATCATAGTTCACGTGTTCATATCCACGTGTAAAAGTTTTTCACGTTGTCGGTATTGTGTACATGTGTAAATATTTATAATTAGCGGCTTAATTCTATCGGTGATGTAAATGCCTTAATTTGTTTAGTCCAAAGAAATAAAGGCATGTGTATGTGTGTGCTTTCTTCCCTTTTTTCCTCCCCCCGCGGAGATCGCCCCCCCGCGATAGCGCTCGCTCCCGCTCATGTTTGTTCAGCAATACACATATTCCGGCGGTTTATATACCATCTTCTGTATGAACGCGATGCTTTCTCGATTTAATTAAAAGATACGAAGAAACGAGTAATGTACTTGATATTCAAATATGGTTTTACAAGACTAATAATAGACTATTTTGTCCAGGGGTTTTTCATATTACCAAATATGCTTTTATTAAAATTATTTATCCACCAATTAATAGTGTTTACTCTGGTATTTTATGTCTAATATATTCTAGCCTGAAAGTTTTCCACTAAACTTACAAAGTACTCAAGAAAATTTTAGATTTTACGAGTATTATTTATTATCGTAGAATATTACCTCAAGTATTCAAAGTTATTCGTATTTACCTTGATTGTATTACTATGCTAATAAAATACTATGTATAATTTTTTAACAAAATCCCACTTTATTTTGTTTTATGGTTGCTTTAAAATTTTCACGAACCTTAAAGATATTAAAATATAGATTTAAAATATGTAAATAAAACAGGTTGATTAAGAATAATTTTGATTTTGTGGTAAAAAAATATATAATAATCTTATGAAAGTACTTTACAACAAGGATATTTACTACATTTATATAATTCACATTAGGGCGAAACATGTAATTCTATCTCAAATATAATAAAACTCCTAGAAGACGGACGTTTTCATTCATATTAATTATTTAATATGGAGTTTTACATCATTGTTCAAGACACAATAAATACATTTATGTAGGTATGCATTATATTCAACATATATAAATGTATATCATTAATTTTTAATACTTATCAGTGTAAGCAATTACAGCACTTCCAAACTGTAGTGTTGTTATGTTTTAGCTTTCTGTAAAATCTGGCAAAAAAAATATATTTTTAGAATATTTTTTTTCTACAATGAAATATAATTTTAATCAGAAAGTCATGTAATATTTTGTAAATATTTAGAAATTCAACCTTTTTTTGTAACGATTTTGTCAGCGACATAGACTCATTAAATAAATTTAATAAAATATTTAAATATTTCATTATACTAAGTGGAATTTTAATAATATAAAATGTCAAGATTTCTATTTAACGTAAATTTTGTTATTAATATGTTTTTTGGTATTTTTTTTGGTCTATCATAATTAAATTTATCAAATACTTGTATAGTTTTTTTGCTGACGCGTTTGCCTATTAAACACGCTTACGTGCAGATTTTCAGGAAGGAATATGGAGCGGAAGAAAGTATTATGAACAAATTTAAAAATTGATTGCTGAGTTGGTTTAGATATATGGAACGCATATATGAATAAAATAATGGTTAAAAATCATATTAATTTTTGAGTAAAAGGAGTTAATGCAATTTGTACACTAATTATTTGTGTATTTTTTCCTAATAGCTTTTTTATACACGATTCTTTTTTTGTGTTATATAAATACAAACGCGACGTCATTCCAGCTCTTCCCCGCCCCCCGCCGGGCGGGACACTGCCCGTACACGGTACAGCTCGAGAGGAGACGGGGTGGCCGTGACCGCCCGCATAAAATGTTTGCTTAGATTTTTCCATGCACGATTACGTTGTTGGTGCCGAGTCACGTTGATTGCTCCCTTTCCCTAATGTGGTTATCTGGGAGCCCAACGGTAAATCGACTGAAAGGTGGGCCGGTGATTTATTTGCTCTCGGACCTGACTTAATTGATATTACATTTTTGGAAAATTTTATTAAACGGAGCTTTTTTCGATTTATGATTTTTTTATTATATATTAAATGCTTTTTATTTTATTGGTATCGATTCAATAAACAGTCTTTAAATAATTTACTATGAAATTTTACCAAAAATTAAAATAAACAACATATCGCACCTTCAGGACGAAAACGACTCAACTCGAAAAATCACATTGTTCGGAAATCGCAAAAGAAGAATGTAAATTGTGACACTTTCGTACTTTCTTTTGCGATTTCCGAACAATATGATTTTTCGAGTTGAGTCGTTTTCGACCTGAAGGTGCGAATGACAGAATTTCGCATGCTGTTTTTCAGGAAAGAATGTGGAGCGGAAGAAAGTATTATAAACAAAATTATACTAAGATTGCTGCGTTGGTTTAGATATATGGAACGCATATATGAATAAATAATGGTGGTTATTCGTTACCGATGTAATTGGAGTCAAAGAAAACATGGCATGACCAAATTTATCAAATTTTAAAGATCGACCATGTTCGGAGTCGGAAGAGTCGACGTATGAAGTATGAAGAGTCGACGGAAGACTCGCTGTATGAATGTGGAGAAATCTAGAGAGGTGTGTGAGGGAAGTGTGGCGGTCCATTCTCTCTGCCCACCCTTACGTTGTTAAAACGGCGTGATGGTTAGTTGTGTTGTACGTTTCCTTATATTTTCTATATTCACCATCTTTTTGCATATTGTATGTGTACTTTTTTTATTTATGGTTTTTAATAGTATAAAAAATCTATCCCAATGTTAATTTTGTTATTTGAAATTTCTTTTTTTTTTCATTGTTAATAATGAAAGAAAAAAAAACATCTTTTAAAATGCACATTTCGTTAACATAATGTTTTTTTTTTTGTAGATAAACTTAAGGCCTTAACACTATGGAATTCCATTTATATTGTTCTGCCGATAATGAAGGTGTAAGACTTCGAAACATGTCGAGAAAAATAAACTCACAAGTAGAAAAAACAGTGTTTTAACTAATGTTTGTGTCTTCGACTGGTTTCGGCTCGCTGCCATCTTCTGTTATTATCATCTGCTAAGGAGATGGCAGCGAGCTGCCGAAACCGGTCGAAGATACAAACATTAGTGGATTTTAAGTAAATATACATTTTAAAAAGATTTTTCACATGTTTTTATTATTTACATCTTTTGTCTGACTTTTTTTTTCTATATTTGTCGTGGAACATTGAATGTTGTTTATAACTGTTATTAATTGTATGATTGTTGTAACTCTGCAGTAACGCGGTGATTCACTGTAGCCATATTCCCGCGGAGGCTGTATCGCGCGATCTTGAAATAGCGCGCTGCAAATCGTTCCTCGGACGCTTCGGCCGTCCCGTTCATGATCCATATATCATCGGCCGGGGTCGGAGGTCATCGGAGCGGCGGGGGGGTCGAGGAGGCTGCGGCTCCCGCGACCACGGGCGCCCCTGACGGCGTGGGCCTCGACCTTACAACAAAAACACTTCATTACCGTACTCACGAACTTAATTTCTTTGTTAAAAATTACTAATAATATCAATTTTGACACTAAAATATCTATTAAATTTTCACGATTTTTTATGAACAAAAACATTTTTTATAACAAACCTACTAATTCATACGAATGATGACGTCTGTTTTATAGAAGTTTTATTATATTATAATTTATGGGAATGACATGTTTCTTTCTAAGGCATCAACTGTACCTATTAGCTAGGCGAAACATGTCATGTCCATAAAATTCAATGAAACTTTTAGAATAATTAATGTTTTTAATTTAAATTTCTTGGTTTTTAATTGAAATTTTAAGTAATGGAAACAAAAAAATATTGATACAAAATTTCTTTATTATTATGTATTTAGTGTGCTTCTCTGAGACGGAACCCAGCCTGCATCGCTCAGGGCGCACTAGACTGGTCCCTATGGGGGGAAAGAGAAAGCGAGGCAGACCTAGAGCCACCTGGAGAAGAACCCTGCAGGACGAAGTTAAGGCAGCAGGTCTCACTTGGGACGATGTTAAGCATCAGGCATGCGATAGAGTCGGGTGGAGAAGATTCCTTGAGGCCCTATGCACCACGGAGGTGTGACAGGACAAAAAAGAAGAAAGAAGAAGTGTGCTTCCACTTGTGTTTATGTTCGACCGGTTTCCGCAGTTTGCTGCCGAAACTAAGATGGCGGCAATCTGCCGAAAACGGTCGAACATAAACACAAGTGGAAGCACACTAAATGCATAATAATAAAGAAATTTTGTAAATTTTTTTTTTTTTGGTTTCTTTATTTTAACTTAAAAAAACAGTTTGCTGTGTTTCGTATTAATTATTTGATGTGGAGTTTTACACACCAATTTTATTAACTGTTAAAATTTTAACGCTGTTATGGTATCACCATTTTTTAAGATAGCTGTTTCGCCAACCGATGTTAGCATCATCATGTCGCACCGTGAGTGTAAAACCGAGATAACTGCAAATATAAATTTTGGATTTTTTTTTAAATAAACCAATGATTTTCGGTTTATAGGTATATTACTACAAAACCGAAAATCATTGGTTTATTTAAAAAAAAACAGTTTTTCCAAGCAATATGAAGTCTTTAAACTCCCATATCTCCAAAATTTATATTTGCAGTTATCTCGGTTTTACACTCACGGTGCGACATGATGATGCTAACATCGGTTGGCGAAACAGCTATCTTTAAAAAAAACGGTGATACCATAACAGCGTTTAAATTTTAACAGTTAATAATGTTGAAGTATCAGTGTTTCGGCCAAAACACCAGACAGTACCAATTTCACGTTACAATAAATAATTTTCTTGGAGTTTCGCTTGTCCATCTAATCCGGATTACCGTCTCGGAATAATCTTCACACGGTGTGAGAGGTCGGCGGGATAAGCATCTCCCAGGTTCACGCTGCCCTCGGCCGCTGTGCATCTCCGCTTATCTCTCTCCTATTTATTATTGCTCCGCTCTTTTGTTCTGGTTTCTCGCTTCCGATCCCCCCCGCGCCCGCACTTCTGCCGCGTCGTGCCCCTCGCTAACCGCCGCCAACCGTATAACCTCTTGTCCACTCTGCGCGACTCTCACTCGCCTGCGACATATGTCAACGGAGGTGATGGTCATCACATTGTTCATACAACAAATTCTGTCTAATGTGAACCAATCTCATTATGCCACCACGATATTTTTAATTTTCATTTAATTTAATTTATTTTACAAAAAGATCACAAACATTATAGATGCTTCATTCCAAGTCGTCTGTATCCTCACAATTACGTAAATAGAAATATTTTTAAAAATAACATTTAAATTTTGACCAAACAAAACCATTTTGGACCAAACAAGTTTCGACGACCTCCGAGATGAAGACGCCGAGGACGATAGCAGGCAAGACACTGAGAGATCGCGTAAGGAACACCAGAATAAGAGAGATATGTGAGGTTGATGTTTTATTATAAGATGAAGCAGACAGCGAAAAAGGGACTGGTACAGTCATTTTCAAAGAATGGACACCACCAGACTCCCCTACATTGCACTACATAATCAGCCTCATGGGACTCGTCCTTGTGGAAATCTCCTAAAATATGGAAGGACAGCTGGGAGTCTACCTCACAGGAGGAGCAACACTCCGGAGAACAAACCACTTAGGTCTACAACAAGGAAGAAGAAGAAGAATAAGATATTTATTTTAAGGGACATAAAGACTAGGCATCAGAGATAACAATCACAACATTCCCTAAGGCAACTCACACTATCACGAAATATATCGACCTCCGAGGCGATCCGATAAAGCAATGAGATATCTCTTCCCACAGGCATAACCATTGGCAGGCTGGTTCTGAAGCGAGGCAAATAAAACTATATGTGCTGTCTTCGACGAAGGTAATTAACAGGGACAAATAGACCTACATCACTCATCTGACATCCGAGTTATGTACACGGTCGCCAATCAGCTGAAAGAAGGGAACTCCCAAGTGGATATTCCTCCTTCTCTCCAATGATGGTAGCTTAGCATACCACGAATAACCACTAGTAGAATAATCGGGCTCCCTGAGGTAAAGAAAGCGCATTTTTTTCTGTTAAAAATGAACTCGCTGGAGCGAGTTCATTTTTCCGATATTCTCTGAAGGTGGACCTTCAGAGAATATCGGATCTCACGCGGTGACCAAATAATATAACTATATTCCAGCCGACTTATCTCGTTGTCTGCGGGAAGGGTATTAATACCCGTTTTCTGGATTGGTGGTGGCCTGGATTTCGAGGACACGTTAGAAGTGTATATTAACACAATTTTAGTAACAAAATTTTAACACATTTTAAAGTACGAGTATGCATTAAATTACATATTATAATTGTAATTCAGTTTCAAGCATTGCGTGTTAATAAGCGCACGAAATTACCCGCAGACAATGTGTAATTACACTTATTATTTTTCTTCTCCCGTGGGATTTGGCCTCATCTACAACAGTCTTGGTTCTTATCCCAGGGTATCCCTTTCCAATCTCCAGGTCTTTCCAGTTTCTTCCAATCCTTAATTTCCCAACAATCCATTGGTCCTTAAGTTTTCGCTTAGGTGATTGTTCGTTGAGGAGTCCGATTTCCGAGGCGATTGTGTTGGTATTCGTAATCAAATATTATTTTACCATGCAGAGTGATTAGCTCTACAATGAATCTTCCTCCTTTATCCAGTCTTGAGACCGTTAGCAGCTTTCAAAACAAATGTTCTCATCACAGGCGGAATATAGAGTATAAAACGAGTGTGCGAACACAAAAATTAACCTATTACAAATGTTTATTTCTCACTTATCTAATAGAATTCCAATAAGAATTCCATAATTGAATGTCTATAAATGAAACAATGATTTTACATACAATAAATACTATATTTTTTAGCACCGAAATAAACTGTTTTTTTATTATTATTTGCCAAATATACCAGTGATTTTAACTTTGGCGTATTAAAAAACCGTTAATATTTATTTGAAAATCTTAAAATGATACATTCGATAACGTGAACAACGTCTGTTTTACTTTTCAATAAAAACATCTTGCCTTTCTCATAAAATATAATTCAGAAAACACACATTTTCATAAGTATTAATTATTTGATATGGAGTTTTACATCATTGTTCATGAAACAATAAATTAAAACATTGTGGTTATAGAATAAAAATAGTCTATTGTTTTGGACGAAACACTATGATACCTTAACATTTTAAACTGTTAAATTAAATAACTTTGTTTTTTATTTTACGCGACAGCTGTTTTGTCAACCTATGTTGACATCATCAGGCGTTACAATATTATTGTTACCGTTTAGAATAAAAATATAAAACAGAAAAACGAATAGAAGTTTTGACACGTATGGCGCGATCTTGACACAGTTCAAAGGGAAGAAAATCAATTTGTTATAATATAGGTAATTTAAATAAATGATTAAAAACAATGTACTATCTCTATTTTGATTTGGAAACCACGTGTTTGGAAACATATTTCTTCAACTTGAACAGGTTTCCGATGTGAATTTAGTTAAACTTTTGTCATTTTAAGATGTTGTAGGTACCAAATTCAGGTATCCTTAGCTGTGCGTATCGTTGTCTGTAATCCTTTTGTGATTTACGAGCGTGCCCCGTACTGTAGCATGAGGCGGTCGTAAAGCTGCTAAATATATATCGGCTGCATCCTGAGCCCATAAAAGTCCCTGCAGGACCCTCGGGGTAATTATTCCTAACCCAGAAAATGTCGCCCCCAATCCGCTTGACGGATCTATCTTTCACCCGGGGACTTTTACGATCCTCCGCTCCTTCCCCCCGCGACAGGTGACATAAATAACGGGACGGACGCGAGCTTCTAACTCCTGACTTCTAACCCCCCACCCCTTTCCTTTCTTCTTCACTCGGAGAAATGCCAGAGAATATTTTCGTTAGTTTTATGTTATATTTTTTTACTACGATATTTAGTTTCATTTCTATACGACGCTGCTCGTAATGTCATTCCTTTAATGTTGCAAGATTATTTGTTACAATGCTGCAAGTTTTTTTAAGGCTATTAACACGTTGTGTGTCGGATGTCTGAACATACGCACTTGTGTCAAATGATATTTGACACTTAAAACTGGCATTATTTTTATTATATAATTTATTAGCTTCTGGGCAAGTAATTGATAATTTTTCGACAAATATTTCGGCCGGATACCCAAAGTTTTAAAATTAAAACAATAATACGACAGCTAAAAAAAATTACATATAGTTGTTAGTATTACAATACTTCCTTTATTAAATTGGCTCTAGCAATGCACCGGTAATTCATTTGTTAGTTCCAAAATATTTTGGATTAGTTATAATTAATTCCAGTCTGTTAATTTGGTATTAAATGTTTTTAAATGATACTTCATGTATTAGTTATTTTAATTTTGTGCTTTTGACTGCCGATTCAAGAAACGTGGGTCTGGGTGGAAGGGTGGGCAGAGAAAATAGACCACCACACTACTCAATCATTATACACCTCCCTAGATTTTGCCACATTATACAGCTAGTAATACACGGACGTGGATTGTTCCGACTTCTAACATGGCCGATTTTAAATTGGCCTATTAATTTGGTCATGCCATATTTTCCTCGAGTCCATACACCATGTTTTTTTTCACTTTTGTCTTTTTTTAGATAGCGACCGGTTTCGTCAGGCTCGCTGGCATCGACAAACTGTATAAAAGTGGAAGTAGTTAAAAAAACATCGTTTTATTTAATTATTATTTAAAATGAACATCCATCAAGAGATTTCAGAAAATCATTTCATTCTTTATCATAATGAACACGTCCGAATACTGTTTCTTAAGTTATTATTTAAGTTCAAAATAATGTTAGCACACAATTTATAATATTTCATTCCGAAGTGTTCTTACTTATGAATGTATTCTCAGGTTGTTCTCCTTCAAACATTGGTCCCAGTTGGAGTGATAAATTGATTTCATCTGGCGCTGCAGTAAAGTGAATCGTTTTTCTAAAGTTCCCGACAGTTGCCATAAATCGTTGTGCAGCTACACTCTAGAAAGGGGGTACTATTTTCCCTCTCGTAGCCGGTGCAAAGCAAAGCAAAGCAGCTCTCCGGCCCGCTAATCTGTATGGGAATCTCATACGGCGCGCTGTAGCGAGTGCCTGTTGCTAAGAATTAGAATAATCCGCGAATCTCACTCCGGCGGGCGGTGACGACCCACACACTCCGGCACTCGGTTCTGCTCGATGTGCTGATGATTGGATACGTGACTTATCATGCGAGTGCATCCACTCCTTTACCATATTACCGACATTTTTATGCCAAATTGCCACAGGTAATGTGATCCGATCTCATTGCCGACGATTTACTGTAAATTTCCTCACACGAGATTCAAATTATTCGCTGCTCTTCCTTCATAAAAATGATACAGTAAACACCCGCAGTATCGGAGTTACATTACCATTACTTCACTTTATTTTAAACTGTAATGCTGTATGTAGCAAGCGTCGTTTTACTACAATATTCTTGCTAGGTATGCTAAGCTACCAATCATTGAAGAGAAGGAGGAATATCCTCGTATACATAACCGGATGTCCTGAGTTTTGTAGGTCTATTTGTCTCTGATAATTTACCTTAGGATTCCCGCCGCTTACCCGAAGCTGCTATAGGCGAACGGCGCCTTTCGTCAGCTTCGCTCATTCAATCTCTAGGCCCGTCCCGCGTCCATGCGGGACTTACGTTAGAAAAAAAAATGTATAAGAAATCAAGAGGGACCAGGCCACATTTAATCTACTGATATTTGTCTCTATGTCCCGCCTAACATGCAGATAACACTAAAAACTAACTAACTTACCATCACGCCGTCTCCCCGGAGGGGTAGGCAGAAAGAATGGAACGCCACACTGTTCTGTCCTGACATACGTCTCTCGCTTCCTCTACATTCATACATCTTGTCATGCACGCACGTCGATTTTTCCGACTCCTCACGTGACCGACATTCAATATTTGATTGATTTGATCGTGCCACGTTTTCCTCGGCCTTCCTCTATTTCTAGCTCCGTTCACGCTGTTTACATATACCTTCTTTACCATTCTGTCTTCACTCATTCTTTCCATGTGTCCAAACCATCTTAATGACCCTTTCCTTATTTTGTTCATAACACTTTCATTCGCACCACATTCACTTCTTATACTTGCATTTGTCACTCTATCATATACAGATTTGTCACACATTCGTCTTAGAGATCTCATTTCTACTGCATTTATTCTACTTTCATCCTTCTTTTGCCAGTTCCATGCTTCACTTCCATACATAAGGGTCGGCACAAGAACACCATTGTGCACTGCCATCTTAGCTTTTTTGGATAGGCTTTTGTTTGCGATGACAACTTTAAGTGCACCATTTATTCTGTTGCCTGCCCCAACCCTACTTTCAATATCCTTCTCCACCCTCCCATCCTTTGTAAACATACTTCCTAAATAAACAAATTCATCCACTTGTTCCAGATTTTCACCGTTTACACTAATGTTGCAGACTGTCATGCTTCCTTCTTTTTCGAAAATCATTACCTTAGACTTATTCACATTCATCATCAAATCGTATCGCTTGCATACCTCATACATACTAGACACCAGGGCTTGCAGTTCGTGCTCGTTGTCTGCAAGTAGCACAGCGTCGTCCGCATACAACAAACAGCTTACTGACACACCTTCCATTTTTGCACCTGCTTCCAACCCTTTCAGCTCTTTCATACACTTGTCCATATATAGATTAAACAACCATGGAGACATTACACACCCCTGTTTGACACCTTTATTGATATCAAACCAGGCTGTAAGATCCCCATTTACTCTGACACTAGCAGTGCTTTCTGTGTACAGCGATGTAATTGCCGTGATCAGTTTTGTGTTTATTCCATATTCCGACAATATTTCCCACAGTTTACCTCTATCTACGCGATCATATGCTTTTTGCAAATCGACAAACGCACAGAAGAGTTTACGGTTTTTGGCCATAAACTTCTCTGTCACTGTACGAAGTGCAAAAATTTGATCCATGCATCCTCTGCCATTCATAAAAGCGCCTTGCACATCCCAAACTCTATCACTCGTCGTCTTTCTTACTCTTTCTATTAAAATTCTGCCATAGATTTTACCAACAACACTCAAAATACTAATAGCTCTGTAGTTTCCACATTCCATATGGGATCCTTTTCCTTTGTACAGAGGCAAGATAACTGCTCTCCTCCAGTCGAGTGGGGTATATCCCTCCTCCAAGCATTGGTTGAACAGTTTACACATCCATGCGGAAACTACTTCGCCACCGTTTTTGATAAATTCTATAGCGATGCAGTCATACCCTACAGCTTTTCCACTTTTCATTGCTTTCACAGATCTTTCAATCTCATTCATACTTATTTTTTCTGTATTGTCATTTATACCAATCGCGTTTACACCAGTTCTAATGCTTTCATCAACACTTGTATCACCACCATACATTTCTTTAAAATACTCCATCCATCTCTCTTGTACGATCTTACTTTCCGTTAACATTCTTCCCTCACTATCCAAAATTGCTTTCACACATCCGCTTTCAGGAGGATTTCGGGCTTTCTTCACTTCCTTCCAAAACATTTTAATATTGTCCCCGAAGTTTTTTGTCATTTTGAGCCCTTCTTCCTCCCTCAGCTTTTCTTTTTGCGCTTTCACTACCGACTTCACTTTCTTCTTGCTAAAAACACTTGAAATATTTCTAAACAAAATATATAAATGGAAAAAAGACACGGGATTAAATGGGAAGCGGACTCACGGACACATGACAGGGGGATAATTACCTTAGTCAAAGACAGCACAGATTGTTTTATTAACCAACCTGCCTGTGGATAAAGCAATTTCATTGCTTAATCGGGTCGCCTCGGAGGTCGACATATTTTGTGTTTAGTGTGAGTTGTTTCAGGGATGCAATATCAATGTTATGATTCTTTCTAATTACTCTTTAGGTTTTTTTATTTTTATGTTTCTCTTATAAATTCTTGTTATGTAATTGCAAACGATCTGGAATTATATGTCTTTAATGTTTGTGATTTTTATTAAAATAAATTAAATGAATTTTAACATTTATATTCTTACCTCTGTTCAAAATATTTCATAAGGTTTGTTAACGTTTCCACGGTAAAAGTATAACATACTTCCAAATTGAAAGTTATCAATTTGTTATATTTTATATTTTTATTATCTTGTGTAACACGTGGCCGCTGGTCTATGACAAATTCATTATATTGACACGCCTTTTGGCAGTATAATAGATCAAACCTGACCTTATTATTTTTGGTTGAAAATATGTTACTTGTTCAATCGTAGAGCAATTCATCGTCCCTACATAATTACTAGGCATAAATAATTCGAATATCATTTGTATTCTAATTAAATCCTTAATTTTAGGATAATCTAATGATCTTACCGAAATCTTTTGAAGGAAGTTCATTTTAAAGAATAATTAAAAATTAAAACGATTTAAAAAAAATAATTACTTCCAAGTTTGTCTTTATTTCGATCAGTTTCGCTAGGCTGGATGGCATCAACAGACTAGTGACACTTATAAACTTAGTCCTTTATATTTTATCATCGGCTGTCCCTCGTGTCCGAGGAAGACTGTCCTTCTCGGTTGTGGGTCCGCGTGGGGCTAATGAGCCAAATCCTGGACCCATTCACCCTGGGGCATCGGAGTTGGAAGCGGAGCCATCACCGTCTGCCGGTGGTCTTACCTTTCTCCTCTTCTCTACGGCGTCGTCTCTGGGCTGTGATTCAAAGTCTTGGGTGCCTTTATGTATTGTTATTCTCCATCTTGGTTTGTCTTCTGCAGTATTTTCCCAGCAATCACTATCGATGTTAGTCCTTTGAAGGTTTGCTTTTAGGGAGTCCTTGAAGCGTTTCCTCTGACCTCTGGACCATTGGGTCAGCCGAGCTGCCGGTCGAAGATTTTAAATAAATGTACATTTTGAAAAGATTTTTTTACACATTTTTCTAGGTCTTATCTAGTCATTTGAATGACATGACCAGCCTAGCGCAGCGGGTTGCACGTAACTAATATGTTTTATTTTATTTTTTAATGTGTTGAAAGTTCAAATATTTTGGAATATTATGTAGATCGTTGTTGACAAAGCAGCTGGTATTTCATTATTCCGAAACCGACGTTATTAGTATATTGGGTAAACACATAGATATTTCGCTATAGGTAATTTAATTTTTTTGTCGCATATAAAGTGTAACGTAACAGAAATGAGTGGATTTAGCAAATAAGGCGGCCGTTTCGCAAGGAGGAGAAACCCGGCCTCGGCCGCTGTCGGCTAATGGCGTCCCATTTTAATATCGTTACAGTTAGTTTTTATTTTTACGCGGATAAATGTTACCGAATCGTGAAGTCTAATTTTACGGTGCTTGAACTCCGGCTCACCTGGGACCGGCCCTCTGCCCGCTCGGGGCCCTTACGGCACACGTGTAAAAGGGGAACAACTAACATTTCCTAGCGTGTCTGTATTGACTTATTTGTTTTAACCCTTTTATACGTGACAAATTTTTATGAATTAAAACACTGTTTTTTCCACTTTTGAGTTTATTTTTCTCTACATATTTCGAAGGCTTTACACCTTATGACATATATAAAATATTCACACATTATTCATATAAATAAAATAAAAATAGTAGGCAAGACGCTGAGAGATCGCGTGAGGAACACCAGAATAAGAGAGACATGTGAGGTTGAGGATATTATAAGATGGAGCAGACAGCGAAAAAGGGACTGCTACGACGGGCATGCTCAAAGAATGGACACCACCAGACTCCCCTATATTGCACTACATAATCAACCTCATGGGACTCGTCCTCGTGGAAGACCTCCTAAATGATGGAAGGATAGCTGAGAGTCCACCTCAGGTACCTCAGGCATCCAGGTTATTCCTACGTGTCTGTTCAGATCACCCTTCTACCGTAGTTGCGGTCGCCCTGCACTGCTCTTTGCCACGGTCCACTGTCTCCAAGTCAGCAGTTGTAGACCTATCTGGTCTGTTCTCCAGAGTGTTGCTTCTTCTGTGAGGTAGATTCCCAGCTGTCCTTCCATCTTTTGGAAGTCTTACACGAGGGCGATTCCCATGAGGCTGATTATGTAGTGCAATATAGAGGAATCTGGTGGTGTCCATTCTTTGAACATGACCGTACCAGTCCCTTTTTCGCTGTCTGTTCCATCTTATAAGATCCTCAACCTCACATATCTCTCTCATTCTTATAAAAACTGTGTAATGGAAAAATAAATTTTTTTTTTTTTTTTTTTTTTTATATATTTAATGGGTTAACAACCATCGCAAACCGCTTATTGTTATTTGCCTTCGTTCTCTCTTATTCACGGTCTACTTGGCCACCACGGTGCAATCATTACATTCTCGGATATCTAGCGTACACAGCATTACACACTAAACTCGACAAAACATCATATTTACTCATAAGAATTGAAAATCTTTTATGTGTAGTGTCACTATTACACCCGGAATGTTTTTGTCGAGCCAACTCCGCCGCGTTGGCGAATCACTTACATTGAAAATCGACTCCAAATGGTATGTTTGTTGATGGATAGATTTTTCCCAGATCGCACTGTGGTCACACTCTGTCAAATTACGGCCATTCAGTTTTGATCTGATTGTGAAATTGCGAAAACTTTTTATATTCCAAAATCGGGTATCGATCGTCTGGTAATGACACATAAATTTACCGGAACGGCGCTTTTTGCATTCCGATTCTTATTATTATACAAATGGACGGATCGAAATCATCCAGAACAAAAAAATATACATTGATCTTCTTCTTCTTCCTAGCCTTCCCTTCACTGCTGGATGAAGGCCTCTTCCATCTGTCTCCATTTTTCTCTATCCTGTGCCGCTTCAATCCATTTTTTCCCGGCGACCACAACAATATCGTCGGCCCATCTCTTCTGTGGCCGACCGACATCCCTTCTGTTTTCCCATGGCCTCCACTTTAAGACTTTGGGAGTCCATCTTGAACTTGGCTGTCTGGCTACGTGTCCTCTCTATTGCCATTTCAATTTTGCGATCCGATCCATGATATCGGCGACTTTTGTTCGGTGTCTGATTTCTGTATTTGTAATTTTATCACTCAGAATTATGCCCAACATTTGCCGCTCCATGGATCCTTGCGCGCATTTCAATTTGTGGACAGTATTTATGGTCAGGGACATGGTTTCCGAACCATATGTCATCACAGGCAAGATGCATGGTTCGTAGGTTTTCATTTTTAAATTAATGGGGAAATCCTTGTTTCTCATTATATGACTGAGCTTTCCGAAGGCTGCCCAACCAAGTCCAATTCTTCTGGGTAATAAATATTGATAATGGCATTAAATACATTGTTTTCATTACTAACTAACCAACAAGTCGTCTCTCCAGAGGGGTGGGCAAAAATAATATACCGCCACATTGTTCTGTCCTGACACACTTCTATTGCTTCATACACTGCACATGCGTCGTTACTGACATTTAATATTTGATTGATTCGATCGTGCCACGTTTTTCTCGGTCTTCCTCAATTTCTAACTCCGTTCACGTAGTTAACATATAATGTTTTCGCTAGTCTGTCTTTTTATTTATTTATACCTAATACCAAATGAGTACACGAATATAACAATCGAAAAACATTTAGGCGACTCATATGGACACAAAACGGTGTTACAAAGATAAGACAAAGATAAAACAACAACATGGAACCAAAAAATCATACATATCAGAAGGAACCCAAATATGTCGACGTCAGTGAGGCAGTACTCTTTCCAAAATTTGTAATATATTTTTTTATGAATACTGCCTCACTGACACTGAAAATGTCCAAATCCGAGACGATTAAATTCAACGTCCGAATTGCTCTTCCTACTGGCATCACCAAAGGCAGGTTGGTTCTGCGTGACAGAGCAAAGAACAATTGATGTCGGCGCTGTCGCAGGTAATTATCAGGAACAAAAATACCTATCTACTCCAGAACATAGGGGTTCTCAATAGAGCCCCGAATCAGTTTGAAAAAATGCCTTGATATGAATCCTTCCCTCCTCAGTTCGAGGGAGTTATAACCCAGTATACCCAAGAGAAATGCCGTTGGATAGAGCTAAGGATATACTCCGTACTCTCTCATGTAGAGGGCTCTCAAGAATTCTGTCTTCATTCATTGATTGTTCTGGTATCCTGCTTACGAGGAATTAGCTATATTAATGTAGGTGGAGTGAAAAGGAGTTATCGAATTAATATTGTGAACATGGTCCGTCAGACTCCTGCGGCCATGAATTGACGACCTTCGTGGCAGAGTGGTAAGAGCTCTGATTCCCATTCCGAAGGTTCTGGGTTCGATTCCCGGCGATGGCAGTGTGATTGTCACACTGTCTTTGGTCTGACGTAGTATTCTCGTGACAATAAAATGGCGATAGATTGGCTACCTGTCACATGTCACGAGAATCAATATATCAGCTTAAAAAACAAATTGTATACTGTAATTGGGTTCAAGCGACCTGTTGTATACGCCAAAAAAAAAAAAAAAAAAAAAAATAAAAATAAAAAAAATATATATATATATATATATATATATATATATATTCACTGGTCTCGATGAAATCTCGCGCTCCGATAAGCTCGGCCGTCGCGCGCTACGTGGGATATCGCTATTTTCCTTCTCGGAAATGTGTTTTCCTTCAACTCGATGGAAAGTATCCCTTGAACTGTGTCAAGATCGCGCCTTACGTGTTGCGATTTCTATTCGCTTTTCTGTTATCTGTTTATATTCTCTTATCACTATGCTTTTCATTTTAAATATATTTATAAAATATATTTATAGTGTGGATTTTTTATGAGTTAAAACATTATTTTTACACTTTCGAGTTTTATGTCTTCATAATCTGAAGAACGTTATAAACTGAATGTTTTTGGGATTTTGGGTATCTGTGTATTTATTGTTTCTTGAACAATGATGTATAACTCCATACTAAATAATTAATACGAATGAAAACGTCTGGTTTCTAGAAGTTTTATTATAATTTATTCAAATGACATGTTTCGCCTTTCTTAGGTATTAATTATCAAATTTTTAGTATCAATATAATAATACACAGTTGATAACGCCTTAGAATGGCGAAACATGTCATATCCGTGTAAATTGTTATCTTTCTCGGCCGACGTTTCGTAGATTGTTGCATTCTCCATCTTCAGGGTAATTAATAGACTTGGAGACTGCATCAAATACGCAATATATGTTCGCGTATTTGATGCAGATATTTGATACGCTCGTATGTTCTGTTCTACTATATGACTGCGAAACCTGGACTCTGGAAGTGAATGTAATGAACCGGTTGGAAGCGTTCTAGATGTGGATATACCGCAGAATGCTCCGTATACCGTGGACCAATAAGGTCAGTAATACAGACGTACTGCAGAGAGCCAGAGCCAATAGAGAGCTGTTGTCAAGTGAGAAAATTAGAAAGGTCTCATATTTGGGTCATGTGCTAAGGGGAGAAAAATACCACCTCCTTCGACTGTTCTTCTTCTTCTTCCTCAGCCTATTTCCGTCCACTCCTGGACAAAGGCCTTCTCCATTTGCTTCCATGTCATTCTGTCCTGTGCAGACTGCATCCAGGTTATTCCGACGTGTCTGTTTAGATCATCCTTCCACCGTAGTTGCGGTCGCCCTGCACTTTTCTTCGCCGTTCACGGTCTCCAAGTCAGCAGTTTTCTTGTCCACTTTTCATCTGAGCTTCTGGCTACGTGACCTGTCCATTTCCATTTTAGAGTCGCCACCCGGTGGATGATGTCAATGACCTTTGTTTTCTCTCTCACCGTATCGTTTCTGACTCTGTCTCTTAGGCTTATTCCTAACATGGCTCTTTCCTTTGCTGTAGTGATCGCCAACGTTGAGGGGGACCTGCCACGGCACCGAAAGAAGAAGAAGAAGGTAGTTTAAATTATTCAAATATTCAAATATTGTTTTATTTATTTCAGCCGCGAAAATCACTGCGAAATTGAACGAAGGCGCCGCAACAAGATGACCGCCTACATCACCGAGCTGTCGGACATGGTGCCCACCTGCAGCGCCCTGGCGCGCAAGCCCGACAAGCTCACCATCCTGCGCATGGCGGTCGCGCACATGAAGGCTCTCAGAGGTCAGTCCACGCATCAACCTGGTGCCGTATTACCACACTAACTCTGTATAATTCTAGTCTTTGGGGTAACCTTAAGACATATCTTGTAACGCCTTTGAAAATGTAATGAATTCACCCCTCGGATGCCGAATAATAAAATTTCGGAAATACCTAAGATAGGAGCGATATAATAATTATGAACTCTTAATGGGAGAGAATGGACCGCCACACTACTCTATTCTGACATACTTCTCTAGCTTCCTCCACATTTATTCAGCGAGTCATACACGCACGTCGATTCTTACGGTTTCTAAAATGACCCAACTTTAAAATTCGATTTATTTGGTCATTCCATGTTTTTCTCGGTCTACCTCGACTCCGTACTCCATTTACATCGTTAACGTATACTTTTTTAACCATTCTTTCTTCACCCATGTGCTCTATATGTCCGAACCAACATTTTCATGATTTTGTTCATAATACCTTCTTTCGCTCTATATTCCTTTCTAATATCAGCGTTTGAGATTCTGTCGTACATCGTTCTACACACATACGTCTTAGGGACCTCATCTCTACCGCATTTATTCTGCTCTCATCCTTCTTATGCCAACATTAATTCTGTTCAACAATATAATAATAATAATTACAAGAGTCTACCGATCATATGATTGTTTTTTTGGGTACACCTGAGTCTCTTGGTAATTTTAACCCGACGATCGCCGTAAGCACAACATGTGCGCTCTACGTAGACGATCGCCATAAGCGCAGCTGTGCGCGCTTCGCAATATTCGAAAGATGTATTTCAAAATTAATTCCGATTTTCTCACAACGACATCTGTGAATATTTTAAAATATTAACAAACCAAAAAGGATCGATATTTTTCGATAGTTTGGGAGAAAATACATGGCGTACCGGCGCGTTGTTTCTACAAACATTGGATGAATGGGTTAATATATAAAAAAAATAATATGTTCTGTTGTATAGTCTGTTTAATATCGTAACTACGGTCCCGTTGAATGTTTTGTCTGCGCACACATTAGATACTCTCTCGGGCAGCCGGCTGGCGTGTCTCATGGCTCTGCCAACAAAGCATTCTTCCTTTGTTATGCTGATGATTGTACCTTGAGTCATCCCGCACCACATTGTGTGTACAAACACTGACCCCTAAATGGCGCCGATTAATTATTGTCAACTCATCTAATGACGTAAAACGGACATTATCTATCCCATCAGTCTTTGTCACCGATTCACTTAGCGGACGCAACAAAATAATTTCACCGCCGGACTAAGAAGTTTGATTATTCTTGTAACATGACGATAACATAAGTCATTATTTACTTACAATACTATGTTAATTTGATTATTCATTGGTTAGTTTTTCTTGGTTTATCATTTTGTGATTATTTCTCTTGTGTCTGATTGAAAATTAATGCACTACTACAACAAATATGTAACAATAACGATATTTTCATAAATAGTTTGGTTGTAAACCATCACCGGTTTCGGAAAACAACTGTTCACACTGTCAAGTGGAGTAGAATAATTTGAAAGTGCATACTGTGAACCGGTTAGAGGCATTCGAAATGTGGCTGTATATGAGGTGGACAGATTTGGTTAACAATTGAAAGGTCCTGAGGAGAGCTAATTGCAACAGGGAATTGTTGAAATGCATTATTAAGATTTCATAATGCCTGAGAAGGGCGAAACACTTGTCTTCTTCTTCTTCCTCAGCCTATTCCCGTCCACTCCTGGACAAATGCCTACTCCATTCGCTTTCATGTCACCATGCCCTGTGCAGACTGCATCCAGGTTATTCCGATGTGTCTGTTCAGATCATCCTTCCACCGTAGTTACGGTCGCCCTGCACTTCTCTTTGCCGTCCACGGTCTCCAAGTCGGCAGTCTTCTTGTCCACTTTTCATCTGAGTTTCTGGCTTCGTGACCTGCCCATTGCTATTTTAGAGTCGCCACCCGGTGGATGATGTCAGTGACCTTTGTTTTTTTCTCTCACTGTATCGTTTCTGACTCTGTTTAGGCTTATTCCTAACATGGCTCTTTCCATGGCTCTATGGGTCACTCGTAGTTTCTCGGCACTTTGTTTGGACAATGTAACAGTTTCAAGACCATAAATACCAACTGGCAGAACACAGGCTTCATAGACTTTTCGTTTCAGGTTGATCGGTATTTTCCGGTTTTTAAGGAAGTAACTCATGTTTCCGAAAGCTGCCCAGTTTAGTCCAATTCTTCTTTTTAGCTCTGCGGTTTGGTTATTTCGGCCCAATAGAATATTGTGTCCCAGGTATGTATATTCTTGGACATTCTCAATTCTTTTTCCGTCCACGTTGATTTCAAGCCTTTCCATGCCCATCACCTTGGTCTTTGCCAGGTTCATATTCAAACCTACAGATTTGGATGCATCGTTTAGTTCTTTCAGCATTTCAGCTAGTTCCTCCGGAGTGTTGCTCACGAGTAGAGAAACATGCCATCTCCAGAAAATATAATAATACTTCTAGAAAACTGACGTTTTCATTCGTATTAATCATTTAATATGGAGTTTTACATCATTGTTCAAGAAACAATAAATGCATTATTAAGGTCCGTAAAATTTCCTATCTCGGTTACATCTTGCGTGAAGACTTATGATAATGGGAAATTTTGAAGGACGACGTGGACCCGGCAAAGGGCAAGTGCAGCGGACTGAAATAAATAGGTGTAAAGGAGTTATTCCGGGCTACGCTAGACAGAGAGGACTTTGCATAAGCGATGTCCAACGTTCAGTAAACCTGATATTTATTTATTTTTGACAAAAACGCCGCAAGGGATTTTACAAAAAATTACATGTTTAGTAACAAAGTTAATTAATATTTGCACACATAAACATACAACTAACATATAACGGCAAAACACAAAAACGAGAATAAGGATAAAAAATATTGAATGTCGGCCATGTGAGGAGTCGGAGAAATCGACGCGCGTGCATGACACGATGTATGAATGTTGAGGAAGTAAGAGAAATATGTCAGGAAAGAAAAGTGTGGCAGTTCATTCTTTCTGCCTACCCCTTCGGGAGACGGCGTGATGGTTAGTTAGTTAGGATAACATTATAGAAATTACGTACATGAGATAGAAAAGAAACACATTCATAACCATAATTTGACTGTGAATAGTCGAAAAGGGCAAGTGTAGTGGATTGAAATAAATAAGTATGGTACAGGAAGAAGTGATTTTATGTCAATTTCCAATGTCTCTCTCTATTTCTCGCCTTTTTGTTCCTTTTCGCACAATTAAACAATGTTAATGCAGAAAGCACATTTCTATTGATCCCTTTGATTCTTCCGTTCCGTCCCAGGGAAAATAAATGATGACCGCAGAGTCTCGGTTGTAAAATATTAATTATTGGCGAGACTAAAGAGACCGCTATGGTTCTGTCGGGACGTTTCTTTAGTCGGAATTGATATAAATATCTTCTGGGAACAATGTGCACAGGACACGCGTCGTCCAAACCAGTTGTTTTGTTTGACCGTTACAAAACGTTGTCATATTTCACCTTCGATGTCGGTTCATCTCCACACGCGGTGTTGTCTTTAATCATTCTCGTTTCTTTATTTGTTGGATCACATTCTTGTTACGATGTGATGTATTGTCGAAGCCAACATTAAAACTGTCACAGGCATGACACACTGATTTAGTATTTACGGTGTATTATAATTGTTTTTTTTAACTGATATTGTCATTAAACATTAGACTATTGAAATTAATACATACGTACATTATTTTAATAATAAAAAAACGTTTACATTCGAAATTTTATAATATACCAAAAATAGCTTTTTATTTACTAATTAAGTATACAATTTATCGATTCATGTAAAATATGTTTTTTTGTTGTTATTATTATAAGCATTCACTCTGTGGTCATCTATAATCCCATAACCCTTTATAACAACACGTGACAATTATGTTCTAATTTCTAATGCATTGAATGAAAATCTGTCTCCTTATTTTATTATTTTTTTTTTATAAGAAGACAGCTCTCTTGCTTCATGTTTTTGTGTAAACCTTTAGATTAGTTAAGTGTTTTAAATAATTTCTTCATAATTGAAAATTTCTTATACAATATGACGTAAATGAAACAAACAGTTTTTATACTGTATTCCCATATAATTATTCGAATTAAAAAATATCTAAATAATACTTTTTGTTTGCGGAAAGCTATCAAAACACTTGCCGCATATTTTATAACTAACGACCTTCGTGGCCGAGTGGCAAGCGCTATGACTGTTTCACCGAGGGTCCCGGGTTCGATTCACAACGATGGCAGTGTGATTGTCACATTGTGTTTTGTCTGGTGTAGAATTCATGTGACAATAAAATTGCGATAGATAAGCTACCTATATACACATAAGAATCAATATGATAGCTACTGTCTCCATAGATATACCCTAAATGTTCTGACTGAGGATTTACGTTTTTTTCTCAACTGTAAGGCGAATGTCGGAACATATAATATGTAGATAGTCATGGACCCCAGAGTTTGTAGTTGAGAGTAAGTTAATAATTTAGTTAATAATTGAGCTAAGTGTTTGAGACTTTAAGCTCTGTAGTTGAAAGTTAACACAAAATATAAAAATTAAATTTTATATCAACTACAAATATCCTTGAGATAATCATAAGCAAGGATCATAACAATGTATTTTGAAACCAATAAAGCAAAAAAGATATGATAGCTATACCGTTTGCATCGATTTGGGTCGTTCTGTTATGCTGTTAAGAGCGATTCAACAAAATAATAATCAATTAAAATAGATAATTAATACGAATGAAAACGTCAGTTTTCTAGAAGTTTTATTATATTTTATAGGTGTCATTCCTCCATTCTGAACATGTCATTTCTTCATTCTGAACATGTCATTCATTCATAAAATATAGTAAAATTTCTAGAAAACTGACGTTTTCATTCGTATTAATTATTTAATTTGGAGTTTTACATCATTGTTCAAGAAATAATAAATAATCAAAATACATTTAAAACGTTGTAGTAGCATGTAGGTAACATTGTTATATTGACTTCACTCTGGACTCTAGAATTGTAAAATGTTCCTACTGAGGTTTAAGCGGCGGAGTTGTAAAAATTTATTTGATTACATTCGTGCACGTTACTTTCTGTCGGCTTTCGCCGGACACTGAATTTAATATTCCCAGCCCCGTCCTCTGCCTAACGTAGTGTGGTGTCCACCGCACAGTGTATAATACAATCGTATGTCATTTGTGCACCAACACTGCGGCACCCTGCTTGCTATTCATTCCGCGGTGTCCGTCCAAAAAAACGGTTAATCCATTGACAAGAGGCGCGCATGTTCATTTTTATTGTTTAAATATCGTTTCCGAGAAACGCTGCCAGCCTAGTGCTATCATCCCACCTGATCAAAATGGAAAACTTTCGTCTTGCGGAGTTTGGTGCGGTGTTCATTAAAATAACTCACAGCTCACACGGCTCCCGGTAATATGCAGTCAATTGAATGTATACTTGGAACGCATCATACAACTTATAAAATTCCAACTGTATAATCTTTGAACCAACCACATGTTTTTTATCTCGCTTATTCTACATATGAAGACTACAGGGGAAAAAACAAGGAATGTCAGTTAAAATTCAAAATAAATGTAATAATGCCTTCTAGCGGCTATTGTACGTATCTATCCACAGTAAAATTTTCATATTCAAAAATCATGTGTGTCATCGACTATGGCCAGATAATCGATTGCTAATTGCTAAGAAATATATAGACTTTGAATAGCTTTATTCTCAATTTATTCAAATTAACCTTCTACTGACATTTCTTGTTTTTCCCTGTAGTCTTCAAATATCCATAAATGTTTATCACACTAATAAATACACAATTGATTTTGAATAAACTTAAAGCGTTAATGCTGTGGAATTCCATAATGACGATTTAAAAAAAAAACAGATTTTTTCCACTTTTCAGTAATGTTTCGAAGGTTTTACACTTTCATCATTGGTATAATGATATAAACTCGTATCGTTCTCAACAAAGACAATAAACTATCACGCCGCTTTCCCGCAAGGGTAGGCAGAGAGAAAGGACACACTAGTCTATCCTGACGCACGTCTAACTTTCTCCACATTAAGTCATGCACGCACGTCGATTCTTCCGACTTCTAACATGGCCGACCTTTAAAAGTCATGTGTTATAATTAAATATGATTTAAAATTCATTTTTTGAATCGTCGTCGAAGCAAGGGCAGACACAGTAGGGACCAAACAAGTTTTCAGGACTTCGACACTGAGGACGATAGCAGGCAAGACACAGAGATCGCGTGAGGAACACTAGAATAAGAGAGATATGCGTTGAGGTAGGTTGAGGATATTATAAGATGGAGCAGACAGCGAAAAAGGGACTGGTACGGTCATGTTCAAAAAATGGACACCATCAGACTCCCCTATATTACATTACATAATCAGCCTCATGGGACTCGTCCTCCTAAAAGACGGAAGGACAGCTGGGAGTCTACTTTACAGGAGGAGCAACACTCTGGAGAACAGACCACATAGGTCTATATCAAGGAAGAAGAAGAAGATATTCAATCATATCGTTATCCCGATGATGAAGATAAAAAACCTTCGATACATGTCGAAAAATAAACCCAAAAGTGGAAAAAATTGTGTTTTAATTCATAAAAAGTACACAATTGAATTTTTTGTTATTTTATAAAAGTATTTGTGGCTTATCCGGTGAAGCTGAACAATGAAGGAACACTGGTTTCCCTGAAGTATCTTTCTCAGAAGAATATTATTACACGGGTTGTCTAGGTACATTAGGTACGTTGCGTCTCTGTGGGGGTTTATACTAATATGGTGATGAAATCTAACGCGAAACAGATTGCATATTGATGTGACGCCGCTATGAATTTTGATCGCTTTGAAATACACACCGGTCGGTTCATTTCACTTGTTAACTTCAGTCAGAAAATACACGTGTATGCAAACATATATGGCATATCCATAATGAATGCGGCGGCGCGATTAATTTTTGGTGCATCGAAATTCACTCGTGTAACCTCAACGCTCTATCGACTTCACTAGTTAAGATTACCTGAGCGAATTAATTATAAACTATGTATATTTGTTCACTACGGCTTACATAGACAAGCACCCCACTACCTCACAGACTTACAAGCTCATCGACTTGAATCATCGGTAGTCAACGCTACGAATCTACAAATAAACTTCTTGTCCCGCGGCATCAAGGAGCTTCAAATTTCGCGGATCGTGCTATTGACATTGGTGGATCGGCGCCGTGGAACAGACTGCCCTACCATATTCGCAATTAAGACAACGAAGGAGTTTTCTCTCTCTTTCTCTGGTTTCAATCCTGGGATTGGTTTGCAGCAATTTCTTCTATTCTTCTCTTCCATTCTTTCCTGTCTTGTGCGGCTCTTGAAATCTGCATATGATGAGCAGCGCACGTCCACCAACAGGTCCTCCAGTTACTCTCGGCGTGGGCGTCCCCTAGAGTTTGTCCCCTTAATTATACTCTCCATTATGGCACGCAAGAGACCTTCTAGTCGTATTACATGGCCGATCCATCTTGCACGCCTTTCGGACAAGGTCCTGAGCAGGTGCCTTCCTCCTTTGATTCTTTGGAGAACCTCCTCATTTTTAATGTGGTCTCTCCAGGAAATTCCTAATAGTCTTCTATAGGACCACATCTCAAAAGCCAGTAGTCTCCGTTTATCTATTTCGGATAGGCACCATGTCTCGCAGCCGCACATCAAGATACTTCATATGTCTTGATGAGGAGAATTCTCAGTTTCAGGTCTATATTATTCGATTCTATTATTTTCGACCTTTTATTAAATGCAAGCCTAGCCTGATGTATACGGCTGTCGACCTCAGTTTTCAGAATCTCTTAAATCAGTTATTTTTAAGATAAGCTTTCTAGAAGAAGAACGCCCTTGAAGTGAATTTCTCACTAAAATGGCGCTGTAAAAATTGTCATCATTATGCATTACATAGCTTTCTGACCATCTTAAATTATATAATACATCTTAGTTTTTTTTAAAGTTTTCATTGTGATGTTTAAAGTGTCGAGAGATATAAACTATCCATATTCCAACAACAACAAATCATCACGCCGACCTAGGGGTAGGCAGAGAGAATGGACCGCCACACCACTCTATCATGACACACTCTAGATTCCTCTACATTCATACAACGAGTCATACGTGGGCGTCGATTCTTCCGACTTCTAACACGACCAACCTTTAAAATTTGATTAATTTGGTCATGCCATGTTTTCCTCCAAATGCAAAATGTCACATGTTCTGTTGAAAATTTAGTTTTTCAGAAGACATATTCGTTGACAAAAAATCTATGTAATTAATTATATAGTTTTTTCATTTATCATGCTATTGCTTACAGTAATACAAGTCGGTAATTGTTTGGCAAAAGGTCCCAGATGCGTTTTTTGTGAAATTGAGTTAAATATACCATCAGTATTATTTTGACAAAACGTTAGAGCCGTTGCATTCAACCCCTGTTTTTGTATTTTTTTGTTTTAATTTAGTTACTGAAATATCTTGTAGATAACGTTATGCTACCTAAATTGACATTTGAAACAAACAATTTAGAACAAATATAACATTTATTAATAAATAATCAAAATAATGTGAAAATCTTATTTTTGCTCTCCTGTAAAATTCATTGAAAAAAAAAACAGTTGGGACCTTTTGCCAAATAGGTACCGAAGTCTACATTTTGCAATCGGGAGAAAAAAAAACTTGAAAAAGCAAAAAAAAATCAATGTTTTGCCACATGTTTCAACTTTTTAATAAGATGTTTCGCTGTCGGAAAATCGTGTTCATAGTACGCTGGCGAGTGCGAGAGTTGAAACAAAGAAGTAGGAAGAAGAAAAAAACCCAAGGAAGGCGCTGTAACCTGTTTATCGTGTCTTTCATTAAATTCCTGAAAACATTTCCCTCGCTCCGCGGACCGATATTGCACGCGGGGAGCAGCCAGCACGCGCGCCGCCCCCCACCCCCACCTCATCTCAGATAATGCCGTTTTTGTTTTTCCAGCTGCGATTTATTACACATATTATGATGTATCATTATGCTTTGTTGCCTTTTTATTAAAGTGAGATATTTATTAAAATATAGATGTTACATTTTGTATATTCTTGCGCTACACATACGTCGTATATAACTAACAACAAAATAATAATAGACGACCTTCGTGGCAGAATGGCAGGAGCTATGACTGCCACACCGAAGGTAAGGAATTGTCACACTGTTTTTGATCTGGTGTAGAATTTACGTGACAATAAATTGGTGATAGATTAGCTACCTATTACATGTCAGAAGAGAGAAGAGAGAACTAATAACAAATTAAATAGTCCGTTGTTTCGGCCGAAACACTATGATACTTCAACATTATTACTGTTAAAATTAAAAACACTGTTGTAATATTCACTGAGAGTGTCACGACAGCTGTTTCGCTAACCGATGTTGGCATCATCAGGTGTTAAAATAAACAGAATACAGTTTATTATAACACATCTGATCGGTTGGCGAAACAGTAGTCGCGACACTCTCAGCGAATAAAAATAAATTGTGATATTATAAGAGTGTTTTAAATTTCAACAGTAAAAACAATTTGTATACAGTAATTTGGTCCAAAAGTCCTTTTGTTGACTCAATAAAATTTAAAAAAATAAATGAAAAAAATAAATAACCTAAAATTGGAAAAAAATCGTCTTTATGAATTTCACAATGTGAACGCATTAAATTTGGTAGGTAGAGCAATATCTTTGCTTAATCGTATTGGCTCATCTGAGGGAAGTACTATCTTTATTATAATTGTTTGGTATATTTATTTGATTAATTTGTCATGCATCTTATGTTTCTCGCTCTTTTTATTATTATATATTACTTATTATTGTGTATCTCCAACTTGTATCTTTAGTGTATTGGAAAAAAAAAATCTGTAATGCTTTAGATATGTTTAAAATAAATAAATGAAATGAGAGTTTGTCTAAAAATAATATGTATTTTTTATTGCCAATCATTCCGGAGTGTTTTCGTTAATTGCTTTATTAGTGGCAGTATGTCGCCTGGTGTGGTGTGTACATAGGTACTCGGGCTCCCCTCCCCGGGGCTAATCGCGTCGCAAGCGTCCATCCGACCGCCCCGTAAATTAGCCGAGTTTTCCTCTAATGCAGTAAGCATGTCGCCCGATATCTGATTTCCTATATTATTGGCCGAGGGCTGCCCCCCCACCCATTCCCACTGCCCGCTGCCCGCCAACTTTCAATTGCTTTCATTATTACTCACGATGGCTCGCCTCGGGGAATAATCATTGTTTCATGTTAAACGGAATACATTAATTCCTTACTATATCACTCTCGATCTATTCGTTGTCAGATATGATAAGGTATATTGTAAATTAAGATCCTCTATTAGAATCACATTGAGAGAATATGTGGAGTTGCACTGAAAATGTTGGGATTTATTCTCCGAACTGGTAGGGTTTTCATGAGTTTTTGCGAATTTTGTATAACTCATTGGTCCGGAGCCGGCTCGAGTGTGGCTCGGTGATATGGAGTCCCCACGAGGCGAGATACTCGCTCATGTTAGAGAGGGTTCAGAAAAGATTTCTGAGATATCTCTACATGAGGGAGTTTGGTAGCTATCCGTGACTTTATCCCACTGCATTCCTCTTGGGCATGCCGGGGACCAATAGTTTACAGATAAGAAGAGATGGGTGCACACTTACACATATATTCAGACTTATCAGAGGATTCTTTGAGAATTCCGTCATCTTGGAGGTTATCCATTTTTATGTTCCGGATGGTTACCTTCGACAGCGTCAGCACAGACTGTTTTATCTCCCAGCATGCAGAACCAACCTGCCTCTGGTGATGCCGGTGGGGAGAACAATCAAACTGCTGGACATGATCGCTTCGGAGATCGATGTCTTTCATATTCGTGAAAGTACGTTCAGAAGACAAATACTCTTGACTTGGAGAGTATCTTGTATTCCTAATGTCGAACCATCTCTCACGCGTTCCTAGTATTATATATTTATTATATTTTACCTGTTCTCAATAGATGTCTTAAACTATAAAAATTGTTTGTAATATCTTTTGAGAAAATAAACTGATTTGATATAAATATTTCTTCTTTATGTGAGACTGACCTGAAATAAGTATATTTGGTATCGAAACAGAAATAATATATTTAAAACGTGTATTTTTTTCCGAGTTCAGATCACATCAAATCAATCAAATCAGTTTATTTCATCAATAAACATTACAAATTTAATTTTTAAGACATCTATTGATAACAGGTAAATATATTGTGTATAGTATCTTCTCTTCTTCTTCTTCCTCAGCCTATTCCCGTCCACTCCTGGACGAACGCCTCCTCCATTCGCTTCCATGTCACTCTCTCCTGTGTAGACTGATGAGGATGATCTGAACAGACGTGTCTATGATCGCTTAACCGAACCAATGACAGGTCATAATTCCTGTAAAAGCCTCGACCCCCATATTCTGTTTCCAAATAATTTACATTTTCGTCTGTATTGAGATACAATTAATTCTAAACGTTTTAAATTATATAAATAATACATATATAAATTTCATTGAAGATGCTTTCATATCAGATTATGGATTATTCTCAGTCGTCGGTTGAACCATATTTTGAGGTTTGTATGTCTTTCATTCAAACTGTATACAGCGAGACTTATGACACCATAGCGAAATAGCGAGCATTGTGATTTGGTTTCTGGCATCAGTACCGGCTTAAGCTTTTCTCTAATTTTCAATATGATCATTTTTCATGCACTAAATAGGCAATGACAAATTACGGAAAACATCGATTTGAATGGATGGTGTTTCCGAACCTCGTCTGTCTCATGCACATAAAGCACCGGATAATAGTCGATTGTGCTAGAGGCCTGTGTGTTCCCATTCGGTGCTGGGGCTCGCGGCTCGCGTGTGGAGGGCCCTCCTCGGAGTCATGGCGGCTGCGTTTAGTATTCCACATACGGTATAATGTCGTGACTGGGTGTAGGATCCGCGGCTTTTGTCTCCCGAGCGCTCGGCCCACCGATGAGACTATCCTCAAAAATCGTTCCCACCTCGTGTCTGCCGGCCGCGACATACCGGGCACCGGGTATTGCCATTGTTTTTAACCGAGTACTCTCTGGACTCTACGGCAGGTAATTTATGGTCGTAACGGTGTTTTTATTTTTAACCTTATAAGAATTAACAATTCGATTCTTATAACTAACTAACTAACCATCACGCCGTCTCCCCGAAGGGGTAGGCAGAAAGAATGGACTGCCACGCTTTTCTTTCCTGACATATTTCTCTCGCTCCCTCAACATTCATACATCGTGTCATGCACGCGCGTCGATTTCTCCGACTCCTCACATGGTCGACATTTAATATTTGATCTATTTGATCGTGCCACGTTTTCCTCGGGTCTTCCTCTATTTCTGGTTCCATTTACATCGTTAACACATACTTTTTTACCATTCTTTCTTCATTCATTCTTTCCATATGTCCAAACCATTTTGATGATCCTTTCATTATTTTGTTTATAACACCATCATTCGCACCACATTCACTTCTCATATTTCCATTCGACACTATATCATATATGGAGTATCCACACATTCATCTAAGAGATCTCATTTCTACTGCATTTATTCTACTTTCATCCTTCTTTTACCAGTTCCATGCTTCGCTTCGATTCGATTTGATTTTGGCAGTGCACAATGGTGTTCTTGTACCGACCCTTATGTAGAAGCGAGAGAAATATGTCAGTGAAAAAAAGTGTGGCAGTTCATTCTTTCTGCCTACGCATTCGGGGAGACGGCGTGATGGTTAGTTTATTAGTTTAGTTCATTATAAATAATAAAATTTAAAAAAATCCTTTATAATATATACTTACTATGTAAAAAGGTGCCCACACACGGTGTAACTATAACTATAACACCCGGCGCTCCCGGAAACGACATATAGTCGACCAAACCTTCCACCACAATAGCAATAAGAGTGATAAACCAATTTTCAGGACGATCCTACACAAAACTAGCCACCTTACAATTGACACGAATAAAAATACGATCTTCTATATTCGCCATACTTTGTGTTGTTATGATGCTTAATTTCTCTTTTTCTTTTTTATGTACTCTGTATATACAACACTTATATTTAAAAAAAAAATTACATAGACATATTTATCATATTATAAAGATACATATTTAAACAAACAAACCATCACGCCGTTTCCCCGCAGGGGTAGGCAAAGAGAATGGACCGCCACACTACCCTATCCTGGCAAACCTCTCTAGATTCCTCCACATTCATACAACGAGTCATACACGCACGTCGATTCCTCCGTCTTCTAACATGACCAACCTTTAAAATTTGATTAATTTGGTCATGCCATGTTTTCCTCGGTCTGCCTCGACTTCGTACCCCATTTACATCGTTAACGTATACTTTCTTAACCATTCTTTCTCCATCCATGCGTTACATAAGTCCGAACCAACGCAGCGATCCTTTCATAATTTTGTTCATAATACCTTCTTCCGCTCTACATTCCTTTCTTATATCAGCATAAAATACTATAATATTATTATATGTATCACTGAAGATAGACTGGTTGTCCGAAACATGTCTATGTAATTTTATTATTTTAATATAAGTGTTAATATCAGATTTTACGGCTTCGACCGGTTTCGGTAACGCGCTGTCATCTTCTGGTCCAGACCAGAAGAGAGCAGCGAGCTGCCGAAATTAAACTAAATATGTGTTCTAAAGTTTTTTATTTTAGTTTCATCATTCTTATCACATTTTTTAAATACAAAAAAAAATCAATCGGAATTGTATTCACTTTAACCTTTAGAACTCTAAGCAAACGTTACTGTCTCATCGCTACATGGTACATTGATTATATCAGTTTTTTTTTAAGATAATTAATAAATCAATAAATCCTGATGCACACGACTTATTACTCTGACTAAAGTCAGCCGTAGCGGGCAGATAGTTAAAGCCATTGTTTTTATTATATTATATTTCTTTAATATCCGTATTAAATGCGCCGATCGATAGATTCGAAGCGCTGTAAGTGTAATATCATGTCTTAAGTCTCCATAAGTGCAGACGCGATCCTCAAAGGTGCTTTCTAGACGAGGCGAGCGTCGCCTCCAGGAGGGGATTCACAGCTCGCAGTCTCGGCCCGCGGCTGTTCCCGCTCCTAATAAGCTACCATCCTCTGTACTAATAAGCTTGGGTACTTTAGCACACACTTACCTCCTTATCTCCTCTGCATCTGTTTTATTAACACCGTGTCGATGGTTCGCCATTCGAGGCTGCGCCGAACCCCGCCGAAGATCGCTATCCGGGCGAGATGAATTATTGCGCCCGAGATGATCATGCTCTCCATTCTCCCACAGCCGGCCCGTTTCTCTCGCTGAGACATTAACTCTTTCCGTGTATCTTAAAGGTTATTTACGAAAGGATACAACATTATGTACTCTAATTATTCATATTTTTTTTCTTGAACTATAATTTAAAACTCGATAATAAAATAATTTAAACGAATGAAAACGTCTGTTTTCTAGAAGTTTTATTATATTTTATGGAAATGACACGTTTCCCCTTTCTAAGGCAATTGATAATGCCTTAACAAGGCAAAACATATCATTCCTATAATAAATTAGATAAACTTAAGGCGTTTACACCGGGAATTCCATAAACACGAATTTTTATGAATTAAAACACTGTTTTTTCCACTTTTGAGTTTATTTTTCTCGACATGTTTCATTTTCATTTCATTTATTTATTTTAAACATATCTAAAGCATTACAGATTTTTTTTTCCAATACACTTACTAGTTTATATCGTTCTCCCGATGATGAAGGTGTAAGCCTTCGAAACATGTCGAGAAAAATAAAATCATAAGTGGAAAAAACACTTTTAATTCATAAAAATTCCCATAAAATATAATACAACTTATAGAAAACAGATTTTTTCATTCGTTTATTCAATTAATACAGTTTAAGTTAAGTGGCTTTATTTTTTATGTTTTAAAATTGCATTTGTCTGTCGCCCTTTTCACTTTACACAAATAACACGTTTTCTGGATTGGAGATGAAAAAATAAATTATTATGAAGCACTCTCCCAAGGAAACCTAGTTGCTTAATTGAAGAAATTCTCCTTGATCCCGCCTTTGCCCGGCGATTGCAGAGGAGGTTAAAAAGTTCCCACTCCTTTATTTCTTAGAATTTTCTCTAATTGTCGCATAAATTAATTCGGCGGAGAACATCCCGCCAACCCTTATCTTCCCCCCTTTCCGCTTTTTCACTCGGTTTTTAATTTTTAGAGGAGAATTCTCCGTCTGAAGGGGCACTCGGACAGCCGCCCCCTTCGCCCCCCGTACGACCCTATCCCCTATTCGTTTTTTGAAAAAAAAAATGAAGTACCTAACTAGCCCCAGTCTTTTTGTTCGCGAACGAATAATTCATGTCCTCTTTGTGTAACTGGAGTCTTGCCACGAAGTCGGCGCGGCGTTAATTATTTAACAAAAAGAGCATCGGGTATTTTTTTGTGTTTGCATAATTTTACGTCGGGTTTTATTGTGTCTTTATAAAATTGAAGTGAGGTCATTTGCCCAGGCATTTCGTAATTCACTTGTGAGAAATGAACCAAGGTCTATGCTAATCTCGTGCGAAAGTTAACGTGCATTATGATTTTTTTCCCGTTATTATGATAATTTCCAACGTAACGATGAAGCGGAACGTAAAGCGACGTGAACGCGTTACACCGCGTCGAGTTACCGACGTTGCTTCTGACGCTTGATAGCAATAACTAGAAAATTGAACATCGCGTAATCGTGATAAAATCATATCTCTGAGAATAATTTAATACAATGAAATGAGATCACTGACAATGACAACTGCGATATAAGGAAGAAATGTAAGGCAGACGATTGCATCAAATAAAATTAAAAAAAAGTATCCCTGAGATGATTTGGACACACGAAACGAATGAATGAGGGAAGAATGGTTAAAAAATTGTACACAAGCAGTGTGAATGGAAAAATAATTCGAGGGCATCTTCTTCTCCGGTCTCAATCTAAAGATTGCTCTGCAGCAAGGCGATGAATCTCCTCTTCCACTCCGCTCGGTCCTCGGCAACTCTTTTCAACTCCGCGTAGGAGGTGCAGCCCATATCTCGGCAAATCTGGTCTAGGCACTCCTGGCGAGGTCGTCATCTGCCAATCGATCCCTCGACCATTCGCTCCAATACATCATGCAGGAAACATCCGTGTCGCAACACATGACCAATCCATCTCGCGCGCCTCTCCGCTATGGTGTTCAACATGTGCCTATTATCTTCAACTCTGCTGAGAACCTCTTCATTTGTAACGTGGTCCCTCGTTCGTCGGTAGGTCCACATTTCAAACACTTCCAGCCGTTTGCGATCTCTTTCGCCCAGGCACCAAGTTTCGCAGCCGTATAGTCAAACACTCCACACCAATGTTTTTATCAGTTGTTTACGGAGGTTTAGGTCTATGTTATTGGACTCGAATATTTTAGCTTTGTTGTTGAAGGCAAGTTTAGCCTGGTGGATACGCCTATCGACGTCTTTCTTTGATCGACCATCCCATGTAATGCTGCTCCCCAGGAAAACAAAAGTTCTTCCTTATATATCGCTTGGAAAGCATGGCATGTCCAAATTAATAAATTGTTAAAAGGCGGCCACATTCGAAGTCGGAAAAATCAACAAACGTGCTTGTTACGATGTAAAAATGTAGAGGAAGCTCGAGAGGTATCGGGACAGGAATGTGGCGGTCCATCCTCTCTTTCTTCCCCTCCGGAGAAACGGGGTGAGGTTAGTTAGTTAGTTAGTAGTTGATTACTTTCGAGCACGATAAGTGGATATACTATTACGTATGTAGATGATCGGGTATGGTGCTTGTCACATCATTTGCTGCAGTAAAGCTGGGCGCCATTCCTCTCGGCCGGTATCACTTGGGCTAAAACGTTTCTCGGAATCTGGAAAGTGATCATCTAATCTCGGGTGGAAATCTGCCTTGGGGACCGCACGATACACATTGGAATACGGATCCATTGCAATTATTCTAATCACGGCGCGCATGTAATCATGCACATTATTTATTGGCTGCATTACAAAGAATCCGGTGTTAATTATAGCTTGCTCCGAGTTTTCAAGGCGTTCGGGGGGAGGGAAGGAAACTTCTTGGAAAATGACACCTTCCTAACTTCGTGTCTCATTATTAATGGATGATGTAAACATCGAGAATACATTGTTCGGATTGTTTTGTCATCTTATTAATAGTTAGTTGATTCTATTCCATATTTGTTAGGAAAATCTAATAACGCATATTATTATTATTAATAATAATAGATGGTTTGGACATATGGAACTAATGGACGAGAGAACAATGGTTAAAATGTTGTATACAAGCAGTTTGAGTGGAAAGAGAAGCCGTGGAAGACCAAGGAAAGCATGGCTTTTCAGTATTTGACCAAATTAATCAAATACTGAAAAGCGACCACATTCGAAGTCGGAAAAATCGACGAGCGTGCATGTTACAATTTATGAATGTAAAGGAAGCTAGAGAGGTATGTCAGGATAGATACTCTCTGCGTTATGGTTAGTTAGTTAAAATAATAATATTTTCGACAAATCGATATTAAATAGGATCACGTCGCGAATCACAGCATGTTGAAGATGAAGAAGATATTGAAAATTGTTTCTATATTCACCATTACTTTGTATTATGGATTCACATTTAAATGTTAAAAAAAGTACATGTATCTTTACAACATTGTATTGCACTTTTTACATAGACACCCTTTCTAAGTGTAGAACTTTTTAATTTCATTAATGTAGCATGTTAAAATTTCTACACTGTGAAAGGGCGACAGTGGCCCTAAACATATTTGCAATAAAACGTGAAAATACAATGTTTAAAAAAAATATGTATAATCAAACGTTATTAAATACTTAATTGTTTCTTGAACAATGGTGTTAAACTTCACAATAAATAATAAACCCATAATTCATTTTTATGGAAACGTCTGTTTTATAGAAACTTTATTTGATTTTATGGAAATAGTATGTTTCATCTTTTTTTAGAAATTAAATGAATTCTTAAATATTTTTAACGCAGCTTTATTTAACATATTTTTTATTAATCTCCTTGAAAAATAAAATAGAATGATGTTACAACGGAACTTGAGGGTTTTATAAATTTCTGCGTGAGTTCTGACAAAATGAGTTACAAAAATATAAGTTTATTCTTTAAATGATGAACAATTGTATTTGAATTATTTATTGTTTCTTGAACAATGATGTAAAACTCCATATTAATTAATTAATTAACTTTTCTAAAGCATTATCAAATATAATAAAACTTCTAGGTAACTCATTCGTATTAATTATTTAATATGGAAATCAAGAAACAATAAACAAATTTTAGAATTCGTACAATTTGAATGATGATGTGTCGTCAGTACACATCTCACTTTTCCGATCGTAAATTGTCTGCGAGTTTTATTTGATACTTTTCTTCTACGAAAGACTTCTCTGCAGCCTGTTGGCTATTTACAATACAAAACGTTCGAGTTTAGAACCCGAGTGGTACGTCTTGGTCGGGTTACCGAGTGTGCATTCTGGTCCGTACGCGGACGTCTCTATCTCAAGCGGTGGTGTTTAGTGCCCCGTCAGCGCTGGCCGAACAATGGAGACATCGCGTTATGGGCATGGCCGGATGGCCGGTGACGGGGACACCGCTTGTTGCATAGAGATCGGCCCGAGTCGCGTGAACCTCGTCTCGGAGTTGCATATAAATAAGTCATCACATTTCACACAACCATCACGTATTTTATTTTTTATATACTATATTAACATGTATTGATTTAAATACACGCTGAAAAATATGATTAAACATATAATAACACAACATTTCGAATGCTTACAAATACTTGTAGACAAATACTGGATTTAACCCATTGCGGGTTAGTCATTTTTAACGATTAATTGTATCTCAATAAAGACGAAGATGTTAATTGTTTTTGGGAAACAGAATATGGTGGTCGAGGCGCTTATTGGACTTATGACCTGTCATTGGTCATATAATATCACGTTTTTTTACAAATTAAAACACTGTTTTTTCCACTTTTGCGTTTATTTTTCTCGACATGTTTTGAAAATTTTATACCATCATCGTCAGAGTTTATGTCGTTCTCCCGATGTTGAATGCGTAAAATCTTCGAAATATATCGAGAAAAATAAACTTAAAAGTGGAAATAACAGTGTTTTGATTTATATAAAAAAAATCGTCATTATGTATTCCACAGTGTTAACGTCTTAAGTTTGTAAAGCATAAATAAGTTATGGAGGGAATGGTCGAGGGATCGATTGACAGAGGACGACCTCGCCAGGAGTACCTAGACCAGATTTGCCGAGATATGGGCTGCACCTCTTATGCGGAGTTGAAGAGAGTTGCCGACGACCGAGCGGAGTGGAAGAGGAGATGTGTCGCCTTGCTGCAGACCAATCATTAGATTGAGACACCTTTATATTCAGTTTTTCTTCTTCTTTCTATAGATCTTGTGATCTTTAGTTAGGATATCAATATATTGATAAACTCGTGCAACTTTCTCTCTGTCTCTTTGGTGGTCATCCTATTGGACGAAACGACGATCCTCTAGAATATCGTCTATTATGATCTTGGGTATTCTCGCTGGGTTCATCTTTTCAATGTGGTCTCTCCAGAATTGTGTTCTCTATCTACTCCATCTCCCAATGTCCTATATATTGCAGGTTCTGAGAATCTCTCCGTTAGGTATCCTGTTTTCTGGATTCTATCAACGAGGTGGGAATGGTTTTGGAAATATATTTGTGTTTTCATTACTTTATCTTCAGAGATAACTATTTATAATATTATGCTATTTTTTAATTTAGTGCTTACAACCGAAGTATACAATTCACGTCCATATATTGCGATATAATTTAATTATCTACGAAATCTATTGACATCAATTTATAAATGCAGATATTTGAAAAGCTGTATACATCTTTTTTTCGTTACCGTTTCAGTGCTAACCTAGTCGTTTACGATTATCGGATTTTATTGTGTTTATGTTGTTTTTTCACTGAGGGTGATCCAGCCAATCACTTGTAATTAAATGGATATCTCCTTACATTCAATAGAATTCAAACGTCCGGAGTGAAATCAAATGTTCTTTTGATGAACACCCCACAAGCCGTCAATTATGCCGACTCGTACATCCAACGACTCAATGTCTCGATGCAATTAATTACGCGGCTCATTGAAAACTATGCGTATTATACGCGTGTTTTAGTTCAGTGATTGACCATTTTTATTTTTTTGTTACGCTATATTTAATCAATCTAATTTACGAACATTTGTACTTCAGAGATCAATATCTTTCATATCACATGAAAATGTAATTTTGATTTCTAGAGAGTTGGACCGGTTTAATCACAAATTAACGTCTTGTATTAATAAACCATTTGGTGTATCAACTCATTTTTATTTAAAGATTGTTGAAATTATAACCTGCTTCGAAAAACAACTGTTAAAATCGTCTCGATTTATATCAAATCAAATCAAATCAAATCAGTTTATTAAATTAATAGACATTACAAACAGGAAAATGTTTAAGGCATCTATTAAGTACAGGTAAAATATCATAAAAATATTACAACAAAGTACCAGGAACGCATTAGAGATGGTTCGACATTAGGAAGACAAGATACTTTATATAATTAATGTTTGCTCGTTTTTCGTATCTAATGGGATTTACGCAGTATCCATTTTTAAATACAAACAGTATCAGAGGTTTCTTGAATATTGATGCAAAACACCATATTAAATTATTATCACGGATGAAAATGTCAGTTTTCTAGATGTTGTATTATATTTTATGGGAATGACATATTTCGCCCTTCTAAGGCATTATCAAATGTGGCGAAATTGTAGCTCTTTGCTGTTTATATACATTAGTAAATGGAGCAGAATATAGACATTAACGTAAATTGATGTGGCTTTATACACTTTTAACAAATAATTATTTGGGTAGGTCCAGAAATATTGGAAAGTGTTTCTTGGAACTCGTTAAGAAATTTTATAACAATGATTACATTGTTAAGTAATACTTATATTATATTATATAAATCAAAAAAAATTATATGAGGTAGAACGAAATGAAGTGTTTCTAAGAAAAACGTATTTTTACAAATTGTTTACAAATGATTTTACATATTTCAAGGTGACTAATAATTCTATGTTCGAGTATTACCTATATTTAAATCGTCTTCCTTCGTTGCGCCGACTCAATCGATGTATTCTTCTCTTCTGCATCTGATATAAAATAAATACGGTGCAAAATCAAGGGTTCTTTGAATATAATTATAAATCGGAACTACATTAAAGAGTGTGGATGAATATACGAATATGTTAGTTTGTTCATTGATTAAAGTTAAATTAGGGTTTTTGTTATGCTTATTATTTTCTAATTGTTCCAATTGGTTTAGGGTGTACCCTTTATTATGAATGTGAAGCGGAATTGGTACGTTCTTTCTGTCTAGTGCATGTATGTCTTATTTGGATCTAGGACCACTATGCTATCATTGTCATAAAAACATTTTCCAGTATTTCTGTTTTTTTAACATGTATAAAGCCACATCAATTTTCGTTAATTACCATATTCTGCTCCTTCTACTAGTCTATATAAACAGCGACGAGCTGAATTTTTGCCACATTTGATAATGCCTTCGAAGGGCGAAACATGTCATTCCCAAAAAATATAATAAAACTTCTAGAAAACTGACGTTTTCATTCGTATTAAGTATCAGAGGTATTTTTTTCTGTATAAATAAGGACTTTTATTATACATATCAACAAAGTCATGATCATTTGCCAATTTTAAATATTTACAAAACAAATATGAATTTGTGAATAAAAGGGACAATGAATCTCTTATGTAATATGTATAACACAATATAATGATAATTTATTATAGGTATGTGTTAGATAGGATATCGTAAATACAGTATGATGTAGATGGAATTCTACTGAAAACGGTTTAACGTTTTTCTCGTATTTTAGTAAATAAAAACCCATTGTGTTGTTTTTTTTATCTGATACAATGGATGGTTGAAAAGCAAACGAGATATTTTTTTGTTATCTTAAAATAAACGAGGGTGGTTTTTAGTTTCCACGTGGCTTGTATTATTTCCTGAATTCGCATTAGCGGAGTTAATGAACCTAGAATCCCGTTCCAAAAAACTCCGCAGTAGAATCTCATCCAAGTTTCCCGCCGTTGTAATGTTATTACCTGCACAAAAGGGTAAATTCGTAAATTTATTAAAAGTTGTTCCCACGGGCTGGCGCACGTGACCGCATCTTGATGGCATTTTTATGTACATTTTTCAGTTCTATTTCGACGTGTTTTAAATATTAATTCGTCTGAAAAATTCTACGGCAATAATAATAGATTTTATGGCACGCTCTTCTAGGAAATGGCTGCCGGAGTTGTCCTGCCGTCTTGCCGTCTTACTGCATCGTTAATAACAATAATATTCTTCCATTTAGTATGCCGCACTTGTCACGTCCTTTCGCCGTCTCGCGAGTATCCTAATAATACTAATCTTAATAAACACATTAAACAGGTATCACACACACAACAAAACTTTAATCTTTATCGTAACCCGAAATCTTTTTCTTAGTTTTTACTCTTATCGCCGAATCTGACACTCATTCAACGTCCCATATTCATGTAGCAATCATACATTTTAATATTAAGAAGTCTCGGACACACGGAACAATGCAAAACATAGTTGATCAATGTCAAATTAAGCAAAAAAATTTAAGTACTATTTTAAATTGGGAATAATGCATGGCTTTTAAGATCGCGTCACCGTTACAAGTATAATTCAGCCATATAATAGTTCCTATTCGCGATAAGATCTAGTCGAACCTAGCCTCCTGCTCCTGAACCACCCGGAGCGGAGATGTTATCAGTTTTCCTCCGAGCTAATCTGTATGTTTATTACATTGTTTCCACGTGTACCGAGACTATTAGCAGAGAGCACAGAACGTATTGTGGTGGCAAATATTCCTTCTAATATGCCACTTAGCATAGTTTCATTGCCGCATTAGTGGAAATATCGCCGTTTTAACTTTGAGTTATGCCCGCGATTAATACGTAACGCCGGGTCTGTTTAGAAAGTTGTCAGCCCCGCTGAAGTTCAAAATGGAAAATCTGGCGCTAGTCTACATACGGAATATCGGAAAGCTTCGTGCAAGCTCCATCGCCGCCTCCGATACGAAGAAAGTGATACTGCAACTCGCCGCGCGGGCATTCTCGGAAACAGCGGGTCTTATCGGGCCCCATCTTCCTCAGTCTCCGCGGCCGGACTCCATAGGCGAAGATGCTAATCTCCCCCTCGCCTCCCCGCCTTCGCCCGCGTGGCCTGACTGCTCCCCTAGAAGAAATAAACTATATTTTTACCCGGTTGCATGCCTCGCCACCAGATAAGAGTGCTTTTGTATTTTTTTATTTCGTATTATACTACTCCGCGCTTTATGTTTTGATTAGAAACATGGAATGGACGTGTTTCTAGCATTGTATTACTTTGTTTTATGTTGTCTGTTTTAATGTAAAAAGATCGTATCTCGACTTTTCGTGAATAATAAAAAACTTTTGATGCGTTTATTTTTCTGATAAATTGTTCTCCCATTTGCCGCAATGCAGTGTCGTGTCGTGCATTTTAAATGCATTTATCATATTCGCGTATCCCGTGATTTTAATCCACTACTCAACTGAACACACTGAACTGGTACCATTTCCACTTTGTTGTTCATTATCGCCTAGGATTATTTAGCTACCCTTCCGCTGACATAATACCGTCTCGCCACACCCTCGATGCGGCTCCCCCAGTAATTAGTTAGAAAGAAAATTACCCTCAATTTGTATTTAATTGTTATTTCAATTCACCACCCCGCCCTGCGCAGTTAGTTCTAATTCCTGATGCCGTAGGAGGGATTAAACCAAAGTCTCGCAACTATCTTACTCTTACATACTTACTATCTTATCTTAATCGACTGCAGATTTACTGAAGTTGCGCTAAATGGACACAAATAGAAGCAATCGACTAGATTTTATTTTATTTCTATTTTTCTTTTTTATACACTTTGTATATACAACACTTAAATTTAAAAAAATAAATTATATAGACATGTTTCGGACAAACAGTCCTTCTTCAGTAAAGATACATTTTTAAAAATATTATAAAATTGTTGTTGTTTACATGATCTGACAGATGTTATAAAGATTTATTTTGGAACTTAATTGGAACGGAAAATTATAATTTAAATTGAATCATAATATTTGTTATAACAAAAGCAACATCTGTCAGATCATGTAAACAACAACAATTTTATAATATTTTTAAAAATGTATCTGTACTGAAGAAGGACTGTTTGTCCGAAGCATGTCTATATAATTTTATTTTTTTAAATTTAAGTGTTGTATATACAAAGTGTATAAAAAAGAAAAATAGAAATAAACCATCACAACAACAGTCTGTATGGTCTATATAGAAGAGATTTTATTTTGACTAAATGTATAATATTTACTAGTAGTTTTATATATTGCTATGTTTTTTGCCATGTTTGGTTAGTCCAAAAATAAAATCTAACTATTTTCTTAAAACATAATCAAAGAAAAATTATTTACCATAAAGCTCAGGAAACTGGAATACTTCGGGCACGTTATGAAAAACGATAAATACAAAGTACTGCAATTGATTAAGTGCCGGTAGAATTAAAAAAATCGTGGCTGGATAAGTTTTGAGAATGTTTCAGTTGCAGTACATCATCGAAAGTAAAAATAACACCTAACCTCCGATAAGAGAGGAATAAAATTTCTGTTTTATTTATGTTTTATTATACAATATGTTATCGGAATGACATCCTGGAATGACACTCGTACTATAAATTGTAAAAAAAAATCTAGAATGTTTTCATTCATATTAATTATTCAGCATAGAGTTTTACATCATTGTTCAAAAAACAATAAACTTTTATTCTATTAATGATAATCTAATGATTTTACTGAAATCTCTTGATGAAAGTTCAATTTGAATAATTAATTAAGTAAACGCGATTGTTTTATCGGTTTTATAGAGATTTTTTTTATTTATATGTTGTATTTTATTATTTATTCATTAATATATAAAGATTAATGTTTGTGTGTCTGTTCATGCTTTTCTCGAAAATTACTTAATCGATTTCGCTGAAAAATTCACAGTTAGTTCTTATTTGTCCCAGGAAGGTTTTGAGTGTAGTTTGAATGAAACCCAATCCTCTTCTTCTTGTTTTGAAACAAAAACGATTGCTTTGAAATTTTGTTATTTACCGATTGCTTTGAAATTTTGATACAATGTTGCATTAGAATACGCGGGTGTTTTTATGTAATTTTCTTTTTCTTCATTTTTTTTGGAAAAAAACTGATAGCTTTGATAATTTGTATTGTGTAAAAATATCTCTCTTCTATATTCGCCTTCACTTTGTATTGTGGATTCATATTTGAATAAATATAACTACACTTAGTATTTTTACAACTCTTTATTACATTTTTCACGGACATCTTTTGGTTGTGATACAACCTTTTTCAATGTACAAGTTTTTAACGGTTTTAAAGATTAATTTTTAAATGTTGTGTCCCAAACTAAGAATGAGAATGCTCTCGCAGGGCGAAACAAATTTAGAACAAATATTTATATTTTCTTCTATGTTCTCCATACTTCGTGTTGTAGATGTTTTATTTGTCTTTTTCTTTTTTTATATACTTTGTTTATACAACACTATTAAAATTACATATCAGACATGTTTCGGACAACCAGTCCTTCTTCAGTGATACATATTATACTCGTAAACACACATATATTTAATTTATTATAAAATTGTTTACAGATGATAACATTTATTTTGGAACGTCCCAAAATAAATCTTTATTACACCTGTCAAAATTAATATTTGAATATTTGTAAACAATTTTATAATATTTTAAATATGTATCACTGAAGAAGGACTGGTTGTCCGAAACATGTCTGATATGTAATTTTAATAGTGTTGTATTTACAATGTAAAAAAAAAGGAAAAGACAAATAAAATATTTATATTTTTATATAAAAATAAATAAACCGATAAAACATTTGCGTTTACATTGCTATTTATTATTTTGCTATAAACGAGTATTCGCAGTATTTCGGGAAGTCCCCGTAATGAACTCGTAATAGTCTCGCATATGGCGGGTCACTTAAGGCTAGTTTAAAAACACTTTCCAGCAGTTAATGGGCGCGTATCAATCACTGTTTATTGGACGAGGTGTCAGCCCGCTGTGCATTTCCCCAATGTTGAGGGGAGCACGCGACGTGTTATGACCCCGCACTTTGTATTGGCTTCCGCCGCTCGATTATCCCCGCCTTATCCCGAATTAAGCGACTTTTAATAGAAGCCTTTCCCTCTAACCGCATTTGCAATCGCGGTTATACATACTTTCAGTTGGGAACTTTATCTGGAATATAAGAAATTTATATTTGCATTTACAAGTAATGGGATTATTGTATTGAATATTTGTAACAATTTTAATATACGGTGGAAGGATGATCTGAACAGACATGTCGGAATAATTTAGATGCAGTCAGCACTCGACAGAGTGACATGGAAGCGAATGGAGTAGGCCTTTGTCCAGGAGTAGACGAGAATAGGCTGAGGAAGAAGAATTTTTTTTTCATGAAACCACTCACTTTGTGGTTAGACATTTTAAATTTATAAATATATAAGAACAAAGTAAACGCTTTGTATTTTAAGCGCGGAAAATGTTAAAGTGCAAAGTTAGAACAATTTCTTGTGAACATTGTATTTTCACAACACTTATTTTACAGTTTTCACAAACATGTTTCGGGCCACAAGCGCTCTACCTCGGTGTGAACATTTTCAAATTGGTGTTTTAAAATTTGTGAAATATTAAAAGTGCAAAAAAGTGAATAATGAAAATAAAATAAATTAGTAAAAAAATACGAGTATATATAATTTATTTTTTAGTTTCATTTCACATAGGTATATGGCTTCGACCAGTGGTTGAATGGGTCAATAATTGGGTATTTTTTTTTGTACACAACAGATCATAACACGTATACACTTTGTTTTTAGCTATTATATTATTTCTCTTGGACTTGGATCTTCTGACTTACAGAGGTTCAGCTCATGTGGCTATTCCTCTTACGTCTGATGGAAGCATTGTTGGAAGGTGATTTGGTGGGTTGTTGTTTATGCGGGGGCATGATTTGTGTCGCCCGGAGTGTTCCTCTGAAGGAGGATCGATTTATTTCTCATGAAATATGATAGGTAGCTAATTTATCGCCATTTTATTGTCACGTGAATTCTATACCAGACCAAAGATAGTGTGACAATCACACTGCCTTCGCCGGGAATCGAAACCGGGACCTTCGGTGTGGCAGTCATACCACTCTGCCACGAAGGTCGACGAAGAAATATAGAAGAAAGCTTGGGACTTGAATCTTCTGGCTTACAGAGTTTCAGCTTTAATGGCTATTCCCCTTACGTCTGTACGAAAAATTGTTGGAATGTGATTTGGTAGTTGTTTTATGATGGGGCTAAATGTATGGCCCGGAGTGTCCCTCCGAAAGAGGGCGAGGGGGGATTTAGAGTTTTTGATAAAGTCTTACATTATTGTCAAGGAATGGAAGACCAGTTAGGGTTGGGATTGTATTTATACAAAAAGTCTGTTTCCGAGGGGAAGATAAGAGGAGCAGTGCCTGGATGGAGTTGTGGTGGGTGATGGCATCTTGCGTGAGACCATTTAGAAAGCACTAAGTATTTCTTAATGCTCAGAATTCCCTGGACAGACATGGTTACCAATACTGAAGTCCTGAGGCGAGCTAAAGTTGACAGGGAATTGTTATCAACCATCAAGGTTTTAAAGATCTCATATCTGGGTCATATACTGCGTGGGGAAAAGTACCACCTTCTCCAACTGATATTGGAGGGAAAAATTGAGGGACGCCGAGGGCCCGGAAGGAGACAAGTGTCCTGGCTGCGAAACGTGAGGGAGTGGACCGGCATCCGAAGTGTTGAGGAGCTGTTCCGAGCGGCGCAGGACAGGGACAGGTTCGCCGAGGTGATCGGCAACGTTGGGAAGACCCGACAGGGCACTTGAAGAAGAAGAAGAAGTATTTCTTGTATTAAAAAAAAACTTCTTGGTTAAAATAATGTTTCGATACTAGTGTTTCTATAGGGTAGGTACTCGCTCCTCGAAGGCGATCCATTGCGGGCACTTCTCTCGCGTCTTCTCGCGCACGTATCGTATTCACTAAATCCAAGCGCTCAATCCGTGAATTATCGCCCTGTCCCTCGCGCTCCATGCGCCACGAGCGGCCCGCTGAGGAACTGGCTGGCTGGTGCAGTGCAGCCCGCTCGTTACCGGAACCTACTTATTGCACATCTTGTGCCCGGCGCTATAATCTGCGCGGTGGGAAACATTTAAAACATTGTTCCGCACGTGATCTCATTTATTCCATCGGGCCGGGGTAGGGTGCCGCGCGTCTCGCGCCTCGCGCCTCGCGCCCGCTCCTCGGTCCCGTTTTGTTTTGCTTCAACTGTTTAAAACTCGGGTGATGAATGGCCGCCTTAATGACCGGCCCGATAGCGGGTGAATAATCGTGAACTCCGCCATAGGATCATTTTCTCTTTGATTATCTCGCAAGCTACGCTTCCCATACAAACTTATTCATTGGGATTTCGTATGTTTCATTTTCCATCTAAGTACGAACCCGTTATACACTATTTTGTTAGATTATGAGTTACATCTCGTAATCTGCCAACATTTATAGAATTCACTTATTAAATCTAAAGTTAACTATTTTGCCCGTAACACTATGATACTTCAACATTATTAAATGTTTTAATTTTGGAAAACACTGTTATTATACGTATCACAATTTGTTTATTATATTTGTGAGATTGTCGCGATAGCTCTTTCGCCAACCTATGTTGGCATCATCAGGTGTTACAAGCAACTGTTGTATTTAACACCTGTTGATGTCAATAATAATAATAATAAATTGGATAATTTATAGAGCTCCATTTTTATAAATTACTCATCTCAAGGGCGCTGTAGTAGATGATCCGTTTTATCAACTAGATAAAAATAAAAATAATAACGATAACAATAAAAATAAACATATTTAGTATGAGGGCTGCACCTGACGTAGTCGATCAGCCCTTCTTATCAGGAAATGATAATTTGAAATGGTGCGTTTTGAGTCTCGATCTAAACTCTGATTGATTATCAATGCACTTAAGGTCTGCTGGAAGATTGTTCCTGGCTGAAGGGCCGGCTACCGAGAAGGCTCGGTCGCTAAAGTTTGTGCTTGGACAGCGTTTTGGCACAGTCAATCTACCGATCGCAGAAGACTTAGCAGATCGCAATGTACACTGTCTAGCATTACAACCTAGCCAACATAGTTTGTTGAAACAACTATCGCGATAATCTCATAAAAATTGATTGATAAATTGTGATACGTAAAATAACAGTGTTATAAAATCAGAATATTGAATTATATAAAAAAAATCGTTAAAATTATTAAGTTCGTTGTAATAAAAAAAAATGTATAAACATTAAACCAGCACTAATTTCGGTTTGGTATTAATTTGATCGGTTTTTGAACTAGCATAAAGATATTAATTATTAGATAACACTCGCAGGCATATTATTAGAAATGTTTTCCTCTGGATTTACTTAAGATCGTATTATTTTTACCTTACGTATTTTAATAAGGCATTTCATAAGAGTACCCTTTCCTGTCTCTAGAATAGCCGAAGTTGATATCTTTATCCACGTTGTTGGGGCTGATAAGATCATCATTTAGTTCCCAATACGAGCGGCCCTCGGCGGTCGGCCGTACGTTTCGGCTGTATATCAACCAAATAATTGGCCAAGTTACCTAAGACCGCCGATTCGGGAATGCTACCACCGCCGTGCCCGCTGCCATCGCCCATCGCCCCGGGCCGGGTCGGAGTTTATGCCCGACCTGTTATTAGAGCGAATACACGGCCCGAGCCGAGCATCGATTTCCCTGCAATTGTTTAGCCGAGCTCGGCTGCCGTATGCTAATAAAGTACATGCGGCGTCGTTATAGGCGAATTCCTAGAACCAGAGACATCGGAGAGCTCTCGATACATTGTGAAAGTGATTCTAAGGCAATCAGCGTGTGACTTTCGTTTCTTCCAGTTTGCTCTTCTCCTCATCTCGCTCTCGGCGATTTATCACCCTCTTAGCAGTTCGTGTTTCGTTCCAATGTAGTCCCCATGCGATTTATTGCACTTTGGCTCGCGGTACGTACTGCCATTTTGTTATAAGCTTAATTTATTTTTAATGCAGACGGTCGCTCGTAAAACTGTATTAAAACTACCCGCTATTATAAATATTTCATTAAGATCATTAGCGTTACTCTCCGCGTTCAATAGCTGGATGCTCTAATTAATTTAATCATCGGCATTTTATTTTCCTACTTCAAAGAAGAGGCCGATACGGTCGTCAATCATTTCCGCTCTTCTTGGGCACTCGTCGGTCCTTCTACCAATATTGGAAAGTCATGACGATGTAAATTGTATTTAATACAAGGTTCTTTTTTTATTTCGTGTTACCTGAGTAAGTATCGCGGCATGAATTTCACGTGTGATTTCTTTGATTCGACGCAGATGCACGAATTAAAACTCGTTCATTTTTTAAAGTTCGCACATTTATATTAAAAATTATCTGTGCGGTTTTAATAAACTAAGAAATCTGTAATTATAATTAATAATAAATAAATAAAATAAACTTTTATAAAATCTGTCAGATCAGTAAACAATTTTATAATATTTTAAATATTTATCTTTATAATATGTATCACTGAAGAAGGACTGGTTGTCCGAAACATGTCTATGTAATTTTTTTTTTTTAATATAAGTGGTGTATATACAAAGTGAAAACGTGGCACGATCAAATAAATCAAATATTGAATGTCGGCCATGTGAGGAGTCAGAGAAATCGACGCGCGTGCATGACACAATGTATGAATGTTGAGGAATCGAGAGAAATATGTCAGGAAAGAAAGGTGTGGCAGTCCATTCTTTCTGCCTACCCTTTCGGGGAGACGGCGTGATGGTTAGTTAGTTAGTTATATACAAAGTATATAAAAAAGAAAAAGAGAAATAAAGCACCATAACAACACAAAGTATGGCGAACATAGAATAAATAATTAATGTATTAAAAACAATTAAGTTTGTAAAAAGTGTATTAAAGTGTAATAAAAATAAATAAATAAAATTTTGCTCATTATAAGCATTACCTCGTTATATCAGATAATAGGTATTTAAAAAAAACTAACCAACTAAGTAACCATCACGCCGTCTCAAATCGTAGACAATTCCTGACATATTTTTAAATGCTTACAAAAATATTCATCACATGAAGACATGAATTAGTTATGTAAATTTTTAATATTTTTTCGGGCAGAATTTACTACCTCTCCAATCACGTTTAATAATTAAAATAAAAAAAGATATTATTTACAATTCCTATTTATTATCTATCCATCCACCTCAGTTTTGGTCTTCCCACACTTCGCTTTCCATTTGGTCATGTATTGAGAGTTCTTTCATTCACTGGAGGTGTCGCAACCATCTAAGACGATGTTTATTTTATAAATTTCGCTATGTTGGGCTCGTTTCAAAGATCTTCCGGCTCCTGGCTATACCTCCGCACTCCACACTCCACCTTCTCCGATGCTAGTTCCGTACACAATACTAAACGGTCCGTGTATAGAGTAGAGGGCAGGCGGCAAGGAAACACCACCGTGAAGAAACTCGCCGTGTTTTTATATTTAATTAACGTTTAATTTATGTATAGCTAAAATGCGTACAGAATTTTCACACCTCGCCTTGGAAGCTTTATTTTTATTTAACACGTTCAGCCCAATCTACCGAAACACAGCACGGCAATATTATCGTAAATATGTGTAAACGTTAATTTTTCTTATTGCTTAATTGCTCTTTGTCACGCCACTTCTTATGTGAATATTAATTCGCACGTCACATTCATAATAATAATAACTACAATGTGTTTTTTTTTTAACTTTCAAAAGCATAATTGTTTAATGAGTTTGTAAAATACTACAAGATCTTTACGGCGGACCAATCGACTAAGACCAATAAAAACATTAAACGTCTATTTTCTATAAGTTTTTTTCATGTTTTATGAAAATGTCATTTTTCGCCTTGCTAAGGCATTTGATGGCAGATTTGGCAGGAGGCGAATCTCCTAGCCGCACAGCATAAGGGAATGGACTGGTTTTCGAGGCGTTGAAGATATTCTTCGAGCTGCCAGGGACAGAGTCTCCTACTCTCAAGAGAGAAAAAGAAGGCCTTAACAAGTCGAAACATTGCATTCCGATGAAATATTATATAACTTCTAGAAAACAGACGTTTTCATTCACATTAAATATTTCGTAAGAATTGTTCAAAAAATTATAAATATTTTTATTCCATTTTTTCCCACAGTTCATGATTTCCAATTTTTATTTCAAACGTGTTTCGTTTTCCATTTCTAGTTATATAATATGTATATTTTTATTGCATCATCGCATTGGCCAGTAAGCTAGTAAAATATTTTACGATTTATTCATGTTTATATTGAAAACATAGTGACCACAAAGATGTTCCGTATTTATTCTCATCGATGAAAACAAATTATACACTTTTTTTTACCTCGCATGGTAAATTTTTGACTAAAGACAAATTCGCAACGTTTTTTTTATCTATGCATGTTATACACAAGCACACGTCTATAGAGATTCATGTCTTATAAAATTATACTTTATTTATCATGCTTAAAATAATTAAAATATTCGTATTTAAAAAAACAACACGATTATAACACAATATGATAGTTTGTTTAATTTCAAATATGTTGTCATTGAAAACAACGTGCGTCACTTCATAAATATCAAATACTCGACCTTCTTATTCAATTAGATCTCTCCATCTGTCAGGTGGCCTGCCAGGATGACGTTGGTCTACGGATATCCCATTTGCAACACGTGTGTGCGATTCTGCGAGTGTCCATACGGTTTACATCTTCTCGCCAGAATCGTCTCCTTGTTCTGCTGCATCTCACGATGTCCTCAGTATTACAGAATTTTCTTATTTCTGTATTTCTCACTCTGTCTCTGAGGATTTTTCCTGCAATTGCTAGAAGGGTTTTCCGTACTCGAAAATCATAAAAATTATAATTATCTGTAAACAAAAAAGAAACGCGCCTGTAATTAAACTTATCGTATTTTTGAAATTCAAATTATTTAAACCCAATTAAATAATAATGTTGTGTTTTCTAATTAAGTTTTAAAGTGCATTAGATGATTCGTAGTTTTGGCGGTAACTCTAGGATACATTAAAATTATTAACTGTTTAATTTTTGACATTGTTATGATGTGACACCTGAGGGAAGTACTGTCTCTATTATAATTGTATATTAATTTTATTGATTTGTCATGCATCTTATGTTTCTCGCTCTTTTTCTTATGCATTACTTATTACTGTGTATCTCTAACTTGTATATTTAGTGTATTGGAGAATAATTCGGTAATGCTTTGGATATTTATAATATTTAAATAAATGAATTAAATAAAAATTTAAACTAACTAACTAACTAACCATCACGCCGTCTCCCCGAAGGGGTAGGCAGAAAGAATGGACTGCCACACCTTTCTTTCGCTCTCGCTTCCTCAACATTCATACATCGTGTCATGCACGCGCGTCGATTTCTGACTCCTCACATGGCCGACATTCAATATTTGATTTATTTGATCGTGCCACGTTTTCCTCGGTCTTCCTCTATTTCTGGTTCCATTTACATCATTAACATATAATTTTTTTACCATTCTTTCTTCATTCATTCTTTCCATATGTCCAAACCATCTTAATGATCCTTTCATTATTTTGTTCATGACACCATCATTCGCACCGCATTCACTTCTTATATTTTCATTCGACACTATCATACACAGAGTATCCACACATTCGTCTAAGAGATCTCATTTCTACTGCATTTATTCTACTTTCATCCTTTAATAAATAAAATTTTAAATTCTGAAAATTGTCGTGACAACTGTTTCGCCAACCAATGCTGACTGGTATCAAAAATCATCACGTATGAAAAATAACCGATTTGTTTGTAACACCTGATTGATGCCAACATTAGTTGGCGAAACAGCTGTCGCGACAATTTCATAGAATTAAAAAAAAAAGTGATATTAAACAGTGCTTGAAAGGTGCATGTTTCAATTGAATGTTTTCACGATTCGATGGTGCAATATCGTAAGCTGCTCTCGTTAGTAAAATATCCACAGCTTCCAGTGAGAGTACTTTACCGGGATCAGCGTGTGAACCGCGCCGCCCTATAACTGTTGGCGATATTAATTTCCCGGGCTCTCCCCCGCCCTCCGTCTTCTCCCCCTGCTCCGGGCACCTCGCAGTACGTAGTACGTGCCCGATTTTTTCCTACTCGTTTTTGCAATATGCTTAGTGCAACCTTTTTCGCCTGTCCGCTAGTACAGGGTGGCTATGGCTCCCTGACATGATATATTTTAAAAGGGGTAGGCAGAGAAAATGGACCGCCACACTACTCTATCCTGGCACACCTCTCTAGCTTCCTCCACATTCATACAACATTTTCATACACGCACATCGATTCTTCCGATTTCTAACATGACCAACCTTTAATATTTGATTAATTTGATCATGCTATGTTTTCCTCGGTCTACTTCGACTCCGTACTTAATTTTTATCATTAACGTATACTTTCTTAACCATGATTTCTCCATCCATGCGCTCGATATGTCAGAACCAATGCAGCGATTGTTTCATAATTTTGTTCATAATGCCTTCTTCCGCTCTACATTCCTTTCTTACATCAGCATTTGAGATTCTGTAGTACATCGTTCTATCACATATACGTCTTAGGGACCTCATCTTTTAAATTCACATTTCGATTATGTGAGTAGGTTCTGACTTGTGGAATCGAAGCAAGAGCAAATACTGTCAGAACGAACAGCAGAAACGAAAACATTGTGTCTTGTCGTGGGTAGAAAAGCCTTAGAGATAGGATACCTTGCGAAGAGATTGTAATATTGATGACGTTGTGAGATTAATTAGGCAGAGAAGACGATTTTGGAGTAACACGTTGAGAGGATGGACTCAGCGAGTATTCCCAAGATCGTGATGTATTAGCTTCCAGAAGGCTGTAGACCATCAGGACGATCACTGAAAAGGTAGAAAAATGTTTGGAAGCCTTTATCGCGGGACTTAAATCGATTTTCTGTCTGAATAGATCGCAAGATCTGAAGAAAGAAGATTGGGTTATATTTTTATGATACAATTTTAAACTAATTTTTCTATTAAATTTAGTTTGCAGTAACTTTTATTAGTTGTGATTATATTGTTAATTACGCAGTTATCGCACATGTTTGTGTCATGACATTGAGACAACATACGACAAATATAATTAGTCGTAAGTTTTGTTATCAACGCGTGTTAAGTGCTAAGTCATAAAAACAATCAATGTTTGCTTATTTTAACAACTTTTTTAAAACGGTTTATTTTCACTTTTTTGCACGTTTCGGACCGCAACCGCACATTTCACCAGAGTAGAAGTTTTAACAATAATATGAGATAAATCATTAATTGTAAACTAAATCAACGAGACAAAGCGGGGAAGTTGGGTTAAGTTTAGAGGGGTAATTAATATTTATTTAGGATTGTAGAACAATGGGAATATTATCAATATAAATAATAATATATAATGATGCAATACCGAACGATGAAATAAGAAAGAAATGTAAGGCAGATGATTACATCATGAATAAAATTAAAAAAGGATCCCTGAGATGGTTTGGACATATGGAACGAATGGAGGAGAGTGGAATGGTTAAAATGTTGTACACAAGCAGCGTGAGTGGAAAAAGAAGCCGAGGACGACTGAGGAAAACATGGCATGACCAAATTAATCAATTAATAAAAGGCGGCCACATTCGAAGTTGGAATAATCAACGTGCGTGCATGGTACGATGTATGAATGTAGAGGAATCCCGAGAGGTATGCCAGGACAGAGCATTGTGGCGATCCATCTTCTCTGCCTACCCCTCTAGAGAAATGGCGTGATGGTTAATTAGTTAGTTTTTTTTTTTAAATAATAATATAAATAATAATAATTTCTTTATTTTAGTACAACCATTTTTTTTATACATTTAGTTGTTTGATTCAATACGTACTTGCATTTTACATCCAAAATGATGGCGAATACGATTTTACCATATAACGAATTACGAATATTTGTTGGTAGGAAATAACATTCGATAATTACTTGTATTATTCTTAAAAATGGCTTAATTTATTCTCTATTGAAATATTGACATCTATATCAATCAATAAATGAAATTAGAATTTATATTTTTATATTTCTTTCTCCATGTTCATCTTCGAATCATTTTTATTGGACCATCCAGTAGGTAAATGTATCGCCACAAATCATCCTGATGCGATCGCCGAAGATAAATGCTGGAATATTATGTCGGCTTGGCGGAACTATACATAAACAACACCCCGAAGGCCGTTATAACTTTTGCACTTAACTATTTCGTACATTTGCATCGCGCTTTACTATTATTATTATTTTTAGATTTTAGAGTTATAATATGACTTTTCAGTCCAAATAAAATCAACTCTGGTGGTGGTCTAGGGGATAGAACGCTTGGCTCCTGATCTAGGGGACTTGGGTTCGAGCCTGGACACGACCAGATTCCTTCTTCATAATAATGAGCTATTTTCTGCTCACATTGAAGATTGTAAAATAAATTCTAATATCATTGATTTAAATCTTTGATGTTAGTCTTTAAAAAAAAAAAAAAAAAAACTCGACCAAAAAGGACCAAAGAGATTATTCACATTATTTTTTTTAAATTTTAATTCCTCGGTGATCATTTATGTATTAGAAAATAAATCTCTCGAAAGACTATTTGTATTTAATTGTTTAAAATTTGGTATAATTGAAATTTAGTGTTAAGGATTTTTTTTTGTAGATTTTATTAATGAGTTTTTTCTTTAGATTAAATCTTCAGTTTTACTCGACCGGTTTCAGATGGATACCGTTGTCTAGTCGACTAAAATAAAATAAATGTATATTCAATGTTAATTGAAATATACCAGTTACGCAAAATATTTAATCTCTTTAGTCTGAGGAATTTTTATGAATTAAAACACTGTTTTTTCCACTTTTGAGTTTATTTTTCTTGACATGTTTCGAATGCTTACACCTTCATCATCGGGTACCATCAGTTTATATCGTTCTCCCCATGATGAAGGTGTAAGCCGTCGAAACATGTCGAGAAAAATAAACTCAAAAGTGGAAAAATCAGTATTTTAATTCATAAAAATTCGTCATTATGGAATTCCACAGGGTTAACGCCTTAAGTTTATCTCTTTAGTCTATACTTGTCGAATTTTTATATTAATTAAACCACATTTTTTTCATTTGGGTTTATTTTAATGAAAACGTCTGTTTTCTAGGATGTTTTTTATATTTTAAGAGAAAAAACATATTTAACCTTTAAAAGGCACATTTAATAATGTCTTAGGGAAACATATAATTTCATTAGAATATAATAAACCTTCTAGGAAACATATATGATATATTCATCATATCAGCGTTTTTTTAAAGTGCTTATTTGAAATTAGTAAATTTAGAATATTTGAAAATTTTCTTCTTGAAGTAGATTGCCTCACAAATTTTCTACATTATTATTACAGTTATATAAAAATCGTACTTACTCGAAATAAAGCTAATCTACTGTTGTATCTTTCAAATTTTAAAGTGTTTATAACATGTACATATTTTGTGCACAATCATTCATCTTTAATTGATGAGATTGTATCGGTATCTATCCTTGTCAGTGGAGAATCTGCTGTCCGTCTAACATCAGATCAGGCGCCAGTTCATGATATAACCATTTTAAAATAAAGTTCATAAATGTATTGATGTGTACTACCCTTTTATATCTACTAACATATATTAGGCTGTTGATGGTTTTATTGATATTAAACAACTTGGACACTGGGTCTGATGAGGTTTATTTTCTTTGGATATCGCGGCAGAGGCGGTCCGTGGAAAAATATACATTCATACTAAATATCAATCCTCATTCATTGTTTTATCTAATTTTAATATTAAAATAAAAAATCTATCTAATGTTAATGAAAATATTACTTCTACTTCATATTATACTTTCTTATTTTATACCGTATACATCCAATCACCAGCAATTCTCCTTATACCATTAGACCGTCGCATTCTACATCCAATCCATCTTTGGTCTCCCAGTCTCCTCAATCTGATAAAAAATTAAGGAGGCTAAAACTTTTCAATAATTGTATGGCCATAGGAAAAGAAGAAGATTTTTCAGTATACTTTTTTTATTTATCTTTCATGTACACAAATGAGACATAACAAACGAACAACATTTAGGCAACTTATTTGGACACAAAACGGTAAACAAAAATACAATACCGATATGAAAGACCTTCGTGGCCGAGTGGTAAAAGGGGTTCGATTCCCGGCGAGGGCAGTGTGATTGTCACACTGTCTTTGGTCTGGTGTAGATTTCACGTGACAATAAAATGGCGATAGATTGACTACCTATCACATGTCACGAGAATCACTATGATATCTATAATACCCTTTACATCGATTTGGCTCATGCTGGCATGATGTAAAGAGCGATTCAACAAAATAATAATAATAAGTGAGACGGATCTTTTGTTAAAATTTCTATTGTGCAAAAGTATTATTTTTTCAACTTGTGTCAATGTCCATTTGTTTTGTCTTAAAATATAAACTGTGCCCTTATTTAATCAATAGCCTTAGAGCAATAAAACACCCAAAAATCAATACTTCCATCTAAAAATCCTTTAAAAATTTAACCCATTGATATGTCTATTGTAATCTCCCTAGTACTAGCCAAGTTAATTAGCACATGTTATATATAATTCTAGGTTCTTGCACTCAGTTTGTAATAATTTTGGTTAGTTTATATCGTTCTTCCGATGATGAAGGTGTAAGCCTTCGAAACATGTCGAGTCATATTAATAATAAATAAATAAAAACTTGGAAATAATATACGAGTATCTTAGAAGGATGTTAAATATGTCGACGTCAGTGAGGTAGTTATTTTTCTTATTTTTTATAACATTTCCTCAATGACACTAAAAATGTCCAAATCCGAGACGATTAAATTCAACGTCCGAATTCCTCTTTTTATTAGCATCACCAAAGGCAGGTTGGTTCTGCGTGACTGAACAAAGAACAATTGTTTACCGGCCGCCTCTGGCAGCGGGCGCTCTCGTGCCACGGGAAGATGATGCTGTCAGTGCAATCAGGCCCCTAATGTGTTTTGTGTGTTCGGCAACCCAAATAACATCCAGGCAAGTGCAATAAATAATTACGGATTTAATTAGGTACGCTTTACGACCTGGATTCGTGATTTTTCTCTCGTCTCGGAGCCTGTGTGTGTTTTATTGCCCTTTTAACATAACATGGCCAATGATCAGACCCCGCGACTCGTGTGAAGATTCTGCTCCCTGGTTACGAGATCTTTCGATACGTCTCCGTGTACTTTTATAGGCTCCAGCATACGAGCCGATAGCGCAATCTTTTATATGGTGCGATTACTTTTAAAAGTCGGTTTTGTAAAGTTGACCTGGCAGGTGGTCCATCGATACAGAGCGCTTGTGATGAACCATTTGGTAAAAACATATCAATCATTAGTTATTATTATGTGATACATATATCTTCTTCTTTTTCTTCTTTGTTGTAGACCTATGTGGTTTGTTATCCAGAGTGTTAACACTCTTGTCCTTCCATCTTTTAGGAGGTCTTCCGCGAGGACGAGTCCCATGAGGCTGATTATGCAATGTCTATTCTTTGAACATGACCGTACCCCCTTTTTCGCTGTCTGCTCCGTCTTATAATATCCTCAACCACACATACTCGTATCTCTCTTATTCTGGTGTTCCTCACGCGATCTCTCAGTGTCCTGCCTGCTATCGTCCCCAGTGTCTTCATCTCGGGAGTCCTCAAAACTTGTTTGGTCCTTCCTGTGTCTGCCCTTGCTTCGCATATATAGTGCGAGAATTTTTCTGTATTTTCATGATCACTTATTCGTTAAATAATGTATTTTTGTTTATTTAAAATTATTTTTACGTTACGATATGTTACTACGCCTCGTTTCCAAAGTTGGGATGATGGCAGTTAGCTAAATTATAATAAATAAAAGAAAAATCAGTAAAACGAAACTAAACATCAAGAATAAACCATCACGCCGTTTATCCTGAAGGGTAGGCAGAGATGATAGATCGCTACATTACTCTATCCTTATACACCTTTCTAGTTTCCTTCACATATTCATACAATGAGTCAAACACGCACGTCGATTCTTCAGATTTCTAACATGGCCGACCTTTAATTAAAATGTTTTCTTTAGTCTTACTTGACTCCGTATTTAATTCACATCGTTAACCTGTATTTTTTTTAACCATTATTTCTTCATCCAAGCGTTCTATGTGTCCAAATTAACGCTGTGTTCATTTCATATTTTTTCATAATAATTTCTTTCGCTCTACATTCCTTCCTGATTTTTTTATGTATTCTCGTTGTATTTATTGGCCCCAAACAGTGTCAAATGCCATTCTCTGAACCATGGCAGGCGAAAAGCCAATTAGAGAAGAAGTCGCTAGACGCAAATGGCAGTGGATCGTTCACACTCCGAGACGGAACCCAGCCTGCATCGCTCAGGGCGCACTGGACTGGTCCCCTATGGGAGGAAAGAGAAAGCGAGGCAGACCTAGAGCCACCTGGAGAAGAGCCCTGCAGGACGAGGATAAGGCAGCAAGCCTCACTTGGGATGATGTTAGGCATCAGGCATGCGATAAAGTCGGGTGGAGAAGGTTCTTTGAGGCCCTATGCACCACGGAGGTGTGACAGAACAAAAAGAAGAAGATTCTCGTTGTAATCATTTAGAAATTATCGTACATCGACTGCTCAACCTGAAAATATAAGCGAGACCCAAAACAGTAATGTTATTTTACCAGATAGAACTAACGGAGAATGCAGTTGCGGGGAGGGCGTCATTAAAGATCTCCGGGCGATGTACGGAGGTAATAGTTTGATCGGTGTAAATGTGAGCACATTATCGCGAGGAGGTGTGGGTGCCCTGGGCGGGGGTGGGGGGCCAGGGGTCAGGCAGGCGGCCGACCCTCGCGCGCATAACTCCGGCCACATCGCTGCACTAAAGGTTAACTATTTTATAGTAATAACAACCTTATCCAGTCTGCGGCAATACACGCCTTTTCGGATGGAAACATTCATATTTCATGGGATCTTCAGTATATACCCGTGTCGCGTAGCATTCTTCTAAATAGAAAAACATATACCTACATAATGTAAAAATGTCAAGATCAAAATCGGTGGTGGTCTAGGCCCTAGATTCTAGGGGATAAAATACCTGGCTTCTGGTACAGGGGACTTGCATTCAAGCCTGGGCACGACCTGATTCCCTCTTTATCATAATGACCTATTTTCTACTCATATTGAAGATTGTATAATATAATAAATTCTAATACTATTGATATAAATCGTTTATGTTTAGTCTTTTAAAAAAATAATTAATCAAAAGTCTTAACATTTTAATAATTATAAAATAAACTGGTTGATTCGTAAAGCGCCCTTTTTATGAATTAATCATCATCAACAAAAAGTTTCTTGTAACACCTGATGATGCCGACATCGGTTGGCGAAACAGCTGTCGCGACATTCTCAGTGAATAAAAATAAATTCTGATATTATAACAGTTTTATAAATTTTAACAGTAATAATGTTGAAGTATCATAGATAATCAAATGATTTTACTGAAATCTCTTGATGGAAGTTCATTTTAAATAATAATTAAATAAAACGATGTTTTTTAACTACTTCCACTTTTGTCTTTATTTAGACAGCGACCGGTTTCGCCAGGCTCGCTGGCATCAACAGACTGGTAACGCTATTGTAAACTTCGTCCTTTATATACATACAGATCAGGGGTGGTAAACATGATTCTATACAAAATTAATCTTCAAATATTTATGTAAATTTTTTTCTGAATTTAACTATTGGTATTACAGGTATTATAGTATCATAGTGTTTCGGCCAAAAAAATGGACTTGTTAGTTATCATTGTATTTTAGCTATAAACTGCAGGTGGTAATTAACGCGCTAATAAACTCGCAGATAGAGTGTTTATTAACTCGTTTTAATGTAAATTTATCAAATATTAAACTCTAAAACGTTTTAGTTCCTCACATTTGTAAATTGGCCCGTTGGAAAAAAAACGTATTATAACGTGACATATTTTGATACACGTGGATCCACTGATTATGAAAACGAGCGTAATGAAAAACACAATAAGCGACGGCAATAAAACACGAGCGGTTGAAACAAACGCACGCATTATGTTATATATAATGTGGGGGGTAAATAAATACGGGTGGTAACATGATGTTTGAATCGGGGTTAGCCAGAGACACGGCCGGTTACAGCGGCCGTGCGAGTCGCGGCTCGCGGGGAGATTACCCATGCCGCGGTGCGTGGACTCTTGCCAGCATCACACAAATAATAACAGTGATCGGTTTGTGATACACAATTATACACGTTTTGTTATTTGTCTAATGTGTACCGGTAAAGGTTACTGTGTACCAAAAAGCTATGAAAAAAAATCAATGTTGGGAATCAGTATAGTGGACAGGGTGAGAAACACCACTATTAGAGCAAGAACAGGAGTGTCGGGCATCATCAGAAAATCGTCTAGATTAGCTACCTATCACATGTCATGAGAATAAAGCTATACCCTTTACATGGATTTGGCTCACGCTGTAATAATGTAAAGAGCGAAGAGCGAAGTGAAGTTTGGAGTTGGCAGAAGATAGATGAAACTAGGATTAATTTCGTAGAAATGAGATCTTATAAGAATGTGTAAAAAACAATGTATGATAGAAAACCCAATGAAAAAGTTAGAAAGGAATGTAAGGCGGATGAATGCGTCCTAAATAAAATTAAGTAAGATTGTTTGGACTTTTTGAACGAATGGATGTTGGAAGAATGGTTAAAAAGATATATACGACCGACCGACCGAGCGACCACAGAGGAATAAATATTGAACTAAAAATCATACCCAGACAGAGAATAAAACATCAACAATATACCACAAAGAAAATTAACTACAACAAACTAAAAGAAAGCCTAGGAGAAACAATACAGAAAGAAGAACCAGGAACCTTCAAAGCGCTTCAAGACAAAATATCTGAAACAATACATAATTAATAGTAAGATAAAATGTAACCATATAACCCAATCGGGTTTTTAAAAAAATAAATCAAATAAAAAAAATAAAAAAATACAAGTAGATTCTCAATCTAATGATTGGTCTGCAGCAAGGCGACGCATCTCCTATTCCACTCGGCTCGGTCCTCGGTAACTCTCTTCAACTCCGCATAAGAGGTGCAGCCCATATCTCGGCAAATCTGGTCTAGATGCTCCTGGCGAGGTCGTCCTTTTTTTTTTATGATAGGAACATAGAAGTTCCCGCCACATACCCGAGGCTGTTATAGGGCGTAGCGGCGCCCTTTTATCAGCCTCGCTCGTACACTCCCTGGGCCTGTCCCCGGTCCATCCGGGACTTACATTTAAATACGGCAACAACAAGGGGGTGCCAGACCACATTTAATCTACTCAATTTCACTTCTATGCTCCGCTGTACTTTATTATTCAATAAAGTACGGCGAGGTCGTCCTCTGCCAATCGATCCCTCGACCATTCCCTCCAATACATCATGCAGGAAACATTCGTGTCGCAACACATGACCAATCGATCTCGCGCGCCTCTCCGCTATGGTGTTCAACATTCTCTTCAACTCTGCTGAGTACCTCCTCATTTGTAATGTGGTCCCTCCATGAAACATGAGCAATTCGTCGGTAGGTCCACATCTCAAATGCCTCCGACCTTTTGCGTTCTCTTTCGCCCAGGCACCAAGTCTCGCAGCCGTACTGTAAAGAAGAGTGGCAGCGCTAAAATGGCGCTAGGCAGGCCATTTCGCTCGCAGCTCTTACGATAGATGGACAAAACGCCTATTTTGCTGATATATAAAAGAATGGTAAAGAAATTATATGTTAATGATGTAAATGGAACCAGAAATAGGGGAACACCGAGAAAAACGTGGCACGATCAAATAAATAAAATATTGAATGCCGGCCATGTGAGGAGTCAGAGAAATCGACGCGCGTGCATGACACGATGTATAAATGTTGAGGAAGCGAGAGAAATATGTCAGGAAAGAAAAGTGTGGCAGTCCATTCTTTCTGCCTACCCCTTCGGGGAAACGGCGTGATGGTTAGTTAGTTAGTTAGTTACTATGATAGTTGGATTGGTAAAACGGATTGGCTCTGGCACCCATATGGTCCAAAATCTTCCGGACAATGTCGATTTAAAAAATATTTAATTATTAAAATGAATAGTGTCGTTCTGCGATATGACGGTAACTGTAGGTGTAGGCGCACAATTTTCCGTTGAACCCACGTAATATGGAGGAGTGCACCGCGCGACGGTCTACCGTTGTATGGAAATTGGAGTCGCGCCGGTGCGGTACTTGGAGCGTCGTGTTTAGAACCGCGCGATTATAAAACCGCTACCATAATCGCTCTCGGCCCGTCACGAACTATTCTTTCTCGCGATCATTACTCATTTATTTAGAAGAATTCTCCACTCGAAATATAAATATAACTTCTTATTACAATTTATACAAATCTAACTAACTAACCATCACGCCGTCTCTCCGAAGGCGTAGGCAGAAATAATGGACTGCCACACTTTTCTTTCTTGACATTTTTCTTTCTCTCGCTTCCTCAACATTCATACATCGTGTCATGCATGCGCGTTGATTTCTCTGACTCCTCACGCGGCCGACATTCAATATTTGATTAATTTGATCGTGCCACGTTTTCCTCGGTCTTCCTCTATTTCTAGTTCCATTTACATCGTTAACATATACTTTTTTTTACCATTCTTTCTTTCCATGTGTCCAAACCATCTTAATAATCCTTTCATTATTTTGTTCTTTATGCCATCATTCGCACCGCATTCACTTCTTATATTTTCATTCGATACTCTATCATACACAGAGTATCCACACATTCGTCTATAGATCTCATTTCTACTGCATTTATTCTACTTTCATCCTTCTTTTGCCAGTTCCATGCTTCACTTCCATACATAAGGGTCGGTAGAAGAACACCATTGTGCACTGCCACTCTAGCTTTTTGGATAGGTTTTTGTTTGCGATGACAACTTTAAGTGCACCATTCACTTTGTTGCCTGCCCCAACACTTCTTTCAATATCCCTCTCCACTCGCCCATCTCTTGTAAATATACTACCTAAATACACGAACTCAACTACTGAACAATTAACATTTTACAATTAGCAACAATAGTCGTCTCTTCTTTTAGTTCCGCTTTGAAGTCCCTCTGTGGCTGATCTGCCTCCCGCGAGAGTCTCCGGTCCAGCGTAGATAAAAGCACTCCGGGATTAATTAAGCATCCCCGTTATAAATCCTGGTAACTGGTAATTCCGGTCATACACTTGGGGCTGCGGGCCCGGGGCTAAGTGGGCACCTTCCCACGGCGGGTGTGTAACCGCCGGTAATCCATGCCACCCCATCTCTCTAGCGGGGGTGAATTCGAGGAACATTAAGTTTATTGATGGCAATCACCAGTATCCACTCCACTAAAGCATGCCCGAGTTGGCTTGGATTCTTCTTTCTTGTGCCGACCCTTATGTATGGAAGTGAAGCATGGAACTGGCAAAAGAAGGATGAAAGTAGAATAAATGCAGTAGAAATGAGATCTCTAAGACGAATGTATGGTAAATCGGAATATGATAGAGTGTCAAATGCAAGTATAAGAAGTGAATGCGTTGCGAATAAAAGTGTTATGAACAAAATAATGAGAGGGTCATCAAGATGGTTTGGACACATGGAAAGAATGAGTGAAGACAGAATGGTGAAGAAGGTTGATGTAAACGGCGTGAACGGAGCTAGAAATAGAGCAAGGCCGAGGAAAACGTGGCACGATCAAATCAATTAAATATTAACCGCCCCACCTTCAAGCAATTTTCCGAGAAACGTGCAAAAAAGCAGTTTTTTCATTATTGAAATTTAATTATATATTAATTTTATGTTTTTAAATTACGAAACGCCAGATACTGCCTCTTGTAAAAGTATCATATTTATGAAGACTTGTACTCAAGTGTTGTTGGCACACGCGCGTATCCCTAACAGTTTGTACATTTTAAGTACATTACTTTTTCTCGAGCGCGTACGTGATACGGGATAGCGCAGAATGGTATAGTCAAAGTGAACGTATCACGTACGTTCAAGGTGGTTAAATGTCGGTCACGTGAGGAGTCGGAGAAATCGACGTGCGTGCACGACAAGATGTATGAATGTAGAGGAATCGAGAGAAGTATGTCAGGACAGAACATTGTGGCGTTCCATTCTATCTGCGTGATGGTCAGTTAGTTGGCTAGTAGAAGTGGCGATGTTAGAGCGACCCGCGAAGGTGTCAATCAGCCGCGGCCGTCTGCCCGGCAGGCCGAGGTGTTGCTGGTGTTGGGTGTTGCCGTTATTGAATATGATCCGTGCGGGTATGTCACGTGTTGGATGCCGGTGCTCACCGCATGTTAATATTCATACGTCGTTAATTAAAATCGAGAAACGGGCGCTTCGTTAGCATTTGATGGACACCGGTACGGTTGTACTATTTGTTTCGTGCTCGTTTATCGATTGGGTATTGCGGGCCAAGCGGGACCTAAAAAATATATTTTTAAAATTCTTGATAAACTTCAGTCGTTAATTTCTTTTTATCAATTACTTGTCCGACATACGTCGCAATGTCTCTTTATATTATTTTTAATAATTAATTGTATCTCAATAGAGACGAAGGTGTAATTTTTTTTTTTGGAAACAGAATATGGTAGTCGTGGCGTTTACAGGACTTATGACCTATCATTGGTTGGGTTAAGCGATCGCTTTATGTCATAAGTCCTGTAAACGCCTCGACTGTCATATTCTGTTTCCAAAAAAAAACCAATTTACATCTTCGTCTCTATTGAGATACAATTAATCCTTAAAAATGATTAACCCGCAATGGGTAAAATCCAGTATTTGTATACATTAAAAAAAACAAATTATTTTTTTATACTTTGATGTCAGTTGAAACGCCAACTTTGGCAACAACAACTGTACAAAGTTTCAACTCAATCGGAAAAACGATGTGCGAACGCATAGGCAACAAACACACATACATTCATTGTTATATTCAAGAAGATAATTTTTATTTTTTTATTTTTCGATATATTTCTTAGATATACAATATATTTATTATACCTTCATCATTAGGGAGACGATATAAACAGTTATGATAGTATTGACCTGATGATGAAAGTAAATATTTATTTGAAACACATCGAGAAAAATAAAGTCAAAAATGAAAAAAAAAAAAATAGGGTTATAATCACGTTTTTTTAATTTAGTTTGCTTATTATTACGTCGATGATATACCATAATATCGCTTCAAATATTATTGTTAATGTTGAATTTTGCGATATGAAGCCAATTAAAACGAAGTCTCTAAGAAGAGAACTTCTACATGTAGCGATAAGTTTTCTACAGCTACGAAGCTTACAAGGTAATGTTCCAGAACTTGCAGACGTTTTCTAGCTAGTGTAACCTTTCATTTAGATTCTAGTATCAAATACAGTTAATTGTATTATCAATTTAGCTATTTTATAATGCTCTAGCAAGGCGAAACATATCATTCCCACAAAACATAATAAAACATCCAGAAAACAGATGTTTTAATTTATATTAAATATCAGGATATATTATTATTCTTTGTTTTCGTATAAATGAGTTACTTTTGCGAGAATCTAACCATCTGTAATATTTACAATATTCTAGAAGCTAATGATTGTTTCGATGTAATTCCATATTTATCTAGTGTCAAAAAGGAACAAACATTCTTCTTCCTCTTTTTCTTCCTTGTTTTAGACCTATGTGGTCTGTTCTCCAGAGTGTTGCTCCTCCTGTCCCAGCTGTCCTTCCATCTTTTAGGAGGTCTTCCACGAGGACGAGTCCCATGAGGCTGATTATGCAGCGCAATATAGGGGAGTCTGGTGGTGTCCATTCTTTGAACATGCCCGTACCAGTCCCTTTTTCGCTGTCTGCTCCATCGTATAATATCCTAAACCTCACATATCTATCTTGTTCTGGTGTTTCTCACGCGATCTCTCAGCGTCTTGCTTGCTATCGTCCTCAGTGTCTTAATCTCGGAAGTCCTCAAAACTTGTTTGGTCCTTGCTGTTTCTGCCCTTGCTTCGACGCCATAAGATTATTATTGATCTTACGCATGCTTTATAGATTTTCAACAACATACATGGTAAATAAATATTCACGATTAGTTTTGTCTTTTTCAATTGTGGAATTATAAACAAGAGTGTTTTGATCATGTAATGATGGAGCATTCGTCTACGTTCTCCTAATATCGAATGAACAATTTTAATAATCCATTTTTGTAGCGCGACGTAGAAACTTTTACATATATAAAAAAACAAGTTTTACGGAAATATTTAGAAAAGTTGACGTATAAAAAGAAAATTTCCCCGCGATCCAAAGCGGCGTGATCTCGTTATCTCCGTCCTTATTGTGTTTAGATATTTGCACGTAGCTCGCTACTAAAATGTGATGTGATGTCAAATTGAATTTTGAAAATATTTTGAAGGAAAACGTAGCATATTTTCTATATCGCCCTTGTTTTCCGTTATTTCGGCATAAGGCCACATCGTTACACCGGTATTTTGGCGAGTATCAAATAATTTATTGCTGTATTAATAACTCTGACCGGGCGCGATAGAATATGTAATGAGTACATCCAAGGAAGCTTTAAAGCAGCCCCTGTAACGGGAAAAACAAGGGAGAGTCGTCTGCTATGGTACGTCCATGTATGCAGAAGGGAAGAAGACGACATCGTCAAAAAAGTCCTACAACTAGAAGCGGGAAGGAGAAGACCTCCAAGAAACTTGGCTGTTATTACTCATCTCAAGGGCGCTGTAGAAAAATACTCCGTTTTATGAACTAGTTAAATATATATATTACTAGCTGACCCGGCAACGCTTCGCTATTGCTATATTAGAGTATATAAATACTCGTACACCCAATATATATTAAAGAAATACAATGAAAGTTCAATATCAATTATTTTATTGGATAAAATGACATGTGTATAGGTGCAAGAATGTGTGTATCCTAATTCAGTTCATATCTTTAAAACATTTGTTTAATCCAAGCAAACTTGCTGTGAACTTGAATAATACTAATGTGAATTGAACAATTGAAGGCTGGGCATTACCAAGGTGGCAAGTTTGCAAAAAGTCTGAAATGAGTTTTTGATGCCAATTGGTCTTAAACATAGCTGTGCAAAAGCGCGTTATGATTTAATAATATAGTGTAGTTCAAACGTTACCCTAAAGATGCCACCCAAAAAAAAGTTTATATATATCTTTTTCAGCTTTATGTTTAAACCATTAAACGTCCAGTCTTAATTTTTTTCCTCAATATTTTAAGTGAAATTAAAAAAACAAATAAATATACTATATCACATTTGCATAAAACATTCATACATATACAATTCATATCCGTTCACTCCTGGGCGTAGGCCTCCTCCATCTGCTTCAATGTCTGTCGATCCTGGGCAACACGCATCCAATGTCGTCCCTCCATCGAAGTTGAGGACGTCCTGGGTTTCGGGTTGCACTTCATCTACGCATATATCGAGGTGTGGGATCCATCCTCTGCACACGCGCATTCCATTATCTTCTGGGTTGTCTGCCTCATCTCATGACATCTTTCAGCTTGCAGATTTCACCGTTTCATGTTACCTAGAAATAAAAGGAAAAATATTAAATTAATATAGTGTAGTTCAAATGTTACCCTAAAGATGCCACCCAAAAAAAAGTTAATATATATCTTTTTCAGCTTAATGTTTAAACCATTAAACGTCCAGTCTTAATTTTTTTCCTTAATATTTTAAGTGAAATTAAAAAAACAAATAAATATACTATATCACATTTGCATGAAACATTCATACATATACCATTCAAGGTCATAATAATGCTCTTAGAAATACAATGTTTAGAGAAACAAAACCCTTGATTTTGATGTCCATTAGATGAAGCTAATAATGCACATTCACTTAACCAATGACGAAATTTGTAAATTTGTGTGATGTCTGGAAATATACATTGAATCAATTCTCCTTTGGAGTGTGATTCTACAGAAATCAGTTGATAATTTAAAGCATTCATTCCATACAATGAACTTTCATTGTTGCAGAATTTTACCCATTCCAGAAATATTTAAAATGTTGCATGTAGGTGTTTCAATGTTTTGTATCATCATCATCATGAGCCTATATCCGTTCACTCCTGGGCGTAGGCCTCCTCCATCTGATTCAATGTCTGTCGATCCTGGGCAAAACGCATCCAATGTCGTCCCTCCATCGAAGTTGAGGACGTCCTGGGTTTCGGGTTGCAGTTCATCTATCATCAGGGCTGCGAGCGGCATGCCATTTTAGCGCTGCCACTCTTCCGATGATGTCCGACACTCCTGTTCTGCCTCTAATAGTGGAATTAAACCAATTAATCCAACCTGTACATACCATTTCAAAATTAGTTCATAAATATAACAATCGGGTGTGGGATCCATACATGCCAGTATCTTGCGTTGCGTGCCCCATCTCACGACATCTTCCACCTTGGAGATATCGTGGATAGCCGTGTTCCTCACCCTATCTCAAAGAGTCTTTCCTGGTATCATCCTTAGCGTCGGCATCTCTGCAAAAATCAAATAATTATATTAAAATGAGCAGTATATTTAAAAAAAAAACACTCGATCATTGTAAGATTGGCGTGGGAACATCAGACCATTTGGAAATGTTATATTAGTGGATTTTTCCAACTGAGGCAGCTAATGCTGTATGTAAGGATATGTTTACCTATCACAGCATAACAGAGAAAAACTAAAACAGCTGAAGTAAATCGTCTAATCCAAAAGATATTATAGGTTATCGCCCTGCCAGAACAATTTTACATTAAAATAACTAACTAACTAACTAACCATCACGCCGTTTCCCCGAAAGGGTAGACAGAAAGAATGGACTGCAACATTTTAATCGATGCTGCACTCCATTCTTCTCTTTTCGCCAACGCGAGAGACGCGGTGTGATGGGTTGCGAACCTCATCGCCACCAATAGGCATCTCCCGCGCACACTTCAATCATTCAACGTCTACATAATAAATCTAAAACAAATTATACAAAATACAATGATATAAAATTAAATAACACATAAAAATAATTTAACACATAATGTTCTTTTAGATGGTGCACTTGTCGTCAGCTGGACGATCCGGACATTTGTGTTTATTTAATTTTTTATTCCACTGTTTTAATTTTAATTAGGCACTTAAAACAATCCAACACCAGCAAAAACTTGAAAATTTGATTGAAGAATTTATTCAAATTGTCATTGGAACAAATGAAAAATTTATTTTTACACCTGTCAAAATTCTTTTTATAAACGAAAAAACTTGTATTATTTTAACATCAGAAGAGTGAAAACGTATTTCGTGTCACAAATAACTATCACAAAGTGCGGCAACAATCAAATTGACCAAAACAATTCACTTATACAGGAAATATCTCCAAATTGACAGGAGCACCACATGAATCAAATATTTTTTTTTAAATCAGAACCAGAACCAGATTCCTTGCAGGATTTGCGAATTTATTCGTTGGGTATCCTATCTCTAACGGTTCTCCCCACAATAAAATAACATTATTAAAATAGATTATACCAATTCATAGAATTGTTACTTAGAATTTAACGTTTTTCCATGTATTCATAACATAACCTAAAATAATACGTAAGTAAAACGATAGGTATGTAATTTCATTTCTATCTATATAAATTCGATATAATTTAGAACTAAAACTTTGAAATATGTAATGCGGAAATATAATCTGTATTCATTTCAACGGCAAAATAGAATAAACTGAAGATATATATGAATTAGAAATATAAATATTTTACTTACGAAACTAACACGCAATTCAAATTTGACATTTCAGAGATAGGGATGGGCAATCCGCTCACGAGTCGACTCAAAGATTCGAATCTTTTTGGTGAGCGGGTGAGCGATGATCCATAAAAAAAAGAGCGGCAGCTCAATGATCCGCTAGGTCAGGGGGGTCGGCAAAATTATTAGCCAAAGAGCCAAATGCGTACTTTACAACGATTTAAAAAAAAATTGAGAGCCAAATATGTTTATTGATTTAGATAACCTTTATTATAATTTTTGCACTTCATTCAATTACGGGTACACTGAATAAAACATTATTTCATACTTCTTCCTGTGATGAAGGCGACCAGCCTTCTCTCCATCTCTTTGGTGGTCATCCTGGTGGTCGACGGCCCTCTGGAGTCTCTTGCATCACGATATTAGGAATTCTTGCTGGATCCATTCTCTCGATGTCTCTGCCTACTCCATCTCACTATGTCTTCAATGTTGCAGGATTTGCGAATTTATTCGTTGGGTATCCTATCTCTAACGGTTCTCCCCACAATAGGTGGCAGTCTGGTTCTGACAGTGTCTGTTCTTGCTTTGATTCCGTATGTTATTATGGACCTGATGCATGTTTGTTTGTTGTTATTCTTAATTTTAGGCACAATTCCATGTTCTCATCAATAAGACGACTTCGTAGTTTACTCTTGTTAAAATTCATGCTTGAATAAAATTGTCCGCATGAATATGTAGAAGCGAAAAGCGAAAGATCAGCAAGAGTCAGTAATACTATTTCAGGCGTTGAAGATGATGACTAAAAATCTTTGAATTGGCGATGATGATTAAGAGTTTTAGCTAAACCGGAATTGATAATCGTAATCACCAATTCCATAACTTTACAAATTTCTTCTGGAAATGTCTGCGGACAGAGCGTTCTTGATGAATGATGCGATGGTAAGCAAGTATCTCGCGATTATTTTTTCTTTCAACAAACCCCTTCGGCTCCGGAGCTGCATTTTGCCGACCTCTGCGCTTTCCGCTCAGTAAAGTGAGCCGATTTTTCTTGATAATTATCGAGCGGCTCCGGAGCCGCATTTTGCCGACCTCTGCGCTCGGTGAATCGTATATTATTGCAAAAGAGTCGACTATTTTTAGTGATCTCTTTAAGGGATCTGAGCTGAATGGTTCCGCTCAGTAAAGTGAGCCGATTCTTCTTGATAATTATCGAGTCGTTTGTCAAAAAAGTTGTTTGTCGTTGTGAATTTTTTTTTTAGCTCATCGACAAAAAATTTATCCTGGTGAATTTTTTTTTTTTTACCGGAATCAACTTTTTTGGTCGAGGAGCAAAAAAAAAAGGTCACTAAAATAATTTCAAACTTTGAACGACTCAAAATGGTGAACCGTGGATCGTTAAAAAGAGTCGGCTCACTTTGCTGAGCGGAACCGTTCAGATCAGATCCCTGAGATGAGTCGTTTTGCCCATCCCTATACGTGCGTATATTTTTCAGTTCAAAGGAGCGACTAATTTCATATCTGACCACGCAAAGAGTCAAAAAAGCCACTAATTTGCATCTTATCACGCCAAGCGAATATAGACTCTAAAGATCGATACTCAGGTGATACGAACATGAAGGTCTATACTCGCTCGCACTACGAAAATTTATAAATTTACAAAGTTAATTAGAGCTCGATTAATAACAAAAATATGCCTATGCCCACCTATGTCTATCTATTAAGGAAGTGTATAACTTGGAAAATGATCAGCTCAGGAATAACCTCAGAAATAGTCCACACACACCCGGAAGATCGCCTTTTATTTATATAGATAATAATGAGCATATTTAGTATGAGGGCTGCACCTGACGTAGTCGATCAGCCCTTCCTATTAGGAAACGATAATTTGAAAGGGTGCGTTTTGAGTCTAGATCTAAACTCTGACTGATTATCTATGCACTTAAGGTCTGGTGCTGAAGGGCCGGCTACCACAAAGGCTCGGTCGCCAAAGTTTGTGCTTGGACAGCGTTTTGGCACAGTCAATCTACCGATCGCTGAAGACTTAGCTGATCGCAAAGTAGACTGTCTGGCATTCAGGTTCTCGTTGATGTAGAGTTCAGATATATAAGCTGGTGCCATTCCATGCAACGCCCAATAGACCGTCCAGCAGAGCTTGAATTGTATCGTTTCTGGACATTTCAGCCAGTGGAGTTCCAAGATGCTGTGTTATGTGACAACTCTTTGGCACACCCCTTATCAGTCTTGCTGCTGCATTGAATGCAGACTGGAGTTTATTTGTTTGCTGTTTGGGGGTGTTGGCGTAGATTCGATTGCAGTAATCTAGTCGGGGCACGACGAAGGAATTGATTAATGTTTTAAAACTGTCAACGGGAATATTTCTTTAAGATAGGACAGAGTAACGTTTACTTAAGAGGTTTAAGGGTTATAATTCGATTTTTTTTTCAGTTTGTATTGCCTCGGTTTCCCCCCTGTCGGTGTAGAACATTTTTTTAAGCGCGAAGGCACTCTGTCAATCAGCGTCAGAGGTGTGATGATACCATGTGAAATCTGTCGGTTCTACGTCTCCTTGAACATATCGTAATACAAATATAATATTCACACATTGTTTTAATGGCCATTCATCAAACACAATCTATCTTTTTTTGAATAAACACGTTATTTTGTAACTTTCGCAATTAAGCACGACTTGTTTACTATTGCTGTTAATTTATTCCGAACATTCTCGACGCCTCAAAAGACATTTCTTCGCTATTCGAAAATTATACAGGATTTTGTGTTTTCTTGTATAGGACAAACCAACACCCAGATTGAGCAATTATATTGGCGTCTAACTAGTAGTTAATTTTGTTCACACAACTTGGCATTATATTACATTAATAATATATAATAATATAATATATTACATTGTCATCTTATTCGTTAATTTTAATTATACAACTTCGCATTATTTTACATTAGTAATACAAGAAGGATGAAAGTAGGATAAATGCCGTTGAAGTGAGGTCACTAAGAAGAAAAAACAATATATGATAGAATATCTAATGATGAAGTAAGAAAGGAATGTATGGCGGATAAATGCGTGATAAATAAAATTAAAAAAGGGTCACTAAGATGGTTTGAACATATGGAACGAATGGAAGAAGGAAAAGTGGAAAAGAAGTCGAGGAAGGCCAAGGAAGACATGGCATGACCAAATTAATCAATTACTGAAAGACGGCCATGTTCGAAGTAGGAACAATCGACGAGCGTGCATATCACGAGTTATGTCAGGATAGAACAATGTGGCAATCCATCCTATCTGCCAACCCCTCCGGTGAAATGGCGTGATGGTTAGTTAGCCAGTTAGTAATACAATATATTGCATTTATAATGAGGGATGACACGAAAATATAGAAATTATGTATTCAAAAAAATAATAATCACATTTTAGTGTGAGACGTATCGGAGTTTTCTTTTTAGAGCCAGTAGATTAAATGTGGGTTGGAGTCTCCGGGCCACACAAATCATGCCCCCGAATAAACTAACAACCCACCAAATCACCTTCCAACAATGTTCCCATCAGACGTAAGAGGAATAGCCACATGAGCTGAACCTCTGTAAGCCAGAAGATCCAAGTCCAAGTCCAAGGGTTGGAGTACTTCTTGATTTGCTCCATTCATAAATATAAATTAACAATAGTTACTTACGATTTTTTTATGAATTAAAAACATTTCGTTTCCACTTTTGAGTCTATTTTTCTCGACATGTTTCGAAGGCTTACACCTTCATCATCGGGAGAACGATATAAACCGATGATGGTGTAAACCTTCGAATCATGTCGAGTAAAATAAACTCAAATGTGGAAAAAACAGTGTTTTAATTCTTTAAAAATTCGACATTATGGAATTCCACAGTGTTAACGCCTTAAGTTTATCTAAATTTATTGTAACACCTGATGATGTCAACATAAGTTGACGAAACAGCTGTCGCGAAAAATAAAAATGCGATTGTGATAAAACAAAGTTTTTTTTTTAAATTTAACAGTGTATAATGTTAAAGTATCATAGTGTTTCGGCCAAAACAATACTATCTAAAATTAATAGTTACTTATCTTATGACACGATGCATGAATGTTGAGGAAGCGAGAGAAATGTGTCAGGAAAGAAAAATGTGTAGGTCCATTCTTTCTGCCTGCCCCTTCGGTGAGACGGCGTGATGGTTAGTTAGTTAGTTAGTCTTATCTTATGAACGGGACGGGATTATAGGAAATGTATGAACGAAACTGACCAAAGGGTGCTGCTGCGTCCTATAACAGTTTCTGGTGTGTGTCGGGTCTCTTGTACAATTCAGATAATGATATTCGTATAATTAATTATAAAATATATGAATTGTTGTCAAGAGGCAAAGGTTTATCCCGCTTTTGATGTAATGCCGCCATTACGTACGGGGCAGAACGATATTTATTTTGGGTTAAAAAGTAATCTCTCCAGCGGATCCGACGCTAAACCCAGAATCGTAATCTCGACAATTATTATTTACGTTTATTTGTGTGAAATGTTCGGGGAAACCGGAGTCATTCGTCATTGTTATCGCATTTAGTTTTATAGCCGTACGCTTTTAATTTCGAGAATTATTGCTCTTTGCTATTTGTGTACAAGTTGTGTACCTTGTACCTTGTATTGTATTTCGTGGTTCGTGACGGCTCCGGCTCGCGAACTTCTCCCTGCCCTGCCCTGTACCCTGCACCCTGCCATGTACCCTGCTAGTGCCAACGATTTATTGCTCCAAACTACTCGCTCTATTTTCCAACTTTCGTCCTTTTAACGGCTGCAAACCGAATTAATATTTTGTTTTGTAATTTACAATTATATTAATAGATGACGCTAGTGTAGAGTGAACTAAAAAATGTGAAGATAGGCGCAGCATTCTAGCATATATACAACTTCCAAAAAAATTGTCAGACGTGGTGGCCGTAAGAAATTTGTAATGGGAATGTTGTTAAACATAAAGCGATCGCTCAACCCAACCAATGACAGGTCATAAGTCCTGTAAGCGCCTCGGCCACCATATTCCGTTCCCAGAAAACAATTAACATCTTCGTATCTATTGGGATACAATTAATCCTTATAAAAAATTGCAATTAAACAAAACGATGTTTTTCTTCCACTCTTGTCTTTATTTCGACAGCGACTGTTTTGTTAGACCGGCCTGTCGATGCCAGCCAGCCTGGCGATGCCAGCCAGCCTGGCGAAACCGGTCGCTGTCGAAATAAATCCAAATAGTTATTAAAAATAACGTCATTTTATTAAAGTATTGTTTAAAATAAATTTCCATTGAGAGATTTCAGTAAAATCGTTAGATTGGCTGATAAATTAAATAATCATGTAAAAAATATATTTTGATCATTGAATAAATCTACAAAACCTGCGAAAGGACTAAACAAGTTTTGAGAACTTCCGAGATGAAGACACCGAGGACGATAGCAGGCAAGACACTGAGAGATCGCGAGAGGAACACCAGAATAAGAGAGATATGTGTGGTTGAGGCTATTATAAGATGGAGCAGACAGCGAAAAAGGGACTGGTACGGTCATGTTCAAAGAATGGACACCACCAGACTCCACTATATTGCATTGCATAATCAGCCTCACGGGAATCGTCCTCGTGGAAGACCTCCTAAAAGATGGAAGGACAGCTGAGAGTCTACCTCACAGGAGGAGCAACACTCTAGAGCATTGTTCCGCAAAGCGTGTGCCGCGGCACACTGGTGTACCGTGGTCGTCAGTCAAGGTATATTATTCTATATACCTTGGTCGTCAGTTGGTGTGCCGCGGAAAAAAGTCAATGTTTTGTGAAGATAATACACCTTAAAATAGCTGAGCTATAAGAGCGAGGCGCTTTATTACGCGAGGGGCGGACAGCCTCACCCGCGTGGTGCGCCTCGCTCACAAGCTATCGCCGAACGCAGCACGCATGCGTATCGTATTTGCTCGTTTAGTAATAAATAAATATTTAATAAACAGTGCTTTTTTCTTTGTACCTCTAAAATTTCTTGATTTGATAAGTGTACCTTGAACACAAAAAGTTGGCGGAACACTGTTCTTGAGAACAGACCACATAGGTCTACAACAAGGAAGAAGAAGAAGGAGAAGAAGAAATTTCGTACTTTTTCGAATTTTCTGGTTGTTCGCCCGCGGCCCGGCTTGTGTGGTGTGTAGATAGTGGCCGGTTCCCACGGCGGGAGTTGAACCCGATACAACCTGCGCCGGTACTCGCTCCTGCCGGCATTTCGTGCGGCGGCGGGCCGCGAGCGCGCGCCGCGCGATTAAGTTATTAAAACAAATGATTTGCAATTACTGACTTTCATTTTACTGTTTTACATTCTTTGTTCAACATTAGTTTTCCCTCCAAATATTTTCAGCTAAGTACCTTTATAATTATTGTGTATTTTAACCCTTAAAGGACGTATGTCACCTCTGACTTGACAATAGAACTTTGTCGTTGCGGTTGTATGGCACATGTGAGGTGACATGATGAATGAATCATGTTGAATCTTGTTTATCAGATGAATATTACCAATGGAGCGATTAACATACACGGTGTCATTTTAAAATGAAATATTCATAGAATAACATATAAAAAATATACAAAAGCTAGTGTCCGATAAGGGTCAATAGTTTTTTTTTCATGCTTATACATCAGCTCTCAATATTTTAATTACGCAATCATGTTAGATAAGTGTTTGAGTATAAGAGTATATAGTTAATTATATAAGTTAAAATAAATATGTTATTCTTCTTTTCGCAAATATCTTTCGGTTGTGATACATAATTTTTTGATGAACAATTTTTAACTAAAACTGTTGTAAAATACAACGTGTATTTATATTAATTTTCCACTGAAAAAAACTGCGGTAGTTTTCAGTCATATATCGAGACTTTGCTTTTGTTTTTTGAAAAAATAAAAACACATTTGCAATAAACGATTTTTAAAACGGTTTATATACAATATATAAAAAATATTGTTTCGGCCAAAACAATGGACTATCTAAAATTAATAGTTACTTATCTTATGATACGATGCATGAATGTTGAGGAAGCGAGAGAAATGTGTCAGGAAAGAAAAGTGTGCCAGTCCATTATTTCTGCCTGCCCCTTCGGAGAGACGGCGTGATGGTTAGTTAGTTAGTTAGTCTTATCTTATGAACGGGACGGGGTTATAGGAAATGCATGAACGAAACTGACCAAAGGGTGCTGCTGCGTCCTATAACAGTTTTTGGTGTGTGTCGGGTTTCTTGTACAATTCAGATAATGATATTCGTATAATTAATTATAAAATATATGAATTGTTGTCAAGAAGCAAAGGTTAATTTTCCACTGAAAAAAAAACTGCGGTAGTTATTAGTCATATATCGAGACTTTTCTTTTGTTTTTTGAAAAAATAAAAACACATTTGCAATAAACGATTTATATACAATATATAAAAAAAATGTCAAATTTTAATTGTATCTCAATAGAGACGAAGACGCAAACTGAATATGGATGATCAAGGTGTTTACAGGACTTATGACCTGTCATTGGTTGGGTTAAGCGCACGCTTTATGTAATTACAACATTCCCCATTCCACCTTTGTTATTATAATCATGCATGACAAATTTTTGGAAGATGTATATATACTTCAAATCCATACCTATCTTCACGTGTCAGTTTTAATTGTCCATCTATGTAGATTTGGTTGCACTTGTGAATCTATTCAAGATTAACTTATACAACCGACCCACTAACGCCATCTATGGAGAATGATTTTCAGCATTTAGCAAACTACCTTATTAACACAATGCGAAGGCTGCCTATAAACGTATTGTTAGAAGTCGCGAGGAGTATTATTCCATTCTAATTGCCAAAGAGTTTACCAGAATAATTACAAATATTTTTGTGAATGTATACTTATACTTGTATACGAAATTCTGGATTTTCACCAAAGGGTGGTTAATTCAAATTTTAATTGTATCTCAATAGTAACAAAGACGCAAACTGAATATGGATGATCTGTAATTACATAAAGCGTGCGCTTAACCCAACCAATGACAGGTCATAAGTCCTGTAAACACCTTAATCATCCATATTCAGTTTGCGTCTTCGTCTCTATTGAGATACAATTAAAATTTGAATTAACCACCCTTTGGTGAAAATCCAGAATTTCGTATACAAGTATAAGTATACATTCACAAAAAAAATAAAAGTCAGTTTGTTTATAATATTATATATCTTCTTCAGCCTTATTCCCTCCACTGCTGATATTGGCCTCTTCCATTTCCTCCACTCGTCACTGTCTCGTCCCTTCCGCATCCATGTCGTTCCAAGTATTCGGGCAAGTGTGAATCCAAAATCCTTCCATGAAAGAAAAGACATGCACTCAAAATATATTATATGTATATTTTTTAGTTCAGGTTATTTTTTCAGTACAAATATTCACGCAAATATCAGGGATAATACATTAAATTATAGATGATTAATGATATAATTCTGTTTGTCTTCAGGAACTGGCAACACATCCAGTGACGGCACATACAAGCCCTCCTTCCTCACGGACCAGGAGCTGAAGCACCTAATTCTGGAGGCGGCCGATGGCTTCCTGTTTGTGGTGAGCTGCGACACGGGCCGAGTCATCTATGTCTCCGATTCTGTTGCTCCCGTCCTCAATTATTCGCAGGTTTGTACAATGTATTCATCCTCATCAATTCATGACGTATTTGTACTTGAGAGAACAAAAAAAACTGCCCAAAATACTCCCCTTTGTTATAAGAATTCCCCTAGAATTTTTCTTCAGTTTTATATATTTATGTATTGCCAAATAATCAATTGAACAGGATACAAAGCGTATTTAATGCTGCTGCCCGATTGATTATGGGGCAACAGAAATACTGTCACATCATGCTACTCCTGAAGGAACTTCACTGGGTCAAAATCCAGAAATGAGTAAAATACAAATTGTGTTTGATAATATTAAAGGCTCAACACCAGAGAGCTTCAGACGAACGAAAATGCAACATTCATTTTGATCAGTGGAAACAATTGCGAATAACATTGCGATTCCAGTCAGAGCTAATAAAGTTTTTACATGCTTTCAGCGCTGCGTGTTCGTTAATCCTCCCTATTAAGTATTAAGTTAAATTTAAGAGACTATTAAAGACTCCTCTGTTTGGTCAATTTACTGCACTTAAAAAATAAATTTAAGATAAACTTATGGCGTTAACACAGTGGAATTCCATAATGATGAATATTTTATGAATTAAAACATTGTTTTTTCCACTTTTGAATTTATTTTTCTCAACATGTTTCGAAGGCTTTACACCTTCATCATCGGGAGAACGATATAAACTGTTTATATCCTTTTCCCGAAAAATAAACTCAAATGTGGTAAAAACAGTGTTTTAATTCATAAAAAATAAATTATTTAAATAATAATAATGCTGCTTTTTGTATTAATAAAATATTACATAATAATTAAATAAAACGATGTTTTTATTAACCACTTCCACTTTTGTCGTTAAAAAAACATTGTTTTATTTCATTATTATTTACATGAACTTCCATCAAGAGATTTCAGTAAAATCATTTGATTATCTTAAAAATATTTACACATAATATTTTTGTACTTAGGAAATTGAAAATGACTTTGTTTAATCCACAAAATATTTAAAATATATTAATAAACCCTACATGTTTCGGAGGATACCTCTATCATCAGGTGTAAAAATATAATAAAGACTAAACTGTACACCTGAAGATGGAGGAGGTATCCTCCGAAACATGTCGTGTTTTTTAATATTTCTATGGAATTCCACAGTGTTAATGCCTTAGCGTTCAATAAATATATTTTTAAATATAATATGTATTATCATATTTTAATAAAATACTAAAGTACGATGTGTAACATTGCAGAGTGAATGGTACGGCTCATGCATGTATGACAATGTGCACCCGGAAGACGTGGAAAAGGTCCGTGAGCAGCTCAGCACACAGGAGCCGCAGAATAGTGGGCGCATCCTGGACCTCAAGACCGGAACAGTCAAGAAGGAGGGCCATCAGTGTTAGTATTATAAACTTTATCTTTTCACATTTTGATAAAATAATTTTTATAATTTTTTTTTTAAATGGTTAATCCAAAAAAAAACTAACTAACGAACCATCACACCATTTCTGGTAGACAGAGAGGATGGACTGCCATACTGCGATATACTGACATACCCCTCAAGCCTTCTCTGTATTTATACATCGTAACATGCACATTTGTCAATTTTTCGGACTTTGAATGTGGGCTGCCCTATAGTAATTGAATTATTGGGTCATGCCATGTTTTCCTCAGCCGTCCTTGGCTCTTTTTGCACTCGCACTGCTTGTATACAACTTATTAACCATTCTTCTCTCATCCATTCGTTCCAATTGTCCAAACCATCTCAGAGATCCTTTTTTAATTTTACTTTGGAGTGCATATTTTATGATTCATAATTTTCCTGCACATTCTTCTCCATGATCACATTTCTTTGGCATTTATCCTTCCAAGCTTCACTTCCGTATATAAAGGTTGACACTAGAACTCCATTATGAACTGTCCATTTCTGTTAAATAATTTTTTCAGAGATTCTGATAATTGCTTAACAGACATTGATACACATGAGTTACTTAAACTCATGAGAATACAATAATTTATATTGTATGTTTTGATAAATAAATAAAATAAAAAATATTGTATTCTTATCCATTGTTAACTATTTGGCATATGTTTTACGTATTTCTGTAACATGTTGTTGAAATAATATATTATAGTTTTACACATGTGATCGCCGATCCACGCTGAAAAGTAGCCAATATTTTCAATTTCTCACATTCTAGCTTACCAATATTTATGAAGTAATTTTTCTTCTTTTTAATTATTCCAAAAATGTGCTTTGACATTCCCCGCGTTCTAGTGAAATGTATGGAAAAGGCATGTTTACTCTGCTCCCGCAAACAACGTGTTAACACACATACGGGCTGTAACACCCAGCAATGTTTTTACATGAAGTGCGTCGAGACTTGAAACATTTGTAATTCTTTTATAAAAATAGTCTGAGGTAAAGTGGGGGACTTGTTACCATTACATGTGAGCAATGTTAACATCTTGTTTCTCTCCTATTGGAGGTTGGACACTTCATATTTATTTCTACATTTTTTTCGCTAAACAGGGATGCTGTGCTGCAACAGAACCATTCTCGAAAGTTTTCTAGCCTAGATTTTCTTCATCTCCCGACACTTCGTTTTCTGTTAATTCCACCATACTTTGGATAATCAGTAGCAGCACTTTGTATTTATTGTTTCTCATAATGTGCCCGAATTATTCCAGTTTCCTGCGCTTTATGGTCTTAATAATTTATTTTTCTTTCTTCATTCGCTGCAGTAGTTTCTCGTTTGTGACTCGTCTCCCCGAAGGAGTAGGCTGAAAGAATGGGCTGCCACACATTTCTTTCCTAACATATTTCTCTCACTATCTCAACATTCATACATTGTGTCATGATGACACTATGCTCATTTTGGCACCTAGATCCAACCCTTTCAGCTCTTTCATACACTTGTCTTGATTAAATAACTACGGGGACATTACGCAACCCTGTTTGACACCTTTATTGATATCAAACCAGGCTGTAAGATCTCCATTTACTCTGACACTAGCAGTGCTTTCCATGTATAGCGGAATGGCCTTGCCAATCATTAATGTGATAAAAAAAACAATTGTTTAACATATATAAATTTTGTTAACAGCCTCTATGCGATTGTGTATGGGTTCCCGACGAGGATTCATCTGCCGGATGAAGGTGGGCGGTGGGGAGATTGGTGGCGGCGGCCATCTGGGCCGTCTGAAGCAGCGCAACTCCCTCGGCCCGGCCCGGGACGGCCACAACTACGCCGTGGTCCACTGCACGGGGTACATCAAGAACTGGCCACCGACTGGTAAGGATGCCGACAGTAACCGTCATATTTTGATCTTAGTTTTAATCTGAGTAGTGATGGATATACAACACGAACTTTGGGCATTTCATATCATGGGCTGCCTAATTTCTTAACTGCTGATTGATGCATTGCTATTTAATGATATTTTGTTTGGATCAATCTATGATGGAACAGGCCATATCTGTTTTGTGTGTATTTATTATTTTTTACTTATATTTGAATGTTCATTTTAAAAAGCCTCATCAATCAATTGGTTTTATTCTATAACATATATCTAGTTTTTGTTTTAAATATACGAGTTTAAAATTATTTACTATTTATGTCATTCAAGACACAATTGATGTCATCTTTTAGAATATGGTTCAGTATATTTTTTCTACAAATACTTATTTAACTTGTAATTTTTGTTTTAAATCTATTTATAATGACACTAATAGATTTATAGTAAACAACAGTTGTTTTAGTTTAATTTAAATACTCATGTTATATAAAGTGCTTTTATACTAAAAATATATATTGAGGTTAATAATTATTTTATTATATTATAATTAATAGATTTAATTCTCATCCAGGAAACAAGTGCCATCTATTGACAGCTTAATTAAATAGAACAATTTGAATTGACCATTATTTATGATTTAGTAAGATTTTAGCGTGTTGGAACGTTACCTAGTCAATAGAGCATGGCACTTAATTGTGTGACTGCCTTTTAAGTATGAGGCTATCAGATCTGTTTCCAGGTGTACAGATGGAGAGGCCAGGCGAAGAGGAGGCGCACGCCTCGCACTGCTGTCTCGTGGCCATCGGTCGGTTACAGGTAATATTTTGATTTATTTGTCATAAAAATACATATATGCGAATAATTTGCTTTAAAGCAAACTATATCTAAATGTGAAACAACAACACAGCACGGGTATCTCTTTCTTACTCTCACACTGCCAGCGAGAAATGCGTATGGCAGTCCGAGATTGACTTATTGCCCGGGAATGACAGATCGTCATGTGCTAACTAGCTCGGAGAATAAAGTGCGCAATGTTCGAAGATGTCTCCTTCGCTCTCACATTGCCAGCGATACGGCACAGCGTAGGAGTTAAGCATATATTACCCACCACACATTTATAAATCCCGAAGATGGAAATTGCAACGACCTCCGAAACGCCGGTCCAGAGAGACAATTTACACGGATTTTCAGAAGATTCCAAAAAACATATTGCTACCAACCGTGAAAATCTACGCAATTTTGTGAATATAATTGTATTGCATTGCGCTTGAATTAAATATTGTATTTAACAAATAATTTTTAACATTTATGTATTTTGTTTTTACACAAACTGACAGTTTGTTTTTGTAACCTTGATGACAGAGCGAAACTGGTTGGTTCGATAAAACAAAATAAAGTTGTGTAAAATTAAAGTACTCAAGTGTTATAAATTATTTTTAAATAGTCCATTGTTTTGGCCGAAACACTATGATACTTCAACACTATGTTAAAATTTATACCACTGTTTCATTTAATTTAATTTATTTGAATAAAAATCACAAACATTACAGACATATAATAATTCCAGATCGTTTGCAATTACATTATAAGAATTTTTAAGAGAAAAAATAACAATGTTACATCAGTTTTTTGCAACGCCTGATGATGCCAATATTGGTTGGCGAAACAGTTATCGTGACACTCTCAGTGAATAAAAATAAATTGTGATATTATAACAGTGTTATAAATTTTAACAGTAATAAATCATTTTTAACAATGCCACACCCTAAATTAAGCATTTCATATGAAAGTATATTGTATATAAAACTAACTAACTAACTAACCATCATACTGGCTTCGCGAAGGGGCAGGCAGAAAGAAGGGACCGTCACACGGTTCTTTCCAGACATACTTACTCAGTTTTTCAATATTAATACGTCGTGTCATGCGATAAAAAAGCAAAAATGATAGTGAAGTTGATGTGAATGGAGCACGATATAAAGGAAGACCAAGAAAAATGTGAAATGCTCAAATTTAAAATGTCGGCCACTTGTGGAAACAGATGAATTACATGACACAAAGTATGAATGTTGAGGAATGAGAGAAGTATGTCAGGAAAAAATAGTGTAGCTATAAATTCATTCTAAAACAGTTCACTTATGGTCATGTATGTACGACAGGACACCGAGGGAGAGTAGCGTAGTTGAAATTTTGTCTGGAGTCTCCCTTGTTTGGACAAATATAATTTTTAACGTAAGTCCCGTCTGGACAGGGGACAGGCCAAGGGAGAGCATTAGTTACGCTGACGAAAGACTCTACTGTGCCTTTTAAGCAGAGGGAGCCCTCTATGGCTCTAGCATTATTGTCCATTCTATCTGTATACCCCTTTATGAAGACAGTGTGTAAGTTAGTTATTTAATTAATTTTTTTTGCCCACTAATTGGATTGTCTGACGGCAGGTAACCTCCACGCCGAGCACATCGGATCTGTCCAGCTCGGGGGGACAAGCGGAGTTTATCTCTCGCCACTCCTTGGATGGAAAGTTCTCCTTCGTGGATCAGCGTGTTGCCGGTCTGCTGAGCTACACGCCGCAGGATCTGCTCGGCAAGAGCTGCTTCGACTTCTTCCACCCCGAGGACCAGACGCACATGAAGGAAAACTTTGAGCAAGGTAAGCAGTGTGACTTTGTATTAAATAAGAATCTTAATGCTTGATATAACCCAATAGGCGGTGAGGAAAAAAATCTTTCCTAGATAATGTATATATGTATTATAAAAAAATCCATTTTCCGTTTTAAATCCAATGAACAATAGTTGTCACACTAAACAGGGTCTTTATTGTATGCCAATTTAACACATTATTTGCAGGTTTGTTTTTTTGCAATGTACTCTAAAAAACATTTTTTTTTTTTACCAAAAATCGGTTGAGTCTAATTTTTACTTTACAGAACATCCGAGTTTAAAAGTTTTCCAAAACCCAACTCTAATTTGTATAAAATTAGTGTTTTGTCATCTGGCATTCTCTTGTGATAATTTGCAAAAGATGGGTCTATTCCAGCGGTTCCCAATTAGTTTTTCCTGTGTACCACTTCAAGAAAGACCTCAAACTCGGGTACCCCTTATTGCGCGATGATAAATAATTTTTTTTATTTTTTATTTTAACATTTATTACCATCATAATACAGTTCTAATGACAGTGAAAATCAGTTTAATGTGATAAATGTGCACGTTTTTCTTTGCACAACTCTGAAAAATGTGGTTCCTTTTTGGTCAGCTTCAGTCTCAAATCGTCTTTTGAGTTAAGTCTGTGACGATGTTTACTTTTAAATTTTTTAACTGATTAAATTATCTTAGTCAAGAGATTGCCGCGCGTACCCCTTGATGCAACTTCGCCTACCCCTGGGGTTGAGGTACACGTACCACTAATTGGGAAATACTGGTCTATTCGACTCCCACAAACATAGAGTTGATAATGTTGATTAAACTAAGTTTAATTTAGATTCACATTAGATAAAGTATGTTACTAACTAACTAACCATCACGCCGTTTCCCCGGAGGGGTAGGCAGAGAGGATGGATCGCCACATTGTTCTATCCTGACAACTCTCGCGCCTCTTCCACATTCACACATCGTGACATGCACGCTCGTCGATTGTTCCTACTTCGAACAAGGCCATCTTTCAGTAATTGATTAATTTGGCCATGCCGCGTCTTCCTTGGCCTTCCTCGAATTCTTTATCCATTCACACTACTTGTATCTTTTTAACCATTCTTCCCTCATCCATTCGTTCCATATGTCCAAACCATCTTAGTGACCCTTTCTTGATTTTATTTATCACGCATTCATCCGCTTTACATTCCTTTCTTACTTCATCATTAGATATTCTATCATACATTGTTTTTCCTCACATCCTTCTTAGTGGCCTCATTTCTACGGCATTTATCCTACTTTCATCCTTCTTCTGCCAACTCCAAGCTTCACTTATGTTAATCAATGAATACTCATTCATACGTGCAATGCTTTCATGTTAAATTATATTTATTATTGAATGATTTTGAATTTTCCAGTATTGAAGCTGAAAGGACAGGTGATCTCTCTGATGTACCGCTTCCGGGCTAAGAACAGGGAATGGGTGTGGCTGCGCACCTCCGCCTTCGCCTTCCTCAACCCGTACACTGACGATGTGGAGTACATTGTCTGCACAAACACCACCGCCAAGTAATGATTTGTTTCTATTATCACCTGATCATGTATCAAGAAGTTGTTTTAGTTTATAATGTGTGTTCTCTGTTTGTGTTTAACACATAATTCAATTAGATTTATTTTTGAATAAAATTGAGGGCTCTCCCGAGATCATCCATACTAATATCATCCGCCACAAAGTGTTAAACTTAACACAAGTAAAACAATGTGCCTAACGATATCAAAAGAGCCACTCAGATGTAAACTGACCATCGATAACACACCTATTGAGCAAGTCATGCGATTCACTTACCTAGGCGTAGAGATCGGTAGCTACCGTGACCTATATGACAAAGTGTGATCAAAGCGACAGCCGTGGCTGGCTGCTTGCGCGACACCATTAGGAGGAACAAATACATGCTAACCGAAAGTTGTGTCAAGATATACGAGGCATGCGTTCGCCCCATCATGAAGTATGGAAAAGAGGTCAGAGCCAATACCAATAGAAATAAAAACCTTAGAGTAGCAGAAATGCGAACCCTACGCTCCATTGCAGACAAAACCCTTGGATCAGAAATGAAACGATAAGGTCTCTCTATGGTGTTAAGGACATAGTAATATGGGGAAGAAGCAGAAGGCGCTTTTGGAGAGACCACGTGGACCGCATGGAGAATACAAGAATTGGAAGCAGCGAGAGAATACCAGGAAGGCCGCCAAAGAGATGGAGAGATGGCTGGACATCATGACAGGACATCCCAGGACAGCCCACCGTCACAAACAGGTCATACAACCTAAACCAAGAGGAAGAAGACTTAGTTTACAAAGTCTTCTTCTTCAGCCTGTATTGACCGTCCACTCCTGGACGTAGGCCTCCTCTCGCATTTTCCATTCTCTTCTATCTTGAGCGATTCGCATCCAGTCACATTCCCCCACTTCTCCGGACATCGTCGCGCCAACGCAACTGTGGGCGCCCAACTCCACACTTTGCAGTCCTTGGCCACCAGCACAGCAGTCGGCTTGTCCACTTTTCATCTGGAACGCGAGCGACACGTCCCGCCCATCGCCTCTTGAGGGTTGCGGCCATCTTGATAACATCGAAAACCTTTGTCCTGACTCTTATGTCTTCATTTCTGATTCTGTCCTGTAAACTGATACCCAACATGGCTCTCTCCATTGCTCTCTGAGTGACTTTTAGCTTGTTGGTACTTTTTTGTGACATTGTGACTGTCTCAATACCATAAGTGAACACTGGCAGGACACAGGCATTGAACACTCTCCTTTTCAAGTTGATGGGTATTTTCGTTCTTCATGTATGCATTGTTAACATAATACAAATTGAATGTATTTCTCTCAGGTCCCTTCACACGGAGGCGGGCGGAGCGGCGGGAGTGGGCGGAGAAGGCTACGACTACTCGCTGGCGCAGCGGCACCGTGACACACCCTCCGGCCTCTACCACCAGCAGCACCCCGCCGCGCCCCAGCTGCACCCGGCGCCCCCTCAGCATCATCTGCTGCACCACCAGGCCATGCAGCAAGACATACTTACTGGTACATATTCTAATTCATATTTTTATTTTTTTATTTATTATATGCAACAGGTCATTTGAACCCATTGCACCACTAATAAGAAGGACATAATTTGTCCATGCAACACACTATTTAATTTTGACTCATTTTTTTATTACAATAACATTAAGACTAAATTACACACAAAATAAAAATGGTAAAACATAAAAGCATAATTTTTTTGTTTGTTCATAAGCTAGATCATTATGGCTCATCCCCAGGTAGTTTGGGAAGAGTGTGATAAGCTTTAAAACATTTGGCATGTGGAGAGCCACCAAACATTTCTCACATTCCCATCGAGATTCGCTCTTCTTCTTAAAATCACTAGAATCACTAGAATATTCATCAGCTTCATTCTCACTGCCACTTTCGAAAAGGATTCGCTGTATTTCATCCTCATTTGATGAAATATTACAAGCGCGACGAGTTTGTTTACGAGTGCGTTCGGCCATTTTGGAGGTATTGACAGATGTTAAAATATCGTGATATTTTGTAATAAATAACGTGAAATAAATTGTGATTATAACATTTTATTACGAAATCAGTAACCGAAATATACTTTTTTTGTCATTTTTATGAATGAAGTTATTGTCATTCAGTTTTAATGTAAAAAAAATCACTTCAAAGACAAACCGGCGAATCGCCGGCTTTGTGAGTCCGTGACAAATTTACCTTGGCCGGCGATTCGCCGGCTTTGTGTTGCAATGGGTTAATCTTTATATTGAATCTCATGATATGTAATAGGTAGCTAATCTATTACCATTTTATTGTCATGTGAATTCTGCACCAGACCAAAGACAGTGTGACAATCACTGCCTTCGCCGGTAATCAAACCCGGAACCTTCGGTATGGCAGTCAGAGCGCTTCCCACTCTGCCACGAATGTCGTCTGTTATATTCTTTCTGAATCAGATGGAGAAACAGAGAAGAATAAAAAAAAAATTGAGATTAAGCAAAATTGTACTTGTGATAGATTTATTTTAATTGTTTTTGATATTTCTTATTGTCAATTTTTGTATTATACTTGTTGACCAGTCTGTCGATACCAGCCAGTTTGGTGAAACCGTTCGTGGTCGAAATTAAGACAAAAGTGGAAATAGTTGGTTAAAAACATTATTTAATTTAATTATTGTTTAAATTCATCTTCAATTTCTTAGTTGGCATGACAGGTTATTTCAACTCAGAACAATTTCTCAATTCTCTCAGTTTATAATAATTCATTCATGGTTTTAAATGAAATGCTAAGCTTTTTGATAGGTTATACATAGTTGCATGCAGTTCATAGGATTTATTCCGGGCGGTATGTTTAAGATGAATAAAGGTTATTCAGTAATTAAAATAATTTATACATTGGCTTACTATCATCAAGTAGTTTATATTTCAGTTTCTTTAAAGCAAGAAGTTGATGTGATCTTGCAATCGCTGCACACACAAAAAAATCCACTGCAGATGTGTACTAAAATAGGATTAAATTATGAATGTGATTTCAGGTGGTGGAGGCGGCAGCGGGCGGCCCCCGAGTGGGCACGAGGGTGGGTACGGCAGCGGGGGCGGTGGCGGGGGCGGAGGAGGAGGCTACAGCAGTGGGGGCGCAGGCGGCGACCCCTCCCCGTATGGCTCTCCGCAAGCACCTCCCGGCCCTCCTAGACACAAGCCTGCCAGCCCCACGCACCAGACCATACACTGGAATAATTCCATTCGACAGGTTTTACCTTATTTTTATTATTTTTTTTCAAAAATGATTTTCTTTAATGCCTAACAGTTGAGAAATATTAGGTCCTTACATATGAAATTGGCGTTTTGCCGTACTGGCAACTTTGATCTCAAATATCTTCTCTTTGGTTAGGAATTCCAAATTCAAATTTATACAGCTATTTACTCAAGTATTTGTGTTTCGAAAATTATAATTCATTTGTTTTTTCCTCAATTGTTTTTTTTCTTTGCGTCACTCAGTTTACAAAATGGAAAACTTGAAATATCGCGTTATTTACGAGTACGAGTTCCACCGTGGCACCAGTGCTGCAGAAATCAGTGTTTTAATGCAGTGTTTTAATCCACTTGAAGCAAATTGGGAAGGTGAAAAAGCTTGAAAGGTGGGTACCTCACGAATTGAGTGAAGCAAATCAACAAACGCGCGTTGACTGCTGCGTTGCATTACTCAACCGGCACAATAATGAAGGGATTTTGAATCGAATCATTACCTGTGATGAAAAGTGGATCCTGTATGATAATCGGAAGCGCTCATCGCAATGGCTGAACCCTGCCGAACCAGCCAAACCATGCCCCAAGCGAAAATTGACTCCAAAAAAGTTACTTGTGAGCGTTTGGTGGACTAGTGCTGGTGTCGTTCACTACAGCTTTCTTAAATCTGGCCAGACGATTACGGCAGATGTCTATTGTCAGCAACTGCAAACCATGATGGAAAAGCTAGCTGCTAAACAACCGAGGCTGGTTAATCGCTCTAGGCCACTGCTGCTTCATGATAACGCTAGACCACACACTGCACAACAGACGGCTACCAAATTAGAAGAGCTTCAATTGGAATGTCTAAGACATCCACCGTACTCTCCGGACCTTGCCCCAACAGATTACTATTTTTTTCGAAATTTGGATAACTTCTTGCAAGGGAAAAAATTCAACTCCGATGGGGCAGTCCAAACCGACTTCAAAGATTTTATTGATTCCCGTCCGAATGTTTTTTTTAGTAAAGGGATCGATGAACTACCTATGAGATGGCAAAAGTGCATAGATAGCAATGGTACATACTTTGATTAAATAAATATATTATATTAAAAAAAAATCAACTTAATGTTCCTCCCATACAAAACGCTAATTTCATATGTAAGGACCTTATATAAAGCTACTTATTTGGTTCTAATAATGTAAAGTGACGTATGTTGAATTTTAATATACTGTGAGACCTGGATTTTTTCATTCCCGTGATTTAATTTTTTCCCGCCATTTGCGTGTGATTATTTCAGTCCTGATATATTTTAGTACATTTATTACCAAAGTGAGTTACGCGCGCTTGACAATGAGTCGGCGCAATAGATACATTATTTCAGCCGTGATTGGTCAGTGAGTGGCGTTGTGATTGGTCGGCGTAAGGCCCGCAACATGGTGATTGGCCGACATCTTTCAATTTTAGTCGTTCTGTCATTCGATTTTCGACTCGATTTGTAACGCTTCTTTCTTTATGACATTCGTGACCATTGTTTTCATACAGTTATTCATAAAGTTTTGTTTTATTCGTTAAGTTCATTACAATCTTTTCTTCCTTTTTACATCTTCATTCATCTGACACGTAATTTGGAGATACCTATCACTATTTTGGCTTTAATAAAAAATTGGGAATCAATTGAAAAAAGTGTAATTCAATGTGGTCCCATGGCGATAAAACGTATGTTTATAACAACGTCGAACGAAAAATTAGTAGAGATTTTAAAAGAGTGGCTAGCATTATTAATATCTATATGATTTTTTTTAACGGTAAATAAAATTTTAAAAGTGTTATTTTTTTCAATACCCCCATTTACATTTTCCCTCCATTTAAGTTTTTTTATTTATTCAGTCCCTTAAAAAATGTAAAATCGAGGTTTCACTGTATTTATATATTTTTTCAATGTAGTATTCAAAGCGACAACTGAGTTCTGGTCCCAACCCTTGTGTATGGAAGTGAATCGTGTAACTGGTAGAAGACGGATGAGAGCACTAAATGCGGCAGTGATGGGATCCCTCTGATATATGTGTTTTAATACGATGTATGATAGAATTTCAAATGCTGATATCGTGAAGAAATGTAGAGTGGAAGAATATATTTTAAACAAAATTATGAAAGAACCATTGCGTTGGTTTGGACATATGGAATGCATGGATGAAGAAAATATGCATTACATAAAATAATTTAGGAATGTATCTTCTTCTCTCTTTCTTGTTTCTATCCTATCGGAGTTTAGACTACATCATGGCTATTTTGTACCAATAAACAGGGATGTTGTGCTGCAATTGAAACATTCTCGAAGGTTTTCTGGCCAGGATTTTGTTCTCCTCCTGACACTTTGTTTTAGATAATCACTTGCAGCACTTTGTATCATTTCTCATAATGTGTTTAAAGTATTCCAGTTTCAGTTGTTGAGAATTTATAAATCTTGCTTCATTTGCTGTTAGGTATGTATATAAGAGTAAAATAATTAATATCTGTATTGTGTCCAGGGTGCTGCCGTGACGGAGGGCTACGCGTACGGTGGTGGGGGCGGAGGAGGAGGTGGCGGGCCGGCACCGCTGTCGCCGGCTCGCTCCCCGGCCGCGCCACCACCTGCGCCACCTACGTACGCGCAGCTGCACCAGCGTCCACCGCCACACCACCACCACCTGCAGCACCACTACCAGCAGCAGCCAGCCAACCCACCCCCTGGTAAGTTACATTCAGAAATACACCTAACCCCTCCACTGCTATATATCGCATCGTGAGTGTAAAACCGAGATAACTGCAAATATAAATTTTGGAGATATGGGAGTTTAAAGACTTCATATTGCTTGGAAAAACTGTTTTTTTTTTTAAATAAACCAATGATTTTCGGTTTATAGTATATAAACCGAATTTTCGGTTTATAGTACAACAACAACAACAACAAACCATCACGCCGTTTCCCCGCAGGGGTAGGCAGAGAGAATGGACCGCCACACTACTCTATCCTGGCAAACCTCTCTAGCTTCCTCCACATTCATACAACGAGTCATACACGCACGTCGATTCCTCCGACTTCTAACATGACCAACCTTTAAAATTTGATTAATTTGGTCATGCCATGTTTTCCTCGGTCTGCCTCGACTTCGTACCCCATTTACATCATTAACGTATACTTTCTTAACCATTCTTTCTCCATCCATGCGTTCCATATGTCCGAACCAACGCAGCGATCCTTTCATAATTTTGTTCATTATACCTTCTTCCGCTCTACATTCCTTTCTTATATCAGCATTTGAGATTCTGTCGTATATCGTTCTACCACACATAGTATATACCTATAAACCGAAAATCTTTGGTTTATTTTAAAAAAAAAACAGTTTTTCCAAGCAATAAACTAGTCTTTAAACTCCCATATCTCCAAAATTTATATTTGCAGTTATCACACTCACGGTGCGATATAATAATTAGTCATTACGACCATGCTGAATACATGGACATTTTTATATTATTATTTTGTTGAATCGCTTTTTACATCATTACAGCGCGAGCCAAATCGATGTAAAGGGTATAGCTATCTTATTGATTCTCTTAACATGTGATAGGTAGCTAATCTATCATCATTTTATTGTCACGTGAATTCTACACCAGACCAAAGACAGTGTGACAATTACACTTCCATCGCCGGGAATCGAACCCGGGACCTCCGGTGTGACAGTCAAAGCACTTGCCACTCGACCACGAAGGTCGTATACATGTAAACTACACATAAATCTGTTGATACACACACTATTGGAGCATGACCCATACACTTGTCCTAAACGTGGCTACAAACTATTCTTTGACGCAGATGTGCGTCGTTAACTTTCAACATAGTAAACTAGTTGTGAAATTTCTAATATATGTATAAGCTACCTACCCTGAAAAGATTGAAGGTTTTAATTTTTTTTCGAAATTGGTTGACTATTGCGCTTTCTTCCTTTGTCTATTGACAACTCTTAACCTTTTCATAGCCGCAAATAAATCACACCGCAGTGCTCATCAGGCCGAATATTTTTTGTCTAAAAATTTTTATTTTGCTGTGTTAAAAGGAATTATAATTTTCTTACGAAATATCATATCCTGCATCGATTTTTATAGTTTTTTCTTGAAGTTAAACCAGTTTAAAATTTTCATTGTCAAACAGTTTTCGAAATTTACCTATAAATCGGTTAAAAGTATTTGGAAACTTGATAAAATATCCCGGGATAATTAAAACAGATGTCTGTGTGTGTTTTCTGCCAAATTGTCAATACAAGTCAATACGGGGCAAGAATACGTCACCAAAAGTTCTTCCGAGATATCTCTTCTCTGGCAATATGAGCACTGCGCCATTTGCCGAGATATCTCATCTGTGGCAACCATCGAGTTAAGGGGTCCTATAATTCTGCAATATCCCACCCCGAAGTCAGTTTTTTTATTTAATGATACCATAGAATCTAGAAATTTTGTGAACTTGGCACCCATTGTTTTCTATTTATGTTCATAATTGAATTATGTTGACAGAATGAGGAATTTAATATTATGTATGTGTTTCCCCCAGGAATGTGGTCGTGGCAAGGTGGCGGCGGCGGAGGTGGGGAGGGCGGGCCCGCTCCGCAGGGGCACCAGCCGCAGGAGCTCTCCGATATGCTGCAGATGCTGGACCAGGGTCCCGGGGCCGCCTTCGAGGACCTCAACATCAACATGTTCAACACCAACTTCGAGTAGGCTCCCGGCCGCTCTGCACACCTCAACCTTTTTACAGATCTGCATACATTTACGTATTGTAATTTGAAGTCTCCCAATAAGTTCAAATATCAGCAGTCGTGAATGATTCAAAAGTGGTTTTAGAAAAGTCATTTTATGGTGTAATTTATTAGAAGATTGTGTATATGCATAAAATGACTTTTTCTATTGACGCAAAGTGTACCCAGCGGGGCTGGCAGTGCAGCATGGAGTCAGCTCCACACGGTGGCAGTGAAAGGAGACGTCTTGTGCTCTTATGGAGTGTGCGGTATCCCAGAATTGAGTTATTTCAATAGGAAAGGAGATGTTAGCGACCGGGCGTGCTGAGGAGTGAAGCACCTAGAACTTTATAGGAGCGCACCGGCCTAGGTTTAATGTCTGTGAACAAAAGAACTCTCTGGAGCTGTTCCAATGGACAAAGCAAATGTATAATTTTCCATATTTTCTAACTTGTTTTTATTGTGACGTGTGTTTTGTGAAGTGATCGTGAGAGAAGATATATATAAATTGTAAGATTTTCTAAGAGTACATAATATTTTAGTTTGTTTTAACACAATGAACACTGAGGAGCCTGCACCGGAGACGGTGGTTGTATACAAAGGGAGCATTCGCAGTTGGTGCGGATGGCACAAATCAACTGATCACTTGTTAGTTTGTAAGACATCCACATTGTACGTATTCTTATATCGAATAAGTTAAAACATCTTTGGAGCCAGAGATTATACATTTTCCCTTTGATATGTTTGTTTATACACGCATCGACCTGTAATATTTCCTTTTAAATTATCATTTTTAGCCTATTTTATTTGAAATTGAGTGCGGATTGAACACAAGAAGTTTGTTAAATTAAATACGATCCTGCTTTAATACTTGCAATGAAATTTTATGTAAAAAATAAATCTTAGTTCTATCAAACCTACTTTTATTTTACCTTTCTTTTTTCCTGGAGTTATCATTCCAACCCTAATGTATGGAAGCCATGCATGGAGCTGGCAGAGGAAGGATGAGATCAGAATAAATCCAATTCCCTTGTGGTAAAACAATGACAGTCTGTAACATTAGTGTGAATGGTGAAAATCTGGAACAAGTGGATGAATTTGCCTATTTAGGAAGTATGTACAAAGGATGGGAGAGTGGAGAAGGATATTGAAAGAAGGGTTGGGGCAGGCAACAGAGTAGATGGTGTAAAGTTATCATCGCAAACAAAAGCCTATCCAAAAAAGCTAAGATGGCAGTGCATAATGGTGCCAACTCTTATGTATGGAAGTGAAGCATGGAACTGGCAAAAGTGGGATGAAAGTAGAATAAATGTGGTAGAAATGAGATCTCTAAGAAGAATGCGTGGTAAATCTGTATATGATAGAGAGAAATGCAAGTAAAAGAAGTGAATGCGGTGAGAATGAAAGTGTTATGAACAAAATAATGAAAGGGTCGTTAAACTGGTTTGGACACATGGGAATTGGAAAAACACATTGGAAAGAATGAGTGAAGAGAGAATGGTGAAGAAGGTATATGTAAAGACATGAACGGAGATAGAAATAGAAGAAGGCCGAGGAAAACGTGCCACAATCAAATCAATCAAATATTGAATGTCGGTCTTGTGAGGAGTCAGAGAAATCGACATGCGTGCATGACAAGATGTATGAAAGTAGAGGAATTGAGAGAAGTATGTCAGGACAGAACAGTGTGGCAGTCCATTCTTTCTCCCTACACCTCCGGGGAGACGGTGTGATGGTTAGTTAGTTAAAAAAACAATGAAAAAATAACTTTGTGGTGTGACAGAATTTCAAATGCTGGTATCAGGAAGGAATGTGGAACAGAATAAAGTACATATTATAAACAAAAACAGAAAAAGATCACTGCGCTGGTTTGAACACTTTGGGTTAACAATTTGAATGGAGTTAAAGAAGATCTAAGAAGAAGAAAAATGTTCAAATTTTAATGTCTCTCGCATCTAATCTTTGTAATTCATATATTTTCTGAACAGAAAATATGGATCACAAGAGATCCTGTCAGTATGTTGTTTCTTTCCAACTAATTTACCGACCCTTATGTATGGAAGCGAAGCATGGATTTGGCAAAAGAAGGATGAAAGTAGAATAAATGCAGTAGAAATGAGATCTCTTTGACTAATGTGTGGAAAAACTGTGTATGATAGTGTTGAATGAAAATATAAGAAGTGAATGTGGTGCAGATGAAAATGTTATGAACAAAATAATGAAAGGAACGTTAAGATGGTTTGGACACACGGAAAGAATGGTAAAAAATAATATGTTGATAATGTAAATGGAACTAGAAATAAATTAACTTCAATTCTGTCCCTCAAGGTTAATCCAAGCATGATTCTTTCCATGGCTTGCAAGGCGACTTGTAACTGCATACTAGACCATTTTGTCAGTGTTCACAGATGTACGAGTATACAGGACTTCAATTATTATGGTTTAAAAAAAATAATCCCAACATTCTTGGATTTTTATTTATTTACTTTATTTGTTTTCTTGAGAGAACAAAATATATATTTTGAAAATGTCCTAAAAATATATTTCATTAAATACATATAAAAAAACATACATCATATTTAATTTCAGGACTAGTAATACCTATTTCTCTACAAGCGGTGTTTCTTCAGTTTCATTAAGTAAATTTTCTTCTGAAATTTGACTCGGATCTAAGGCACCATCGTCAGTTGAGGTTAGTTGAATGGGGATTCTGTCACCCCAGTCACTATTTCTGACACACCTGTAAGTTGCCTTTCCGTGTTTTTTCGGTGTAAAAATTACCTCCGTTAATTTACCATCACTACAACACATTCTGCACACGGCATGCTTAGATCGGATGAGAACGGGTCGCACCACTCTGGGCCATGTTGATTTTTCATTTAGGCGCTCTCCTTTCCGGAGAACAACATACGTGTACCGATCAGAGTCCTCCATGTTTTTCTCGGTTAATTTCAATTTTCTGTACCTTATGGGAAAATTGCATGGAGTTTTGTCTTGAAAAAATCTCGGGCACTCCAAATCATGGGGACAGGGATAGGCGACATGCCCGGCCAGGGGACCTTCTTTGTATTCCATAATAAAATCTCTGACTTCGTTGACTAAAGAGAAACCCGCGTTAGTTCCTTGCTCCACAATAATGAGATAATCCTTTGTTCTCCTCCACAAGTTCAACATTGCTAACAATCTGCTTTGTGCCGAGGGTAGCTCGAAGAGAGAGAAGGCGCTCAGCACAACATCGTGTACAGTAGGTGTCGCAGGCAGGAATTGTCTTTGGTAAAACTTTTTGTAGGGCACCTCCTCACCCTCCTTGCCTCCGCAGAGGAGAAGGCGTGCCAGCTCATTCATGTCTGCAGAAGTGTCCACGGTAAAGATTTCTTCTAGAGAATTTCCCCAAAGTTCGCGCATTGCCCAAGTTCCAGTGCCTACTCCAGATCCGAAATCAAAAAAACTTCTTGGTTGGAAGTCAACATGATTGTTTTTTATTTCAGTGAATATTTTATGGAGAATAGCATAATCGGGTGCAGCTCTGCTAATCAAATATTTTAAAGAAGCATATTTGTCGTAAGGAATAGCTTTCCAAGTATAAATTTTTTCTTTCATTAGTCTTTCTATTTGTTTTTGTCGCTTCCTATTTAAGTTTTCTATTTCTACATCACTTTTACCAGTTAGGTCAAGCTTTTGATGTTCGTCCAAGTAACTAATGATTTCATCTTTTTTTGTAGAAATATATTTAACTTCCGCTGGTGGATGCCGACTTTTAAGGTAATTGGTTAAATCCGATCCATCTTGAAGAAGGTTTTTGATTGGTGTGTCTCCAAAAGCACATTTTATCGCTTCCGTTATATTAGGCGGCAAGGCTATACAATTTGAAGTTACTATACCAGGATGCCTTTTAGGATTAAGAACTCCTTTAGCTATATTTTCATCGACAGTATTTTCTAATTCAACGAAAATTTTTGGTTTGGTAACATAACTTCTGGAGACAATTTTACGCAGCGTTCGAAAAGTTTGCATATTGAAAAATCGTCGGTCAATTTATAAATTATATTATTCGCACGAATATTATTGACTCGCTATGATTATTGTTTCATTCGTGAATTAATATTTTAACCTCATTCTTAAACAAAAGTTCTACATACATAATAATATACAGGTTTTGACAAACGTTTCTCAAACTCATAGAAAAAGTTCGTAGTATAAATTGAAAGCATAAAAATCTTCTTTTTTTAATAAATGCTTTTGGGTGCCCCTGCCAGTGTCAATATGATGGTTTGATTTTTATGAATATGTTTTATTTTGATACATTGGTTCTTCTTCTTCTTCTGCTTGTTGATAAATAAATAAAATAATAAGAATTTTCACCCCCCAGAATACATATTTGATAAATTATTATAATTCAATAAATTTGAATACAAATAAATAAAACAAAATGTACATTTAATTTACGGATGATTAATTTTAGAAAATATGTCAAATAAACTTAACTAAAAAAAAATGTTATGAAATACATCGACTTTAATAATACTACACACTGAAAAAAAATACAATTTATTCGTTGCCTATTAACCTCTCCGGTAGTGAGTTTTTTGGACTCAACAAAATAAAAATAATTCAATTCCACGTTACACAGAATACGAAATTACAGTACATTTTTTACTAAAAACAACTACAAAAAATCAACATTAAGCGATTTAGAGTGTAAATACAAGCCTTTTCATAAATAGTCATCCATCGCTCAGACCAGATCCACACGGAATATTCAAAATATGAATTACTCTGTCGGTATTATAGTTATACTGCTAAAAAAATTCGTAGGGGAGAACCACCATGAAGAGAACAGTAACAAACCTAGCGACATCCCGCAGCCCTTCACGTGATCGCAGTAGTGTGACGACATGATATCGTGGGCTGCGGGATGTTGCTAGGTTTATTACTATCGTTGCAAATGCAACTGTTCTCTTCATGGGCCGTTCTCTTTATGGTGGTTCTCCCCTACATTTCTGACAAATGGTTCACAGATGCCAGTATCGTTCGCTATTCGGGAAAAAAATAGTAATAAATTATTAGTAAAAAACTGATGATAATGAAGTGAGACTATTCGATACTTGTTTGTTTTTGGTGATAATATTAATTTTTCGGATCATAAGACGCCTACTTTTACTCTGAAAATTCAAACAAAAATTGGGATGAGTCTTTGTTAGGAGCTAGCTGTTGTCACGGGGTGAAAAAGATTAATTTAATCGAATTCTTCGCCGATCTCGTACAACTTCCCAACGTTGCCTATGTTATTCGCCAATATTAATACAATGTAATTTATGATTTACGAAAATATTATGCTCCGGGATGTACAGTGATACGAGATTGAAACCAATATTTACTATTTAAAATTACCTTTAATTAAACAAACATACAACACAAAAGAAAAAGCAAGATTACTTATGAACTAAAGAGGACTTACATGCTATTCGTTGGCCAACGAATTAAAACTAACGAGTCACTTAATTTCGGCGAGGACGACGATCTGTGAGGACGATCGGCGAGGACGGTGATCTGCGAAGCCGTCGTGGCGGCGAGTTGGCTACTAGTGGCGTCCGCACCACGAGGGACGTGCGAGGTGGACGATGGGGAAGAGCGTGGAAGCGAAGGGCGGTTTGGTCTCCTTCGCTGAGACAGCAGTGGCCAGCATCAGCCCCCAATGTTGATAAGCTGACGCAGCCGGCACTATGCGGCGCGTATATCGCGATCTTTTCCTTCAGATTATCTCCCCGGCCGAACGCCGGGTCGCCTCACCGGAGTCCGGTCTGTAACTCCCGCGGCCTCGCTCCACACAGCCCTCTAGTTGAAAATCCGCAGGGTGGGGGGTTGAGATCACGCCCCCCAAAGTGTTGCCATTCACTAAATTGTCACTACACTATTATTGTTTTTCCTATACACTAGTATTGTTTTTCATAGTCTTATCACTAATTAAAATTAAACTTAACTAAGATTAAACAAGCCTCCAGAGAGAAAACGTATTTTCCGCCATGTAAATTTTTTTTAGTGCAATCTCACCGAGTATGCCATAAAACATGGCTATATCATATTATCGTAACTAAACTAACTAACTAACCATCACGCCGTCTCCCCGAAGGGGTAAGCAGAACGAATGCACTGCTACACATTAATTGATGCGGCACTCCATCCTTCTCTTTTCGCCCCCGCGGAGTGATGGGTTACGAACCTCATCCCCATAGGCATCTCCCGTTTCAATGCACATTTTGATCGTCCAACGTCCACAAAATATGGTGCACATGTCTTATCGTTCAAAACATATTTTCCCTTATAATTGGTTGATACATTTTGGGCTGCATCTTATTGTCCTATGCGTCTTATCGTCCGCAAAATACGGTATATAAAAAGTGTGTAGTGTATTTACTTGGTTTTATTTTATTCGGCATTGATGTAAACGCAACAAAATTATTGCTATATTACAAAAACCAAAAATTCCTAGATCTAGAAATTAATCGGCAAATAACAGCTGACGGACATGTTGGGTGCACGACTGTCACTTAGTTTGTTAAATAATATTTACCTACAGCTTTCAGAAGAAAGTATTATTCAATTTAGTATAAGTGGTCCCGACATTTGAATTTCGCTATATACGTCTATTGTTTGCCACAAGTTATCAATTATTATATTTACAATTTATTTAATAGCATGCTCTAGAAATGGCTCAATCATCTCAAACTCCCCAAGAGTTTATTCAAAATGCTTTCTCTCCGATGATAGCTGTTATGAATAGTCCTTCTGTAGATTTGATAACACAGAAAAATAATTTGAATTTCGTCGAATTACTGCAGCCGTTCTGTCGTTTGAGCTGTGAAGGTTATACACTTTATTATTCTAGTGGTTGTGAATTATTTTTGTGTTTGATTTTGTTATCTATATGTTTTTTTTAAACCTTTTAGGATACGTGAAAGATCCTTCAGGCGCGCATTATTCCGTGCGCAATTTAAAATTGACGATATGTAATGTGAACACTCGACCGCCTCAACCCATTCTAGCACGCAAATTTTTGAATGAATCCGTCAGCAACTCATACAATGATAAGACGGTTAATCGACAGTTTGGTATGTTATTTTGGCATATTTTATGTGTAGCATTTTCATAACCAAATAAATATCATTATAAATAATAATTAAATTTCATTATTATTTAAAATGAACTTCCATCAAGAGATTTCAGTAAAATCATTTGATTATCTTAAAAATATCATTATGTTAAATCGGGTGGTGGTCTAGGGGATAGGACGCTTGGCTCCTGATCCAGGGGACTTAGGTTCTAGCCTGGACACAACCAGATTCCTTCTTCATAATAATGAGCTATTTATCTTTTCGTATTGAAGATTGTAAAATAAATTCTAATATCATTGATTTAAATTCTTGGTATTATTAGAATAAAAAAAAAAAATAGATATAGAGATCATTTAGTGTGGAAATGATGTTTGGATACTTTCAACTTAAATATATTAATTAGTATCCCGTTTAAAACTGGAAGCTAATTTTCTTCCGGTACGTAGATCTCAAAATTGGAAAAAGGCTACTTTCATTTAAAAAATCTTTCTCCCGGCCTTTTCCTTCTGATATATAGAACAAAACTGCATTCTTAGTTTTTTTTGGGTACTTATTTGCTGCCTATTTTACTTCAACCATTCAATTTGTGACTCAGATAAATATTTTGATACTAGTAATGAAATTCTAAAATATGTTTTTAGGAAACTACAAGATTGATGTTCCAACTACAACTCCGTGGTTCGAAGCTTGGCGGGAAACATTTTTCCACGTCCAGTTTCCATCGGACCATGAGTACACCAAACACTTTGTATCCTGTCTGCTGGTGGCCTCCAGCTCGGAGGCGAGCCCGGCAGAGAGCATGGCCCACATGGTGCAGCAGCTGGCGCAGCTGCAGAGTGTCACGCCCCCCAAGCTCCCCAAGTGGTTCAACTCCAACGTGCTGCGCTGCTATATCCTTCTTCACGATGCACTGGAAGGGAATATAGAGAAGTACACTTGCATTTTATTTACTTTTCTAATTATCAACCCACTGTACAAATGCATGTTTATGTATGAACATAGAACATAGAAGGTACCCACTGCTATAGGGCGCAGCGATGTCCTTTAGTCAGCTTCACTCGTACACTTCGTAAGCCCGTCCCCCGCCCATCCGGGGTTTACATTTATTTTAATCAAGCATAAAGGGGGTGCCAGGCCACATTTAATTTACTTTTTTCCCTTCTATGTCTCGCACTTACAGATATTAAACTCAATTTATTTTAAATAATCATACAAAGGAAAAACTTATCTGCTAGGCCAGGGGTCGGCAAACTTATTAGCCAAAGAGCCAAATGCATACTTTACAACGATTTAAAAAAAAAAATTGAGAGCCAAATCTGTTTATTGATTTAGATAACCTATATTATAATTTTAACACTTCATTCAATTACGGGTACACTGAATAAAACATTATTTCATACTTATTTAAGATTTTATTAATTGATAAAAAATATTATGTAATTAAGGAATCCACAAATTTAAATCATGACAATGACTGACAAACACTTATTGCGAACAATGTTCTTGCATCTCCTTTGAATGTTTGAGTAAGTCAGGTTTGTTTGTTCTTCTTCTAATTGTAGATCTTGCGATCTGTTTATGCAAGATATCAACTTTCTTCCTGTGATGAAAACGACCAGCCTTCTCTCCATCTATTTGGTGGTCGTCCTGGTGGTTGACGGCCCTCTGGAGTCTCGTGCATCACAATATTAGGAATTCTTGCTCGATCCATTCTCTCGATATGGTCCCTCCAGAATCGTCTTCTCTGCCTACTCCATCTCACTATGTCTTCGTCAATTCAATTTTGCAGGATTTTTCAAATTTATTCATACTCTCTGAGGGTTCTCCCCACTCTCCTCACAATAGGTCGTAATGTTCTCATTTCTGCTACTCTTAAGAGATGTTTGGTTCTGACAGTATGTCATTATGGGCCTGATGCATGTTTTATAATGCATGTTTGTTTGTTGTTATTCTTAATTTTAGGCACAATTCCAGGTTCTCGTCAATAAGACGACTTCTCAGTTTACTCTTGCTTGAAAAATTTTGTCCGTATGAATATGTAGAACCGAAAAGAGAAAGATCAGCAAATGCGAGTTTTTTCAGCTGATCATAAGAGTCAGGAATTCTTTTCCAGGCGTTTAAGATGGCCATGTCTCCCTTCTCCAGGTCTTTCAAAGAATAACTCCTGTGTTGTGAACTAAGCTGACATTTGTTCTTCTCCAATATTTTCAAATCAACACAAAGGCGTTCTAATTTAGAGTTTCGTATTTCCTTGTTTTTTAAATCCAGTAATTGTATTTCAAAGTTACCAATGTCAATGTCAAAAAGAGAAAAATTTAAATGTTATTGTAGCATGAGGATGTTTGACAAATGCTAAGGTCACTCTGCTGTTTTTTAATTCCTGAAACCTGTTGAGAAATGCTTACCCCCTATTTAAAATTGTTGTTTTCAAATCTCCTTCTTTTCTTCTTCCTCGGCCTATTCCCGTCCACTCCTGGATAAAGGTCTCATCCGGGTTATTCCGATGTATCTGTTCAGATCATCCTTCCACCGTAGTTTTGGTCGCCCTGCACTTCTCTTTGTCGTCCACGGTCTCCAAGCCAGTAGTCTTCTTGCCCACTTTTCGTCTGAGCTTCTGGCTACGTGACCTGCCATTGTCATTTTAGAGTCGCCACCCGGTGGATGATGTCAGTGACCCTTGTATTTTCTCTCACCGTATTGTTTCTAACTGTTGTCTCTTAGGCTTATTCCCAATATGGCTCTTTGGGTCACTCGTAGTTTCTCGGCACTTTGTTTGGACAATGTAACATTTTCAAGACCATAAAGTACCAACTGGCCGAACGCAGGCTTCATAGACTTTTCGTTTCAAGTTGATCGGTATTTTCTGGTTTTTAAGGATGTAACCCATGTTTCCGAAAGCTGCCCAGCTTAGTCCAATTATTTTTTTTTAGCTCTGCGGTTTGGTTATCTCGGCCCAATTGTTTTGAAATAATGTTTGTCAATAGAGGAATTTATTATCTTGGCGATGCTTCAGCAGACTCGAAAAGTCAAACAATGTTTGCCTTTCAAAATCTTGAGCAAAAATGAATAATTGGCTTTCGAATAAAATAACTTCTTCTAACATCGAAAAATCGAATTAAGCTGATTTAGATGAGACGTAACGTCTATTATGAAAATTTTTTTTGATCCACTGATCGTTTGTATGTTCTGGATAGTGAACACCCTTCTCAAGGAGAAATGTTTAGATTTATTATAATAGAGATTCGGAATGTTTTAAAAGGTTCTCCCTTGATAACCAACGTACCTTGTTATGAAGCAGAAGATTATCGTATTCACTCTCTCGTTCTTGATGAATGTTGCAATGGTAAGCAAGTATCTCGCGATTAAATTATTTTTCAACAAACCCCTTTCTTCGACTGATACCATCGGCGCGTCTTGTGCGCCTGCCCGTGGACATTTGTGCCAAATCCGCACTTGAGGGGCCAAAGAGCCGCATGCGGCTCCGGAATCGCACTTTGCCGACCTCTATGCTAGGTTAAACATTAGACATTCCCACTTAAAAGATATATTATATAAGAATGGCGGGACACAGCCCGGAGAGGAAGAGAGAAAACGTGATGGTCTGTGGAAAAGTATGTAAAGTGAGTTAACAAGATGGAGGCAGAGGAGGAGGCGCAGGGAGCAGTAGAGAAATTAAAATGAACATTAAAATAGTTGTAAACAGCATGTTTTTATATGACACTTATTAACACATCTCATGCGGGGCCGATCGAGCGTAAGTTGATGAGTGACGTGGGCGTATTCTGCTCGCGTAATGTAGTAATTGCGACAGCATGTAAATCATTAAAACATTTTAAATCTTTCTGATAAAAAACTAAGAATATATTGAGAAACTTTGCTTTAACCACTTAATGCTCGGTTTTTTTATTCAGAAAAAAAAAACAAAAATATCAGGTGATTTTGTTATTTATTTAGAGAATTTACATAATTTAAAAGTTGTCCAGTTCAAAAAATAGACGAACTCAGATTGTTAGTTTACCTTATTTAACGCAAAGAAGTGGAAACGCGCGAGCAGTGCTCGGGTTGGCGCGATACGATACATGCGCCGCGCGCGAGCATTGCTCGTTCAAAAGCATTAAGTGGTTAATGAAAATTCAACAGATGTCACTATAAACCCTAAATAATGCAATATAATAAGCAGGACTGTGATCACCGTCTCCCAATAAAGCGGCAAAAAATTGGTAATTGCAAAGTCTCCCGCAAACGGCGATTAGCGGACTAAGGACTGTGAAACTCGTCTCCCGCATAAGATGTTTTAAGGCAAGGAAGATGCTTCCATGAGTGGTGTTACTATAACACTTGGTGCCCCTGGAAACTAGACAAAGTCGGCCAAGCCATCCACTACAATAGCAAAGGAAATAGGAAACATGAGACCATATTTAGGACCATTCCTATGAGACTAGCTTGCCATTGAAACGAAAGAGATGCAAATGATGTAGTTCACTGTTGTAATATTTATTATAATTTTCTTTGTGTTATCTGAACGTACTGTATAGAGTATTAAGCTTATCTTGTTATTATTAATGTTGTAAAATGCATTATTTTTCAGAGCAGAGAAATATTTCGAGTCAATAAAACACACTTATGGAGCGGGAAACTGTTTTTTCTTGTCTATTAACTCCCGTAATCCAAACGAGGGAGATAATACTGTCCTGCCGGATCCATGGAGCAAGTTCCTCATTAGGCGAATGGATAACAACGTAGGTGTATTGTTTAATTAATATCATTCACATTATGACCTTTACACTCTTATTTACTTATTTTATATCTTGCTCACTACATATTAATATATTTTTTCATGACACAACGTACAATTTAAATTGTTCTATCTTAGTGACCCCTGGATGTATGTTTTTTAAGTTAACTCATTGTCTGCGGGAAGGGTATTAATACCTGTTTACTGGACTGGTGGTGGTTGGCGGGAAGGTTATAAATACCTCATTCAAGAACTCATTTTAAACTTTATTGAAGGTTTAGGCATTAACAATGGAATTCAATTGTTAATCTGGAAGGAGAATATTAAACACTGTATAATCCACTTAATTTATTTGAATAGTAATAAAAATATTATCCACAGCATATTTGTTAGAACTGGTCATATGCCTCGGAGACCATATCTAATCAGCGTTTTATATAGTTAGCGTATTATTATTATTATTAATATTCAAAAATTCCATACTCGGTTTATTTTTAAATTTTTTATCTATTGACTGCCTCAGGATGCAGGTTCAGATAAAGACAGCCTACCTCGCACTCCAGCCGACATGGCCTCCCTTACGAGTATGCCCTCTACGCTGGAGAGTGGTGGCAGTGTTGCCATTGGAGGGAGGATGACTGACAGTGGAAGTGGGGGGCCCTCTCCGCCACCGGGAGCTGTCCCAGTGCAGGTGCATCCGCTGAGCCCCTCCGAGGAGGCGGATTCTAATTCTTTCCAAAATAATTGCTTGCAGGTTTGTGTGTGTTGTCCGCTTACGGAATTCGTGGTCAGACATATTGTTTTTCCACTTGATCCAGGTACTATTTGCTAAAAAATGAATTTCTTGCTACTAAACCTGTCCGGTTGTGAGTTTTTTTTAACACAACAAAATAAAAGGGATTCAATGCCAAATCATAGAATATAAAATTTCATGAACATAAAATGACGACCTTCGTGGCAGAGTGGTAAGAGCTCTGACTTCCATACAGAAGGTCCCGAGTTCGATTCCCGGCGATGGCAGTGTGATTGTCACACTGTCTTTGGTCTGGTGTAGAATTCTCGTGACGGTGGAATGGCAATGGATTGGCTGCCTATCACATGTCACGAGAATAAATATAATAGCTAAAAAAGTAAATTGTATACAGTAATTGGGTTCAAACGACCTGTTGTATACATAAAAATAGAAATAAAAAAATACATTTTTACTACAAAAAAATAATATAGTAAACTATCGGTCTATCAGAACAGGTCATTAATATATTTTACACATTTGGGATTATGTCAAGATAAATGAGAATAATTATACAAAATCTTCTTTTTCTTTTCACATAAAACTATTGAACTTAGCACACCATTAAAAGGTTGACAAGCAATAGGAAAATGGTGATGTCACAGAATAATTAAAATGTGAATTACTCTTTCGGTATTATAGTTACATGGCTAAAATCTTCGAACATATGTGACAAATGGTTCACAGATACCGCCATACCACCGGACAGGTTAATTTAACATATTGTATTGAAAAAATAATTGTTTGTCTATAATATCTATTTGTTTTGTTCTGCATATTAAAAGAATAATGTCTTCCTTGTAATGTTATTTCATATTAACAGATATATATGCAACCATAAACTCTACACTTTGATAGGTTGTGTACTCTGTATGTAAGCATTTTGTGAAAATAATATTTTGTGTATGCATTCTTAAATGTTCTTGTTTATGCCTATGTGATAGTGAATGTTTTACATATTTCGTAATACTATATAAAATTACTAAAACTAAATACCAACTAGTACTATAAATTAATGTTGGGTTAGTGATATTTCCCGGAGAGTTTAATTTAAAAATAAAAATCAAAATTTACAATATTAATTAGTTAAAAATATATTAACTATTATTCTAATTATTTATAACCAGAAGATGTCATCAGTGAGCTGCAGAAATCGGTCAGAAGTAAAATAAATATCTCTTCTTTTTTTTTTCATTTTGTCCTGTCACACCTCCGTGGTGCATAGGGCCTCAAGGAACCTTCTCCACTCGACTCTATCGCATGCCTGATGCTTAATATCATCCCAAGTGAAGTCTGCTGCTTAAACCTCTTCCTGCAGGGCTCTTTTCCAGGTGGCTCTAGGTCTGCCTCGCTTCCTCTTTCCCCCCATAAGGGACCAGTCTAGTGCGCCCTGAGCGATGCAGGCTGGGTTCCGTCTCAGAGTGTGACCGATTCACTGCCATTTGCGTCTAGCGACTTGTTCTCTAATTGGATTTTCGCATGCCATGGTCCAGAGAATGGCATTTGACACTGTTTGAGGCCAATAGATCTTGAATATTGAGCGAAGGCACCTATTTATAAACACCTGGAGTTTTCCAAGAAAAAGAAATATAAGCAGAATAAACTAAATATATATTTAAATATAATATTCTATTTTATTTTATTATTTTCATTAGATACTATTAAGTCAAACACATCATACACATCAAAAAGAAACATTATGTTTACTTTAGGTGGTGAGGCTACCCACCAGCTAAGTCATAATTTATTTTTTCTTGAACAATGATGTAAAACTCCATATTAAATAATAAATACGAATGAAAACATCTGTTTTCTAGTGTGTTTTATTTTAATTTATGTGAATGACATGTTTCACCTGTCTAAGGCATTATCAAATGTATCGAAAATCAAATGCCTTGTTGTTTTTGTAAACGAGTTAAAGGAGCAGAATAAGGTAATTAAGGTAACTGACGTGGCCCAATACATTGTTGAAAACAATAAGGGATATACCCCCGAATATACAATAGTATTATCTGGATTTTAGTTAAATTAGTGAATACAATGTTGACATAGGTAATGAATACTACATGACGTAATATAAATCAGAAAAGCATTTCAGTGTTTCCGAGAAAAACATATTTTTACAAATTTTTCTATTAATGATTTTACTTATTTCAAATTTAGTAATGATTCTAAGTATATCATATTGCTCTTCTGCCTTGCATAGACTCAATCGGTGTGTTCTTCTTGTCTGTATCTGTAATATGAAAAAATACGATGCAGAATCAAGAGTTCAGAGAGTCTAATTAGATATCTTATAACTCGTGTATAAAAACAACAAAGTGTTTGATTTTCGCTGCATTTGATAATGCCTTACACAGTCGAAACATATCATTCACATAAATTATAATAAGGCTTTTAGAAAACTGATGTTTTCATTCGTATTATTTTTAATTAAGTGCTTCGTATGAAAGTATAAAAGAAAAATGATATCATGTATAGAAATTGAGTCAAATGAAAAAAAAAAACAAGGATACCTTAAAGCTAGTTTTTAATGTATCAATCATGTTATCAATAGAAATTTGTCCAATCCATTTTATTTATATTTGACAAGTTATTCATTATATGCATGTTTTGTGTATGTTTCACACTTGTTATTTAAATCTTGTTGATATTTCAGAATGAAGCATTGACGAGCAGTTTGGAGAGTGAAATGGGGATAATCAATCCGAATGTCTGGGAGCCCACTTCGCCCAATGGGGGAGTGGCTCATGGGACGAGTTTAACAACGCAGGACATAGAGAATGTCAAAGGATTTGTTCAAGACTTTGCTATAAAGGCATTATTACCCTATTTTGAAAGACAAATTTTTCAATTACAAGATGCGGTGAGCATATTCCGTAGTTTCAGTTATGGACTTCAATACAGTGTGCAGTTTTCTGTTGATTATTGAAATTGAAAACATGTTTTTGTTTCAGATATCAAATAAAAAAGGTGTCAGTAGATCATTATTGAGTGCTACAAAAAGGTGGTTTGGAACAAATAAACCCGGGACAAATGCACCCATGAATTCTGTGATGTAAGTTACTTATTTCAGATTGAATATTGTTTATATGCGTTTGACTTCTTTCATATTTAAAGTTTGATTATTGGAAAATATAACAACATTGCCATTTATTTACTTGTGTATTTTGGAAAATGAAGTTTGCAACATTAGCATGAACGGTGAAAATCTGGAACAAGTCAATGAATTTGTATATTTGGGAAGTATGAATACAAAGGATGGGCGAGTGGAGAAAGATATTGAAAGGTGGTTTGGGGCAGACAACAGAGTAAATGGTGTACTTAATCGCCCTACCTTCAGGCAAAAAAGCAGGTTTTTTATTCATTAAATTTAATTATAATAAATAATATATTAATTTTATTTTTTTAAATTACGAAATCTCAAAGACTCGACCGCACACTTCGCCTGCCCCTTGTAAAACTATCGCATTGCGTACTGTTTATTACAGATACACAATGAATAACCAGCAACTTAAGCGGGTTTCAACGATAAGGGATAAGTGATCTTGGTATTGTTTATGAAAGTAGTCTGACTTTCCATGCTCACATCGAGAGAATATGTGGAGTTGCAATGAAAATGTTCGGATTTATTCTCCGAACTGGTGGAGTTTTCAGGAATCCCTATGTTTTGCAAATTTTGTATAATTCATTAGTCCGGAGCCGGCTCGAGTGGGGTTTGATTATATGAAGTACCCACTTGGTGGGGGGAGGGGACACTGATCCGCAATGCCGGACCTCGTCCTCCTCCTGCTTAGTTCAATTGCATTATTTTTCTTCTCTTCAATATATATAGAATAAACTTCCTATGTTACCTTCCTTTGTCCACACATTAAATAAATTTCCTTATTTCCCCCATCCTGCATTTTGTCTCTCCCCTCCCTCCTGTGCCTCCTGCTGTGCATTATTATTTTTTTATTTTATTCTTTCTCTAACATATGTTATTTATGTATCAATTGTGTATTTGCTTTTGCTGTTGTATTGCTATGTGTGTACGGCGGGACATCGAGGGAGGGTAGCGTAGCTTAAATGTGGTCTGGGTCCCCCTTGGTTTCAAATATATATATTTTTTTAAACGTAAGTCCCGCATGGACGGGGGACGGGCCTAGGGAGTGCACGAGTGAAGCTGACGAAAGGCGCCGCTGCGCCTATAACAGCTTCGGGTAAGCGGAGGGAGCCCTCTATGGCTCGGCTATTAATCTCTACATGAGGGAGTTTGGTAGCTATCCGTGGCTTTATCCCACTGTATTCTTCTTGGGCATTCTGGGGACCAATAGTATTAAAGAAAATTAGAATTAAACACTTTTAAAACATTGTATAAAACCACTTTATTTTGAGTCAGGAGCGCCAACCGGGTTCACTCTGTAACGAGCTTCGTCAGGGCTATACACAAACTGTTTGCGTATAGCCCTGACGAAGCTTGTTACAGAGTGAACCCGGTTGGCGCTCCTAACTCAAAATAAAGTGGTTTTATTCAATGTTTTAAAAGTGTTTAGTTCTAATTTTAAATATGTCAAACCACCAAGTAATAGCTTCTTTCCAAAGTTTTTGAATCAAAGAAGTTGGATAATTTATCTTAATAACGTTCTTGTGGATATATATACTCTTGTATAAAAAAAACCAAAATTTCCAGCTACACGGGAGATTGCCCGGAGCTGCAGTTGCGCCGCCTGGCGGACATCTGGTTCATGTTGGGGCAGTGGAGCGCGGCATACGCGGCCTACCACACGGCCAAGCGCGAGTACAGCGCGGACGGCGCCTGGCTGCTGTACGCCGGCGCGCTGGAGATGGCCGCTCTCAGTGCCTTCATGGCCAACGAGGCCTCCCGCAAGACCTTCGACTACATGGAGGAGAGCATCATCACCTATATGAATTCTTGCAGGTCACTTCAATTGTATTAGCTGCTTTAACATAATTAATATGAATGAAAACATTTGCACATTTCACCATAACACATTTCGCCTTGCATTATCAAATGTGATAATGCTTTAGCAACGTGAAACATGTCATTTCCATAAAATATAATAAAACTTCTATAAAACACACATTTTCATTAGTATTAATTGTTAGTATTAATTTGTGGGAGACGCCCATTGGTGGCAAAGAGGTTCGCAACCCATCACACCGCGTCTCCCGCGAGGGCAAAAAAAGAAGGATGGAGTGCCGCATCGGCTAAAGTGTGGCAGTCCATTCTTTCTGCCTGAGATGGCGTGATGGTTGGTTAGTTAGTTTAATTGTTTCATATGGAATTTTACATCATTGTTCAAGAAACAATAAATATGGAATTAATATATTATTAGTTAAAATATGTTGATATTAAGTATGCTTTTATTAGGTTTTAGTATATTTTAGTCTTTGGTCTATTGCTTATAAAAAATCTGAGATCACAGTTTTCCTTAGCTATTGTTTCTTAAAAAATGATGTGCAACGTCAGTTTTTTTTAGAAGTTTTAGTATATTTTATGGAAGTGACATGTTTCGGTTGCTAGGGTATTATAAGATGCATTCCTAGTATATCCTTCTTCTTGTTCTATCATCCTTATGGTGTATAGAGCTTCGAGGACTTTTTCTGATGCCTAATTACATTTTAAATGAGACCTGTCGCTTTAATTCGGTTCTTCTCCAGGTGGCTCTAGGTCTGCCTCGTTTTCTCTTTTCATTCATAGCATTATTATATCGCACCGTGAGTGTAAAACCGAACTAAGTGCAAATATACATTTTGGAGACATGAGAGTTAAAAGATTTCATATTGCTTGGAAAAACTTTTTTTTTTTAAATAAACCAATGATTTTCGGTTTATAGTTATATTACTATAAACCGAAAATCATTGGTTTATTAAAAAATACCCAGTTTTTCCAAGCAATATGAAATCTTTAAACTCCCACATCCCCAAACTGTATATTTGCACTTACGTCGGTTTTACACTCACGGTGCGATATGCAATAAACATTGACGACCTTCGTGATAGAGTGGCAACAGCTATGAGTGATAGGTCGAAGGTCCTGGCTTTGATTCCTGGCGATGACAGCAAAATTCTTACACTCTCTTTGATTAGAATTCACATGATAATATAGGCAATAATCAATCAACTGAATCAATCAAAGGAGGTGGTATCTTTCTCCCCTTGGCACATGACCCAGATATGAGAACAGCTCTCTATGTTAGACTTGCTGATTACTAATTCCTATGATTGAAACATTAAAAAAAATAATAACATTTATATTGTAGAATGCCCCAGTACGCGGTGCGTGCCAGCCTGTTGTCCCTGCAGTGTCTGCAGAGTCGCGGGCTGCACGGGGAAGCAGCTCGCCAGCTGATCCGCATGACCTCGGAAGAGTGTGACCTGCGCAGTGCCCTGCTGCTGGAGCAGGCGGCGCTGTGCTTCCTGGCCGGTCCTCCACGCCGTGCCCTGCCCCGAAAACACGCCTTTCACATGGTTCTGGCCGGCCACCGCTACTCCAAAGCTGGACAGAGGAAGCATTCGCTCCGATGCTATCGACAAGCCTATCAGGTCAACATGTATTAATATCATAAAACAAATCTTCCCTGTGTTAATGGAAATAGTTTCGTTTTAATACAAATGAAAAGTAGAAGTTTTATCATAATATTTGAGATTGACATATTTACTATCTATATCTTAGAAATACAAAACATATCATTCCATAAATTATAATAAAACTTCTAGAAAAACGGACATTTTCATTCGTATTAATTATTCAATATGGTAATAAGACTACATGTATTTATTGGAATAAGACTACATGTATTTATTGGAAATAATCAATTTACGTTCCGATTTATTATTAACCGCCCTATGCAAATGAACATACACTTTGATTGTACCTTTCTGCGCTATCCCGTATCACGTACGCGCTTGAGTAAAAGTAATATACCTAAAATAATGTCAGCAATCCGCTCTCCGCTCTCTAAAGAACAATAAGGCTCCTGGCAGTGACGGGATTGTGGCTGAGATGCTCAAGGCAAGCGAGACCTCCTCAACGAGCATCCTGGCCCCTCTGTTGGAACGCATATGGATCTCAGAGAGGCTGCCACCCGCCTGGAAGGAAGGACTCCTTGTAACAGTGCCCAAAAAGGGAGACCTGAGCAACTGTAACAACTGGAGGGGAATCACTATCCTTTCCGTGGTGACAAAGATCCTTGCGAGAATTATACTGAGGAGAATGACTAGTGCACTCGAAGGAGGTATGCGAGAGGAACAGGCTGGCTTCCGAAGTGGCCGGTCTTGCGTTGAGCACATAAATACACTCCGCATCATAATTGAAAAGGCCTCTGAATGGCAGTACAGCATGTACCTAACGTTCGTCGACTTTGAAAAGGCCTTCGATACATTATCGTGGACTTCAATCTGGTCAACTCTCATTAGCAGAGGAGTCCCACAGAAGATTGTGAATATCATCAGGGCAATGTATGACGGTTGTTCTTGTCGTGTAGTGCACCAGGGCAAACTCTCCGAGGCCATCAAACTGAGTGCGGGAGTGCGACAGGGATGTCTACTATCACCCCTGCTCTTCATAGTGGTTCTGGAGGATGTGTTGCGCCGTTCTTTCGACGGTCCCCGTGGCATTCCATGGATGCGTGATACCCAGTTGGAGGATCTGGATTATGCTGATGACCTCTGTTTGCTTTCGGTAAACCGGGTGGATGCGGAGCGGAAACTTTGTAGACTTCACGAGGAAGCGGCAAAAGTAGGTCTCAAGATTAACATGTCCAAGACAGTAGACCTACGAGTGTCCACAAATGACTCCACCCCAATCTTGCTCCACGGTGTCCCCCTTGTGACCACGACCAGCTTCTGCTACCTCGGTAGTATGATAGCAGGCTCAGGAGGTACGGAGGAGGATGTAGCCAGCAGACTTGACAAGGCAAGGGGAGCTTTCGCTATGCTTCGCCCTGTATGGCGCTCCGGTATCATTTCGAGAAAGCTCAAGCTCCAAGTATTCAGAAGTAACGTTAAAAGCGTACTGCTGTACGGATGTGAGACTTGGAAGTCTACCGCAGACGTTATTGGTAAACTCCAGGTGTTTATAAATAGGTGCCTTCGCTCAATATTCAAAATCTATTGGCCCCAAACAGTGTCAAATGCCGTTCTCTGGACCATGGCAGGCGAAAAGCCAATTAGAGAACAAGTCGCTAGGCGCAAGTGGCAGTGGATCGGTCACACTCTGAGACGGAACCCAGCCTGCATCGCTCAGGGCGCACTAGACTGGTCCCCTATGGGGGGAAAGAGAAAGCGAGGCAGACCTAGAGCCACCTGGAGAAGAACCCTGCAGGACGAGGTTAAGGCAGCAGGTCTCACTTGGGACGATGTTAAGCATCAGGCATGCGATAGAGTCGGGTGGAGAAGATTCCTTGAGGCCCTATGCACCACGGAGGTGTGACAGGACAAAAAGAAGAAGAAGAATGTACAAACCGTTCGGGATACGCAGTTGTGCCAACAGCACTTGAGTACAAGTCTTCACAAGTATGATAGTTTTGCAAAGGTTAGGCGAAGTGTGCAGTCGAGTTTTTGACGTTTCGTAATTTAAAAAAAATAAAATTAATGTATAATTAAATTTAATTAATAAAACAAGTGATTTTTTTGCATGTTTCGGGTAAACTTACCTGGAGGTAGGGCAGTTAATTAAAACATTGTTAGAAACTTTTAGAGTTTATATTGTTCTCCCTATAATGAAGGTATAAAACCTTCTAAACATGTTATACTGAAAATTGGGAAAAATACACATTTTTTCTGTAGTAATTTTTTCCCACAAAAAATTACTGCAGATATAATATTCCTGTATTTATAAAAGAACTTGACCCTCCCGTTACTAGGTGTACCGCGGGGGCGGGTGGCGCCTGGCTACCGACCATATAGAGTTTGCAGTTGGAAGGCTGGCTGGACAGGTGGGACGCGGCTGGTGGGGGGCGGCAGCGGGTGCGCTGGCCTCCCTTCTGGCGCCCCGCTCCCTGCAGAGCCCTGCGCAGCAGCACGCTTTCCTTCGCGAGTATCTGCACGTCAGACAGGTTAGTCTTCTAGTGATATATATATTTTTTTAATAGGAACATAGAAGTTCCCACCACATACCCGAGGCTGTTATAGGGCATAGCGGTGCCCTTTTGTCAGCCTCGCTTGTACACTCCCTGGGCCTGTCTCTGCTCCATCCGGGACTTACATTTAAAGATGGCAACAACAAGGGGGTGCCAGACCACAATATAATCTACCCTGACATCTGACTTCTATGCTCCGCTGTACTTTATTGAATAAAAATCTCTAGTGATATTTATCATTCTCATTAAAACTGGGCAATGAATGGTAGTAGCATTATATATCATTGGCCCAGAAGTCCAGCTCCACCACGCTTCTGGATGCTTAAGCCAGGTCCTTTTCAGTGCAGATGACTGGGCAGCTTGGACACTGCATTATATGCAGCATAGATTGGTCCGTGCCGCATATACAGTGTGTCCCTTCGCCACGAAGAATCCCCCATATTGAATATGTGTACGAAGTCGGTTCTAGGTCTTCTAGGTTCTTTATGGCAGTTCTTGTCCGGCTAATAAAGCCTCCTTGGGCTCCAACCAGTTGAGACACCCATCAAATTAAATCACATCACATCAAATCAAATCAAATCAGTTTATTACATAGCCTGTCTTCCATTCATCCAGTCTTTCCACTTTGAGTGCACGTTGTAGTGGTGCAGTGGAGTTTATAAAACTATTCCTTGATTTCAGTCATGAGGCTGGACATTCACGGTTGAAATAGTAACAGGGTTGTAATGATGAAGATGAATGAATGAATGATCTGTTTGTGGCAACGAATAAATAGGTTAATGTTTTTGAAAAATATGTTTCATATTTAAAATCATCTTAAAAATAATGAGATCCCATTTTGAAATAGACAATAAAGAATGTCTTTAAAACCTGGTCAAACATGACTCGAATTTTGCAGAAAACAGAAACATTTTCATTGCAGCAAAGTGCAAACCATTTGTAATGTACAAAACCCTCTTCACACTTGCAAATGAACTTTCATAGTTCACAACATTAGTTTGCTGTTAGTTGTTATGGAGTAGATTTCTGCTGTTGGCCTTTCAATAAATACTAATCCAGGTCCCAGGGTAAAAGATGAATTTATCGAGTGTTAAAGAAGTTATTATACCATTAATAAATTTTTAGGGGTTTTATCAATGAAGTTATTCTGTTATTGTTCATAAGTTATTCTATTATTATTGTTTATTTGCAGCAATGGCTCTTGAATGATCCAGAACAACTGAACATCCTTCCTGTCCTACCCGTACCAGTGCTTTTGAGCAATTCCACAGTTGTAGGCTGCGGAGGCGGCGCCCCCTCCGGAGAGGGTGAGCCCGTGGCTCTCTGGGCCCCCCTAGAGGAGATGCTGTTGCACAAGGCCAGAGGCAGGGCCCCCATGCTCTTCAAGCCCACTCTTTCCGTTTTCTGTGATACTTCGGATAATTCGGCCAATCCTGTGACACCGCAAGGAGGTTGTTAAATGTGTTTTTACTTTACTCTTTCATACATGATTAAAAGATACCAGTTTTACAGGTCAATAACAAAAATCATAAATTTTTCAAAATGTTTAATACAAGTTTAATATTATTCATCGAAACGGTTGACCGTTGGAATTTGTTCACCAAACGTAGAAAAGTCGATGAGTAATAAAAATCACATAATGTGCGGAACGTTTCTCGTATAGAGTGTTGATTTAGAAAATTAGACGATTTGCACACAATCTTCAACACTATAATCTTCCATGGTGATTTGCAAAACACTATTAAACAATTCCCAATAAACTAGACAAATGCTCCTTTGACAACATGGCCGCTATTGAATGACCCGCTATTTAGTTAGTATGGGTTTCCAAGTCTTCAAATTTAGGTAATATTTTGATTAACTAGTAGAGATCAGATTGTATTTTTTATGCATTTAACTTGAACTTTTAATTATGATAGTAAATACTAATTTTCAAATAAATTTTAGACATATTTCAGACTGCACATCTCTTCTTCAGTGTAAATTTTTTAACATTAAAATGATAGAAAATCGTGTGACCTTCGTGGCCGAGTGGTAAGTGCATTGACTGCTACCCTGAAGATTCCAGGTTCGATTCCCGGCGAGGGCAGCGTGATTGTCACACTCTCTTTGGTCTGGTGTAGAATTCACGTGACAATAAAATGGCGATAGTTTAGCTACCTATCACATATCACGAGAATCACTATGATAGCTATAATACCCTTTACATCGATTTGGCTCATGCTGTCATGATGTAAAGAGCGATTCGACAAAATATTAATAATACATGAAAGGGAGTAATTATTTTTTAATTAGGATTGTAGGGCAATTGAAACATATAAAAAATTGGCCAAAACGAAGACCTCCGTGGCTGAGTGTTAAGTGCTATGAATGCCACACCGGAGGTCCTGGGTTCGATTCCCTGCGATGGCAGTGTGATTGTTACACTGTCTGTTGTAGAATTCATGTGACAATAAAATGGCGATAGATTGGCTACCTATCACATGTCCCGAGAATCAATATGATAGCTATACCCTTTACATCAATTTGGCTCATGCTGTAAAGAGCGATTCAACAAAATAATAATAATGATAATACTATATGAAAGGGGGTTGAGTTAAGTTTATATAGGAGTAATTATTTTTAATTAGGATTGTAGGGCAATTGGAACATATAAAAAATTGGACTTGTAGTTACATTTATTTAGTTTATAATTAATGTTTTATGTCGGCAGAATCAATTCAAGTTACCGTATGCCTGCAAAATCCTCTTCTCATCGACATAACAATTGTTGATGTCCAGTTGTTGTGGCAGTTTAAATCTCAAGTGGCGCAGCCGGCCACTGATCCGGAAGTGGAGGAGGTTGTCTTCTCAAACGAAAGCTGCGTGACGGCCTCCAGAGAATATGACAAGTCCATTGTTATCACTCAAAAGGCCCCGCTAGTTATATTGCACAGTGATCAAGTGACCAACGTGTGCCTCAGCCTGACACCTCTACACCCCGGAGAGTTGACGCTAGTCGGAGTTTCTTACAGGTAAATATCAAATTGTAATTCACGTGTTACCTTGTAATAACTCATTATGTACAAACTTTATTTGTTTACTATGCTGAAGCTACTTATTATTAAAATTTATGTGCTAACATTCGTAATTTTCCAACAAGGACAAGGCATACGCTTTTTAACTAATACAATTAGGATGATTTAAATATTATGAAAATTGTTTATGTAACCTTCTGAAAATAAACAAAAGCAGCAATGAAATTTTTTCCTTGAATGCCATAGAAAAGTGATTTGAAATTTAGAATGTTTATATTTGAATAAATGTATATATTTTTATTATTCAGTGGGTAGGTACCTACCTAAGTACCTATAGTACATTTTTTCTACAGAATAAAATGTAATTTTGTGATACTGAAATGGTTATTGTTTGAATAAATGGTATTGTGAAATTCATGTTTGTGGAAATGATTGTTTAATGATTGTTTTCGTGGACAGGTTATGCAATCCAGTTCCACCAAATGAAGAATCAAGTAACATAGCTGATAGGTTATCTGTATTGGGAAAACAACTGTTTGAAATACGGGGCCCCAAATTAAAAGGGGTAAAAGAAGTGGCTGGGGAACCTCAGTACGGAGTGGACAAGCGACTCAATATTCTGGTGGTGCCCCCTGCACCGTGTTTACAGGTACATTTTTTAATGTCATAATTGTATAATAAAATAAATATATAAATAATATAACCAACAATGAAAATCTAATGGGTTTTATTATATTTGACCACACTGAAGGTCCTGGGTTGGATTCCCGGTGATGGCAGCTTGTTTGTCACACTGTCTTTGGTCTGGTGTAGAATTCACGTGACAATAAGATGGCGGTATATTTGCTACCTATCACAAATCATGATATACCCTTTACATCGATTTGGCTCGCGCTGTAATGATAGTATAAAGAGCGATTCAACAAGATATTATTAATAATAATATAAATGAGTGTTTTAGTAAGAGATGTTTAAAATTTTCTGATTAAAGTCAAAATGCATTTTTGTACAAATGAAATGTAAGTTTAAACTTGCAAAATATGTGTAGATTGACACCTTGGAATTATATTGAATAATAATTAAATAAAGCAATGTTTTTTAATTATATTGTTTGGGATCTTGGGTATATCTGTATCTTATGGTATCCTCTTCGATCTTCCAGCGTTGGTTGAAGAGGATATATCCAAGATTTCAGAAAATGTATTGTGTCAATCTGTATATACTTTAAAATTAGATTATTTTAAGGAAAGATTATATATTTGATTTATTTGATTGTGCCACGTTTTCCTCGGTTTTCCTCTATTTCTAGTTACATTTACATCGTTAATATATACTTTTTTTTACCATTCTTTCATTATTCATTCTTCCATGTGTCCAAACCATCTTAATGATCCTTTCATTATTTTGTTCATAACACGAATGATGATTCGCACCGTATTCACTTCTTATATTTTCATTCAACATGTCGGCCACGTGAGGAGTCAGAGAAATTGACGCGTGTGCATGACACGATGTTTGAATGTTGAGGAGTCGGAATGGATTGCTAATTAATGTGAACGTTTTCCATTCAGGTGACCTTCACAGAAGTGAGTCCGCAGCTGCTGTGCGGGGAGCTGCAGCGCGTGGGTGTAGAGTTCCGGAACACCGGGCGTGTGGCGCTGCAGGCCCTGCATATGGGTGCCTCTCACCCGCAGTACGTGTGCCTCCCTCTGGAGGGGGAGCCGCCCTTCACCGCCCTGCTGCACTCCCGATATCTCCAGCCACAGGTTATTCAAGGTGAGAACTTAAATCTTTACTCTTGCAAATTGATTTTAAATTGAAATTCTATATTTTAGCCATTATTTTTGAAACTAGAATAAATCCACTTTGGAAAAAATGATTTAATAGTAATTTCGGTAAGGTATTGATATCCTCTTTTTATATTTTTAATTATACATTCAATGGGCCATGACTTCTTCTATAAATTAATCAGTAAAAAATCACGTAAAATATAAAAGCCAATGTGTATAAAAATGTGGACTTAATTTTCCTTTTGTTTTTATTTCTTACAATAGATTGAAAGTAGAAGAAGTCATCCTATTTTTATTAAAAGTAGAATAAGTCATTTAAGCGAATGGAAGAGGCCTTTGTCCAGGAGTGGACGGCTGAGGAAAAAGTAAAAAAAAAACAACATTTGGATTAACAATTACAATAATCATTAACTTGTTTAAGATTTGCCAATATTTATAAATGCATTCAAACGCTAATCCTTAAATATCTCGAAACATGAAAAAATTGACTAATTCCGCTTTCAAAAATATCGGCTCATTTGTTTTTGTGTTGGTGAAAGGTTACACTTTAGCACAAAAAAGTAAATCAAGCTGCAGCTCAGCAATCTTTTCATTCATTGGTCCAAAACTGTTTTATGCCCTTCCAGAGGAACTCAGAATCCAGAATTCACTAGAAAACCATTTGTGACTTATTTATTGTTTCATGAACTGTGATGTAAAACTCCATATAAAATATTTAATATGAATGTAAATCTCTTTTCTAGAAGTTTTATTATATTTTATAGGAGTGACATGTTTCGCTTTTCAAATGTTTTCATAATGATACAAACACCTGATAATGCCTTAGTATGGCAAAACATGTCCATAAAATAAAATAAATAAAATAAAATAAAAAAACAGCCATTTTCATTTATGAGTTTTTAGTAAATGTTAACTAACAAGCTAACCATCACGCAGAGAGGATGGACCGCCATACCGTTCTGTCCTGACATACCTCTCTTGCTTCCTCAACATTCATACATCGTAACATGCACATTCGTATTGCCATGCTTTCCTTGGGTTTCCACGACTTCTCTTTACACTCACATTGTTTGTATGCAACATTTTAACCATTATTTTCTCGTCCATTTATGCCGTGTGTTCAAACTATCTGAGGGATTCTTTTTTAATTTTAGTTATGATGCAATCATCTGCCTTACATTTCTTCCTTATTTCATCGTTCAGTGTCCAAACACATGAAACAAATTAATGAAGAAAGAAAAAGCATATGTTAACGATGTAAATGGAACTATAAATTAAATTTTAAATTTCCATTTTATTATTAAATGAAACACAAACATTGCATACATACAAATACATATTGTTTGTTAACGATATAAACGGAACAAAAATTGAAGGAAAACATGGCACAATCAAATAAATCAAATATTAAATGTCGGCCACGTGAGGAGTCGGAGAAATCGACGTGGGTGCATGACACAATGTATGAATGTTGAATAAGCGAGAGAAGTATGTCAGGAAAGAAAAGTGTGGCAGTCCATTATTTTTGCCTAGTTAGTTAGTTAAAAAGACTGGTTTGTTTTACACTTTGTTATATTTATTTTTTATTTTCAATGCAGATGAGCGTCAACTCCGGCTGGATCGTGAGCGCCGCACCCGTGACCGACATTGCGTGCGCGTGCTAGGGGCGCTGGGGGCCGGGGAGAGCCACTCGGCCGTGCTGTGGCTGCGGGCCCCGCGCCGCCCCGGGCCGCACCTCCTGAGTGCCCTCTTCTACTACGAGCACACACAGTCAGCCACACAGCCGGCTCACCGTTTGCTGCGCCACACATGGAACATTTCCGTACAGGTATCTATGTTTATATATATTTTTTCTTATACAAATGAGACATAACAAACAAAAAACATTTAGGCGACTCATTTAAATACAAAATGGTAACCAAAAATACAATATCGATATGAAACTAAGAGATAACATACAAGTGTCTCATAAGGATCCCAAATATGTGGATGTCAGTGAGGCAGTACTCTTTCCAGAATTTGTAATATATTTTTTATGAATACTGCCTTAAAATGTTCAAATCCGAGATGACTAGAATCAATGTCCGAATTGCTCTTTCTACTAGCATCACCAAAGGCAGGTTGATTCTGCATGATGGAGCAAAGAACAACTGATGTCGATGCTGTTGCATTTATTTGTTCCTATTTATTCCAGAACATGGGGATTCTCAATAGAGTCCTAAATCAGCTTGAATAAATGCGCTGCTGTAAATCCTTCCCTCCTCAGTTCAAGGGAGTTATACCCTAGCATACCCAGGAGAAATGCCGTTGGATAGAGCCAATAATATTATAATATATGACGACTATCCTTACAAGAGTGGCAAGAGCTGTGACTACCACACCGTAGGTCCCGGGTTCGATTTCCAGCGATGACAGTACAATCAAATCAAATCAAATCAGTTTATTTTCTCAAAAGACATTTTTTATAGTTTAAGGCATCTTTTGAGAACAGGTAAAACATAATAAATATATAATACCAGGAACGCATGAGAGATGGTTCGACATTAGGAATACAAGATACTCTCCAAAGTCAAGAATATTTGTCTTCTGAATGTACTTTCACGAATATGAAAGACATCAATCTCCGAAGCGATCATGTTCAGCAGTTTGATTGCTCTCCCCACCGGCATCACCAGAGTGCATGACGGCCTCCGTGGCTGAGTGGTAAGTGCTTTAACTGCCACCCCGAAGGTCCCGAGTTTGATTCCTGGCGATGGCAGTGTGATTGTCACATTGTCTTTGGTCTGGTGCTGATTTCACGTGATGATAAGCTACCTATCACGTAATAAAATGGCGATAGATAAGCTACCTATCACGAGAATCAAAATGATAGCTATACCCTTTACATTGATTTGGCTCGCGCTGTAATGATGTAAAGAGCGATTCAACAAAATAATGATAATAATAGTCGCACTGTCTTTGGTCTGGTGTAGGATAGATTAGCTACCTATCACATGTCGTGAGAATCAATAGCTTATAAGTTGTATATAAATGTGGAAAGCAACGGGACTACCACAATGTGGAAACAACCTCATTAAAGGCCCAAGTGGCATCCCAAGAACCAGCAAAAATGTTAGTCCCTTGGATTGAAACTAACTTAATATTACAAAAAAATATATATATGCTTAAAATGGCAAAGTAAAACATTGAAACTGATAACAAAGTAGTTTACTTTGTTTCTTACTTAGGAATATTTAAAAATTCCTCGGGATCTTAACCCGTAAGCTGCTGTATAAAACGGGCATACTGTTTTCGCCGTGCTGGATTATTTTTCAGAACCGTATTATTATTGAAAAAACGTGTTTTATCTACTTTTTATCAATGAAACTCCTGGAAGTCGTCCTATTGTCCATTATGGATGTTTGATAAGATACAATTCACTTCACATGTTCAGTTTTTATAATGTTTTGACACAATAAACTATCAAAAACAAACACACATGACACTCTTCCATTTCTAAACAAAACACTTCACAAAAACAATACACAATAATTAACCTTTTGTTCGTAATTGTTTGAAATGTAATGTTCATAATTGGATCGCTAAAATCGATAAAACAGATTTTACAAAACCGATTTCGCGCGCCAAAAAAATCGACTGGAACATTCAAAGTCAAAGATGGTGCTAATTAGAACTAATTTGAATATTTTTTCACAGAGTTTACTAATTTTACTTTCCCCCAAAACCAAATATTAAAATAAAAAAATATTCAAAGATGTCAGTATTACATAGTACCTAAAAGTGAAAAACGACTATGCATGCGATCCGCAGCTTACGGGTTAAGGAGAGATAGATCAAAGCCGAGATTGTTTACTATTGTATGTATAGTTTTGTGTCATAAAAATACCACACTTGTTTCTAAATGAACCATGCGTTAAGGGGTTAATTAGAAAAATTCATAATCAAATTAACCACTTAATGCTCGGTTTTTTTTTATAATACAAAAATAGAACCAAAAACTATTTTATTTTTTATTTAAAGAATTTACATAATTTAAAAGCTGTCTAGTTAAAAAAAGAGGCGAGCTCAGTTCGTTAGTTTACCTTATGTAACGCAAAAAAGTCGAAACGCACGTGCAGTGCTCGGGTTGGCGCTATACGATACATCGATACATGCGCCGCGTGCGAACACTGTTCGTTCAAATGCATTAAGTGGTTAATTTACTTTAGTAAAATAGAGTTATAGAGTTAGATAACATAGAGTTCGGCTACTCCACGAAGTTTACAATATGTTTTTTTTATGTTTCAGGACTCCGTTCATGTATCCACAATAGCTAGACGTACACTGAGACCCGATAAAAGCGGAGACAAATATGAAGAGGCCTTGAATCTGGCTGTAGAAGTGAAGAATGCCAACCAGGTGCACCATGGAATACACGTTTTCACTGAACTGCAGCAGGCCTCACTGCTGAGCAAGAGTTGGACTTTGGGAGGGGTCGTTCCTCTTCAACAGGATGTCAAAGTCCTTAATAGTCAAGAGACGCTTCATTTAATTTTGCGGGCCAAAAGGAGTATGGAAAAAGTTAATCCTGAAGATATTATCTCCTCTGATATTAAATTAGATTCTAATAATCTTTCAAATTTAGTGTCTATAAGAGAAAAACCGTATTCGTGTTTTGTCTCTGATTACACGTCTGTTTTTGACGAGAACGATTTGCCAAATGAAGGAACAATCTTTAATGAGAATGTGGCATTAGACAATCAGTCTATTAATTCTACATTGGTGATAAGATGGAAAGCCGAGATCACGGAGAGCGGTGGAACCAAGAGAACTGCAATCGGTCAACATCATCTGAATTTAGATAAGTTAAATTTTAAAGTTTCAACTGCCGGACTAGTTGAGTCTTCCAGGGGAATAGAAAGTCTTCCGATAAAGTTATTTGGCAGCGAGGCTCTCACCCCGGGAAGCCCCAGCCTGGGACGGAGGAACTCGGAGGACTCTGACAAGAAGCTGATTACCTTCAGCTTGGAGCACCAGCTGGAGGTGCAGCATGACTTTAGTGAAGTGTTTGTGTGTACAATTCCAGTCAAAATGCATATAGTGAACTGTTCCACTAAGGATGTGGTTGCTGTTATAAATACGTCTAGTCCCAAGGGGTAAGTTACAAAATATATTTTCAATCTTACCATTTAAGAAGTCCATCTTCAATTTCTTCCACAAATGTTTAACCTCTCCCTGAGTATGGACGCACGGGCGCGTCCAACAGAAAAAAGTCTCAAACGAGTATGGACTCACCGACGCGTCCGCGCCTATAGTACAAGCGCAGTCTGATTGAAATAAAATATATGTTTATGAAGGTGTAAGCCTTCGAAACATGTCGAGAAAAATAAACTCAAATGTGGAAAAAATAGTGTTTAAATTCATATAAAATTCGTCAATGGATTATTTAAAATTTTGTGATAATTTCTCTCAAGTTACAAAAATGTAATTTGTTTATGTTTCGATAAATAATCTTAGTTATAAATAATGAAATTTGATACAAAATTTCTTTATTATTATATATTTACAAAATTTCTTTATTATTATATACTGCTGTACGGATGTGAGACTTGGAAGTCTACCACGGATGTTATTGGTAAACTCCAGATGTTTATAAATAGGTGCCTTTGCTCAATATTCAAAATCTATTGGCCCCAAACAGTGTCAAATACCGTTCTCTGAACTATGGCAGGCGAAAAGCCAATTAGAGAACAAGTCGCTAGACGCAAATGGCAGTGTATCAGTCACACTCTGAGACGGAACCCAGCCTGCATCGCTCAGGGTGCACTAGACTGGTCCCCTACGGGGGGAAAGAGAAAGCGAGGCAGACCTAGAGCCACCTGGAGAAGAACCCTGCAGGATGAGGTTAAGGCGGCAGGCCTCACTGGGGATGATATTAGGCATCAGGCATGCGAAAGAGTCAGGTGGAGAAGGTTCCTTGAGGCCCTATGCACCACGGAGGTGTGGCAGGACAAAAAGAAGAAGATTATATATTTACCGTGCTTCCACTTGTGTTTATCGTCGACCGGTTTCGGCAGCTTGCTGCCATCTTCTGGTCAATATATAATAATAAAGAAATTTTGTATCAATTTTTTTTGTTTCATTATTTAAAATGAACTTCTACTAAGAAATTTCAATTAAAAATATTAATTATTTAATCTTACTTTTTACAGTTAGTGAAAACTTTGTTTTATCAATAGAAAAGTATTTACTAAATCGGTTATATAACATCTTTAATAATTTTTTTTTTTAACCACCTAATGCTCGGTTTTTTTTTTTACGACAATAGAATCAAAAATATCAGGTGATTTAATTTTTTAATTAAAGAATTTATATAATTTAAAAATAGTCCAGTTCCAAAAAGAGGCGAATTCTGTTTGTTAGTTTACCTTATGTAACACAAACAAGTGGAAACGCGCGAGCAGTGCTCGGGTTGGCGCGATACGATACATGCGCCGCGCGCGAACACAGCTCGTTCAAAAGCATTAAGTGGTTAATCTGGGGTATATCCATGTATCCTCTTTTCGGAGATAGTTAATGTCTCCATCTTCAGAGAATTATGGTCTATCTTTGACTAGAAATTGTTTAAAATTATTTAAAAATTCTCAAATTGTTTTGTTACATCATCAAATGTTTACATAACGGAAATATATCTTTTCTAGTTCTACATACAAACACTCGGGTATGTCGTGGGTGGGAGTGGGGGGTAACGAGTCTGGGGGAGTGCGTGTGTCCCTGGGCCCTCTGCAGAGCGGCATGCTTCCACTGCAGATCGCCTGCACCGGCCCCGGGACCTACTCTCTTGGCAACGTCCTAAGAGCGTCCTGTGTCTTAATCCACAACGACCAAAGCAAGAGTATTCCTCAGAGCCACGTCGCCACCTCCACAATTATAATCACGCAATCTAATTAATCTAACTCCGACCATTTTCAATCAAGTCATTTTATTTTTTAATTGAATTTTTTTTTATGAACCAAAGTTATATTGTATAGGTTTGTGTTTTTATTATTTATACCACTGTGCTAATGATGAGTGCTGTGAATTTTCAGTGTAACATGTTATTTCTTTGAATTATGTTTAGTGAAGTGTAGTGTAAATTTTGTTTACAAAACTTTCTTTTAGTCCATAAAATATTAAGTGACAAGATGCGTATATCTTTGTTGAAAATGTCCATGTTTTGTTATAATACAATTTTGTTATATTGCGATATCATGTATTAAGATAGGCTTAGTTCATAAAACAATCAGTTATCTTGTAACTTGTTATTCTAATATGCAGGTTACCATTAATATGTAGGAATACATAATAATACGTTATATTTTATTATTACAATTGTATCACTATTTTATATTTATACATTTGTTTATTAGTATATTTCAGTGGTTCTTTCAATTACTTTCCTTTGCTTTTTGTTTGCATAGAATAAATTCTTGTCTTTCAGTAAATTAATATCGGCCTCTGCAATTTTTAAATATCATATAACATTAATAATATCACCGAGCAAATATGGAAGAAATGTGATGCATGCGTATTTTAATTCCATTTTTTAATTTATGTTTTGCAATTGCTCTTTTTTTTCTCTACTTTTATATAAACACGAAAGTAAACAATCACGAAGTCTATGTATTGAGAGATATATGATGTATTTAGATATATTGATTTAACATGAATAATAAGTTTATATGATTATTATTCCATTGTTTTCTTGATGACTTATAAAAATTCAAGGTGCTTTTATTGTTGAATATTATTTTAAGAATATTATTTATTTCTTTGTAGGTTCTCTTTCGCTACCCAATAAGAATGATTTAAAATATAATAGATACCACTTTTCACAATCTAATCATGTATTGTCTTAGTATAATTTAAAATGGCCGATCTATCGATATATTTTATATATTATTTTTATTGATTATATGATGGAATTTATATTTCAATTTCAGTTTAACAAATTGATACCCGTGTTATCTGTTTGGTTATATTTTTGTCCTATTTCACATTAGTATTATTATTTGAGAAGAAGTGTGTAATCACTAAAGAAAATATGATTTATTATAAAAAGTTATTTCATAAATAGAACATTTGAAATCATACTCTACGTCATAGGTTCCCAACGAGGGGGATATTGCTTCTCATTGGGCGCTAGAGCTTTCCATTGGGGCAGTAGTGGGGTCTAGTGGCAAATAGAGGGGCGTTGAAGCAGTGGAGGGGGTGGCCGTAATGTAACTATTAAATAAATTAATAATAAAATAGAGTTTTCATTAATATCAAATTTTCAATTTATTGTTTTTTCGTAAATAAGCATTAGGTATACTTAATTCGGTTCAGTGTTGTCGGTGACAAGACTTTGACGACCTTCGTGGCAGAGTGGTTAGTGTTTTGACTGCCACATCAAAGGTCCCGGGTTCGATTCCCGGTGATGGCAGAGTGATTGTCACACTGTCTTTGGTCTGGTGTAGAATTCTCGTGTCAATAAAATGGCGATAGATTAGCTACCTATTACATCGATTTGGCTCGCGCTGTAATGATGTAAAGAGCGATTCAACAAAATAATAATAATAATAATTTTGGTAAAAAAATATGTGATTCACGCAATTAAGCATGTTTTGAAAAATAAAATATAGATAATGTGTGATAATACTTGGTATAATTGTTATGGGAGAGAAAAGGTTGGGAATCTATGCTCTACACCATCACACCACCACTAATTTAGCTTTTTTACATAGTCATGTGCATTTTTTTGTTTTTATGGAAATCTGGATTGTTATAGATTTTCAAAAAATGTAAGGAGTATTATTTATTAATCATATTTATAATGTGCTACAAATACCACTAGAAATAATGTCATATATCTTACTATATTAGAAAAATTTCTGTTACATTTGTGTATACGAGGTATGTTCAAAAATTATCGCAAATTTTGAATTTCCGCGGGTTACGTATATTCGATTTTCGATTTTTTTGTGGCGTTATGTTGGTACTTATGTCTCTCACTTATGCCGACAAGTTCGGCCATTTTGAATGTTGTAGTTAATTTTTGAGAGCCGCTTTGCTTGCACGTGTTTTGGCTTGTCTTCGATTTTTGCCCACTCCAAAAAAATGGATCAATGAATCTGTATCAAATTTTGAGTGAAAAACAAAATTAAGTCCGCGGACGCATTCCGAATGTTGACTGTGGCATATGGTGAAGCTATCTTGGACCGAAGCAACGTTTATCGGCGGTACAAAATGTTCTCAGAGGACCGAGAAGATGTGAACGAAAAAGAGCCTGCCGGACACCCGAGCACGTCAACAACAGACGAAAACATTGATGAAGTGAATAACATAGTATCAGCCAATCGTCGAATCATCGCTAGAGAAGTTGCTGAGGACTTAAACATATCGCTTGGCTCGTGCCATTCGATTTTTACCAATGATTTGGGCATGAGACGGGTTGCCGCGAAATTCGTACCAAAATTGCTCAATTTCGCATCGTTGCTTGTGCGCGAATTTTTGGCCAAAAACAACACACCAATAATGTCACAGCCACCGTATTCCCCATATCTGGCCCCCTATGACTTTTTCTTGTTCCCAAAACTGAAGTGGCCCATGAAAGGACGACGATACGCTATGATTGAGGAGATAAAGATGGCATCGAAGGAGGAGCTGAACAAGATCACAAAAAATGATTTTTTGCAGTGCTTCGAGGATTGGAAAATACGTTGGCACAAGTGTATAATATCTAGTGGGGATTACTTTGAAGGGGACAAAATAGATATTCATGAATATATAAATGATTTTTGAAAAAACAAAAAATTTGCGATACTTTTTTAACAGACCTCGTACATTATTTTATAGTTTTAGTTATTGGAATGCTTACGAAATATTAAAAAATAAAAATGTCCATGATTTATAATATGTTACGTCTATAAATAAGTATTCGGTACGTTCAAATATAAATCTTTCTTCACAGTCACTGCCATGGAAGTTATTTCAATACTGTTTGGTCGTTACCAATAGTTACAATTATTATAAAATATATTTTAGCTGATAGATAGATAGGTAATTTGTATTATTAAAGTCAACAATTCCAACTAGAATTAACACGAAACGTCGGTGATATAAATTGTAATATGTATGTACATAGGAAAGTTGACTTATTACTATTCATGGGTACTAGTTGTCTACGTATTTGTTCAATGGTTAGCAAATTACTCATTCCTCCACTCTATGTATACACGGTATACAGACACCTATACTAACTCATTAGATGAATGTTCATTAAATTTTCAAACCTGCTAATTTTAGTCATGTAATAATCGCTTGTATATTTAATATTTTTTTCTAATTTTTGTTTTAAAATATTTGATGGTTTTTATACCACTTCCATATAATCCATGTGGCATTACCTGTAAAGCAAAAATGTGCCTTGTGAAGGCTTCTTAGTATATAATTTTAAGATAGAAATTTTACAATGCAATATTGTCTTTAAGCACTGAAAATTATACCTTGTATAGTACATTAAAATAAGGTAAATATATCACTGTTTTATCGTAATTTTTTTCCCAAACTATCTGTAAAATGAAATAATATTGAATAAATATGAAGAAATAATTATCTTAATTAAATATCTTTTTTGTATCCATAAATAATTCACCTTTTTCCTTATTCATTAAAACCTGATATTCGAGATTAAGAGTTCTAGACTATGCCCTATTCTTCTTGGCAGCTCCGCTGTTATATTTCAGTAATACATTTTAAAGATTAAATTTGCGTAATAAATAATAATACTAAATGTAATTCTAAAACCTATGAGTAATGATGTATTAGGTCCTTACATATGAAATTGGCGTTTTGCCGTACTGGCAACTTTTTAGTACGAGTTCCACCGTGGCACCAGTGCTGCAGAAACGGCTCGAAGCATTAATGATGTGTATGGCGACGGTGCTGCAAAAGAAAACACAGTGCGTTTTTGGTTCCAACGTTTTCGTTTTGGAAATTTCGACCTGCAGAACAAGCCCCGTGGACGGCCGGAGACCAAAGTTGATAATGAAGAATTGAAGGCTATTGTGGAAGCGGATTCATCGCAAACCACGTGCGGTGTTAGTGATAAAACTGTTTTAATCCACTTGAAGCAAATTGGGAAGGTGAAAAAGCTTGAATAGTGGGTACCTCACGAATCGAGTGAAGCAAATCAACAAACGCGCGTTGACTGCTGCGTTGCATTACTCAACCGGCACAATAATGAAGGGATTTTGAATCGAAACATTACCTGTGATGAAAAGTGGATCCTGTATGATAATCGGAAGCGCTCATCGCAATGGCTGAACCCTGCCGAACCAGCCAAACCATGCCCCAAGCGAAAATCGACTCCAAAAAAGTTATTTGTGAGCGTTTGGTGGCTGGTGTCGTTCACTACAGCTTTCTTAAATCTGGCCAGACGATTACGGCAGATGTCTATTGTCAGCAACTGCAAACCATGATGGAAAAGCTAGCTGCTAAACAACCGAGGCTGGTTAATCGCTCTAGGCCACTGCTGCTTCATGATAACGCTAGACCACACACTGCACAACAGACGGCTACCAAATTAGAAGAGCTTCAATTGGAATGTCTAAGACATCCACCGTACTCTCCGGACCTTGCCCCAACAGATTACTATTTTTTTCGAAATTTGGATAACTTCTTGCAAGGGAAAAAATTCAACTCCGATGGGGCAGTCCAAACCGACTTCAAAGATTTTATTGATTCCCGTCCGAATGGTTTTTTTAGTAAAGGGATCGATGAACTACCTATGAGATGGCAAAAGTGCATAGATAGCAATGGTACATACTTTGATTAAATAAATATATTATATTAAAAAAAATCAACTTTATGTTCCTCCCATACAAAACGCCAATTTCATATGTAAGGACCTAATATTTATAAAACCGATGAAAAATGTTGTTGTTAAATTTGCGTAATCTTTTGATATATATAAAACCTATGAGTAATGATGTAAAACTCCATATTAATTTCCTTTAGTTAGTTTTGAAAGGAAAAGAAGTGTGAAACATTACTTCTCATAGTCTTCACATTAAAACAGTTTGAATAATCACAAAAATATGCATAATAAAATTCTATGTTTAGTTTTATAAAACAGTTTATTTCTACCAAAAGGATAAGTTCGGCATTATTTTGTTAATAAATGATATAAAATGTATAATATGATAAGGCGAGTAAGAATGCTGTTTATAAATAATAAGATTTTATCCTAATAATCCAATGAGAAATCCAAGCAGCGAAGAGTTGTCCTGAGGTTTGGCTTTATCTCCTGAGGTGGAAGGTGCCCCTGGAAGGACATCTTCAGAAGCAGCTACCACAGACAGCAACGCAAGGCACAGCAGCCCGAGGATGATCTGGAATATATATAATTCATTGATGTGTATTTACCGTAAGTAACCAGCTCTAATGAAGTAACCAGAGAAGTAAGGTCACAGGTGGATGGGGCTGCAGCGGTTGCAGGCTGCCTGAAAGATGTCATATGGAGAAACAAGGACATGAGGACTGACAGCATGGTACGCATCTATAAGACCTGTGTGCGACCAATCCTCACATATGGCATTGAATCGAGGGCAGACACTGTCAAGACAAAGAGCATGCTCAGGACAACCGAGATGAAAACACTCCGCGCTATAGCTGGCAAGACCCTACGTGATCGAGTTAGAAATACAGCAATCTGAGAAATCTGCGAGGTCGAAGATGTGGTCAGATGGGGACGTCAAAGACGGCGATACTGGCATCAACAAGTAGAAAGGATGAGCTCAAATAGGATACCACACATAGCTCTCCATAGAACGCCAAACGGACAACGCCGACCAGGAAGACCCCCGAAACGGTGGAGAGAAAGCTGGAGTTCAGCGTCTCAAGAGAACCCGCCTGAAATAACAGACTCCTGAGTCTACCAAAAGTGAAGAAGAAGAAGAAGAAGTATTTACCGTTTGGGTGGCTACGTTCAAATGGTCATTTGCGGGACATGTTGCCAGATTGCTAGATAAAAGATGGACTAGAAGCGTGGTAGGAGTGGAGACCTTGTGAGGACAAAAGAAACAGGGAGACCCCCACACAATGGTTTGATGACATTTGAAAATTTGCTGGTGATTGGATGCGAGGTAATTGGATGAGTAAGGGGGATCCTATTGACTCTTCGAGCGGTGCATGGCATAAGTACCTATCTGATCATAAGTACCTATCCCCACCTCCTCGACTTTGGTCTCCCCTGGAAACTATGCGAAATGTTAGAGATCGAGTGTGAATAACCTCGGTGGATAATATTGATGCATAGGCTAAGGTGGAAGGACACCTCGCCAACCCGTCTGGCAAGCGTGGCGTTGTAATCCCAACCACCCCCCGTATGACATGTCATACATGGAGAAGTATGGGGCAGGCCTATGTCCAGCAGTGGACGACAACGGCTGTTAAAGAAGAAGAAGAACGAAAGAATACATATGAAAAATCCCATTTATAGAAGTTTTATTATATTTTATGGGAATGATATGTTTCTCCTTGCTAAGGCATTATCAAATGTGATAATGTGATAACATTTGATGATGTCTTAGTAAGCCAAAACCTGTCATTCCCATAAAATCTAATAAAACTTCTAGAAAATAGACATTTTCATTTGTATTATTTCTTTAATATTTAGTTTTATATCATTGTTCAATAAACACAATATTCTTCTTAGCAGAGTGGCAACAATCATCACTGCCATACCGAAGGTTCCAGGTTCGATTCCCGGCGATGACAGTGTGATTCTCGCACTGTCTTTGGTCTGGTGAAGGATTCATGTGATTCAATGGTGATAGATTAGCTACCTATCACATGTCATGAGAATCAGTAGCTAAAACAAATTGTATAACAGTAAATGGCTTCAAAAAACCTGCTGTATAAATTTTTTTTTCGCAATGTTAGAATTTTCCTTAGATTTTTTAAACTTCTTTCCGATTCACAATGCTTTTCCATTTCCTCTATATGTTAGGATCACTTTAGCGACCCTTTCCTAACTTTGGTTAGGATGTTTGCTTTACATATCTTTCAGATATCTTTGTTTGATTCACTTCTAAATGTAAGATTTCGTATTCGAACTTCTAAATCTTAATAGTTATTAATCCTAATAGGTCATTGTAATTTAACTGTTTTTTTATTTATAATACAATCATACGAGTATATTGGTGCATAAAACAGGTTTATGAAAGTTTAAAAAGTGTAAACTTTTTTTTATTCTTCTTTTTCTTTCAATAGATCTGACGATCTGTGACACAGAAATCATGTATTCTCGGATGATGTGGACTCCCCATCTCTTAGGTGGTCTTCCAGGTGGACGGTTTCCGGAGGGGATTTCGTAAGCGGTTGTATATGCGAGTCTGTCACTATCCATTCTGGCTACATGGTCCCTCCAGTATATTCTTCTGGATTTATTCCACCGAATGATATCCTCTATTTTGTTTTTCTTATGTCTACGTTACGTCAAAAATCTTGGAGAGTTTTTCCTTTATTGGAACATAGGACCTTCATCTCAGATGTTCATAGCAGACCCTTGTTTTGTGCAGTGTTGGCTCGCATCTCTACAGTGTATGTCATGATTAATCACACGCATGTATTATAAATTCTCGTACCTTGCTGTCAATACGCATGTGCCTGTTCTTCCAGAATAGATTCTTCTGACAACCTGACATATGTTATATTATATATGTTTTTGCATGACGACGACCTTCGTGGTCGAGTGGTAAGTGCTTTGACTGCCACCCCGAAGGTCCCGGGTTCGATTCCTGGTGATGGCAGTGTGATTGTCACACTGTCATTGGTCTGATACAGAATTCACGTGACAATAAAATGGTGATATTTTAGCTACCTGTCACATGTCACGAGAATCAATATAATAGCTATACCCTTTACATCGATTTGGCTCGCGCTGTAATGATGTAAAGAGCGATTCGACAAAATAGTAACAATAATAATAATATTTAAAATAAATACCAATGCTATAGTGGAAATATATATGAGTGGTTTAAAGGAAATATGAAATCACGGAGAATTAAGGAAAACAGCACTTGGTACTGAGATGACTCAGTGTTTAAATTATGAGCAAGCCCTAAAATATTGACTTACTGATGGACAGAATAAATGGTAAGTATTTCTGGTGATAACTATGACACAGCACGGTGGTTGTTTGTGTAATTAGACAGTTGACCAAAATTAGTAAACAGTTAAGTGAAAAAAAATTTGAATGTCCCCTTACCAATTGAATCTGCATTTTGAATATCTCCAGTGGGTTACTATTGTAATAGTTAGCAATGGAAAGTGATGTGTTAGATATTGTTTTGTCTCTTTATATATGCAAGAATATGTTTATTTCTAATTCAAGGGGGGAGGTTGCAAACAGTACTTGAACTCAGCTAATAAGTGTGTACCAATTCTTATTAGTTTCACACTAGAGAGTCAATAGTGTGGCGCCAAGCCTCTGAAGTACAATTTGGAATCAAATAGTTGTTTTTAACTTCTCTGGGTTAAATATTGAAAGAATTATTATTCCCATTATGACATAGAAGCAATGATATGTATATATTTTAAATATTGATTTTAACTTACAGTTTATTCTGACAGTAAGGTCAAAATATAAAAAACCTGAGTAAGGCCTATATTGACACATGGCATTGAAACCAGAGCGGATGCCGCAAGAACGAAGGCTAAAGTCGGGGTGGCAGAGATGTGGACCCCGATGAAAATAGCAGGAAATACTCGAAATAGGGTGAGAAACACGGCTATCTGCAAGGTGGAAGAAGTTGTCAGATGGAGCAGACAACACAGAAATCACACTGGAACACGCACATGCAGAGGATGGATCACTCCAGAATCCCACACATTGTGGTGCATCAGATTCCTGTTGGCTACCGTCCCCCCGGAAGACCGCTAAAGAGATGGAGGGATAACTGGGAGTTAACTTCCCAAGAGAGGCCAGCCTGACTACAGGAACAGACCAAAGGTCTAAAAGGAAAAGAAGAAGAAGAATAATAATGAATTTATGTTTGTTTAAAGTGTTTGGTATTGTTTTGTTTATTTTATCTTAATAACATGAATATTTGAGTGCTATGCACCGCAAGGGCATGACAGGACAAAAAACAAAAGAAGGAATAATTTTTTTATTACACACACTTTTTTAAAGAAAATTAACATTATATATTATAAACTAGCATAGTTTAATATTCCTCTTCTTATTCAATTCTTATCGGAGGTTGGACAACATCAAGGCAATTATTACTTTGGATACCGTAGCTCTAAACATGGATGTTGTGCTGCAACTGAACCATTCTTAAAGGTTTTCTAGCCAGGATTTTCATTTTCTCTCAAATCTTTGTTTATCCTTCAATTTTACCTTGGATAATCAATTATAACACTTTCTATTTTGTATTTATCGTTTCTCATAAGATGTCCCAAGTTTTCCAGTTTCCTGCTGGTCATGATAATTTCTTTTTCTTTTTTTCGTTTGCTGCAGTATTTCTATTTATATCCGCATTTCAAAGGCATCACTCTTTAAAATACTTTTTTTTATGAATATTCCGTGGTGGATATGCATCTTGAATGACATACTTATTCTATAATATTTGTGGATTGAGAAAAAAGCTTATTTTACGCTTTCTTGAATGAACGATTACACCATTAGAGGGTGCAATCTTAAACAATGGTAAGAATGAAAATGAAAGAACATCAAAGGAAATATGAATATAACCATGTAAATGGAAACATTACGTTTATCTCACTGCAGTTATTTTATTTGAATGATATTTTTAAAATCAGCACACATTAGGAAAAGACAGAACCAGTATTCAGTCATTATAATTAGAGTGTTCATAAATTTGCCGTAGTTACATTATAGAGAATATAAATCGTCATTAATATAGGAGAATTTGGAAGCACTTCCGTGAGGCAATTTGTCACATAAATAAGATATAGACCCTTTCTTTGCTGTAACTGTAGGGAATAGATTTAGTTCTCTCAGTATTCCTGAATTGTGAATGTCCTCAAATAACAATTTTAAGAATTCTTTCCTAGAACACCATACCACACAAGAGTGAAAGTCCAACATTCCCCCTAAGATACAGAAAATTCCCTGAGGTATAAATAGCCCAATAATCGTTTTAAGATCTTTTCTGCATCTCTTCATGGAGCAGTGTTATTTTTCTTACCAAAACGGAACGGACATTTGAACCATAAAAGAAATTCTCACCAAAACCTTGAAAAAAAATTGCACGAACCTTTAATATAGTGAAAACTTTATTTGAACAATAACTTTATGTCCAGTCTAATTTGTAATTTGTAAAAATTAACAAAACAATTTTAATTCAAAGTTAAATTCAGTCCAATCTATAGTCCTATATGCGGCACACAGTTGACAAAACGGAGAATCTCAGGTAGATCAGGAATACACAGAGACTAACGGCACTAACAGTATGCAGTGCATACAAAACAGTCTCAACGGACGCTGCCCTAGTGCTGGCTGGACTAGTGCCCATGGACTCCTGGAAAAGGAGAGATCCAGAATTTTGCACAAGTGGAATCAGGCATCCAGCTAAAGATGGGCCTATCGCCTGATAAAGGAGATAGAGCCCTGGCTGGCTAGAAAGGATAACCACTGCATGGCAGGCCACGGGGTCTTCGGTAAATATCTCCGAAAAATACAGAAAGCCCCAACAGAGAAATGCATGTACTGTGAAGCGGAGAAAGAAGTCTCTGAGTACACATTGTTCGTGAGGCTATAGAGGGAAGCCCTAAATACAATAACTGGTTGCTTCGACGCAGACTCCATGGTCAAATCCATGCTGCAATTCCAAGAGTTGTGGAGTAAGGTGAGAGGCTTCAGGGAGGAGATAATGGCCTAAAAAGAAAAAGACGAGATGCGGCCACAGCAACTGGGCTAAACGAAAGACAATTTTACAGACCTGGGTAGACCCTAAGGTAGGAACTGCATTACCCGGTCTGAAGGACTGGGTGTCCATGACGTCCCCTCCACAAAAAAATTCTAATTTGTAAATATTGCTCTTATAGATCAACCTTGGTAAAATATTAAATAAATATAATGTTTAGCTTGACAAGGTAACCTTAATAAAATATGAAGATTTATACTAATGACAATTTAAAGATTTTTATCAATGTTTCATTATAATGAAACAATTGAAAAAAAAAAAACCTACATATTTATCAGATACTCATTCAGAGAGGGCGGTAATCACATGTTTTTGGTTTGAGTCTTAGATAAAACGTTCTATAATAATTACTATGTAACGCAACAAAATAGATTTTTGATGCAAGCAAACAATAAGAAACTTATGTGGTAGTACTAAATTATTTCTATAATAGTATACAGAAAGTTAAATAAATGTATTTAAAACAGTTAACTTATATCTTGATAAATTATCAGCTATGCCACCGATTGCCATATTTTCAGTAAGAATAAATAAATACACAATGATGTAATTCTCCATATTAAATACTGATGAAAAAAAAAAATTGGTAATGCCCAACAAGGCGCAACTTAATTCCATAAAATATAATAAAACTTCCAGAAAAAATTAGTTTTTCATCAATATTGAATAAGGACACTCATTTTGGAGTCATATTATCTATCTGTTCCACCTAAAATTTTGTCTGATATAGGACAGTAAAAAAACATTAAAAAAAAGATTTATAGGTTCAAAAATAAATTCTTGTGTAATTTTATGAATTTGTTTATTTCATTAAAACAGATAGACACACCGTTTGGAAAAAATGTATTAAAAAAACTTATGCTATTCTATATTATAGAGGTATTTGTGATTTGGTATGTATAATATATGCATGGTATTATTACTAGAATGCATTTTCATCCTAACAATCCAATCAGAAATCCAAGGATTGAGTTGGGGTCCTGGGGCTTAGTTTTGTCCCCTGAAGGAGAAGACTGCAATCCCGGGAGAGCGGTTTCTTCAGAGGGTGCGGCCATTGCCAGAAGAGCCAAGCACAACAAGCCGAGGATGATCTGTAAGTAATAAATATAATACATAAATATTAATAACCTTACCAAATATGGAGCCCAAAGAGTTTCCAAAGACCTTAATGACATTAAAAATTAAATTACTTGTGAAAACAATATATACTAAACTGGGTGTATTTTTTAAAAACGTTTGTTGCTTAACAGTATGATGAAGATTAAGCATTTTCACAGCATATCTGTTTATGATAAGATTTAAGTAGGATAAATGCCGTAGAAATGAGATCACTGAGAAGAATGGGCGGGAAAACGGTTTATGATAGAATACCGAATGACGAAATAAGGAAGAAATGTAAGGCAGATGATTGCATCATAAGTAAAACTAAAAAAGGATCCCTCAGATGATTTGGACATATGGAACAAATGGACGAGCGAAGAATAGTTAAAATATTGTATACAAGCAGTGTGAGTGGAAAGAGAAGTCGTGGAAGACCAAGGAAAGCATGGCATGACCAAATTAATCAAATACCGAAACGCGGCCACATTCAAAGTCGGTAAAATTGACAAACGTGCATGTCACGATGTATGAATGTGAAGGAATCAAGAGAGGGTATGTCAGGACAGAGCGGTATGGCAGTCCATCCTCTCTGCCAACTCTTCCAGTGAGACGGCGTGATGGTTAGTTAGCTAATTAGTTTTCTTAATGTAAAAAATTGATAGCAAAACATATTTAAATAATTGCGTAAATGTTCATTGTTGATAGTGATATGTTTTTTGGGATCTTAATTGTATTCATGTAAGTTGTCTTCCTCAACAGACGTTTCGGAAATCTTTGGGTCTTCATCTCTAGGGTAGTTGCAGCAGTAATCCGGGAAACTGCAACGATCTCCGAAACGTCGCTATAGTAAGACAAGCTACACAAATATTCCCAAGATCCCAAAGGAACAAAATATATATAAAATATGTTATTTCTAATTTATATTACAAGGGGTTTTTCATGTTGTGTTTTGTTATAATATTAAAGTACATATTATCTAAAAAATTTGAAAATTTAAAGCAAAATTAACTTACCAGTTGGATTTTCATTTTAAATTGCTTGAGTAGGTTACTACTGTTAAGGTTATCAATGGAAAGTGATATGTAAGATTGTTTTTTTTTACTTCTTATATAGTTACATAGGTAAGTGATCATTGATGTACACATGATCATTCATACTACCGAGAAGTGGGGAAATTTTAACACGTGTACCATTTATTTAAATGGGGTACTTACTCTTATAATTTTGTTATTGTGAGTAAAAATACTTTTTTGAGTGAACAAAGTGGTTCTATAAGGTTGTCTGATAATATATTTTTTGATAGACTTAATTTGGATTACATGTTTTTGTTTTTGTAAACAAGTAGGTCTTGCGTGAAAGCACGCAGCAGTTAAATTTGAACAGGAATTAAACAGGTTATTGCTACTGATAGATTCTGGAATTTATTTTAGAAAAGGACGAATAACTCTATATTTTCAAAAGAAAGCAATCTTGCGTTATGTGACGACCTTCGTGGCAGAGTGGTAAGAGCTCTGGCTTCCATTCCGAAGGTCCCGGGTTTGATTCCCGGCGATGGCAGTGTGATTATCACACTGTCTTTGGTCTGGTGTAGAATTCACGTGACAATAAAAATGGCGATAGATTGGCTACCTATCACATGTCATGTGAATCATCAATATAATAGCTAAAAATAATTTGTATACAATAATTGGTTTCAAGCGACCTGTTGTAGACAAAAAAAAAGTGTTCAATTAATAAAGAATTAAATATTCATTTGAAATACAGTAAAACCTTGATATAACAGACCTCTATTTAATGGACAAAAAATCCGGTCAAATGTAAAAAAATTAAAAACATCCTGTTAATATTATACATGCTTAAATTCAAGTGTCGCCGCATGTAAACAATTTTTAGCGGCCATGATAATCACGTCATATGTCTAGCACTAGAATTTGAGACATAATGCCGAGGATGGAAGTGAAGATAGCGAAGAAGAAGAAACAACACTGCCAAAATGAAGTTATCAGTGGTAAGATCACATCGCGATGATCTAATGACATTTATTGACTATTCGTCAGATAAGGAAGTACAACTATATTATACGCATTTTCATAACTTTAGAGAGTTGATTATAAAAAAAACAATAAACTTTAAAAGTGCAAACAAAACTTGATTCCTTTTTCAAAGCAGGATTTCCGAAAGCAAGCACACCGATATCAAACAGCAGCGTTACTTCACGACAAGTGTCCGAAGACAATAAATATAATTTTATTTGTGTTTTGTATTGTTTATTTATATCTAAATACAATGCACATATTATAAAAAAAAAGTTATTTGATTTATTTAAAACTTATTTTTATAAAACGGACTTTCGGTTATAACGGACACCCCCTCCCCACAATTAGTCCGTTATATCGAGGTTTTACTGTACTGCATTTTTATATATTTTCTTTTAATGCAAATCAGTTTATTTTAGATTTATTGTAAGTATCCCATTAGGATGATTGTGGTAGGTACAATAGTTAAATTTACGTTTTTCACACCTTTGTGTAAATATGTACTTTTAATAATAGTGAAATAACACTAACACAAATCAAAAACTCTGAGTGTAAAGTATACAATATGGGAAAAAAAATTTAACGTTATTTTTTAAAATATGTATTGTAAATGTTAAAATTGTTTAGTGTCATGTCAGGTTCTTCCGACGTTGACTATCATTTGAGAGTAGTCGATTCCTCTATCCGAATTGGTTTCCTCTTGCCTTCTTTAGAGGCTTTTTATTGGGGTTACCTTCCCTTAGTCGGGTAAATCCAGTTTTATGGCGCTAGAATTCCCCATATGACACTGATGGTAATGTCAGTGATCACATTAACCGGAGTTCTTGGGGTCTAAGAGACCACTCGTGGACGTAGAGAGTTGGACTTGGTAGTGTTACTGGTGTCATTGCAACATGGCACATTTCTTCATTTTATAGATATCATCAAATCAAATCAGTTTATTTTCTTAAAAGATATTACAAGCAACAATTATAATTTAAGGCATCTATTGAGAACAGGTAAAAATATAATATATAATACCAGGAACGTACGAGAGATGGTTCGACTTTAGGAATACAAGATACTCTCTAAAGTCAAGAGTATTTGTCTTCTAAACGTACTTTTACTTGAAAGACGTCAATTTCCGAAGCGATCATATTCAGCAGTTTGGTTGCTCTCCCTACCGGCATCACCAGAGGCAGGTTGGTTCTGCATGTTAGGACATAAAACGGTCTGTGCTGACGCTGTCGAAGATAACTATCCTGAACATAAAGATGGATACCCTCCAAGATGACAGAATTCTCAAAGAATCCCTTGATAAATCTGAAGAAATGGGTTAGTGTGAACCCATCCCTCCTTATCTGTTGACCATTGGTCCCCATAGAGGCAAACATCCCAGCAGAGCATATCCCACTGTAACCCTACTACCCGTAAGAACCCCTTAAATAGTTACTTTAATAAAATCATAAGATCCAGGTGGTGGTCTAGGGTGAGGACGCTTTTTATTTATTTTTTTATTTATTTTTTTATATAAAAATACATAATAAATCATGTATTTCCCATGAGTTATAAAAACTCATTTTGGGCCTTAATATAATTACAATGATTACAATAAAATACTTTTATGACAGACACACAAAGATTACAAAACACAAAAAGACTAATAAATACCATTTTCCACAAACTGCCTGAGGTAATACAGCTTGAATTCCTAATCAAGAGAACTTGGGTTAAATCACCCTGGACACAATCAGGTACCTTCTTCATTCTTTTTCTCCTGGTGCTGTGTCAGGTTCTCCTAATGTTGGCGATCACTGCAGCGAAAGCATCTCTGTCCACTTCCTTATATTCCGCAGCCAGGACAACTGCCTTCTGCCAAATCCCGACGTCCCTCTATCATGCCCATGATTATCAATCGAAGGAGGTGGTATTTTTCTCCCCTTAGCACATTACCCAAATATGAGACTTTTCTATAATAACATTCTCATTCCACAACAACTCCTTCTTCACAGTAATGATTTAATATTTCTATTCACATTGGAGATTGTAAAGTGAATTCCAATACCATTGATTTAAATCCTTGGTCTATAAAAATGTAATGTTTATCATTTTTCTGGACGGGTGGGGAAGAGAGGATAAACCATTTTAGTAAGTTTTTTGACACACATTCTGATATTACACATACTCGTATGTATCATTTTTCTTGATGATATTTTGGAATTCATATTATAAATTTATTTCCTCTTGTGTCAATGTTACGGTTTTGTAAGAATGGTCCTAAAAAGGACCATATCTTTCTTACCATTGTGGAGGAAGTTTTGGCCGATTTTGTGTCATTTCCAAGGGGAGCGGTGTTATAGTAACACTGCACGTGGAGGCATCTTCCTTGCCCCCAAGTACTAAGAGAATGAACCAACCGGTTTCGTCACCGCCGGAGCTTCGTCAGGGTTACAAAAAAAAATTGTCCCCTTAAAGTGTTTCATAAACAAATCTCTTTTTTTTTATTCCTTTTTTAAAATTATTTTCCTAAAAATATGGATATCTTACAGTTATAATAAAAATGAACTCAGTACCATTTTATGTTAAGCACCTCAAATTCTTTAAATCTTTTAACCTTGAGCACATTATCATACACAAACCTTCCAGATGAATGGAATGTAAACGAATTTAATTTGTACGTTCTATATTGAAAATACTAGTAGTAGAGTATTGACACTGATTACAAGGTGATTTCCCCCGTTTTTTACTTCGGAATATTTCGGAAATTCTCAGGGAATCCATTATACACTGCCATTTGAACTTTTGGGATAATTAGACATCGCAGACAAAACCCTCAGAGATCGGATCAGAAATGAAACGATAAGGTCTGTCTGTGGTATTGAGGACATAGTGAGATGGAGAAGAAGCAGAAGGCACTTTTGAAGAGACCACGTGGACCGCATGGAGAATACAAGAATTGCAAAAATTGAAGATGAAAACCCAAGCAGCAAGAGATTAGCAGGAAGGCCGCCAAAGAGATGGAGAGATGGCTTGACATTATCATTCCAGGACAGCCTACCGTCACAAACAGGTCACACGACCTAAACTCAGAGGAAGAAGAATAAGGATAATTAGAATTACGAGTAAGTCGTTGTTTGCGATGACAACTTCAACCTTTTTACAAAGTTCATCTTACTTTAAAACTTTTCATACAAATTTAATGAAATTTAATTACGGTTTCTCCTTAAGTATTTCCTATCCGGTTTTTTAGTTTATGTGTGTGTGTGTTTTTTTTAAATTGATCTGATGATTACTCATCTCTAAAATACCACAATTCCTCAAGACTAAAGTCTTCAACCTACCTCTGGTGACACCGGTGGGAAGAGCAATTAGTCTGCTGAACGCGGTCTCCTCGGAGATCGACGTCTTACATATTAGTGAAAGTACGTTCAGAAGACAAATACTCTTGACGTTAGAAAGTATCTTGTCTTCCTAATGTCGAACCATATCTATTGCGTTCCTGGTGTTATATTGTTTGTATATAAATATTTTAACTGTACTCAATAGATGCCTTAAACATTTATGCTGTTTGTAATGTTTTTTTGTCTCTTTAATGTATGTACCAGAAGGTAGTGAGTTGCCAAAATCGGTTGAAACCATAAAATCAAATGGAATTAAACAAAATATGTAGCATAAAGTTTTATGTTCATTATAATTATAAAATAGGTAGGTACTAAACAATTTGGGATTGGAAGTTCCCAAGGAAAACCTCAATTGAATCTCAAATGTTTACAGTAAAAATCTAAATTGGGTAACGTGAATTGGAGGTATGAAACATTATACGTAATTATACATTTTCTATTTAAATCGGATATTTAATTTATATAAAATTCTTCAATTGTGAGTTTATGTTTATCACTTTGTACCTTTGCACAGTTATTTATCATTATGTTTAACACCAATTGGGATCAAAAACTCATTTTTGAGTTTTTCGTTTCGTTCGAAGTTTCATATTGTTTAGTTAAGACGAACAAATAACGTTTTATTTATATTTGAAAAAAAAAAAACGAGTAATTAGAAAAACAACAGAATAATTATTAACTTTTTAGAATAAAAAATCAATATATCATATAATAAAAATCAAACTGATATCAAATCAAATCAAATCAAATCGAATCACATCAGTTTATTAACTCAAAAGACATTACAAACAGCAAAATGTTTAAGGCATCTATTGAGTATAGGTAAAATATTATAAAAATACAACATAATACCAGGAACGCATTAGACATGGTTCGACATTAGGAAGACAAGATACTTTCTAAGGTCAAGAGTGTTTGTCCCCTGAACGTACCTTTACTAATGTGAAAGACGTCGATCTCCGAGGAGACCGCGTTCAGCACACTAATTGCTCTTCCCACCGGTGTCACCAGAGGCAGATTGGTTCTGGTGGCCGGTAGGTAAAACAATCTGTGCTGTCGCTGCCGGAGAAATCTATCAGGGACAAAAAGCCCAACACCCTCTAGCACGGCCGAGTTCTCAAAATATCCCCTGATTAATTCAAAGAAATGGGTAATGAGATGCCCATCTCTTCGAAGCAGTAAAGAATTGGTTCCGAGTATCTAACGTTACTATGCCATAAGTTTACATTTACAACATTAATTTTTATTAAATTTAACTTTTGTAATATTTTTTTTTTCAGGTTTTATTCTTCTTTAATCATTTGATCAAATTCACTTTCAGTTTTAAAGTAAAAATCGTTTAATTTTTCAGTGCAAACTGTACATGATTTGTATAATATAAAATGGCTTATATAATATAGTGTCTATTTATATGCAGATGTGTAGCAGTTATTTCCCCAGTAGTTTAAGGAGAAAGAGCAGCGGGCTGGGGTCCTGGGGCTTGGTCTTGTCCCCCTGGGAGGAGGCCGGGCCTCCCAGCAGGTCCGTGTCATCCGAGGGGGCGGCCATCGCCAGCAGCGCCAGGCACAGCAGGCCGAGGATGATCTGGGAAATAAAATACAAATCAAATCAGTTTGTTTTATCAACAAACATCACAAAATTTATTTTTAAGGCATCTAACAGGTTTAATAATATATTGTGTATAGTATACTACCAGAAACGCATGAGAGATGGTTCAACATTAGGAAGACAGGATACTCTCCAGAATTCAGAGTAGGCAAATGCCTTCTGAGGCAGGATGGTTCTGGCGGCCGGTAAGTAAAACAATCTAGGCTGTCGCTGTCGGAGATATCTATCAGGGACAAAAAACCGAACACCCTCCAGCACGGCCGAGTTCTCGAAACATCCCCTGAGTAATCTAAAGAAATGGGTTATGAGATGCCCATCTCTTCGAATCTGCAGAGAGTTGGCCCCAAGTATTCTCAAAAGAAATGCTGTGGGATAGAGCCACGGATAGCTACCATACTCCCTCATGTAGAGATACCTCAGAAATTTATTGATTATTATATAATTGATTATAATATTATATATTATACATTTTGTTATATTGCGAGAAGAAAAATGTTTGAAAAATGCCAATATTGACACATGGATTAGAGACAATTACTATCACAGCAAAAAATGTCCACACATTTAAATGCACATAACGACCCATGAAACGGCAAAGGCTCGTTGTGAGTTTTCGAGATAAAATAAGAAATGAAGAAATTGGACGCCGAACCAAAGTCGTCGACATCATGGATCACGCAGCTAAAGTGAATTGAATTGGCAATGGGCTGGACATTTAACAAGACAGGACAGTACTAGGTAGGCACCCAGAATACTCCAATGGAGACCTTGGACTAGGAAAAGGAGTGTCGAAAGACCACTTAAAAGGTGGGCTGATTACATTGCTCGAATAGCTGGGATAACCTGGATGCGGAAGTGACCAAACAAGGATTAGTGGAGACATGGAAGAGGCCTATATCCAGCAGTGAAGGGAAGATGGCCGAATCAGTGGCGGTATTCCCATAGAAGCCCAGAAGCCCTGATTGCGTATGAAAATTTGAATCAAAACCTCTTCTGGCTAACAGAGGTTCAGCTCTTGTGACTATTCCTCTTACGTCTGATAGTAACATTGTTGGAAGGTGATTTGGTGGGTTGTTGGTTTATGCGGGGGCATGATTACTTGGGGGAGTAAGGGGGATCCTATTGACTCTTCGAGCGGTGCATGGCCATAACCGTGATGATGGCCATGCTACGCTGGAGGATTGATGTGATCCCAAGTACCCATCCACACCTCCTCGACTTTGGTCTCCCCTGGAAACTATGCGAAATGTTAGAGATCGAGGGTGAATAACCTCGGTGGATAATATTGATGCATAGGCTAGCGTGGAAGGACACCTCGCCAACCCATCTGGCAAGCGTGGCGTTGTAATGCCAACCACCCCCCGTATGACATGTCATACATGGAGAAGTATGGGGGAGGCCTATGTCCAGCAGTGGACGACAACGGCTGTTAAAGAAGAAAAGAATGATTACTTAGATTTGGGGGGTTTGATTCAAATTTTTTTACGCAAGCCGGGCTTCTGGGCTTCTATGGGAGTACCGCCCGGGGCCGAATAATCATTAGAAGAAGAATCAGAATTTTGAAACAACAGATAAAAATACGATTCTTACCAATTGAATATTCATTTTAAAAGTGTAAACTGGTGACTACTGCACTAGTTAGCTGTGTTGAGTGATATGAGATATGGCTTATAAATGTCTTCAATAAATACTAATCTGATTGAGAAAGACTATTAGAAGTGGGAATGTTTAAAAATGCATTGATAATTATTTTATTATTTCACCTTCTTCCTATTTTTTTGCATGATTATGTTAAAACAGGGTATAAAAAATATAAACAATGCTGACAAGGACTAATGTGATTTAAGATAACTTTTTTCCTAGGAGATATACAGTACACAAATTTCGTAACATATAAACGAGTATTGCTAACTATTTGAAATGACATGTTTGTTCTGAACATATCGCGTTTTGATTTAAAATATACACAGAAAGAATCCATATGCAAATGTTACTCATTCGAGTCCCTCAAAAGCGAAGAATCCTCGTGCATTTAAATAATCAATACGCTGTCTCCGAAAGAGTGTGCAGAGATGTTTTTTTTGCAACGTTGTTTTATTCTGTCTGTATCCCTCTATATTCTTCTATTTTCATACAATGTGTCACGCGCGTTTGTCTATTTTTTAGACTGTAATTGGTCAATATACGAGTATACAATAGTGCATTAAATGTTACTTAAATTAACGAGAAATAAAAGTTTAAGCCCGTAAAATATTCACGGAAGTAAAGATTTGTAAACTTGGTTCATTGTACAATCGTAGGTAATAAATAATAAATTAAAACTTTTTCTGTCATTTTTTCCACACACGTTAAAAATGTCACAATTAATAACACTAACTTGTTCCCCTTTTTCTACACTACTGTCATACAACAATAATCAGAACAAAATTCAAAATAATCCAAAAATGTGTGCATTTGGAATTATTACTGTTAAAATTTATAAGTTCATTGTTACACCTGATGATGTCAACATCGGTTGGCGAATCAGCCGACGCGAAGTTCTCTCAGCGAATAAAAATAAATTGTGATATAATTAACAGTGTTATTAATTTTAAACGTAATAATGTTGAAGTAGTGTTTCGGCCAAAACAGTGGACTATTTCGAATTATTTTCGGAGAGAATCGAAGTATACTTGTCTCGCTCTCTTGTATTCAAAATATTCTCGTGTTCTTTTTTGACGACATACGGGTTTTTACCTATTTATAATATATTATGATAATATCCTGTTCATAAGACTACAAAAGGCATTCTTTCAGATAATACTTGGCTAAGTACGATCTTTGGTACTGCTAACAATAAAATAACAACTGTGTAGTATGTACAAGATAAGCATATGCCAATTGTGTGGACACACTACTTATTTGTATAGCGAAGTTGATTTCGCATATCCCCGTGAATTTGGCGATACAATAAAATGACCTTCATTCCGAGAAGTTCGGACACTGAGGAAACCTTCACGGAAATCTGGTACGGACATCCCAAATGATTTTTTTTATACATTGCGTAGAATTAATTATATTTTCCTTTTTATCCCCCCTTCGCTTTGCAGATGACATTGTCATTCAGGCGGAATCTGTGGGGGAACTCGAAGGCATGCTTGATGAACTGAACACTGCATCCAGACGAGTGGGTCTCGGGATGACTTTGGACAAGACGAAAGTCATGTATAATGAACATATATATTATACCGAAGGACGAAATGTAAGGTAGATGAATTGCATCATAATCAAAATTAATAAAGGATCCCTGAGATGGTTTGGACATAGCGAACGAATGGACGAGAGAAGAATGGTTAAAATGTTGTATACAACTGCTGTGAGTGGAGAGAGAAGTCGTGGAAGGCCAAGGAAAGCATGGCATGACCAAATTAATCAAATACTGAAAGGCGGTCACATTCGAAGACGGAAGAATCGACGATCATGCATGTTACGCTGTATGAATGTGGAGGAATATTACAGAGGTATGTCAGTACAGAGGTATGTCGGCACATTGTGGAGGATTGCCCCACCAGAAGATACCCTCCTGGCCTTGATGACCTTCACAGAGCCACGCCAGGAGCAGTGAAGTGGATGGAGGGTCTGGATCTTCGCCTGTGACGCGGCCCAATGGCCCAGAAAAAAAAAATTTTTTGCCGCCATACGCAAAGTAAAGTAAGTAAGATGTCAGTACAGAAAGGTGTGGCGATCTATCCTCTCTGCTTACGCCTCCGGGAAGACGGTGTGATGGTTAGTCAGTTATTTTATTTCTGATGATTTAAAATGATTTTAAGCGCGAAGTTTTGTGAAATCAATTACTCCAAGGGCGCACTATATAGGAAATGGTTCACCGAACAGTGTAGTCCTTAGTAGCTTCTTAAATTTAATGTCATTATCCTCATACTTTAACATGGACGCCTGCGCCTTATTATGCATGTTTATATTTTCATTATGCATGTTTACTTTTCGCATGATCATGCGAATAAATAGGAATAGGCAATAATCAAAATAAATATCAATGCATTATTAAACATTCCCACTTCCAACGGTCTTTCTCAATCAGATTAGTATTTATTGAAGAAATTTATAAGCCATATCTCATATATCACTCATCACAGCCAACTATTACAGTAGTCACCAGCTTACACTTTAAAAATGAAAATTCAATTGGTAAGAATTGTTTTTTTATTTTTATTATTTTTTATTTTATTTATATTTTTTTATTTTATTTATATTTTTTTTATTGTCAAGTGAATTCTACACTTGACCAAAGACAGTGTGACAATCACACTGCCTTCGCCGGGAATCGAACCCGGGACCTTCGGTATGGAAGTCGGAGCTCTTACCATTCTGATATCTCCTGCACAGTCTGCATCCATAGCACCCCATATACTTAGGCAATTGAAAATAACTTTGTTTAATCCACTAATTATTAAAAAATATATTTGAAAACACGACATGTTTCGGAGGATACCTCCATCTTCAGGTGTAAAAATATAATAAAAACTAAACAGAGCAAGACGAATATAAAAACGCATTTAAAATTCGGTACAATAATTCATATTTCAAATTCAACCGAGACATGTCATGTTTTTAATTTATTTTTTTAATAGTTGATTAAACAAAGTTATATTCAATTTCCTAAGTATATTACTATGGAATTCCACAGTGTTAATGCCTTAGCGTTCAATAAGTTAAAATATGCCATTTAATTGTTTTCTTCCCGAGAACCCTGAAATATTTTTAAATATTCGGTAAACCCTGAAATATGCTTTTATATTCCCTAATAACTAGGGCTAAAGGGGTATTTAGCTCTCAAAACAGCAAAAAAACGGCGTATTTTTGAAAGCGAAGCTTAGGAAAAAAATATGATTTTTATGTCAATTCTGAGCCCCAGTAATTAGGTTCAAACGACCTTCTGTATATAAAAAAACATATTTTTTATTTTCCAGATCATCCTCGGTCTGCTGTGCCTGGCGCTGCTGGCGATTGCCGCCCCCTCGGAGGACACGGACCTGCTGGGGTCCCCGGCCTCCTCACAGGGGGACAAGACCAAGCCCCAGGACCCCAGCCCGCTGCTCTTTCTCCTTAAACTACTGGGGAAATAACTGCTACACATCTGCATATAAACAGACACTGTATTATATAACCCATTTTATATTCTACAAATCATGTGCAGTTTACTCTAAAAAATAAACATTACTATAAGATAACTTGGGTTTATTATTTTAATTTTAAAACTTAAGCCGATATGCTCAAAAGATTGAAAAAAAATAATAATAATAAACCATCACGCCGTTTCCCGGTGGGGTGGGCATAGAGAATGAACCGCCACACTACTCTATCCTTGCAAATCTCTCTAGCTTCCTCCACATGTATGTATGAACAACGAGTCATACACGCACGTCGATTCCTCCGACTTCTAACATGACCAACCTTTTAAATTTGATTCATTTGGTCATGCCATGTTTTCCTCGGTCTGCCTCGACTCCGTACTCCATTCACATCATTTACGTATACTTTCTTAACCATTCTTTCTCCATCCATGCGTTCCATATGTCCGAACCTTCGCTGCGATCCTTCATAATTTTGTTCATAATACCTTCTTCCGCCCTACATTCCTTTCTTATATTAGCATTTGAGATTCTGTCGTATATCGTTCTGCCATACATACGTCTTAGGGACCTCATCTCTACCGCATTTATTCTGTTTTCATCCTTCTACTGCCAGTTCCATGCTTCGCTTCCATACATTAGGGATGGGACCAGAACTCCATTGTGAACGGCCGTTTTCGCTTTCATAAATTCTTGTTACCAATAACTATTCTTAAAGCTTCATTCACTTTGTTACCCACACCAACCCTTCTTTCGACGTCACTGCTGTGAACATGCTACCTAAATACACAAATTCTCTCACCTGTTCCAAGTTCTCTTCGTTCACACTTATATTAAAAACTGTCATTTGCTCTTCCCTTTCAAAAACCATCACCTTTGACCTTCCGACATTCATCATTAAATCATTTGACTTGATGTATAAAAAATTAATGTCATAAATAGCGGGGTATCAGTAATGAGAGTCCTCTCACGATACTCCCATATTAAATCGTATAAATAAATAAAAAATACCTCATACATTCTGGACACCAAGACTGATAATGATAATAATAAAAATGATTGTATAAAGTATATACTAAAGACACAAAGAATACGTATTAATGGAATAATCAATTTCTTTCGAATGTTTGATATTATGTTTTCGGGATCTACATGGTACTTGTAATTGTGTATCTTGTTATATTCTTTGAGCGACGTTTCTGATATTGTCACAGTCTCCTTTTTCAGGAAAGTTATAATAACTACCCTGAAAACGTTGAAGAAAATACACTCATATACCCAAGATTCAAAAAACATTATACAACCAACCGTGAAAATCTACGTACTTTGATGTTACAATATTATGACCGATTTTGTTACCGTCATTGACATCCACAGACTGACGTGATATACTTTAAGTAGTGGTAGGGATAATGATTTTATAATAAACCCTAATAAAAAATTTACAACTTTGAAACGTAGGAATTGTAAATTGTAAGGAGTTTGATAACTGAAATAAATATTATGTTGGAGAATTCCTTCTAATAAACATTCAACATGTTGTGTTTATCCCAACTGACCTTTAGGTATTTCCAGTCATTAGTTGGTTTCACCAAACCGAATTGTTCCCTAACTTTCATAATTATTTTTATATATTTGGTTATAGATAAATTTATCATTTTTTTTTATTGTTTCCAAGAATTTCATATTTATCAATATTTTTGGCATTCCCATATAAGCAATGAATGTTTTGACTTGTAAATATATTATTATAATTAAAATAAATATGGTTGTTTTTGTGTTATTAAAAGTATTCTTAATTACCGAACGTGATTGTTTTTTTGTATATGGGTGTTTTTCAAATAAAATGTTTACTCGAAAATTACATGTCCTATGACTATTTTAAAACTGTTTTTTTTTATATCTCAAAACAACAGAATAACTCACAAATTGTTTATTCACATATCCAAAAGTACTTATATCTGTTTATTTTGCTTAATTATTGGGAATATACGATAGAAAAGTGGTGATTTTTCTAGTGTCCCACGCTCCTTTTGCACTTTATAAACGAAAAATATTCATTGATAAGCTACTTCTTGTCCAAGAGTTTTATGTTATTTGGAAGGATTATATGATCCAGATTCAATAATATTCCTAGATAACAGCGTATTAGAGTTCAAAATAATATAAAATACTGTTTTTATTTAGTCACTCAAAACGACGTTGGTGGAAAATTCCGTATACGCTACGTCGATATACTGATTTAAACGAAAAATTTACTATAAACTAAGTATATATTTGATTGATGGCAACATTTTATAGCTCGTCAACGGTCGCCATGTTCGTAAATTGACACCAGTCGCATTATGTTATGTGAAATAGTGGTCGGGCGTCACGACGTGCTGTTTTTATTTTCCACTACGAACGTGATTCTATAATGTAAGTATTGATTGTTTGACTTACAGCTTTTCATGGGTAAAAAAGACCGACATCTAGAATCTGAATTCAATGTAATATTTAGTAAAATCATATTCATAAACCTGCATTTTGGAGTTTGTTTCAATACTGGCATCATACGTCACATCCACTACGCGACGTGATGTATTAGTGGAACGCCAAATGTGACGTAGTGGAATTATTACGCAACGAGCAAACTTTTTGAAAAACGCCCATATACTCGTATGTACCTAAAAGTAAAATTTTCTAGATAATTTTACCTAGAAAATTTTACTTGTATGTTTTTATGAATGTAATTTGTTTCTTTAGACCAGAAGATGGCAGCGAGCTGCCGGAAACCTAAACGGAATTCAAATAAACATATATTAAATTTTTTTTTCAAACTTTATTATTTTATTTTCACTATTCAAAATTCGCAACAGGAATTAATTAACACCGCTTATGTGTTTATTCATCACTAATGTAGGGCATCCATATTTGTAAAGATATTTCTTTTTATTCTATAATATTATGCCCAGGTACAATCATATATATAATAATTGAGAATAATTAAACACATAGGTATTTGAGTATGCAATTAAGGTTAATGCCACATATACAATACATTATATTATTTCTTAGATCACAGTATTAAATATAATAAAAATTATTTAACATTTACGGAATTTTCACATTTCTTTGAGGTATAGCATGATAACTAACTAACTAACCATCACGCCGTCTCTCCGAAGGGGTAGGCACCCTTGCCTGCCGCCCTTTAACCCATGCGGCACTCCATCCTTTTCTTTTCGTGATTTATTATTACAATTGATTATATATCAATTTTAAATAACTAAAATTAAATGAATTTCTAAGAAATGAAAGATGCAAGCAGATTGTATCAAAGACTGTTTATTTTATTTAATAAATTCTATAACTAAACACACATTTTACACAGATTACTTACACAAGTTTAAAACTTAGAACATGATTTAATATAAAAGTTAAAATAAAGCACATACATCTATTACATTTTGTCATAAATTATTAAAGCGATACACATATACGATTACACAGATAAAGAACGTGTTCTTGGTCGATTTATATGCATCATCGAAAGATTTAATGGCGTCTCAATCGGGTTGGCATAGGGTCAAGTTTAGATGGTGATCAGGTTCAAGTGAACGATTTATCGATCGATGATATCACCATATTCGTCCCTATCTTCCCAATCGACCTCGGGCTCTTCTGGCGACGGCGGCGTCGGTGGCACGATGCCACGCGATCTGTTGAGGACCGAGATGAGTCGGCTGGACGTGGGCCCGCCGTCAGGCGTGGGAATAGTATACAGAGCCATCTCGAATAACTCCCTTAAGAAGAAGATCCGACTGTTTGGGAGTTGAGAAATGTCGCTCGAAGGGGCACTCGGGTAACGCAGGGACGAGGATGAGTTATTCTGAAAAAAGAAAAGAAAATAAGCATTTTAATCAAGATGGCATTCTAAAAAAATTATACGTTGTTGGAAGAAGAAGATTCAGTATCGAAAGATGAAAGCTAAAAAAGCAAAAAACGTTTTAGGGACATATGCTTACAGGTGGGATGTACTTTGTTCATATGATTTGAATTTCGAAAAATTCGATTAGCATCATGTGGAAGCAACAAAATATTTTAGAAATTGTATGGAAATCTTTGGTATGTCTGTGTATCGGGTGTCAATAACCATAAATTTATTAATTGCTCTGAAGGTAGAGATATATCTTTTAACGGTCTCCGATCTATTTAATCTTCAGTTAAAGACGATACAACGATACACGAAGAGATACCTGATTTCCCAATTAATATATTTAATTAATTTAGTAAAACAAAAAAAAATTACAAACATTCCGTCAAAGTAACAAAAATTATGTCGCGTTTACATACGTAAATAATAAAATAAAACAACTTACTTGCACGTTATTACTGTTTGCCATGATGAAAATGTTAAGTAATATTCCAATAATAATAATAAGACAGACTTCACAATAAAATTTCAACGTTCTCGCACGATATCCAAAGATGTACTAATTCACAGCCCTTAATTTTCACTATTTATAATAATTATCAATACAAAAAATGTAGTGGGGGTAAACACTCCCTCCAATACTTGCTAATGATCTTATTATGAGTTTGAAAACATTTGTAATTCCTAAAAAACGATGAGTCATGAATTATGAAATACCAAGTATCAGTGAAAGCAAAGAAAGTTATATAATGATTATTTTATTGTTCTTAGAATGTAAAATATATTAAAACATAACATAATATACATTTGATGAGTATATAGATATTAATGTATTGTGTTATTTTATCTAATTAAGGAAGAAGCCACCCTTTTTCTCCAGAGTTATGGCTATTTATTAAACGTTATTTACGTATTTGGTCACTATATGATGCTTCAATATTTAGGTATTATTTTAAACAATTAATACCAAATTCTAAATAAGTAAACAAATATTAAAACATACTTATTTGGAATGAAAACATCTTCTGAAAGGTTAGTACTCGTATATTATTATTGAATTACATTATTGAATTACCGACCCATATGTATGGAAGCGAAGCATGGAACTGGCAAAAGTAGGATGAAAGTAGAATAAATTTTGTAGAAATGAAATCTCGTAGACGAATGTGTGGATACTCTGTGCATGATAAAGTGTCGAATGAAAATATAAGAAGTGAATGCGGTGCAAATAATGGTGTTATGAACAAAATAATGAAAGGATCATTAAGATGGTTTGGACATTTGGAAATAACGAATGAAGAAAGAATGGCAAAAAATATATATGTAAACGATGTAAATGGAACCAGAAATAGAGGAAGACCGGAGAAAACGTGGCACGATCAAATAAATCAAATATTGAACGTCGGCGATATGAGGAGTCAGAGAAATCAACGCGCGTGCACGACACGATGTATAAATGTTGAGGAATCCAGAGAAATATGTCAGGAAAGAAAAGCGTGGCAGTCCATTCTTTCTGCCTACTCCTTCGGAGAGACGGCGTGATGGTTAGTTAGTTAGTTAGTTTTGAATTACATGTACATATAGCTATGCTTAGGATTTATCGAATGTCTCTTAGCATTTGATGGTTTCATAGCAAGGCGAATTGTTTCTTCCCCACAAAAAATAATAAAATTTCTAGAAAACACGCGTTTCCTTTATATTAAATATTTATTATGTAGTTTTACACCATTGTTAAAGAAGTCGAAGGTCCTGGGTTCGATTCCCACTGATGGAAATGTGATTGTAACACTGCTACACATCTGCATATAAACAGATATGTTTTATAAGCCATTTTATATTCTACAAATCATGCGTATTTTGCATTGAAAATTTTACATTACTGTGTATATGAGGATTTTCTTGATTTTATTATTATTATTATTTTGTTAAATCACTCTTTACATCATGACAGCATGAGCCAAATCGACGTAAAAGGGTATTATAGCTATCATAGTGATTCTCGTGACACGTGATAGATAGCTAATCTATCGCCATTTTATTGTCACGTGAATTCTACACCAGGCCAAAGACAGTGTGACAATCACGCTGCCCTTGCCGGGAATCGAACCCGGAACCTTCGGGGTGGCAGTCAATACACTCGGCCACGAATGCTGTCATGATGTAAAGAGCGATTCAACAAAATAATAATAATAATAATATGTATAATGGAATAATTAATATTTCCCGAATGTTTGATTTTATGTTTTTGGGATTTCGGGTATGTGATTATGTGTATCTTGTTATCTTCAAAATTGTTCCCCGAATTTTTATAATTAAATGTTTTTTTATTTGGTTATTATGGATATATCAATCTAAGAAGGTTTATCGATACCAAGAATTTCATATTTATCAATGATTTGCAATTCCCTTTTTAATGCAATGAATGTTTCGCCTAGTAAATAGTATATTCATATTATAAGTAAACATGGTCACTTTAGTGTTATTAAAAATATTTTTATTATCAAAAATACATTGTTTATTAGTTTATAGGTAATTGTCTATTTTTCTAGGTAAAATAAGAATTTAATTTGTTTCATTAGACCTGAAGATGTAAAGGTAAGGTAAAATATAGATAAGTTAAAAGTGAAGGTAAATTAAACATTAATTTTGACAGGTGTAAAAATAAATTTTTCATTTGTTCCGATTTTTCAATTGATTTTCATTCAATTTGAATAAATTCTTCAATAATATTTTAAAGTTTTTGCTGGTGTTGGATTGTTTTATGTGCCTAATTACAGTTAATGAAAAAAAAAATAAACACCAATGTCTGGAACGTCTTGCTGACAAGTGCACCATATAAATGAACATTATGGGTTAAATTATTTTTATTTGTTATTTTATTTTATATCATTGTATTTTATGCAATTTGTTTTAGATTTATTTCGTAGATGTTGGACAATCGAAGTGTGCGCGGGAGATGCCTATTGGTGGCGATGAGGTTCGCAACCCATCACACCGCGTTTCTCGCGGGGGCGAAAAGAGAAGGATGGAGTGCCGCATCGGTTAAAGTGTCCATCCTCTCTGCCTACCCTTTCGGGGAGACGGCGTGATGGTTAGTTAGTTATATATTTTTTTAAGATTAGTATTTTATTTTCATAATTCAATGTATTTGTTGAAAATTTGCGATAGGAACTAATTAACACAGCTTATTTTTTTTATTCATCACTAACCAAATACACGTTTAGCTATATCATTATAACTAACTAACCATTACGACGTCTCTCTGAAGGGGTAGGCAGAAATATTGGACTGCTACACTTTAACTGATGTGGCCCTCCATCCTTCTCTTTTTTGAGTTATTATTACAATTGATTAAACATCACTATCACCTAACATTAAATGTATTTTTAACGAAATGAAAGGTACAAGCAGATTGTATTAAAGACTGTTTATTTTATTTAATAAATTCGCCAACTAAATACACATTTTACCCAACTTAGTTCACTACTTACACATTATTAGATATAAGAGTTTAAAAAAAGCACATACATATACTTTATTTTGACTTAAATTGTTAAAGCGATACACAGATAGAGAAGAACGTGTTTTTGGTCGATTTATATTAATCGGGCTGGCACATTGGCACACAAGTTTAGATGGTGATCAGGTTCGATTTATCGATCGATGATATCACCATATTCGTCCCTATCTTCCCAATCGACCTTGGGCTCTTCTGGTACAGCTGGGGTCGGCGGAGGCACGATGCGTCGCGATCTGTTGAGGAATGAGATGAATAACTGCCTCAAGAAGATGGTCCGGCTGTTCGAGATTTGAAGTATGTCGTCGTCCATAGGGGCATCCCTATAATGCAGCGACGGGGATGAGTTATTCTGAAAAAAGAAAAGATAATTAGCATGTAAACAAGATGACACATTAAAAATTATACGTTGTTGGAAGATGTCAGTACTGAAAGATGAAGGATCATTTTAATTAATTAATTTTAGCAGTTAAGCGTCACCGATACAAACAAAAACGTTTTAGGATATATGCGTACAAGTTGGATGTACTTTGATAATATGATTTGAATTTTGAAATATTGGATTTAGCATCATGTGAGTGCAACAAAATATCCAAGAACTAGTTTGGAAATCTTGGGTATGTCTGTGTATTGGGTGTTAATAACCATCAATTTGTCAATTACTCTGAAAATAGAGATATATATTTTAACGATCTTCGGTCTATTTAATTTTCAGTCAAAGAAGACACAAAGATATACAATGATACTTTAATTCCCAACTAATATAATTAGTTTACTAAAATATATTTTTAAAATATTCCGTCACAGTAACATAAATTATGTCGCGTTTACATACGTAAATAATGAAACAAAACAACTTACTTGCACGTTATTACTGTTTGCCATGATGAAAATGTAAAGGAGTAATCCAACAATAAAAATAAGACAGACTTCACAGTAAAGTTTCAACGTCCACGATGTCCAAAGAAGTACTAATTACCAGCCCTTAATGTTCACTATTTATAGTAATTTGAAAAACGTAAAAGGTGGTGGGGATAAACATTCCCTCCAATACTTGGTAATGATTTAATTATGAGTTTGAAAACATTTGTAATTCCTAAGAAAACGATGAGTCATGCATTATGAAATACCAATTCGCAATGAAAGCAAAGAACGATTGAAATGTGCATTTATTAATTCTAGAATGTAAAATATATTAAAACATAACATACAAAATAATTGAAGGGTATATTGATATTATTAGATTCTGTTATTTTATCTAATCATGGAAGAAGTCACCCTTATTCTCCAGAGCTATGACAATTTATTTCAAGTTTAATAAAATGAAATCACTCTTCTGCAATGATAACGTAAACTTGAAACTCCGCGAGAGAATGATCAAATGCTATGTGTGGTCTGTTTTATTGTACGGGTATGAAACTTGGAACCTGAAAGTTAACTCAATGAACAGACTGGAAGCATTTGAAATGTGGCTCCATCGCTGAATGCTCAGAGTTCCCTGGACAGACATTGTTACCAATACCGAAGTCCTGAGGCGAGCTAGAGTTGACAGGGAATTGTTATCAACTATCAAGGTTCGAAAGATCTCACATTTGGGTCATATACTGCGAGGGGAAAAGTACTATCTTCTCCACCTGATATTGGAGGGAAAAATTGAGGGACGCCGAGGGCCCGGAAGGAGACAAATGTCCTGGCTGCGAAACGTGAGGGAGTGGACCGGCATCCGAAGTGTGGAGGAGCTGTTCCGAGCGGCGCAGGACAGGGACAAGTTCGCCGGGGTGATCGCCAACGTTGGGGGGACCCGACAGGGCACTTGAAGAAGAAGAAGAAGGATTTATCGAATGTCTCTTAGCATTTGATGATTTCATAGGAGGGCGAATTGTTTTTTTTACCTTAAAATATAATACATTTTCTAGAAAACACACGATTCCTTTATATTCAATAATTATTATGTAGTTTCAAACCATTGTTAAAGTAAGAAAAAATATATTGAGGATCACTATTCCGAAATTAACTAACTAACCTGTAGAGCGTTTCCGCGAAGGCCTAGGCTTCTGCCTTCAAGGATGGACCGCTTCAATAAGCTGTACGATCCATGATGTCGGCAACTTTGGTTCATCGTCTAATGTCTTCATTTCTTATTTTATATCGAAGATTCACGTCGAGCATTAGCTTATCCATTAATCGTTGTGTATTTGAATTTGTGGTCATCTTTTGCCGTGGTGTTAGTTTTCTCTAATCCGTATATCAGTAATTAATTACTCTACTTTTTATTTTTTTTACATTTTAAAATTATATTTCATCTTATATTATTCATTATTACTAGTACTACTAGTTTCCTCTTTAATTTTTCAAAGTGTTGCTTTATTCTTCTTTTATATTTAACCTTATGTCAGCCGTAACCATGTTAAATGTACTTGCGGGGCTATTTCCGCAAATTATATTTGTTCGGTTATATTTTTGCTATCAGATGATGAATAAAAAAGTACTTTATATATTAACACACATTCATAATTCACTGTTTGTTTTCTGTACCACCCAAAAATAATAGAAATTGTTAAAAAAAATATTCAGAGCTGAATTTATCACAATTTTCAATAAATAACATAAAATAAATACAACGAAACGTCGAAAATCAAATGCGTGCGGGAAGTAGGACAAACAAATATTAGGTCCTTACATATGAAATTGGCGTTTTGCCGTACTGGCAACTTTCATCTCAAATATCTTCTCTTTGGTTAGGAATTCCAAATTCAAATTTATACAGCTATTTACTCAAGTATATGTGTTTCGAAAATTATAATTCATTTGTTTTTTCCTCAATTGTTTTTTTTCTTTACGTCACTCAGTTTACAAAATGGAAAACTTGAAATATCGCGTTATTTATGAGTACGAGTTCCACCGTGGCACCAGTGCTGCAGAAACGGCTCGAAGGATTAATGATGTGTATGGTGACGGTGCCGCAAAAGAAAACACAGTGCGTTTTTGGTTCCAACGTTTTCGTTCTGGAAATTTCGACCTGTAGAACAAGCCCCGTGGACGGCCGGAGACCAAAGTTGATAATGAAGAATTGAAGGCTATTGTGGAAGCGGATCCATCGCAAACCACGTCCGAGTTAGCTGCAGGCTGCGGTGTTAGTGATAAAACTGTTTGAATCCACTTGAAGCAAATTGGGAAGGTGAAAAAGCTTGAATAGTGGGTACCACACGAATCGAGTGAAGCAAATCAACAAACGCGCGTTGACTGCTGCGTTGCATTACTCAATCGGCACAATAATGAAGGGATTTTGAATCGAATCATTACCTGTGACGACCTTCGTGGCAGAGTGGTAAGAGCTCTGATTCCCATTCCGAAGGTTCTGGGTTCGATTCCCGGCGATGGCAGTGTGATTGTCACACTATCTTTGGTCTGGCGTAGAATTCTCGTGACAATAAAATGGCGATAGATTGGCTACCTGTCACATGTCACGAGAATCAATATATATCAGCTTAAAAAAACAAATTGTATACTGTAATTGGGTTCAAGCGACCTGTTGTATACATAAAAAAAAGTGGATCCTGTATGATAATCGGAAGCGCTCATCGCAATGACTGAACCCTGCCGAACCAGCCAAACCATGCCCCAAGCGAAAATTGACTCCAAAAAAGTTACTTGTGAGCGTTTGGTGGACTAGTGCTGGTGTCGTTCACTACAGCTTTCTTAAATCTGGCCAGACGATTACGGCAGATGTCTATTGGCAGCAACTGCAAACCATGATGGAAAAGCTAGCTGCTAAACAACCGAGGCTGGTTAATCGCTCTAGGCCACTGCTGCTTCATGATAACGCTAGACCACACACTGCACAACAGACGGCTACCAAATTAGAAGAGCTTCAATTGGAATGTCTAAGACATCCACCGTACTCTCCGGACCTTGCCCCAACAGATTACTATTTTTTTCGAAATTTGGATAACTTCTTGCAAGGGAAAAAATTCAACTCCGATAGGGCAGTCCAAACCGACTTCAAAGATTTTATTGATTCCCGTCCGAATGGTTTTTTTAGTAAAGGGATCGATGAACTACCTATGAGATGGCAAAAGTGTATAGATAGCAATGGTACATACTTTGATTAAATAAATATATTATATTAAAAAAAAAATCAACTTTATGTTCCTCCCATACAAAACGCCCATTTCATATGTAAGGACCTAATATAATATAATGGCGGCCGGTGGGATACTTCACAGATGTGATTTACCGCGCACAAGTGAACCGTAATTATGATGGGTAAAAAACCTTTAATTTATTATCTTTACAGATTTCTGTAAAGGATATACGAGTATGTTGGTAAATATTGGAGTCGTTTGTGGTTCTAAATTTTTACAATAGAGTCACTACGAAGTCGAAAAAAATATATAACGGCTTCCGATGTTAACGGTTAGGAAATCTTACACGTGATATGACGGCTACCAATGCGAATAAGTTAAAAGTTTATTTATCTGGTTATTATGGATATATCAATCTAAGAAAGTTTATCGATTCCAAGAATTTCATATTTATCAATGATTTGCCATTCCCTTTTTTAATGCAATGAATATTTTGCCTAGTAAATATATTATTATATTATAAGTAAACATGGTCACCTTTGTGTTATTAAAAGGATTTTTAATTACCAAAAAGACATCGTTTATTAGTTTATAGGAAATTGTCTAATTTTCTAGGAAAAACATGAGTTTAATTTGTTTTATTAGACCTGAAGATGTGAAGGTAAGGTAAATATATAGATAAGATAAAAGTGAAGGTAAATTTGACATTTTTTTTAAAGAATTTTGACAGGTGTAAAAATAAATTTTCATTTGTTCCAATGACAATTTGAATAAATTCTTCAATAATATTTTAAAGTTTTTGCTGGTGTTGGATTTTTTATGTGCCTAATTATAGTTAATGAAAAAAAAAACAGTGGAATAAAAATTAAATAAACACAAATTCCCGGATCGTCTAGCTGATGACAAGTACACCATATAAAAGAACATTATGTGTTAAATTATTTTTATTTGTTATTTTATTTTTTATCATTGTATTTTATATAATTTGTTTTAGATTTATTTTGTAGACGTTGGAAAATCGAAGTGTGCGCGGGAGATGCCTATTGGTGGCGATGAGGTTCACAACCCATCACACCGCGTCTCTCGCGGGGGCAAAAAGAGAAGGATGGAGTGCCGCATCGGTTAAAGTGTGACAGTCCATTCTCTCTGCCTACCCTTTCGGAGAGACGGCGTGATGGTTAGTTAGTTATATATATTTTTAACATTAGTATTTTATTTTCATAATTCAATGTATTTGTTGAAAATTTGCAATAGGAACTAATTAACACAGCTTATGTTTTTATTCATCACTAACCAAAAACACCCTTTTTTAGAGGGGCTTCTATATTTGTAAAGATTTTACTATAACATTGTACGCTGGTACTAGTTTTTTTTTTATAATTGTGAACAATTAAACACTTATTTGAGTAAACATAGGGTAAAAAAGTGATTATGCCACATATACCATACATTATAATATTTCTTAAATCACGGTTTTAAATTTCATAAATAGTATTTAATGTTGACGGAATATTCACATGTTTTTAGTTATATCATAATAACTAACTAACTAACCATCCCGCCGTCTCCATGAAGGGGCAGGCAGAAATAATGGGCTGCCACACTTTAAACTGATGTGGCACTCCATCCTTCTCTTTTTTTGTTGTTATTTTTACAATCGATTAAATATTAATTTTAAATACCCAATATTAAATGTATGTTTACGAAATGAAAGATAAAAGCAGATTGTATTAAAGACTGTTTATTTTATTTAATAAATTCTCCAACTAAATACACATTTTACACAGCTTACTTCACTACTTACAAGTTTATAACATAGAACATGATTAGATATAAGAGTTTAAAAAAAGCACATACATATATTTCATTTTGAATTGTTAAAATGAAAAATAGAGAAGAACGTGTTTTTGGTCGATTTATATGATCGATTTCTATTAATCGGGCTGGCACACAAGTTTAGATGGTGATCAGGTTCAAGTGAACGATTTATCGATCGATGATATCACCATATTCGTCTCTATCTTCCCAATCGACCTCGGGCTCTTCTGGTACAGCTGGGGTCGGCGGAGGCACGATGCCCCGTGATCTGTTGAGGAATGAGATGAGTTGGACGGACATGGTCCCACCGTCAGGCGTGATAAGAGTATTCAGAACCACCTCGAATAACTGCCTCAAGAAGAAGGTCCGGCTGTTCGGGAGTTGTAATATGTCACCGTCTATAGGGGCATTCAAGTAACGAAGCGACGGGGATGAGTTATTCTGAAAAAATAAATTAAATTAGCATGTAAGACAAGATGACACATTAAAAATTATACGTAGTTGGAAGATGTCAGTACTGAACGATGAAGGATCATTTTATTTAATTAATTTTAACAGTTAAGCGTCACCGATACAAACAAAAACGTTTAGGATATATGCGTACAGGTTGGAAGTACTTTGATAATATGATTTGAATTTTGAAATATTCGATTTGGTATCATGTGAGAGCAACAAAATATTTAAGAACTAGTTTGGAAATCTTGGGAACGTCTGTGTATCGGGTGTTAATAACCATTAATTTGTCAATTACTCTGAAGATAGAGATATATCTTTTAACGATCTTGGGTCTATTTAATTTTCAGTCAAAGAAGACACAAAGATAAGCTAATAAAATTAGTTTAGAGAAACAAACATATACAAATATTTCGTCATAGTAAAAAAAATTATATCGCTTTTACATACGTAAATAATAAATCAAAACAACTTACTTGCACGTTATTAATGTTTGCCATGATGGAAACGTTAATGTATAATCCAATAATAAAAATAAGACGTTGAACGTTCTCTCACGATATCCAAAGAAGTACTAATTAACAGCCCTTAAATTTTCACTATTTATAGTAATTATTAATACAAAAAATGTAGTGGGGATAAACATTCCCTCCAATACTTGCTAATGGTCTAATTATGAGTTTGAAAACATTTCTAATTCCTGAAAAAACGATGAGTCATGTATTATAAAATACCAACTCTCAGTGAAAGCAAAGAAAGTTTAAAATATAATATTGAAATATGCATTTATTATTCCTAGAATTGAATATTCATTAAAACATAACATACAATATAATTGAAGGGTATATAGATATAATTAGATTCTGTTATTTTATCTAATCAAGGAAGAAGTCACCCTTATTCTCCAGAGCTATGACTATTTATTATACGTTATTATAAGCATTTTGCGGATAAGTATTATTTTAATCATTCACTACTTATTCTAAATAAATAAATACATAAATATTAAAATGATTTTTGAAAAAGAAGAAATCATGACAGTGTGCAACATTAGCGTGAATGGTGAAAATTTGGAGCAAGTAGTTGAGTTCGTGTATTTAGTTAGTATGTTTACAAGAGATGGGCGAGTGGAGAAGGATATTGAAAGAAGGGTTGGGGAAGGCAACAAAGTGAATGGTGCACTTAAAGTTGTCATCGCAAACAAAAACCTATCCAAAAAAGCTAGAATGGCAGTGCACAATGGTGTTCTTCTACCGACCCTTATGTATGGAAGCGAAGCATGGAACTGGTCAAAGAAGGATGAAAGTAGAAAGTAGAAATGAGATCTCTTAGACGAATGTGGGGATACTCTTTGTATGATAGAGTGTCGAATGAAAATATAAGAAGTGAATGCGGTGCGAATGATGGTGTTATGAACAAAACAATGAAAGGATCATTAAGATGGTTTGGACATATGGAAAGAATGAATGAAGAAAGAATGGTAAAAAAATGATATGTTAACGATGTAAATGGAACTAGAAATAGAAGAAGACCAAGGAAAACGTGGCACGATCAAATAAATCAAATATTGAATGTCGGCCACGTGAGGAGACAGAGAAATGGACGCGCGTGCATGACACGATGTATAAATGTTGAGGAAGCGAGAGAAATATGTCAGGAAAGAAAAATGTGGCAGTCCACTGTTTCTGCCTACCCCTTCGGAGAGACGGCGTGATGGTTAGTTAGTTATATTTAACCTTATGTCAGTTGTTATGTAATATTTGTGTGTTGTAATATTATGTCAGTTGTTATGTAATATTTGTGGAAGCAAGTAATTGGTCCGGTTTTGTTGTCTTTATGAGTTTGTATTTGTATATTGTAATATACAAATACAAACTCATAATAATAATAATAATAATAATAATAATAATAATAATAATAATAATAATAATAATAATAATAAAAATAAAAATAATGATAACAATAATAATAATAAAAACAATAATAATAATAATTATTATTATGTGTATAAAAGTAGGCATAAAAGAATAAGGAAGGAATCTAGCAAAATTACTAACTATTGAGTCATTCTCCCGAGTAGACAGAGAAGATGGAACGTCGCTTTGTTTTGTCCTGACACATCTCTCGAAATTCATCCATATTCATACATCGTAACACGCACGTCACACGTCAAAAATGGTCGCCTTTTATTGATTGATCATATTGGTCAAGACTTCTTGTTCCATTCTCATTGTTTGTACACATTTTCCCCTGATTTAATCTTTCCAACTCAGTGACTCATACTTAATTTTATTTGCGAAACATTTGTCTGCCTTACATTCAAAATTTTAATGCTCTTACTTAATATTTCTTGGTAAATAATTAAAATAATGTTTTTAATTTTATTCCTGTTTTTTTTTTAGTTTCGACCGGTTTCTGCTGTTCGCTGCTATCTACTGGTGTGGTTACCATAAAAAATATGAATTTGATGTTTGTATATAAAATTCGCAATAAAAGATTTATTAGAATAGTTTTAATTCTTAGGAAATTGAAAATAACTTCGTTTTTTTTTTCACAAAAAAAAAACACGACATGTTTCGGAGTATATCTCCATCTTCAGAACTAACTAACTAACCATCACGCCGTCTCTCCGAAAGGGTAGGCAGAAAGAATGGACTGTCACACATTTACTGATGCGGCATGATGGTGGAATGCGGTGTGATGGGTTGCGAACCTCATCGCCACCAATAGGCATCTCCCGCGCACACTTCGATCGTCCACCCACAAAATAAATCTAAAACAAATAATAAAAAATACAATGATATAAAATAAAATAACAAAATAATAATAATTTAACACAAAATGTTCTTTTTAGATGGTGCACATATTGTCTATTTAATTTATGTTCCACGAATCCACCGTTTTTTTATTTTATTTAGCACATAATGTAATAACACATAATGTTTTTTCGATGTTGCACATGTTGACATGGACGATCCGGACTTTTGTGTTTATTTAATTTATGTTACACGTATCCACCGTTTTTTTTTAAAATTAGCTGTAATCAGGCACTTAACCAGCAAGAACTTTAAAATAATGTTGAAGAAATTTTTTAAATTGTCATTGGAACAAATGAAAAAATTATTTTTACACCTGTCAAAATTCTTTATAAAAACGATAAAACTAAAATAATTTTAACAGCAAAACAGTACAAACGTATTACGTGTCACAATTAACTATTATTATGTGCGGCAGCAGTTAAATTGACCAAAACAATTCACTTATACACGAAATATCTTAAAATTTACAGGAGCACCGCACCACATGAACCAAACCAAATTTTCAAAATCAGAAACTCTTCAGGTGTAAATATAATATAATAAAAACCAAATAAAGAAAGTTTATTATAAAAAAAAAACGCATTCGAAATTCGATACAAAAATTTTAATTTAAAAATTAACCTGTCCTAATTGTTATAAGCACTAATTTTTTTAAATTTAGATTTATCTGTCAATAACCAAATATAGTACATTATTTTTTTATTGAGGATTTATATTTATAAACATTTTTCTTTTTAAATATTTTATGCCGGTAAAACCAAAACGAAGACCTTCGTGGCTAAGTGTTAAGTGCTATGAATGCCACACCGAAGGTCCTGGGTTCGATTCCCGGCGATGGCAGTATGATTGTTACACTGTCTGTTGTCTGGTGAAGATTTCACGTGACAATAAAATAGCGATAGATTGGCTACCTATCACATGTCACGAGAATCAATATGATAGCTATACCCTTTACATCGATTTGGTTCATGCTGTAATATGATGTAAAGAGCGATTCAACAAAATAATACAAAAATCACCGTTAATATATGTTACTTCTCTGTCATGTGTCAGCCGGAACAACTCCCCTACCCGTTGGATTTCGGTCCATTATTTGATCATTCTCAGCCAGGACGTCTAGGTCTTCCCAAACCGCGACTACCTTCAATCTCTCTCTTCGTGATGAGGTGCAGCAAATTGTATTTAGAGTATAATTGTGAAAAGTAAAATATCACAATGATAATATTAAAAAAGTATTTATAATTTATTTAAGGTTGAATTTCAATAAGTTTTACAGTTTCGACTGTTTATTAAATTACTCGTGTCTTACTTTTCAACTCTTTTAGATAGCAACGATTTTATGCGATTAGTAAAATATTATTGACTTATTTATTAGTAAATAGTTATTGGAAACAAGAATTTATCAATGAAAGCGAACCAGTTCATAATGGAGTTCTGGTCCCAACCATTATGTATGGAAGCGAAGCATGGAACTGGCAGAAGAAAGATGAGAGTAGAATAAATGCGGTAGAGATGAGGTCCCTAAGACGTAGGTATGTGTGTAGAACGATGTACGACAGAACCTCAAATGCTGATATTAGAAAGGTATGTAGAGCGAAAGAAGGTATTATAAGAAGGTGAAGAAATAATGATGAATTGACGACCTTCGTGGCAGAGTGGTTACGAGCTCTGACTTCCATGCCGAAGGTCCTGGGTTCGATTCCCGGCGATGGCAGTGTGATTGTCACACTGTCTTTTGTCTGGTGTAGAATTCACGTGACAATAAAATGGCGATAGATTGGCTACCTATCACATGTCACGAGAATCAATATAATAGCTAAAAAGTAAAAAATTGTATACAGTAATTGGGTCCAAACGACCTGTTGTGTACATAAAAAATAAAAAATAAAAAATAATGGTTAAAAAAGTATACGTTTACGATGTAAATGGAGTACGGAGTTGAGGTAGACCGAGGAAAACATGGCATGACCAAATTAATCAAATTTCAAAGGTTGGTCATGTCAGAAGCCGGAAGAATTGACGTGCGTGTATGACTCGCTGTATGAATGTGGAAGAAGCTAGAGAGGTATGTCAGGATAGAGTAATATGGCGGTCCATCCTCTCTGCCTACCCCTGCGGAGAAACGGCGTGATGCTTTGTTTGTTTGTTTGCTTATTTATTTTGATACTGACGGAGTTAATTCAATTTTATTTTTTGTGTATACAGACAATTATAAATCTTAGAACATTTTAATACAGTAACAGTAAATATTAAGCACAAGACAAGATAAGACATTAAAGATAAGAATATTTAGAAAAGTAAAGAAGGAAGGAATTATAAATAAATGTACTAGAGATGATAGGGTTATGATATGATATATTGTGGCAGGGTTACAAGGTACAAGTAGTGACAGAAAACAGTTTGAGCTGGTTTGCAGAAATTATGCGTGTGAAGAAGGACCTTTTTTAGTTTAGACAGAAATGAATTTACATTTATCCCAAAAAAGTCTTGACAAGTGTTTGTAAGTCATTCTGAGCATAGGTGCATTATATCCGTAGTTTGTTTTATGCAGATTTTCATTAAAGAGTTTGTACGTAATTAAGGTTATTGTTATTTTTTGTTTCATGGACCATGACATTAAATTTCATAATGAGTATATTTTATTTATTTATTTAATTTTATATAATTTATTTTTTTAAAAACCCAATTGGGTTATATGGATACATTTTTAGATTTTAACTAACTAACTAACCATCACGCCGTCTCCCCGAAGGGGTAGGCAGAAAGAATGGACTGCTACACTTTTCTTTCCTGACATATTTCTCTCGATTCCTAAACATTCATACACCGTGTCATGCACGCGCGTCGATTTCTCTGACTCCTCACATGGCCGACATTCAATATTTGATTTATTTGATCGTGCCACGGTTTCCTCGGTCTTCCTCTATTTCTGGTTCCATTTACATCATTAACATATATTTGTTTTACCATTCTTTCTTCATTCATTCTTTCCATATATCCAAACCATCTTAATGATCCTTTAATTATTTTGTTCATGACACCATCATTCGCACCGCATTCACTTATTATATTTTCATTCGACACTCTATCATACACAGGGTATCCACACATTCGTCTAAGAGATCTCATTTCTACTACATTTATTCTACTTTCATCCTTCTTTTGCCAGTTCCATGCTTCGCTTCCATACATAAGTGTCGAAATTACTTGTGATTTTAAAAATTTAATTTTTTTTTAGATTTTACTTGTGATTATATAATGTTTCAGGTATATTTTAAATTGATTTATTGTGAGACTCCTTCTGTCTTTTGTTATTTATTGTTATAAACGGAATAAATTCCAATACTTTTTTTTTATTACAGACAGTTTACTTAAATCGATGAACATTTTATGAGCAAAGGTAAAAATTAAGCCTAAGACGAGTTAAGTCTGTGATCAGTCTTAATAATACAGGTAAGTATTGTAATAGGTTTTTGATGAAAAAAGGACACTATTATAAATGAGAATACAGGTACGTTGAGTAATAAAGAAAGGACATAGTTAAAATTAAGAATACAGGTATAAGATTATTAACGGGAGAAGTACAATTATAAAACTAAGACTACAGGTAGGTATATAGATTATTTAAGAACTACAAAAAGATTACAAAGGACTTATTAAAATCGACATAGAAACAGAAGGTTCGAAAAATCACGTACATTAATACTAATACATCATGTACTTTAGATTAACAATGTGAACGTGTATATTTTAAATTGATTTATTGTGAGACTCCTTGTGTCTTTTGGTAGTTCATTGTAAAGTTTCAGTCCATTGTTCAATATCCTTGATTGTCCTGTCTTAGTTCGTGCATTCGGTAAGTGATATCTGTCACAGTTCCTGGTCCAGTGTCTTTGTACGTCTGAATTTTTAGTTAATTTCTCTTCCATGATCACTCTGTGTACAATTTTCAAGGTCTCGAATTTGGTCAGGTCTGATATATCCATTTGTTTTGTTTGTCTGTATACTTGTATGGTTGGGGTAAGATAGTTAATGTTATATGCTAATTTTATTATTTTATTTTGTTGGCTTTGGAGTCTGGAGATGTACTTTTGGTTGACATTGGTGGAATGGAATGGAATTTTCTACGAGTATTAACTTTAACATATCATATGGAGTTGACTTAGTTACACATACCAGGGCAAATGTTATCGTTACATTCGATAATATAATAAATAAATAATAATAATTGTATTTTTTTAGGAAATGAAAAGCGTAAAATATTGTATTTAATATTGTTTATTTATTTTTAATAAATTATATAACTAAATACACACAATAGCTTAGTTTATTAGTTACACAAGTTTAGAACATAGAACATGAATGCATAGTCATAATGATAAATTATTTTAATTAAAGAAAACATATTGAAATATGCGAAACACTTTACTATCACTCATCTCTTAGATAGTAGCATGTGCAAAAAATACGTGTTTTTTTGTTTTTGTTTATTTATATGTATCACCAAATGATTCAATGGCGTCTCAGTCGCACTGGCAGAAGGTCAAGTTTAAATCAGGAAAACGATTTAATAATCGAAAAAACGTTCATATTCTTCATTATTTTTATTATCGACCACGGATTCTTCTAGTACTGGTGCCAACATCATAAAAGCGTTCAACGATCTTATGCGGAACGAGTTGAGTAGACGGGACGTGGGGCTGTTGTCAGGAAAGATATGAAAAGTAAGCACCACATCGAATAACTCCCTCAAGAAGAGGAGCCGACTGTTCGGGAGTAGAGATAAGTCTACGTCTGGTATGGGAGGGGTCGAGGGCCGCGAAGACGGGGGTGAGTCATCCTGAAAAAAATATAACAAAATAAAAATGAAAAATATAATACTAATTCAGAGCCAAAGTTGACACATTTAAAAATCTATGTTTAAAAAAAAAAAGAGTAATTAAAGACGAAAGCTACTGAATTCATAATATTTCTTCTAAATTTGCCTTTACTTTGTGTGTTGTGGATTCATATTTGTATAAATATAATAACAACACTTCATTTCATAACATAATATCGTCGGTTCAAAGGTAAAACTCATTAAGCGACATTTAATTTTTGTTTGCAATTTCTGTATCAGACTTGTGAATTCTACGTCAGAAAATTATCACCAAGTGTTATTATTAAAGAATAACTGTTATTCTTTAATAAATACACTTGGTGATTATTTTCTGACGTAGAATTCACAAGTCTAATACAGAAATAGCAAAAAAAAACAAAAATTTAATGTCACTTAATGAGTTTTACCTTTGAACCGACGATATATAATTTTAACATAATCTACTTTGGGAATTAAAAAAACATTGTTTGAACCATTTTTTAATAAAAAAATATATCAAAATACACGACATGTTTCAGAGGATACCTCCATCTTCAGGTATAAAAATATAGCAAAAACTAAACAAAGAAAGACTAATAAAAACGCATTTCAAATTCGATACAAAAATTCAAAATTAAAAATTAAGTCGGGCTATTTGTTATAAGTAGGTACTAACAACTATTTTTTAACAGTAAAATAATAAATAACATTAAATAATAATAATATACTTTAGGAAAAACATACATTTGAAAAGATATAATTTATATAGAAATTAATAAATGATTATTCACTTTCAATAAGTTATTTATAACATAACCTGTATTAATGTACACATTTTTATTATAAATTTTAATTGCGTACATTCAGGGATCATTTTGGTTTATAACTTGCAAAAAATCGTTTTTAATTTTTTTACATTATTTTTTGAAAGTATATAAATATCTTGAAGCTTTGTGATTAAAGTGAGTGATCGGAGCCGTCTAATTACGAGTATACGAGTACTCGTATATTTCACAACCTTTACGTTGCTCAAAAATTGTAAAAATCAAATGATACGACATTCGATGTGCACATTAATCAAACGTCTGGTTACAGAACTATCATAATTTTCCTAGTTTTCTCAATGCTATCGAAATATTTAAAGTGCAAGATTGTATCGAGGAAGTTTCGTTCATAAAATATGGACAGAGAAGATTAGGCTTTTTGAGTTGAAGTCTCTTTTTTCGGTCGGCGGCGGTGATTTCTCCAGAACCACTAAACCGATCTTCATGAAATTAAAACTACATATTCTACACAGTAATAGCTTCAGCGCAAACTACAATCAAATCAAAATATTAATTTTTACTATTTTTTTGGACCAAAATCAGTGAAAAAAACGTAATTTTTTTTTCCTTGAAATGTTCGCCAACTTATTATTTATAAATTAATATTAACTTCCGTAGTGTGCGCTAGAGCCACTGATATACTAAAGTTTAAAAATATTTTTTTGTTTTGTTTTAGATGAGCCTCAATTGTTGTTTATGTTAATAAAAACAAAATAATAAAAATATATACAGCGACTTTTTTTGTTTTTCAAACGTGTAACCGTTGAGCTTATAATTTCTTGTATCAATATCTATAATAGTATACTCATAAAGAAATAATAAAAACCGAATTTTTTCGAGAGGTTAAACCAGAAAATGATCCCTAAATAAATGTTATGTTATAACCGAAGCATGACTGTGTTAATTGAAAATTTTTTTTTGTTATTTTAAGTGTTAATATATTTATTAATATTCGAATTAGTTACAGTTAAGTGCCACCAAAACAAAGAAAAACAGAATAAAATTTTACATCAGATATATAATCATAATTCTCGTGATCTTGGGTATGCCCTGTGTATTGTGGTATCAATAACCATCAATAACCACCAAAAATCTCTGAAGATAATATCTCAACGAACTTCAAAATTTCAGTTAAAGAGGGCACAACAATACACAAATGTACTAAATTTTCCAAATAATCAAATTAGTTTAGTAAAATAAAGAGTTAAAAATATTCCACAAAGTAACAAAACATATGTCGCGTTTACATACGTAAATAATAAAATAAATCAACTAACTTGCACACTTTTTTTGTCTTCCATGATGAAAATATTCACTTCTTCTATAATATATATAAGTTTGACAATAATAATGTTCCTCCACGATATCCAATGAGGTACTAATTACGAACCCTTAATTTTCAATATATATAGTTATTTTAAATACTGAAAATTGTGGTGGGGATAAGTGCTTGCTGGAATAATTGTTAATTATCTAATTTAGAAGTAGAAAACATTTGTAATTCCAAAAAAAAAAACCATGAGTCATGTACTCGTATTATTATATACCAAGTCTCAGTGAAAGCAAACAATATTGTATGACACATTTATTAATCCTGGGGTGAAAAATATTTTAAAACATAATAGATTATATAATTCCATAAAAACTTAAGGCGCTAACACGGTTGAATTCAATAACGACAATTTTTTTAAGAATTAGAACACTGTGTTTTCTTCTTTTGAGTTTAATTTTTTTCGACTTATTTTGAAGGCTTTACAACTTCATCATTGGGAGAATGATATAAACTGAAGGTGTAAAGCATTCGAACCATGTCGAGAAAAATGAGCTCATTAGTGGAATAAAAAGTGTTTTAATTCATAAAAAAATCGTGATTATATAACTGATGGGTGTATAGATTTATGGATTGTGCTTGTAGCATTCAAATTTAAAAAAAGAATTAAAGAAGCCACCCTTATTCTTCAGAGCTAAGACAATCATAAAACATACTTATTTTGAAAGAAAACGTATTCTAGAAGTTTAATTATATTTATAAAAGATTTACATATATCGTCTTGCTTACTTATTGAGTGAATCATTAATAAAACACAGTTAATAATAATAAAATAAATGATTTTTTAAATAAACATATTATTTTTTGTCTCTTTTGTCATTCGCATAAAATATAATAAAACCTATGTAAACAGACGATTTCATTCATTTTAATTAAACAAATCCATATTCATAATTTTGTAGTGATTTTGATTTAAAAATAGAAAAAAATATATAATGTATAGGTAATATTATTAATAAATTCACACTTATTTGTTGGTAGCATTTAAAATATTATTTCAAAAGGTGAAATATCTTTTTATTTGTTATTGTAATAGCATTCATGACTTCTTAGAAAGAAAGTTATTTAAATTTGTTTTTTGGAATAACCCGATTTTTAAATGATCTTATCCAGTGTTACTCAATCTGGGGCCCGCATAGCGGTACTCACCCATTAATTGTTCGTTTATTATCTTTTAAATTGATCGTTTATAAATACACACCAATACCCAAAGCAGAAATTGAAACACGAGAAAATAAGTGTACAAAAAGCTACTTTTTGACATTCTGGAGTATGGAAGAAAGTTAAATAATCATATTTATAAACAGTTAAAAACCTGTAATTTTTGTTACTTTAACAGAGATGTAAGACTTCACATTACGAGGAATTCATATAAATGGAAAATAATGTTTTTCAGATATTAAATTATATTTCAGGAGAACGACATTTTCGCCTTGCTGAGGCATTATCCTACTTTCACTACTTAATCTGCTAACACCAAGCTTTACTTTCATACATAAGAGTTGATACTAGAATGCTCTTATTTACTGTTATCTTTACTTCAGTGGATATTTTTCTATGACAGTAAAGACATTATTTCAATCTGAGATTCTGTTTAAGTGGTATATAAAAAACAAACCATCACGCCGTTTCTCCGCAAGATGTAGGCAGAAAGAATGCACTAACACACTACACTAGATTCTTCCACATTCATAAACCGAGTCATACACGCACGTCGGTTCTTCCGACTTCTAAAATGACCGACTTTTAAAATTTGATTAATTTTGTCATGCTAAGTTTCCTCGGTCTCTCACGACTCCGTGTTCCATACACGCCGTTAACGTATACTTTTTAAACCATTCCTAAACCATTGTGAATCTAAACCACTCCTAAACCAGAGAGGTGTATCAGGATAGTGCTCTTCTGTATGGCGATTCATTATCTCTGCATGCCACTCCGGGAAAACTGCTTGATGGTTATTGTTCTTCAAGTCCATGTTCAAGGTCACTGATATCATCCACCGTGTAGTGACTCTAAAATGGCAACGGGCATTGCACGTAGCCAGAAGTTCGGACGAAAAATGGACAAGAAGACATGGAGAAGAACTTGGAGACTATAGACGCAAAGAGAAGTGCAGGGCGACTGCAACTACAGTGAAAGGATGACATGAACTGATACGCCGCCACAACCTGGATCCAGTCTGTACATGACAAAATGGCGTGGAAGATGACGAAGAAGGCCTTTGTATATGGTAGAAGTGGATGAGAATATGCTGAAGAATAATAAGTTCAAGGGCAGATACGTAATATATAATGCAATAAAACTGAACAGGTCTGTCGTTGCCAGCTAGCCTGGCGAAACCGGTCGCTGTTGAAATAATGACAAAAATTGGAAGCGGTTATTAAAAAAATTCGTTTTATTTATTTTTGATTTAAAATGAACCTCCGTCAAGAGATTTCAGTAAAATCATTAGTATATGTGTGTATTTATTTAAAAAAAAAGGTGTAGACACGCAAAATAAAACAAGACAAAAGATTTTTTAAATACATTATTAGTAAAATATCATATATTTATTATCTAGTTTAGTTTTTAAATAAAAAGTTGTAAACCCCCAGTATACTTGGGTCCGTAAAGAAAAATAATTGATTACATCTGGACTAAAGCAAAATAATGTTTACCGATCTAAACAAATAGTTTATGTATCATTATCCCTTTAAGTCATTATATGGTTTTTCTACGAAAAATACTTTTTGGTTCATATGCGAGTACATTGTAATCTAATACAGTTTTACAGAATTTAACATTTTTAGGGACGCTACCTGTCTTGTTTACATTCCCTTACCTAATTCAACAATAACATTTTAAAATGACGTTTTTTAAAGTATTTAAAAGGAAGGATTTTATCATTGAAATTAGTATCAATTTGAATTTCAACTGAGATTGATAAGGTGCTGTTTTTGTGAAGTTATATTTGAAATATATATTTGAAAAACAATGGAGAACGCCGTAAGTCCTTATTTTTTTATTTTTTTAATTACGTTTTTTTTTAACTGTTAAATTATTAAACTCTGTTAATATAACACTATTTTCCTTATTCTTTTTTAATTTTTCGCGACAGCTGTTTCGTCAACCTATGCTGACATCATAAAGTGCTACAATAATTTATCAATTGTTAAAATTAAATTTTCACGTTTTTTTGAACCTCTATGTGCATTTGTTCCTACGTCAATTTGAATAATTTCTTTGAATAAATTTTTGGAAACTTTTAAATTTGTTTGCACTTTTCACAAACATGTCTCGGGTCACAAACTTCCCTTCTTCAGTGTATGAGGTTAAAAATTCATACAATGGAAAAGTTTATGTCCCGAAAAATGTTTGTGAAAATATCATGTTTCCAAAAAGTTCTTAAAATGTGAATCCACAACATAAAGTGATGGCGAATATACAATACATTTCTTTGATATAATTTTGAAGTTCTTGCTGGAGTTCAGTTAGGTACATAATTACAGTTAATTAAAATAACGCGAACGGTTAGTAATTATTTATAGGGCAAAAAACTTATTAATGTGATTAGTCATAGTTAATATTAAGTATGCGAAAGCTGTGGACAATTTTATAAACAAATATAACAAAAGTGGAGAAAAAACTTGTGATTAGAAAGGACAATTATACACAATAGAAATTAAAAAGTATTGTCACAGTCTATAATAATTAGGCAAAGAAATACATACATAAACAGAGTTTTATAGTTTAGCAGTAAATAATAATATTCCTTTGTTTATAATAATGTTTTATATGTTTCGGTCAAATTAATGACAAAATATTTTTTAACATTTTGAAAGTTAATGCATTAACATAGTAGAATTCCATATTAATATACTTTGGGAATTAAAAAAACGTTGTTTAATCCACTATTTTTTAATAAAAAATATTTAAAAACACGCCAGGTTTCGGAGGATACCTCCATCTTCAGGTGTAAAAATATAACAAAAACTTATGGGTATATTACAGGTGTACAATATAACGAAGAAAGACTTATATAAACGCATTTAAATATATTTATTTAAAAATATTCATATTTTTTATTAAAAATTGTGGATTAAACAACGTTTTTTAATTCCCAAAGTATAATATATTTTTTGTTATCAACAATGTATAATAATATATACTATATCTTTTTTTGATTATAATATTTGTGGAAAGTATAAATAATTTCAGCTTTTGTGTCCTTGAAATTTTATTAATTAAAATGTAATTTTGTAAACATTTCTCATTATTTCACAATTACGTATGTCATAATTTCCTTAGGGTCACGTTGCAAGGGCAGGGGCATTTGCTAGGACACCATGGCCGGCTGCGGAAGATAGAGTAGAAACCGGTCAGCGTGTTTCCTCCCGAGAGTCAATCGACGAGTTCATAAGAGGAATGCCGGGTCCTATCTTTGGAAACAGTAAGCATCATAATTCTATATTATTTCACACACAATGATTTGAAAGCTGATATTTGATTTATTGTTTCTCGAACAGTGATGTAAAACTACATATTCAATAATTTATATGACGGAAAACGTCTGTTTTCTAAAATTTTAATTTAATAGCTTATGGGAATGACATGTTTCGCCTTTCTAACGTATTATCATTTGATCGCACCTTAGAATGGCGAAATATGTCATTTCCATAAACCATAATAAAACAACTTATTGAACGCTAAGGCATTAAAACTGTGGAATTCGATAGTAATGTACTTAGGAAATTGAAAAACTTTGTTTCATCCACTATTTAATAAAATATATTAAAAAAAACACGACATGTTTCGGAGGATACCTCCATCTTCAGGTGTAAAAATATAATTATTATAATAATAAACGCGATTGTTTAACGGTTTTACATTGATTTAATTCGTATAATTACGTATATAAATATCAGTTACAAATTTGTTTCGCCTTGCGAGGGCATTTTCAAACTGTTTGAAAATGACCTCGCAAGGCGAAACAAATTTGTAACTGCTATTTATATAAGTAATTATACGAATTAAATCAATATAATACCATTGAATAATCGCGTTTATTATTATAATAATTATTATGGAGTTTTACAAAACAAAAACCTCAACCACCAGTAAAAATATAATATATTTTATTTTGAAGTTGTGAATATAGGTATGTATGTATTGGTGAGATTCTTTTTTTGTATTTTCAAAAGAAGAGAATTAATAATTTTAGGGCTGTATCCATTTTTAAAAGCGATTTGTTTGATGATATTAATTTCAGATTTGAAATTAATATATGTCATTGGAATAATTAAAGCTCGGTGTATCATCAAGTGAAACCCTGCTAATTTATGATTATTTGTAATGTATGATGAATGTATGACTGTGTCTGTGTGTGTGTGTTTTCTGTAAATTTTGTAGTCAAGAACGTTGTCGATTATAGAAATCGTAAAATCGAGGGAATTGAGGGAACTGTTAACATCCAATTCTATTGTAAAATTTATATTCTTATGTAACAAATTAAAAAAATACCTAATTGGCGGTCTGTTCCCGACCAAATGCAAAAAACATCATCTATGTATCTGTAGTAATGTAATGTAGTAATGTAATTATATTTTTACATCTGAAGATGGGGTATGCTCCGAAACATGTCGTGTATTTAAATATTTTTTTATTAAATAGTGTATTAAACCAAGTTGTTCAATTTCCTAAGTATATTGCCATAATAAAACTTCTAGAAAACAGACGTTTTCATTCGTATTAATTAGTTTTTATTTATTTATGACCACCATATACGTTTATAATGACTTTCCTCTCGAAATTCATCTGGATTCATAGGTTATTTCACGGATTATTTCCAATTAATCAGACAATTGCAGTCTTTTTAGTACTTGTTTAATTTAATTCAGTAACCGACCTTCACGCCGTTTTCCCGAAGGAGTAGGCGGAAATAATGGCCACACTGACACACCTATAGAGATCCCTCAACATTCGTACGTGTCCTGCACGCACGTCAATTTTTCCGACTCACGCGGCCGAAATTTAATATTTGATTTTTGATAAGATTTTTCTCTAAGCTACATCCTGGTGTAGAATTGGCCTCTGTCACAACAATCCTTCACTGGGACCTGCTCCTGGCCATCTATCTTCATTCTGTCCATCCATCTTTTTCTTGGTCTGCCTCTTGATCTCTTATACGTTTTTAATTTTTAGATAAACTTAAGGCGCTAACACTTAATCACTGTCCGCTTACCAATAGCCTTAGAGCAATTAAACACCCTCAACTCAATACTTCCATCTAAAAATCCTTTAAAAATTTAACCCATTGATATGTCTATTGTTATCTCCCTAGTACTAGCCAAGTTAACTATTAACATATGTTATATATAATAGTTAAAATATATATAATTCTAGGTTCTTGCGCTTAATTTGTAATAATTTTGGTTAGTTTATATCGTTCTCCCGATGATGAAGGTATAAGCCTTCGAAACATGTCGCGAAAAATAAACTCAAAAGTGGACAAAACAGTGTTTTAATTCTTAAAAATCGTATATGTTTTTATGGCAGTGCACAATGGTGTTCTTGTGCCGACCCTTATGTATGGAAGTGAAGCATGGAACTGGCAAAAGAAGGATGAAAGTAGAATAAATGCAATAGAAATGTTATCTTTAAGACGAATATGTGGCAAATCTGTATATGATAGAGTGACAAATGCAAGTATAAGAAGTGAATGTGGTACGAATAAAAGTGTTATGAAAAAAATAAGAAAAGGGTCATTAAGATGGTTTGGACACATGGAAAGAATGAGTGAAGACAGAATGGTAAAGATGGTATATGTAAACGGCGTGAACGGAGCTAGAAATAGAGGAAGGCCGAGGAAAACGTGGCACGATCAAATCAATCAACTATTGAATGTCGGTCACGTGAGGAGTCGGAGAAATCGACGTGCGTGCATGACAAGATGTATGAATGTAGAGGAATCGAGAGAAGTATGTCAGGGCAGAACAGTGTGGCGTTCCATTCTTTCTGCCTACCCCTCCGGGGAGACGGCGTGATGGTAAGTTAGTTAGTTAGTTATAATAGTTTTTATGTTTGATTGCGAGCTCTCGAATTCTCTCTGATCACATCTTTAGTTGCAGGTAGAAAAGATTGTGCAGAGGCAAGAGAGAGGCGGGCACTCAACATCGCAGCGCGAATAAGATACGTCTTCATGAAGATGGATTCTGTGACCAGGTCACCTATAGTAAAGCGCCCCAACCGTGAGATGCGTAAAGCGCAAATGAGATTCCATCTAAAAGGGTTGTATTCTGATGATTCGGCAGATGAGACCGAAGACGAGGCGTTGGAAGATGGTGTGCAGAACGGGCACGAGTCGAACAATGAAGAAGATATAGATCTACCCTTTTACGTTCCGGATGAGCCAGTCCCACAGCCGAATGGACAACCTCCACGCCGTAGCTTTGTAAGTATAAAATACATTAACTAAACTAACTTAATAACCATCACGCAGTCTTCCCGAAGCGGTAGGCAGATAGAATGGACTGCCACACTTTTCTTTCTCTCGCTTCCTCAACATTCATACATCGTGTCATGCATGTCGATTTCTCGCGTACGCACGTAGAGGAAGCGAGAGAAGTATGACAGAGCAGAACAATGTGGCGTTCCATTCTTTCTGCCTACCCCTCGGATAGACGGCGTGATGGTTATTTAGTTTTTTTTTTAATATGTAATAAATAAAGTGGATTATCAGTATTCTAATATTTATAGTTTATAGGTTTTAAACTCCTATTGTTAGCCATAGGTATACTACACCTTTCTCTAAATCCTATATGATCCACCTAGAAAAAATTTATGTAAAAAACTATATATTTAAACATATATATTAATTATTTTTACCGATATAGGGATGAATATTAAAAATTAACAAATGTCAAATTAATTTAGGAATTAAATAAAAAATATTTAATCCGTTCCTAACTAATGGAACTCCTAGTAAATGGAACCAGAAATAGAGGAAGACCGAGAAAAACGTGGCACGATCAAATAAATCAAATATTGAATGTTGGCCATGTGAGAAATCAGAGAAATCGACGCGCGAGCATGACACGATGTATGAATGTTGAGGAATCGAGAGAAATATGTCAGGAAAGAAAAGTGTGGCAGTCCATTCTTTCTGCCTACCCCTTTGGGGAGACGGCGTGATGGTTAGTTAGTTAGTTAGTTAAAGCCTTTTCTTTCAAGTAAGTAAATTGTTTTCTAGGTGTCGTCAGAATACTTCAACTTGCCTGTAAGTGGGGATATACACGATCTACCCAATAGCAAGAGTTTCTATATACGTGAGCTATTCGAAGTCATCCTGGAGGCCGATCGGTCTAACCAATTCTGGGGAGCCCCCAACAGATCGCGGGGTATAGTGAACCCCGTTTCATCGGAGGAAGAAGTTGTCGATCGATAAACCAACGACGAACCTGCTACCCGAAATATTGTGCTTAACAAACGTATCGATATTTTAAGTAATGATTTTAATAACTGAACTTATTTAAATACAAAAAAATAAATTGAAAATTTTGTTTTATTCAGATGCCTTTATTATGATGATTTTTATTTTATTTTTCCGTCTGGTATCCCGACGTAAAGATAAAAAATGTATATATTTTAATTAACAGATTCCGGAAAACAGCGGAGTAGAAGAGAGTTGCCGAGGACCGAGCGGAGTGGAAGAGAAGATGCGTCGCCTTGCTGCAGACCAATCATTTGATTGAGACCGGAGAAGATGAGAATTAACAAATTCCAATGACGTAGAAATGAGGTCACTAAGAAGAATGTGCGGAAAAAATAATGTATGATAGAATATCTAATGATGAAGTAAGAAAGGAAATTAAGGCGGATGAATGCGTGATAAATAAAATTAAAAAAGGGTCACTAAGATGGTATGGACATATGGAACGAATGGATGAGAGAAGAATGGTTAAAAATATATATACAAGTAGTGTAAATGAAAAGAAGTCGAGGAAGGCCAAGGAAGACATGGCATGAATAAATTGATCAATTACTGAAAGGCGGCCATGTTCGAAGGAGGAACAATCGACGAGCGTGCATGTCACGATGTGTGAATGTAGAGGTGGCGCGAGAATTATGTCAGGATAGAACAATGTGGCGATCCATCCTTTCTGCCTACCCCTCCGGGGAAACGGCGTTATGGTTAGTTAGATTTTTTTGTTAATTTCTAGGAAATGACAAAAAAACAAATTTAGTGCTTTGAAAAACTTTATTTATTAGTGCACATCGCATCAATTTTGAAGTTTGTAAAATAGTTATTACAATATGGCTGTTAAGATGGTGTTGTATGAAAGTTATTTCCCCAGTAATCCCAGGAGCAGGAGCAGCGGGTTGGGGTCCTGGGGCTTGGTCTTGTCCCCCTGCGAGGAGGCTGGGGACCCCAGCAGGTCCGTGTCCTCCAAGGGGGCGGCCATCGCCAGCAGCGCCAGGCACAGCAGACCGAGGATTATCTGGGAAATTTCATTTTAAAAATAATGAAACAAACATTTTCCCCAATACAATTAATCTTTCATAACAAAGGATGATAATTAAAGTGAAGATATTATACCATTCATTCGGTTTAATTACTTTAAACACATGTCAAGAGCAGTGTTTTAATTCATTTTCTTCATGTTATGAAGGTATAAAACCTTCGAAACACGACGAGAAAAATAACACGAAGTGTGGAAACATGATTATAAAAATTCTTCATTATGGAATTACACAGTGTACCCGCCTAAAGATTATAAAAAATATTGTAATTCATTATAGCATCGTCATATACAAAAAATAATTTTACTTTAACACTATCTAGTGAAAATCATGTCATTCCTATATTTATAAAAAAATGTAAGTAACCATCACGACGTCTCCCCGAAGGGGTAGGCAGAAAGAATGGACCGCCACACTTTTCTTTCCTGATATATTTCTCTCGATTCCTCAACATTCATACATCGTGTCATGTACGCGCGTCGATTTCTCTGACTCCTCACATGGCCGACATTCAATATTTGATTTGTTTGATCATGCCACGTTTTCCTCGGTCTTCCTCTATTTCTGGTTCCATTTCCAGTGTGCCTATATTCATGTATAATAAAAAAACACGGGTTTTCAGGAGTTTTTAGAGAGTGGTTTTACAATTTGAAATTTTATACTTATACAATACAATTAACTGCACTTCCAATCTAGAATTTTGATTTTCGCCTTTCTTCAAGAGATAAGGGATAAAAACGAAAAGGCAAAGAAGTGATTTTTATAGTAATAATAATAATAATAATAATATTCATACTCGTAGTTACGCTGACAATATAATCGTTGTTATTAAAGTAATTTTTCTTTTATAAATATTTTTTTCAAATATCAAGCTATTCGGGTAGTGGTCTAGGGATCCCGAACAATGAGACTTGGGTTAATGAGCTATTTTCTGCACATATTGGATATTGTATAATAACTTCAAATATCATATCATCCTTTGTTACTATTTATTTTCAAAATAAAAATTTTGGTATAATCACAAGCTGCGGTTTACCTGCTTGTAATTTACCAAAATCAAACGTTTGACGTTGTTAAAGAAACAAAAAATATAGCTTACCAAATGAATATTCATGTTTTATGTCGTGGATAAGTAAGTACTGCAAGTGCTGTCAGATGAAAGTGGAATGTAAAGAGAAGTTTTTTTCATCTTATATAGTTGAAAATTTATGTTTATAGAAGCTTCTGTGAGTGGGGAGGATTTGTAATGTGTGTACTATTTACATTGGGTCTATTCACGGACCTTCAGCTTTGTCAACATTTGATTTGACTGAAATGTCCAGAAAGGATACAATACAGGTTTTGTTGGACTTCAATGGAGTTTTAATACCAACCTTGATATATGGAAGTGAAGTATGGAACTGGTAGAAGAAGGATGAGAGTAGAACAAATGCGGTCTACCGCGTGAGATGAGATCCCTTAGACGTATGTGTGATTTTCATTTCAACTATCTGAATAAAGATCGTTTGCAATTACATTATTAGAATTTATAAGAGAAGCATAAAAACCATTTAGATTAAGAATTAGAAAGAACATTGATATTGCATCCCTGAGGCAACTCACACTATCACGAAATATGTCGACCTCCGAGGCGACCCGATTAAGCAATAAAATTGCTTTACCCACAGGCATAACCAATGGCAGGTTATGTCTGTGGGTAAGCAAATAAACCAATAACCTGGTGGTGGTCTAGGGGAAAGAACGCTTGGCTCCTGATCCAGGGGACATGGGTTCAAGCCTGGACACGACCAGATTCCTTCTTCATAATAATGAGCTATTTTCTGCTCACATTGAAGATTGTAAAATAAATTCTAATATCATTGATGTAAATCCTTGATATTAGTCTTTTTTTACAAAAAAAAATCTGTCTTTGATGAAGGTAATGATCAGGGACAAATAGACCTATATCACTCAGGGCATCCGAGTTTTGTATATGGCCGTCAATCAGCTGAAAGAAGTGAACTCCCAAGTGGATATTCCAAGTGGATAAAACGATGTATGTCAGAATTTCAAATGCTGATATAAGAAAATAATGTGGAGCGGAAGAAATTATTACGAATAAAAATATGAAAGGATCATCGCTATGGTTTTGATATACGAGTAATATGGAAGGCACGGATGAAAAAATGATGGTTAAGAAAGTATATGTTAACGACGTAAGTGGAGTTTGGAGTCGTGGAAGACCGAGGAATACTTTGCGTACCTAATCAAATTATTTAAATTTTAAAGGTCGGCTATGTTAGAATTCGGAAGAATCGACGTGCGCGTTAGGACTCGCTGTATGAATGTGGAGGAAGCTAGAGAAGTGTGTCAGAATCGAGTAATGTGGCGGTCCATTCTCTTATGGGTTTGCTTGTTTGATCGTGGTATGTGAAAACACACACAACGATATGGCCATATGTGGAGGATTTAGGGTTTCCGTATGTACCATTACTCGAAGATTTGTGACCCTAGATGAGGGTTTCGTAAATCAGGAGTTTACTATCTGTGCGGAGTTTGTTTCCTTGGACTAGTAAATATCCTGTATTTAGTTTATATAATGTAAATGAGACAAAAGTGGAAATGTCCCTCAACTTCAGTAATACATTCGCTAAATACTCCCCACTAGTGTTATTGTGAAATGTAGTATACATGCCATGACTATATAATAACGGCGAAATCTTTATCTGACATATCAAATTCTTTCGTTTGCAAGAACTGACGATTTCTAATTATATAAAAATGAACATTCAATTGGTAAGAACACTTTTAAAACATCATTTTCATATTTCAAACTCTGCAATATTAATTTTGTTAATCCATTTACTATAAATTCAGTTTTCTGGGGTAAAAGCCTTAAAAATAATAAGACAAACCTAAAAAATGGTAATTTTTGTATCTATCGTATTTCCCTAATTAACTCTTAAATGGGAGAAGCTCTCGAAGTAGTATTTAGGACGATTAAATTGTAAACTCTTACCAAATAATACGCTTAGTTAAAAATAATATTAATTTCATCTATTCATATGTAAAATCAAATGATATTTCTGATATCTCTGGATGGAAGTTCATTTTAAATAATAGTAAAATAAAACGATGTTTTTTTTTTACTACTTCCACATTTGTCTTTATTTCGACAGCTGTCGAAAGTTAAAAAAACATCGTTTTATTGAATTATTATTCATATGTATGTTTATATGTAAAAACATTTTTACTATATATTATGAATGACAATTTTTTTATTGATATTTTATTGGAATGCCATTTTTCGCCTTGCTGAGGCATTATCAAATGTTACATTATAAAACTTCTAGAAAACAGAAGTACGAGTATTTATTAATATTGATAATTTATTACGGAATATCACATTACTGTTCAAAACATAATAAAAAAAAAAACACATTTTAAAAATATGAAGCTGAGCATAAAAGTAAGTTATTGAAATTTATGTAAACAGACTAACACGGAATGAAAAATGTGCTGTAATTAGTTTAAAGAAATATGTAGATGATTATTTTTATCAAGAAAATGCGATGTTAATTTGTTTATTTCTTTTGACTTTTTAATAACGAATTGAATTATAATAATGTATTGACTATTCCTCAGATCATCCTCGGTCTTCTGTGCCTGGCGCTGCTGACGATGGCCGCCCCCTCGGAGGACACGGACCTGCTGGGGTCCCCGGCCTCCTCGCAGGGGGACAAGACCAAGCCCCAGGACCCCAACCCGCTGCTCCTGCTCCTGGGATTACTGGGAAAATAACTTTCACACAGCATCACCTCAACACACATATTCTCTAAGCCCTTTTATATACTATAAATATTTGCAGTTTCTACAAAACAATAAACACTTTAAAAACAGTTAAAAACGATTTATTATTTATATTTTAAGCAGTTTTTCACGTTACTCAGCATCGTTTTAGTAATGCAAATTTTGAATTATTTCAGTACACATTACAGTACACATTACATTTACGATTTTTTTATTTCATCCACTGATGTCTATTAACGTGTAATATATTGAAATTTTAAATATTTTATTTTTGTGTTACCGGTTTCGCTTTTCGAAAGATCATAATTGATTACGATATAGTTAATGATATAGTGAGTTTATATCGTTCTCCCGATGATTAAGGTGAAACCTTCGGATAACGTGGTGAAAAATAAACTCAAGTGGAAAGACAGTGTTTAAATTTATAGAAAATTCGTATTCAGTAATTGGGTTCAAACGACCTATTGTATACAATAAAATGGGTTCATAGAAAATTTACACAAGAGTGTCCAACATTGAAAATTCTTGTGTAAAACACAAAAAAAAAAAAAACTACAGAAAGGTTTAGCAGTTCTAAATAATTTAAATATAAAAAAAAATACAAAATCTTTTAAAAATGTATATTCTTTTAAAATCCACTAAACCGGTCGAAAAGTGGATTTTAACTAAATATACATTTAAAAATATTTTTTACATATTTGTTAATTTCATTATTTTTCAACGAACTTCTACCATGAAATTATAAATAACCCAATTAACATTTTAAATTAGTTATATTCCCTTTGGTGTAAATGGAGATTTTTTTGCGAATCAACGCTTCATATAATCGGCGAATCACCATTGGATTAGAAAACGTTTAGCATTTCTTGATAATAAATATGATGATATGCAATGTGCTGTTTTTTTATTATTTAATCATCTCAAATGCGCTGTTGGAGATGCTCCATTTTACAAACTAGTTATATAATAAACACGTTTAGTATGAGAGTTTCACCTAACGAAGTCGATCAACATTTACACCAGGGCAAGGTAGGAAAATTTAAATGCGTTTTGAGTCTAAAATGTGATGGGTTCTCAATTCATTGAGGTCTGCAGGACGATTGTTCCAGGCTTAAGGGCGGCTACCGTAAAGGGTTGGTCCCTGAAATTTATAGCGTGGTGATAGCGTTTTGGGACCGACAACTTGTCAGTCTTAGAAGGCATCAGTGATCGCATATATATACAATAAGCTGGTGATATTCCATGCAACACCTTAAATACCGCCCAACGGAGCTTGTATTATATTCTTTCTGGACATTTCTGAGTTCATAAAGGTGTTCGTTCACCTTTTGTCACCCTTATTGCCATATTAAATGTAGTCAAGATATTACTCATTGGCTACTTTTGGGATGTTGGCATAGACTTCATTACAGTAATCTAGTGGTGATATGACAAAGAAATTGATCAATGAATTGATCCCAGAAGATAGCAGCGAGCTGCCGAAACCGGTCGAAGAATCAAACATTAATGGTTTTTAACTAAATATACATTTTAAAATGTTTGTTTTTATTTTTTTAATATTATTTATTTACAACAAACTTCTACCATAAAATTTCAAATAACAAAATTGATTGTTAGTTTAAGTTGATCAGTGTTTAGAAATTGCAAACGGGAATAATTATTTTTACATTTATAATAATATATAAAATAAGTTTTCGTATTGCCCTGATGAAAGTTGTGAACAAACGAAACTAGTTGGCTTCAAATATATTACAATTACAATTCTACGGTTGAATCACTAAGTGTTTGAATGGTATCATATATTTATTCAAATAAAATGTCCAAGTGCAAAGTGAGTGCTTCGTGTGAAAATTTATTTTTTTAAATAATAGAAGCTATTGCTGTTAAAGAAAATCAATAGTTTCGTTGGCACGGGTATTTCCTCGTATAATATTATACAAAGTGATACACGATCATCCTACTCAAAATCGATGATAAATAAATAAATACTCGTATAAATAAAAACAACACTTTATTAATAAAGTGTTGTTTTTATTTATTTATATATTTTAAAACAACACATTATTTAAAATTAAGTGTTGTTTACAAAGAAATAAACATTTTTCAATGTGTCCGCAACATACTCGTAAAGGTATGGTGAATATTCAAGAAATAAGAATACTGTTTACTGATTTAATAACGTTTATTTTGGGTGTAGAATATAAAAAGACTTATGAGTGTAATAATGCTGACGGTGTTGCGTAGAAGTTATTTCCCCAGTAATCCCAAGAGCAGTAGCAGCGGGTTGGGGTCCTGTGGCTTGGTCTTGTCCCCCTGTGAGGAGGCCGGGGACCCCAGCAGGTCCGTGTCCTCTGAGGGGGCGGCCATCGCCAGCAGCGCCAGGCACAGCAGACCGAGGATGATCTGAATGAATAAGCTTCCATTTTATTTTCCGTTATAATGATCATTACATTTGTTGTCACATGAAATTTGTACATATTGGTTTATGCTTATTTTATTTCAACCACTGGTTCCTAATTCTGGCTCTCGGTGATAACGACAAGTGGATTAAACTAATTTATGTATAAAAATAATGCAGTTACATGTTTTTAGTTCCTTGCAATTTAATATAAATGTTTCAAATTTAATTATGTATATATCAGAAATTCTTACCAATTGAATTTTCATTTTTTTAATGACGTTTTGGCTTGCTTGTTATAACTGTGAAGCGATAAAAGTAATATGTGAAAAAAATATCCGAATGCTCTTTTTATATGTAATCACGTGAAAAGATAAAATATAAGGCTGCTGTGAGGTGGGGAGTGTGTATAATAATTACCGCATTAAGTATATTTTAAAATGAAGCAACTTGTTTTGATTGATTTCGCACGCCAACATAAATACGGAACATAAGTGACCTTTACTTCCAGGACCTTCGAATGCTTCTGAGAGGATATTTACAGTTCTTTTAAATAGATTTTCATAATATTGTTTTTCATATTAGGTAGTGTTTTCGGCGGCACAAATACATTTAATATATTTTTTATATTGTTTTGCCACTGCTATGTATACATATTTATCTCGACATTTGTAAGGTCTTGATTTGAAGTCAAAATCAATTTACACTATAGCGAGAAAACTGTTAATAACAATACAAAAAAATCTTAATTGTTCTCCCGATGATGAAGGTATACTACCAACTGAAAAGTTTAGTGAAATAAAACCGAGAGTGGAAAAAATATGTTTTTTTTATTGTTGTAAAAAATGTGATAATGATGTTTCAATATATTAGTATTATTCAGTTGCTTGAAATAATAAAAAAATAATTCTAAAGAATTGAAATACATACATTTTAAACAAACGTATAAATCGCATAGGTTATGATCAATCAAATCAAATCAAATCAAATAAATGTATTTACTCAAAAGACATTAAAAACAGCAAAAATAATTATTACGAATGAAAACGCCGGTTTTTAGAACTAACTAACTAACCATCACGCCATTTCCCCGGAGGGGTAGGCAGAGAGGATGGATCGCCACACTGGCCTGTCCTGGCACACCTCTCGGGCTTCCTCCACATTCATACATCGCACCATGCACGCACGTCGATTATTCCGACTTCGAATGTGGCCGCCTTTAGAAGTTTAATTATATTTTATGGGAATGACATGTTTTGCCCTTCTAAGGCATTATCAAATGATATTTACATTTGATACATATGTTAATACCTTAGAAGGGCGAAACATGTCATTCCCATAAAATATAATAAAACTTCTAGAAAACTAACGTTTTCATCAGTATTAGTTATTTAATATGGAATTTTACATAATCGTTCAAGACACAATAAATAACAGAATAAATGTTTAAGGCATCTATTGAGTACAGGTAAAATATTTTACACATACAACATCATACCAGGAACGCATTAGAGAAGGTTCGACATTACGAAGACAAGATACATTCTATCAAATTCGCGTCTCTTAGATCATTGCATCCTCGAAAAGTTTTTATTTCGTTTTAAATTTAAATTTAATATCTCAATTTAAAATTTCTCGTGTAAACTCGATTATGTACCTAAAATATAATTAGTACATAAAATCTAATTAATTTCTGTAGTAAATATATTCATTGTTTTGACAAATGATAATTTATGACTTCGGCAAAAAGAGTATCCGTCAACATCCGTCCAATCGGATAATATACAAGCTACATAAAAATACCCCCTCTATCCACGCTCACATTGGCCTGTCATCACTATATAAGACGTAAAATATTTTCATAAGACATCCCACATTCAGCTGACAGTTCTTGCAGTACCTACCTACACTCGAAATTAAACATGAACATTCAATTGGTGAGTATCTTTTGATTTCAATTACTATTATTCTATTTTTGAACTTTAAAATGAAGTACTCGTGTAGTATAAATATTATTTTGCAATCAATTCAATTGGTATGATATCACTGTGATTATTATTAAATGTACATAATTTCTCTGCATTTTATGGACGGAGGCGAATCTGTATAATGTACAATTTCTATTCCAAACAAGATATATTTGAAATCAATCCTTTACAAAATAGAGACTTATAATAATTAAACTTTTGTGTATATTTTATATTGTCTCGACATTTGATTAAATGGGTGGTTGTATTTTTTAAATCAGTGTGACGAAATAACTGTTTATTGTACTTATAAAATCGTAAATAATAATTAATGAAATATTACAACTATGATACAATATATATATTTTTTTTTCAACTACTGTAATAAAAAAAGATCACTGGTAAAAGGAAAAAACAGAGAAATTAGATTAGGAATTTTTGATTAAGTGTAACTAAGTAACCAACTGTTAAATAATTCAACATACTGAATATACATTAGATATCGAAATAAAGATATTTTATATTCTTTTTAAGAATGTTTTATTCAAGATTATTATATAATTATGTTAACTGACGTATGAATATGAAAAATAACAATGTTGAAAGTTAATTTGGAATTTATTTTGTCTCGATATTTGTATAAATAGGTGGTTGTTAATTTTTTAAAAGAATCTGTGAGACTATAAAATAATGCTTTTGTTAATATAATTTAAAGCTCTATTTAATTAACATTATAAACACAATTTATTAATTTTTTTTTTTTTAAATACCAGCTCTCACCAAGTTTTTTAAAACAATCTGTGTGGCTCTATTTAACTAAAAGTTATAAATACAATTTATTCTATTATTTAAATCTTTTTTAAATACCTGCTCTCACTGACTACCTATTAAAAAGTGATTAGTGGTTTAAATAAAAAATAAAGAAGAGTATTAATAAATTATTATCACTTTTATAATTTATTGACTATTTCTCAGATCATCCTAGGGCTGCTTTGCTTGGCGCTGCTGGCGATGGCCGCCCCCTCGGAGGACACGGACCTGCTGGGGTCCCCGGCCTCCTCGCAGGGTGACAAGACCAAGCCCCAGGACCCCAACCCGCTGCTCTTTCTCCTGGGATTACTGGGGAAATAACTTTTACACAACACCATCTCAACATACATATTCTCTAAGCCCTTTTATATTTTATACATATTTGCAGGTTCTAAAAAACAATAAACATTTTAAAAACAGTTAACAACGATTTATTATTTATTTTTACGGACTTTTTCAGGTTAGCCTGCATTGTTTTAATAATGAGAAATTTGAATTATATTAAGTACACTGTGATTTACGATTATTTGCATTTCATCCACTGATTTCTATCAACGTGTAGTATAGTGCAAATTTAAACTATTTATTTTTGTGTTACCGGTTTCGCTTATCGAAAGTTCATTATTGATTACGATATAGTTAGTGATATAGTGAGTTTATATCGTTCTCCCGATGATTAAGGTGAAACCTTCGGATTACGTGGTGAAAAATAAACTCAAGTGGGAAGGCAGGTTCTAAAAAACAATAAACATTTTAAAAACAGTTAACAACGATTTATTATTTATTTTTTTAATAATGCAAAACTAGAATTATAAGTTTTTTTTTCTCCACGGTTAACTATCAAAGTGTAAATATCAAGTCAATTTTTTGTATAAGCGGTTTCGATTTTCACTTCGATAGACTTGTCAGTATGTTGATATCAAATTATTCTAACGGAACTCGTCATTCGATGTCAAAGACACTGGTGAAACTGGTCGTATATGTAATAAAATTCACTGGTCTGAAAGTGTCCTGAAAGAATCCAGCATAAACTATGCTGGGCGGTTTTTAAAGCGCTTCACGGAATGGCACCAGCCTATATAACTGATCTTTGTATTGCTGGAAGCCCTGAATTGCGGAAATCTACCCTTCGATCAGCATACTCCTCGGCAATAAGCAAATTAGTTGAGCCAAAGCGCAACCTTCGGCCAATTTTCGGAGATCGGGTTTTCGCAGTCGCAGGTACGTCCACCTGGCATATGCTCCCCGCACGCCTCAGATGCATTGACAATCCGACTGATTTTAAATCTAACCAAAAAACTCACCTTTTCAAAATTACCAAAAAACTCACCTTTTCAAATTTTATCTTTACGTCGGGATACCAGACGGAAATATAAAATAAAAATCATCATAATAAAGGCATTTGAATAAAACAAAATTTTAATTTTTTTTTGTATTTAAATAAGTTCAGTTATTAAAATCATTACTTAAAATATCGATACGTTTGTTAAGCACAATATTTCGGGTAGCAGGTTCGTCGTTGGTTTATCGATCGACAACTTCTTCCTCCGATGAAACGGGGTTCACTATACCCCGCGATCTGTTGGGGGCTCCCCAGAATTGGTCAGACCGATCAGAGAAAGCCTCGGCCTCCAGGATGACTTCGAATAGCTCACGTATATAGAAACTCTTGCTATTGGGTAGATCGTGTATATCCCCACTTACAGGCAAGTTGAAGTATTCTGACGACACCTAGAAAACAATTGTTTTATTACTTACTTGAAAGAAAAGGCTTTAACTAACTAACTAACTAACCACCACGCCGTCTCCCCGAAGGGGTAGGCAGAAAGAATGGATTGCCACACTTTTCTTTCCTGACATATTTCTCTCGCTTCCTCAACATTCATACATCGTGTCATGCACGCGCGTCGATTTCTCTGACTCCTCACATGTCCGACATTCAATATTTGATTTATTTGATCGTGCCACGTTTTCCTCGGTATATTAACAACTATTATCTGATTGCTGGTGTCAAATGCAGCTCTTATTATTGAAAACATTGTTAAGCTGAGAGTTATTCACGAAATCACTACACAAATTAGCATAATTATCATTATTAAAATTGTGAAAAACTTTTAATTTAAGATTATTTCGAATTCACTTATTGTTCTTCTTCTTTTTCCTTTTTGTATACCTATGTGGAGTGTTGCTCCTCTTGTGAGGTAGACTCCCAGCTGTCCTTCCATATTTTAGGAGGTCTTTGACGAGGACGAGTCCCGCAAGAATTCGAAGAGAATTCGAAAGAGAGTCAAATTAACTTATACGACGAGATTTTATAATGTTTTTGACATATAGGGGTGCTTAATTTACCTGATAATTTTTTATCTGGAAGTGTGATTGTCACATTGTCGTTGATCTGGTGAAAAATTCACTTGACAATAAAATGGCGATAGATTAGCTACCTATTACATGTCACGAGAGTCAATATGCCAGTTATACCCTTTACATCGCTTGGCTCTCGCTGTAATAATGTTAAAAGCGATTCAACAAAATATTAACAATCGTTATTATAATAATAATATTAATATGGATATCATTGAATGGAGGTTTTGAATTATACACCGATTTTATTCCGATGTTATTTATACATAATATAGTCATTTTGAAATGTGTAATTGAAATTAACGTATTTTTCAATAAATCTATTTTTATTAGTCAGTTATGAATACTGGGTCATTATCACTTCTTGAGCTAATTCAGGGAAAATACATTATTTCTTTCATGTATCCCAGAATGTAATCTAAATATTCAACATTGTGTTATTTATACATAATAGAAGAGTAATTTTTATTATAATCAAATGATTTTACTGAAATCTCTTGATGGAAGTTAATTTTAAATAATAATTAAATAAAACGATGTTTTTAACTACTTCCACTTTTGTCTTTATTTAGACAGCGACCGGTTTCGCCAGGCTCTGTCTGTCGATGCCAGCGAGCCTGGCGAAACTGGTTCGCTGTCTAAATAAAGACAAAAGTGGAAGTAGTTAAAAAACATCGTTTTATTTAATTATAATTTTTATTAGTAATACTTGATGTTATCAGAATCAAATGAAACCTTGAACTAAGAAACTAAGAGTTAAACCAAAAAACGTTTGTCTGACTGCATCGAAGAGAACTGGAGGAGCCTGGCAAGACTTAGATACTGGAGAAGGATGGCCAGAAACAGGAGCCAATGTAGGACTATTGTAGAGGAGAACAAATCCCACACAGGAATGTAACTGTAGAGATGTTGTTATCATTATTATTTTTTTTATTTATTAAATTGAAAATAAAATAAAATAACAACAACAACAACAACAAACCAACACGCCGTTTCCCCGCATGGGGTAGGCAGAGAGAATGGACCGCCACACTACTCTATCCGGACATACCTCTCTAGCTTCCTCCACAGTGAGACCAGTGAGAATACATGTACGTCGATTCTTCCGGTTTCTGACATGACCAACCTTTAAAATTTGATTAATTTGGTCTTGCCATGTTTTACTCGGTCTACCTCGACTCCGTACTCCATTTACATCGCTAATGTATACTTTTTAAATCATTATTTCTTCACCCATGCGCTCCATATGTCCGAACCAACGCAGCTATCCTTTCATAATTTTGTTCATAATACCTTCTTTCGCTCTACATTCCTTTCTAATATCAGCATTTGAGATTCTGTCGTACATCTTTCTATCACACATTCGTCTTAGGGACCTCATCTCTACCGTATTTATTCTACTCTCATCTAAAATAAACATAATTAAAGCTTTGGAATCAAAATTAGCATGAATATTGAAAAAGGCAGAGCAATGAAAGGGAAATGTAAACAATTATATGAATGCAAAGATAATTTTTAAATTTTTTTACATTCGTATGAAGAACTAAATATGTGCTGAGGGATTAATAAAACTAATTTAATACACTTGCGTACTTTGTTTTCATACCACTTAATTTTATGTCTTCGAACCAACCAGTTTTGCTTCCGCGGGAGCTTCGTCAGCCCTGACGAACCAGCTGTTTTGTACCCTGACGACGCTCCGTTCTGATAATATCAGCCCTCATCTGAATGCAAAATATCTACCATTATAAATATCAATAATTAAAAAAAAAGTGAAGTGTGGAGTAACATAGTAGCATATATACAACTTCCAAAAAAATTGTCAGACGTGGTGGTCGTAAGAAGGGCGGAATGGGGAATGTTGTTAACATAAAACGATCGCTTACCCCAACCAATGACAGGTCATAAGTCCTGTAAACGCTTCGACCACCATATATTCTGTTTCCAAAAAAAAAAAAAATTACATCTTCGTCTCTATTAAGATACAATCAATCTACCATTATAGTGCAAAATCACCGATGGGTTAAAAAACGTTGAGTATTTAGTAAGAGAAAACCAATCATTTAGTTAGCAAGGGTGACAAGAGTATACGAGTATAAGTGATCCTCTTACCCAAAATTGATGTTTTTGTTTATATGTAAAAAAATACTGTTTACTGATTTAATAACGTTTATTTTCTATGCATGTTGCAGACAAATTTTAGAATATAAAAATGCTTAATCGGTATGAAAAATTTGATGGTGTTTTATAGTAATTATTTCCCCAGTAATCCCAGGAGCAGGAGTAGTGGGTTGGGATCCTGGGGCTTGGTCTTGTCCCCCTGCGAGGAGGCCGGGGACCCCAGCAGGTCCGTGTCCTCTGAGGGGGCGGCCATCGCCAGCAGCGCCAGGCACAGCAGACCGAGGATGATCTGAATAAATAAGCTTCCATTTTATTTTCTGTTATAATGATCGTTACCTTTGTGGTCACGTGTTATTTATACATATTTCGTTTCAACCGCTGGTTCCATATTCCAGCCCTTGGTTAGGATGACAACTGGTTTAAAAAATTTAAATATAAAAATAGTGCAATTACATATTTATAGTTCCTGCAGTTTGATGAAAATATTTCGAAATTAATAATTTATATGTATAACAGAAGTTCTTACCAATTGAATTTTCATTTTTTTAATGAAGTATTTGCTGCTTGAGATAACAGTGAAGCGATGAAAGTAATACGTTAGAAAATGTCCGAATACTCTTTATATATGTAACTATGTGAAAAGACAAAATATACGGTTCGCTGTAAGGTGGGGACTGTGTAATTAACGCATTAAGTATATTCTAAAATGTAGCAACTTGTTTTGATTGATTTCGCACGCTAAAATAAATACGGAACGTAAGTGACCTTTACTTCCAGGACCTTCGAATGCTTCTGAGAGGATATTTACAGTTCTCCCATATACAATAGATGTTCAAAATATTGCTTTAAACTAATATCATAATATTTAATTACAAATATTTTGTCATTTTAAGGGTCACGGGGTAGGTTTCCCTGTGGTAAAAGTACATACAAAAAATAAATCTTAAATTAAGTTGGTTTATCACTACATGTTTTCATGTTCTTGAATTGAGGTCTATATCAATTAAAACTAAAAGAATATTATCTTTCAATAATCATTTTTCGGTTGTCCCGATGATAAAGGTATCATATATCCGATAAGAGGTTTAAATAAATATAATCAAATGCATGAAAAACAGTTTTTTATTATTTTATAATGACTTTTGAAAGAGTTAGTTCTGACTCTAAGATTATCGATCATTTGGAATATTTAATTTAATCAATAATTAATTTCAGCAGCAATAAAGCAGTGAAAACTAGATTATTCACCAAAAAAAATCTCCTTGTTAAAACAATAAATTTTGATATAAGGGATTCACTTCGTGTCGATATTTCCAAAGACACAAAATGATTAAAAAATAACAATATTTTCTCTAGTAAACATGTTTATTGTGTTATTAAATATTTATCAATTTCCCTCCAATCGGATAATATACAAGCTACATAAAAATACCCCCTCTTTCCACACTCTCAGTGGCTCGATATCACTATATAAGAAGTAAAATATTTTCATAAGACATCCCACATTCAGCTGACAGTTCTTGCAGTACCTATCTACACTCGAAATTAAACATGAACATTCAATTGGTGAGTATCTTTTTAAGAAACGAACATTCTATTTTTGAACATTAAAATGAAGTACTCGTGTAGTATAAACATTGTTTTGCAATCAATTCAATTGGTAAGATATCACTGTGATTATGATTAAATGTACATATTTTCGCTGTATATAAAAAAACAGAGATTTTTCGAATGGAGACGAGTCTGTAAAATGTATAATTTATATTGCAAATAGTTTTTTTTAATCCTTTATAAAATATGTGCTAGTAATAATTTCACTTTCATGTATATTTAATTTTATCCCGATATTTGTTTAAATAGGCAGTTGTATTTTTTAATCTGTGTGACGAAAAACTATTTTTTGTGCTTATATTATCGAAAATAATATTAAAGGAACATTACAACTATAATATATTGAAGTATTCTTATTTTTAAAACTACTGCTATAAAAAAATACTATTAGTTTAAAAAAAAAAGAGAAAATTAGCTTAGAAATATTTGATCAAGTTTAACCAAGTAACCAACTATGATTAAGCAACTATTTAATATATATTAGAATTCAAAAGTAAGATAAAATAATTGCGTAGATTTTCATGGCTTTTTATTTTTTTGAGATCTTGGGAAAATTCATGTTACTCGTCTTTCTGGACCGACATTTCGGAGATCTCCATATTTATATTCATAACCACCCTGAAGATGGAGACTGCAACGATCCCAGAAACGTCGCGTCGGTTAAGTAAAAACGAGTCACGCGGATTTTCCCGAGATCTCAAAAATCAAATGTGAATCGTTGTAATTGTTTTAGAAAAAAATTCTCAACATTCTTAAAATATTGTTTTGCGGCGTATGAATATGAAAAAATAACAGTTAATTTGGGATTTATTTTGTCAGTGTGACAATAAATCAATGCTTGTTGTAATGTAATCGAAAACAATATTAAATTACCATTATAAATATACATTTTTTAACTGCTCTCTTCACTCTCTAACAAAAAATAAATCAGTGGTTAAAAAAATAAAGAAGATTATTTTTAAATTACTACCAGTTTAATAATATTTTGACTATTTCTTAGATCATCCTCGGTCTGCTGTGCCTGGCGCTGGTGGCGATGGCCGCCCCCTCGGAGGACACGGACCTGCTGGGGTCCCCGGCCTCCTCGCAGGGGGACAAGACCAAGCCCCAGGACCCCAACCCGCTGCTCCTGCTCCTGGGATTACTGGGGAAATAACTTTCACACAACACCATCTCAACATACATATTCTCTAAGCCCTTTTATATATTTAACATATTTGCAGTTTCTACAAAACAATAAACATTTTAAAAACAGTTAACAACGTTTCTTCTTCTTCTTTCTATGTCCTGTCAGGTCTCTCTAACGTTGACTATCACTCTCTTAATAGTGATGACATGGGTAAAAATATCCAGAGTGGTATGCCCTTGCCTTCTTTGGAGGATTCCTTTAGCTGGGTGTATCCAGTTTTATGGCGCTGGAAGCTCGCCATTCGTCCTTTCTCTATCTGCTATGGCACTAAGTAATATGTGCCACATTGCCCGGGGTTCGCGGGGTCTTTAAAAGACCCCTCGGGGACGCTAGAGAGTTGGACTTGTTAGTAGTGTTGCTGTTGTAAATGCAACATGGTGCCATACGACATTTTGTAGAGGCATACTTTTCAGCAAAACATACCCCATCGTAGCGCTACTACCCTTTTGAACCCCGTAACGATTAATTTTATTTATTTTTTACGGAGCTTTTAGGTTAGTCCACATTATTTTAGTAACGCATATTTTTAAGTACACTGTGATTAATGGTTATTTTTATTTTCTCTAGGGATGTCTATCAAAGTGTTGTTAATGAATCTCTAACCCATTTTATTTTGTATTACCGGTTTCGCTTTTCACTTCGATAGACTAGTTGGTATATCGATATCAAATAAATCTAATGGAAATATTCATTCGATGTCAATGACGCCGGTGAGTCTGGTCATGTAGGTCATGGGTCGGCAACCAGCGGCCCGCGAGTCGTCTTGGTGCGGCCCGCAAGATTCTCGCCGCACGTGACGGATGATGTCATTTGATAACTTTTTCAATTCTGAATTATCAAAAAAAAAAACACTGTTCTCGGTTATCGGAATCACATTTAGACGCAATACTACGCGTCTCAAAAATGCAAGGTAATATAAAAAAAACTTGCAAGTCAAATGCAACCACAAAAATCTTATTAATTTTATAAACCAAAATTCTTCTTCTTCTTCTTCTTTTTGTCTTGTCACACCTCCGTGGTGCATAGGGCCTCAAGGAACCCTTTCCACCAGACTCTATCGCATGCCTGATGCCTAATATCATCCCAAGTGAGGCCTGCTGTCTTAACCTCGTCCTGCAGGACTCTTCTCCAGGTGGCTCTAGGTCTTCCTCGCTTTCTCTTTCCCCCCACAGGGGACCAGTCAAGTGCGCCCTGAGCGATGCAGGCTGGGTTCCGTCTCAGAGTGTGACCGATCCACTGCGTCTAGCGACTTAATAAATAAAATTATTGTCGTAAAAATATCTAATAAGCATTTTATTTTTAAAACTTAAATATTTGTACACAAATATTGTAGGAGTGAGAGATGCCTATTGGGGCGATGAGGTTCGTAACCCATCACAATGCGTCTCCCGCCGGGGCGAAAAGAAAAGGATGGTGTGCCGCATCGATTAACCTGTGGCAGTCCATACTTTTTCCGCCTATCCCCACGTCAAATATTTGGCCCATTCACAAGAAAAGGTTGCCAACCCTTTTGTGAATTGTGAACTTTTTTAAATTTTATATTCTTTCGAATTCACTTGTACGAGAACGAAGAGATTTTATAATGATTTTGACACGTAGGGTATTTAATTTTACTGATATTTTTATCTAGAAGTTTATTATGTTTTCAATTTTCTATTTATAGGCTTTAATATCGAAGTGTACTTAATTTCATTTACTTATTTCATTTATTTATTTAACCATATCAAAATCATCAAAGAACTACATTCCAATACACCTATGATACCTAATATTATTAACCAAAAGATTGAGCTACAAACAGCAAATAACACATAATGATATAATATGATGAACTCACAAATATTACCTATAACAATGACAGAGACAGCGCCTCCCTCAGGTCAACTACACTTTCATTAAATAAGTCGACCTCCGAGGTTACACGATTTAGCAAAAAAATTGCTCTACCTACTGGCAAAACCTTTGGTAGTTTGGTTCTGCATCGTGGGAGATAAAACAATCTATGGCCTGTTTGTCGAAGATAATTACGTATATCAGGGACGAACAGACCTACATCACTCAGGATTTCTGAGTTGTGTATACAACCGCCTATCAGCCGAAAGAAGTGAATACCCAAGTGAATGTCTTGTCTCCTCTCGGGTGGCTGGTAGCCCAGCATCCCGAGCAAAAAATCAGTCGAAAAGAGCCACGGAAAATACTCCATAAGATAGAGGTATCGCAGAAAATTTCTTCTGCACCCTCTTCACCATCAGGGAATATAGATCCTCACGCGGCGCCCAAATAATTTAACTATATTCCAACCGACTTCTCATCTTAATGAAAATCTAATGCGATTTTTTGTGTTATCGATTATCAGTTCGTCGTAGACGTTGTCAGACTATTCAGTAAATCGAATTAATGAATGAAATAAGTCTGTTGAAGTCAATGATGCTGGTGAGAAATAGATAATAAAATTGTGGAAAACACGACGTGATTTAAATACAGTATTTTTTAATAGCTTTTCCGAGGTCGATCAAAATCCAGGAAAGTAATAAGATTAGATTGAACGTTGTCCAAAGGCAAATATTCTTCAAAAAACATGTAAAACACTTGCGCATTTTGTTGATAAAACTCATTGTTTGGGTTTCGTTTGAGCGTCGTTTGGGTTGCAAAACAGTTGGTCTGTTTTGTAACCCTGACGAAATTCCGGCGAGGGTGAAACCGGTTGGTTCGAAAAAATAAAATAAAGTGGTATGAAAACAAAGTATATAAGTGTATTAAATTAGTCGAATTAGTGATATAAGAAAGAAATGCAGAGCGAAGAAGGTATTATGAATAAAATTATGAAAGGACCGCTGCGTTGTTTCGGACACTTACAAAAAATAGGAGTGTAGTTAAATACCTCCATGTATCAATACTTTATTTAATTTACGCCGTGTTTTCTATAATTTTGTTTTCTATATGACTAATCTCATCGACGTCATTGACTTCAACAAACATTTTTCATTCAATGATATCCTTATACTGAAAAGTCTTATGATGTTAACGGCGAAACCGATAACACAAAAATTATCCTAAATCACAGTACTTAAATAATTCTAAATTTTCAATACTAAAATAATGCTGGCTAACCTGAAAAATTCCATAAAATATAAATAATAAATCGTTCTTAACTGTTTTTGAAATGTTTATTGTTTTGTAGAAACTGCAAATATGTTAAATATATAAAAGGGCTTAGAGAATATGTATGTTCAAATGGTGTTTTAGAGTAATTATTTCCCCAGTAATCCCAGGAGCAGGAGCAGCGGGTTGGGGTCCTGGGGCTTGGTCTTGTCCCCCTGCGAGGAGGCCGGGGACCCCAGCAGGTCCGTGTCCTCCGAGGGGGCGGCCATCGCCAGCAGCGCCAGGCACAGCAGACCGAGGATGATCTGAATGAATAAGCATCATTACCTCTGTGGTCACGTGTTATTTATTCATATTGGTTTATGCTTATTTCGTTTCAACCACTGGCTTCCAGCCCTCGGTTATGATGACAACTGGTTTAAACAAATTTAAATAAAAAAATTATGCAGTTACATATTTATAGTACCTGCAGTTTAGTTTAAATATTACGAAATTAATAAAGTATATAACAGAACTTCTTACCAATTGAATTTCCATTTTTTTAATGAAGTATTTGGCTGCTTGTGATAGCTTTGAAGCGATGAAAGTAGGTAATATGTGAGAAAATGTCTGAATACTCTTTATATATGTAACGTGAAAAGACAAAAATTGTGGCTAGTAATAAGGTGGGGAGTGTGTAATTAACGCATTAAGTATATTCTTAAATGTAGCAACTTGATTGATTTCGCACGCTAAAATAAATACGGAACATAAGTGACCTTTACTTCCAGGACCTTCGAATGCTTCTGCGAATATATTTATAGATCTCTCAAATAGACATTTAAAATATTGTTTTTCGCGTTTTACACTTATATCATAATATTTAATCACACATATATTTAAGGGTCACGAGTTAGGATTCCCTATAGCAAAAAAAAAATTAATAAAAAATAACTAACTAACTAACTAACTATCACGCCATTTCTCCGGAGGGGTAGGCAGAGAGGATGGATCGCCACACTGGCCTGTCCTGGCATACCTCTCGGGATTCCTCCACATTCATACATCGTACCATGCACGCACGTCGATTATTCAGACTTCGAATGTGGCCGCCTATTAGTAATTGATAAATTTGGTCATGCCATGTTTTCCTCGGTCGTCCTCGGCTTCTTTTCCCACTCACGCTGCTTGTGTACAATTTTTTAACCATTCTACTCTCATCCATTCGTTCCATATGTCCGAACCATCTCAGGGGTCCTTTTTTAATTTTATTCATGATGCAGTCATCTGCCTTACATTTCTTTCGAATAAAATACTTAGGTATATTAAGTTTGTTTATCACTACTTGTTTTCAAGTCTTGAACTGAAGTCTAGATCAATCATAACGAGAACAATGTGAACTTTCAAAGATAATAATAATAAATTTAACGTTTTTTTGGTTCTCCCGATGATTAAAGAATACTACATTTTAAAATGGTTCGTAAAAAAAAATCCAGTACGGTAAAACTTTTTTTTTTAATATGTGAATATTATATTATATTTTATATTATAATTTTAAACAAGTAAGAATAATTTATTCCGCAAAAAAAAAAAACACAATTCATATAAAAGTAAGATTTCTTACATATTTAAAATTTATTACTGCAAGAATTTCAGGTTCTTGCCGCAATTCTATGAAAGACACAAAACGTTTAAAAAATGAAAATATTTTCTGTAGTTAGCATATTAATTGTGTTAAAAAATACATATTTATGATTTCGGCTGAAAGAGAAACAATTTCCACCAAATCGGATAATATACAAGCTACATAAAAAATTCCCCACTCTTTCCACACTCTCGGTGGCTCGATATCACTATATAAGAAGTAAAATATTTTCATAAGACACCCCACATTCAGCTGACAGTTCTTGCAGTACCTACCTACTCTCGAAATTAAACATGAACATTCAATTGGTGAGTATCTTTTGATTGCAATAACTAATATTCTATTTTTGAACTTTGAAATGAAGTACTTGTAAAGAATAAACATTGTTCTGCAAACACAGCATATTCTTTCTCTGGATATCGAAATATCGAGTATTTTTAGGTAAGAGATGAAAATTACTATTAGCTTTTGTTTTATATAAAATCATTCCTTTGTAAGTCAGAATCTAATAATAATTACACGTATATTCATAATTTATTTTGTCCTGATAATTGTTAAAACCGATGGTTATTAATGTTTTTAAACAGTCTGTTACGATAAATTAATTTTTGTGCTAATAAAATGTAAACTTTGTTTTTGTATCACAAATGCATTTTATTTTACGCGACAGCTGTTTCATCAACCTATGTTGACATCATCAGGTGTTACAATGCTGATGTCAACATAGGTTAATGAAACAGCTATCGCGTAAAATAAAACACAATTGTGATACAAAAACAAAGTTATTTAATTTAACAGTTTAAAATGTTAAGGTATCATAGTATTTCGCCCACAACAATGGACTATTTAAAACTATATTAAATAAACAGTACAAATAAAAATTGTTTAACGATAATTTTGATTTTTTTTAAATAACTGTTTTTTTCACTGATCACCAAAAAGGGGTCAGTGGTTTAAAGAAAAAATAAGACAAAAACTAAGAAACTTTTGACCAAGTAATCTATGATTCAAGATATTTTGAATGAATGTAGGTACGTAGAAATAATCTCGAAATGTGTTTCATGGCAAAAGTGTAAAGCTATTCATCTTGTCCACATAACCCTTAGGGAATCATCGCTAAAGTCCGTTTCATATTTAAATATGGCATTTATAAAATTGCAGAAGAAGGCGAAAATTAATATCTCTTGTACATAGTAACCTACTTAAACATATTTCTTCCGTATCCTTGACCATAATATTTGAACTGGTAGGAAATGTGTACATGAAATTTCAACTTTTGCGCCCCGCTATTTCCGCGCCCCGGGCAGCGAAAAGTATTTCCGGAATTTTTATTCCATATTTGAAAAATAATTTCAAACAAAAAACAAATTGAGCAACGTTTTTTTTTTGACAAACGAGTAAAGCTTACATCCCTCTGATTAGGGGCTTTTGAATGTTGTTTAGTTCCGCAATCTGGCTACCCTTTCTGCCTTTCATTGCAAAAAATAATATCATTTATTTTGAATCACGAAATAAAAATAAAGCATTTTAAATTGTAGTAGGAAAATTTATTTAACCATTTAAACAAAATACAATATTCGTATATTATACGAATTTATTTACTAAAACGCATTTCAAATATTGTTTGTCGCGTATGAATCTGAAAAAAAAAAATTTGCAATAATATTGAAAGTTAATGTTAGTAATCAGTCTATATAAATTATAGGACAACAACAACAACAACAAAACATCACGTCGTTTCTCCGTAGGGGTAGGCTAGGCAGAGAGAATGGACCGCCACACTACTCTATCCTGACATACCTCTCTAGCTTCCTTCACATTCATACAGCGAGTCATACACGCACGTCGATTCTTCCGGCTTCTGACATGACCAACCATTAAAATTTGATTAATTTGGTCATGCCATGTTTTCCTCGATCTACCACGACCTCCGTTCTCCATTTACATCGTTGACTTATACTTTTTAAATCATTCTTTCTTCACCCTTGTGCTCCATATGTCCGAACCAACGCAGCGATCCTTTCATAATTTTGTTCATAACGTACACCACTTTTTATATACCACTGCATGACAAGAATGAATGTAGAGGAAGCGAGAGAAGTATGTCAGGACAGAACAGTGTGACGTTCCATTCTTTCTGCCCACCCCTCCGGGGAGACGGCGTGTTGGTTAGTTAGTTTTTTTTAGTTATATTCAGTTTCAGAAAATAAAGTATATTACTATGGAGCAGAGCATTGAAAAAACACTACCACATTTACAATGTATTGACTATTTTCCAGATCATCCTCGGTCTGCTGTGCCTGGCGTTGTTGGCGATGGCTGCCCCCTCGGAGGACACGGACCTGCTGGGGTCCCCGGCCTCCTCGCAGGGGGACAAGACCAAGCCCCAGGACCCCAACCCGCTGCTCCTGCTCCTGGGATTACTGGGGAAATAACTTTCACACAACTCCGTTTAAAAATTCATAATATCTAAGCCTTTTTACAAACTACAAATATGCACTGAAAATAAAACATTTTTAAAACAGCTAACAATGATTTATTATTTTATATCGATTGGAAGGTTTGTTTTTAAATTGAAATATAAGAAAAGCTGGAGAAAGATGCAATTTAATTACTGTTATTGTGAATGTTGTGAGATATTTAACAGATATTTAATAAACAAAAAATGCAGATGGGCTTAAAAAAGCAAAAAAAAAAAACAGTAAAATAAATACCGTTTTGGCAAAAAAAAAATGCATGTGATATATGTTTTTCAAATAAATTATTTGTTTATACTAACTAACTAACTAACTAACTAACCATCTAGGCAGAAAGAATGGACTGCCACACTTTTCTTTCCTGACATATTTCTCTCGCTTCCTCAACATTCATACATCGTGTCATGCACGCGCGTCGATTTCTCTAACTCCTCACATGGCTGACATTCAATATTTGATTTATTTGATCGTGCCACGTTTTCCCCGGTCTTCCTCTATTTCTGGTTCCATTTACATCATTAACATATAATATATATTTTTTTACCATTCTTTCTTCATTCATTCTTTCCATATGTCCTTTCATTATTTTGTTCATGAAACCATCATCAGATAATTTCGCATGCATACCTCATACATACAATTCACCAGGACTTGTAGTTCATTCTCGTTGTCTGCAAGTAGGACAGCGTCATCCGCATACAAGAGACAGCTTACTGAAACTACGCTCATTTTGGCACCTACATCCAACCCTTTCAGCTCTTTAATATAACGTAATTTGTTTTAAAACAAGAGAATACTTGAATACATATTTAGAATAGATGCCCATATTTTAATAAAAATTTAACACAGAATCGTCTCTTACAAACAAAACTATACCAAATTTATTTAGGGTTGTATATGAAATAAAAATAGTGGGGGTTGAAGTTTAACGATTCTATATATGTATAATTGTGTTAAAAGGTTCGAACAGAATTACATTCATATAATTGTTTTTTTTTTGTATGTTAAATTATTTTAAGTCCCTATATAATTAAAAAAGCAATTATGGGTGTGACTAATTTTCATAATGAAGCTGTACACTGTAAGGCTTTCAAGTAATTCTACGAATTTAAATATTTCATTTGACTTGTGTCCCGGCCAATAGTGTCTGGAAATACCTCCTTATTGTTGAAACCCAGAAACAAAAGTCGCATATTCTTAGAAGGGAATTATTTAAATTAGGATTAGGGAATATTTTTAATGAGTAAGCGTGCATTAATTGTTGATTGAAAATAATTTTAGTTGAGCTCTGTTTATTTCTAAAATTTCCATTGGAACAGGTGAGAGAATTTGTGTATTTAGGTAGCATGTTCACAGCAGATGCCCGAACGGATAGTGACGTGGAAAGAAGGGTTGGTGCGGGTAACAAAGTGATTGGAGCTTTAAAAATAGTTATTGGAAACAAGAATTTATCAATGAAAGCGAAAACGGCCATTCACAATGGAGTTCTGGTCCCAACCCTAATGTATGGAAGCGAAGCATGGAACTGGCAGAAGAAGGATGAGAGTAGAATAAATGCGGTAGAGATGAGGTCCCTAAGACGTATGTGTGGTAGAACGATATACGACAGAATCTCAAATGTTGATATAAGAAAGGAATGCAGAGCGGAAGAAGGTATTATGAACAAAATTATGAAAGGATCGCTGCGTTGGTTCGGACATATGGAACGCATGGATGGAGAAAGAATGGTTAAGAAAGTATACCTTAATGATGTAAATGGGGTACGAAGTCGAGGCAGACCGAGGAAAACATGGCATGACCAAATGAATCAAATTTTAAAGGTTGGTCATGTTAGAAGTCGGAGGAATCGACGTGCGTGTATGACTCGTTGTATGAATGTGGAGGAATCTAGACAGGTTTGCCAGGATAGAGTAGTGTGGCGGTCCATTCTCTCTGCCTACCCCTGCGGGAAAACGGCGTGATGGTTTGTTGTTGTTGTTGTCCAATTTATCTAATTTATGGGCTTTCCATATACAGCCCAAAGGCCAGAAATTCAATTTTAAGACACAAACATCAATGAATTTAAACTTAATATACTTAAAAAGATTTTTTACAATTTAATTTTTATTTTCATTATTTACAATGAACTTCTACCATGAAATTTCAAATAAAAATATTATTTTTTTAATTCCAATAATGGAAATACGAATCACAGTTTTTAAAGTTACATTGTGATTTTGGCAATCAATGATCCACCTCCTCGACTTTGGTCTCCCCTGGAAACTATGCGAAATGTTAGAGATCGAGTGTGAATAACCTCGGTGGATAATATTGATGCATAGACTAAGATGGAAGGACACCTCGCCAACCCGTCTGGCAAGCGTGGCGTTGTAATGCTAACCATCCCCGTATGACATGTCATACAGGCCTATTTCTAGCAGTGGACGACAACGGTTGTTAAAGAAGAAGAAGAAATACTTTGGTATCAATTGACGATTAATCTCCAATACGGCAATTAAGATTTACTAGTATAGTGGTGTTTTGGAGTGTAGAGTAAATAATAACGACTGTTCTACACAATCTTCATGTCAAACTCAATACAGAAATAATCGCAGTATTTATTATTTGCTACTCCAATATTTGCGAGTGCGAGAGCATAATATATAAATAATAAACTAATATGAACTGTTTTTTAAATGTTTTATTTTCAGTGCATACTGCAAAATTTGTGGTTTGTAAAAATGATTAGAAATTAAGAATATTTAAATGGAGCAGTGAAGTAGTTATTTCCCCAGTAATCCCAGGAGCAGGAGCAGCGGGTTGGGGTCATGGGGCTTGGTCTTGTCCCCCTGCGAGGAGGCCGGGGACCCCAGCAGGTCCGTGTCCTCCGAGGGGGCGGCCATCGTCAGCAGCGCCAGGCACAGCAGGCCTAGTATTATCTGGAAAAATAATTAAATAATAATGATTGTGGTATTATTTATTACAGTCTGTGAAACCGGTCGCTTTCGAAATAAAGACAACAAGTAAAAGTTGTGAATTAAAAGAAATCGTTTTATTACATTTAATTAATATAAAATGAGCTTCCATCAAGAGATTTTAATAAAAAAACATTTGAATCTTTTTCGCTATCCGATGTTACATCAGGTGTTACAAACAACTAACGCGACAATTTCAAAAGTAGTATTAGGTCCTTACATATGAAATTGGCGTTTTGTATGGGAGGAACATAAAGTTGATTTTTTTTAAATATAATATATTTATTTAATCAAAGTATGTACCATTGCTATCTATGCACTTTGGCCCAAGTAACTTTTTTGGAGTCAATTTTCGCTTGGGGCATGGTTTGGCTGGTTCGGCAGGGTTCAGTCATTGTGATGAGCGCTTCCGATTATCATACAGGATCCACTTTTCATCACAGGTAATGATTCGATTCAAAATTCCTTCATTATTGTGCCGGTTGAGTAATGCAACGCAGCAGTCAACGCGCGTTTGTTGATTTGCTTCACTCAATTCGTGAGGTACCCACCTTTCAAGCTTTTTTCACCTTCCCAATTTGCTTCAAGTGGATTAAAACAGTTTTATCACTAACACCGCAGCCTGCAGCTAACTCGGACGTGGTTTGCGATGGATCCGCTTCCACAATAGCCTTCAATTCTTCATTATCAACTTTGGTCTCCGGCCGTCCACGGGGCTTGTTCTGCAGGTCGAAATTTCCAGAACGAAAACGTTGGAAACAAAAACGCACTGTGTTTTCTTTTGCGGCACCGTCGCCATACACATCATTAATCCTTCGAGCCGTTTCTGCAGCACTGGTGCCACGGTGGAACTCGTACGCGTAAATAACGCGATATTTCAAGTTTTCCATTTTGTAAACTGAGTGACGCAAAGAAAAATAGCAACGAGGGAAAAACAAATGAATTATAATTTTCAAAACAAAAATACTTGAGTAAATAGCTGTATAAATTTGAATTTGAATTTCCTAACCAAAGTGAAGATATTTGAGATTAAAGTTGCCAGTACGGCAAAACGCCAATTTCATATGTAAGGACCTAATATAATCAATTGTGATATTCTAAAACAGTGTTCTTATTTACACAGTTAATAATGTTGAAATATCAAGGTGTTTCCGCCAAAACAATGGATTATCAAAATTTTTAAAGATTAATTTTATCTCAATAGAGACGAAGATGTAAATTGTTTTTTTTTTTTGGAAACAGAATATGACCTGTCATTGGTTGGGTTAAGCCATCGCTTTATGTTAACAACATTCCCCATTCCGCCCTTCTTACGACCACAACGTCTGACAAAATTTTGAAAGATGTATATATGCTACTGTGTTAAGAACACTTCAAATTTTTTAAGGTCAATCTACACTAGCGCCATCTATTAAGATTAAATGTCGTAAAACACGTGGTAATCGTAAGAAGTGCGGAATGGGGAATGTTGTTAACATAAAGCGATCGCTTTACCCAACTAATGACAGGTCATAAGTCCTGTAAACGCCTCGACTACCATAATTTGTTTCGAAAAAAAAAAACAATTTACATCTTCGTCTCTATTGAGAAACCATGAATCCTTAAAAATGATTAACCCGCAATGGGTAAAATCCAGTATTTGTATACATTAAAAAATAACAGATTATTTAAGTGTTTTTAATAACATTCGAATAATAAAAGCAAAATTGTAGTAAATGAGTTCGGCTTACCAACTGAATATTCATTTTAAATTTTATAAGTCGGTGTCTACTGCTTTAGTAAGTAACTTTTTTATGAATGATGTTAAGAATCACTACTCATTATATAGTCATAATTTGTCAATTTCATAATATTGCGAGTGGGGAGTGTTTGGCAAATATATTATTAAATCGAGGGACCTTCTGACTTGTATCGCCGTTCACACATATAATATAAATATAAATATGGGAAGTAAACTTCCTCAAAGGAAATTCGCCAATGAAATAATAAATTATTAACCTAGAAAAACACAAATAAAGTTTTATATTGTCATTGTAAAATATGGAACTAAATTTCTAACATTGTTTTCACCGTTAACCCTGAATATATATTTTTTATTGATGGTTGTGGTTATTATGTAAACTCATTCAACTTCTTAAACTAACTAACCATCACTACTACCTAACCATCACGCCGTCTCCCCGAAAGGGTAGGCAGAAAAAATGAACTGCCACATTTTTTTTTACGAATACAACAGGTCGCTTGAACCCAATTACAGTATACAATTTGTTTAAGCTGATATATTGATTCTCGTGACATGTGACAGGTAGCCAATCTATCGCCATTTTATTGTCACGAGAATACTACGCCAGACCAAAGACAGTGTGACAATCACACTGCCATCGCCGGGAATCGAACCCAGAACCTTCGGAATGGGAATCAGAGTTCTTACCACTCTGCCACGAAGGTCGTTCTTTCCTGACATATTTCTCTCGCTTTCTCAACATTCAGACATCGTGTCATGCACGCGCGTCAATTTCTCTGACTCCTCATGTGGCCGACATTCAATATTTGATATTGTTATTCTCCAATAAAGTATACACAATTTAGAAGGGGCTTTGAATAACTAGTTGAAAATGCAGACTCAGACCCAAAAACATGTAAATCTTTTGGTGTTGTTATTGATACAATAGGGTTTGAATAAAGAAAGGGCGGTAGAAAACAGACAGAACCCGTAAATTGATTCTAATGACGTGGGTCCTCTTCATAAGGTTTGAGAATAATACAAACATATTTAAACCTGAATTAAATACGGACGAATGCAATTTTTTTTTTACTATCAGCTATTCAATTTAAACTTGGCTCCCTTCTTTCCAGATAGTGATAATTGTCCCACAGAATATTCTACCTTCCTGGCAGAGTGACAACAACTATGACTGCTATACGGAAGATCCCGGGTTCGATTCCCGGCGATGGCAGTATGATTCTCACACTGTCTTTGGTTTGGTGTAGAATTTACGTGACAACAAAATGGCGATAGATTACCTATCACATGTCACGAGAATAAATATAATAGCTACACCCATTACATCGATTTGGTTCGTGCTGTAATGACTGAAAGAGCTTTTCCAAAAAAATATCGAATTATTATTATTATTCGGAAATTCGTCGATCACGATATCTTCAAATATCGACAAATTGTTAGATACTCTTGAGATAAATTTTCAAATGCAATTAGTATAATATAATATTTAATTTTTGTTTTTGACACTTAGAACATTTTAAATTTTATGTCATATTTTAAGAAGAAAAAAAATATTATATGTAAACGATGTAAATGGAACTAGAAATTTAGGAAGACCGGGGAAAAAATGGCACGATCAAATAAATCAAATATTGAAGTGAGTCAGAGAAATCGACGCGTGCATGACACGATGTATGAATGTTGAGGAAGCGAGAGAAATATGCCAGGAATGAAAAGTGTGGCAGTCCATTCTTTCTGCCTAACCCTTCGGGGAGACGGCGTGATAATTAGTTAGTTTTTCTAGTTTTTTATCATATTTTAATTCTATATTTGCAAAACTTGTTTATTTATTATACAATTCCTAGTTTATATCCTGTGTTTGGGTTAGCACGTATAAGTGTTTACGAATCCCGAAGGTCCAATTAATATAACACACTCGCCACATGAACAAACCCCCCACTTTTAATTGTATAGTAATAATCGCTATAAAATCTACTGATTTTCCATCTCACATCACACATTCAACTGGCATTTCTCGCAGTACTTACCCACACATCAATATCAACATGAATATTCAATTGGTGAGTATCTTTGGAATTTATTTAATAATATTCTAATTTTAAACATTAAAATACAGTACATATACAATAATATAAACATAGTCACACCATCAAAGATAAATCTATTTTATAAGCTATCACATCTCGATAACCATTTATTTAAATTAATCAGGGGATATTTCGAGAACTCGGCCGTGCTAGAGGGTGTTGGTATTTTTGTCCCTGATATATTTCTCCGACAGCGACAGCACAGATTGTTTAACCTACCGGCCACCAAAACCAATCTGCCTCTGGTGACACCGGTGGGAAGAGCAATTGGTTTGCTGAACGCGGTCTCCTCGGAGATCGACGTCTTTCACATTAGTGAAGGTACGTTCAGGAGACAAATACTCTTGACTTTAAAAAGTATATTGTCTGTCTAATGTTCAACCATATCTAATGCGTTCCTGGTACTATGTTGTATTTTTATAATATTTTACCTGTACTCAATAGATGCCTTAAACATTTTGCAGTTTGTAATGTCTTTTGAGTTAATAAACTGATTTGATTTGATTTGATCTTACGGTTTTAAACATTAAGATAATATAATACATCATTATTATTTTTTTAATACAAGGTAAAAAAAAAATGGTGATGCCAGTAGGAAGAGCAATTCGGACGTTGAATCTAATCGTCTTGGATTTGGACATTTTAAGTGTCAGTGAGGAAGTGTTCATAAAAAAAATATTACAAATTCTGGAAAGAGTACTGCCTCGCTGACGTCGACAAATTTGGGTTCCTTCTGATATGTATGAATTTTTGGTTTCATGTCGTTGTTTTATCTTTGTTACACCGTTTTCTGTCCAAATGAGTCGCCTAAATGTTTTTCGTTTGTTATATCTCATTTGTGTATTAAATTATTGTTTTTTATGCTCACTGAATTTTTTTTTAAATTCGTAAAAAAAAAAAACAGAAAAACATTAAATTATTTGTATTAGATGGAATTTTAAATTTAGAAACATAGACAAGATCAATAACTTTTGTAAAATTATGAAAATGGCGTTTTTTAAAATGTCTCCAATTAGAAGAAAGTAAATCGCGTTAGCTTGTATAGAATAGCAATATTCGCTGTATTAACCGCCTTACCTTTGGGCTATTTTCCGAGAAACGTGCAAAAGAGCAGGTTTTTTATTAATGAAATTTAATTACATATTAATTAAATTTTTTTTAATTACGAAACGCCCAATACTCGGCCGCACACTTCGCCTGCTCCTTGCAAAACTATCATATTTATGAAAACTTGTACTCAAGTGTTGTTGGCACACGCGCGTATCCCTAACAGTTTGTACATTTTAGGTACATTACTTTTTCTCAAGCGCGTGCGTGATACGGGATAGCGCAGAATGATACAGTCACAGTGAACGTATCACGTACGTTCAAATACGTAGGGTGGTTAATAACTGACTGTTTTTTAGGTCAACTGCTCTCTTTTACTGACCACTAAAAAAGAAAATCAGTGGTTTAAATATAAAATAGAGCAGATTATGGTAAAATGCTATAACTTTCAAAATGTATTGACTTTTTCCCAGATAATCCTCGGTCTGCTGTGCCTGGCGCTGCTGGCGATGGCGGCCCCCTCGGAGGACACGGACCTGCTGGGGTCCCCGGCCTCCTCGCAGGGGGACAAGACCAAGCCCCAGGACCCCAACCCGCTGCTCCTGCTCCTGGGATTACTGGGGAAATAACTTTCACACAACACCTTCAGCATTATTACTCTCTTAAGCCTTTTTGTATTCTACACTTTATCTTCTACATACATAGAAAATAAACGTTATTAAATCAGTAAGCAGTATTTTTTTTCTATATTCACCATAACTTTGTGTTGCAGATTCATTGAACAAAGTTTGTTTATTTGTAAACAACACTTCATTAATAAAATGTTGTTTTCAAAGAAATAAACATTGTTCAGTTATTTATTTATTTATTATATATTAACAAATCATTGAATTATGAGTAGGATGATCATGTATCACTTTGTATATACTCTTGTCATCCGTGCCAACGACGCTATTGATTTTTTTCATAATACCTTCCTTTTTACTCACACAACACCTTAATATAATAATTATTATTCAGGTATATGATATAAACCTTTTTACATACTATAAATTTCGTACAGTTTTCAATGAAAATAAACACTCTTAAACATTTATTTATTTTTATTTAATACCGATGTTGAATAAGATATGAAAAATTTCGTGGAATAGAAACTTATATAGGCACTCATGGTGTAATTTTCCACGTAAATTTAATTCGAACACTGGTCTATTATAATGACAAATTTACCAAAAATAGTAAAAATTATCATTTTCCTCTTTCTCTTTTTTTCTTGTACATAACAGTTTTTTGTACAGTTTTTTGTACAGTTTTTTGTACTGTGTACATTTTTTTACCCATTGATTCTCACGATAGTGATAGGTAGCTTGGCTTTCGTCTTTTAATTTGTCACCAGAATTATATTATATCAGTCAAAACACATCATGCGAATTTTTTTCACACTTTCATCACCGGGAATCGAATCTAGGACCTTGGGTATGGCAGTCATAGTTTTGCCACTCTGCCATATTTTATCCAGTTTAGAGCGTTATCCAGTTAAAATCAAGGAAATTTGATAATGACCTAGAAGGCGAAATTCGTACTTTCATAAACTTTAATGTGAAATAAACGAAGTCTTTCGTTTTAAATAATTGAGATGTCTTATAGATACATTTGATCAAGTAGCAATACATCTTAATTGAATGATTATTATTTATTGTTTCTTGAACAATGATGTAAAACTCCATATTAAATAATTAATACGGATGAAAACGTCAGTTTTCTAGAAATTTTTATTTTATTTTATGGGAATGACATGTTTCGCCCTTCTAAGGCATTATCAAATGTGACGAAACTTCAACTCGTTGCAGTTTATATACACTAGTAAATGGAGCAGAATATGGTAATTAACGAAAATTGATGTGACTTTATACATTTTTAATAAATAATGATTTGGGTAGGTCCAGAAATATTGAAAAGTATTTCTTGGAACTCGTTAAGAAATTTTATGACAATGGTTACATAGTTAGAGGATACTAAATGATATTATGTAAATAAAAAATATGCAAGTATATAAACTGCAACGAATTGAGGTTTCGTCACATTTGATAATGCTTTAGAAGGGCGAAACACGTCATTCCCATAAAATATAATAAAACTTCTAGAAAACTGACGTTTTCATTCGTAATAATTATCGAATGATTATTGTTTGCATAGTCAATTGTTTCATCTTACTAATTTTATGCAAAGTCGAAGGATAGTTGAGGAAACGTTTTCTGCTGTTTTCAGATAATTTTGTATTGGATACAGGCAATTGACCTCCAGGAAACCAACCCAAAGGGTGGCGAGAAAGCTGGACATCTATGTACATCCCAAGAAGGGCTCCGAGATATAATAGGACAGAGTCCTAAATAAAGCAGAAAGAAAAGAAGACGAAGAAGTGTATTCTTTTGTATACTACAGCTCATTTGAACCTAATTACTGTACACAATTAGTTTTTTCAATTTAATTCTCATGACATATGATAGGTAGCTTATCTATCACCATTTTATTGTCACGGTAATTTTACACCAGACCAAAAACAGTGTGACAATCACACTGCCATCGTCGGGAATCGAACCCAGGACCTTCGGTGTGGCAGTCATGATTCTTACCACTCTGCCACAAATGTCGTCATAGGTTTGTAGGTTTAAATAATATAAATAAAATATTGTGGTTTTTATATATAAAATTGTTAATTTATTTTTTCGATGGATACTTTTTTTTCATATATTTTAATTATAAATATGCATTATATCATCCGAATAGTGCTCCAAGGAACAAAAGGAGAGAATTAACGTCCTGTGGCTTGGTTTTATCTCCTGAAGGAGGTGACTGCAGTCCTGGGAGAGCTGCCTCCTCAGATGGGGCTGCCATCGCCATCAGCGCTAAACACAGCAGACCGAGGATAATCTGCAAAAAAACAAAGTCATCATTTACTATTATTATTATTAATAAACGTGGTACGATCAAATCAATCAAATATTAAATGTCGGTCACGTGAGAAGTCGGAGAAATCGACGTGCGTGCATGACACGATGTATGAATGTAGAGGAACAGAGAGGAGTATGTCAGGACAGAACAATGTGGTGGTTCGTTCATTCTGCCTATCCCTCCGGGGAGACGGTGTGATGGTCAGCTAGTTAGTTATTATTCTTATTATTATTATTGCAAATTACAGGCAATTAATTACTGAAAGTCGACCATTTCGAAGTCGGAACAATCGACGAGGCGCGAGAGTTATGTCGGGATAGAACAATGTGGCGGTCTATCCTCAATCCCTACCCCTCCGGAGAAAGGGCGTGAAGGTTAGGTAGTTATTATTAAATATCGAATAAAACATTAACATTTTAATATAACACAGTTAATTAAAAATTACCGACCCTTATGTATTGAAGTGAAGCTGAAGTACTGGCGAAAGAAGAGTTAATGCAGTAGAATGAGATCTCTTAGATGAATGTGTTGTAAATTTGTATATAATGAATATTTGATAATGCATTGGTCAAACTTCTAGATAATAGACGTTTTGATTCTTATTTTATTATTTATTATCATTTGCATTCGTACATTTTAATATTGAATCTGATACAAATGTACCGTAGAATAATACAATGTTAATAATAATATTTTTGAAGCCGATCGAAATTATTTAGAGATGACTGCTATTCAGAGTAATAAAAAACAGGAATACTAAAATTCCATCGCCTCCTTTAATATGTACCTATTAAAATATGGCGAATTTATAATGAATTAAAACACAAAAAAACAGTATTTTCAACGTCACGGTATTTGATTATTAAAATTTTAAACCTACGTCGAGACCGCCACCGTGGTCCTGAACACACCTCAACGCTTTCCATTTACCTCTGGAAATCTGGAAATATCTAACGTCCACTGGGGGCGGTACCGCCCCCGTTAGGAACTAATGCTATAGACGTATAGATTATTTTATTTACTAGTGCTCTACAAGAATTTATATTATTGTTTTATTTTGAGAGTCGTTAAAATAAAGTTTTAATTGAACAATTCAGCACACTTTGATAATCAAATCAGTTTATTTTCTCAAAAGATATTAAAAACAAAATAAAAGTTTAATGCATCAATAGATGCATTAAACTTTTATTTTACCAGGGAATTATACAATACCCGAAGTACCTGATTGTTTCGAAAATATCTTGGCATTCCTAAAATCAAATCCAAACATTTTAATGGAACTATTACATAGAGCAACTATGTGAAGATTGAATAATAATTGAGCATCGAACTGAACACCAATATCTCTGTAGAACTCTGGACTCTCTGAACATCAATAGATGCATTAAACTTTTATTTTACCAGGGAATCATACAATACCCGAAGTACCTGATTGTTTCGAAAATATCTTGGCATTCCTAAAATCATTTTTTCATTTTATTACATAGAGCAACTATGTGAAGATTGAACAATAATTGAGCATCGAACTGAACACCAATATCTCTGGAAGTAGAAGCTCTTTCAAGCTGTACCCCATCCATAAGATAACGAAAGAATAATATGTTTGATGCTCGTGTGTATGATATAACAAAGCACTTGGAGACGTTGAAGAATAATTTGTTACGTTTACTCCATTGGGTTAGGCTTTGAATGTCACATTGAAGTTTCAAGCAATCTGAGGGAGTCTCTATTTCAGAGAACATGTCCCGTAAATGACCATTTCTATTTATAAAGATAAAATGTGTGCTTTTGAGTTGATAATATGTTAATTTTGAAAAAGAACTCACCAGTTGAATCTTCATTTTCCTTGTAGTTAGCAACTTTTTATTTTCGGAGTAAACTATTGAAAGTGATATGTTAGTTGCAATGTGTGAGCTTCTTATATACTCGTACCTGGACCTTTCTGGACATAGTTTTGTAACGATAAGTGGGAGGTATTTATCTAGTGTGTAACAAGTATAATTGTATTCGTATTCAGCTTAAAGATGTTATGTGCTTACTTCTTTCGTAAATTTCACACTGTAAAGTTAATAATAGAAGACAAACAAGAACGTCGGTAAGAACAAGGAAAATGTTGACTGCAGAACACCACAATTATATATTATGAGATTTTACTTTCTTGGTAGGTAGCATATAATAAAATATTTGTCAAAAAAATCTCAGTTTTCCAAGAATGTAGACCACAAAAATTTAATAGTCAATTGTTTTGGCCGAAACACTATGATACATTAACATTATAAACTATTATATTAAATTAAACTTGTTTGTTTTATGTGTCACAATTGTATTTTATTTTACGCGGCAGCTGTTTCGTCAACCTATGTTGACATTATCAGGTGTGACAAATGATGATGTCAACATAGGTTAACGAAACAGCTGTCGCGTAAAATAAAATACAATTGTGATACATAAAACAATTTTTGTTATTATTTAACAGTTCACAATAATTTAGATTCATTAATTTGAATTGATTTTTTTATATACTTTGTATACAACCCTCACATTTATTAAAATATCAAACATGTTTCAGAGTAACCAGCCCAAGGGTCATCAATTTTTTTAGCTATTATATTGGTTCTTATGACATGTGATAGGTAGCCAATCTATCGCCATTTTATTGTAGCGTGAATTCTACACCAGACCAAAGATAGTGTGACAATCAAACTGCCATCGCCGGGAATCGAACCAGGGACCTTCGGAATGGAAGTCAGAGCTCTTACCTATACGCTATATAAATCATCATCATCATCATCATCATCATCATCATCATCATCATCATCATCATCATTACCACTCTGCCACGAAGGCCGTTGTTTAAAACCCGTTTTACATTTTTTCCATAGTTGAACATAATGTTATAACCACATTACGATAATAATTACTTTGACACGTACGTTTTATTTTCTGTTATTTCTCAATTTCACACATCTTTGTTGAACACAGTTATGAACCTGTGTCGTAGTTTCTAAATAATATGTTTCATATGCTGATACAGAGGTTCCCAATCTTTTTCGGTTTACGGCTCCCTTAAAACATCAGATTTTCCCGTGGCTCCCTTAATACATCAGATTTTATTTTTAAATTTGGGCCTTCTTGAGAAATTGGAAAACTTAACTTTTTAAAAGCAATTATTCATTTAACAGCGAAAAATTAAAAACGGATACTATTATCCTTGTGATAATATAAAATATCTTATTTCAAATGTTTCGGTAATATCCATATTGAGACTGGACAACCACCATGGCCTTGATTGCAGCGGCTGGTCGTGGTGCAAATGCATTCAATAAGGGTTCGACACGTAGTTGAAGTGCACGTTAATGTGGTTAGGTTAGTTAAAAGTAAATTATTTCCAATAAATTTAAAATTCCAACAAATTGTTTAATTGAACATTTCCCGGCGCCCTTATGATGACTCCGCGGCTCCCCAAAGAGCCGCGGCTCACACTTTGGGAATCACTGTGCTAATACGAGTATAGCTTTGCACGTGATGACGCAAAATGATCTTCACGTACTGATGACGATCTTTATGAATTGATTGATGTTGATAATGAAAAATGATCTTTGTATCCTTTATAACTTTAAGCCGTTCTCTGGACCATGGCAGGCGAAAAACCAATTAGAGAACAACTAGACGCAAATGGCAGTGGATCGGTCACACTCTGAGACGGAACCCAGCCTGCATCGCTCAGGGCACACTAGACTGGTCCTCTATGGGGGGAAAGAGGAAGCGAGGCAGACCTCCACCTGGAGAAGAGCCCTGCAGGACGAGGTTAAGGCAGCAGGCCTTACTTGGGATGATGCTAGGAATCAGGCATGCGATAGAGCCGGGTGGAAAAGGTTCCTTGAGGCCCTATACACCACGGAGGTGTACCAGGACAAAAAGAAGAAGAAGAAGAACAATGATGTATAACTCCATATTACATAATTAATACAAATGAAAACGTCTGTTTTCTAAAAGTTTTATTATAATTTAATGGAATGATATGTGACGCATTGTTAGGGCAATATTAAATATCATTGTATTTATTTTATATTCGCCTTTATTCTGTGTTGTAGATTCATATTTGAATAAATATAGCTACACATTGTATTTTTTCATGACTTTTCACAGAAATATTTCAGTTGTGACCCGACCCTTTTCAATGTCGCTTAATTTAACTGCAAGTAACTTAATTTAGTTTCTGTTTGTTATTTAATTGAACTTTTAAGCTTAATTGAACTTTTGTTACTCAATTTAATTTTTGAGTTTTACTTATCTCTTCTTCTTCTTCTTTTTCCTAGCCTTTCCTCCATTGCTGGATGAAGGCCCCTTCTATCTGTCTCCATTTTTCTCTATCCTGTGCCGCTTCAATCCATTTTTTCCCGGCGACCACAACAATATCGTCGGCTCGTACTTAACTGCAATGTAAACTTTTGTATATTGAAAAAAGTTGTGTCACAACCGAAACATGTTTTTGAAAAGTATAATAAAGTGTTGTTAAATTACGAAGTGTAGCTATTTTTATTCAAATCATTTAATGTATTTATATCAAAACACATAGTATTATTTATTGCATTCCCATGAGATGAATGAGAAAAAAGGAAAAAAAGGAATGTAAAGCGAAAGAAGGTATTACGAACCAAATTATGAAAGGATCGCTGTGTTGGTTCGGACATATAATGCGCATGGGTGAAGAAAAAATGTTTTAAAAATTACACGTTAACGATGTAAATGGAGTAGGTACGGAGTCGAGGTAGACCGAGGAAAACATTGCATGACCAAATTAATCAAATTTTCCAGGTTAGTCATGATAGAAGCCGGAAGAATCGACGTGCGTGTCTGACTCGCTGTGTGAATGTGGAGGAAGCTAGAGAAGTATGTCAGGATAGAGTAGTGTGGCGGTCCATTCTCTCTGCCTACTCCTGCGGGGAAATGGCGTGATGGTTTGTTGTTGTTGTTGTTGCCCATGAGATACCTAATATAAATCATTAATAATTTGATAATGCACTAGCAAGACAAATCGTGTAACCTCTATAATATAATAAAATAATATTTGTAGGGTAGCGACCACGTTGAGATCTCATTTCTACTTTCATCCATCTTTTACCAGTTCCATGCTTCGCTACCATACATTGAGGATGTATATAGGTATGTATAAAGATCACATTTTGTTGAAAATAGTTTGCTGTATCAAAATAAATATTTATAAAATTCTAATAATGGAATTCTGCTACCATTTAGATAATAAATTTATGCTGCTATAATAAATTCTCGTTAGATTGAATTAATTAAGTTTTTGCCTTAGTCAATCACACAACACGCTATTTTATTGTAGTAGCCATAATAAAATAAACTTCTAGAATAGCGGTTACTAGTGACATCTTTTGATGGATAGCAAAATTAATATCTTAAACACGTTATAACTTAAAGATGTTTTTTTATATCTCATTCTATTTTGGTTTTAACAATAGATAGCCATAGAAATAAATATTATCGCCTAGGTAGATGTTCTACAATTATCATAGTTTATAGAATATAGTATAATTTAGTAGGAATACATGTTCCAAATTTGTGACAATGAAGGAGATTGCATTATAAATGATTTAATTAGTATTTATCGATACAATTTGACAATTAATATAATAACATATGTTTTTTAGACATCTGTGATCTCACAATGGTTTAGGTACACAAAATACGATTTAATATACCTATTTTTTTATAGTTTCTACCTGGTGTATTGAATGTAGAGCTGGAATTTCACTGTAGAAGCATCTAGTTACTATGAAAAAGTTATTGAAGAATATAGTTTCTAGATGCCTATATTTAATTTATAATAGGTTATTCTAAAATTAATTTAAATGTAATTATCAATTTAATTTAATCAATTTAAATTTAGTAAATCTAGAATACAGATTCCTCAAGTGTATATTTCCAAAATATATGCTAATCCATGTCAATAAGAAACAATGGAGGTCCTAGGGATTAAAATAGGGATAAACATTTGCATCTAGTCCATTTATGATATAATACAACTAAAACAGAGTTTATACCTACATACTGCCTATTATAAAAAAAATACTAATTCTGAATTTCATAAATCTGTTTAAGTATCTGCTTTGTAGTGTGCTTTGTTTATAATTAATACGAATGAAAACGTCTGTTTTCAAGAAGTTTTATTATATTTTTTGAGATGACAAATTTTGCCTTGCTAATCCATTATAAAATGACAATTCATTTAATCTAATTCTTCTTCTTCTTTTACTAGATCTGACGATCTGTGACACAGAAATCATGTCTCCTGGGATGATGAGGTCTAGCTGTCCCTCCATCTCTTAGGCGGTTTTTCAGGTGGGCGGTGTCCGGAGGGGATTTCGTAAGCGGCTGTATATAAGAGTCTGTCAATATCCATTCTGGCTCTATGGTCCCTCCAGTATCTTCTTCTGGATCTACTCCAACGAAAGATTATTATTCTATATTCCGCAAGTCGGCGACCGACGACCTTATTGGCAGAGTGGTAAGAGCTTTGACTGTCATACCGGTGGTCCCGGGTTCGATTCCTGGCGATGGCAGTGTGATTGTCACACTGACTTTGGTTTGATGTAGAATTCGCGTGACAATAAAATGGCGATAGATTAGCTACCTATCATATGTCACGAGAATCAATATAATAGCTAAAAACAAATTGTACCTATAGAGTAATGGGTTCAAACGACCTGTTGTATGCAAAAAAAAGTTTTCTTATGTCTGCGCTACTGACTTGGAGAGTGTAATGGATCTTAGGACCTTCATCTCAGATGTTCTTACATTACATTTGATAATGTCTTGGCAAGGTGAAACACGTCATTTCAATAAACTATTATGAAACATCTAGAATACAATTTTTTCATTCGAATTAATTATTTAATATTGAGTTTTACACCATTGTTCAACAAACATTTAACATGCTTTGCTGTGGTCAGTTTATTTCTAAATGTATTTCATCTATACAAGAAAGCCACATTAATGAGAGCTGTGTCGTCAGTTGTAAAAATACATTTCAAATTAATAGATTTAGTAAATTTAAATATATTTAAAAAAATCGGTTAATAGTATCCGTGTGCAAATGTTTTTTGGGTGCCTCTGTTCTAGAAGCAATTCATATTTGAGGACGTTTATCCGACGAGAGTTCCAAGAAGGAAAAATAGTTTATGTAGGAGAAGAGATTGTCCATCTTGAGGTCTGCCAGAGTCCTGTTCACCTAGTTCGGGTCCGGGCAGAGTGTCAGCCGAGGGAGCCGCCATGGCGATTGATGCCAGGCAGAAGAAGATGCAAATGTATGTTACCTGTAGAACAATTAATCAAACAACATATTTTAAGATACAGAAAAATTACATCACATCCATCTTTCGTCTGAGAGATATAATATGATGATATCCGTCGCAAAAGCAAAATGTCTAACAATATCCAGACAGCCTCTTAGATCCAAATTGGTTGTAGAAGATAAACCCATAGAACAGGTCACGAAGTTCAGATATCTGGCTGTGAAGATATCTAGTTGCAGCGAACTATATAATGAAGTTAAAAAAACAGACTGATAAAGCTTCAGTTATCTCCGGATGTCTAAGGGACACTGTCTGGGTCTATAAGCATATGCTAGTGGAAAGCAAAGTTAGAATTTAAAACATGCATCAGGCACATAATGACATACGGAATCGAAGCAGCTCGCATCAAAGCTCTTAAGAGAAGTAGAAATGAGAACATTGCGACCTATTGTGGGGAGGATACCCATGAAGATATTCGCAAATCCCGCAAAATTGAAGACATAGTGAGTTGAAGTAAACATAGAAAACGATTCTGGAGGGACCACATCGATAGAATGAATCCAGCAAGAATCCCTAATATCGTGATTCACGAGACTCCAGAAAGGCCTCGACCACCAGGACAACCACCAAAGAGACGGAGAGAAGGCTGGTCGTCTTCGTCACAGGAAAAAAGTTGATAACCTGGATAAACAGATCACAAGATCTACAAACAGAAGAAGAAGGAGAAGAAAAATCACACAAATTCAAATCGTGTTTTTAAACGAAAAAATTATCTCCCAAGTAGATAATGATAGATAGTAGATGATATCATCTCACTGATGAAGAATGTAAAGAGAACTAGAAGACTAGCAAAATGGTAAAGCAGATCTTGGTGTCAAAACTGGTTCTTTCAAAGAAAGAATTATTTTATATATTCCAATATGACAAAAGTGAATTATATATTCCAAGATGATGCCAACATAGGTTGGCGAAACAGCTGTCGCGATAAACTCATTTAAATAAATCGTGATACGTAATAGTAACAGTGTTTTAAATTGAAATATTTTGTAATTATTTATTAATTTAAATATCTTAGTTTGTGTTATTTTAACTGCCAATAATTAATTTCTACTTTTTCGATTCTCGACATGGTACCTATATAACATAGTATTATCACTTTGTCTGCGGGTATATTTTCACGCTTATTAAAAAGAGTAGTTTGAAATTTAAATACAAATATAAAATTTAATTTTATCTACACTTAAAAACTTTCCTCTTCCCGAAGACAATGAGTTATCACGTATTAACGCTATTCGCTAAATTATCGAGTTAAACTTTATGAAAAAGGATCGAAATAATTTACAAGAGATGGAAAAATAGAGAAAGATATCGAAAAAAGGATGATGGGAACAAAATAAATTGTGCTCTCAAAGTCTTCATTGCAAATATAAATGTATCAACTAAAGCAAAGATGGCAATACATAATAGAGTTCTAGTGCCAATTCTTATGTATGGATGGCAAAAAAGGATGAAAGTAGGATAAATGCGGTAGAAATGAGATCATGGAGAAGAATGTGCGGGGAAAAGATATATGATAGAATACCGAATGACGAAATAAAGAAGAGATGGCATCATAAGTAAAATTAAAATTCACATGACAATCAAATGGCGATAGATTAGCTACCTATCATATGTCATTAGAATCAATATGATAGCAATACCTTTTCAATAGATTTGGCTCGCGCTGTAATGATGTAAAGAGCGTTTTACCAAAAAAAAAATTGTACGCATGTATTTTAATTAAGTGAGGGTATTATTAGTAATAGTTATAAAAAATAAATTAATAAATCCGCGTTTTATTTATGTGACGTCGTAATTTGAGGTCATTTAAAGGTAAAACGTATTATACCTATTGTATAGAATTAAGACAGGTACTATAATCGCGTGACCAAAATAAATGGCTACCGAATCGTAAAATTTCATATCGATCGCTCATTTGACCCAGACGTTGTTTAGTGCCTCAGTCCATAAAGAATTCTTTAGTATTGTAGTTCAATATTTTCTTAAGTTTTTAAATTATCTTTGCTAATATCAGAATCAGAAAATAGACTAAAATACATGCGGACGGATATATTTAACTAATTAACTAACTAACCATCAAGCCGTCTCTCCGGAGGGGTAGGCAGAAAGAATGGCCGACATTGTTCTGTCCTGACATACTTCTCTCGCTTCCTCTACGTTCATATATGTATCTTGTCATGCCCGCACGTCGATTTCTCCGACTTCTCACGTGACCGACATTTAATATTTGATTGAATTGATCGTGCCACGGTTTTCTCGGCCTTCCTCTATTTCTAGCTCCGTTCACGTCGTTTACATATACCTTCTTCACTATTCTGTCTTCACTAATTTTTTCCATGTGTCCAAACCATCTTAATGACCCTTTCATTATTTTATGAATAAAAGCGCTATTTTCAATTAAGGTTTTACACGGTCAATATTGGGAGAACGATATACCTACACTCGCATATGTCGAGAAAAAAAAACTGAAAAGTGGAAAAACAGTGTTTTATTTAATAAAAAAAACATTGTATAATTTAGTATGGTTAACCCTTTTTCTTCTTAAAGTGCCCTGTCAGGTCCTCCCGACGTTGGCGATCACTCTGGTAAACTCTTCCCTATCCTGTGCTGTCCGGAATAGCTCCTCCACAGTTCCGATTCCCGTCCATTCCCTCACATTGCGCAGCCAAGAGATCTGCACCTGACCCTTAATTTTATAAAATAAAGCTAACTAACTAACTAACTAACCATCACGCCATTTCCCGGGAGGGGTAGGCAGAGAGGATGGATAGCCACAATGCTCAGTCCTGGCATACCTCTCGAGCTTCCTCTACATTCATACATCGCACCATGAACGCACGTCGATTATTCCGATTTCGAATATGACCGCCTTTTAGTAATTGATTAATTTGGTCATGCCATGTTTTCCTCGGTCGTCCTCGGCTTCTTTTTCCACTCACGTTGTTTGTGTACAACTTTTTAACCATTGTACTCTCATCCATTCGTTCCATATGTCCAAACCACCTCAGGGATCCTTTTTTAATTTTATCCATGATGCAGTCATCTGCCATACATTTCTTTCTAATTTCATCGTTCGGTATTCTATCATACAACGTGTACCCGCACATTCTTTTTAGTGATATCATTTCTACGGCATCCTGCTTTCATCTTTCTTTTGCCAGCTCCAAGCTTCACTTCCATACATGACATTCCTCATCATAAAATAAAGCTTTGTATGGAAAATGATATTAAAAGTCTTACCAGTTTCATAATGAGTTCGCTCAACACAATTAACAAATGGTTGACGAGAGAATATGTTACCCTTTATATATAAGGACCAAAACGAAAACATTCCTTTTATTTTCCGAAGTAAATGTTACGACTTCCTTTACCTAATAATTTAAACAGGACCAAACAGTCAAAGTAAATAGGTTAACAGCTTTCACACCATAAAAATATTATGGAAAACGTGTTTAACGTGGATCAGGAATGTTTATATGGTACACCTGGATAGATATGTACTATATGATATTAATGTACTTAACATTTTATGTGCAATGAACGAGTTAACTCGCTTAAAATTTCCGCGATTGCAACGACTCACTCAATATTTAATAATGAAGAAAAACGTAATAAAAATATTTTATAATCTTTATATATATATAATTCTTTAATTATTCTGTACGGGCGTATGTAGTTGAGCTCCTCCTAAACGGCTGGACCGATTTTGATGATTTTTGTGTGTGTTTGAGTGGGTCCCTGGATTGTTTAGATTCACAATTGGACCCGGTAGGTGACCGTTAAAATCTTCTGTGTAGTTCATGAATAATTGACCTTCTGAGAATAATTCATAGTTATGTTTGTTTACCATAGATGGCGCTGATGTCAAATTCTGTGTTTAAGCATGCGCAAATCACTTGCGTTGTAGCGTGACGTAACTCAAAATCAAATGTCATTTAGTATATAGTTTAATGAAAACACGAACATCGAAAATACGTTTGCTGAACCAGCCAACAGCAGGCAAGATAACGTTCGGGCAGGACGTCTGTTGGGTCCGCTAGTACATATTATATATATTTACTTTTATTCCACTTGTTTTTCTAGTTTCAACCGGCAGCTTGCTTCCATCTTCTGGATCCTCCTGACATCACTCGACGATGGAAGCGACCTGCCGAAACCGGTCGAAAGTGAAAAAACAAATGGAATAAAACTAAGTAGGTATATTCCTATAACAATATACGAAACAAATAAAACAACTTATTTTTATTCATATTTAACTTCTACCAAGAATTTTGAATTAACAACATTAATAATATCGAGGAGTTTGGACGATCTTAAATATTGAACAGATTTGGATGATCTAAATGGGTCGGCAACCTTTTGTTGTGAAAGGGCCAAATATTTGACGTGGGTATTAGTGCGGGTCGCACTTGGTCACATGTCATTACAGTATAAACAAATATTTTAGTTTTAAAAATAAAACGCTTATTGTATATTTTTACGACATTTATTGATTTTGACTTAGAAGATTAGCATGCATTTTTGAGACGCGTAGTATTGCGTCTAAATGTGAATCCGATAACCAAAAACAGTGTTTATTTTTCGATAATTCGGAATTGAAAAAGTTATCTTATAATATTTTCCGTCACGTGTGTTGCGGTGACAATCTTGCGAGCCGAACCATGACGCCTCGCGGGCCGCATGCGCCCCTGGTTGCCTACCCATGATCTAAAATATTGAATACATTAAATGATCTCAAATATTGAACTCATTTGGATGATCTCAATTTCGTTAGCAATTATTTTGTATATAAAATATTATTATTATTGACTTTTTTTGATAATATAATGATTTTACTGAAATCTCTTGATAAAATTTAATTTGAAATAATAATGAAATAAAACGATATTTTTAAATAACTATTTCCACTTTTGTCATTATTTCGACAGCGACTGGTTTAGCCAACATTGCTGGCATCGACAGACCAGCCTGACGAAACCGGACTGGAAAATAAAGACAAAAGTGGTAACAAAAAAAAAACATCGTTTTATGAATTGTTTTTTTAAAAATTGATTGAAGCAATATTCTAAGAATATTCAATTTTATGATTTTAAACTTTCTTTTTGAATTGTAAAGAGATTACCCAGCATCATTTAGCGGGATTTTTTTTATCACAATATGGAAATGTTAATGCAGTATCGAATGCTTACAAATATTTACGTACCTACATAATTGGTAACTTCGATTAGCAAGCAAATTTATACTTTGGGCCCTTTACTGATAATATGTTTTTTCTTTCTAAAAAATATTCCACGATAGCGATTACTGCGTACTAAAAAATATAAGTATTTATATGCTATTTGGCCCTGAGTAATATAGCTGTCTAACCCCTTTTACTGATTCACATTTTACACATGCACAAGAAACAAAACACGCATGAAGTTAGTGCAATTAAAAGGTGACGTTTGCGTTAGATTTTTATTGTGCGGGATTTAGTGACAGAAATCAAAGTGTTTGCAATTATATTCTTTTGATAAGTGTAACATAGTGTTTAGATTTTGTGATTTTCCTCTATTTGTACAATATTAAATGAGTGATTGCCCTAAATCATAAATATACAATATCTGTTTGAAAATATATTTAGTGATTGTTCGTATTGGAATGAGATTTTGTTTAATACAGCGAGATATCAACTCGAAGAGAGGGTGGTTTAAAATGTACATTGTTCCCAGCATTTCCGATGTCCAGAATGATGGGTAATCATTTTTTACTAATCTATTACAATAAGTATTTTTTTAATTTGTTTTACCTACCCATATTCTTTTTACATTTTGTTTACTGTTGAATTATAATATAGTATATTTTTAACATACATATTTAAAGAAAAAAAGGCGAAAAGAGAAGGATGGAGTGCCGCATCGGTTAAAGTGTGACAGTCCGTTCTTTCTGCCTACCCTTTCGGGGAGACGGCGTGATGGTTAGTTAGTTAGTTACATATTTAATAAAATAAAATTACCTTAAATTTAAGCGTTTTTTAAGACAGTCATTTTTTTCTTTATGACAGTTTATGTTCATATTTTAGTACAATATATATTATCTAGAAAATTCTAGAAACTTTTAATTAAAATCTCATTAAAATCCGGGGTAATAATATATAAAGTATTGTTATATTTAATTTGATTAGTTGTTAAATCAATAAAAAAATATTTCTACTATAAAATTAATTTCTTCTTCTTTTTCTTCCTTGTTGTAGACCTATGTGGTATGTTCTATAGAGTGTTGCTCCTCCTGTGAGGTTGACTCCCAGCTGTCCTTCCATCTTTTAGGAGGTCTTCCACGAGGACGAGTCCCATGAGGCTGATTATGTAGTGCAACATAGGGCAGTCTGGTGGTGTCCATTTTTTGAACATGACCGTACCAGACAATGTTTCGCTGTCTTTTTTATCTTATAATATCCTCAATCTCACATATCTCTCTTATTCTGGTGTTCCTCACGCGATCGCTCAGTATCTTGCCTGCTATCGTCCTCAGTGCCTTGAAAATTACCGGCCTGACTAAATTATTGCTGCATGACGTGTCGAATTTTCAATTTTTTTTAATAAAATTTTTTCATTGCCTTGCATCATCCTACAAGTTTGTCGTCAGCATCGATCTGCATATTTTAATAACATATAAAATTCTGTGATGCTGTAAAAATGACGTAGTGATGAACCAAATCTTGGAGTAAGTGCTAAATCAGTGACAAGAAACCAACGCTTAGGTAGATACTTCTTGTATTAGAATATAGCCGTTTTGGTGTTCAAATTCTTGATTATTGTTTCGTGTTCTCTCCTTTTGTCATGTCAGGTCCACCCGATGTTGGCTATCACTTGATAGTAGGCATCTATATTCCTGCCAGCTCCTCAACGTTTTTTTTTATACCGGTCCAGTCCCTCATGTTGCGAACCCAGGAGATTCGTCTCCTGCCAACACCCCGTCGATCTTCTATATAACCCTCAATGTTCAGGTGTAACAATTCATAAGTTTCTCCCTCCATGACCCAAATATGACACCTTACATTTTCAAACTTTTTTTAAATGTAAAAATACCATGATTTTCAAAAGTTATTCAAGTGTCAACAAAATAATATATTATAAATGGTGACGAATACGTATAGAAGAAATTTGAACTATTTATATTTAACATTTATAAAAATGTAAATATTTTACAATGATAATGAATAAATAAAAATCATTTATCTTCATTTATGATATAAACTCCATTTCAACATCATCATCATCATCCGATTGTCATCCACTGCTGAACATAGGCCTCTCCCAAAGCACGCCACCGCCCCCTATCCATTGCCGTTCTCATCCATCCATGTCCAGCAATCCTCTTCAGATCGTTGGTCCAGCGGGCAGTGGGACGTCCAACTCCGCGGAATCCTGTACGCGGTCTCCACTCTAGAACCCGTCTTCCCCATCGGCCGTCGGTTCTCCGACAAATATGGTCAGCCCACCGCCACTTCAGCCCGCATATCCGCAGAGCCACCTCAGTCACCTTGGTTTGTTGTCGCTAAACTCCATTTGACCAGTTAATATTGATAAAAACATATGTTTCTCTAATTAAAAATGAAATAAAACGATGTTTTTAAACTACTTCCACTTTTGTCTTTATTTAGACAGCGACCGGTTTCGCCAGGATCGCTGGCATCGACAGACTGGTCTGGTGGTTGACCAGTCTGTCACAAGCTGGCATCGACAGACTGGACTGGTGAAACCAGTCGCTGTCTAAATAAAGACAAAAGTGGAAGTAGTTAAAAAAACATCGTTTTATTTAATTATTTTTAAAATGAACTTCCATCAAGAGATTTCAGTAAAATCATTTGATTATATGTTTCTCTGAAGTTTTATTTCACGATATTTTATAATAATAATAATTTTGAATATATGGGAGTGACATGATTCGCTATGTTATTGACATTGTCAAATGTTTGTCATTAAATAGTCATTAAAGAGAAAATCATCACTTGTTCAACGAAGAAATTAATGTTTATTCGGTATGTTCTCGAAAATCCTAGGACAAGTCAAATAGTTCATATTAAGCACTGCCTTCTGCTCCTTCACAGTGACCCGGATGCTTTTAAATAAGTACTAAAATAGTAATAAAACAAACAGCGTTAATATAAGTAGATACTTGGTGTACCTACCTTAATAGATATATTACATATTTAAGTGCGACTAATTATGTTCTTAATTTTATAGTCACTTTCATTATTCAGGATTTCAAAGTTCAAGTTCAAGTTGAATAAGTAAATTTTCCTCTATGTCTCATAATGAGTTGTCTACTCATGGGAATACAATAGAACTATTGTATGTTTAAAGGCGGGCCAGACTGTGATAAACATCGGTTTCCAACCAACGAGCCAGACTATCTATCTCATTCTACGCCGGGTAAAATAATGCGAGGAAGAGAGATAAACGTACCATGTTTGTTGAATAGTTTGAAAGGATAACCGTATGCAGAAACATCCGCGGTTTAACTCATGGTTTACTAAAATCGACGTTTTTACTACGTCTAGAACATGGTTTAAGTTTGAGTAATAACATTCAGTATACAAATTTTGGTTTCAAACCAGCTTGTTTATCACAGTGTGGCCCGCCTTTTACAGTAAATAAAATAAAAAGTATCGGTGCATAAAAATGGAAAATTTGCTTCCAACAGGATGGATTTTTAAATAAATATTCTCATTCTGCTTCTTCTTCTGATTGTAGATCTTGCGATCTGTTTATGCAGGGTATCAACTTTCTTCCTGTGATGAAGACGACCAGCCATCTCTCCATCTTTTTGGTGGTCCACAGTCCTCTGGAGTCTCGTGCATCACGATCTTATGAATTCTTGCTGGATCCATTCTCTCGATGTGGTCCCCCCAGAATCGTCTTCTCTGCCTACTCCATCTCACTATGTCTTCAATTTTGCAGGATTTGCGAATTTCTTCATTGGATATCCTAACTCTAATGGTTCTCCCCACAATAGGTCGCAATATTCAACTAATATGATATTAAATATTTTTATCTTCTTCTTCTTCTTCTCAGCGTATATCCCATAGAGGGATCTGGCCTCCTCTATAATAGTCCTTCCTTAGCCTCTCTCTGTGGATCCGGCTCATTGTTTTTTTGGTCTCTTTTCACACGGCACCCTTGGACATAAATATTGTTGTTCTGTCAACTGGCATTCTTTCTACATAACTACATCTGCTTTTTGTCTTTATTTCGACAGCGATCGGTTTCGCCAGGCTAGCTGGCATCGACAGACTGGTGGTACTGTTATAAACTTACTCATTTATACACATACAGATCAGGAGTAGTAAACAAGATTCTATACAAAAATTATATTAAAATATTTTTTGTAATATTGATATTCGTGTTATTTTAAATTTTGTTTTTAAGTACAATAGAATATAAACTGATTACATCTGACATTTACATAATATGTAATATTGAAAACCCGTCAGAGCTTAGATCGAGGCTCAAAACGCACCTGTTCAAACTATCCTATCCCGATGCAAATGTTTTATTTTTAACAAAAATGTTTATCTTTAACAAAATGTTTGTTTTTAACAAAATTATTATTATAACTAAATGTTTATTTTGACAAAATGTTTATTTTTAGTAAAAATGTTTATTCTTAACAAAACGTTTATTTAAATTAAAAAATATTTTTTTAACAAAATGTTTATTTTTAACAAAATCTTTATTTTTAACAAAATGTTTATTTACAAAATCTTTATTCTGAACCAAAATTTTCACTTTAACTAAAATATGTATCTTCAACTAGTTCATAAAATGGAGCTACAGCGCCCTTGAGATGATTAATTCATAAAAATGGCGCTCTATAAATCATCCAATTTATTATTATTATTATTATTGGCAAAAAAAATATGCATTAATTTTTAACAATACTGAATATAATATAATATTATATTTATTTACCTTGGTCCGCTGGTTGGCCTTCACATTGGTTTCACAAGTCGTTAAGATTTACAAAATCAATGTTTCAATGTTTCCTGGTAAGTGAGTACTTCTAAGTGCTGGATAGAACATAAACCCTGGCATTACGTTTTATTCTTACCTACTCGTGCCATGTTAAAATTGTAACCACTTCAGAATATCATAAGTGCGTGGATCATTGGTTTGCGTGTAATGGGTCTCATGTATTAGAGATATGAAACATTAATCATGACACATATTTTTTTTAAATGAACCCTCCAATACATATAAAACAGCGATAATAATTTGTAAAGAGCTGGTGCAATTACATCATAGACTCTTTCTTAGCAAATACTTTGCATTATGCTGCATTTCTACGGAGATGTTTTACAAGTATAAAAAATGTCAGCATATCTTTAAAACCTGCATATTTATGAATACTTTAATTCGATGCATAATTTATAGATTTATATGTCTGACGTAAGATGTCAGTGGTATTTGGTGAAATTATAATTAAGTGTCAATGAACCTTTTTCATTAAATTAGGCACACATCAAATATAATCGTATAAAATGTTTTTCGTACTAATAAACACCACTTATTAATGTATTTAATATTTAAAACATTAATATATTTAATATTAAAATTATTTTGTAAAATATAACTCCGGGAAGATTTTCTATTGCAAAAATCTAAAAACAAAATAATAAATGTAACAATTGCATATTGATATGTTCATTAGTAAGATTATTACCGAGAGATTTTCTCGTAACCCAAATGTTTTTACTGTATCTATTTATAAGGATTAATTATATCTCAAAAGAGACAAATATGCAAATTGTTTTTTTGGAAACAGAATAGGGTAGTCGAGGCGTTTACAGGACTTATGACCTGTCATTGGTTGGGTTAAGCGATCGCTTTATGTTAACAACATTCCCCATTGCGCCCTTCTTACGACCACCACGTCTGACAAATTTTTGAAAGATGTATATATGCTACTACGTTAATAACAGTATTGAGATACAATTAATCCTTAAAAATGATTAACCCGCAATGGGTAAAATCCAGTATCTGTCTACAAGTATTTGTATACATTCAAAAAAACACTATTTATCTTATTATTAATTTTCCATCAATCTTCTTCTCCGGTCTCAATCTAAAGATTGGTCTGCAGCAAGGCGATGCATCTCCTCTTCCTCTCCGCTCGGTCCTCGGCAACTCTCTTCAACTCCTCATATCAGGTGCAGCCCATATCTCGGCAAATCTGGTCTAGGCACTCCTGGCGAGGTCGTCCTCTGCCAATCGATCCGTCGACCATTCCCTCCAATACATCATGCAGGAAACATTCGAAGAATTGCCCTTGTTATATATCTTCTCCGGTCTCAATCTAAAGATGATCTGCAGCAAGGCGATGTATCTCTTCTTCCTCTCCGCTCGGTCCTCGGCAACTCTCTTCAACTCCTCATATCAGGTGCAGCCCATATCTCGGCAAATCTGGTCTAGGCACTCCTGGCGAGGTCGTCCTCTGCCAATCGATCCGTCGACCATTCCCTCCAATACATCATGCAGGAAACATTCGAAGAATTGCCCTTGTTATATATCTTCTCCGGTCTCAATCTAAAGATGATCTGCAGCAAGGCGATGTATCTCTTCTTCCTCTCCGCTCGGTCCTCGGCAACTCTCTTCAACTCCTCATATCAGGTGCAGCCCATATCTCGGCAAATCTGGTCTAGGCACTCCTGGCGAGGTCGTCCTCTGCCAATCGATATCTCGACCATTCCCTCCAATAAATTATGCAGGAAACATTCAACGAATTGCCCGTGTTTCATGGAGGGACCAAGTTACAAATGAGGAGGTTCTCAGCAGAGTTGAAGAGAAAAGGCACATATTGAACACCATAGCGGAGAGGCGCGCGAGATGTTGCGACACGAATCTATTTTCCATCAATCTCTTCTTCGTCTTCTTCCTCAGCCTATTCCCGTCCACTCCTGGACAAAGGCCTCCTCCATTTGCTTCCATGTCATTCTGTCCTGTGCAGACTGCATCCAGGTTATTCCGACGTGTCTGTTTAGATCATCCTTCCACTGTAGTTGCGGTCGCCCTGCAATTCTCTTCGCCGTCCACGGTCTCCAAGTCAGCAGTCTTCTTGTCCACTTTTCATCTGAGCTTCTGGCTACGTGACCTGCCCATTGCCATTTTAGAGTCGCCATCCGGTGGATGATGTCAGTGACCTTTTTTTTTTCTCTCACCGTATCGTTTCTGACTCTGTCTCTTATGCTTATTCCTAACATGGCTCTTTCCATGGCTCTTTGGGTCACTCGTAGTTTCTCGGCACTTTGTTTGGACAATGCAACAGTTGCAAGACCATAAGTACCAACTGGTACCTACTATTTCCATCAATACTTCACCACTATTAGATGAACATATCTCTCATCTGGATTCACATTATATTATTGAAAAAATATGCAAAATAATATAATGTCATTTAAATATTCTCGTAAAACAGGTTATATCGGAGGTCAATTCGTATTTTCGATATAATACTTGGATGATGCACTAAGTTTTGAGAATGTTTCGTAACAGATATAATATATTTCAATAACAGATTGCTACGAGATTGCCCAATACGCCATAATCCATGTGTAACATTTAGAAATGAACTTTGGGATGTCCCTCACTAAAAAGTGTAATTTCTATATATCAGAGAAAATCGTGACCTTCGAAACGCAGAGAAATTATAATTTATAACATTCAAGATTCCATAATAAAACTAATATATATTTTTATTTATATATCCGAATATTAATTTTTTGTTCAACTTTCCCGATACTGTGAAGTAACATCATCAAAAAATATCATATTTGCGAAATTAGAAGATTGAGATTACGAATTTCACAATATTCATATAAAACAATATATGCTCTCTGCGTGTTTTCTTCATACGCGATTATTATAATACATATTATGTAGATTTTGTTTTTGTTTCGTTTATTTGATATTTAAGTATGTAACAGCGCGTTACGTTTAACTGGCGTAGTTTTACGAACAATTGATAATGCCCTAGCTAGGCGAAACGTGTCAATACCCTAAAATATAAAAAAATCTATTCGTTATATCTTATTATCATACGTATTATTACTCGCAATCACATTAATTTCATATGGCACACGAGGTTACATTAAAAAATAATTTAATTATTATATAATAACTAACTAACTAACTAACTAACCATCACGCCGTCTTCCCGAAGGGATAGACAGAAAGAATGGACTGCCACACTTTTCTTTCCTGACATATTTCTCTCGCTTTCTCAACATTCATACATCGTGTCATTCACGCGCGTCGATTTCTCTGATTCCTCACATGGCCGACATTCAATATTTGATTTATTTGATCGTGCCACTTTTCCTCGTTCTTCCTCTATTTCTAGTTCCATTTACATCATTAACAAAGAATTTTTTTACCATTCTTACTTCATTCATTCTTTCCATATGTCCAAACCATCTTAATGATCCTTTCATTATTTTGTTCATAACACCATCATTCACACCGCATTCACTTCTTATATTTTCATTCGACACTCTATCATACACAGAGTATCCACACATTCGTCTAAGAGATCTCGTTTACAGATTTATGTTTTCCAAAAACGATTTTTTGTACCATAAATATATTAAAATATTATCAAGATTTCATAAAGGAAAGGGACATTTTTTTTAAACTAATTTATGTGAATTAAAAACGATTTCAATTTATTTTTAATTGTATACAACAGGTCGTTTGAATCCAATTACTGAATATATATTTTTTTAGCTATAGTATTGATTCTTATGACATGTGATTGGAAGCTAATATATAGATATTCTATTGTCACGTGAATTCTTCACCAGACCAATGACAGTGTGACAATCACACTGCCATCACCGAAATCGAAACCGAGACCTTTGGTATGGCAGGCGGAGCTCTTACCATTCTGCGACGAAGGTCGACTTAAAAAATATGTAAAATGAACTTAAGAAAAACCATTTATTTTTATTCATTCTGTCAGATTCTTAAGATATCTCTGAATTACGAAAAGGCTTTTATTTAATCTTAGTTGTGCAAAAAAGATCCACTATGCTTAAGTTCACCGAATTTGAAATATTTCGTTGCACATAGGACGATCTTTGGTAGACTTTAAGACGTTTCTACGACACTATCATTTGTTAATTGTTAACTATTATTTTATATTTGTGGTAGCATGTAATTGGCCTTATTTTAATTATTCTAAATGTTTTTCTTTATATATATATATTTTATTGATATCGCTGTATGTTACCCTTAATAAATAAATAACTTATTTATACACTTTTACTAAAGGAAAATTTAATGGAACGTTGGGAAAAGTTTTGAAATTATTTTTAAACGAATTTCAACACGGCAGTGAGCTATTTTTTTGAACTCAACAAAATAAAAATAATTTAATGCTAGATCATAGAACACGAAATTGCAATAACTTTTACTTGGGAACTACCGCAAAAATCTAATTTTAACTATTTAAAGGGATTTTATTTTTATTTTTTTATAAAAAGTCAAACATCAATATGTCAGAATAGATCACCAATTCATTTAACACAATTGATTATGTCAAGATAAATGAGAAGTACAAATATTATTTTTCTTTCATATAAAATTATCGATGAGGTTCGCAACCCATCACACCGCGTCTTCCGTGCGGGCGAAAAGAAAAGGATGTAGTGCCGCATCAGTAAAATTTTGGAAGTAAATTTTTTCAGCGACGGCGTGATGGTTAATTAGCTAAAAGTATTGATTTTTTGTTTTTATTGTTAAATTACACATAAATCGCAGCCCGATATTAAAAGGTTGACAAGCAACATGAGAGTGATGACGTCACGGAATTTTTAAAATGTGAACTACTCCGTCGGTATTATTGTTATATTGCTAAAAACTTCGAATATTTCATATGTGACAAGCAGTTCACGGGTCGTGATCACCACATAATTAACCACCCTACCAATTTGAACGTACGTGATACGTTCACTTTGACTGTACCATTCTGCGCTATTCCGTATCACGTACGCGCTTGAGAAAAAGTAATGTACCTAAAATGTACAAACTGTTAGGGATACGCGCGTGTGCCAACAACACTCGATTACAAGTCTTCATGAATATGATAGTTTTACAAGGGGCAGGCGAAGTGTGCGGCCGAGTATTTGACGTTTCGTAATTTAAAAAAATTAAACTAATATACAATTAAATTTAATTTATAAAAAACCTGCTTTTTTTGCACGTTTCTCGGAAAATTACCTGTAGGTAGGGCGGTTAAGGATAGTAAGGCTTTTTTTAAATTGGAATGAATAGGAGAAAAAATAATATTAATAATAATAACGATGTTCTTTACTTGAAGATTTATTAAAGGTATAATATAATTTATAATGATGATAATGGTACAGACTTTTTAATGAAATATTATAGATAACACACGTAATAGTGTTTGATAATAAATAATTTGGTAAAAAAATATTTTCTGTTTACTTCAAATAATGATTTTGGCGGTAAAAAATCTTGGGTGTAATATCCCCCTAAACCAAACTTATATTAATATTTACATCTTACTACTAGTTAATTAAGTTTTGGACTGTTTAACCGAAGAGGAGTTTCTTCAGCAGAAGTTTCTTGATGAAGAAGGGGCTGTCGTCTTGGGGGCGGCTGTTGTAGTCCCCTTGGGGCTGGCCCCCCGGGAGGAAGGAGTCATCGCTGGGGGCGCACAGGGCAACCACGGCCAGACACAGGAATACCACGAACATCTGCAAAAAAACATAGGTTAAAATATGCGTACTTCGTTAGTTTCAATCAAAGAGCTTGGTTTGCAGTAAAGTATAACGCTATTACTGCTTCTTAGGATACCACTCAGACCATAGGTTTCCAATCTTTTCTGGGCCACCGCCCCCTTTACATTTTTTTATCTGCGCATGCTCTCTATTTTTTCTGGGTCTTCTACTGCCCCCCTGAAAGTCTCCAACGCCCACAAGGGGGCGTTATCGCCCACTTTGAGAACCTAGGACTTAGACCTTTCAATGTAGTAGTTTCCCGTTGCTTTCCACATTTGTATACAGCAGGTTATTTTAACCGAATAAATGTATACAATTTTTTAAGCTATTGATGTGATAAGTAGCTAATCTATCGGTATTTTAATGTCACGTTAATTCTACACGAGATCAAAGACAGTGTGACAATCACACTGCCATCGCCGGGAATCGAACCCGGGACCTTCGGTGTGGCAGCTCTTGCTACTCTGACACGGAGGTCGTCCGAAGTGTACTTATGTGTGATATAATTAGTGAGTTAACCTACCAAACATCAAGTAACAACTCCTACCATCGTCAGGTGAAGTAAAATTTAACGAATTAGTATGAATGAAAACGCTTTCTAGAAGTTTCATTATATTTTATAGGATTGACACGTTTCGCCTTGCTAGCGCATTATCAAATATCAACAAATGTATCAAATGACATTTGGTAATGCCTTAGCAAGGCGAAATGTGTCATTCACATAAAATATAATAAAACTTCTAGAAAACAGACGATTTTATTTGTAATAATTATTTAATATAGTTTTACATCATTGTTCAAGAAGCAATAAATATAAATTTACTGATATCCGAAGCCACTTGTGGTTAATTCATAAAAAAAAAATATTTATTATATTTTATAATTCACGTGTCTTCTTTCTCACCATGAATATAGTAAATACTGCATTGAATAATGTATAACTTATATTTTCAATAAATGTAAAACTTCGTTTTTCTTAGCACTTTTTGTCTCTGAACCAATTTTTGGATGGTTCTCATCCTTACAAAAAATATTCTTCTTTATATATTTTCATCTAGGAAGGGTGAGAACAATCCAAAACAAGTTTGACATAACACATTGTGTTAAACAGTGAATTTTTCGAAAAACAAAGATTTATAATATCTATTTAATTATGGATTCATTATAAAAAGGAGAATAGACGTTATTTAAATCGCAGCCCTTAGCGCCCTTTTTTATAAATGTTACTAGATTTGGTTTTATATTATTTGGTTTGGAGCAGAAATAATCGTTAATTACTCGTATTATAAAAATATATTAAGTAAACAGTCTAGTTCATGATTGATGCTTAGTCTCTAGATTAAAAGCAAAGAGTCGTGTCCCATAGACCATGGGTCGGCAACCTTTTGGTGTGAATGTGCCAAATATTTTTCGCGGCCGCATGCGGCCCGCGGGCTGCTGGTTGCCGATCCATCCCTTAGACCACCAATCGGTAATGTATCGCATTAAATCGTTTTCCTTCGCAACATTATGTTTACTATTGAAAGTGTTTTAAGTGTAATGTAGCTGTAAAATGTTGTTAATGTTGTCTAATTGACTTCAAAAACAATGCTCGGACATCCGTGATGCGTTAATGAGTAAGTAACACTCGTGACAGAACTCTATGTATAATATATGCGTGGTGAGTTGAGCATTGCTTAATTGAAACGTTAAATTTAACCTCAGAGAAACATCTGCAGTATTCGATTTTATGTAACCGAAAGATCAGCTAAAAATCAGACAAGCGAAAATGTATTAATTTCATTGTGTGAACGGAATCTGACGTAAAGTTTCTTGTGATTGTGTGAATCCTAAAAGAAAACTGTTTCCGTGTATTGGGACTTATCACCATAACTATAATAATTATGAACACGAAAGAAGTCTTAGCCTAGTACTAGAGTTTTATTCTTGCGTCTCTATTATATGAAGTTGTTTTTAATCTATTTCACTTGAAATGCGGAAATGTTTAAGTACACTTCTGATTCTTTGATTTTTACATTCATATTATTTTGCGAGGACACCATTTTGTAATAATAATACGTTGAATGTGAGCACGTCAATAATATTTTTACACGTTTGAAACACGTAACATTTTATACGAATGTATTCAAATACGATTCTTAACAATTTGAATTTAGAAAATCTCTTAAATCAATAAACAATTCTACCAGCGATTGAATTCGCGACCTTTTGTTTTCGAAGCAAGTACCCTGAACCATTGAGCTATGGTGACTGCCATTTACGTAAGACTACAATGAGTTCCTTCACACATATTTTATTGAATAATTAAATTCATTGAATAAAAATTGATTGCATCAAATAACTATTAAAAAAAAATTCAGTTAATTAAGTGAATTACGATAAATTTTTCACATGAAGCTCTCACATTTATGTTAGGCATTTAAAATTTATAAAGATATAAAATAATAAAACACTTTGTACTATATTCATCCTCAGTATGCGAACTAGTTTCGCTTCCGCCCAAGCTTCACCAGATCAATATAAGTTCAAATATTGCCTTAACGAAACTTGGGTGCAATCGAAACTAGTTGGTATCAAATATAAAAACCACCCGTGATTAAAAAGTTATTTTTATGTTTATGAACTGAATTAAGATTGCGATTACAAAAATATTTCATTCAATGATTGGCATATAATTTTTTTATGGGTGTAATGATAGATAAAAATAAAAATCATTGTGGATTTTACTAACTTATAATAACATAATATCAAAATCGACAATCATGTAAATCTTAATTATTATATCAAAGTCTAATAAATTTATAAACTGTTAAATTAAATAACTTTGTTTTATGTATCACAGTTGTATTTTTATTTTACGCGACAGCTGTTTCGTCAACCCATGCTGACATCATCAACATGTAACACCCGATAATGTCAACATAGGTTGACGAAACAATAAAAATACACTTGTGATACATTAAACAAAGTTTTTTTAATTTAACAGTTTATAATGTTAATGTATCATAGTGTGACTATCTAGTAATTTAACACATTTTTAACATTCCGGTTTACATAAGAATGGAAATTTTATAATTCAATTTGACATCAAGTTATAAAGTACTATAGTTTTAATAATATACCTATATACAGTATACTATTTGAAATGAATATAAAATGAATTTTTATTTCGTAATCTAAATTTTAAAATATTTAGTTTTTGTTTCGGAATTCTAAATTGAGGACCGTTTTCACAAAGCGAAATATCTACAAAATGTAATTTTTTCAGGAGAAGGTTTTTTCATGTTAAAATTAGTATGTTTTGTATGAAATCGCGATATTTGAACCGCTACAACTTCGCACATATACCGTTTTGTTAAATTTTTATTTCATCAATCGATAGAGCTCACATGGAAAAACCCATTTCCATAAAAAATCTTATTTTTTGTAGAAATTTCAATTTGTGAAAACGGTCCTCAATTGTTTTATATTCAAAAATAATTTTTTTCTAATATTGATCGTATTTTTTTCTAATATTGATACAATAAATTTTTGCGTAAAATCATTAAAAAAATTATAAGGTTATCTATATAAAAATTGAAAGCGTATTCTAAATGTATATTTTTAATTTAATAAAATAATTAATTGATAATATGTGTTTTAATGTTTTAATGATAGCGTGCTAATATGATTTCTTTTAAATGCTTTTATGGTGGAAGAATTTGGGTTTCGGTTGATTCTAAATGCGAAAATGAGGATATACTCGTAAACTCACCAGTTGGAATTTCATTTTCGGTTTGGTTGTTTTGGAACTTGTCAATTAACTCGAAGTACGTTCAGTTGTTGACTGATATGAAGATGCGTGACCCGCCAGCTTATATACTCTGAAGGAAGACAGAAGCCGGCAGACGTGATGGGGGGAGAGCCACCATTGGGACTCGTAGATTCGCACTGTGAACAGAATTACAAAACGCCACGCATTGACGGACAGAACAAATCCTGATCGCATAAACCTACGCACGCTCCAAAAGAAATACCTTTTGAGTTTCGTTATTTTATTATTCAAATGATAAAAAATACAAAGACACAAGAGTCACGCTTACATTCATTCATACATTTTTTTTTTATAGAACAGTTTTTCTAGAACTCTTTCGACTACAATATTGATAAGTGTGTAGATTTTCACGGTTGGCAGTAATACGCTTTTTAATATCTTATATACCTATATTTTGAAATCAAATCCAATCAGTTTATTTTCACAAAAGATATTACATACAACAATTCTTCTTCTTCTTCTTCGCGTGCCGTATCAGGTCCCCCTGATCTTGGCAATCACTCCGGCGAAGGCTTCTCTATCTTGCGCAACCCGGAACAGCTCCCCCACATGTCTCATCCCGGTCCAGTCTCTTATGTTGCACAGCCAAGACGTTTGCCTTCTACCAGGACCACGCTGCCCCTCAATTTTTCTCATCAGTATTAGTTGGAGCAAACTGTATTTATCTCCCCGCACAATGTGACCCAGGTATGAAATCTTACGGACCTAAACGTCCTTTAGCAGTTGTCTACTACAGTTGGTTCTCCTCAAAACCTCCAAATTGTTGACGAAATCTGTCTACGGTATGCGAAGTATTCTCCTGTACAACCACATCTCGAATGCTAAATGCTGCTTGAATTATAGTTTAAGGCATCTATTGAGAACAGGTAAAATATAATAAATATATAATACCAGAAACGCATCAGAGATGGTTCGATATAAGGAATACAAGATACTCTCCAAAGTCAAGAGTATTTCATCAGTTTGATTGCTCTCTCAGGCAGGTTGGTTCTGCATGGTGGGAGATAAAACAGTCTATGCTAACGCTGTCGAAGATAACCACACGGAACATAAAGATGGATAGCCTCCAAGATGACGGAATTCTCGAAGAATCCCCTGATAAATCTGAAGAAATTGTAGGTTAATCTTTCGCCATTTTATTGTTACGTGAATTCTGCTACAGACCAAATACAGTGAGATAATCTCTGCCGCACCGGGAATCGAACCTGGTTATCCATGTAACTTGCTATCTTCTGACCGCCTCCATTTTCCATTTTCAGAGTAGTTTTATGACTATCTCGGGTATATCCTTGCAACTAGTTATCTTTCTCGACTGACGTTTCGGAGATCGTTAGTATCTTCATCTTCGAGGAAGTTATATGACTACAACATAACAATCAAATAACTACCATAAAGATGATGACTGCAACGATCTCCGAAACGTCGGTAGAGAAAGATTACACGGATATACCAAAGAAAATTTATTACAATATTTACATTCGTTGACATTAAAATGTGATAATATAAAATCAAGCCATTAAAAAAGATAAAATAAACCTTGAATATAGTATACACATTTTTTATTATAATTAAAATTAATGTCATTGTGTATTATTAATAGATATAGAAAAAAATATGTCTTTTAAAACCTGATTCTTACGATTATAATAACACAATTAATTTTTTTTAATGTGATGAAACTGAAACTAAAAACAATTAATACAGCAAAAAAGTTAATTCTATTTATGAAAAAACAAAACCAAAAAAACATTCTAGAAATGTGAAGTATTCTTCTTTGTTTACTCAATTCAAGCGGATGTCCGTTCTCGATGGATTGATTCATTGAAATATCCATCATAATGCACTGAATTTTCTTTAGTGGAGAGATATGAGAACTAAATACATATGGCATTACTGCGATATGGCGGCAAAATTTAATATTGTTTTGAAAATTTTATCAATGTAATTGTTTTTTTGTTTCTTGTAAAGCATAGCAGACAATGGGACGTGATATCTCCGAAGCTGTTCACTTGTGCTTTGGAAGATATATTTAAAACTCTGGACTGGTTTGAACGTGGCCTCAACATAAATGGCGAGTGCATTTCCCACCTTCGCTTTGCAGATGACATTGTCATTCTGGCGGAATCTGTGGGGGAACTCGAAGGCATGCTTAATGAACCACTGTATCCAGACGAATGGGTCTCGGGAAGAATTTGGACAAGACGAAATTCGTGTATAATGAACATATTCCGAAATCAGTAACCATCGATGGGTCGGCTCTCGAAGTGGTACAAGAATACACATATCTTGGCCAAATCATTCGATAAGGTAGAAACAATTTCGAGAAAGAAGCCGATCAAAGAATTCAGTTGGGTTGGGTGGCCTTTGGAAAATTATGTTATGTTCTCACCTCTAAAATACCACACAGCCTCAAGACTAAAGTCTTCAACCAATGCGTCTTGCCAGTCATGATTTACGGAGCCGAGACGTGGACACTGACAAAAGGTCTAGTCTACAGATTCAAGATCGCCTAACGCGCCATGGAAATAGCCATGCTTGGATTAACCTTGAGGGACAGATTTAGAAACGAATTTATTCGTCAACAAACCAAGGTGACTGAGGTGGCTCTGAGGATGGGCGGGCTGAAGTGGCGATGGGCTGGCCATATCTGTCTGAGAACCGACGGTCGATAGGGGAGAAGGGTTCGGGAGTGGAGACCGCGTACAGGATTCCGCAGAGTTGGACGTTCCCCTGCCCGCTGGATCGACGATCTAAAGAGGATTGCTGGACATGGATGGATGGGAGCGGCAATGGATAGGGGGCCGTGGCGTGCTTTGGGAGAGGCCTACATTCAGCAGTGGATGACAGACGGCTGATGATGAGTCTGCAATGATAAATATGAAGTTCTGCAACTGAATCTCCAATGTAAAATCAACGGTTTAAGTGTCGGAAGAAGAAGAAAATTCTGACTTGAAAACCTTAGAGAATGGTTCAGTTGCAGCACAGCATGGCTGTTCTAGAACTGTTGTATCAAAAGTAAAAACACTCATTGATGTTGTCCAACCTCCGATAGGAGAGGAAATAGAAGTGATTATTTGCCAATTTGACCTTCCAAGATTGCGTAACGATTAGCATAATACTGCAATAGCAGCTATATTAATTAATTGTTGCAAATCGGGATTTGGACCTGCAATACCAGAATAATGTAACGAGTAATAGATACCATCTACCGCCGCAGGCCGTCCGTATTAACATTGAACCCTAGCCGATGTATTGAGAAAGAATGACAAAGAACTTCACTTGACATTATGATACCTATTCACATATTAATTTGACGTTGACTCAAGGGTCAATGTTATCAATGGGAGATCATTCGTATAATAAGTTAATACGAATATTTTATTTAACTGCACGTTGTTCTATATACATATTATTTTATTTAAACCAATTATGTTTTTTACTGCAGTTCAGTTTCGTTGCTGTTCGCATTTTCGTTTTCTTCTTCTTCCGGTGCCGTGTCATCTCTGTCCTGCGCCACTTGGAACAGGTTCTGAACTCTTGTAATTTTTGTCCACTCTTTAATGATCCACAGCCAGGACAGCTGCCTTCTACCAACTCCCTGACATCCCTCCACTTTACCCATTAATATCAGTCGAAGGAGGTGGTCTTTTTCTCCCCTTAGCACATGACCCAAATATTAGACCTTTCTAATTTTGACACTCGACAACAGCTTTCTATTGGCTCTGGCTCTCTGTAGCACGTTATACGGAGCATTCTGGGGTATGGTATATCCATATCTCGAACGCCTCCAACCGGTTCATTACATTCACTTTTAGAGTCCAGGTTTCGCAGTCACATAGTAGAACAGACCATATATAACACTTAATCATTCTTTTGTCGGAGTTTCAAGTTAAGATTATCGTTGCAAAATAAGGTTCTCGTTTTATTAAATGCAGTTCCCGGGTTTCCGATTTGCGTCTTAGCGATTAAGCGCAAAACTTTTCAGTTTTTAGAGGGTTATCTCTGCTCGCCAATTTGTTAGTACGCATTTTAGATTTAAATTGGATGGACGTCCGTCTGTGATTTAAATTACAATACCATTATTAAACGGTTGCTTGTTGGTCTTTTTGTTCCCGATATACATCTCCTACAGCGCCAACATGTACTGTTATAGAATACCGCTAGAACCAACCTGCCTCTGATGACACCGGTGGGAAGAGCGATCAGTCTGTTGAACACGATATCTTCGGAGATCGCCGTCTTTGCTTTAGACAAATTCTTTAGACTTATCTTGTCTTTCTAACTAACTAACTAACTAACCATCACGCCGTCTCCCCGAAAGGGTAGGCAGAAAGAATGGACTGCCACACTTTAATCGATGCGGCACTCCATCCTTCTCTTTGCGCCATCGCGAGAGACGCGGTGTGATGGGTTGCGAACCTCATCGCCACCAAAAGGCATCTCGAATAATCGCCTTTACGTTCCTGGTAGTGTATCTGTTCACAAATAGACGTCTTAAAATTTAAATGTGTTTGTAATGTTTTTTAAGAAAATAAACTGATTTAATTTGTAAAATTTCAGCTCTTTAGAATAAAATTAGCCCGTGCCGTATAAAAAAACATCACTTTGCACCACTTTGTGGTCTTCTACCCCCTGGACCCTAGGGTGACATTCATTTGTCGACTCAAATATTAAATTTGTAACATGTTTAGCAAAATTCTAATTATCATTTCGTTTTGATGCAGGTGGTGAGAGTAAAAACATGTTGCGTGTTTTACAAAATGGAAATCAGTACCGAGTTGATAAGTTAAAATTTCAAATTTAGAAGCAAGTTTTGTTTTCGTTTTTCTTCTATTGTAATCAGAGCATAAAAGTCTTTCATCAACATCAATCCTTCAAGGTGTATCGTTCATTGCTTCTTTGATTAATGAAAGGTGCAGATTTCGGTGGTTTTCATAAAGATAGACAAACGTAGAGAAAACTAGCAACTTCATGATAGATGTACAATTTCGCTGAAAATTATGTAAATTAATTTTCTATTATATATTTTTCCGTTTGGCTAAATATTACAATATTTTGTTGAAATATTTAAATTGAACTGAATTTCAAATTATTTATTAGAAAACACGCAAATGTAATGATGAAATATTCAAATAGGCAAACTTTTTGCGAGTTGTATTTCATAGTAATTTAAGATGACATGAAATCAAATTGAGTCATGTGCAATTTTTTTATGGTTTTAAAGAGAAGTTGATAACGAATTTTTATGAATTAAAACACTGTTTTTTCCACTTTTGAGTTTATTTCTCTCGACATGTTTAGAAGGCTTACACCATCATCATTGGGAGAACGATATAAACTATTATATCGTTCTCCCGATAGTGAAGGTGTAAGCCTTCGAGACACGCCGAGAAAAATAAAAGTGGAAAAAATAGTGTATTTATTCATAAAAATTCGTCATTATGGAATTCCACAGTGTTAACGCCTTAAGTTTATCTAAAACAGAAAAGTTAATGGAATATTAAAAAAAAACATAAATATCCCTACAATGCGCGATTTTTTATTATTGAAAAAAAAAATTATATTATTATTATTATTATATTATTATTATTACGTGGTTATTTAATCTGTATATGGACAAATGTATGAAAGAGCTGAAAGGGTTGGACGTAGGTGCCAAAATGAGCGGAGTGTCAGTAAGCTGTCACTTGTATGCGGATGACGCTGTCCTTCTTGCAGACAACTAGCATTAACTACAAGTCCTGGTGAATTGTGTGTATGAGGTATGCATGCGAAATGATCTGATGATGAATGTTAATAAGTCCAAGGTAATGATTTTTGAAAAGGAAGAAACCATGACAGTCTGCAACATTAGCGTGAATGGTGAAAATTTGGAGCAAGTAGTTGAGTTCGAGTATTTAGGTAGTATGTTCAGAAGAGATGGGCGAGTGGAGAGGGATATTGAAAGAAGGATTGGGGCAGGCAACAAAGTGAATGGTGCACTTAAAGTTGTCATCGCAAACAAAAACCTATCCAAAAAAGCTAGAATGGCAGTGCACAATGGTGTTCCTCTACCGACCCTTATGTATGGAAGCGAAGCATGGAACTGGCAAAAAAGGATGAAAGTAGAATAAATGCAGTAGAAATGAGATCTCTTAGACGAATGTGTGGATACTCTGTGTATGATAGAGTGTCGAATGAAAATATAAGAAGTGAATGCGGTGCGAATGATGGTGTCATGAACAAAATAATGAAAGGATCATTAAGATGGTTTGGACATATGGAAAGAATGAATGAAGAAAGAATGGTAAAAAAATTATATGTTAATGATGTAAATGGAACCAGAAATAGAGGAAGACCGAGGAAAACGTGGCACGATCAAATAAATCAAATATTGAATGTCGGCCATGTGAGGAGTCAGAGAAATCGACGCGCGTGCATGACACTATGTATGAATGTTGAGGAAGTGAAAGAAATATGTCAGGAAAGAAAAGTGTGGCAGTCCATTCTTTCTGCCTAACCCCTTCGGGGAGACGGCATGATGGCTAGTTTAAAAAAGCGATGTAAAAGTGAATATATATTATAAATTATTGTTCTAAAAATTTCATTGCCATCATGTCATCATGTCATTTCCCTCGGTTGTCCTCGGCTTCTTTTTCCACTCACGCTGCTTGTGTACAAGTTTTTAACCATTCTACTCTCATTTATTCGTTCCATTTGTCCAAACCATCTCAGGGATCTTTTTTTAATTTTATCCATGATGCAGTTATCTGCCTTACATTTCTTTCTTATTTCATCGTTCGATATTCTATCATACAACGTTTTCCGCACATTCTTCTTAGTCATCTCATTTCTACGGCGTTTGTCCCGCTTTATCCTTATTTTGCCAGCTCCAAGCTTCACTTCCATACATGAGGGTTGGCACTAGAACTCTATTGTGTATTGCCATCTTTGCTTCTGTGGATATTTCTTTTTGCAGTAATGACTTTGTATGCGCCATTCATTTTATTCCCAGCACCCAACCGTTCTTTGGATATCTTTCTCCATTTTTCCGTCTCTTGTAAACATGCTTCCCAGATACATACTTGCAAATTCGGTAACTTGCTCCAATTTCTCGCCTATCGCACTTATATCACAAATCGTCATACATTCTTCCTTCTCGAAAACCATCACTTTAGATTTAGACACATTCATCACCAGGTCACTCTTTTTACATGCCTCATACGTCCTTGACACTAAGACTTGCAAAATTGTCTCTACTGTCAGCGACAAGAAAATATTTTTAACATCCATTTTTTCACAAGATATACATTGATATTTTTAAAATATTAAAAAAAAAAACGGAAATGAAAACATTTACATTAAAAAAGTTATGAGCTAGTAAAGCGGATTTTCAAATTATTTTTTTCACGAGATACTTGTAGATATTTAAAAAATATCTTTTCTTCTTCTTCTTCTTCGATGGCCCTACAGTCCATATCGAGCCTTAGCCTTCAGTATTCTTCGCCTCCAACTCCTCCTGTCCTCCGCTTCGACCCTCCAATCAGACACTCGTAACAATCTTGCCCCACCTCTCCCAACTTCATCCTCCCATCGCAGCCTTGGTCGTCCAATTGATCTTCTACCACCTGGGTGCCACTCCAACAATCTTTTTGGAGTTCGCGATGACGGCATCCTCTGCACGTGACCGGCCCATCTCAGTCTATTCAGTCTTCTCTGTGTAGAGAGACTGGGAGAAAAATATCTAATACAAAACAAAATCCCGACATAAAAACATTTAAATTAAAAAAGTTTTAAGCTGGTAAAGTGGGTTTTCAAAATTCTAGAGCAGAATACCTCCTTTAGATACAGCAAAACTGGATTATCATTGTGATTTTATTATTTCCTTTTTTTGCATACATTAGTAAGTTTTCAACGTGGTGTCTGATAACTTGGGAATCATATTTAGTTTATACTATAATAAATAGTGAACTTCTATGGATCCCGGATATGATTCTATGCAATGCGATAAACATTTGACTGTAATTAAAATTCTATAACAAGTATTTTCATCAGATGTTCTCACATCTCTTGTATCCTGGAGAGCATTGTTTATTCGCTAAGCATTTTGTATGATCTCTTTTTATTAATGACATTTTTATATAAGAGGCCGTGAACTATCTTACATTGTAAGTCAAAGGATATAAGTTTTTTAAACTCACGCCTGAGTGACAATATGAATAGTAGCGTTTGTTATTCTCTCGTGACTTGGTTGGAGACATTAATTTAGTTTTTGATATGAATGTGTGATTTTTTATGTATAGTAAAGCTGATGTTACAAGCGAAATACTTAAATCTAGCTCTATGCGCATGTATATGCGCGGAAGTGGAAGATACGTAACCGCAATGATAAAAATGTGTTCATTAATAATTTTGCATAAAATGTGCTTTTAAATCATTTTTTGATTGTAAAGCCTCAATTATGTAATCAATTTAATATTACAGGCGGCCATCGACTTTTGCACAATTCGCTATTTCGCACATTTTTCGACGATTGCTCACGTGTGTCTCACGTGCAGTCGCTCTCATCTCCGTTTGTACATTTGAAACAAGTTCAGTCTTGTTTTGCAGTTTGGACTGACACTATACGTTTTGCGAAGATGTTGATGATTTAATCGAACTGCATTTAGAACCTTTGTCGAATGAATATCTAATTGAAGAACAAGAAGCAAATAAAATATAAAAATGAAGGCAAATAAGAGATTGAAATCGTTAAGACTTTGACAATAAAAAATATGAGTGAAGCCTTCATGAGAATTTTTTGGCTTTCATAGATGAATGTGATCCCAATACAGAGCGTATATCTCAAGTACGTAGGGCAATCGAAAAAGACGCGACATGTTATAGAACTGTCTATCAGGAAAAGAAAAAAAGGGGGGATTCAACAATCTCTTGACAAATTCGAAATTTTGAGTCCTAATTCGATTTGTTATTCTATAATGTACGAGTATGTATGTATGTGATTGATAAATAAATATAGAACTGAAAATTCACTATTTTTATGTTTTTTACATGACCTCTACTTTCGCAGATTCAACTTTCGCACACATTTTCAGGATCAATTAAGTGCGAAAGTCGAGGGCCGCCTGTATTGACTGTTTGATTTAAAAAACTGTTTAAAAATTCATAATTTATTAACTTAAATTCTATGTTTTTGTCGTGACAGGTGTTTCGCCCAACGATGTTGGTATTATCGAGTGGTACTCTCAGGTGTTACAAACAACGGTTGCTTAGCACCTGATGATGCCAACAAAGATTGGCGAAACAGCTGTCGCGACAATTTCGTATAATTAAAATAAATAAATTTTAATATTATAACTGCGTTCCAAATTAAACAAATATTTTTTATGAATACATAGAGTTTATATCGTTCTCCCGATGATGAAGGTGTATTTTTTAAACATGTCGAGAAAAATAAACTTAAAAGTGGAAAAAACAGTGTTTTAATTTATAAAAAAATTCGTCATATGGAATTCCACAGTGTTAACGCCTTAAGTTTATCAAAAATAGTTACAATTGTTGATGCATCATAGTGTTTCCGCTAAAACGATAGCTTATCTAATTGAAAATTATTTAAATATTGCCCAATGCACCACAAAGAATACGACTTTTATTATCGAAATGTGCCCCTGTACCAGTCTGCCTCTGGTGATGCCAATAGACTGCTGAATGGGATGGAAATCGATATTAAAATTATGCATTTTAAAACGTGTTCTTCACTTGTGGTCACCTTAATTCTCTCTCATATTCACGATGCCCTCTAGTTTAATTAATAATTATCACTTGTATGTTCAACAGTAATTCTATTTTTTTTAATACGGTGACCACACGTTTCAAATTTTAAAATATTAAATATATGAAGCGATGTTTATGTGCTGCAAAAATGTTTAATTTATGCCACAACATTTTTTCCATGTTCAGATTAGCCGAGCATTCAAATTAACTGATTGCAATGCAATCAATAATATATTTTGACACTGTTAAAGCGAATATTTCGTATAAAACTGCGTATTAATTAGTAATAAGGAATTGCACATTGGATAATATTAACATGTAAATAGGTTCATTATTGAATCTGAAAAATTCTAAGAAAAAATAATTTAATGAGTAGAAAACGATTATGAAATTTATTTAATTTAAATAAAAATGATTAATTTAATTCCCTTGAAATATGAGTATTACGTTTCCCAAAAAAATTCTTTCTTTTTTATTATTATTTAATGACCTTAATATAGAAGTACGAGAACTAGTCAATAAAGCCTCTGATGTGTCAGGGTGTCTGAAGAATCTGAAGAATCACATCTGGAAAAACTTTCCGTAAAGCAGACATAATAAAAACTTGCAGAATTGAGGATATCGTTCGGTGGAGTAGATCCAGCAGAAGATACTGGAGGGACCATGTAGCCAGAATGGACATATAGTGACATAATAGTGACAGACTCGCATATACTCGTACAGCGGCTTACGAAAGTAATTTCTAGCATTGAATTAAAATCTTACTTGCTTACTTACTTAGACAGCCGTTGTCATCCACTGTTCGACATAGGCCTCCTCCATACTTCTCCACGTATCCCTGTCTTGTGCCTTTTGCATCCAATGAATTGTTATAACAAATATGTAAACGCTCCAAAAATTTTTTTTTTAAACATACAGGCCAAAACCCGTCGAAGACACAAAACATCAGTGGATTTTTACTAAATGTACATTTTAAAAAGAATTTTTACTTATTTTATTTTATTTTTATTACCTATATTGTAAATACAAAACTTATATTCAAAATACACATGAAGGGCTTCAACTTTTTTTTATCATTGTGTTATATATGTAAGCCATACATTTATATCTGAACTTCATAAATGTTTTTTTTTTGTACAGGTCGTTTGAACCCAATTACTGAATACACTTTTTTAAGCTATTATATTGATTCTTATAACATGTGATAGGTAGCTAATCTATAGCCATTTTATTGTCACGTGAATTCTACATCAGACCAAAGATAGTGTGACAATCACACTGTCATCGCCGAGAATGGAACCCGGAACCTTCGGTATGGCAGTCAGAGCTCTTACCACTCTGCCACGAAGGTCGTCGATCTTTTGTATTCTGGTTGGTGATATTTCAACAAAAATATGTTTTTATTGAAAAAAAAACTTTGATTATATATATTTTGTTTTATTCTATTAGTTCTATAGTTTCGACCGGTTTCAGTAGCTCGCTGTCTTCTTCTGGTGATGATGTCCAGAAGATGGTAGCGAGCTGCTGAAATCGATCGAAACTAAACATCTAATGGAATAAAAAACAGACGTAAGAGTAAGAGCTCTGACTTCCATATCGAAGGTCCTGGGTTCGATTCCTGGCAATGGCAGTGTGATTGTCACACTGTCTTTGGTCTGGTGTAGAATTCCCGTGACAATAAAATGGCGATAGATTGGCTACCTATCGCATGTCACGAGAATCAATATAATAGCAAAAAAATAAATTGTATACAGTACTTGGGTCCAAAGGACCTGTTGTATACATAAAAACAAAAAAGGAAACATGAGATAAATAAATAAAAACATTTAAATTTTTATTCACGTGGTTTACAATAATCTTCTGCCAATTTTTTTTCCTAATTCTTCTTCTTTCAATATATCTGACGAACTGTGCCACAGATATCATGTCTCCTCGGATGATGAGGATCTACTGTCCTCCACCTCTTCCAGGTGGACGGTGTCCGGAGGGGATTTTATAAGTGGTTGTAGGTATATGCGAGTCTAACACTATCCATTAAGATATCGATTATCAATCGAAGAAATTTCAATTAACAATATACAATTTCAATTCAATTAACAATAAAAAGTATTTTGGGATTTTTTTGTTGTTGCGAAAAGTTTTATGGTTTTTGGTCATTTAATTGCATTATAATATATCAAAAACACTCTAAATTTATTATGGTATCCATAATGAAAACTGCAAACTCTACTCATTCAAAAATATTGTTCGCCTTGGATATCTAATGATTAATAATGTTATAGCTTTTATATTTCAGCATTTCAGCTATAAGAATCTGGGCGATACGTATGCGAAATAGATAAAAAGTTCTTATGTTAATAAAGTAATTTATAATATATTAATAATCATTAAAATTTCATAAATTTTAGAAAAAAATCATCAATTATTAATAAGATTTCAAACTCATTCGCCATTTTGAAATTCGGTTATTAGTTATTAGCATATCTCAAGAGATTTATACGATATCTGCCCGTATCGTTAAATGTAATGAAGAAGTTTTAACATCGCCCCGTGTTTCATCATTGACGAAGTTACGTTTGGGTCATGAAAGAATCAGATATCTTATCAATAGATAAAAGGATCTATATGAATGTGTTTTACTTCTCTTCTAAGTCATATTCCATATGATTGAGGTTCATGTCCATCCTGTAAATTATTGACCATGGCACGCTATGCGCTCCTGTCACCCCTCAGTCTCCAGGCTGCAGCTAATGAGAGACCAGTCAGATCCCTGATTTGATCGAACCAGCGGCTCGGTGGTCGTCTTTGTAGTCGCCTTCTCCACTTTACTTATTCTTCTTCCTCAGCCTACTCCCCTGCACTCCTGCACAAAGGCCTCCTCCATTCGCTTCCATGGCTCTCTGTCTTGTGCAGACTGCATACAGGTTATTCCGACGTGTCTGTTTAGATCATCCTTCCACCGTAGTTGCGATCGACCTGCACTTTTCTTCGCCGTCCACGGTATCCATGTCAGCAGTCCTCTTGTCCACTTTTCATCTGAACTTCTGGCTACGTGACCTGCCCATTGCCATTTTAGAGTCGCCACCCGGTGGATGATGTCAGTGACCGTTGTTTTTTCTCTCAGCGTATCGTTTCTGACTCTGTCTCTTAGGTTTATTCCTAACATGGCTCTTTGGGTTACTCGTAGTTTCTCGGCATTTTGTGTGGGCAATGTTACAGTTTCAAGACCACAAGTACCAACTAGCAGAACGCAGGCTTCATAGACTTTTCGTTTTAGGTTGATCGGTATTTTTCGGTTTTCAAGTACCACTCCACATTATTTGTGGGTTTAAAATTATAACATTGTCTCGGAAAAGCGCCCATAAATTGAGAACTGTCCAAAGAACTTTGGAAAGAGTAATGTTGGGTATCAGTATAGCGGACAGGGTGAGAAACGCCATTAGAGCCAGAACAGGAATGTTCGACAACAACGGAAGAGTGGCAGCGCCAAAATGGCGTTGTGCGGGCCCATGTCGCTCGCAGCTCTGGCGATAGATGGAAAAAGCGTCTTCTTTGATGGTGTCCCTGAACTATTACCCGAAACCCAGGACCCCAGAAACTTCGATTGAGGGACGACATTAAAGTGACCGCCGCACTAAGGGGTTTTTTCTGTAATAAGCCGGCCATAAATGGAATTTGTAGAATTTATCCCTGATACGAAAAAAATAGTTTTTGGGAATGTTGGATAGACAACAAACAATGAGCAACCCTTTCCGTCATCCAATATAAAGCGTGGGCTGGAGTGTGTCTGTTTGAATTAGACTGTCGTTCTAAGTGTTCGTATCTCTTTAAGGAATTCTTGAAAAATCAATGATTTAAAAAGTGAATATTTTTATTTTGGAGTTCGCTTGTGAAAAATTTGTGATTGATTCGGTTATTACAGGTAAGAGTACAAATAGACTGACAAGTTTTATTAAAATATATTGATATTTAAATATATTTAATAGGTTCAAAGACATGTTTATTATTTTTGTAAATAATTATTTGTTTTTTCTATTCAAAATTTTTTTTGTTGTACTTCCGGGTGTGTCCCCGTGGTTTTACTGATTTTTTTATTTCTTTGAAATGTATTAGATATGTTCTCAGATGGTGTTCTTCTACCGACCCTTTATGTATGGAAGCGAAGCATGGAACTGGCAAAATAAGGATGAAAATATAATAGATGCAGTAGAAATTAGATCTCTTAGACGAACGTGTGGATACTCTGTGTATGATAGAGTGTCGAATGAAAATATTAAAAGTGAATGCGGTGCGAATGATGGTGTTATGAACAAAATAATGAAAGGATCATTAAGATGGTAATACACATGAAAATAATGAATGAAGAAAGAATAGTAAAAAATTATATGTTAACGATGTAAATGGAACTAGAAATAGAGGAAGACAGAGGAAAACGTGGCACGATAAAATAAATCACATATTAAATGTCAGCCATGTGGGTAATCAGAGAAATCGACGCGCGTGCATGACACGATGTATGAATGTTGAGGAAGCGAGAGAAATATGTCAGGAAAGAAAAGTGTGGCAATCCATTATTTCTGCCTACCCCTTCGGGGAGTCGGTGTGATGGTTAGTTAGTTAGTTAGTTATGTTTTCACAATAAATTACTCTTATGTCATATTACACTTTTCTATAAAATATGTTTACCAAAGGTTAAATCTACCGTATATTTAAAAATGTAGATGATTTAAAATATATATATAAAGAACTTAATTTTGGCTGCCTAATTAGCAGAAATATCCCATATGTGTGCCGGTATGACATGGATGCTTTTTGTCTGAGATGACAGACATGGAAGCAGATGAATGTGGTCTACGTTCAATAATGGATAGATACAGGCTGATGGTACTTAAATGATAATTATTACAGTATTAAAAATTTCAATTACAATATTATTGCAAGGGTAAATGTGCGTACGAGTATTTGAATGTCTTATAATACATTGAAGAACAATTACACAATAAAATAATTTAATTGTCTTCTATCGAGGTCAATCCGTTTAGTTTATTCCTGGTACGAAAATGTCTTTGAATTTAGTATACGAGTACATCTAATACGTAATACGTTCCAAAAGTGTCTTCTTCTTCTTCTTACTCTTCCTCAGCCTATCCCGTCCACTCCTAGACAAAGGCCTCCTCCATTCGCTTCCATGTCACTCTGTCTTGTGCAGACTGCATCCAGGTTATTCCGACGTGTCTGTTCAGATCATCCTTCCACCGTAGTTGCGGTCGCCCTGCACTTCTCTTTGCCGTCTACGGTCCCCAAGTCAGCAGTCTTCTTGTCCACTTTTCATCTGAGCTTTTGACTACGTGACCTGCCCATTGCCATTTTAGAGTCGCCCCCCGGTGGATGATGTCAGTGACCTTTGTTTTTTCTCTCACCGTATCGTTTCTGACTCTGTCTCTTAGGCTTATTCCTAACACGGCTCTTTCTATGGCTCTTTGGGTCACTCGTAGTTTCTCGGCACTTTGTTTGGACACTGTAACAGTTTCAAGACCATAAATACCAATTGGTAGAACGCAGTGTCTATCGTAAATGTATTAAAAAATCAATAATTAATTTTTCGAAATAATCACAGATTATTTCATTATATCTAATAAACAACTAAAAAATCCAAAAAAAGCTAATAAGGCAGTGCATAATGGTGTTCTTGTGCCGACCCTTATGTATGGAAGCGAAGCATTGAATTAACAAAAGAAGGATGAAAGTAGAATAAATGCAGTATAAATGAGGTTTTATTCATAAAATAATGAAAGGGTCATTGAGATGGTTTGGACACATGGAAAGAATGAGTGAAGACAGATTGGTGAAGAAGGTATATGTAAACGGCGTGAACGGAACTAGAAATAGAGGAAGGCCGAGGAAGACGTGGCACGATCAAATGAAATCAAATATTAAATGTCAGTCACGTGAGGAGTCGGAGAAATCGACGTGCATGCATGACAAGATGTATGAATGTAGAGGACTCGAGAGGAGTATGTCAGGACAGAATAGTGTGGCGTTCCATTCTTTCTACCTACCTCTCCGGGGAGACGGCGTGATGGTTAGTTAGTTAGTTAACAACTAATGAATTTTACAGTTCTACTGAAAATTTATATGCATATAAGAAATCCGATATGGAAATGGAATTTTTTTATTTTTTTAATACCTTGGTATGGTTTATGAAAGTAGGCTGACTTTTCATGCTCACATCAGAAATTCAAACAGAAATTCGAAACGATGCACATGCCTGAGAACTGTACTCTGTCTACTATGAACTCAAGAATGTTTCTGGATTATTTTGAAGTCAATTTTAATTATTGTTGTATGACAGATGTAGAAAACAAAAGGAGAACAATTTGGTGTTGTTAATTATGTTCTTTTTAACGTGTTTAAAAAAAATTTACAAATAAAACGTATTACTGAAAATTTATTATTATTGAAAAGTGAGCCAGGTTTAAAGGGTAGAAAATCTTTGCTTCCGTGAATATTTCACGGGTTGAAATTAGTAATCAATTAATATTCTAAACACATAAAAAAATTCTAATTACTGCATAAAGTCATTATAATTGGATTTAAAAATATTTTTTGTAAAGCGTTCTTCCTGAGTAGCAATTAATCAAAGTCGGGTATAATGCAATTACATAAATGTATGTGTTTATTTACCCAAATCGAAGAGCAGTTTACCGATTAAAATAGTCGGAACGGAAAGAATCGGATGTTAGTTGAATTGTTTAAAACAATAGATATACTCATAAAGTAAACGCAAATACAGAGTCTGAGCAAATATGTTCACTAATAAATGCGCAAATATTTTAATCTTGTTCCAATATACTTTAAAAATAATTGTTTTGTTATGTATACATGAGCGAGTCAATATTATGTGTCTTTCTTTGTAAAATAAATTATACTCTTCACTTATAATTGCTAAAACAATACCTTATTATAATTGTATATTCATTTTATTAATTTCTCATGTATCTTATGTTTCTCGCTCTTTTTATTATTTTATTATAATATGTTTAACTTATTTTTGTGTACCTCCAACTTTTATCCTTAGTGTATTGGAAAATAATTCTGAAATGCTTAGGATATAATAATATTTAAATAAATAAATGAAATATCTAAAACTTTTGTGTATTATGAAAGTGACATGTTTCACCTTTGTAGGGCATAATTGTAATTCGCCCTAGCAAAACGAAACATGTCACTCACATCAAATATAACGAAACTTTTAAAAAACACCATTCAATCTTCTTCATCTTCGTTGTCATGTCACCGGCAAGCAGGCTATGTAGGGAAGACCCTAAAAAGTATCATATCTTTTCTCTTCCCTTACCATTTTAGTGGAAGGTTTGGCCGACATTGAATGAGATTAACGAGAGAACAAGGTCGTTGCTATGATGTTAAATGAATATCGTATTTTTTATTTTATTTAATTTTTTATTTAAAAAACACAATTGGGTTATATGGTTACATTTTTAGATCTTACTATTAATTATGTATTGTTTCAGATATTTTTTATATTGAGTTGTAGTGAGATTCCTTGTGTTTTTTGGTAGTTTATTGTAAAGTTTCAGTCGATTGTTCAATATCCTTGATTGTCCTGTCTTAGTTCGTGCAATCGGTAAGTGATATCTGTCACAATTCCTGGTCCAGTGTCTGTGTATGTCTGAATTTTTAGTTAATTTGTATGTGCTGTCTGTTGTCTATTCCATGGTCATTCTGTGTACAATTTTTAAGGTCTCATATTTGGTCAGGTCTGATATGTCCATTTGTTTTGTTTGTCCGTAAACTTGTATGGTTGGGGTAAGGTAGTCAATGTTATATGCTAATTTTATTATTTTATTTTGTTGTCTTTGGAGTCTGGAGATGTCCTTTTGGTTTCCTGTCCCCCAGAAGGGAATCATATATGTCAGTCGGCTTTTTACATACGCTTCGTACATCATAACTTTTTACCTTCTTGGTATGTAATTCTGTATTTTATAGAAGAGGGAGTATAGCGATATATGATGATATATGACCTTAAATGGATTGTAAACTTTGTTTTTACCAATGGTTCAAAGCAAAAATAAGTATTTTTGTTTTGAAATCAATATAACAAAACTACATCTTTTCCTATAACTAAAACTTTCTAATTATTATAAGGTTGTTCGTGTCATGTAGGAATAGATTATTTTCTGATATTATTAAAATAAAATAAATATTTTGGTCGTCTTATCACACCAAAAAGGATTCAGTAACGATCCGCGACCTCAAACGTTTTTATTGATGTCTGTGGTGAGTAATTCTATTTGATGCATAAGGTCGAATACTCTCACGTACGTCACAGAGAGAGCCAAGAGTAATATACTGGTTATAGAAATTTTACTGGTAACGAGTACGCAAATAGGAAGTGAATGAAAACAACTTGTATAAAAAAATCAGGAAGTTAATTTAAGAACATCAGAATTATAAAATATATGAAATTAATCACTTGTTTACTGATGCTCACTAATCCGGCTCAAGCTGTGATAAATGGAAGAAAAATTATTAAAATCACTTCATAAAAAAACAAATTACAAAATGAGTCATTTTATGAGGATACATACGAGTGATATATACGAGATATGACCAAGGTATGATTCGAACTCATTTACAAATATTTCTACTTTAACCTTTAAATGCCCGCGCACCGCGTGCAATAAAGGTAGCCCACTGCCTAAGCATTTTTGTGAAATATTCGCGCGACTTGCGACCTAAAATTAGTTATCCTATTTAGGTAAAATAAAAAGCATTATCAAAATAAAATATTGTTTATAATAAACAAAAGCTTTTTTGTTCACATTTTATATAATAACACATTAAAGTTAAAGAATAAAAAAATATAAATATATTTCTCAGTTTTTTCAGATGCAAAATTTTAAAAACTTATATACATCTTCCAATAAATTGTCAGACGTGGTGGTCGTAAGAAGGGCGGAATGGGGAATGTTTTTAACATAAAACGATCGCTTAACCCAACCAATGATAGGTCATAAGTTCTGTAAGCCCCTCGACCACCATATTCTGTTCTCTGAAAACAATTTACAACTTCGTCTCTATTGAGATACAATTAATCCTTATTTTTTAATAAAGTTTTTACTTTATCTATGCATAGACCTATTATACATTTTTAGCATTTAAATATAGACCTTATGATTTTGTTATTATTTTTATTACGCGGACCGTAATAAAACACATCGGTAATCCCAATAGTCGACATTGTAACGCAGGTATAAACACTAACATTACGCATTATGACAAAAATATTTATCGGAACTGAAAATATAACTAAGAATCAGTATCTCAAAGACATTATTTACGTAAGCTTATAATCATAATTTGAATACTATTGCAATAAATCAGTGTAATCCAATAGCAAAATGCACCATAATCACCGGTCCCATACGGGACCGTTGGGCATAGAACGACGCAAATCCGCGGTCCCGTACGGGCCCATGGCACATACCACTGGGCGTCTAAAGGTTAATAGCATATTTGAAATATGCATTGACGAAAGGAAAATATTCATTTATTAATAAAATTTTAACGTTTAAAATTTATCGACGTAAATAAAAAAATATGTTGATTTTTATATACGAGTATATTACACAGATCGAACTTTTCGATAAAAGTTCATTGTAAGTACTGATTTTTTTAATGGATATTTAATTTAAATATATTTATTTGATGATGGCAGCTAGTTTCTGAAACCTATTCGAACTGTAAGACAAATCGGTAGAATTAATGAATATAAAATATAATAGAAATATTTGTATTTAACAGCGGAATTTTAAATACTCGTATCTATGAAACCAATTAGTTTCGCTTATACCTAAGTTTTATCAGGGCAATGTGTTTATGTATTGTTATATTTATAAATTTAAAATGCCTAAACACAAAATGATTGTTTCATATGAATTTTTAAAAAAGGTTAATAAAACTTAATTAACTATTTTCTTTAGCTACATACTGAATTAATTACGTTTAAAGAAAATGTAGGTTTTCGTTTTTGAAACATAATAAACAAATAGCATTTATATTTTTCTTTTTTATATACTTTGTATACAACACTCACTTTTTAAACAAATTACCCAGCCCTTCCTCAGTGATATTATAACACCTGATAATGTTAACATTGGTTGACGAAACAGCTGTCGTAAAAAATAAAAATACAATTGTGATACAAAAAAACAAAGTTTTTTAATTCAACAGTGTATAATGTTAAAGTATCATAGTGTTTCGCCCAAAACAATAGACTATCAAATATATAATAATTAAATAAAACGATGTTTTTTAACTACTTCCACTTTTGTCTTTATTTAGACAGCGACCGGTTTCGCCAGGCTCAAACATTATATTTGAATATGTAAGAGATAATAAAAATTAAAACCCATTGTATTAAACACGAACCTCCAAGAATACCTGTAATACCAATAGTTAAATTCAGAAAAATTTTACATAAATATTTGAAGATTATTTTTGTATAGAATCATGTTTACCACCCCTGATCTGTATGTATATAAAGGACTAAGTTTACAATAGTGTTACCAGTCTGTCGATGCCAGCGAGCCTGGCGAAACCGGTCGCTGTCTAAATAAAGACAAAAGTGGAAGTAGTTAAAAAACATCGTTTTATTTAATTATTATTTAAAATGAACTTCCATCAAGAGATTTCAGTAAAATCATTTGATTATATCAAATATATATTATTAAAAATTTCCAAATAAACAAATATAGAAGTTTTATGCACCTTTTAATATATTCAAAGATTTGTTCATCAAATTTAAATTGTTGGTTCAAAATTCTACATAGTACAATACATAATTAAGCGAAAAAGTAATGTTCTCTAGAATGTCACTCGCGCTGTCACCCGTCACAACGATTCGGTGTGAAGTAATCTGAAATTTAAATATGCCATTTAATTTGAATTCCACATAATCCTTGAACAATGAATATCCATCACCTATTTTTTTAAATTTTATATCAGAAAACTTAATATAGTACACGGCGTTAATAGTGGCAAGGCTGTTCGAGAAGCCATTCAGAAAATTCATACATAATAATATTATGTAAATAAGAGGGTAATTTGTTGCCTGCTAATCGTGGCGTAATATACAGAAAAGTCTAACATATATATAATCAATACTATTATATATACGCACGTAGACACTTATTGTGAAGGTACCTGTTTGTGCTTTTGGTTTGGAGATGCGTTTGTTTTGAAGGTCAAGAACAATCAGCAGTCATTGATTCAATAACCCGTTATAGAACTCTCGGTGTGTCAATAGATATTTGTTCATCTGCTAATCCATAGGCTGGAGCAAGTTAATCGAAACAAATACCAGGCTGTTGGCTGAATTATGAATGGGACCGCAGTCAGGATATAATACGAATAGAAATGACCTTCAAGTATCTAGGCATAGACCTGGTGGGAGGAGCTGATCTGCGGGAAGAAATACAAGCACAAGTAAACAAGGCAGTTGCAATCTCTGGCGCTCTACAATCCACAATATGTAAAAACAAAGACATGGCCATTAAGAGTAAGATGAGAATCTATAAAGCATGCGTAAGACCAATAATAACAAATGGCATCGAAGCGAGGGCAGACACAGTAAAGACCAAGCAAATTTTGAGGACTTCCGAGATGAAGACACTGAGAACGATAGCAGACAAGACACCAAGAGATCGCGTGAGGAACACCAGAATAAGAGAGATATGTGAGGTTAAGGATATTATAAGATGGAGCTGGCAGCGTAAAACGGACTGGTATGGTCATGTTCAAAGAATGGACACCACCAGACTCCCTTATATTACACTACATAATCAGCCTCATGTGACTCGTCCTCGTGGAAGACGTCTTAAAAGATAGAAGGAGAGCTGGGAGTCTATCTCACAGGAGGAGCAACACTCTGGAGAAAAGACTACACGGAAGAAGAAGAAGAAGACATAAATATAATATTATGTTAATTTTGATTCAAATCGATATTATGAAATAAGTAATTGCGTAGATTTTCACGGTTGGCAGCAATAGGTTTGTTGTGTTTTTGGGTAACACCGTGTGATAACTCCTTCTGAAACGTCGATCGAAACGTCGGTCAAGAAGGAGTTATCACACGGTGTTACCCAAAAACACAACAAACCTATTATGAAATAAATTAAATACCTCAGAAGACTCCACTCCATTCTCCAGGTCTTTCCAGTTTCATCCGGTTTTCTTCCACGCAGTTAACTCATCTGTTTCTTGTTCGGCAGTACATATACCAAAAATTGTGTCTTTTCGCGCGACATCCATCTGAACACAATAATCTATTATATATTTTGGACGCTACATAAAATCGATTTAGCATTGCCAATAGTGGCATCATTTTGTGCATCCATTTTGTAGCCTATCCCCGATTCTGATACTTATAGTATTATTTTGTCTGATATAGAACTGGCTTAGATAGTCACCCTGTCTTACACCTGTCGGAGTGGGAATGTCATTGGACAATTCTCCATCTAGTGTACTTCTTATCCCACGGCGCCAAGGAGTGTCAAATTTCGTTGATCGTGCTTTTGGGATCGCGGGACTAGCGGCCTGGAACAGACTCCTCTACCACATTCGCAAACAAGTCAACAAAGTATTTTTCAGTAGCTCTTTTAACAACTTCTTTTTTAATATAAGTTTTCTAAACGAAGAGCGCCTTTGAAGAGAATCTCGAGGTAGTGAATTCAAATCAAATCAAATCAAATCAAATCAAATCAGTTTATTAACTCAATAGACATTACAAACAGGAAAATGTTTAAGGCATCTATTAAGTACAGTTCTATTCTATTAAATTCAGTAATTTTTCCCATATAACCGATATTTGTATTGTGTTCAGAGGCCAAGAAGTAAAGTATAGACCTGACAATAATGATATAAGTAAAGTACATGAAGTAATATTGCGTATTCTCATATTAATGTGTTGTAAATCTTTGTATAATAAAATATCAAATACGATATCTTCTTCTTCGTCGCGTGCCGTATCAGGTCCCCCGACATTGGCAATCACTCCGGCGAAGGCTTCTCTATCTTGCGCAACCCGGAACAGCTATTAAATATTTACGGGATGGTTGACTTGTTTTATGAACACTACAAATATTTTATTTATTTATTCGTTTCAATATGGGAGTGTCGTTAGAGGTCTCTCATTATTGAAACTCCATTATTTATGTCGTAAATAGCTCTTTAAAACATTATTAGAGCTAGCGACACAGAATTATTTAAAATATGTGAAAGTTTACATATACTCGTAAAACATACATACCAATTTAAGGTTACTCTAATTCACATGAAAATTACTGAGGTTTCTTCTTCTTATTATTTTTGTCCTGTCACACCTCCGTGGTGCATAGGGCCTCATGGAACCTTCTCCACCCGACTCTATCTACCCGTCTGCTGCCTTAACCTCGTCCTGCAGGGCTCTTCTCCAGGTGGCTCTAGCTCTTTCCCCCCATAGGGGACCAGTCTAGTGCGCCCTGAGCGATGCAGGCTGGGTTCCGTCTCAGAGTGTGACGGATCCACTGCCATATGCGTCTAGAGACTTGTTCTCTAATTGGCTTTTCGCCTGCCATGGTCCAGAGAACGGCATTTGACACTGTTTGGGGCCAATAGATTTTGAATGTTGAGCGAAGGCACCTGTTTATAAACACCTGGAGTTTACCAATAACGTCCGCTGTAGATTTCTCCTTTAAGTCTCACATCTGTACAGCAGTACGCTTTTAACGCCAGTGCTGAATATTTGGAGCTTGAGCTTTCTCGAAATGATACTGGAACGCCATACAGGGCGAAGTATAACGAAATCTCCCTTTGCCTTGTCGAGTCTGCTGGCTACATCTTCCTCCGTACCTCCCGAGCCTGCTATCATACTACCGAGGTAGCAGAAGCTGAGGTTTAATTAATGAAATAATCGCTGAGATGAAAGAAACGAATAAATTAAGAAATAATTGTTAATAAGAAGTATACATTAATGCTGCGAAGGACATCCAGAAGTTTCGCCAAAAATATGAAACATAAACTAAACCCAATTTTATATATCAAAACCAAATCGGAAGTCGGCAAAATCAACTCACGTACTTGACTTGCTGTATGGGTGTCCTGAAGTGTAGAGTAGTATGTCAGGATAGACGACTGTGGTAGTTCATCTATTCTTTCTACCTCTCTGAGAAAATATGATTAGTCATTAAATACTACCATTTAAATTAAATGGGCCTTCTTTTTCTGTAGATCTTGCGATTTGTTCAGATAGGATATCAATTTTGTTCCTGTGATGATAACGTCCAATTTTTCTGCATTTTTGGTGGTCGTCCCGGTAGTCGACAGGTCTCTGGAGTCTCGTGTATCATAAACTTGTGAATCATTGCTGGGTTCATCCTCTCAATGTGGTATTTCCAGAATCGTCTTCTCTGCTTATTCCATCTCACAAAGTCCTCAATGTTGGAGGTTTTGCAAATCTTTCTGTCAATAAGAGTATCCACGTGGTCACGATAGGTTGCAATGTTTTTATTTATGTTGTTCTAAAAGATTTTTACCTTCTGATAGTGTTTGCTCTTGTTTCGATTCCGTATGTCATTAAGGGTCTGTTGCATGTTTTGTAGATCCTGACTTTGTAAAATACAATATTTATTTCAATATCAATTTGTTTATTTTTTTAAATCATAAACATCTCGGTATATAACCAAAGCGCTTATGATTATAGAATACAAAAACAAAAAAAAATTTTTTAACAGAATATACAAATGTGAAATTAAAAAGATACAATATAAACAATAGATTAAAACACAAAAAAAAACTACAAGGTAATTAAAAAAATTAAGACCAATTAAGAAATAAAAAACAATAAGAAGTACAAGAGAAGCAAATATCAATTTAATACATTATACATATAAGAGATAGATGTTTTCTGAGGGTAGCCTCACTATCGTGGAAGATGTCCACATCCGAAGAGATGCGGTTTAGAAGTATTATTGCCCTGCCCACAGGGATAACCTTAGGAAAATTGGTTCGACATAGTGGCAGGTGAAATAATCTATGTTGCCTTTGTCGCAGATAATTGTCAGGGACAAACAAAGTCAAGTCATTCAAAATATCCAAGTTATGTATTCGACCACTAATCAGTTGAAAAAATGAACACCCAAATGGAGAGTTCGTCTAATTTCCAATGATTGGTAGTCCAGCATACCCAGCAAGAAATCAGTTGAGTACAGCCAGGGGTAATAACCGTTTTCTTTGAGGTACAAAAAACGAAGAACTTTTTCTGTACCTTTTCAATCATTACATAGAACAATATTTGGGTAAAAGTAAAATTTCTACACCATTTGTCATATATAAAAAAAACAATAAATTCATATTTGAGACATAGGTTTTGTAAAAGTGTGTCAATTAATATATTAGTATAATATAATGTATTTTTTAAATATGTTGTATAAGAAATCGTATTAAGAAATTCGTATATATTGCATATTAATATATTTGCCTGTTAAAAAAGCGATCACAAAGTGAATATATATTATAAATTATTGTTCTAAAAATTTTCAATGCCATAATGATTGAAAATGTATAATCCTGAATTAAGGAAAAACATAAAATATTTTAGTGTGAATAATATACCTGTATACATATGTACACGTACGTAGATACATGAATATACATAATGAAAAAACAACTCGTTGACATTTTCCACGCTATAATCATATAAACTAATATTTAAAATATTTTTTTTTATTTCACTTTAATAGTGAATGAATTCTTGAATCTATTTCATGTCAAGATGCAGGAACTAAAATAACAATTTAAATAGTAAATTAAGAACTTGTTTGGATTGTGGTAGTAATCAATTGAGTACTGTCATCATTTAAAAAATATTCCTTTTTTAAAAGTGGTAAAAACGGACAAGTGAATGTGAACTTGACATTAGACAAATAAGTGAAAAAAAGAGTTCACATGTTTTACATACATTATTAAATAGTATCTGTAAAATAAATATGTAAATTGATTTCTATCGTTATACAATTGTTTATTATTTATTAAATAAACACGTGTTTCCATTATATTTATTTTAGTTACCTCTTTAGACATATGAATATATGTTTGCATTAGTATTCATATTAGATTAAAATTTATTAGCGGGAAACAACAGTAAAAAATTAAAATTATAAGCGTTTAATGCAACGGTGGTACGTTAATACGAGACAATATTTTTTTCATACGTTAAAAAATAAAATTTAAAACAACAATCATAAAATTTGTTTAAATCAATTCCATCTAAACATTAGGTATATATGAATAACTTTTTGGAAACATCGTATAGGGTGTTTTTTTAAGAGGTTTGGTTTTTAAACTGTCAACGTTGTTTCTATAGACTGTCAATTTGACAGTTGACAGTAGATTTGTAGTCGGTACGTTTTGCCATTTTACCATAAATAGACAAACGTCAGAACAACGCTTGCAAATTTATTTTGAAAATCATGGTCCGGTTCGCCAAACTTATTGTGCACCACGTCCATTTTAATCGTCCATCCGAGGAAGTTATTCGGAAGACCACGGATCGTTTTCGCACCACGTACACCATGTACACTCAAGTGGATAATACGCATCCACAAAGACGACAATTGTGGAAAATTGGACTTCACGATTGCGCTTCAGTCGAGCTAGCCGTGACGCTGATATGCCCGAAATCATATTTAAACATTAATGGCATAAAATTATCTTTTAAATAAAGTCAATATCATAGACATTAACAGTATTTTAATGTGTTTTTTTTCACATATATTGTATACTTAAAAAAAAAACTTATATTATATTATCACAACAATTTTCACAAACATGTTTGGAAATTTGACTTATTCACATTCATCATCAGATCATTTCACATGCATACCTCATACATACTATTCACCAGGACTTATGCTCGTTGTCTGCAAATAGGACAGCGTCATCCGCATACAAGAGACAGCTTACTGACACCCCGCTCATTTTGGCACCTACATCCAACCCTTTTAGCTCTTTCATACAGTTGTCATTTTATTTAATTTTTACAAAATTTACGCGACAGCTGATTCGACATTTCGCTGATGATGCCACCTTCGGTTTGCGATACAGTTGTCGTGAAAATTTCATGGAAATTAAAAAAAAAGTGTTTCAAATTTAACAGTTAATTTTGAAGATATAAAAATATTTTTTGCCTCATTTTGAACATTTTCAAATTACTGACTTGACAGCTTGCACGTGCCAATGTGTAAATACCATTTTATATCCGTGTTTAGGTACTTGCACAAACATCTTAATAGTTAATTTAAAAACGATAAAAAAACTAAATTACGTTTGAAGAATGTGGACACACATCTTTAGGTAAAGTAATTCTACACGTTCAGGTAATTCAACACGTTTCCACAACATACACGAAGACGAATTTATTGTTTTGTATTACACATTCACTTATTTGTATTACCGTTTAAATTCATTCATTTATTCCATATTCAAATTCCATTACATTAGTTTCCTGTCCCCCTAGCCAATAAGTGTTTAATCCCAAATCTCGATTTACGTCATTCGAATTCCATTCTTAAATTAAAGATTTACATTTATTTATTCTCTGCTGTCTAAAAACTGGGTTAAACGTATTTTAAAATCAGATATATAAAAATTAAACATTTTACATAATTATAGGCACAGGCATGGTGGGTAGAGCTGATCTGCGAGAAGAAATACAAGCCCAAGTAAAAAGGCAGTTAAAATAAAATGTATAATATGGAAACACAAAGACATGGCCATTCAGAATAAGATGAGAATCTATAAAGATTGCGTTAGACCAATATTAACATATGGCGTCGAATCGAGGGCAGACACAGTAAGGACCAAACAAGTTTTGAAGACTTACGAGATGAAGACATTGATGACGATAGCAAGCAAGACACTGATAGATCGCGTGAGGAACACCAGAAAAAGAGAGATATGTGAGGTTGAGGATATTATAAGATGGAGCAGACAGCGAAAAAGGGACTGGTACGGTCATGTTCAAAGAATGGACACTACCAGACTCCCCTATATTACATTTCATAATCAGTCTCATGGGACTCGTCCTTGTGGAAGACCTCCTAAAAGATGGAAGGACAGCTGGGAGTCTATCTCACAGGAAGAGCAACACCCCGGAGAACAGACCACATAGGTCTACAACAAGTAAGAAGAAGAAGAACTCAAAAATAATATTATGCTTATTTTGATTCAAATCACTATTATGAAAATTTTTAATATCGCTAATAAGCGCTAAAATGGCGCTGGGCAGGCCATGATGACAGATGGACAAAACGCCTCCTTTGCTAGTGTCTTATAACTGCGACCCGAAACCCAGGAATGGAGGGACGACATTAAAGAAACCGCCGGTACGATATAAATCAAATCAGTTTATTTCATCAATAGACTTTACATTTTTTTAAATGCATCTATTGAGAACAGGTAAAATAATATATTGTGTATAGTATACTACCAGAAACGCATGAGATATGGTTCGACATTAGGAAGACAGGATACTCTCCAGATTTAAGAGTATTGGCCTTCTGAACGTACTTTCACTAATATGAAAGACGTCGATCTCCGAGGAGACCGCGTTCAGGAGATTAATTGCTATCCCACCGGTGTCACCAGAAGCAGGTTGGTTCTGGCGCGGCGGCCGGTAGGTAAAACAATCTATGATGTCGCTGTCGGAGATATCTATCAGCACGGCCGAGTTCTCGAAATATCCCCTGAGTAATCTAAAGAAATGGGTTAGGAGATGCTCATCTCTTCGAAACTGCAGATATGGATACATGTTGCCCTGAATCAACAGAGATGGGAGCAAATGGAGGAGTTCTGCGTCCAGGAGTAGACGGATAAAAACTGATGAAGATGACGATGATGATATTAGAATAAAGATATCACAAGAAAAATAATTAAACTTTAAACGAATATTTTTACAGCCGATTCTTAAAGCTAATATTGAATTTTTCGCACTTTTAAAATTCTGATAAGTGTGAATTACTTTGTATACAACACTCACTTTTTAAACAAATTAAATATCAAACATGTTTCGGAATACCCAGCCCTTCCTCAGTGATATTATATAGATATTTAAAATATTATAAAATTGTTTACAAATAGGGTCAGTTTTGGCAGACGTTATAAAAATTTATTTTGGAACGTTTATGCTTTTAAATAATTGCGTAGATTTTCACGGTTGGCAGCAATATGTTTGATGTGTTTTTGGGTAACACCGTGTGATAACTCCTTCTCGACCGAAGTTTCGGAGATCGTTGCAGTCTCCATCTTCAGGGTTACCCTGAAGATGGAGACTGCATCTTACAGATCTTACCCTGACAGATCTTACCCTGAAGATGTAGACTGCAACGATCTCCGAAACGTCGGCGTCGGTCGAGAAGGAGTTATCACACGGTGTTACCCAAAAACACATCAAACATGTTTATGCTTTTGTTATGACAAATTGTAATGAATAAATTAAAAATTTAAAATAATATTTAAAGTTCTTATTGGGGTTCAGGTTTTAACTTACAACAAAGGAAATAAATCAAATATTGGATGTGACGTTAATTTTTTATTATTATTTATAATATTTTCTTAATTGCTTTTTTAATTTCTAAAATTTCGAGATTGTTCCAAGTTATATTACTATTATTAACATGCAACATGCGTCTGTGAATGTGTTGAATAAATTCGCACTTTATAATTAGACAGAAAAAATAATACAAATGCTTTCTACCATATGCGTAGTTCCAAGGCTCTTAATTGTAAGGACTGGAAATTTAGAAGGTCGGCCTTGCTGGTAGATCGGAGTGGAATCTCCTGAATACTCAGAAGTACTTGTGTGGACTGATGACGTAGCTACGACATCGGCTTAGTAGGAAACGTGCACTCACCCGAAAAGAGAGTCGCAAGGTCAACGTTTGCTGGTACAACAATGCCTCTAGTAGAAAGGAAGAGAGTCAGAGAGCACTAACCTCTTATCTAAAAGTGAGCGATCACAGTAGCTTATGTAGGTACGCACTTTAGAAGTTATACATCTTTGGCACTACTGTGTTTTTAAACACAAGTTTTGTCACTGATATATTTTTCACTACACAATGTGAGAAAAATGAATTAATTATTTAACAAAATTTTGAATGTATACAAATACTTGTAGACAAATACTGGAATACCCATTACTAATACCCATTGCGGGTAAATTATTTTTAAAAGGATTAATTGCATCTCAATAGAGACGAAGATGTAAATTGTTTTCTGGGAACAGAATATGGTGGTCGAGGCGCTTACAGGACTTATGACCTGTCGTTGGTTGGGTTGAGCGATCGCTTTATGTTAACAACATTCCCCATTCCTCCCTTCTTACGATCACCACGTCTGACAATTTTTTGGAAGATGTATATATGCTACAATGTTGAGGAACACTTCACATTTTTAGTTCAATCTACACTAGCGCCACCCATTACAACCAATGACAGGTCATAAGTCCTGTAAGCGCCTCGACCACCATATTCTGTTACCAGAAAACAATTTACATCTTCGTCTCTATTGAGATACAATTAATCCTTATAATTATTTATCATTGATAGCTAACTTCAAAATTTAGATTTTTATTACTAATATTTGAGTTATTGTGCATATATATTTGGTTAGTTGACGATCTTCGTGGCCGAGTGGTAAGTGCATTGACTGCCAGCCCGAAGGTTCCGGGTTCGATTCCCGGTAAGGGCAGTGTGAGTGTCACACTGTTTTTTGTCTGGTGTAGAATTCACGTGACAATAAAATGGTGATAGATTAGTTACCTATCACATGTCACGAGAATCACTATGATAGCTGTAATACCCTTTACATCGATTTGGCTCATGCTGTCATGATGTAAAGAGCGATTCAACAAAATAATAATATTTGGTACAGGTTCTTTCTTATTAGAAAGTTTTTACAAATAATATTACGCAAAATATTCGAAATTACCCCACTAAAATATGACAGTTCGTTGGTACTATTTTACACTTTTTACGACTAATTTCATTCCTGACATGTTTTCGCAATTCGTGAGTTGTGACACGCCTAAAATGTCCGGCCGTTTTTTTTTATCATTGGTGGATAACTTCTTCATGCAATTCCGTAATAGGGTACGCGCGCAGCGTTCAATTTTACCCTCTACTAAACGCGCCAAAAGAAGTGTAACTTCAAAATACAATACAATTAACAAAACTATAGACGATTCACAAAAATGGCAATACACAATTACAAAAAAAAGCATGTTACTTCAGAGACATTCATAAAAGGCCGCCTCAAATGTAGTATGCTTTTAAAAATAAGTTATTAGTTTTAAAATAGTGACGAAATATAGTAATACAATATATTTTATAAGATAATTAATTTTAAATAATTACCTAATTAACTAACTAACTTACCATCACGCCGTACGTCGTGTCATACATCGTGTCATGCACGCGCGTCGATTGTATTTGTTTATTGGATTTATTGGATCGTGCCACGTTTTCCTCTGTCTTCCTCTATATCTAGTTCCATTTACATCGTACACATATTTATTTTACTATTCTTTCTTCATTCATTCTTTCCATGTGTCCAAACCATCTTAAGGATCTTTTCATTATTTTGTTCATAACACCATAATTCGCACCGCATTCACTTCTTATATTTTCATTCGACACTCTATCATACACAGAGTATCCACATATTCGTCTAAGAGATCTCATTTCTACTGCATTTATTCTACTTTCATCCTTCTTTTGCCAGTTCCATGCTTCTCTTCCATACATAAGGGTCGGTAGAAGAACACCATTGTGCACTGCCCTTAATAAATTATAACCTTTTAAGATATGTTTTGTTTCCCTTGTTCATTAATTGTTCTCTAAATTTGTATTTTTATTAATTGAGATTATATTGAGTGCGAAAAATGCCGCCCTAAACGGGTTATCCCAGTTGGGAGGTATTAAACCATTTAATTGGTAAATGATTAATAAATATGGTAAATAAATAAAAATATTCAAATAAAATTAATAGCTATATTAAATAGAGTTTTGAAAATAATTTCGGCATGATTTATTCTAACTTACTAACCATCACGCCATTTCTCCGGAGGGGTAGGCAAAGAGGATGGATCGCCACAATGCTCTGTCCTGGCATACCTCTCGGGATTCCTCTACATTCATACATCGTACCATGCACGCACGTCGATTATTCCGACTTCGAATGTGGCTTCGAATTATTCCTAACTAACTAACCATCACGCCATTTCCCCGGAGGGATAGGCAGAGAGGATGGATCGCCACACTGGCTTGTCCTGGCATACCTCTCGAGATTCCTCTACATCCATACATCGTACCATGCACGCACGTCGATTGTTCCGACTTCGAATGTGGCCGCCTTTTAGTAATTGATTAATTTGGTCAAGCCATGTTTTCCTCGGTCGTCCTCGGCTACTTTTCCCACTAACGCTGCTTGTGTACAACTTTTTAACCATTCTACTCTCATCCATTCGTTCCATATGTCCGAACTATCTCAGGGATCCTTTTTTAATTTTATTCATGATATTAAATATTTCTTTCTTATTTCATCGTTCGGTATTCTATCATACAACGTTTTCCCGCACATTCTTCTTAGTGATCTCATTTCTTCTCATTTCGAATTATTCCGTTGCTCATAAACAATGTACACGTAATTAAACATGTAATAAGAAACGCGTCTTGAGCACCCTGTATAATACTATTGGCACCTCTGAGAGATCACTAATTACATTTGTCTTGTGGTTGGAAGAGTTTCAAAACGGTAATCAAAAGCCACATCGTAACCTAGAAAAATTGCTAAACATTATGTAATAGTTAATAATGAACTGCAGTTTAACAATCGATGTTCATAATGGATTACGAAAGGGATATTTATACTAGTACTATGTATAAATTACTGTTACGCACATAGAATTTATTTTCAGTTAACCTCCGGTGACTTAAGCGGTGGAAAAACACACAGGCGTTTAATAATTGATTTGCTAAGAATTAATAAGTTTCCTCGTGAGGTGATTGTGAAAAAACACGGAAAAGAGTTATTATTATTTATTTATTGTCAATTTTTTTTCAATTCATATATTTATTTTAAACCATAAACATTACAGTATATAACCAACTCGCTTAGGACTATACAGGTAGGACACAAAAACATCAAAAAACTAATTTAAACAGAATATACAATTATGAAATTAAAAAATTACAATATAAACAATAGACAAAAAAACAAAAAAACACGAGATAATTAAAAAATTAAGACCAATTAAGTAATTAGAAACAATAAGACGAACAACACATTATTTAAGAGATAAATGTTTTCTGAGGGTAGCCTCACAATTGTGGAAGATGTCCACATCCGAAGAGATGCGGTTTAGAAGGATGATTGCCCTGCTCACGGGCATAACCTTAGGTAAATTGGTTCTACACAGTGGCAGGTGAAATAATCTATGTTGCCTTTGTCGCAGATAATTGTCAGGGACAAACAAAGTCAAGTCATTCAAAATATCCGAGCTATGTATTCGACCACGAATCAGTTGAAAAAAATGATCACCCACAGTTCGTCTAATTTCCAATGATTGGTAGTCCAGCATACCCAGCAAGAAATCAGTTGGGTACAGCCAGGGGTAATAACCGTTTTTTTTTAGGGTAACATACAGTGATTGTTAATACACATACAAATTAACAAACATACAGTTAAATAAAGACATAGAAGGTTACCCGCCGCTTACCCGAAGCTGTTATAGGACGCAGCGGCGCCCCTTCGTGAGCTTCGCTCATACAATCCTTAGGCCCGCCCCCCATCCACGCGGGATTTACATTAGCTGGAGAATGCATCATTCCAGAAAAAAAAGCAAAAGGCAAAAGCTTATCTAGGCCACGTTAAATTCAGTTTAATTTCAATCCACTTCTATGTCCCAATCTCACAAAACAGAGCAAAATATGGTACATGATTTTATGGCCAATCATAAAATTATTTCAGACAGATATGGTGAGGTGGGACAAAGTTATAACGTGGATATTTGGTGAAATAAAATAATATTGTTTTCAATTGTTGTGAGTTCAAAACTAACTAACTAACTAAACATCACGCCGTTTCCCCGGAGAAGTAGGCAGAGATGTACCGCCATACTATTATATTCTGATATAACTCTCGCGAATCTTTTACATTTATCTTTCTTCTTCTTTTTCTTCAGCCTATTCCCGTCCACTCCTGCACAAAGGCTTTCTCCATTTGCTTCCACGTCACTCTGTATTGTGCAGACTGCATTCAATGTCTGTTCAGGTCATCCTTCTACCATAGTTGCGGTCGCCCTGCACTTCTCTTTCCCATCCACGGTCTCCAAGTCAGCAGTCTTCTTGTCCATTTTTCGTCAGAGCTTCTGGCTACGTGACCTGCCCATTGCCACTTTTGAGTCTCTACCCGGTGGATGATATCGGTGACCTTTGATTTTTCTCTTACCGTATCGTTTCTGACTCTGTCTCTTAGGTTTATACCTAACATGGTTCTTTCCATGGCTTTTGGGTCAATCGTAGTTTCTCGGCACTTTGTTTGGACATTGTTACAGTTTCAAGACCATAAGTACCAACTGGCAGAACACAGGCTTCATAGACTTTTCATTTTAGGTTGATCGGTATTTTCCAGTTTTTAAGGTCGTAACCCATTTTTCCGAAAGCTGCCCAGTTTAGTAAAATTCTTCTCTAAAGCTATGCGAGTTTCATACATATGTTAAGAAACATTGAAATTGTATGCGAGTTATATTTACGCCATATTTCATTTGCTTCTAAATTATTTTATTTACGGGTGAATCGTTTTTATATTGCCTATATTACTGCCACGTTGCGTAAAATATTACATCCAAATGTGTGCCGAAGTGTTGACGGATGTCATTGATTCAAGAAGAGTAAAGCGCGCGCCTACAGTTTGCATAATAAAGCGATTACTTCCGCAATTTAGACGAGATCATAGACAATTCTAAAAGGATTATATAAAATATACACCTGGGATTGAGTGATCGGATGTGGGATCTAAGAAATCTTTACTATCTTGTACTTGTCCTTGTAAAGACAAAATATAAGTGATTCAGGAACCTTTTTTTTTCTTCAAAATAATGTACCTATATCTCTTCTATATTCGCCATAACTTTGTGTTTTTATACTTTGTACACACTACACACTAAATTTAATTAAAAAATAATAATAATTATAATAAAAAAAAAATTAAATACATATTTATGGCTTCTGTGTCCGAAAAATGTTTGTTTTTTTAATTTTAATTTTTATAACAAAGTGTGTGTTGTGTACAAAGTATATATAAAAAAAGAAAGAAACAATGTATTCTATATCTTTTTTCAGATAATCTAATTAACCGAAATCTCTTGATGGAATTTCATTTTAAATGATAAGTAAATAAAACGACGATTTAATTTTTTTTTATTATATTTTAAGGTAATGACATGCTTCACCTTACTGAGATATTATCACATTTTAGTAAATTAATGTTTGGTATAAAATTGCAAATAATTTTAACATAAATTATTTATTTATTGTTTCTTGAACAATGATGTAAAACTCCATATTAAATTATCAATATTCAAATGCGACACTTGATAATTGATGTCTTACCATGGTGATATATATGTCATTTCCATAAAATATAATAAAACAGTTGTTTCCATTAATATCAATTATAAATATTATAATTGTCTAAAATACAAGATATTGTAAATATTATTAAAATGATATATCCTTGAATAAAAATGAAATGTGAAAGGATAATTAAGATAGTTTGAACACAAAGAGAAATAATGGAAAAATAGTATATGTTAACAAAAAGTTAAAAAAAATAAAAAAAATTAAGAAATCTTTAAAAATGTAAATTTAGTTAAAATCTTCTAATTTTTGTATCTTCGACCAGCTCTCTGCCATCTTCTGGTATATATGTTAACGATGTAAACAGGGCTAAAAATTAAGGAAAACCGAGGAAAACGTGGCACGATTAAATAAATCAAATATTGAGTGTCGGCCACGTGAGGTGTCCGAGAAATCGACATGCGTACATGACACGATGTTTAAATGTTGAGGAGGCGAGAGTTGTAGCGGTCCATTCTTTCTGACTACCTCTTTGGGGAGACGGCATTATGGTTAGTTAGTTACACAAAAATTTAATTTAATTTTTTAATGCAACGAAACAAACATAATTGCGTAAATAATAATGTTTACATAATATAGTCAAACTTTTTAAGTATTTTCATTTAGAATGTTAATTGACCGCACGTATATATTTACATATCGATACATAAGATATGTATATGTACGTAATGCATAGTGTTGCGTACAATCAGTTTAATTATGTTTGCCAAATAGAAGGACAAGGTGTTTGGCAACGACTTAATGAAATCAAGTGAGTAGGGAGCCGCGGTTAAAATTAACACACGCGTAGAGAAAATAGTATTTTAAATCTGTATCAACCCAAAAACGCACGTTTCATGTCAAAATTTCAAGATACAACAAAAATTTTCTAATGCATTACAATTAACAGTCCTAAAAGATAAGTGATTTTAAAAACTGAAATAATATTTTTTTTTTCGATTATACACTTTTAATATAATATAATGTAATAAAATATATGCATGAAAGAAATAATTTTATCAATAATTTGATTCGTGTTTTTCAGAAGTAGCACACATCCAGTAACCTCAACATTACAGGACGGACAAAAAACTGTCTGGTTCAAAATTTTCCTACAATATTTTTTTTTCAATACACAGTTGTCATAGGGAGTAAAATAGACAAATGTGTTTAGAAAAAATTTATAATATATTGTAGGAAAATTATGTACCAGACAGTTTTTTGTCCGTCCTGTAAAGTTGAGCTGACTAGATGTGCGCTACTTTATTGTTTCTTGAACAATTATGAAATACCCGTATACGGATGAAAACATCTGTTTTATAGTTTATGGGAATGACATGTTTTGTATTTCTAAGGCATTTAATAGACATTTGATAATGCTATAGAAAATGGAAATATATCATTTCCATAAACTATAATAAAGCTTCTAGAAAAAACACATTTTCATTCGTATTAATATTTTGATTCACGTTAAATAGCTACACCCCTAAAATTGCAGTTTGCAATGACGTTTGAATTGGCGGCAAATCACTTTCCCGCCAAGAATTTTCGGCGGGACTCGCTCGTCTAAAGCGCTATCCACAAAGTTTCGCGGATTCACCGTGACATTGTGCGCAAGTACCTTGTTTATTCACGCAATATTATGGTTTCCGTGTGCACCGGGCTTTTGTTCTTGAGCGCGATCATTGCCGCGCTGGTGGCCCTTGAAAGCCACCACGGCCGAAACAACACCGACAATGGCAGTGTCGCCAGTGGTGAGTGTCGCCATTACGTCATTTGTGTACACGGTGTTACCGAATCAAAGGCTGAATAAGGAATAATGTTTTCATTGAGTTTGAAATGAGTACCTAACCCAAGCAAAAAGCTTCGATCCAAACTTGTAGGTTTAATATCATCATATTTGAATAAATGTAATTACAATTGGTATTCCAACAATTTATTTCACTTTACGCAGACATTATCGGTTATAACATAAAAAAAATTTAATTGTGTACATTGATAAAAGGTTATTATATATCCGAAATATGTCTGTGTTTAGTGAAATAAAGTGGTGTAATACTAAGTATAATTATATATCTATTTCTCTTTTTATTTTGTATATCCTTTGTATATACAACACTTATATTAAAAAATAAAATTACATAGACATGTTTCGGACAACCAGTCCTTCTTCAGTGATACATATTATAATGATACATATTTGAAATATTATCAAATTGTTTACATGATCTGACAGAACTAACTAACTAACTAACTAACCATCACGCCGTCTCCCCGAAAGGGTAGGCAGAAAGAATGGACTGTCACACTTTTACTGATGCGGCACTCCATCCTTCTCTTTTCGCTCCGCGGGAGACGCGGTGTGATGGGTTGTGAACCTCATCGCCACCAATAGGCATCTCCCGCGCACACTTCGATCGTTCGACACCCATAAAATAAATCTAAAACAAATAATATAAAATAAAAAAACAGATGTTATAATATATATCACTGAAGAAGGGCTGATTGTCCGGAACATGTCTATGTAATTTTATGTTTTAATATAATTGTTGTATATACTCGTACAATGTATATAAAAAAGAAAAAGAGAAATAAAGCATCATAACAACACAAAATATGGCCAATATAGAAGAAATAATTATATCTATTCAAATACGAATCCATAACACATTGAAGGCGAAATGGAAGAAAATAATATTATTAAATCTGAGTTTCGTTTATGTTACGACATTTCCCATTTGATTTTGTTTTTGTTAGTGCTACTGATTTCAGCAGCTCACTGCCATCTTATGTTATCCATATATTTGTTTGTTAGGTTTATATATGCAGTATAAATTGTGGGAGTTTAAATTTAATGATTCTACAATATATAAATTATTATTAAGTGATTCTAAAAAAAAAAATTATTTAAACACAATTATTAGTAGTTCCTACATAATCAAAAACCAATTAAAGGTTTGACTAATATTTCTAATGGGACTCATAAAATGTCAAAATTCAAAGCGATTGAAAGTACCCTTTCTTGGAAAACGTATCGGCAGATTACAGATCATTATTAGAAAGTATATGTATGAAATCATTTTTAATGTTTTATATTTATTTTAATTATTTAAGTATCACTTGATTAATGCATTATTAAAACATCTTATTTTATGATTTCAAACCTGGGGATTGGTTTGCAGCAAAGATCTGCATCTCTTACACCACTCCGTTTGATCCTTCGCAGCCCTCTTCAGCTCCGCGTATAAGTCGTCTACAAACTTAAAATTGAATTTCGATATACCAGAGTTAATTTACTTATCAAAGACTTAGTGCCTCCAAATGTTGATTGATACAATTATATAATTAAAACACAATTGACTTTTTTATGAACCAAAGATAGTTAGATAAATATAATGGAACCTCTCATAACGAGATTGATTCGTTCCAGAATCTTACTCGTTATGTGAAACACTCGTTAAGCGAAATAATTATTCCAATATAAATCAATGTAAAATACGATAATGCGTTCCATGCCGAAAAAGAGGTAAAAACAAACGTCTAGAGACACTAGCCACTTCCTTATTAGGGTAATGTTTCTCAATGTACGATTCAACAGTTTCCAATGCTTTCTGCATTTTTCTTAATACGACAGAAGATTGTTGCTTTGCCACTTCCTCCTTCTACACTGACAAACTCTCATCTATAACTTCTTGCTGTGAAACACAATGCCCTATAATAATAATAATAAATTGGATAATTTATAAAGCGCCATTTTTATGAATTGCTCATCTCAAGGGCGCTGTAGAAGATGCTCCGTTTTATCAACTAGATAATAATAATAATAATAATAATGATAAAAAAAATATATAAACATACTTAGTATGAGGGCTGCACCCGACGAAATCGATCAGCCCTTCCTGTCAGGAAATGATAATTTGAAAAGGTGCGTTTTGAGTCTCGATCTAAACTCTGATTGATTATCAATGCACTTAAGGTCTGCTGGAAGACTGTTCCAGGCTGAAGGGCCGGCTACCGCGAAGGCTCGGTCGCCAAAGTTTGTGCTTGGACAGCGTTTTGGCACAGTCAATTTACCGATCGCAGAAGACTTAGCTGATCGCAATGTAGACTGTCTAGCATTCAGGTTCTCGTTGATGCAGAGTTCAGCTATATAAGCTGGTGCCATTCCATGCAACGCCTTATAGACCGTCCAGCAGAGCTTGTATTGTATCCTTTCTGGACATTTCAGCAAGTGGAGCTCCTTAAGATGCTGTGTTATGTGACAACTCTTTGGCACACCCCTTATCAGTCTTGCTGCTGCATTGAATGCAGACTGGAGTTTATTTATTTGCTGTTTGGGGATGTTGGCGTAGACACCATTGCAGTAATCTAGTCGGGATACGACGAAGGAATTGATCAATGTTTTAAAACTGTCAATGGGAATATTTCTTCGTTGGTCAGCGCTTGACTGAGCTCTTCCACAAGCTCATCAATATCGTTGTTATCCGCAATATCATATATCATCAATATCCGCCTCTAGTCCCGTGGTATTGGCCAAAGACACAATCTCGTTGACGTTAGAAGATGTGACTTTTATTTTCAGTGTCACTCGTTATACGAAATGTCGCTCGTTGAAGGAGCATTGTTTTCACAATCTGTTTTGCTCGTTATGAGAGGTTTCACCGTATATTGTCTGTAGTATAATATAATGTTACACCACGACTATTTTTAAATGATATTGAAACATTAGGTCTTCAAAATTATCTTGCTTTAGATTTTTTATGTTTTCTACAACTAATATATCAAAGTGAAGTTGGGAGAGATGAGGCGAAATTGTTACGAGTGTCAGATTGGAGGGTCGAAGCGTAGGACTGGAGGAGTTGGAGGCGAAGAATACTGGAGGTTAAACCTCGATATGGGCTGTAGGGCCATTGAAGAAGAAGAATATATCAAAGACATGAATGGTGCCTCCACGTGTGGAGTTATAATTGTAGCACCTGGCGTCCCCAGAAATGACACAAGCTTAGCCAAACTTTCCACCACAATGGCAACATGAGATGCGGTATGATTATTCTAGGGTCATGTGGTTATTCTCTATAAAAACAGTTTCCAATTGACACGACGAAGAAGAATATGAAGAAGCAAATAATATCGGTCACACTCTGAGACGGAACCCAGCCTGCATCGCTCAGGGCGCACTAGACTGGAGGAAGCGAGGCAGACCTAGAGCAACCTGGAGAAGAGCCCTGCAGGACAAGGTTAAGGCATCAGGCCTCACTTGGGATGATGTTAGGCATCAGGCATGCGATGGAGTCGGGTGGAGAAGGTTCCTTGAGGCCCTTTGCACCACGGAGGTGTGACAGGACAAAATAAGAAGAAGATTATATATTACTTACGCTGCTGGATATAAGCCTCTTTCAAACATTTCCATTCATTCGTGTCGCTCGCCTTTCCCACCCACTGTTGACCCGCTATTGAGGATACACTGTCGGCCCATCTCTTCTGTGGCCTTCTGACACCTCTTTTGTTTTCCCATGGTCTCCATTTGATTAATCTGTGTGTCCACCTAATCTCATCTTGTCTCGCTGTGTGTCCTGCTAATTGCCACTTTAATATAGCCGCACGACTGTTGAGGTCGATAATTCCGGTTCTATGTATTATTTCTTCATGTCTTAATTAGTCTCTTATACTCAACCCGAGCATCTGTCTTTCTATGGATCGTTGGGTACTTAAGCTTTTGACTACTTTTTTGTGTAATAGACATAGTCTATAGTCCATATGTTGTCACTGGCAGTGCACATGATTCATAAGCCTTCTTCTTCTTCCGGTGCAGTGTCAGTTCCCCCCAACGTTGGCGATCACTGCAGCGAAGGCATCTCTGTCCTGCGCCATTTGGAACAGGTTCTGAACTCTGGTCATATCCACATCTCAAACGCCTCCAACCGGTTCATTATATTCACTTTCAGAGTCCAAGTTTTACAGCCATATAGTAGAACAGACCATATATTTATAACATTGTATCATTATTTCCCGGAGTTTCAGGTTAAGATTGTCGTTGCAAAATAAGGTTCTCATTTTATTAAATAATCATTCAATAATTTGATTTTTATAGAATTCTTCTTTCTGTGTCCTTTCTATATCCCTAACGTGGACTATCACCCTTGAGTAGGCCTCCCTGTCTTGGGCAGCTCGGAACAGCTCCTCCGCGGTCCTCAACCCTGTCCACTCTCGGATGTTCCCCAGCCAGGAAACCTGCCTTCTCCCAACACCTCGTCGACCCTCAATCTTACCCTTTAAGATCAGGTGTAACAGTGCGTATTTTTCGCCTCTTAGAGCATGGCCCAAGTAGGACACCTTACGGACTTTGCTGTTGGTCAGCAACTCTCTGTCAACTCTGGCTCTATGGAGAACGTTTGTGTTGCTGACCACTAACATTCCCTAATTCAGAGCTTATGTGTGTACAAATTTAATACAGTGATTTCCCAGCATTAATTTGAATATATATATTCGAAGGCAGTACCTACTTAACAAGTGAAAAATTATTTACTTCTTATGCGTTAATAGCCAATCAGAAAAATACTTGACAGCGCATGCGTACAAAACGTGATGCTTTGAAGTGTATGAGTATTAGGACACTGCAATATCGTCTCAAACCCTAAAAATAGTTGAGTCAATATTTGATCATTAAAATAATAAAGGTAGGTTTTTTTAAGGAAAACAAAAAGGAAACATTTATTTGTTATTTAATGTTGAGCTATAGTATATAAATATTGATTTCCGTATTTTAAAGATTTAACTCAAATAATCGTACTCGAGTGTGTGGATTTTGTGAAATATTTCCTTGAAATCGTGAATGAGAATAAGATACCGTATTTAACGGACTATAAGACGCACTTTTTTCTTAAAATATTTGCCTCCGAAATTCAGGTGCGTCTTATACTCGAAATTAATATAAAATAGTACTGTGTTTGATTTAAAATTCCCGCCAGTCTTAAAAATGGCCATGTATTCGATGCCGCGGGAAACCTATCTCTATCTGGCAACATTAGATTCAACCGGCAGCGGCAGTGCACCGATCGTCAGTTCGGTTTTATAAACTAAGATATTTTTAGTCTGCCTTTGCAATCTAATAACAAAAATGTATTTTACTTAAATCTCTTAGTCCGTAAAATACGGTAGATCTTCCTTCAATTATATATTTATTTTAGAATTTAAAATTATTTCCAGCACCAAAAAGGGCGCAATTGCACGTTTTGTAATTTTTCATTAAAGACTATTAATATTAAATAAATAATATTAATCGTGTTATTCTGACTTTATTGATCATATACTATCGCCCTCTGGCTAAATGAGACTGAACTTAATAAGCGACTTTGTTCCTCCAGATAAAGGAATGTTTTTATGAAACATTGGCATGCTTTACTCATTTTGAGAATTTTTAACAATTATTATGCCCTTGTCTTACCGAAGGTGCGATATGTTTGATTAACTTTAGAAGAAATGCTTTCATTTAAGTATTTTTTTATATTAAATTTTCACAGCACATTATTGCACTTTTTACAACAACGAAACCACCACGCCACTTCTCAGAGGGGTAGGCAGAATAGGCCACATTATTCTATCCTGACACCTTTCCAGTTTCTTTTTTTTTTTTTTTGGCCGACCATTAAATTTTGTTTTATTTACTCATGCCATGTTTTCCAAGCTTCACTTCCATACATTTTCCATGCTTTATGTGTATTTGAGGATCGTGTTTGAAAATAATTTTAAGAAGTCATTACTGCAAATAGAAATATATCCACAGAAGCAAAGATGGCAGTACACAATGGAGTTCAAGTGCCAACCCTCGTGTATGGAAGTGAAGCTTGGAGCTGGCAAAAGAAGGATGAAAGCATGATAAACGCCGTAGAAATGAGATCACTAAGAAGAATGTGCGGGAAAACGTTGTATGATAGAATACCGAACGATGAAATAAGAAAGAAATGTAAGGCAGATGACTGCATCATGAATAAAATTAAAAAAAGATCCCTGAGATGGTTCGGACATATGGAACGAATGGATGAGAGTAGAATGGTTAAAAAGTTGTACACAAGCAGCGTGAGTGGGAAAAGAAGCCGAGGACGACCGAGGAAAACATGGCATGACCAAATTAATCAATTACTAAAAGGCGGCCACATTCGAAGTCGGAACAATCGACGTGCGTGCATGGTACGATGTATGGATGTAGAGGAAGCTCGAGAGGTATGCCAGGACAGGCCAGTGTGGCGATCCATCCTCTCTGCCTACCCCTCCGGGGAAATGGCGTGATGGTTAGTTAGTTAGTTTACGGTCTACACTAATAAAATTCGATGAATGTTAAAAAATGTTATCTCACTGGTTGCAACCCGTGAAATATTCACGGAAGTAAAGATTTTCTGCCCTTTAAAATTATAGGTTCACTATACAATCATAATTAGTAATAAGTTTTAATTTTAATGTAAAATATTTTAATTCACATGCGTTAAAAATTTCATAATTTACAATACCAAATTGTTCTCCTTTTGTTTTATACACTACTGTCATACATAAAAAATTAGAACAAATTTCAAAATAATACAGAAACGCTCTTGGGCATGAGCATTGTGTGCATTTCGAATTACTTTCGGAGAGAATCGAAATATTCCTCTCTCGCTCTCCTGTATTCAAAATATATTCGTACTCTTTCTTGATGACATCTGGGGTTTTGCCTATTTATGTTATGATGTTCTTGCCATTGACACAAATAAGAAAAAGACGTGAAAATTTTGATTGTATTTTAGTTTGACCTAACAATGTTACACATACTCGTACAAGGATACTAACAAATTATCCTAATTGTGATTCTTCGTAACTCTGAGAATCATAATTTTGTAGGAGGCAATGAAACGTTTCTTATACGAACACACGTGGAGTTACGTGCATTGCTTTTGTAATATTTACATATTGTATTCTTTTGTTTTGTAATAATAATAGCCAACAAACCAACAAACAGTTTTGTTCACGTGGTCAAATAGATTGTAATAAAATGCTGATTTTTGGTATATATTTACGAGTTGCTTATATAGACAACATACATGTACTTTTGAGACTTTCGTTATAATTACATATTCCTTTATTTTTTTTAATGTGTGCTGTATTTCGCCATCGTGATGAACTTTGGGTTTCATGTGAGTTAAAGAAGTAATTTAGAAAAATAAGAACATCGATACTTTATTGAAAGGACGTAATAATACACGCAAATTTTATTTTATCCTACACAATAATATTTTAAATATTTAAAATATTACACACCAATAAACTGATTATTAACAAGCTTCTGACCATCGAATTTATACGAAATGGAATATTTCATATTATCTTCTAGTGGTTTAAACTAAATCGTTCGCAGTCGGCAATACAGTCTCCTAGTTTACAATTGTTATCATTAGGAACAGAAATGCTTCACAATGCTGTGTTCAAAACGCATATGAAAACTATGTCCATTGCAATGGACGAAGTTAAATAGAATAATAAATCCGGTACTGGTCTAGGCAGTGCCTCTCGAAAATGACGTTATAACAAGCCGCATTGCTCCTTTATTCTATCTAGTCTATCTATAGTCCATGGTTTTATTTTGCGGAGGCCGACCAGTTATTCGATTTTCCCAACAGACGATTTTCCCAAAATCTATTTCTCTTGTCTTTCATTTGTATCTAAGAATCTTCGTCAGCTTGTCTCCATTCAGTGCTGGACGAAAGTCTCTCCACCCCACGCCACCTCTCTCTGTCTCTCGCCAGTGTTCTCCAAGCCCTTCCCGCCGTCCGCACAATATCATCGCTCTACCTGGTTGGCTGTCTCCCGACACTTCTCCGGTCCAACGTTGGCCTCCATTCAGTAACTTTCTGGCTCCATCTTCCATCATCCCGCCGACACACATGACCAGCCCACTGCCACTTCATCCTCGCAATGCGTATCCCTACATTGGTGACCCTGGTGCGTCTTCTCATCTCCACGTTGGGTATATAGTTTCTAAGCGAGATACCCAACATGGATATTTCCATGGCCCGTTGTGCAACTTTGATTTTGTACATTGCTTCTTTAGTTAACGTCCATGTCTCGCATCCATAGGTCATCGCAGGTAACACTGGTCCAGTACTTTTGTTTTTATCCAAGAATATCACACTATATCTAAAATATCTAAACTGATTCATGACTTGATGTTGTTTATGACAAATGTTGAGAAATTGAGTCGACCTTCGTGGAAGAGTGGTAAGAGCTCTGAATTTCATACCGCAGGTCCCGGATTCGATTCCCGGCTGGCTGTAATTGTCACACTGTCTTTGGTCTGGTGTAGAATTCACGTGACAATAAAATGGCGATAGATTGGCTACCTATCACATGAGAATCAATATAATATGTAAAATAAATTGTATGCAGTAAGTAATTGAGTTCAAATTACCTGTTGTACACGGAGGAAAAAAAAGAATATTTTTTATCAGTTTGGTAGTATTTCAACATTAATCAATAAGTGAGAGTTAAATTCACTCTTTTTTTAATCAACGTATATAAAATATATTCCGTTATGCTGGAGAGGGTTAAGAATAAAAATTCTGAGGTGTCTCTACATGAGGGAGTATGGTAGTTATCCGTAGCTTTATCCCACGCCATTTCTTTTGGGAATGCTCGGAACCAATTCTCTACAGCTTCGAAGAGATGGACATCTAATAACCCATTTCTTCAGATTAATTAGGGGATACTTCGAGAACTCGGCCGTACTGGTGGATGTTGGTATTTTTGTCCCCAAAAGATATCTCCGACAGCGAAAGCACAGATTGTTTTACCTACCGGCCGCCAGAACCAACCTGACTCTGGTGACACCGGTGGGAAGAGCAATTAGTCTACTGAACGCGGTCTCCTCGGAGATCGACGTCTTTCATGTTAGTGAAAGTACGTTCAGACTGTGGAAAGTATATTGTCTTCCCAATGTCGAACCATCTCTAATGCGTTCCTAGTATTATGTTGTATTTTTATAATATATTCTTATATTCCTCTATATAAGAATATAACGTTTTTGAATGCCGTGTATGTCAATTGCCTACACAGCTACACAACATGTGACGTTTACTTAGGCAGACAATGTAAAGAGGCGTACAAATCGCATTCTATAATCTGTAATTGCGTTTGTATGCTGCTCCTAAAAACCAACGAAAGGAAAATCCTCTGTCTGCTAGTGTCATTGAATATCAATTATTCCTCGTTGACAAGCGACGCACAATTCTGTCTGGTTCCGCATTATTTACATTACAATTCTTGTGATTTACTACTATTAAAGCGGACATTTACACATTGTAAATTAACGAATGAATTTCCTTTCTATAATTCAATCAATTGCAATTTATTATAATAAAAACATAATTATTAAATGTAAGATTGGCTACACGGTTGTACTTTCCTGGTAAAATCGCTATTTGGACGGTTGATAATTTGAATAACATTTAACATTTTGACATTATTAAATGTAATATTAATATACTTGTAAATTTGGATTCAAACCACTTTATTATTTACAACAACCAACCAGATTCGCTCAAAATCACTAAAAAGTTTTTAGTGTCTTTTGTAATCCTGACGAAGCTCCGACGGGAGCGAAACATGTTGGTTGTTGTAAAGGATAAAGTGACGAAGATGTAAATTGTTTTATTGGAAACAGAACATGGTAGTCGAGGCGTTTACAGGACTTATGACCTATCATTGGTTGGGTTAAGCCGTTAAGCGATCACTTTATGTTAACAACATTCCCCTTCCACCACGTCTGACAAATTTTTGAAAGATGTATACGAGTATATGCTACTATATTTAAAACACTTCACATTCTTAGGTCAATCTATACTAGCGCCATCTATTAAGATGACAACCAATGACAGGTCATAAGTCCTGTAAACGCCTCTACCATATTCTGTTTCCAATAAAACAACCCGGTGAACTGTCTTGTTGAACTAAGATGTAAATTGATAAACATTCGTCTCTATTGAGATACAATTAATCCTTAAAAAATGATTAACCCGCATTGGGTAAAATCCAGTATTTGTATACATTAAAAAACAAAAAGGATAAAGTGGTTTAAATACAATTTTACAAGTATATTAGTATTATATCTGTTTATTCCGTCCTTCAAAATCCATTATTTTGTACATTTCATGAATTAAATGTGCACACTGAGAACCAATTGAAGAAATTTTACTGCTTTAGTAATACGTGAAAACAGTCGTGATAGAAACAATTTGAAATAAATATACAAAGGTCTACTGCTACACCTGCGGTCCCGGGTTCGATTCCCGGCGATGACAGTGCGAAAAAATATATCACGCTTTCTTTGGTCTGGTAGAATTCACGTGACAAAATGGCTATATAGTAGCTACCTATCATAATAATCAATAGCTGAAAAGTTGTATACGGTAATTGGGTTCAAATATTCTGTTGTATACAAAAATGTGGAAAACAACGGGAAACTACCACATTGAAGGCTCAAGTGGTTTCTCGATTACCAGCAAAAATGATAATCTTAGCCGCAAACCAATCCCATGTCTTAAAACTAGCGAAGACTACTATACCGAAGATCCCGGGTTCTTTTCCCGGCGATGATAGTGTGAAAAAAAATTACGCTGTCTTTAATCTAGTATAATTCACATGAAAAAATGGCGATTGACTAGCTACCTATCACATGTCGCACGCTTAATAGAACACTGGCTTAACTCAAAATAGCAAGTTTTGCTCAATCTGACATGAGTCGGTGTTTTAACAAAAACAGTCGAAAAACACGTACGAATGGATAGCGTTAACATTGTGAACGATTACGTACTACGAATGGATAGCGTTAACATTGTGAAAAATAGATGGATAGCGTTAACACAAGCCTCTGTCTAATGTTAACTCAATTATGACCTAAACCATAATCGGTCAGTTTACTATTGAGCGTGCGATGTCATGAGAATCAATACCTAAAAAGTTGTATGCAGTAATTGGGTTCAAATAACCTTTTGTTTACAAACATATGGAAAGCAACGGGAAACTACCACATCAAAGGCCCAATTGACATCCCAATAACCAGCAATGATTTGACTTTGCTGCAAACCAATCCCTAGGACTGAAACATAAACAAAATGTCGTCGGCAAGCATGAAACGATCCTTCTAAAAAAATAGAATGATTTCCATGGAAATGATAGAATTATGTGAATACAATGTAGAACCTAAAATTAACACAATTCAATTTGACTAACTTAACGAACTCTTGTGGAAAAAAACGAAAATTATATTTGTACTTAAAAATTCACACTTAATATAATCACAAATACTGTTTTTTTTATTTATTCATAAGAATCCTAACAGGTAAAGAGGTAATAAATGGCCATATTTATGTTACCCGCAGCAGCTTAAAAAAATCATAATATTTTTTCGAGACTACATAGAAAAAAATATTCTGCTAACCTGGTATAAAGAGATGTAGGTAATATGAAAACATTACAATTAATATTTAAAATAAAAAAGTCTTTAAATGGGAAATTCGACAATTACTTATTATACCAGGAGCACAAGTAATAAAAGAGCTATTCGAACAAATATTTTTAGTTCTCATTTTATGTTATTACGTAAAACAAGTATTTTTCCTGCAAATACGAGTATGTATGGTATATTTTTAATTGTATCTCAATAGAGACGAAGACGTAAACTGGAAACTGAACATGGATGATCAAGGTGTTTACAGGACTTATGACCTGTCATTGGTTGGGTTAAGCGCACGCTTTATGTAATTACAACATTCCCCATTCCACCTTTGTTATTTGTGATCATGCATGACAAATTTTTGGAAGATGTATATATACTTCAAAATCCATATTTATCTTCACGTGGCAGTTTCAGTCAGCCATCTATGTAGATTTGGTTGCACTAGTGAATTTTTTCAAGAATTAACTTATACAACCGACCCCCTAACGCCATCTATGGAGAATGATTTTCGGCATTTAGCAAACTACCTTATTAACACAATGTGAAGGCTGTTGACCAACATATTGTTAGAAGCCGCTAGGAGTATTATTCCATTCTACATGGTATGGTATATATGATTTATTGATGTCCACCGGATAACAATTTTTTTTTTCAATATTTCAGGGATAATGGGAAGTCAGAGGTACGAAAAAACAAGTATTAGTTTTTTTCAGTAATTTAATTTATAATTAAATTATTATATTATTTTTTAACTTGATTTGACCCCAATTTGAAAAGAAAAAAAATATATACATTAAGTTATAGCTATATTTGTTGGACCCTGTTCAATAATTGGTGTTTTTCGGTGACCAATATAACTTCTTACGGGTTCATCTAAAATCATTCAAATAAAAATATATATTATTTAAATAGTTAATCTAAATCCTTCGATCAGGCACTAGATTAACTATTAAAGTAATATTTTTTATTTATTTGAATGTATTAAGATTAATATAAGAAGTTATAATGGTCACCGTATTATGGAACAGGGTCCAACAGATAGGGCGATAACTTCATATATAACCTATATATTTTTTTCAAATTTGGGTCAAATCAAGTTAAAACATAATATAATAATTTAATATTGTTGGTTTTATAAAATAAATTAAATTACTGACAAAAAATATATGTTTAAAATACTAGTTATTTTCATACTTCTGACTGCCCCTAACCCCTTAAAGAGTCAATACTCAACAAATTTTGTATTGAAAAGATGGAGTTAACATATAATCGATTTTATATTCTTAACATATGCCACGTATAAATAAATTATATAATATGTGATAGTACTTTAGGTACCTTATCAGAGAGATAAACCGTTTGATTACTTCTAATCTATTTCCGACCGACATTAATATTGGAAATTCCTTCGAGTGCGTGTAAGTAATTAATTACCTAGGCAGAAGATATGATCATTGGTGAAATCAAAATTATCGGATGGTTAACATAGGTTGTTTTTTTAGAGGTATACAATACATATTCAAAATGAAAAAAAAACACATTAAAATATTGTTAATGTCTATGATATCGGCTTTATTTAGTAGATAATTTTATGCAATTATTGTTTAAATATGATTTCGGGCGTATGAGCGCCACGGCTAGCTCGAATGAAGCGCAATCGTGAAGTCCAATTTTCGACAATTGTCGTCTTTGTGGATGCGTATTATCCACTAGAGTATACATGGTGCGAAAACGATCCTAGGTCTTCCGAATAACTTACTCGGATGGAAGATTTAAATGGACGGTAAAATGGACACACGAGTAGTGCACGATAAGTTTGGCGAACCGAACCACGATTTTCCAAATAAATTTGCACAATTTGCAAGCCCTGTTCTGACGTCAGTCTGTTAATGGTAAAATGGCAAATCGTACTGACTACAAATCAACTATCAACTGTCAAATTGACAGTCTGTAGAAACAATGTTGTTAGTTTAAAAACCTCTCCTTCTCTCTTCTCTGGTTTCAATCCTGGGATTGGTTTGCAGCAATTTCCTCCATTTTTCCCTGTCTTGTGCGGCTCTTTTGAGATCTGCATATGATGAGCAGCGTACGTCCACCAACAGGTCCTCCAGGTACTCTCGGCGTGGGCGTCCCCTAGAGTTTGTCCCCTCGATCATACCCTCCATTATGGCATGCAAGAGACCTTCTTGACGTATTACATGGCCGATCCATCTTGCACGCCTTTCGGACAAGGTCCTGAGCAGGTGCCTTCCTCCTTCGATTCCTTGAAGAACTTCCTCATTCGTGATGTGGTCTCTCCAGGAAATTCCAAAGAGTCTTCTATAGGACCACATCTCAAAAGCCTCTAGTCTCCGCTTATCCCTTTCGGATAGGCACCATGTCTCGCAGCCGTACATCAAGACACTCCATACATAGGTCTTGATGAGGAGTATTCTCAGTTTTAGGTCTATATTATTTGACTCTATTATTTTCGACCTTTTATTAAATGCAAGCCTAGCCTGATGTATACGGCTGTCGACCTCGCTCTTAGACCGACCGTCCCATGTTATTTTGCTCCCGAGGTAGACAAACTCCTTGGTGTTCTTTAGTGGAACTCCTGACATCACTACTCTCATCTGATGTTGCGTTCGGCCTACAGTCAGCAGCTTTGTTTTGTCCTTATTTATCTTCATGTTGTAGCTAGCTTGAAGAATGTCTTGCAAAGTATCTAAGGCCTCCTGCAGTTCCTCCTCACTTTCAGCAACCATAGCAATATCGTCAGCAAACCTTACCATGTCTATCTTTTGCCCGTGTATCCTTACACCTTCTCTGTGACTCATTCTCTCTCTCAAGTCGTCAATCGCATTCTGTATGTAAACGTTAAAAAGAGCAGGTGACAGAGAGCATCCCTGTCTTACCCCTTGTCTTATATCTTTAAAAACCAAACCTCTGAAAAAAACACCCTAGAGTCCAGTGAAGTTAAAATATGAAACTAAGGATTTCATTTAATACGACTTTTTTCTCTAAGTAATTTTAATATAGGAATTCTTACAATTTAAATATTATTTCCTTTTTCCTAGAGGGGTGTGAAGATAAAATTGACCGCCACACTTATCTATCTTGACACACCTACCTATATTTCTCCACATTCATACAACGAGTCGAACACACATACCGACTCTTCCGACTTCTATATGGCCAATCTTAAAATTTTTATTAATTTGGTTATGCCATGTGTTCCTCGGTCTATCTCGTACTCATTTTTTTATTTATCCATGCGTTCTATATATTCACACCAATGTAGTGTTCCTTTAATGAAAACGAATGAAATCTTCTGTTTTATAGAAGTTTTATTAATGACTTGTTATTATTATTATTATTATGTTAAATCGCTCATTACATCATTATTATGGCGCGTTATGGCGCGAGCCAATTCGACGTAAAGGGTATAGCTATCATATTGATTCTCGTGACATGCGATAGGTAGCTAATCAATCTCCACTTTATTGTCACGAGATTTTTACATCGGACCAAAGACAGTGTGACAATCATACTGTCATCGGGAATCGAACCCGGAACCTTCGGTGTGGCAGTCAAAGCACTTACCATTCGGCCACGAAGTTTCGCCTTGTTGAGCCAATAACAAATGTTACATTTGATAAAGTCTTAGTTGAACGAAACATATCATTCATATAAAATAAACTAAAACTTCTAGAAAATTGACTTTGTTATTCGTATTAAATATATTTAAAAAAAACGCCAGACATAAAATAGAACTAATTTCTATATATGGTACAGCATAGAAGTAGGTACAAATTATGAAGTTTAAGTCGCCTTGATATCAATAAAGCCCATGTATTTTTCTTTTTCTTTTTTATATACTTTGTATACAACACTAACTTTAAAAAAAATTAAATATCAGACATGTTTCGGACAACCCAGTCCTTCCTCAGTGATATTATAAAGATATTTAAAATTGTTTACAAATAAATGATCAGTTTTGACAGCTGTTATAAAGATTTATCTATTATCTGTGAAAACTGATCATATTTGTAAACAATTTTATAATATTTTAAATATCTTTATAATATCACTGAGGAAGGACCGGGTTGTTCGAAACATGTCTGATATTTAATTAATTTTATTTCAAGTTAGTGTTGTATACAAAGTATATAAAAAATAAAAATACAAATAAAACATCTACAATGCCAATTCTCAATAGGAAAGACAGGCCAGAATACTGCGACTATTATTCCTTGCACTACTCCAACTTCATCTCTTTCATTTCCAGACCACCAAATTATCCACCATCATTCAGTCCTTTACCCCTCCCGCAATCAATGCGGATAAAAAAAATCCTACCCGTTAGCCCACTACGTACTCCGCCAAACAAAATGGTCTCACCTATCACAACTCCATCCTGGCACTGCTCCTCTTATCTTCTCCCCGGGAACAGACTTTTTTATAAATACAATCCCAACCCTAACTGGTCTTCCATTCCTTGACAATAATGTAAGACTTTATCATAAACCCTAAATCCTCCCTAGCCCTCTTTCGGAGGGACACTCCGGGCCATACATTTAGCCCCATCATAAAACAACTACCAAATCACATTCCAAAAATGTTTCCTACAGACGTAAGAGGAATAGCCATTAGAGCTGAACCTCGGTAAGCCAGAAGATCCAAGTCCAAGTCCACAAAGTATGACGAACATAGAAGAAACCCATGTATTTCAACTTAAAATTCAAAAGATGAATAGAGAATTGCGCTTTCTTAAGTCTGACACTTTAATGTAATTCCTGATTGAGTTTCTGCGATACGAATTATCTACCAACGTGAATAAATTATTTGAGTTTCATAACTGGGTTACCCCGATAGACTGTCGATGTACAATGCGAAGTTCAATACATGTGACCAATTCGTCAATTTAAAAAAATAAACACGTGCTTGCCTTGCGTAAGAAAAATACAATTCCAAAGTATTCAAGTAGAATCCTTTCAAATGAAATAAGGTAGGTACTTGCAAGACGAAATGAAAAACAATGAATAATTTAAATTTGAAAGTAATTTCGAAGAACCGCTAACGTAATGCGTTAAACAAATATTAATAATTCAGACACGAATGAATTTAATAGAGTGCGTAATTTTTTGCAAAATATCGATTTTACATCTTCTTTTCACTTTCCGCAATTTAGTGCAATTGCACGAAAAAAAAACGGTATTAACTATTCGATTTGTTATAATTTATGTGTTTGTAAATAAATTGAGAAGCATAAGTATATTAATTTGAACTTGAAGAACTGATTAACCAGGTGAGACCAACAGTAGTGAGATTTTGTAAGTCTCAACGCCTACGGTGGGCTGGCCATGTGGAAAGAATGCCAGAGGGTAGAACACCACAAATTATATCCAGATGGGTGCCCTGCGAAAAGAGACCAAGAGGCAGACCGAGGAAAAGATGGGCGGATTGCGTGGAACAAGATTGAGAGAAAATGGAGGGAGCTGGGGAATGGAGAGAGATGGCCAGAGACAGAAGTCAGTGGAGGAGGCCAAGTCCCACACCGGGATGTAGCGCCGAGAATTGAATGAAGTATATTAATTATACACGTAAAATGCGAGAATTCCTTCTGAACGTATTCTCCATAACTTTCTTCTTCCTTGTTATAGACCTATGTGATCTGTTCTCCAGAGAGTTGCACCTCCTGTGAGGTGGGTTTTTAACTGTCTTTCCGTCTTTTAAGAGGTCCGTGAGGCTGATTGTAGTGCAATATAGAGGAGACCACTGGTGTCCACTCTTTGGACATGACACATGACCTTATCCCCTTTTCTCTATCTACTCCATCTTATAATATCCTCAGCCTCACATATATATCTTATTCTGGTGTTCTTCATGCGATCTCTTAGTGTCTTGCCTGCTATACGATCTCCATAAACAATTGTAAAAAATTTCATCTTAAGAAATGTTTTCTTCATAGATGAAAAAATGATAAAATCCTAAAATCCATAGAGAATTCTAAAATCAATAGAGAATCCTAAAATCCATAGAGAATCTTAAAATAAAAAAATGTGACTTAAATATCATCAATAATCAAATTCCTGCCCATTCCCCTTAGACATTAGAATTAAAAACATTTTCATTACATAATTTAACAAAAAATATTAATATAATAACCTTTACACTTTTATTTTTCCTTTTCTTATTATTTTTTTGGTTCCATGTAATTGTTTTGCGTTCCTAATTTAATATGACTCGTCGCTTTTAAATTTATTTTGTGTACCGTATATTTTTGCGTATTATGTACATTTTGAGCCCGTATTTTTTATTATATTTGCTCATAGTTTCAATGCATACTTATACATTGACTAATCACACTAATGAGTTATGTACCCTATAAAAGTTAAGTCGTTTTAGTTGTATCTTTAGATGTTTGTAACGATTGATGATGCCGACATAGGTTAGCGAAACAGCTGTAGCGACAATATCATCGAAATTAGGTAAATATACCTCAAATGAGAGGTGTTTTGTCGGTGTTGACATATTATGTGGGTTTGAAACAACAACATTGTCTCAGAGAAGGGTCAATAAATTAAGAGTTTTCCAAAAAAACAATAGAAGGGACAATGCTGAGGATCAGTATAGCGGATAAGATGAGAAACATCACTATTAGAGCTACGAGGGTAATTCGTAAAGTAAGGTTCCCTATGCTGTCAATAAAGATAGCGGCGCGCTGAGAGAAATCTGGCAACACTGGCTGACTCGTTAACTCCTCCACTCTCCTAAAATTATTTTTTTATATACAATATTTAAATTGGTTAATTTAAATATTGTATATCAATTGTATTTATAAATTTGCGAAACGAAATTTAAAAACATTTAAATATACAATAAATCAACTTTTTTTACAACAGATTAAATTAAATAAATGTTTGAAATCATATTGAAGCGTCTTCATTCTTCATCTCGCTAATTTCGAACTAACTTGTATTTTTTTGTGTAGTTACCTACACACACTGAAAATTCGTCCGCATGATATAATATAATAACATACATGCTTCTAACTTTGTCGCCGTGGAAATTTGATTAGTACAAATGTTGCTTTTAATATCTACTTCTACTTTTGTCTTTATTTCAACAGTGACCGGTTTCATCAGGCTCGCTGGCATCGAACCTGGCGAAACCGGTCGCTGTCGAAATAAAGGCAAAATTTGTAGTAGCTCTTAAAAATACCATTTTGTTTAATTATTATTAAAAATGAACTTCCATTAAGAGATTTCAGTAAAATCATTTGAACTAACTAGCTAACTAACCATCACAGGTCGAAATAATGGACCTCCATACAGTTCTTTCCTGACATCGTATCATGCACGCACGTCGATTTCTCCGACTCCTCGCGTGGTCGACATTTAATTTTTGATTGATTTGATCGTGTCACATTTTCCTCGGTTCAAATTATTTAAAACCATTAGTTTAAAATAAAAATGTATTTTACAATGGGTACGAGCAAAGCAGTTTCATTGTCAGTGAATTTTCTATTATGAGACATATATAAATGGTTTAATAAATATAAACTTTATAACTCCAAATTTTAAAGAATGTATTTAAAACTTATCTGTAAACATTAATTTATTTCATAATTAATTAATCAAAAATCATATCCGAATGTGTATTGTAGCGCCATCTATGTATTAGTAGTATTTCTAACTGTCAGATAAACGTTAAAAAATATAATAATAATCAATTTCATTTGACTGTTTTTTTTAATTTATGAATCCTCGTGTACCTCAAAAGATAAGTATTTGAGTTCACCGTTTTGCCGGTGTTAATAAATGGGTTTGAAACACAAAATTGTCTCAGAGAAATGCCAACAAATAAAGAGTTGTCCAAAAAGCTACGGAGAGAGCAATGTAGGTGATCAATATAGCGGATAGAATGAGAAACACCCCTATTAGAGTCAGAATACGAGTGTCGGACATCGTCGGAAAGGTGACAGCGTTAAAATGGCACTGAGTGGGCCATGTCGCTCGTAGCTCTGACGATAGGTACCTATATGAACAAAACACCTTCTTTGCTAATAGCATTCTAGATCTGCGATCCGAAACCTAGGACGTCCACGACTTCGATGGAGGGATGACATTACGTAAGCCCACCGGTACGACATGGATACTTTTTGTCCAGGATCGACAGATATGGAAGCAGATGGTGAAGGCCTGCGCCCATGAGTGAACGGCTACACGATGATGATGAATAGTAAATTAGAGTTTGCAGAAAGTGCGAATTTTAATAACTAATCACCTTAAAGGAAAGAAACTTCTCCGTGTTGCAAAATATTCATATTTAGTACGAGGACTGACGCAGTCGATCAACTTCTTGAAGTCATGGATATGTTTTTATATTTTGGTGTACTATTATATTTGACCAACATTTCGGAGATCTTATAGACCCCGTTATCTTAATTTATTTTTCTTTAACAATAACGCATTGTAAATTAAAAATTTCAATTAAATGTTAATTTTTTTGGTGTTGTAAATATTTTGACACCCGTAAAATTAATAATTATGTTATTAACACCGAGCATTCATATCAGACGCAATCTGTTCTTATTTAACTTTCGCATATGCATAATACAGTAGAGTCTCGGTTATCCGACCTTCCAAGTTATCCGACCTTCCAAGTTATCCGACCTACCGAGGCAGTGCCTCTTTCCTTTACCCGACTGCACGCATTATATTCGCGCGCCAGGCCCGAGTCCTCAGTCCTCAGTCCTACTTTGCCGTAAGTGCATTTTGATGTTTTAGTTCGTAACATTCAGTTATGTAGCATGTACATATTTGAAAAGTTTTCGATGTGCAAATAAAATTAACACATTTTCAATGTCGTTTTTATCATTTTCCGTGTTATCCGACGTTTTCGCTTATCCGACCTTGCCGTGGCCGGTTTAGGTTGGATAATCGAGACTCTACTGTATGTCAATATTATTCGTCGGTTTTATATTAAATTAAAAATAATCTGCATTGCGAATTCATTCGATAAAAATCAAGTGAGCATTCTTTGTTACAATGAAAAAAATATATATATATACAAACGAAACAAACAAACCATCACGCCGTTTCTCCGCAGGGGTAGGCAGAGAGAATGGACCGCCACACTACTCTATCCTGGCAAACCTCTCTAGTTTCCTCCACATTCATACAACGAGTCATACACACAAGTCCTCCAACTTCTAACATGACCAACCTTTAATTTATAACAGTTTGATTGACAAACTGTAATTTTTTACACAACATTATGTAAAATACATTCAATCAAAAAATGAATAGTAACATTATTAAGTTGATTTAAGTTATTTATTAAACAAACAACTATTTTAAAATGAATCTCAATAAAAAATTATCTCAACAATAAATCACTTGATTATGAATCAGTGATTCGGGCCATTTTGTGAATATCAAGGGTTTTAGAAATTAAATATTAAACTGTTGAAATAATATCAATAAAATGAATGAAAAAGAATTTTAATACCCATGTACAATATTTAGTACTTACTTAGGCTGATAGGTACCTACCTGGACAAAAATAATTGTGAATTTCATCAATTAAGCTTCTAGTTCCCGAATTTGGTTGGATAAAATAATATTTTTTATCTGGCATAATTTAAAATCGTAAAATATTGTATTTACATCAAACCATGAAGTCAAAAATGTAATTTTGACATTTCATGTTAAATCCTTCAGTTACGGGTTAGTTTCTTCATCTTGCGGCGAACGCTGGAACTATTTATCAACGAGTGGGCTAAAATGTGCCGTGTACAAAAAGTTCGCATCTAGCTAGTTTTCCGTGGCGGGATGTGAGCGTCCATCTTGTATTTTGTATGCTGGAAGCCGGTTGAGTTGTATTTTTCAAAAATAATTTTTACTGAGGGCTGTGTCTAGATACCTTTTTTCTATTATCTTTATTAGGTAGCTCATTTTCCAAATAAAGTATTTCAAGATTATATCCCGAAATGTGCTAGGTACGTTAATCTTATTTCCACCTTGACTGCGGCCACTCCGACAATTTGGCGAGTAATGGCGTGTGGTTTCTCTTACGACGTTCAAAATTTCGTCTGAAATGTTCGCGTGTGTACATATTTTTTCCTAAAAAAATCGTTTTGAACGTGCTAGTTCCTATTGTAGCTTCGAAAACCCCGTTGCTCCCTAGATTTTCGCTTGTAAATCAATTTGACTCCAGACTTAACGCCCTTTCAAATTAACCACCCATTACCATTTCGCCTCGCGGCTGTCTGCAAGTTCGTAAATTGTCATTTTGTAATCATCGTTTTCAACGTTTTGCTTCCGTTGAAATACGCGTTTCCTTAAAAATTCGATATTGTCGGATAGGTCGCGACAAAAGTGAAGACATGTGGTTCTGAAGGATTGTGTTGTGAAGAGTGATCGCTTATCGGTTAGGGCTGATTTAAACATGATTACCATTGGTTACAGGTGCATTAACTAACACTTATGCAGCTGTTACAAAGAGCTTCGGTGTCAGTCGAGGTTGTGTGAGACGCTTCAGTCTCCAGGGAATGGCAATGGCATTGCCAAGTAGAGCACGAGTCTACGCAGACGTTACTTCGCACAAATCAAGAGACTATTGGGACTATGAGAGTTATGTGGTGGATTGGGGCATCCAAGACGACTACCAGTTGGTCCGCAAGCTTGGCCGGGGAAAGTACAGCGAAGTGTTCGAGGCGGTTACTGTCAAGAACGACGAGAAATGCGTAGTAAAAATTTTAAAAGTAAGTCTTTCAATTTTTTTAATGTACCTGTTCATAACGACTGTGCGCTGGTCTCCCGATACTTTACCAATCAGGGCCATTATGTAATTAAGTACAATCCTGGTTCCGTACCCCAACCGAAATTAAATATATATCCCAAGTTCCGTGGTTAAGATAAAGGTTACTAACTGTAATAATGAACGTCGAAGAAGACAAAGGAATGTGTCCTTTGTAGTAGAATATCTGATAACATTGCTGTATTAAAATGATTTTGATTGTATCTCTAATACCCAGCTTTATCTTGGGTACAGCCATTAAGATTATTAGTCTATTGTGTCATCTCACACTTTTTAATAGAAATTCTATAAGACTGTTACACAAAACAAATAAAATGCTCTATGGCTGGGCTTCCGCCCTTTTGTTGTATTTCCCTTCCTAAAAAGCATGAATGTGTGCTTGAGCCAGCATTCGGTACCTTCTCCTAAAATTAAAAACTGCCCGTTTATAACAATTATTTTACTTATTCCATCTTGCGAAAATGTGTTTCATACTGGTGATGATAATCCACCCCTAGTATTAAAATGTTCTATTTGGTTGGCGACTTCATCCTACCCAGTTTTTATGTCTACATTTGATTTTTTTGCCGATTCTCTATTGCATCTTTGATTTCTTTAAATTGCTTTACACTTTCAAAATTAAAATATGCGAGTCAACAGTGAAAAGAGAAAAGTTTTATTTTTGCCTGTTAGTGTCTCGTATATATTTACCTCACACCTCTTAAATGGTACCTTGTGTTCACCAAACAATCTGTAAGATCAAATGATTTTTTTTATCATTTTATAATGACAACATAAATACCATAGTTAATTTTGTTCTTAACACTTTGTATTGCATTGAAATTTTTATTGTTTAATATATTTTTTTAAATATTAAAAATGTATACAAAAGTAAATTGTAAGGTAGGTAACCAGGACAGAAAACAAGGTTGGATTTTTAACTTCCTAATTGAGCCATTATTTGAAAGTACATTTGCATTGGATTCTAATCAATAATCTGTGATCAGTATCACACTGTGTTCTGTGTTTTTGCAACAGTTAATTTATTGGTTATGGGAGTATTATTCATTGATCTTTTCACATAAAAAAAAATGAATCCAATAGCTGTGCCTCCAATGAAGCACTCGCTACATTTGAAATATACAAAACTAGTGTGGTATGATCTGCATTATTATAATTAAATTATGTTCAACAAAAATAAATATCCCTTCACATGTGTGTCTTCCAATGTGTTGAAACAAATGTATTAGTATATGAAAGTATTACTTTAGTAAGGTCAAATTGACACAAATGATGAGTTTTTTTTCACTGTTGCGCTTTGTGAATGTTTTTTGTTGTTGTTTCAGCCTGTAAAAAAGAAGAAAATCAAAAGAGAAATAAAGATCTTAGAAAATTTAAGGGGTGGCACTAATATAATCACCCTCCAGGCCGTGGTGAAAGACCCCGTGTCTCGGACACCAGCCCTTATATTTGAACATGTAAACAATACGGACTTCAAGCAGCTCTATGTGACATTATCAGATTTTGATATTAGGTAAGAGACTAACCTTACTTGCATTGATTCGCCATGTTACACTATTCATATTAGTTATTTAATAATTCTTATTTGAGAAACGTTTTTTTAAAGAACCTAACGGTATCACATTACAATATTTCTAATTGTTATTTGTACCTTACTATAAAACTGAAGTTTAAGGATTATGTAAAATATAATAAAAATATTACATTCTGTGGGCGTGTTAAATGTTCAAGATCTAGGTAAAACAAGATATGACTAGTTTTGTAAAATTAATATTGAATCTAATTACCAATATATCAAATATTTAGATTTTCAAATTGCCGTAGGCAGCGATCACACCCACTTTTGAACCATTTCTTTTGTGAAGTATTTTAATCAAACGTTTCCTTGTAATTCAAAACTTTATTGCTTAAAAAGTAAGGAGTGACAACAGTTGTTGGTGCCTTGCCTTGCGAATACACTTATGTAACGACTTTGCAACTTTAGAATATGACCCATATACATAACTTGGTCATTTTTGCTTGGCAACTGCACTTTCATAATAATTTGTAAATTATTGTACAATTGCTTAACTTCATTAATATTATTGTATCTCAAATATTAAGGAAGTACCAGCTGGTAACGCATCACTCGCAAGGTTGCTTAATTGCTTGAAAAATAAAGTTATCATGGTTTTGTACAATATGTAAATATGTGGTACAAACATATTATGTCGTCTTTTGTTATTGATTAATTAATCCACAAATAGTTTAAATTCAAATATATTATATTTTGACGCTTGTTATATCGACGCTTGTAAAAGTTGTACTGGAGCACCTTGCTATGGTTTTGTTTCAGATACTATTTATATGAGCTACTGAAAGCTCTGGACTACTGCCACAGTATGGGCATCATGCACCGAGACGTGAAGCCACACAATGTGATGATAGACCACAAGAACAGGAAACTCCGCCTCATCGACTGGGGCCTCGCTGAGTTCTATCATCCCGGACAGGAATACAATGTCCGCGTTGCTTCTAGATATTTTAAGGTCAGCTTTCTTCCCACAACTCGTTGGCTTGTCTGTACACTCCTGTTACGTAAAGACACCGGTGTATTGATTCCTTAGCAATGAATTTAGTGATGTTACCCGGGTAACATTGATTTAATTATTGCAATGTCACATGATTCTAAAGACAGATTGTATGTTGGGTTAATTAGTCTTTTTGGCTTAAATGAAGGTCATAAAAATCTATCTATTGAATGAAAACAATAAACATCTAACTATACATATTTGTAAACTATAAACTCTACGTTGATTTATGTTTTCATCTCGGTGGATTCAATTAATCAGTAAATCAATAAATCTCAGGAATTATCTTAAGTTGTGTTCTTTTAGTAGGTTGCTTCCATGGTCAATAGCAAAGTAAATCAATACCTTGTTTTTGAATAGTATTGAAATATACTATTTATCGAAATATACTCTTCTCGATCTCAGGCTGTACTTACGGTTCTGAGTATAGCTTTCCCTGCAAGAAATGGCACTGAATCATCCACGTGTTTCTAGGTCTTCCTCTTGATGGTTGACCTATTTTGGTTGCTGATATCCTTTATCTGTGTAATTTTTTTGTTTGTTTACAAATGTAATATAACCACAGTCAAACATGTATTATTTATTGTTTCTTGGGCAATGATGTAAAACTCCGTATAATTTTTTTATGAAAAGTTTATATTTTATTGAAGTGGCATTTCTCACCTTTGCTAGGGGCTTTATCAAATGACAAACATCAAAAACATGTTCAATTATTCCGTTGTGTGGCGGGAGTCATTATGTTTCAGGCAGGACTTGCTTATGCAATATTGAATGGATTGGTGCCGGTGCATGCCAAGTAATAATGTGAAATTGTATCTTGCCCAGGGTCCCGAGTTGCTGGTAGACTACCAGATGTATGACTACTCTCTGGACATGTGGTCATTGGGCTGCATGCTCGCATCCATGATTTTCCGCAAGGAGCCTTTCTTCCATGGGCACGACAATTACGACCAGTTGGTTCGCATCACCAAGGTGCTTGGCACCGAGGAGCTGTTTGAGTACCTGGACAAGTACCACATAGAGCTAGATCCCAGATTCAGCGATATTTTGGGAAGGTTAGTCTCATCATTCTTTTTACTGTCTTATATGAATAAAGTCAAATCAACATTTGTTTCAAGAATAAATCAGAAAAAAAAAATATGTAGATACACTAATGTTTAATATTTTCTTAAAACCGATTGACATATAACAATAATTTTCAAATTAATTTGTTTTAAATTTTAAAATGAACTAACGTAATAAAAAACTTGTACGACCCTTTAGATTTTCGACAAGTAAGAGTGGAATATTGGCTAATGACAATGCTTGTGTGCGCAGACATTCTCGCAAACGATGGGAGCGTTTTGTGCACAGCGAGAACCAGCACCTGGTGACGCCCGAGTCGCTGGACTTCCTGGACCGCCTGCTGCGCTACGACCACTACGAGCGCTCCACCGCGCAGGAGGCCATGGAGCACCCCTACTTCTGTGAGTGTCCTCTGCCGATGATATGATAGACTGCGCGTAGTGCGATCTCCCGATTGACTGACTGACGCCTTGTCTTGTTCCGCAGATCCCGTGGTGAAGGAGATGGGCCGCATGGCCAGCTCCAACTCGCCGACCCCCAGCGCCATGCAGGGTCAGGGACCAATCCCGGCGGCCGAGTAGGCCTCAACCAGTGGCCACATGTTATTATAGAGTCATGCTAGGAAGAGACAATATAAATTAGAATTATTCATTTTCAAATAACATATGTTTATTATATAGATTCTTAAAAAGTGTTTCTGGCTAAATTTAAATATTTAAAGAGAAATCATTTCGGGTTAAATAAATTGACGGTTTCTGTTAATGATTGATTAGTAACTTACTTCTACGGTAACATTTTAGGTTTGGACATATTTTGTACTGAAAGTGAAGTCCACCCAATAGTGAACAGTGTAGATTAACATACTTGTTTCGTTTCCTACCTGCGATATGTTCCCACCTCCGACCCCTCTTACAAGTTCTTTTCATCCCACTCTTGCACTTTGGTTTTTTGGCATTTATATCTTTAGTGTTGATATTGTAATTATTTGTAATATAACAACCGTTTTAAACGTATGCCTGCGAGCTATTACGTTAAAATACATAATCCATTAAAATTTTGTATTTATCTAGTAGAAACTGTAGATAGAGTAAGCGCATAAATACAAAATTTTAAGATCTGCGGCGAAACCGCTCCTGTCCCTTTCCCGTCTGATGCCGGCTCGCGAGGCTACTTGCTCCTGATTGTGGTGATCTTGAACAATGTTGCTGGACACATTGTCTAAAGCCGATATATATTGAATGTTAACCATCCTTGTCTGCACTCGCGAGCCAAGTGTTAGGTGTTTGGCTCCATTCAGTGCTGCCGCAGATGGACTTTGAAGTGAAATATTGACTTGGACATGTGGTGACTATTCGCCCGGTTAGTTTCTTTCAAAAATATTTTTATACACCTTTCCGGTCACCCGAAACATGATATCTCTGCTATAGTGAAATGCTAACCTGACAAAGAATAATGATTTTCCAAATATTGTTTGGAGGAGATGGCACGGCCGCAGCGCGTGGACTCGAGGTGATGTTCACAATTGGTGGAAAGGATATATTTTCAAGTGATCAATAATAACAGTGCTATGTTGCACCAATTGTACATTACCGTGTGATTAATTTAGATAGTTTTGTTTTCTAATCGTTACAATGTTAAACATCTATTTAAGATAAATTTGATAAAAATTCTTATTACAAAACGCTTCCTGCTTTACGCCACATTCTATTCGCCGATATTGAATATTGCGTTACTTTATCAGTGAACGATAAATGGAGTACCCGGCTTCTCAGTTACTATGAATTTTTTCTCTTCTCTTCGAATGCACTTGATCAGCGGGCTTGGATTGAAATCCTTCCACTCGTGACATTCCCAATTGCAGAGTGCTGGCGGAGGGCAGGAAGCGACTTGTAGTGTATGTATATTTCTTAACTACTGGTATTGTTAAGTTACTGGCACGGCCAGCAGTGGTCAGTGTGTGCAACATAACCATACAGACATTTGTGCTAAACTTATTTAATCCTTGCATTTTTATTGTTATGAAGCAGCTTTCCTCCCGGACACATTTAATTTTTAATTGAAAACTGGAACAATGCTTGTAACAACCGTAAGAACCGATTAAAAGTAAAATAAACAGTTTTTCATGTACAACATTTGTAGTCAATTTAAAATATTATATTACAATATTTCCCACTTATGTTTTACTTTGATACTTTTAAGATGGATCTTAATAAATAGCCTTCTGGTATCCTGAATAATTACTTCTTCCCATTAGATAACTTTCTCTGTGGAGAGCTATCCCTCTAGGAGTGTCCCGGATAAATAGCAGAAGACCTCCAGTGACCGCATTACGTTATTACTACCAGCCAAATTATATCGACCAGAGGAAGAATGGATTCAGCGAATTTGAAAAAACTTCTGTCTAGAATCCAGAATGGAACGCATTAATAAGAAAATTAATAAAATCAGTAATATGTGACTTAAGCAGTTAATTTTTTTTATTGATTTTAATAATAAGTGGTGTAAGTATTTACAGATATGTAAGTCACTGTCTTTTACTAAAAAGAGAGTGATTATTCGTAAATGTTCTATTTACAGATAAGTCACTTTTGTCTCTATTGTTGAAAACATCTTGCATTTAATATAATCAAACATTTCTGATGAACTTGGGGCGTTATCAATGGAATTTGATAATGGTGACTTTTTTCTTATTTAGTAAAGTCATTTTTCCACTTGTGTTCATTTTTTTTAAGTTTTATACTTTCATGATTGGGGGGGCGTTATAAACAAATGTGTGCCGTATTTTACGGACTATAAGACGCACCTTAATTTTAAAAGCAGTTTAAAAAAATATATATATTTTTATTATTACATTTATGAGATATTTTGGTTTTGATGATGCTTCATAAACCTGTAGCACCAACCAACTCCACCCTTAAAGTCTGTTAAGTTTCACTGTAGTGCTAGCTTACAAGCGTGTATTTGAATAATATTTTTATTAATTCTAATGCCATTTTCAGTGTCCTTGAATCCATTTCAATATGTCATATTTTAGTTTTGAATAATGTTCGCTGCATCGGTGCACTGTCGCTGCTGCCAGATAGAGATAGGTTTCCGGCAGCATCGAATATATGGCCATTTTTAGGATGGGGGAATTTGACAACACTTGACATCTTTATATTAATTTCGAGTATAAGACTCCTGAATTTTGGGGGCAATTTTTTTTAAGAATAAAGTGTGTTTATAGTCCGTAAAATACGGTATTTCTTTTTCCCGATGATGTACATTTGAAAGATGTCAACAAAAATAAGAAGAGAAGAGAGAGTGGAAAGTGTTTTAATTCATAAAAGAATTAATCATACTTATACATATCTTAACAGAAATATTTTTAAACTTTTAATCACAAAACTTAAATATGTTTATAGATTAATATTCTTTGTTTTTACTTAATGGGCAGTACAAACATACATTTAAATTGTTTTGTTATTTTTATATACATTCAAAATAGTTATATGTGGTGCTCCGTATCTGGTGTTAATTCTACATCATCTTTAACCCTTAACGTACCGTGTTCAAAACAAAACGCTTGCTCCCATGTGGTAAGTTCAGTTTACCGCTAACTTTATCTAAATATCAAGCATATGACTAGATGAATCAAAATTTAATTTATGTCATCTTGTAGGGAATTTCATTAGGAATAGATCGATATCTATAACATACATGGATTATTTGAAAAACATATCATTATTAATTTTTTTCTGGAACCATGCGATTTCTGATATGTAATGCGTCATAACATACGGGCGACTAAAAATCGACTAAAAGTCGGGTCGAAACTTGTCTGCACGCGGGGCGAAGATAAAGGCACCTAGGCAAAATGTATAGTACGTTCAAGACAACGAGTACGTATTAATATTTGTCCCTTTTGGTAAAGTGTTAATATTTTCACAGTTCTGATATTATTAAGTTACGTGGTGCGTTTTCATCCAGTCGGTATCATTACGTACCTATTGAAAAGGTCAAAGATATAATTTATAATATGTTCAAAACAGCGAGTAAGTATTTGTCACTTTTGATAAAGTTGTAAATATTAGCAAAACAAATTCTACCTTAACACGAATGAAGGTGAGGGCAGTCTTAGAAAATATTTTTTTTTGGGATGAAGGAAGTAATTTTTTGCTTTTTTTTTTATTACGAAATATTGAGAACACTTCAATGGAGGATTACAATTTTTTTTATAAAATTAGGGTCCATAGGTTTTAAGAAAATCAACTTTAAATTGGCAGTGGAAACTCAATTGACCACATGGCAACGCGACGGTTAAAGGCATTTTAAGACTCATTGCAAAAAAAAAATTCATGATATATCATATGGAGTATCATACGTCAAATTGGAAATATTTTTACTATAAATACAATTAAAACAACTTGTTGATAACTTTGTATTATCACAACACTTATTTAAATCGTATACAGACATGTTTCGATAAAACAGACTGCCCTTCTTCTGTGTATAGTTGATGAAATTTTAACAATTAAATGACGCGGAGCTATTACTTATATACTCTATAACGAATGGAAAAGTGGTGGGGGGAGAGGGAGAAAATTTACCGGCTAGTAATTGTTATTGTTAATATTATGTGACAGGGGGAATAAATCTAAAAAAAATTCCCTCTCCCCCCACCACTTTTCCATTCGTTATAGAGTATATAAGTAATAGCTCCGCGTCATTTAATTGTTAAAATTTCATCAACTATACACAGAAGAAGGGCAGTCTGTTTTCCCGAAACATGTCTGTATACGATGTAAATAAGTGTTGTGATAATACAAAGTTATCAACTAGTTGTTCTAATGTGAATACACAACACAAAGTCATGGCGAATATAGAAGAAAATATAAATACAATTGCTTTACCAAACAATTTCACCTACCTTATAAATGATTTTCAGTTATACACTTTGGGTCAGCTGGAAAATAAAAATACTTGTATGCTAAATACCAAATAAAATGAAAGATGGTACATCTAAATAACTGTTATTTTAATTTTCATTAATTGGTATTTTGATATTTCAATGTTCAAAGAAAACTATTTCAACTCTGAACATGAATATCAGGATTTCAAAGATCTGAGCTTAGATAAGTAGAATGTAACCATCTTAGAATAGAGTTTAAAATCGCATTTTAGGAAAGTATTACTATTTATGGAACACCACATAACAATTGTGCCTAAATGTATTATTTTGCTTTACAATTATAGTATAACAATAGATTGCCTGCCATAATTACTTGCTATATAGGATCAGACTTCTTTCCCTGAGTCTCATATTTGAATCAGTATTTATTTTCATCGAATCCCTCTGAAAGTTGTCAATGAATTTGAATAGAAACGCTACACAACTTTCAAAGGAGGTCATGTAGACTTGTAAAATATAAATCCTCTCCCATAATTTAAGTAATTCTTTCTGTGACAGAAACAATTATAATATACAGTTAATATTTGTCATTTTAAATAATAAAAAGTGGTAGAATTTGTATATAATTTATTTTTTACTTCGTAAAAATTACAATAAAAAATCTTGTATTTGGTTTCTAGTATTCAATAACGATTTTTTAATTCGGATAGAAGAAAGAAATGTTTTCGGAAATGAACTCGTATCTTTTACATCTTTTAGCATCAATCTACAACTGTAGCAGAGAAATTCTTCAATTTCCAATCGTGTGGGAGTCTCGTCGTCAGAAGATTTGCATGTACAGTCGCAGCATTTATCTCCTGCTCCATTAACCAAACAGTCGTTTGTCACTAGTATCGCGTTGGACATCATTCGGGAATACTTTGTGGCCTCGAGAGAGGAGCATGCAACTGACTGTGTATCCAATCTCGTCTGGAATAATCATGTAATTTTGAGTTATGGAAGAGAATGTAAATATTAGAAAGACACAATCAAAATTCTAACCTATCCATTTAACCCATTGGCTTGCCCGGCGCTTGATCAGGTGACCCACACAGAGTAAAAAAGTGTATTAAAATAATAATTAAATAAAACAATTTTTTTTAACTACTTCCACTTTTGTCTTCATTTCGACAGCGACCGGTTTCCCCAGGCTCGCTGGCATCGACAGACTGGAGAAAACCGGTCGCTGTCGAAATAAAGACAAAAGTAGTAAACAGCATTGTTTTATTTAATTATTATTTAAAATGAACTTCCATCAAGAGATTTCAGTAAAATCATTTGATTATCTTAAAAACGATGTATTAATATATAAACAGTTCATCATTGCGGAATTCTTGTGATAAAACTTTGTTTTTCAAAAATTAAACATTTTCTGGTAATCTGATGGGTTCGCTTAAATTGCATAAAGGTTTTCCATGTCAATGTTATTTAACTTTCAGTAACTGTTAAGAGAACTGATTGTGAAATTATCTTTTTTCTATTCTTTTTTCACCGAGCCCAAGGCAAATATGCAAACTTTTTCACAATTATTTCATAATATATAATATGATAATATTCATTGAATTATTTACTTGTAATAAAACATGCGAAATTTCATTAGATTAATTATACGTCCACTGTATAAGGTCAGAGGATCAATAGTGAATTTATATAAATTGCTATGAAAGTGTTGTAAATATAAAAGTGAAAGGATCATTAAGATGGTTTGGACACAGAAATAATTGTAAAGAAAGTATATGTAAACGACGTTAACGTATGCGAGAGAAGTATGCCAGGAAAGAACAGTGTGGCGGTCCAGCGTGATGGTCGGTTAGTTTAGAAGTTGTTAATACCCTTGTGCAATTTTAAAATAATGAGAATAAGGGAAAATAAATCTTATTGAATCCTTCCTTTTCTTTGTATAATGAATTTTGAAGCACAACTATGCCTATGATTTGATACAATTTTTTTTCTTACCAAGCAGATTGCACACTTGTCTTCTTCAGAATCAGTTGTTTTTGTTTTGTTTTCCAATTTTTCTCCAGTTCTTAAGACAGTAGAAATAGTGGCTGGAAAATTTTCTTGCAAGTCATTTACAAACTTTTTTGTTAAAGACTGTATGCTTGCATATGGGTTATCGTCGTTAGCCAGCGATACGTGTGATAAATGGCAAATGGAATTAAAAGCTATGAAATTATTTAAATCGTCAGACATGAAATCTCTCATAGGTCGTAAGATTTTTACTCTGTCGTCTCTAGAATCGCAAAAACCCTGAAAAATCAATTTACTAATCAGTGAATATTCTAAATTTAAAATATAAATGTAACTGTCTAAAGAATGAAGTAAACCTTGGCTTGGCAGTCAAAGCATTATAGGGAGGCAAAGTTAGGAGACCAAGTTATATATTTGAATTCTAAATTCAAGGAAATCGACACATCATTTGGCAAAAGGTATATAAAAGTAGATATAGTTTTAGTACAAATTTTGGGGATTGGGCCTTTGTAGTAACTGGCCCATCAGCTTGGAACAACCTCCCTTCAAATCTTAGGTACATAACTGACAGATTTTAGCTCTATGCTAAAGACCCACCTTTTTAGGCGTTCATACACATATTAAGGTTTTATGTGTATTTTTATTTTCTATACGATCGCGAACATCAGATGAAGCATTTATTTTAGATGTAAACAAATTTTTATGCACCTTAGGGTGATTGTATCGTAAAAATGGCACTTTAAAAATCAATCTTTTAGTGTAATATTGTGTTGTACTATACATCATAAAAGAAAAAAATTATGTTGGTAACTCAAATAAATATTTTACCCATTTGATAAATACAGAACATTACATGTCCATCAGTTACATAGAGAAATAATTTTACTTACAACATCTGATGATAAATGTGATCCTCCTCCTAATGAGACACCGGACAAAAGATTGGATGCTAATTTGGTTGCGGTGTCGGCAACTAAAATAAAAGAGCAATTGAGTTCCTTGGCGCAGTCCAGTAATAATTTCTGTTTAAATTTTTTCAGCATATCTTGCTTAGCAGTCAGGCTAGATGCAGATGCAAATATTTTTTTTATCTGTAAATCAAGATCTTCATTTATATCCAACTCTTTATCTATGGGTGTAAAATGTGGTTCTTTTTTCAAAATATCTGACAATGATGTAAAAAATGTTGGCATTTTTTCACCAACAATTTTTTTGATATCACATTTTCTTTTAGTGCATTCTTCTTTTGAAGTAAGAGTAATAATTCCATCTAAAACAAAAAAATATTTAATTAAAATAATATTACAATGCATTGTATTTCTTTATAGTTTCTTGAACAATGATGTAAACTCCATATTAAATAATAATTATAATAGAAATGAAAACATTCCTTCTCCAGGAGTTTTATTGCACAAATCACATTTCGTAAGACAGGCGAAATACGTCATTTTAATAAATTATAATAAAACGTCTAGAAAACAGACATTTTCGTTCACATTAATCATTGAATTTCTCTTTTTCTATATTTGGTTTTGTTTTGTATGGAACTGAACATTCTTTAACCATTTTATGTTCAGAATCTTGTATCTTGGGTGTATAGTATATTAAATATGATATTGGATTACACAGGTAAATACTAGCAGAATAAGTATGTCAACATTAAAAAAATCAATACTTTACCATCGATATACAAAACAAAAGGCTCGAATCTCAACTTCTTGTGTGTTGATTCATCGAGTCCCGTTTGGACTAAATTAAGGAGAGCACAGCAAGCTGCATCGCCGGAAAAAGCTATCAAAACTTTGTGGCCAGGTCTTATTAACTTTGATTTGCCAAGACTAGCCCGAAACTTATGCACGACGCTAGCTAAGAAACATTTTGAGCAATATGAATCTTTCCTTCTTAAAACGATGGATGCTTTTTGAATGCCACATTTTTTACATGTTTCATTGGATCTGGAAACAAATTGGTATAAAGAAACTAGAATTAAATTAAGAACTTCATTTGATTTGAATAGAAATAATAAAAATATATGTATTATTATTTACTAACATATCTTTCAATGGTGTTTCGCTCCTCATAAAGTTTTCCTCAGCATTTTCATCATCGGCTATTGAACACATTTTAAATAAAAGTTGACGGTTGTTTAAAGTCAATGCGCGCTACACAATTGTTTGGAAATGACACTAAAAAATAAGATAATTGATACAGGTTTTGTAACACGAGGAAAAACTTAGGTTTGACATGTTTCAAATTCGCCATAACCTGACCATGTGTCATTTGACATAATCATTTTTTACATGTTCTAGTTAAATCTGGGTACCTACCGCAATATATTTTTTATTAGATGACAACACTTTAAATTATTTTATATTTTTACGATTATGATTAGGGCTCGGAATTGAAATAAAAAGCATATTTTTTTCCTGAGCTAAGTTTCCAAAAAGACACCGTTTTTGGGTTTTGAGATCTATAGACCCCCTATAACCCTAGTTATTAGAGAAAATAAAAACATATTTCAGGGTTTAGGGAATATTGAAAAATATTTCGAGGTTTTGGGCCTGAGAGCAATAAGGTGGCATATTTTTACATTGTTCATATTGTATGTAGTCTCCCTTTTGCACTCCCTTGGCGCTCTACTACGCTAAACACGAAGAAAGGGTAAAGGAGGTGATCTTTACGTTTGATCATGTAGATAATCATGTTTAAGAATGCGAAAACCTTCACCGAGTTAAATATTATCATGGCTCATTTTCACAACTTTCCAGCGACAATTCAAAAACTAGAAACGGGCAATTCAAAAATTAGAAAAGGCACCGTTTTGAGTTAGGTTGGGGAAATTTTTCTGCAACTGAAAAACCAATCGTTGGCGTGGCTAGGAGAAAAGGGGGACCTTGTAAGGAAAATGCTGGAAGCTGTGTTGCGCCGATATCCCGACTGGGAATAAATTAAAAATTATCTTTCATCCTCTAGGGAGCACATGTATAGCCATCAGTCTCGACTTATGTTGAGAGGTCGTTTTCCCGTTTTAAAAAAATTCTCGCAAAAGATCGATAAAGTTTTATCCCCGAAAATATAGAAATAATGTAATTTTACAATACAATAAATAGTTTGTTATACATAAGATCTGTTTTTTTCCTTTTGGTTAATAGTCAACATAAGATTAGAGAATATAAAAGAAAATTTCGGATATACAAAGAGAATTTTTTCAACAGTTTTAATGAATATTAATCCGAGCCCTAATACCATACAGCTGTACATTAGAAGGAAGATCTTAGTGAGGTTCCAATTAGTAAAATATGAAGATTATTAATACGCTTTACTATTTAAGGTGCTGCGCAGAATTCTGGGGCCTGTGAATGACGGTGAAGGCTGGAGAGTGCGGCATAATGACGAGCTGTACAATATTTACAAAGCTCCCAGTCTCTCCACACAGGTCAGACTGAATAGACTGAGATGGGCCGGTCACGTGCAGAGGATGCCGTCATCGCGAACCCCAAAAAGATTGCTGGAGTGGCACCCAGGTGGTAGAAGACCAATTGGACGACCAAGGCTGCGATGGGAGGATGAAGTTGGGAGAGATGGAACAAGATTGTTAAGAGTGTCAGATTGGAGGGTCGAAGCGGAGGACAGGAGGAGTTGGAGGCGAAGAATACTGGAGGCTAAGGCTCGATATGGGCTGTAGGGCCATCGAAGAAGAAGACTATTTAAGTTTCACCCAAATAATGAAAACATGTCAGGAATATGTATATTGGTGTTAACGATTAATTTTTATATACATTTAATACTTCCTCTTGTATCTCATCAACGTCGCTAGATGATAGTACGTTTTTTGGTATGTTCTAAATATTTATGAGGGATAATTAAGAATCCATTTAATTTATTATGCAGTAAAATAAAACAAACATGATGTAATTTGAGGTAGAGTTGTAAACTTGAATAAGTGATCACAAATATCAAGTAATCAATATGCAGCGAGAGAAGAAAAAAAGTATACATTTAATAATTGACTGACCACTGATTAACATTATTTACAAGCATTGCTTTTTTGCAAAAGTTTAATGTTTAGAGCTGCTGTATCGAGGATGAACAATGACAAGAAGAATAATGTTTCGTGGAAGGATTAGATTTTATTTATCTGTTTAACTGTAGATGTCCAAAGTAAAAAATCTATTTTTTTTAATTCTTGGTGGCATAGGAAATTTAGTTTATTTCGGAAATTACTTGTTTTTTTTACTTTGTCAACACAATTTATTGTCTTATCTTCGAGTATTTAATACGGGTAACACTGCAATTGAATCCTTTTCGAGGGCCGTCAAATTCTTTGCAGGCTGCTTTTGGCATATTGATTATTAAATTCAGGTATAAAGTAAACCCATTTTATCTGTTTATGTTTGTGAGAGAGTTAATGAGTTTAATAGTAATTCAATTAGATTTTCATTGATTGTTTGTGAACATGTTAAATTTGTGTGACGTGTAATATGAATGTTGGCCGGCTGGCCAAATTCAACCACATGGGCTATTCACGGTTTCGTAAAAGAGTGTCTATAATAAAATTACTTATGAGTTAGTTAATACAGTGATGACAAAGTCGGATGTCATTTTGACCTAGGTTTTTTTTTATTATACGTTCCAGATACTCAAAATGGCGTCAGGATTAATTCATGAGAAAATTTGGATGGACAAAAGCAAATACGACGATGCTGAACGTCAACATTACGAAAGTCTCTCAAAGGTACATTTGTAAATATTTATCAACGCTACCCGAAGTGCCACAACTTCTGTCTTTTTGGTGTTAATGTTCTTATTCTTATTAGATGTCAAAATGTCAAAATTGGTACAGGTACTAAACTTGCATGTACTCTGGTATTCAGGGTGTTTGGGCCAACCATTTAATATCTGGTATTTGTGACCTCGAATTATAAATTGCTTTTTCATTTACAAGCTGCCTAAGGCCGCCAAGGGATGTGCGCAGGACACAGATTCCACTGCGGACCTTTCCTCTCCTAAAACTCCCGTCCCGACTACTAAAAAGACCAAAGTCCCTAAATACGTTCTTGTTGCGCACAAGACGGATTACACATCTGTCTTGGAGCTTTGTGAGTTTAAGGAGAAAACTTCCAAGCGGAGTAAGAAAACTAGAGAAGCCAATCGTCAACGTGATCTGATGAATTCTATTTCCAATAAGGAGCTACCTCCGTCTCCCGCTCGAGAAGAGCCCGTCGGTGTAGCACCGTGTGCGGTGGCTCCTGTAGAGACACCGGTAGCCCTGGAGGCACCTGTGGTACCCTCGGCAGTGTTGCCGAAGGTGGTCCCGGTAGCGGAAGCACCAGCGGCACCCGTCAAGCAACAAAAGAGCAAAGAACCCAAAGAAAAACTCAGTAAAGCTGAAAGGAAACGAGCCAATAAGAAGGAGAGAGAAGAAGCTTCTAAGGTAGAAGAGAAGCCGGCCGTTGAGGAGGTCAGCGTGGTGGCGTGTGAGAGCAGTCAGGTATCTGCACGTCGCTGATCACGATGTTTCAGCATTTTAAAATAGTTTTATTGTTGTGGTTTTTTACGCTTATTTTTTCTTAATCATGCAAAAATTGCCATTTGTGTGACAAGCTATTTTGTTTCAGTTATCTTTTTCATCGTATGTTTACACATTTGATTAACAATGTTTTCTCTTAATGTAGTACTTAATGGAACGTATGCCCTGTGAGTTATCTGTTCGCACATTAAGTTCTGATATATTATTTGAATTGAAACCAATTGAATAACTGATATTTATTTTGTATTCATATGAATTCTGTAATTGTAATGACAGTTATTTTTAGAATTGTTTTTCAGAAGTATAGAATACAGCAAAAGATTTTGTTGAAAGACTGATTTAATGTAACTTAAAATCAGTTCAAATTATGAATACAATATTCAATATTGTACAGTAACATATTGAGGGTGAGAGGATGACAGGATGAGAATGTAAGATAATCTGTTATTTTTTCATATCTAATTTATTTTGTCATTTATTATTACAATTGTAATTTTATTAGACATTTATAGTAGATGAATAGGTAATCTCTTCATCCTGATATGGAAGTGTCTACTGAAACAATGAAATGTGAATTTTGTGTGTAAATGAGTTTGTGCATGATGTATTTTGTAATATATTTCTAATTTGAATACTGCGGTGAGAATTTCTAATCCCATAACTTAATGAGTATTTGGCTTAATTTGTTAATACATCTAATCTTCATTCATCGCTTTCATATATTAAATAGATGATAATTTTAGTTAAAAAAAAAGATAATTTTAGTGTCAAAACATAGTATTTTCTCAAGGAAAGTAGGTAGTTATTTTTATTATGTTAGTCCCTTTAGAAAATATCAAATGGAGAGTCTTTAATGGATGTTATTTTATTAGACACCCATTGAGATGAGTTGTATTGATTATTAGGCTGTTGCCGGAGTTAAGAAGTCTTGTTTTATGTAGGGAGGGTCGTCACAGGTCTGTCCCGGCTCCTCATCCCTGGCCAGCGAAGTAGCCAAGGCACGACAGCACATCAAGAATTCCCTAGAATGTGTAAGTATCCTTTACTCCTTGCTGCCGTCACCCGCAGTAACTCTACAGCAAAACATAAACAAGCACCAGTCTACACCGCTAAGCTATAATTGCATAATGTACAGTTATTTACTTAAAGAAATTTTATTGGATAATTCATCATTTTTGGAACAATTAGTTGTAGCCTCCGCATACTGAGCAAAACATATGCATTCAAATACATAGTTATATTCAGCCTTATATAGAAAATTTGTTAAAGCTTTAAAATATCTTATGTTAATAAATTTTCATATTTTTCAGACCTAACCACACTGAATGTATTCGACTGATTGAATTACTTGTTTTGTTTTATTATAAAAGACAAATAAAATGGCCGTTCACAATGGTTCAACGTTCATCCTTCATGCATGGAAGCGAAGCATTGAATTGGCAGAAGAAGGATGAGAGTAGAACAAATATGGTAGAGATCCCATAGAAATTAATGTAACGTGATTTTTGATAGAATCTCAAATGATATCAGGAAGGAATGTAGAGTGGAAGAATGTATTATGAACAAAATTGTGAGAGGATCACTGTGTTGGTTTATAACGTGTATGTTAACGATGTGAATGGATTGCGGAGTCGAGAAAGTTCGAAAACGCAGCATAACCAAATTAATAAATCTTTAAAGGTCTGCTATGTTAGAATTCAGAAGAATCGATGTGCCTGTAGGACTTGATGTATGAATGTGGAGCATGGAAGACAGGTGTGTAGAGTGATAGATTAATGTGGCGGTCCATTCTCTGCCTACTATGGAAATGAAACATGATTAAAGCTCTCTTTGGATGAAATATTAAATAATATTTATAGTTATTATTAAATGAGAACATTTAATGGTCAATTAGTGATATATAATTAGATATATTTTCACTGGTGATAGAAATAGATTTTCCAGTTCTGGTGATTTGACTCCTTAATAGATCATTTAATTTCATATTCATGCATGAATTTTTTAGTTTTAGCTACATTACTCACACTATAGCGTTTATTTTATTGATACTACACAGACGAATGACTGACACTGTTATCGAAAATGGTTTCTTTGAACTTAAAATTTCTGCACTGGGTGAAGTGTTTTTTTTATTTATTATTATTTTAATACTTGGTAATTAAAACTAACCTAATATGTACAGTACTCATATATTTAAACATTTATAGTGAAGTTACATCAAGTTAAAATGAAAATTGTTACATATAATACATATTTCGAAAACATAAACTCTTAATTATATTATTTTTGGATAATGTTTTTTGATGGCACATACGCAATATGTTATTTTCTGAGGGCCTGTTTTTATTTTACATTTGTTTCACAAAGTTGACTTTGATAATCCTTTTATAAATATATATTTTTAAAATAATCAAAATAAATAATAGCATTACATTAATATTACTACTTAAGTATAAATTCATACGTTTTATTAGTTAGGGTAGACCAAAATAAATCATAGAATGTGGGTAGTTGTAAAATTGCATTTTATTTACATATATAAAATATCAAAAAATCTGACAGCAGTGTATACAATAATTTCAATATTTAATTTTCATATGAAGCTTTCACTTTTTTGTTTAGACATTTTAAACTTATAGATGTAAAATAATAAAACACTTTGTATTTAAGCAGGTATGGTTATTATAATTGATGCCAACTAGTTTCCCGTGAACCCAAGCTACAAAATACAAAGTATTTTATTATTTTATATCTACAAGTTCAATTTCAATATTATTCTGTTTAAATGATCTACATAATATCGTGTAGAATGTGCAGATTTTGAGAAGAAAGCAGTTTTTCATGTTTTAAAATTGGATTGCATTTTACTTTGATAAGAATATTAATGTTTGACATGACCTTTCTTGATTCGGATAATCACTTCTAAAGCTATTCAAAAGTGCTATCATTAATTACACATCCATAATGTAACAAACAAATGAAAATCTCAATTTCTTTTAAATATTTTTTTAGCTGTGAATATTCTTTGATTATTTAAAATTGAATATTATATTTGCACATGATAAAATACGCAAAATAAACATAGTGAGCTCAATGCTAAAACTACTTAACTTGAAATTGGGCAGTTTTGATTTATTTACATCAATGGATTGTTTATTATGGAGGGTTTCCGTTCCTTTAAATAGGTATATTATATGTAACATATTATTCCTCAATTGAGTTATTAAAACTATTATAGTTATCTGAAGTTATCTACACCTTTGAGTTTCATCCTATAATTAATATGATTAACTTCTGTTTTCTAGAAGTATTATTATAATTTATAGTAATGACATTTTTTGCCTTAAGACAGGCGAAACATGTCATTCCCATAAATTATAATAAAACTTCTGAGGAAACAGACATTTTCATTTGTATTAATTTATTAATATAGAGTTTTACTATATTGTTAAAAAAAAAACAATAATTTAGTATCATTTGTAACAATTTCACTTCTCCAGTTATAGTACTCATGGTAATTTGACTTCTGAACTAAGAATGCCATTTTCTCGAAATAGAGAATTTTGTGTTGTCAAGTTATAGTATTGAGCACACTATATAAAGATATTTGAAAATTTTGTAGCATTGCCATTATGGATAGATATAATACACTCAACATAATTTTGATATTTTTTTATGCGCGTGTTACGTTTAGATGGACTCAGTTTTGGCGAGTGTGCCCAGTGCGGAAGTGGTAAACCGGATCAGCTCTCTGGAGACAGCCCTCGCAGACCTGCGTGAGCTGGTCTTGGGCCTGAAGACACAGGTCAACACCCTCGCCCAGCAGATTCCCGCTGCACAGGTAACGCAGAATTATTTGCCTACCCTTTTTTGAAGAAAAGATTTGTGTTTATTTCGGAAATTGTTATACACTCATACATATTATTGCCAATTCTAACATACAGTCTAGAGACAACCACCCTCACAGCAAAAAGTGTCCACAGATTAAAAAGCCTACAACAATCCATAGAGAGTGAGTCCACCCGGAGTGAGTACGCCTTGGACAAAGAAAAGTGGTGTCAGGAGGCCACTTAAAAGCTGGCAAACAATTGCCCGAATAGCTGGAATGACTTGGACGCGGAAGGGACAAGACAGGGACGAGTGAATAAAAATGGAAGAGGCCTATATTCAGCAGTGGAGGGAAGAAGGATGAAGAAGAAGAAGGAGAACATATTATTATTACTGATAGAAATTTTCTTTTCTCTTCTTCTACTTTTTTAGCCTTGATCTCTCCACTGCACAAGGATGGATGGCCAGTTTAGCGCCACAAAAATATATAATATTATTTTCTTTTATTTAATATTCTGTTCGGAAATAGGTAAAAGAAGTCTTTTTTAACAATTATCTTACAAGAAATACCTAATAAAAGGTATTTGGGGTTTGAATTTTAATAAATTCTAATGAAAATAAAAGATCATGTATTGAATTATTTCTGTATTATAAAATGACTAAAACTAACTAACTAACCATCACGCCGTCTCCCCGAAAGGGTATAAAATGACTATACTATAAAATTGAAATAAAAAATATGCTATACATCCTCACTATCTACATCATCATCATAATTGTAAGCACTAAATATTCATAGCAAAACAGAACCTACAAATTAAAAAGCATCCATGGGAGGCAAATGAAATCATGATCTCGAGATCTCATCTCGAGATCTCATCTCGGGAGAGCTCATTTCGAGAGATCTCATCTCGAGAGATCTCATCTCGAGAGATCTCATCTCGGGAGATCTCTTCTCGGGAGATCTCATCTCGGGAGATCTCATCTCGGGATATCTCATCTCGGGATAACTCATCTCGGGAGATCTGATCTCGAGAGATCTCATCTCGGGAGATCTCATCTCGGGAGATCTCGTCTCGGCAGATCTCATCTCGGGATATCTCATCTCGGGATAACTCATCTCGGGAGATCTCATCTCGAGAGATCTCATCTCGCGAGATCTCATCTCGGGAGATCTCGTCTCGGCAGATCTCATTTCATCTCGGGAGATCTCATCTCGGGAGATCTCATCTCAGGAGATCTCATCTCGGGATATCTCATCTCGGGAGATCTCATCTCGAGAGATCTCATCTCGGGAGATCTCATCTTGGGAGATCTCATCTCGGGAGATCTCATCTCGGGAGATCTCATCTCGGGAGATCTCATCTCGGGAGATTTCATCTCATCTCGGGAGATCTCATCTCATCTCAGGAGATATCATCTCGGGAGATCTCATCTCAAGAGATCTCATCTCAGGAGATCTCATCTCGGGAGATCTCATCTCAAGAGATCTCATCTCTAGAGATCTCATCTCGAGAGATCTCATCTCAGGAGATTTCATCTCGAGAGATCTCATCTCGGGAGATCTCATCTCGGGAGATCTCATCTCGGGAGATCTCATCTCGGGAGATCTCATCTCAAGAGATCTCATCTCTAGAGATCTCATCTCGAGGGAGATTTCATCTCGAGAGATCTCATCTCGGGAGATCTCATCTCGGGAGATCTCATCTCGGGAGATCTCATCTCGGGAGATCTCATCTCAAGAGATCTCATCTCTAGAGATCTCATCTCGAGAGATCTCATCTCAGGAGATTTCATCTCGAGAGATCTCATCTCGGGAGATCTCATCTCGGGAGATCTCATCTTGGGAGATCTCATCTCGAGAGATCTCATCTCGGGAGATCTCATCTCGGGAGATCTCATCTCGGGAGATCTCATCTCGAGAGATCTCATCTCGGGAGATCTCATCTCAGGAGAGCTCATCTCGGGAGATCTCATCTCGGGAGATCTCATCTCGAGAGATCTCATCTCGAGAGATCTCATCTCGAGTGATCTCATCTTGGGAGATCTCATCTCGAAAGATCTCAACTCCAGAGATCTCATCTCGAGAGATCTCAGAGATCTCCTGAGATCCAAGTCATTCCAGCTATTCGGGCAATTGTTTGCCAGCTTTTAAGTGGCCTCTTAGTGCGATTTCAGAGTTAGTAAAACAGGACAAGCGTAGATACGACCGTCAACGATCCGAGCGCAATTGACTAGTGTTGGCCACGCAGAAGCTAACCCAACTTTGCGGATGCATAGACTGCCATGTTGTGTCTACAAATAAAATTAATATGGCGCATTATGCATTGGTTATTAATGAAAGTTTAAAAAATATTGTTGATTATTTTAAAGACACAAAAAAATAACTTTTTGGCGCGCTAAATCGGCTATCCATCCTTGTATGCACTGCTGGAAATAGATCTCTTCCATACATTTACATTTCTTCATGTTGCTCACCTTCCTCACCTACTGTATACCAACTAGTGAGGCTACGTAGTTGACCCATTTCTTCTGAGGCCTTCCGACATTCCTTTTGTTTTCTCATGGTTTCTATTATCTAGGATCGAAGTGTGTGCGGGAGATGCCTATTGGTGGCGATGAGGTTCGCAACCCATCACACCGCGTCTCCCATGGGGCGAAAAGATAAGGATGGAGTGCCGATTTCTGCCTACCCCTTCGGAGAGATGGCGTGATGGCTAGTTAGTTAGTTAGTCACTATAATCTTTTATTTTGTCTTGCTGCATTTTTATATTATCTTGTCTCACTGTGTGTTCTGTTCATTGCCACTTTAATATAGCTGTACGATCCACAATGTCGACATCTCCGGTTCAATGTCTTATTTCCTCATTTTTTTTTATCAAGTCTCAAACCGGGCATGTCTTTTCCATGGATCTTTACGTACATTTTGTCTTTTGGCTACTACTTTGTGTAATTGATATAGACACTAGTCCATATGTTATCACTGGATAAAAAAATTCCAACAGGATAACACATTCGATAAAATAAATTAAAATGATTTGTCACCCTGAAGTTTCCAGACTTAGGACTATTTGATTATCACCTGTTTTGATTGATGTAACACTTTTACAATGGCAACAATTAAAAAAGTAATTGCAATGTTAAATAGGACTGTAACCAGTGGCGGTACTCCCATAGAAGCCCAGAAGGCCCGGCTTGCGTAAGAAATTTTGAATCAAAACTGGATTACAGAGGTTCAGCTCTTGTGGCTATTCCTCTTACGTCTGATGGGAACATTGTTGGAAGGTGATTTGGTGGGTTTTTCGTTTATGCGGGGGCATGATTACTTAGATTTGGGGGTTTTGATTCAATATTTCTTACGCAAGCCAGGCTTCTGGGCTTCTATGGGAGTACCTCCACTGACTAACAATTTTGACTCAAAACTGAAATACCTTAATCAAAGTGGTATTAAAATGTTACCAGAAAGTTGAAAAAGTTTACAAAATAGAAAATGTGTTTTAGAATAGAAGTTGGTTTTCTTTCTCCAAAACTCAAAATTTACGTTTTTATGGTACCCTTAATAATTTAGATTATAAGGTGAGAATTTTGATTGTATATAATTTCAGCAATCCTGTCCCGTTAAAGCTGTATGCCCTGCACGCCCCGCAGCCGCCTCCAAACCTGCCCCCGCTCCCTCCAAGGATGACTCTGATGATGGAGTGGACTTGTTTGCTTCAGACTCTGATGGAGAAGACGATGCCGCCGCTGCCAAGATACGCGAGGAAAGACTGGCCAACTACAATGCCAAGAAATCTAAGAGTATGTTTTAAAACATTCATTTTGACACATTGTTAGTGGGTGTGTATGCATTTTTTTCATCTCAGTTTAACATGGATATTCACTTAAACACACATTTTTATTTATTGTTTCTTGAACAATGAGGTAGAACTCCATATTAAATAATTAATACGAATAAAAACATCTGTTTTCTAGAAGTTTTATTATATTTTATGTGAATGACGTGTTTCGCCTGTGTAATACATTATCAAGATTTGATAATTAATGCCTTAGATAGGCAGAACATGTCATTAACATAAAATATAAAAACACTTTTAGAAAACAGATGTTTTCATTCGTATTCATTATTACATACATTTTATATGTATATTTTTATCACCATCAAAATACGTAACTCTATTTGCCGACAAAATACTTTGATGGTTGTGGTTTTTATTTTGTAAAACTCCGTTATAAATAAGATTGAAAACGCGATTGCTTTATCGGTTTTACATTGATTTTTTATTTATGTATAAAAATATATAAATACTTGTTACAAATTTGTTTCGCCTTGCGAGGGCATTCTCAAACTCTTAACTTTGAGAATTCCCTCGCGAGCGAAACGAATTAGTCACAAGTATTTATATATAAAAATAAAATATCACTGTGAAACCGATAAAGCAATCACATTTTCATTATAATTTATTGTAACCTTTAATTAAATAAATATTTCTTGATTTCTAGAGCTTCTACATTCTGAGTTACGCAATATTTAATTATTATTTATTTAATTTAAACAGAACCCGTGTTGATTGCCAAGTCTAACATCATCCTCGATGTGAAACCATGGGACGATGAGACAGACATGAAGATGATGGAAGTGAATGTGCGCTCTATCGAATGCGATGGGCTGCTCTGGGGTGCTTCCAAACTGGTGACACTGGCCTACGGCATCCAGAAACTGCAGATTTCCTGTGTTGTGGAAGATGACAAGGTTTCCATCGACTGGTTGCAGGAGGAAATTGAAAAGTTTGAAGATTTTGTGAGTACTTTTTTTTGTTATATATTGATTAATGTTTCCTATATTTTTTCAGAACTACTAGTAACTTGTTTCAATCTATAGTCAAGCACTAACTTGTTTAACACTTGCTTCACAATGCTAAATTCAACCTTTATTCATGGTTGAGTACAAAAGGTTTCATCATGAAAAATACAAAAAAGTGCATGACATGCACATACATACAACGTACACACACATCTTGTCTGGGCGATAGTCACGACAGGATTGAAATTGGGTGTCACTAGTCATTCTGTATCCGTCACCGTGTGGCCACTGTTATTAGCAGTGCAATTTTAGGTATCTTGAACCATTATAGCCTTATTTTATTGTCGATTTATAAATGAAATAAATATATTTTGTTTTTACTCGATTTTATTATATATTTTTAACTACCAACAGTTTTTTTTTGTATACAACAGGTCATTTGAACCCAATTACTAGATACAATTTGTTTTTAGCTATTGTATTTATATTGATTCTCATGACATGTGATAGGTAGCTAATTATTTTATTGTCACATGAATTTTACACCACCAAAGATAGTGTGACAATCACTGCCAACGCCAGGAATCGAACCTGGGACCTTTGTTGTGTCAGTCATAACTCTTGCCACTCTGCCACGAATGTCATCACACTTTGTTTTATTAGCCCGTTGAAGTTTCTGTGGAAGCATACTTGTTCTTCTTCGTCCTAGCCTTGTCCCATTTACTTGGGGTCGGCTCTTCTTGTATGGCATCTCCAGGACTGTCTGTCTGGGTAGCGTCTGGTGGGATCTAATCTCTTCTGAGAGTCCTTTAAATAAGTCCCATTCATGTTAGCTTGGGCCTACCACGTCCTTTGGGTTGCTGGTCCGCTTCCATTACCCTCTTTGTAGTATATTCAGTTGGGCGCCGCATGACGTGGCCGTACTCTAAAACTGCTGCGGATGTGTATGTTCCTGATGTGGTCAAGCAACGTTACTCCGCTCGCCCATCTCAGCAACTTCATTTCGTTGCTGTACAGTTTATTCTCCTGTTGTTTTTTGAGTAGCCAACATTACGAATGGTACATCATGGCTGGTCACACAGCCGCCTTGTATACCTTTATTTTTGCCATCCAGTATTTTTGAAAGCATACTTGTTGGTAGTATAAAAAAATAATGTGGTGTAAACCAAAATACATTTTGTTTAGTCCATTATTTTGGCCGAAACACTATGATCTTCTTCTTTCTTCTTTAACAGCCGTTGTCGTCCACTGCTGGACATAGGCCTCCCCCGTACTTCTCCATGTATGACATGTCTATACGGGGGGTGGTTGGCATTACAACGCCACGCTTGCCAGACGGGTTGGCGAGGTGTCCTTCCACGTTAGCCTATGCATCAATATTATCCACCGAGGTTATTCACACTCGATCTCTAACATTTCGCATAGTTTCCAGGGGAGACCAAAGTCGAGGAGGTGTGGATAGGTACTTGGGATCAGATCAATCCTCCAGCGTAGCATGGCCATCACCACGGTGATGGCCATGCACCGCTCGAAGAATCAATAGGATCTCCCTTACTCCCCCTACACTATGATACTTCAACATTATTACTGTTAAAATTTAAAATACTGTTATAATAAATCACAATTTCTTTTTATTCACTGAGAGTGTCGCGACAGCTGTTTTGCCAACCGATGTTGGCATCATCAGGTGATACAATAAACTATTTTTTTATAACACCTGATGTTTATTGTAACACCTGATGATGCCAACATCGGTTGGCGAAACAGCTGTCGCGACACTCAGTGAATAAAAATAAATTGTGATATTATAACACTAGACTGGTCCCCTATGGGGGGAAAGAGAAAGCGAGGCAGACCTAGAGCCACCTGGAGAAGAACCCTGCAGGGCGAGGTTAAGGCAGCAGGTCTCACTTGGGACGATGTTAAGCATCAGGCATGCGATAGAGTCGGGTGGAGAAGATTCCTTGAGGCCCTATGCACCACGGAGGTGTGACAGGACAAAAAGAAGAAGAAGAAGATTATAACAATGTTTGAAGTTTTAACAGTAATACATTTTGTTTTTTAACAGAGCTTTATAACAGGAAAGAAAATGTATAAATTGAACTTTTGATTTAATTAAACATGTTGATTTGTTTTTTTTTTGTTTGTCCCAAGGTTCAAAGTGTAGACATCGCCGCATTCAACAAAGTCTGAGTGAGGATCCCGAAGACTGTTATATTGTATAGGACCTTGCTTGTCGACCCAGTTGTTCCGTGTTTACATTGTGTTCTATGAACATCTCTCATCTTAGAAATCCGTGTGCTTTATACATACATATTTCTGGTTCCGCAAATTTCATTTGTCGCATAAAATGTGTAATAGAAATATTCAGTGTTTTTAATATTCCAAATTATCGACGTAAGATTTTCAGTTGAGTGATTGTGATATTATATTTTTGATTTATTTACTTGTCAAGCTCAAATTCTTGAATGTTTACAATTTCAAATTAGCAAACTGTGATCTCTTAGCTAATTCATATTAATGTGTGCAAAATTAGGTGCGTAGCAAGTATTTATCATGGTTCATTCCTGAATTTTATCTGTCCCATAGATTCTTAATTACTAATCCAGAATAAAAACAGTCATTACATTTTCCTACTTGTTTTATTATTTATTCTTTTTATGCCTTCTATTATACTTGATATTTAATAAATTTAATCTCAAAGAACTTTCTATGGATATCTTATATAGCTTTGTATATATTACTTAGTTTTTATTTTAGAATATGAAGACTGAGCAAAACGTGGCATGTGAGGAATCGGAAATCGACATGCGTGCATGACACAATGTATGAATGTAGAGGAAGTAAGAGAAGTATGTAGGAACCATGTGGTGGTCCATTCTTTCTGTCTACGCCTCTGTGGAGATGGCGTGATGGTTAGTTAGTTAATTTTAGAAAATTTAAAAAGAATCACAGTCTCAAATGCTGATATAAGAAAGGAATGTAGAGCGGAAGGTCACTGCGTTGGTTCGGACATATGGAACGCATGGATGGAGAAATAATGGTTAAGAAAGTATACGTTAATGATGTAAATGGGGTACGGAGTCGAGGCAGACCGAGGAAAACATGGCATGACCAAATTAATCAAATTTTAATGGTTGGTCATGTTAGAAGTCGGAGGAATCGACGTGCGTGTATGACTCGTTGTATGAATGTGAAGGAAGCTAGAAAAGTTTGCCAGGATAGAGTAGTGTGGCGGTTCATTCTCTCTGCCTATCCCTGCAGAGAAACGGCGTGATGGTTTGTATGTATGTATGTATGTATGTTAAAAAGAATGAAAATGATTACAAAAGTTTAACTCGCAAATTATAATTTAATATTTGATTTTATAAACATAATTAGTACAATTTAAATGATGGATCATAAAAATAAGTTGTAATAATTTATAATTTTTACATTTCAAAATATGTCCAGCCAACTGGTTCAACTGGTCCAATATCAGGTGGGGTGGAGGGAAAAGAAATAATATATTTTTTAAAAGATATTAATCTCAGGTTATTAAATAAACTAATTTGCTTAATTTTAGTTTAGTATTAAATTTATAAATAATTTCTCAAACATAAATATCATTTCTTTCCCCACCTGACACAAAAAAAATTTAGTTTTTTTATTTTAGACCAATACTGTACTGATAAATGATAAGAATAGTTGCCAAAACCAGTTGAGTAGATATTGAAATGAGAAAATTGTGAATTACTAAGACTATAAAATGATTATCCATCATAAATAATAATTATAAAGATAGGAATAAAATTGATAGAAATGTTACATATATTAAATAAATAATAAAATACATTATATAATTATATAAATTAGTAAGAAATCACTATTATTTAATCAACATGCAGAGAGATATAATATAAAAGTATAAAAATAAGTACATAACATTGAGAATAGCAATGTTGACGCTTAAAATAGTGTTTTAATTTTAGAATGCTTTTAGTAAGGTAAGTACTTCGAAGATTTTTTTCCTGATGCAATTATTACAATCAAGAACCTACCAATAGATGGATACATTGCTTTTCACACGGATAAATAAATCATTCATAGCTGGGGGTTCAAAATAAAAAATATAGGATTGGTGCTTTTAAATTATTGGAGAAGTGATCTGATACTCGTCTCATCTGAATTTTTTCCCCTCGTACTGTTTCACAAGAATGAAATTGTTGACATGCTGAAATGAAATGTAATTTACAATAAAAATAAATTTATTATAAATAAGATTAAAAGAGTTACTTAATTAAAATAATATGCATACCTGTGGAGTAAAGCCATCAAAACAAAAAGATTCATTTCATTCTTAGCGAATTTTCTATTCTCTTGACATGATTATGGAAGTTGAAAGGTCCATTTGGGTAACTAATATCATTGATTTTATTTTAGATGTTACATACTTGCATTTGTTGGTAATATGAGACACAGTATTTATTCTCATATGAGTTATTGTGTATGGCATATATTGGCATTATGCGTGACTTTCTTCAAAATTCAATTTTTTCCAGAATTCACTAGCAATTTTTTTTATTGTTACCAGGTCTTTTTGAAATTATTGATATATATGTTGACTCGTAAAGTTGTGAAAATATTCATGGCCTTATATTGACTATGCATTCCTTATCCATTCCGCTATAACTATAGTCATTCTGATACATTTCCTTGTAAATCTTTATTAATTTTTAAGTTTCCATTCACAATCAGTTTCTGTTTAAATTCTACTGGAGAATTTAAAACAGTGTCTTCATTAATATATGCAATATTTTCAAGCAAGTTTGTGAGATTTATTCCATTGTAGAAATTTGTAATGTCCAAATTAGATTGTATAATCACCGGTTTTGAGAATGTAACACAATTATCAAAATAATTATCATCGTTAACAAATACAAGTGAATTTAAAATATTTTTAGGATCGTGAATTCCATTTATCAACCCGTTTACAATAAAGTTGTCAATAATGGTACCATCGCTTAGAATAACATCACCGTGAATGTGAAAAATGTTGTTCCCTTTGTTTTGAATTATATCCGTTATTCTATTTATTTTAACATTATTAACTATTCCGGTGGTTTGAAGATTTCCATAGATTTCAACGTTGCCATTAATGTAAACAATTCCTTCGAGTGTCTGTTCTCTAAAAGTATTTAAAAGGTTTGACACTGGAATGCCGTTGATGAAGTTCGTCATTACATTGGTCTTTATATCTAATCCATTTGCGTAGGTTTTCTTACCAGTGAACGTGACAGACTCCTCGGTTGTATGAACAATGTCATGTATAAAATTTTCAAAATTTTTACCACAGGCATTCCCAAGCAATTGAAGGTCTGCCACACTGATAGGGTCTATAAATTGTACAGATTCAGGAAAATAATTATCCTCATTCAAGCGCACGGCATCCTTGGCCAGTTGATAAAAGTCTATATTATTTATTTTTGATACTTCTAATTTCCCATTCACATGGAGATTCTTTATGTTGATGTTTCCTGCCAGAATCTCATCGTGAATGTTGTCAAGGAGTCGTACAAAGTAGTTTACATCAGCTTTTGGCTGACCATTTAGGAAGTTGAAATCTATGTCTGTTAAGTTTGCCTCGATAATATTATATGGGGCATTTATTTCTCGATACTGTGTTTTACTTAGTCTAACTCTATCAAAATAATTCAAATCGACACCGGATATAGAAAAATCTGTTTTTAGATCTCCTTCTAGGATCAGTTCGTTTACGTATAACTTGTTGAATTCCGGAGCATCGAGAACAACATGATCACCTTCAACATAGATGGCATCTTGGATCATCCAGTTATTGCAAGTATTTGTGATTTGTAAACTTTTGGCTTCCACGTTGGCAGTTCTCTCTTCTACGATGATATTGTCAGGATTGTCAAAGTCATCTTCGAAAGTAATATCGGCCAAGACCGTCTGATCACCGGTTAATTTGACAGTGTTGTGTACAAGGTCAGAAATGTTGACTCCATCAAACGATCCGGTTACGTGCAAATTATCAAATGTAATATTTCCCGCAAATTCATTCAAATGTATGCTTTGTTCCGTATCAGTTGTGAGGAAGTCTTCAATTCTTTGATTATTTATTAATCCTGACTGGATATTGAGGCTATTTTCAAATAGAATGTTTCCTCGAAAGATTTTCTGCGATTTAATTGTTAACAAATCATTATTTTTTATGATGACATCTTCAAATGTGATATTCCAGTTTGTACCGTTGATTTTATTTTGGACTATTACACTACCGTTAATTGCCAAATTGCGAAATATTACATTGGATTTTATATCAGATGTTTCAGTTATTAAAGGATTGGATAATATAGAATCTATTTCTCTCCCTGATATCTCTCCCTTCACCTGTAAAAATGAATCATAATATTATTTTATCAAGGATTGTGCCCAGTACCAATATAAGTTTTACGAAGTAACAGTCAATGAATCACATTGAAAAATCAACATTTAATGTATTTTACTTATTTATTTACTGTGTTTTAAAATTGTGTTAGTGATATTTTTAAGTAATTCAACTAGCATAAGTGTTTTGTCTTCGTAAATCTGGTCTTTCTGGGTAGAAGAATTTATTGTGCCAAATAGCATGCTGAGTATCAGCCCCAACTTGAACTCCATATAAAATCTGTAGGTCACAATAGTAGCTAAAATCCAACAAAAAAGAAACTTCAATGGAAGTGATATTGATAGACACTATACAAAAAGTATTATCAGATGAAGAAATTTCAAAATAATTCCAAATATCAGATGGAGGTCTAGAGGACAGACCGCTTGGCTCCTGGTCGGGGGGATTTGGGTTCAAGCCTGGATACGACCAGATTCCTTCATAATAATGAGCTATTTTCTGCTCACATTCGAGATTGTATATTAAATTCTAATAAAATTGATTTAAATCCTTGGCGTTAGTTTCTTTTTTATAAATGAATAGAAATGTTGGTCAAATCGATATCTTGAAATAAAGGAGGACAAATTAAATATAATTTTGTTTTTCATTATAGCTAGTGTAATTATAAATGTAATGTAAGTTTCAGTTTTTGAAATAATAAATTAGTTTTACAGAGAAAAGATATTTTCAATACAATATTAAATTCCCAATTGATTTCAAAGATCTCAAAAATATTTGTTTATTGTGTTGCAAGTTTTTTTCTATTGAATTGCTTAAAAATATCTCTAACACAATTTTTATACACAATAAATATTTGAAAAAAATATGCTAAATATTATATTAAAATATAATATAATATTACAACCCATAAAGTGCCACTAGCTACATTTGCAGTCCAAAAAAAATGGTTTCGAACTGCAGCAGGCTACATTTGCAGCTCGTATATGAATGTATCTTATAAACCTTTTTACTTTAGTTCTCCACTACTAAATTGTACGTGATATTATGATGAACTGGGACTAGCTGTCTGATCTGCAAATGTAGACAACCGCAGTTTCGAGAATAATATTTATTTTCACTGCAAATGAAGCTAGCCCCACAATGCGGGTTAAACATCCCTTACAACTGATAATCTTGCGAAAATATTTTTATATAAATGAAAATCCTTGCGTGTTTTGATTTACACCACTTAATTATTATTTTTTTAAAACTATTTTAGTATAAGGTATTTTAGTATTTTTGTATATTATACATTTTGTGTAAGGGTTTTCAGTTATTTCAAAATGAAAATTGCTTTGAATCAAAACATTCACCAACACAAACTTACATCAAGTCTTTCTGTGACTGTTAAATCATAAAATGTGAAGTTAGTGAGATCCTGGTTGGAGGTGAGTGTGACGATATTTTCGGGCTCCACCCCATTGATGGTTCCTTCACAGTCCAGCGCCTCCACCCGCACGTTACCAGAGAAGGTCTTTGCACCCGTCACACTCACCGCTGATTTCTCATCCAGGAGAAAGAAATCCTGAGGAAAGTGTAGGGTATTGAGAATGTTCATAGTAGGAGCCCCCGTGACTGTGATACTCTGGAAAGTACAAATAAAGGTATTGTAGTAGACCACATATTTAATAATGAATAAAAATGTGGAAAGACATTTCTTTTGGGAAGGCTCGGAACCAATTCTCTACAGCTTCGAAGAGATGGGCATCTAATAACCCATTTCTTTAGATTAATCAGGGGATATTTCGAGAACTCGGCCGTGCTTGAGGATATTGGTCTATTTGTCCCCGATAGCTATCTCCGACAGCGACAGCACAGATTGTTTTACCTACCGGCCGCCAGAACCAATCTGCCTCTGGTGACACCGGTGGGAAGAGCAATTAGTCTGCTGAACGCAGTCTCCTCTTGACTACATATTTCTTTTTAACACTAAAAAATAAATATATAAAGAATTAAAAAATAGTGTACTTACACCATCTACTTGTAAATTTTGTATGTTGGCATCTTGATTCTTGAAGATTACCCTTTCAATGAAGTCGTTCCATGACCTTCCATTGATCGTATCAAAATTCAAGTGTTTTTCTACGTATAATGATTTTAAATTTATTTCCTCCATTTTTTGCAATAAATTTTTCGGTGCCAGATTTGACTTCTCTTCAATATCTTTTTTGAGTTCCTCTGCGGTAAACTTGTAGCCGTTGACATCATTTTCGACAATACACTTATCTAGAACTTTTACACTATCAAAGTTTAAAAAATCTGTAATTGCATCCTTCCACATGTTTTCTGGTTTTGGAACATATACATCAGTTTTTAAATTAATACCGTTAAATGTTCCACGCTCCCCTAGTCTGATGTCTGTTAACACATTTAAGTGGTTCTTTATTTCGAGGTCCCCATTAACGATAAGCGGGCTTACATTTTTGAGTGGATCAATAATATTCATTCCATTTATAGTTTCCACGTCAAGCCTGTTTGTTTTTAGGTTTGTAAGGATCTTTTTACCATGAATTACAATATTTCTATCTTTTGGTTTCTTGATTGCATCTTTTAAAACATGATTTACATTTAATCCGTTTATTATATTAATCAGAGCGCGATTTATTTTCGTATTACCCTTAACATTAATACCCCCTTTGATTTTGATGTTTTGAAGCGTATTAGGAAGGCCTTCCTCTTTCATCACAGCATTTTTGAGTTTATGGACCAAAGCTTTGATCCGAAAGTGATTATTTTGTATATTTTCAAACATTTCCGTCATGTCCAAATCAAAATCGAAGTCATTTAAATCATGCCCGGCTACAGTGACTAGATTGCTTTCTCCTAGAAAGTCTTTAAGTTTTCCGTTAACACGTATCACAGGGGTGCGTAATTCTCTGATTTTCCAATTATCTGTAAATTAATTTCTAGATAATTCCGGTGAATCGTCAAAATGTAAAATTCATTATTATATTTCGTTCACTTATAAACTATAACTATTTTTCTTTGTTATAAAGTAATACAATGTACACTATCAAATATTTCCACAAACCTGCTTTAAGCAAATTGATATTTTTGTGGAAATTGCGATTTAATATTTTATCTGCTTCTCGGAGAGTGCGCTGTTGCGATAAAAACTTGTCCTGCAATTGCTGTTTAGTATCCAAGATTTTACGAATTTCCCAATCAATTGGGTCCACCTTTTGCACTAGTTGAGTTTTGATTTGGAACATGAGAGGGGTGAAGTAGTGGCTGGCAGTCAGAAGGTTGATGGATCCCGGAGTGGGGGAGAAACTTGCGGCTCCTTGGAGTCCACTCTCCTCTTCTTCCCCTTCCGCATTGGGGATGCATGTGAAACCATAGAACTCTTCACCACCACCCCAGCAAGGAGAGTGCTCCAAGAGTTGAAAAGACTGTCCGTCCCACTGGAGGGCTTCCACTACGCTGCTGGAGTGACTTAAGTGGTCTAATTTATGTTGAAATAGAAGCAAAACATCATTTCTGAAATAGAAGCAAAACATCGTTTCTGAAATAGAAGCAAAACATCATTTCTGAAATAAACGGCAAAATACAGTTAATAATACCATACCATTTTTACATTTCTGTGAAATAACAGTAAAAAACGCCTCATTGAAAAATTATGAGTTCAATTGTGAGCATGACCTAGGACAATTTCACTAGCATATTTCATTTATGTTGGGTATTGATGAATAATTACTAATAATATTGACAATATCAGAATGTTTGGCATCTTTATTTTACTTTAAATAGCAAAATGATAAGAAAAAGGCAAAATCCATACTATTTTGGTTTCTTGAAAAATGTTGTGTTTCAAATACAAAAATGTAACCTTTTATAGTAGGTAAATAAGTCTTGTAGGTAAGATATAATTTTGAAATAAACTTTTTTTTACCTGTTTTTTTTTAAAATTAAATGTATAATAATATAATTAATACCTAATCATGTCCACCATTAAGAGGGGAATCAAAATGCGACTGCTAAGTAGAGTCAGATAAGTGGTCTGGAAGATTACCTGTAATACTCTAACTTGATTGGGAGCCACCGCTCAACATGCTGCAGGTGATAGTTTTCTATTATTATTTCTTTAAAGTGATTTCCTTTAACCTGGAATATAGCGGGCCGGTCTCCCCCGACCGCTAGAAAGCTGTGCGGACCAGCTGTGAAAGCAGAAATATCCACAACCCCGGGACTTGTGATGTTCTAAAAAAAATTTAGAATAGAGGTTAGAGAATTTGTGCAGTATATATAAACCAACATGATAATAAAATAAATGAGGGTATTATTTGCAAACCTGGCAAACTCCATCATTAGATGTTTTGAGTAAATCGCAAAAAACTGATACGCTAATAAAATGCGCTTTTTTTATGATATTTATTTTTTTCATCTCAACCAGTTAGTATTTTAAAAATAATCAGCCATGAAATAATCATCATTATGTTGATAATTAAAGTAAAATAATGAATTTCATTTTGGAGTTCGCCAGCTTTGCAACACTCAAGTGGAGGTTGCCATGTTTGCAACAAACCCTATATTTTAATAGCAAAATTCTTCAGAATGAAGCCGAATTTGAAACTGAAAATCAATGAAAATTGTGTGCAAATGTATTATGAATAAGACCCAATTCATATCTCACTTTTGGTTGTTGGTGGAGTTTGCCAGGTTTGCAAATAATACCCTCAAATAACCATTTTTTTAACTTTCTTCAGAAAAAAACAGGTCTTCACAAGTTCACCAAGTAAATGTTATTGAATAATATATACATTATCTTACGTGGGTAGATAAATTCATGATTGCTTAATTTAATTGACATATTTATTTATTTATCTGGGACGCTTGTTTACAAGAGATGGAAAAATGGAGAGATATTGAAAGAAGGGTTGGAGCTGAACTCAAAGTCATTACTGCAAATTAAAAAAATCGACTGAAGCAAAGATGACAGTGCACAGTGGAGTTCTAGTGCCGACCCTTATGTATAGAAGTGAAGTTGGAGTTGGCAGAAGAAGGATGAAAGTAGGATAAATGCCGTAGAAACGAGGTCACTAGAAGAATGTGTGGTAAAACAATGTATGATAGAATATCTAATGTTGAAGTAAGAAAGGAAAGTAAAGCGAATGAATAAAAAAAAAAAAAAGTTACTAAGATGGTTTGGACATATGGAACAAATGGATGAGAGAAGGATGGTTAAAAAGATATATACAAGTAGTATTAATGGAAAAATAATTCTAAGAAAGCCAAGGAAGACATGGCATGATCAAATTAATCTATTACTGAAAGGTGGCTATGTTTAAATTAGGAACAATTGACGAACATGCATGTGACGTGCTGTCACAATGTGTGAATGTAGAAGAGGCGCGAGAGTTATGTGATGTTAGAAAATTGTGGGAAACAGCGTGACGGTTAGTTAGTTAGTTAATTAAATTTACAAAAAAGTTACTCTGAAATGGCTGTATAATTTTGTGACAGGGTCCAATTTAAAGATTGTAACAGTTGCAAGATCACTCTGAATGATAGCAATGAACTTCGCATCATTGATAATGGCCGGCCTTCCGCTGCCATATAGTCTCTGCTCCATCCACCAGTTCTCCCATAACTCCATTCCAAAGATTGCTGTGAAATAGTAAAGTAGGTAAGTATAATATGAAAAATAATATAAATGTTTTTTTTCTTTCTAATTACAACTTGAACAACTCCTTGTTCGTTGAAAGAAATAAGAAATAGTTCAAGAAGAAAGATAAATAATCATCAAACATGACACTTATGCAATATTTCAAGTACTTGACCACAAAACTCAAGTACTTACTGACAACTCCTTGAGAAGTGATAGCCATTTTCCATTGTCTCTGTATTTTATACAAGTATATATGTTCTATTGGATTATAAGTCTCCCAGGACCATAAAGGCATTAATTGGTTGCCATCTGCAAAATAATATAAGTTATTCAAATACACAATTTTTAGTTCTACTGAAGGACTTTTTTGCCTCCCATCTGAAGATAAATGTGTATGTATACTTCTTCTTATTCTTCTTCCTCTTAGTTTAGGTCGTATGACCTGTTTGTGACGGTGGGTTGTCCTGGGATGATGATGTCCAACCATCTCTCCATCTCTTTGGCGGCCTTCCTGGTAATCTCTTGCTGCTTGGGTTTTCATCGTTAACAATTTTTGCAATTCTTGTATTCTCCATGCGGTCCACGTGGTCTCTCCAAAAGCGCCTTCTGTTTTTTCCCGTCTTACTATGTCCCCAACACCACAGACAGACCTTATCGTTTCATTTCTGATCCGATCTCTGAGGGTTTTGTCTGCGATGGAGCGTAGGGTTCGCATATCTGCTACTCTAAGAAGGTTCTTAGTTCTATTGGTAACGTCTCTGACCTCTATTCCATACGTTATGGGGCAAACGCATGCCTTGTATATCTTGACTTTACTTTCGGTCAGCATGTATCTATCCCTCCATATGGGGTCGCGCAAGCAGCCAGCCACGGTTGTCGCTTTGTTGGTTTGTGCTCGCACCTCGTCATACAGGTCACTGTAGCTACCGATCTCTACACCTAGGTAAGTGAATCGCATGACTTGCTCAATAGGTGTGTTATCAATGATCAGTTTACATCTGAGCGGCTCTTTTGATATCGCTAAGCACTTCGTTTCACTAGTAGAAATTGCCATGTATGTATACTGATAGCAAATATTATTCCTTTGATTTAACAAAAAAAAAGTCGTTTGGAATGTTTAAATGTTTGTGTGAGCTTTTAATAATTTCAAAACCTCTGTAAGCCAGAAGATTCATATTCAATATATATTGTCCATACACTGACAAATATATTACTTAAAAAATTTGCTTTAACAATTTCGGCTTTGTCATCTGTCAACAGAGTTCATGTCAATTTAGTATGTGTATTTCATTAAATGATGTTGTCACAACACTTGTAAATTACTAAGTAACTTTAGCCTACTTTTAGTATTGGTCTACTCACACTTTAGGTGACTTGAAGTTTTTACTCAAGTATTTAACATAATGTTTATTGATAGCATTCGGATGATATAATATTAAAAACAATTGAATAGACTTTGAAATATTTACATATGGTAAAAAAACATTAATACAAAATTACAAAAAGATGTGTGTGATTGCTAACAAAAACTGTATCGTGGAACATGCAGTTGCTAAAGTGATAATATAATATTTTATTTACCTAATATAGAATACCAATGCAAAAAATAGTCCTGAGCAATCACTACTCCTGTATTCATGACCTTTTCTACAGAATCCCACCATTGGAACATACATAGCGCTGTGATGTAGTCATTGAAATCTAAAATGAGAAAAGTAACAACAATATGAATCAGATAACTGAATAATCTTAATAAGGTATATAGAGTCGTACATAATACAGAATTATTATATGATTAGAAAACAAGAAAACAAAGTGTATGATATTCTTCAATTCTCTAGAGTGCGAAATCTCAGTATGCGATGAACCAATTAAACAAATAACCCAGTTCAGATATCTTGGCAGTGAACTGCTCGGTTCTCATGACATCCCCAGAGAAGTAAGGATTTAGGTAGATAAAGTTGCAGTTGTGGCGGGCTGTCTGAGAGATGTCACATGGAGGAATAGAAATATGATAACAGAGAGTATGATGAAACGATACAGTATAAAGATAAAACGATGTATCCAAATCTGTAGGTTTGAATATGAACCTGGCAAAGACCAAGGTGATGGGCACGGAAAGGCTTGAAATCAACGTGGACGGCAACAGAATTGAGAATGTCCAAGAATATACATACTTGGGACACAATATTCGATTGGGCCGAGATAACCAAACTGCAGAGCTAAAAAGAAGAGTTGGACTAAGCTGGACAGCTTTCGGAAACATGAGTTACATCCTTAAAAACCGGAAAATACCGAAACGAAAAGTCGATGAAGCCTGCGTTCTGCCAGTTGGTACTTATGGTCTTGAAACTGTTACATTGTCCAAACAAAGTGCCGAGAAACTACGAGTGACCCAAAGGGCCATGGAAAGTTAGGAATAAGCCTAAGAGACAGAGTCAGAAACGATAGGGTGAGAGAAAAAACATAGGTCACTGACATCATCCACCGGGTGACGACTCTAAAATGGCAATGGGCAGGTCACGTATGAACGTAGAAAAATGGACAAGAAGACTGCTGACTTGGAGACCGTGGACGGCAAAGAGAAGTGCAGGGCGACCGCAACTACGGTGGAAGGATGATCTGAACCGACACGTCGGAATAATCTGGATGCAGTCTGCACAGGACAGAGTGACATGGAAGCGAATGGAGGAGGCCTTTGTCCAGGAGTGGATGGGAATAGGCTGAGGAAGAAGAAGAAGAAGAAGAACAGAGAGTAAGGTACGAATCTATAAGACCTGTGTGCGACTTATCCTCACATATGGCATTGAGGCGAAAGAGGAACTATCATGACTAAAAGTATGCTGAGGACAACGGAAATGAGAATACTAAGTGCTTTTGCTGGGAAGACTCTGCATGATCGTGTAAGGAACACCACAATCCGAGAAGTCTGTGAGGTTTAAGATGTGGTAAGATGGGGGCAATAACATCGGTACTGGTACTAACTTGTCCAGAGAATGAATCCTACAAGAACACCCTACATGGCTCTGTAGGCAATTGGTGAAGGACGCTGTCCACTAGGAAGACCCCTAAAACGATAGAGAGATGGATGGAGCTCAGTATCACAAGAAGAGAATCCTGTAATAACAGACTTTTAAGACTACAACGGTTGAAGTAGAAGTGAGTGGATTTGAAAGCATAGTTTTATTTAAAAAATATAATAAACATTAGGTAATAATATATAAATACATATCTAGTTTGTGATTTAATAACAGGCGTTTTCTTCACAGATTTGGGTGTTAAAGCTTTACTACTAGTATAATTAATTTAGATGGTTTGGACATATGGAAAGAATGAATGAAGAAAGAATGGTAAAAAAATTATATGTTAACGATGTAAATGGAACCAGAAATAGAGGAAGACCGAGGAAAACGTGGCACGATCAAATAAATCAAATATTGAATGTCGGCCATGTGAGGAGTCAGAGAAATCGACGCGCGTGCATGACACGATGTATGAATGTTGAGAAAGCGAGAGAAATATGTCAGGAAAGAAAAGTGTGGCAGTCCATTCTTTCTGTCTACCCCTTCGGAGAGACGGCATGATGGTTAGTTGGTTAGTTAGTTAGTTATAATTAATTAATAATATGATATTTGAAAATTTTATGGTGTTAACACTGTGGAATTCCATGATGAACTTTTTATGAATTAAAAAGTGCTTTTTCAAATATTTGACTTCTTCCTCAGTTTGGCTTTATACCTTCATAACCGGGAGAAGGTTTTCCCGATGATGAAGGTATAAACACATGAAACATGTTGAGAAAATAAATTAAAAAGGTAAAAATAAAAAGTTTTAATGTATATAAAAAAACAAAACAATCTGATATTTATCCTATTATTTCTTATACGATAATAATATTTATACCCAAATGCATAAAATATTATAAAATATATCCACAAATTAATTCTAATCGTATTAATCATACAATTTATTTGTATTAAATATATGATTTTCATGTGAATCATTAATTTTCACAATATAAATATATGTTCAAACAATTTTCAAATCAATTGTTTGTGTCTTGAACAATGAAGTAAAACTCCATATTAAATAATTAATATGAATGAAAGAAAACATATTTTTCTTGAAGATTTATTTTATTTTATGGGAATGACACATTTCACCATTCAAAGGCATACTATCAAATGAGCAAGCCTTGTATTAATATCAATTTAATAATGCAAGGGTAACATGACATTCCCATAAAATATGTATAATAAAACATCTAGAAAACATACATAATGAAAATGTCTTGTCTTGATTGCTTGTAGGAAACATTTTTCTGGTAAAAATAATATACATTTTATATTTTTTATCTTTATTGGCGTGTTTCGCAATGCTTTTAAATATGAGTACATATAATATATTAGAAACACGTAGATACAATGGATGCAATTAGAAAATAGTACAATATTATAAAAGATAAGTTAGTATGAAGTTAGAAGTATTAAAATATAACCTTAAATACACATTTTTTGCATGTTTCAAGCTAAACAATTGTAAAAACTTATAAGAATATTAATAATTGAAAATATAAAGCTTACATATATTTTCAATTTGGATCTGTTCTTTCCGTGAGGTGAGAAGGGTGAGCCCGTGGGCCCCCCTACCCACAGCCTGCCCTTCAGCACCCACCCATTCGTCTATGAGCTGATCCATAATAAAAGACTTATCCATCACCACTTCTAGAATCTGTAGTTCCTCTCGGTTGTAGGCCCCCGTGCCATATGTGTACGAGTGCCATAGGGGCTGTTCTGGCATCGGACTGTATTTGTTCAATCTTCTCTCTAATTCTTCAATCGATAAACTATTGATATTTCCTTCATTTAGATCACTTCCTTGCAGTTTTTTTGAACTTTTTAAAACATCTTCATCTTTATGTAACCCATGTTTCTCATTCTGATTATATTTTTCTGTAATTAAATGATCTCTTTTCCCTATGTATCTTGAATTTGATCCTCTTTTTTCACTGTGCACAATATTCAGGTTACTAAATTTTAAATTTTCAGGCGTTTTAGATAATTTGTTCTCTGTTTTAGATAACTGTCTTTTTTTTCTTGAATTTCTATTTTGTAATTCGTTCAAAATATCAGTAGCTTCATTTAACAAATTATCACAATCAAGTCCATACCTACCATTATTTTTAAAGATATTATTTCTTCGATGTCGAAACGGTTCTGCAGTTACATTTTCAACTTCAATATTTTTCTTCAAAAATTCTGGATTTTTTGGTTTAAACAATATTTTCTTAGGGTCATTTGAATATTCTATATTGTTAAAATGATTAGAATGCCGCAAGGTTTTAAACATAATATTTTGAACATTATTAGTGAATGTAGAATTATCGTACTCTATTTCAAAATTAAACGCTGAGAAATTTCGATCATAAGTTGGTGGCTTTTTATCTTGGCTTGTTCCTGGGGTTGGATCTTCCGTATCCTCACTGATCACCTCAACGCTATTGTTAGATTCCACATACAGCGATGATAATTCAGATTCTTCTAGCAGCTGGTCTAAAGAATCTGAATACCAATCTACTGCTGGTGGATCAACCGCTCCTTCGGCCCTAGGTGAGGTCGAAGCTTCATCTATGGAAAATGAAGCAAAACTGTCCATGGATCCGGATGACCGACTCATGGATGAAAAGGTTCTATCATCATCGGACTCATCTATAGTCCTTATAGAGGGAGAACTTGACCCATCGTCGTCCCTCTGTGGGTTTGGGGGTGCTTCATTACCAACCCTGTTTGTGAGGTCCACAATAACATATTCTACCGAGATGTCACTTTCACTTCCTGATTCATCAGAGGAATCATTTGGTTCACCCGGTTTAGGAACCTTAAAATAAATAAAAAAAACAAAATTACGTTCACTTTTAGAACACAATTTATGTATATTATATTGGTTAAAAAATTATTTATTCATATTATTAATTTTATCTCTCAAGTAGGTAATATTTTTTTATGAATATGCATCAAAAATAGTGAAAACAGTACTGAATTTATTTCTGAATGAATATTTCTGAATATGTAAATAAAAATATATTTTTTTAATGATTATAAATACATTCATTATAGTTAACATAAGAGAGAAGGCGTTATTAAATTATATAAAGCATTACCCTGTAATAAAAAAATGACGAAAGTTATACAAAACTCTAAAGTTTAGGAATAATCGGTAAAAGCATAATAAATACATTTTACTCACATTTAATGATAAAACAGCACTTAAATAGAAAATAAATAAATAAATCAACATTATTACGAAAAACTATGGTACACCATTCTTGAGAACTCGCCTGTCATTCAAAAGTACCCACAGGACACGCGGGAATAACGCAGAATATTAATTAGTACTTGTAAGAAATCTCGTTTGTTACAATTGACCAATTAGATTTGAATATTTTTCTGACAAGCATCCAATGAGAATGATTTAAAAATATCCATTTAGAGTTTACTGATTTTAAAATTTCCTTGGTTGGTACTTACCTAACATGTAAGTAATTACTTTTTTATTAATTCTTACCAAGCTTACCTACGCAAAAGAAAAAAATCCACTACATAAAATTACATTGTATTTATTCGAATATAAACTATGCAACATTAACCTTTAATATTGTTTACGTAGATATATAATAAATAAAATGCCAAAAATTAAATACATGTCTTTTAAGCTTTATATATTTTATTTTATATCATTGTATTTTATATAATTTGTTTTAGATTTATTATGTAGACGTTGAAAGATCGAAGTGTTCGCGGCAGATGCCCATTAGTGGGGATAAGGTTCGCAACCCATCACACCGCGTCTTTCGCTGGGGCGAAAGAGAAGGATGGAGTGCCACATCGAATAAACTGTGGCAGTTCATTATTTTTGCCTACCCTTTCGGGGATACGGTGTGATGGTTAGTTAGTTAGCTTTATAGTTATTGTAAAAATATTTTTTTATAAAGTAATTAGAAGAAGTCAGTAAATGTCTGGAGAATATGGCCTGGAAGAACAAGCATATGCGTATCGACAGCAAGATCAGAATTTATAAAACATGCGTGCGACCTATCATGACGTACGCTGTAGAGACGCGGGCCGTCACGTGCGAACCAAGGGACTACTAAGAATATCGGAGATGAAGGTCTTAAGATCATTTACTGGAAAAACTCCCCGAGATCGTGTTCGCAACGTACACATAAGAAAAACTTGCGAAATAGAGGATGTCGTTCAGTGCAGGAGGGACCATGTGTAGCCAGAATGGATAGTGACAGACTTGTATATACAGCCGCTTATGAAATCCCCTCCGGACACCGCCCACTTGGAAGACCGCCTAAGATATAGAAGGACAGCTGGACCTCATCATCCGACTAGACATGATTTCTGTGTCACAGATCGTCAGAGCTATTAAAAGAAGAAGTAATTAAAAATATATGTTACAACATTTTACACGATCTAAGTTTTAACTCAATAAAGAAATCCTGATTGTACGTAGGACGGGCGAGTGGAGAGTGATTTATATTGAAACAATGCAACGGTTGGGATAGGCAACAATGTAACTAAATGGTGCACTAAAATTTGTCATCGCAAACAAGAGTCGTTTCAAAAAAGATAAGATGACAATGCGCAATAATGTTCTTTTATTAACGCTTGTTTGTGGAAGTAAAGCACGGAACTGGCAAAATAAGGATAGAAGCAGAATAAATAAAGTAATAATAAGATCTCTTAGAAATCTGTATATGATCTTGTGTCAAATGCAAATATACAAAGTGAATGCAGTGCTAATGAAAGTGTTATTAAAATAATAATGAAAGGGTCATTGATAATTTGGATACATGAAAATAGCGAATGATGAAAGAATCATAAATAACGTTTACGTTAACGATGTAAATGGAACAAGAAATAGAAGACGGAGTAAAACGTGGTACGCTCAAATCGATCAAATATTAAATGTCGGTCACGTGATATGTACTGGAAAGGGCAAGCACTTATTCAAATAATTGATGTCAGAAAATGACATGCCTGCGACAATTACCCATCGATCGAATACATGGCAGTTGGCATAAGACGAATATCGTGGCTGCTGAATAATTGTGAATGGATCGACCTTCGAAACGCGAAGTATTTGTCTTCCAAGTGATAGTCAAAGTCTATCTGATAAAACACGAAATATATATTATAGGTATATTAATATAACAAGTGATGTGTTTTAAGTAGGAAGGTGCTGATGTATGTGCTGTGTAGTGGCTTTCATGAAGAAGTAAGAGAACAAGCAAACCAAACCGCCGTTGTGGCTGGTTTGGAAAAACAAATATATGCTGAAGGAAAGCAAAATGAGAATCAACAATACATGCGATTGACCTATAATGACATGGCATTGAGACGAAGGCTGACCCCACTCGAACGAAAAGAACTCCGATTCATTGCAGGAACGACACTCCGAGACAGGGTGAGATATTTTGAAATAAGGAAGATTTGCGATGTCGAAGATGTTTTGTGTAGTAAATAGTGATGAGCAAAGCGGTATGTAAAGTATTATATTATTAAAGACGTCTTTCATATTAGTTAAGGTAAGTTCAGGGGACAAATACTCTTGACTTTAGAAAGTATCTTGTCTTCCTAATGTTGAACCATCTCTAATGCGTTCCTGGTACTATGTTGTATTTTTATAATATTTTACCTGTACTCAATAGATGCCTTAAACATGTTCCTGTTTGTAATGTCTTTTGGGTTAATAAACAAACTGAGATTTGATTTGATTAGATGGCGAGACAGCTAGCCATCTACATTCCAGGAAAAGGCCCCGATAAATGACAGGACACAGTCATAATGAATGTTAAATAACATGTAAAAGAGGAAGAATGTAATACAGATCGGAATGCGTAGGGGAGATGTAGGTAATGGGAGTCACTTAAGCGAGAATTGAAAAAGAAACCAAACTATTAGTTAACTATTTATTGCTTAAGCCTTATTATAAACTTTAGATATTAAACTATTAATTGAGATCACCTTTAATCACTTTGGCTTTTTACTTTTGGAACAATAATCATTAAAAAAAAAACAGGTTTGACTACCATTGCCCACATCTGTTGGCAATGGTGATCAGTATGTTGGCAATGGGGGTCAACACAAATCGTACACATAATTGCAAGCTGAGTCCCACCCAGTGCAATCTGAATGAGCCCAAAGCCCACATGAAGTGCATCGGAACCACATCTCATTATCTCGCCCGAATTCGCCGCATACAAGACATTGGTTGTCAGAATCTTCTGCATCATCGTTTTTGTCGTCCTGGTACAAGTCATCAGTGTTCATATCTGACGCTGAAGTATTGTTCGATTCCTGCAGAATTTTCTTCTTTATCTATTTTCTTCGCGTACCTCTTCTGAAGACTCGAAAATGGGATGTTCATTGTTTTAGCGGCTTTTCTTATTGAATAACCTTGTTCATCGATGAGCTCCACGGCCTTTTTCAGGTTAGCTATAGACCAGTTAGCCTTATTTGTCTTTCTAGGACGAACGTTCGGTATCTACAAACCAAAAATAAGATTATTTTATCGAAGACAGGAAATGTTAACAATAAGGGTCACCTGACTCCGATTGCCTACATCGGTAAAAAAGAGAAAAAACCTACCTTGACATAAAAGTAAAAGTGATAGTGGTAAAATGAGTTTGAAATCACGATCTAAAATGCTTTAGTCATTACATATCACAAGCGCAAAAAGAAACACTCAGTAGTTTGATCCTTACCTTCGGATTTGTCCACTCGAAAAATTAGATCAGAAGGGCCCGAAAACTTGTTACGTCTACCACTCTCTAGCACGTGATGCGAACTGACTAAGCTGCATACCGCGGATGTTACCGGCAAACAGCTAGCATATGACGTCACTGAAACCGCCATCACGCGTATTGTTTTCAAATTAAAGGGGTGACTCCCATTGCCAACTGACTCCCATTGCCTACATCTCCCCTACCTACAAATAATGAAAATATGTCCTAAGACGCGTGCATCATCGTGACAACTATAGGTACGAGTAGGTATATATTAAAATTCTACGCAATACTTTTATTAGGTATGCAGATGTTTCAACACACTTTCTCTATAAAATAATCTCATTTATTTATGGCAATTATTGCTTAATATTTTACATGAAGCAGCAGACTGTTCATAATTAAAATCGAGAGGCGAGAATAAATGCACGATTGTAATGAGGGGAGGGGTGACATTTGGATCCTCCGTTAGGCTTAAGTACTGGGCGGGGATCTATCTACCTCGGAATCTCCTCGTGTAGGTACTGTCCATTGTAAATTGTAAGGGTACGTTTACACGATGGCGGCGTGGCACAGAGGGCGGGCCGGAGATAAGATCGCCGCTTTATCAGCGCTGGTTCAACAATGGGGCAATATTCGGACCGCAAACAATACACTAACGCGCCGCGCGGAGGAGCCAGGGGCAGTAGTAGAAGCCTCTCCGCCGGCCTCTCAATATATTAGTTGAGCTAGCTAATTCAAGATATTTTTCAATATTTCACACTCGACACGTTAATATAAAATTTAAAATAAACCATATTCAGTTATTTTGAATTCAGTGAATATTTTAATAAATAAAAAAATAGATATTTTATAGAGTATATTTCGATTCCTTTAATTACATTTCGTTTTCCTTATATTTTGACGTTTGATAAAATGTAATGCAATGCGTATATCTATTAATAAATGTATAAAATTAATTTATGTATTCTTAAAAAGTACAAACACGAATATTTCGAGTGAACTATGTATATCTTCTTCTTTTCTCTAGACATCTCTCCACTGTTGGACATAGGCCTCTTCACAGTCACTCGAGAGGAGACGAGACATTCACTTGAGTGTTCACTTCTTTCGACTGATAGGCGGTTGTATACACAACTCAAAAATCCTGAGTGATGTAGGTCTGTTCGTCCCTGATAATTATCTTCGACAAAGGGGCCATAGATTGTTTTATCTCCCACGATGCAGAACCGACCTGCCAATGGTTATGTGGGTATGTAGAGCAATATCTTTGCTAAATCGTATCACCTCGGAATATGACGTATTTTGTGATAGTCTGGCTCACCTGACGGAAGCACTGTCCTTATTATAATTGTATATTCAGTTTATTAATTTGTCATGTATCTTATGTTCCTGGCTCTTTTGTTATTTTATCATGTTTAACTTATTATTGTGTATCTCCAACTTGTATCCTTAGTGTATTGGAATATAATTCTGTAATTAATATTGCACGACTCTTATTCATCTTCTTTCCGCGACTGTAATTATTTTTTTGAGATCTTATGTGAATAATTTAGATTCGTTGAAGTTTGTTGGTTTGTAAGTACTGGTCTGGCCCTGGAGCAGCGAGCACTTACGTGCTATGCCCGCGGTGCATGGGAGGCTGTGGGGAGTAAATCATACCAAAAGACGGGAGATACTCATGGCCATGGAGCGGGTAAGGTGGACCGAGGACCGACCAGCGTCGCGGTCAGAAGGCATCCGAGGTGTGAGAGAGGGATTTCTCATGAGTAAAGAAACCATTTAAACGGATGCTTGTGTTAAATAATATGTTGAATATTTTCAATAATAAATGTATGGAAGTGAAGCTTGGAGTTGGCAGAAGAATGACGAAAGTAGGATACATGCCGTAGAAATGAGGTCACTAAGAAGGGTGTGCGGAAAAACAATGTATGATAGAATATCTAATTATGAAGTAAGAAAGGAATGTAAAGCGGATGAATGCGTGATAAATAAAATCAAGAAATGGTCACTAAGATGGTTTGGACATATGGAACAAATGGATGAGGGAAGAATGGTTAAAAAGATATATACAAGTAGTGTGAATGGAAAAAAGAAGTCGAGGAAGGCCAAGGAAGACATGGCATGACCAAATTAATCAATTACTGAAAGGTGACCATGTTCGAAGTAGGAACAATGTGGGCATGTCACGATGTGTGAATGTAGAAGAGGCGCGAGAGTTATGTCAGGATAAAACAATGTGGCGATCCATCCTCTCTGCCTACCCCTCCGGGGAAACGGCGTGATGGTTAGTTTAGTTATAATACTGAACATACTCGTAAAATAGCGTAGTCAAACTAACATTCTAACTAACCATCGAAGGGGTAGGCAGAAGGAAAATTTCCCGCACCGTTCATTCCTGACATATTTCTCCTGCTTCCTTAACATTCACGTGGTCGACCCTTAATATTTTATTAATTTGACCTTGCCACCTTTCCCTTAGTCATCTTCTTTTTCCTGTTCCGTTCACATCTTTATTATTGTTATTTCTTTATTCAATCTTTCAATGTGTCCAAACCATTATAAAGAACTTTTCATTATTTTGTTTATAACGCTTTCATTTGCACTGCATTAAATTCTTACATTTAAATTTGATACTATCATATACAGATTTATTACACATTCGTCTATGAAATCTCATTTCCACTGCATTTTTTCTACTTTCATTTTTGTTTGCCAGTTCCATGCTTCAATTCTAGATGTAAAGGTCGGCATAAGAACTCCATTAAGTTCTCTTTTCTTTGCTTACCCCAACCCATCTTTTAATATCCCTCTCCACTGGCCCACACTTTGTAAACATATTTACTAAATATACAAATTCATCCACTTGTTCTGGATTTTCACTATTTACGCAAGTTTTAATTTTATTTTTCGACAGCCATTATTTTAAATTTATTCACATTCAACATCAAATCGTTTCGCATACAAATCTCATATATATTAGACACCAGGACTCTAGGAATTCATGCTTGCTGTCTGCAAGTAGCACAGCGTGGTCTCCATACATCAGACAGCTTACTAACATTCCGCTAATTTTGGCGCCTGTATCCAGCCCCATTTATCTATTTTATACACTTATCCATATATATATATATATATATATATATATATATATATATATATATATATATATATATATATATATATATATATATATATATATATATATATATATATATATATATATATATATATGCTATATATATAATATAGATTAAACAACCACACGGATATTACGCCACCTTGTTTGACACCTTTGTTGATATCAAACCTGGCTGTGAGATCGAAGCGTAGTTAAACGATAAGTCAATATTTCAGATAAAATATAAATGTTTTTAATATGTAATATTTTTCAATCTCCTGATTTAATCGAAAGAGGTAATTAATGAATATTTTTTTATTAACGTTTTACTATTGAACGGACTCAAAGTCTGCCAACGAGCAACTGAATTTGAATAGAAAAAGTGTCACGTATGTAATGGCAATGCGTAGGCCATATTGCCAGAGATTAAACTAAATGGACAAATACCCTATATAGTCCACGACAGCGCATAAGATGTATCGGGATATCACAATAAGATAGAGGGATGACATTAAACGACACGCTGGAAGAATCTAGATGCAGATACCCCAGGAAAGAGCGACGTGGAAGCAAACGTAAGTGGCATATGTTTAGGAGTGGACGTCCAGTCTGAATATAATAAAACCTCATAAAGTCGACTAGCGCTGCCTTCGGGCGCATGAGAAAGATAATATTTGACAACCATGAACTCAGCAAGGACACCAATGCGCTTATCTACAAGTCAGTTGTCCTGCCAACACTCCTATATGCCTCTGAAATATGGACCCAAAACAGAAGACACATTTTTATGTGTCTTCTGTATTGGGTCAGCGTTGGTGGTATTGGTGGGCAAAAGCCCTAGAGTGATACGTAGTCTACGAATGATCCTAAATGTGGAATGGCATTACAAATGACTCTCTAAAAGCAAACCTTCAAAAGCCGAACATCGATTGTGATTGCTGAAAAATACTACAGAAGACAGACCTAGGCAGAGAATAACAGCACATAGAGGGACGACGCCGCAAAGAGGAGGAGGAGAAAGGAGACACCATCGGGAGTCGGTGACGGCTCCACTACCAGCGCCTTCCCCCGCCCCAGATGCCCCAGAATATATGGGTCCAGGATTGGGCTATTCAGTCACATGCGGACAACCGCGAAGGAAAGTCTTCCTCGGACACGAGGGACAGCCGATAATGATGAAGAAGATTATGATGTATGATTAGTTTGGCTGAGAGATCAGAGGGGACTAATAAATAACATAAGTGTTGTTTCATTAGAAATACTGTTATCGCGATATATATCAGCGTGCGTTCAGAATGACAATCGGTAAAAGAGAGAATAATTATATGAAGATGATCGACAGAGCCATTCTGAGATTGTGATTGAAGTGGAATAGATTTCTCTGAATAACCATTCTTCTTCTTCTTGTCCTGTCACACCTCCGTGGTGCATAGGGCCTCACGGAATCTTCTCCACCGACTTTATCGCATGCCTGACGCCTAACATTATCCCAAGTAAGGTCTGCTGCTTTAACCTCGTCCTGCAAGGCTCTTCTCCAGGTGGCTCTAGGTCTGCCTCGTTTCATCTTTTTCCCTATAGGGGACCAGCCTAGTGCGTCCTGAGCGATGCAGGCTGGGTTCCGTCTCAGAGTGTGAAATCTCTCAATAACTAGTAGGTACATATGTTTAAACATTATACTGGGCCTTTTTAGGGGCTTAATACAAATATATTTGATATTTTTAAGGATTAATTGTATCTCAATAGAGACGAAGATGTAAATTGTTTTTTGGAAACAGAATATAGAAGTCGAAGCGTTTACAGAACTTATGACCTGTCATTGGTTGGGTTAAGCGATCACTTTATGTTAACAACATTTCCCATTCCGCCCTTCTTACGACCACCACGTCTGACAAATTTTTGAAAGATGTATATATGCTACGTATACTCGTATACACATCTTTCAAAATAAGTTATGTAAACGCCTCGACTACCATATTCTGTTTCCAAAAAACAATTTACATCTTCGTCTCTTTTGAGATACAATTAACCCTTAAAAATGATTAACCCGCAATGGGTAAAATCCAGTATTTGTCTACAAGTATTTGTATACATTCAAAAAAACAAATTGTATTTGATATGTATACAGTATTAACAACTGTAAACAAGTAGTTATATTTATATTTTAATATTTACAGTTTTATAAATCAAATCAGTCCTATTAGCAACTGAAGTTATTGGCGATATGACTGGGAAATGAATAAAATATTTAACGAGAAGTGTAGACCACTTGCTTGAACTTTATTGTCCGCCATATTACGGTGATGCGCGCCATTACACGCAGTTAGCGCATACGGCGGTTTCTTTAAAGGCGGTGCTTAACTTTAAGTGGTTTAATCATAACACAATTTCATACATAAATGTATAACGATTCCACTCCGTGAATGTCAACAGATTTCCCGTCAATCATAGAGCAGACATTCGTTTCCTTTTTCGGAAATAATAGGAACAACCCATACAAGGAATGCACCATATTATGTGGAGCAATTTATGACAGCACTTATGTGAGTACCTACAGCGGTACACGGCGCAAGATGTTGCCAGAGATAAAATGCTCGATTTTAAAAAAGTAGTTATCTACTCGTAGATTTATTAAAAAAGCTATGATGAATTCTTAGAAAAAAATCGTTTTCTCCGCAGAAATCAGACATTTATTAATGATCCGAACAAGTTATAAACAATGTTTGAAATGTTATCTGCAACACTTTCTGCAAATTATGTACAGTCCATGCGTATAATTTACAGTCACTTAGAAACGATTTAAAACACAAAGTGAAATTATTATATTAGTACAGTTGATTTTTAAGGATTAATTGTATCTTAATAGAGACGAAGATGTAAATTATTTGGAAACAGAATATGGTAGGCGTTTATAGGACTTATGACCTGTCATTGGTTGGGTTAAGCGATCACTTTACGTTAACAACATTCCCCATTCCTCCCTTCTTACGACACCACATTTGACAAATTTTTGGAACTTGTATACCTATATGCTTCTATTTTTTAATAACTTCACATTGTTGTACACTAGCGCCATCTATTAAGATAATTTTTAAGATAATTTTCTATTGAGATACAATTAATCCTTAAACAATGATTAACCCGTATTTGTGTAAAAAAAAACAAATTCAAGTACAATTGTGTATAAAATTCACATCATTTTCAAATCCAATCAAATCAGTTTACTATCTCAACAGACTTTATAAACACTTTTATTGTTTAAGGAATCTATTAAGTACAGGTAAGATATAATATTAAATCTAAAACACCCAAAACATGTAACCTGGTTATAGAAAATCAACCCATAGAACAGGTCAGAACCTTCAAATATCTAGGCATAGACCTGGTGGGGGGAGCTGATCTGCGGAAAGAAATACAATAAACAAGGCAGCTGCAATCTCTGGCGCTCTAAAATCCACAATATGGAAAAAAAGACATGGCCATTAAGAGTAAGATGAGAATCTATAAAGCATGCGTAAGACCAATAATACCTAACAATGGCGTCGAAGCAAGGGCAGACACAGTAAGGACAAAACAAGTTTTGAGGACTGAATGAAGACACTGAGGACGATAGCAGGCAAGACACTGAGAGATCGCGTGAGGAACACCAGAATAAGAGAGATATGTGAGGTTGAGGATATTATAAGATGGAGCAGACAGCGAAAAAGGGACTGGTACGGTCATGTTCAAAGAATGGACACCACCAGACTCCCCTATACTGCATTGTATAATCAGCCTCATGGGACTCGTCCTCGTGGAAGACCTCCTAAAAGATAGAAGGACAGCTGGGAATCTACCTCACAGGAGGAGCAACACTCTGGAGAACAGACCACATAGGTCTACAATAAGGAAGAAGAAGAAGAAGAAGATATTATATATACAATATAATACCAGGAACGCATGAGAGAAGGTTGAAAAGTACTTCACAATTCTTCTTCTTCGTTTCAGTTCATTTTACTCCAATGCTGGATATAGGCCTTTTCTAAACTCTTCCAACATTTTCTTTCTTGGGCTATCGGATAGACTTGGGATTGTTGGATAATATTTATTAATGTTATGTTGAATATCTCTTTAAATCATTACAGCGCGAACCAAATCCATGTAAAACGTATAGCTATCATTTTGATTCTCGTGACATGTGAACGGTAAATAATCTTTCGACATTTTAATGTCACGTGAATTCTTCATCAGACCAAAGGCAGTGTGACATTCACACACACAACCGAACCTGTTTTTTGGTCTTCCTATGTCTTATTCTTCGATGCCTCCACTTCAGGATTCTATGCGACCACCTGAGCTCATCCTGTCATGATAATAATTTCATAATTAGCAATTAATTGTGCGTATGTTTTTCTGCAGTGAGGAAGTGTTTAATGAACTAGGCTGACTTGTACGACTGTGGCCCCAATTGCGGCTGTTATCCTTATTAAATACCAATTATTTGTACCGTAAATCATGTCAATTCTCTGTTCGGTTCATGTCATGTCGGAAATGATTGACGTTCACCAATTCGAAATATCTCTCCAAGCATGATGCTACATACGATACGAGTTGACAATGTAGCCTGTAATCGCCTGGGAACGCGTTTTTCAAACATGACCAAACAAGAAAAATACTGCGAGAAATTTAAGAATAAGAATCAATGAACATCGTAGCGGTCTTGTTAGCAATTATTATTCTGAATTTGCAAATCATATAATAGATACAAATCACTCATTTAACTCACATAAACTCAAATTAATACATCCAGTTTCATATAAAGGACAAATAATGAATAACTTAGAAATCCAAAAAAACTTAATTACTAATAATAATCTAATAAATAATATATTATTTCACAATTCCTCACCCCTGCTTTGCATGTTCCCGTTACCTCGAACCCCTACCCCCTCACTTACCCCCGCCACCAATCACTCATAATCCCTCCCACCTCTATCAGTACAGATAATTGTAAAATGTAATATTAATCCTTTAGTTTATATTGAAACCTGTAGATGGAAGCATCTGTAGCTTCTGAAACTAGTCGTTTAAAATATAATACTCAAGTTGTAAAAAACAAGTGTTATATTTATAATTTAAGAAAAATACTAATCAAGAGTTAAAATAAACAAAAATGGTTCACAAAACCATTTTATTTAGTTTTTTCCGCATGGAAAAAACAGTTTTTTTACAATGTTTTTTTATAAATTGAAATACTTATTTATTGTTTGTTGAACAATCATATAAAACTCCATATAAAAAAATTAATAAGAATGGAAATGTCTGTTTTCAAGAAATTTTATTATATTTTATGGGAATGACATATTTCCTCTTTCTAATGCATTATCAAACGCGATTTCATTTGATAATCCATTAGAAAGGCGAAACATTTCTTTCCATTAAAATATAATAAAACCTCTAGAAAACAGACGTTATAATACGTATTAATTAATTAAAAAACTAAAAATAATCCATATACTTTCTTCTTCTTCTTTTTCCTTATTGTAGATTTACGTGGCCTGTTCTCCAGAGTGTTGCTCCTCCTATGAGGTAGATTGCCAGCTATCCTTCCATCTTTTAGGAGATCTTCCACGAGGACGAGTTCTATAAGGTTGATTATGCAATGCAATATAGGGGAGTCTGGTGGTGTCCATTATGTGAACATTAAATCAAATCTAATCAGTTTATTTCATCAACAGACATTACAAAATTAATTTTTAAGGCATCTATTGAGAGCAGGTAAAATAATATATTGTGTATAGTATACCACCAGAAACGCATGAGAGATGGTCTAACATTAGGAAGACAGAATACTCTCCAGAATTAGAGTATTTGCCTTCTGAACGTACTTTCACTAATATGAAAGACGTCGATCTCCGAGGAGACCGTGTTCAGCAGATTAATTGCTCTTCCCACCGGTGTCACCAGAGGCAGGTTGGTTCTGGCTGCCGGTAGGTAAAACAATCTATCCTGTCGCTGTCGGAGATATCTATCAGGGACAAAAAGCTGAACACCCTCCAGCTCGGCTGAGTTCTCGAAATATATAACTACAGAAATGGGTAATAATCCCCCGAGGAATCTAAAGTAATATCAAACATGACCATACCAGTCCCTTTTTCGCTGTCTGCTCCATCTTATAATATCGTCAACCTCACATATCTCTCTTATTCTGGTGTTCTCAGTGTCTTGCCTGCTATCGTCCTCAGTGTTTTCATTTCGGAAGTCCTTAAAACTTGTTTGGTCCTTACTGTGTCTGCCCTTGCTTCGACGCCATATGTTATTATTGGTCTTACGCATGCTTTATAGATTCTCATCTTACTCTTAATGGCCATGTCTTTGTTTTTCCATATTGTGGATTTTAGAGCCCCAGAGATTGCAGCTGCCTTGTTTACTAGCTACCCCCACCAGGTCTGATAGAATACCGAACGATGAAATAAGAAAGAAATGTAAGGCAGATGACTGCATCGTGGATAAATTTAAAAAAGGATCCCTAAGATAGTTTGAACATATGGAACGAATGGATGGTTAAAAAGCTGTACATAAGCAGCGTGAGTTCAAAAAAGAAGCCAAGGACGATCGAGGAAAACATGGCAGACAAATTAATTAATTACTAAAAGGCAGCCATATTTAAAGTCGAAATAATCGACGTGCGTGCATGGTACGATGAATGAATGTAGAGAAAGCCCGGGAGGTATGCCAGGACAGAGAATTGTGGCGATCCATCCTCTCTGCTTACCCCTCCGGCGAAATGGCGTGATGGTTAATTAGTTAGTTTACAATTGAAGCTGAAAGCATTATTAATTTTTTAAAAACTAAAAACATACAAACAAAACAAAATAAACCATCACGCCGTTTCCCCGCAGGGGTAGGCAGAGAGAATGGACCGCCACACTACTCTATCCTGGCACACCTCTCTAGCTTCCTCCACATTCATACATCGAGTCATACACGCACGTCGATTCTTCCGGCTTCTGACATGACCAACTTTTAATATTTGATTAATTTGGTCATGCCATGTTTTCCTCGGTCTACCTCGACTCCTTACTCCATTTACATTGTTAACGTATACTTTTTAACCATTCTTTCTTCACCCATGCGCTCCATATGTCCGAACCAACGCAGCGAACCTTTCATAATTTTGTTCATAATAACTTCTTTCGCTCTACATTCCTTCCTAATATCAGCATTTGAGATTCTGTTGTACATCGTTCTACCACACATACGTCTTAGGGACCTCATCTCTACCGCATTTATTCTGCTCTCATCTTTCTTCTGCCAGTTCCATGCTTCGCTTCCATACATAAGGGTTGGAACCAGAACTCCATTGTGAACTAAAAACATTATTGTTTATTTCAATGTTTGAATATAAATTATCAAATACACATTATGTTTAATATATATTTTACTAAAACTGATTCAATTAATTCGCATTATAACCAATTATTTAAAATGTTACCAATAACATTTCTTCCGAAGTAACTATATCAATATTTTTCAGATTCAAAGCTACCAAAGTCTTTTTAAAATTAAATTAATTAGTTAGTTAGTTAGTTAGTTAACTATAATGTAAAAACTGGTCTATGAATAGGGTGTACGGAGATTATTCGATATGAAGGGGCATCACGTGAGAGGATTTAGCAATATAATATTATTTGCGCTAATGGATTGCCTACGAACATGAAACATCGACGGTTTCTTGTTTATGAGCATCAATCCCACGGATTGCTATCTGAAATCTGGGAGAAGTGTTTCGGATGTGGAGCTCAGCTTATCCGCTCACACAAGCGATTAACTCGCGTTCGAATTTCTAAAGTTAAATCAAAGTGAACATCGGCATCGTTGAATAATAGTTGTAGAATCGTTGACAATATTTTCAAAATAAATGCAAGCCGCAAGGATGTCATTACTTATAAGCATCAGATAATGTTACGTTTGACAAGCCTAATTTCATTTTATCTTTAATTAACTTCAAGCTCGTGAGGGCTATTTATTACATGGTTGCTAATTTCATGTTTTTTAAAATTACATAAATAAATAATGTGAATGAAAACGCCTGTTTTCATTGAGTTTTATAATACATTATTTTATGAGAGTAACATGTTTCACGCTGCTAATACATTATTAAATATTTTGTCTTAAATGGCAGTGCACAATAGTGTTCTTGAACGGACCCTTATGTATGGAAGCGAAGCATGGAACGTGCAAAATAAGTATGAAAGTAGAATAAATGCAGTTGAAATGTGATCTCTTAGACGAATGTGTGTATACTCTGTGTATGATAGTGTCGAATGAAAATATAAGAAGTGAATGCGGTGGGAATGATGGTGTTATGAACAAAATAATGAAAGGATTATTAAGATGGTTTGGACACATGAAAAGAATGAACGAAGAAAGAATGTTTAAAAAAGTATATGTTAACGATGTAAATGCAAGAAGAAATAGAGGAAGACCGATAAAAACGTGACACGATCAAATAAATCAAATATTGAATGTCGGCCACGTGAGAAGTCAAAGAAATCGACACACGTGTATGACACGATCTATGAATGTTGAGGAAGCGAGAGAAATATCTCAGTAAAGAAAAGTGTGGCATTCTATTCTTTCTGCGTGCCCCTTTGGGGAGACGGCGTGATAGTTAGCAAGGCGATAGTCATTCCCATAAAATGTGATTAAAATTTCAGAAAACAGAGATTTAATTATATTTTTTGTAGTTGAATAGACATGATTTGTTAAAAATGAGTATATAAGAAATTGTATATTTTACACATTTGTATAGAAAAAAGAATATATTTTAAATAGTCCATTGTTTTGGCCGAAACACTATGATGCTTTAACATTTTATAACTGTTAATGAAAAAACTTTGTTTTTGTATCACAATTGTATTTTATTTACACATAGAGATTCGAAAAATCACAAAAATTTGACATTTGATATATTATTGTAACACCTGATGATGTCAACATTGGTTGATGAAACAGCTGTCGTAAAATAAAATACAATTGTGATACAAAAACAAAGTTTTTTCATTAACAGTTATAAAATATATTTTAAACCTGAAAAACTAAATTTGTGTTGTTGTTTTTGGAAGGAATTCTTTAATATTCAGATAACATATTTTTTTCAAAGGTATAATACGAATATAATTATATTTATGACAATAATATTAAATACGTAATTAAAAATGGAACGGGAAACTTCCAAATAAAAGGTTCAAGTAGCATCCCTAGAACTAGCAAAATTATTACACTTTGCTGCAAACCAAACTTTGGATTGAAAATAGCGAAGAATCAAACTTAAGACACAGTGCATTTTTCCAATAAAGACATAATTCTTTAGATAAATATAATATATAAATTGTTTCTCTTGATATAAAATACGTGTATTTTAAAAGAGACCATGTTCGGTAGTTGGATTGCGTTGCCTGTCGAGATCAAAAGAGACGAGTTGGTTATACAAGAAGGCGAAAAAATCAATTTGTGGATAAGTTGTCTACGATAGTAATCAGGATGATGAATAATGTATGGATTCATTGAATTATTCACGAAGAATAACATAGAAAAATCAATTAATCCATCTTTTTGAACCTTCAAATTATCAGTCAAAAGACATCTAGTTGAGCAGAGAAACGAGATAACTATAAAGTTCTCTCGTTAAGAGATACCTTCACTCGAGCCATAAAAGACTACATGGGACCTAACCAATGAGTTACACAAAATTCTGAGAATTATGTCTTATTCTTCTTCTTCTTCTCCTTATAGACCTTTGATCTGTTCCTGAAATCTGGCTGGCCTCTCTTGGGAGGTTGACTCCCAGCTATCTCTCCATCTCTTCGGCGGTCTTCCGGGGGGACGGCAGCCGGCAGGAATCTGATGCGCCACAGCGTGTGAAAACCTGGTGGGATCCATCCTCTGCACGTGCCAATTCCAATATCTTCTGCGTTGTCTGTCCCATCCCACGACATCCTCCACCTTGCAGATCTCGTGGATAGCCGTGTTCCTCACCCTATCTCGAATAGTCCTTTCTGCTATCATCCTCAGCGTCCTCATCTCTGCCACCCGTACAACCTTCGTTCTTGTAGTATCCGCTCTAATCTCAATGGAATATGTCAGTATAGGCCTTACGCAGGTTTTATATATTCTGACTTTACTGTCAGTTCTCATATACTTGTTATTCCATATTATATCCTTGAGACAACCTAATACCGCCGAAGCCTTGTTGACTTGCTCTATTATTTCACTGACAAGATCATTTTGACTGAGCAGATCAGATTTGCAACCTGTTCCAGCATTCTGTCATTTAAGGATAACCTGCATCCTAAGGGTTCTTTTGAGAACGAATAAGCATTAAAACATTGAAATAAACTTCTAATTCTTCTTCTATGACCTGTTTGTGACGGTGAGTTGTCCTGGGAGGATGATGTCCAGCCAGCTCTCCATCTTCCTGGTAGTCTCTTACTGCTTTGGTATTCATCATTAACAATTTTTGCAATTCTTGTATTCTCCATGCGGTCCACGTGGTCTCTCCAAAAGCACCTTCTGCTTCTTGCCAATCTTACTATGTTCTTAGATTTGATTATATTTTTTTCGGTTTTGTATCGGCTTTATTATATTAGTAATAACGCGCACGTCGATTTCTACGGCTCCTCACGTGGCCGACATTCAATTGTTGATTTATTTGATCGAGCCACGTTTTACTCGGACTTCTTCTATTCCTAGTTGCATTTACATCGTTAACATACTTTTTTTTTACCAATCTTTTCATTTTGTCTGTCCAAACCATCTTAAATGATCCTTTCATAATTATGTAGCTAACATTTTCATTCGCACCGCATTCACTTCTTATATTTTCATTGAACACTCTATCATACACAGATTTTCCACAAATTCGTCTAAGAGATCTTATTTCTACTATATTTATTATACTTTCATCCTTCTTTTGCAGTTCCATGCTTCGCTTCAATACACAGGGGTCGGTACAAGAATCCCATTGTGCACTGCCATTTTAACTTTTTCATTAGTTAGTAAATGTTTTACTTATTGAAGCGTGCTTAGCTTCTATAATGATTTGATACGGCATAGATAATTGTAAAAAAATGTTGGTACGGACGGAGCATGGGAACGAATAAAATCTCGCTATAAATAATTCAAAAGTCTGAGATATCTTTGCTCAGAATATTGATGAGTGTACGACTGATATGATATGTTAATTGCTAAAATGTAATGTACCTTATCTGAATTGAGTAAGAAAATTGCATACGATCAGGAATTATATGTCTGAAATGTTTGTGATTTTTATTAAAATAAAATGAAACGCATATGTTGCTTGAGAAATGACGAAAAACATTATATAATTATTATTTTTTTATTTGTAATTTTATTTTATATAAAATACATAACAAAACATGTATTCCCCATGAGTGTCAAATGCCGTTCTCTGGACCATGGCAGGCGTAAAGCCAAATAGAGAACAAGTCGCTAGGCGCAAATGGCACTGAGACGGAACCCAGCCTGCATCGCTCAGGGCGCACTAGACTGGAAAGAGAAAGCGAGGCAGACCTAGAGCCACCTGGAGACGAACCCTGCAGGACGAGGTTAAGGCAGCAGGCCTCACTTGGGATGATGTTAAGCATCAGGCATGCGATAGAGTCAGGTGGAGAAGATTCTTTGAGGGCCTATGCACCACGGAGGTGTGACAGGACAAAAAAGAAGAAGATTCCCCATGAGTTATAATAAACTCATTTTGGGCCTTAAAATAATTATAATGATTATAATATAACATATTCATGACAGACACACAATGATTACAAACACGAAAATATTATAACAAGCAGAATAAAAATCAAGATATACTAATATACTAATAAATACCACTTTCCACATACTGCCTGAGGTAATACAGCTTTAGGCTGTTAGCTACATTATTAGACCCTCGAATAATAATAATAATAATATAATATTGTTTTTTGAAGTATTTTTTTTCTACCGGTTTCGGCAGCTTGCTGTCATCTTCTGGTCTAACATGGCAGCTTCCAGAAGATGGTAGCGAGCTGCCGAAACCGGTCGAAGACACAAACATTAGTGGATTTTAACTAAATATCGCATATGCTCGGTTGGTCTGCATTCGGAAGGTTGGGCAACATCTTCAAGTCGGACATGCTCCAAAATTTAAAAACAAAAGTGCTGGACTAGTGTGTGTTACCTGTGATGACCTATGGATGCGATCATGGACGTTTATAATGAAGCAATGCACAAAATCGAAGTTACACAACGGGCCATGGAAATATCCATGTTGGGTATCTCGCTTAGAGACCATAAACCCAACGTGGAAATTAGAAGACGCACCAGGGTCACCGATGTAGGGATACGCATTGCGAGGATGAAGTGGCGGTGGGCTGGTCATGTGTGTCGCCGGGATGAGGAAAAATGGAGCCAGAGGGTTACTGAATGGAGGCCAAGGTTAGGCCGGAGAAGTGTCGGGAGACAGCCAACCAGGTGGAGCGATGATATTGTGCAGACGGCGGGAAAGGCCTGGAGAACACTGGCGAGACACCGAGAGAGATGGCGTGGGGTGGAGAGGCTTACGTCCAGCAGTGGATGGAGACAAGCTGACGAAGACGCATTTAAAAAAGATTTTTACAAAATTTATTTTATTTTCATTATTTACAATGAAATTTTAATTAAAAAAATATTAATTTAAAGTGTTTTGAGTTCTTAAAAACCAATAAAGGCATAATTCAATTGTACTCGTATAACGTTGATTATTTTTCTGATAATTTTAGATCTGACATTTTCATAATAATCTGAATTTTGTTGAGTTTTTTTTACGCATACAACAGGTCGCTTGAACCCAATTACTGTATACAATTTGTTTTTAAGCTGATATATTGATTCTCGTGATATGTGATAGATAGCTAATCTATCGCCATTTTATTGTCACCAGAATTCTACACCAGATCTTTGGAGAGAGTTCTTTGTGACATAGGAATATCTATTTTTTAATTTGAATGTAAATGGCATTTGATCACGCATTTGAGAAGAGAGCTCCAGCACCTTTTATTTCATTGCAATGGTTATTGTACTTGAGACAGATCAATTGATCGTTTTGAGTGTTACTGTAAGGTCGAGATAAACGGCCCCATTTGGCTGCGAGGGCGCGGAGCCCTGCAACGCCCCACGGCCGTCACAAATCACCGCCGCGGTGACAGGCCGTGCCGGGCAGCCGCCGCCATGTCATCAACAAGATTCAGAACTTCCGTTTAGCGCCAAACAGCCTGTCAGCGCCGGTGTCCGCCACTTCCGGCGATGGCGCATCGCCTTATTTGTATTTGTTTAATTTTCAATAAAAGGGCAATGTTTTAATAGTTGATGGACATTGAATATACCCAAGAATACATTCACAAGCAAAAATACATATGTACCTATAGACTTATAAAAACAAGATTACAATTGCGACAAAAATGTATAAATGATTAAGGGAACATAGCTCGAGATTACCGCCACCTGTTAAAATATTTATTTATTAACAAGACGTTTCATTTAATTCTAAAAAGACGTTGGTAGTTTTAAATCGAAAAATATTGATAAATGGCTAAAAACGGATGCAGATACCTATATTACAGATTTAGATATATACCTACTTCGGAAGATAAATGTTAATGGTAACGTTTTAAAATATGTATTTTAAATAATTGTTTAAATTGCGAATTAATCAAATCAATTTTCGTAAAAAACATTACGTACGAGTACACAATAATGTTTGTTTTAAAAATTAATACTACCAGCTTCAATTGATATAATCACATAAATAAAACATCCATTAAAATATAATATGTAATTCGATTTTTCTTGGAAAAACAATTAAGGGTGTGAATTAGTCACACCCTTAATTGTCAATTCATAATCTTCTTTTTCTTCTTCTTCGTCAGCCTTCATCGGTCCACTGCTGGACATAGGCCTCTTCCATTTCTTTCCACTCGTCTCTCCGACGGAGCCTGTAACCGCTAGGAGATGCGTCCCCAGGTGGCGGATAGGGGGAGGCTCACCAGATATAGGGGGTAAGAGGGAAATCAAATACCTCTCGCAGACCAGCAGGCAGGAGCGTCTGATCCATAGTGGGCGGCTACAAACAGCGTCTGTTCCCTATGTTAAGGGCGGCTGACTTATTAACTCACCAACCCGTTTGGCAAGCGTGGTGTTTAAATGCCAAAAACCTTCAAAACCAAAATGCACTCGAATTAAAACAAGACTACCCCAGGTGAGTAGAACAGAACTAAGTTCAGAATCTCACACCGTCCCAACGGTCTGCTCCAAGGATTCTGGGGACGGCAAAAAATCGAAAAGGAAAAAATGCTAACATCAATTCATAATGATACTGTACACTGTTAAAATTCAAAGGAATATGTTGTTTTTACTTAATTATTCAAAAGGTATACTCTGGCATCCCAGGTAAATGGTGTCTAGAAGTTTCCATTTTTCTGGTAAATCGGTATTATTATTGGAATTCTGGAACAAAACCACAAACACAAACATGTCCTTCCACCGTTAAAATTAATCCCTTTTCCGAATTTCAACATTTATATGATTTTCTAATCATCGGGTACATTAGTAGAAAATGCGTAGGCTCTGCCTACTTAGACCCCGGGGCCAATCAGATAGCTTTCTTCAACCAATTTAGGAGGTATTACTTATATTATTGCAAGTATTCTCTTGAGTGAATAAAGTGTAGTGAAAACATGTCAACAATTTTAAACTATATTACATTCTTAAACGTAATCTGAAGGCACCATGAAGATGAGTAATTGCCCACCCCCAGGCAATCCAGGTACTGTTGGTTGCTTTAAACTCATTTATACAAGCAAATCAATTATCCGCTAACACATTACTAAACGTTAGGCTCAAATTAACATAAGCTTTTCGTGAAAGCAGTACCGGAACAAACGATTGCGAAGATGATTAATTTGATATTACGTTTAATACAAACTAGCATTCTTTCGCTGGACATATAAATCTTCTTGAGTCTGCCGCGATCTCTGAAAAGTCGGATGAAGAGGATACCAAGTTGACATACCCAAGATTCCAAGAACTGTAACAATTGTTGATTCAACGCTTCTTGCTATAGAAACATCATTTTTCCAATCGTCCCAATCAATCAATAGTCTGTGTCTTGGTCTAAGAAATGCCTTCATACTACTCTTATCTCAACGCATGTATTCTTTCCATTATCATTTCCATACGTAGCAAATCTTAGCTAGGCTACTAGTTCTAATCATCATCATCGGCTGTCCCTCGTGTCCGAGGAAGACTGTCCTTCACGGTAGTGGGTCTGCATGTGACTGAAGAGCCCGATCCTGGACCCACAAATTCTGGGGCATCTGAGGCATGGGAAGGCGCTTGTAATGGAGTGTCACTAGTTCTATTAGTGTATGAAGGGGTTGCCAGTAAGCATATTAACCATTTTGATTTTTTGGTAGGAGTTCTGTTTTCTTTAAATCTGCGACCCAGAACCCGTTCATACTGTTTCAGCACTGATTTTTGTGTCTAAGTGGCGGTATTGATGTCAAGTTTCCGGTGCCATAGTTGGATATGATGGAACCACTATCTTTAAGCAGATAATTGTCCACTCAAGGTATTTAATTTTCAAAACATCTTTGAGGCATTTAATTATTATATCTATGATTATTCACCATTGTCACTACTAGATTGTTAATGCAATTGTGCACGTGCAACTTAATATTTTTGCAAAGGCGCCTGAACTTAAGACTAAATTAGTCTTCATTCATTAATCTGACAATAAAAATGTAAGACGACTCAGTAAAGACAAGATCTTCCAGTCGAGTTAAAATGAGGCTTAAATCCAGTCGAGTTAAAAGGAGGCTTGGACAAGGAATGGGAGTGTTCGTTGTGAAGATCTGACGACATTGACCAAATAGCTGGAATGACGTGGATGCGTATTATGATGACCTATATCCAGCAGTTGAAAGAGGAAGGCTGAAGATGAAGAAAAAAAAGATGTGTAATACTGAGAAGACCTAGGTCAAAAAGAGAGGAAGGATGCCGTGTAGTTTTTCCAGGTGGCGAATTGGAAAACGGTGGCTGAGGACACACGGAGTTGGAGGAGAAAGCTGCATATGGGATATGGGCTTTAGCATTGTCTTTTCAGATTGATCTATTTGAAGATCGGTCTAACTCCATCAGATTTCCTTACATTGGACCTTTTGCCAGTTTTTCTTCTTCTTCTTCTTCTTCTCTCCATCTCTTTGGTAGTCGTCCTGGTGGTCGACGGCCTTCTGGAGTCTCGTGCATCACGATCTTAGGAATTCTTGCTGGATCCATTCTCTCGATGTGGTCCCTCCAGAATCGTCTTCTCTGACTACTCCATCCTGCCAGTTCCTGAAAAGAAAATAATAATCCACCTACTGTTTCACAATATTTAACGATACAAATTCATCAGTTGTTTTTCGCCACCTGACGACGCCTTTCTACACCATAGCGGGGGGAAAGTGGTGTATTATAATATACAAAATTATGCATGTTTCTGTGTATCTTCACATAATGAATTTATGAGTTAAAATTGCATTTAAGCTTGCGAGCAGTTGTGATAAATGTGTTTTCTCAAGTGCAGCGCATATGGGTAATTACACAATATCGACGCAATTCATCACGGCTTTTGCAAATATACTTAGTCGAGACGCAGCTTTGCGCCCATGGATATTTATGTGGGCTATAAATTACGCCGGACGGCGATACGGGACGAAGCACGGTGTGCCGTTTCACGCAAGCTAAACAGTAAAAATCTACATGGTGCTTTTTTTTTTTTTTTTTTTTTTTATGTACACAACAGGTCGTTTGGACCCAATTACTGTGTACAATTTTTATTTTTTAGCTATTATATTGATTCTCGTGACATGTGATAGGTAGCCCATCTATCGCTATTTTATTGTCACGTGAATTCTACACCAGACCAAAGACAGTGTAACAATCACACTGCCATCGCCGGGAATCGAACCCAGGACCTTCAACATGGAAGTCAGAGCTCGTAACCACTCTACCACGAAGGTCGTCAACGACGACAGCGACGTTTGACAACGAAGTTTGACGACAGCGTAATGAAGAAATTACCAAAGGCACAACATTTTGAATAACCTTTGAAAAATATTGTATTTTTACAATACTTCTTTGCACACATTTCGACACTCGCAGGCAACAACAAGATGTGTAAGCCACATCATCGCGGCATATTTTTCTCGATTTCTTTTAGCTTGAATACAACTTTTTTACCATTCTTTCCTCATTCATTTGTTTCATATTATTATTATTATTATTATTATTATTATTACAAAAGCGTCAAATGCCGTTCTTTGGACCATGGCAGTCGAAGCGCCAATTAGAGAACAAGTCGCTAGACGCAAATGGCAGTGGATCGGTTTCACTTTGAGAAGGAACCCAGCCTGCATCGCTCAGGGCGCACTAGACTGGTCCCCTATGGGGGGAAAGAGGAAGCGAGGCAGACCTAGAGCCACCTGGAGAAGATCCCTGCAGGACGAGGTAAAGGCAGCAGGCCTCACTTGGGATGATGTTAGGCATCAGGCATACTAAAGAGTCGGGTGGAGAAGGTTCCTTAGGCCCAATGCACCACGGAGAGGTGACAAAAAGAAAAGAGATTATTATTATTGTTATTATTATTATTATTATTTTTAATATTATTATTATTATTATTATTACTATTTATACTTATTTTTTGAATCGCTCTTTGCATCATTACAGCGCGAGTCAAATGGATGTAAAGAGTGGATGTATGACGACCTTTGTGGCCGAGTGGTAAGTGCATTGACTTCCATCCCGAAGGTTCCGGGTTCGATTCCCGGCGAGGGCAGTGTGATTGTCACACACTGTCTTTGGTCTGGTGTAGAATTCAAGTGACAATAAAATGGCGATAGATTAGCTACCTATCACATGTCATGAGAATAACTATGTTAGCTATAATACCCTTTACATCGTTTTGGCTCATGCTGTCTAATGTAAAGAGCGATTCAACAAAATAATATTAATATTAATATTAATATTATATAAGAAGCTATCATATAGATCAGTGATTCCCAAAGTGGTTTATATAGACCCCCAGGGGTCTACGACAACTTGCAAGGGGTCCATGTCAGCGAAAAAAAATTGGGGGTCTATGAAATGAAAATAATGGTCCACGATAGTGGATCTCATGACGGATGGTCGAAATCGTTGGTAACTTTTTATTTATTTTTAGCTTATTTGGAAAAATCGGGCGTTCGAGATCTTTGGCGACCTTTTTATTTAGCTGATTTGGTAAAATAAAAACGTCCAATCTTTGCCGAATGAACAAAAAAAAAAGGCCGTAAGTTTCGACCGGCAAATTTTCCCCAATGAGCTAAAAAAAATTCGATGAATTTGTAAAAAAATCAATTTTAGGAAAGCAGGGGGTCTACACACAATAGAAGAAATCGGCAAGGGGTCTACAGGACAAAAGAGTTTGGAAACCTCTGATATAGAATCTCATTACATGTGATAGGTATGGCCATTTAATTGTCACGTGAATTCTACACCAAATCAAATACAGTGTGACAATCATATTGCCATCGCGGGAATCGAACCCGGGGCTTTTGGTGTAGCATTGATAGCTCTTGCCACTCGGCCACAAAGGTCGTCGTTCCATACTAACCATTCTTATTTGTTTTCTGAAGTTGTATTAAAAAACGGGATTTCTCATATTTTATATTCACATTTATCAAAATAAGCTAAAATAACTGTTCTCAATGGAGTTTTAACCGTTATTTATGTATGGAAGAGAAGCATGGATCTGGTAGAAGAAAGGATCAGGGCAGAATAAATGCGATAGAGATGAGATGATGTTAAAGATGTGAATGAAGTACGGAGTTGAGAAAGACCGAGGAAACATTCCATGACCACATTGATAATTTTTTTAGTTCGGCCATGTTGTCAAAAGTGAGGTGCGTGTATGACTCGCTGTATGAATTTGGAGGAAGCTAAATTGGTGTGTCAGGAGAGAGTAGCGTGGCGGTCTATTCTCTCTGCCTACTCTATAGGTGAAATGGCGTGATGGTTTGTTGTTGTTATAGTCACCCCTTTTTTATTTAAGTGCAATTTTTCACTCTATAATAAAATAATGAAATAAATATTTTTATTTCTTTTTTAAATGTATATTTAGTCAATTCTCCTTATGTTAGGTATACCATAACATATGTGAAATTAACTAAATATACATAAAAACTGACATGTGAAGTTAAACATAGATTTGTAACATATATACAACCTCCAAAAATTTGTCTTACATGGTCATAAAGAAATAGGTGGAATGGGGAATGTTGTAATTACATAAAGCGTGCGCTTAACCCAACCAATGATAGGTCATAAGTCCTGTAAACACCTTGATCAACCATATTCAGTTTCCAGTTTGCATCTTCGTCTCTATTGAGATACAATTAAATTTCATGAATTAATCACCCACCATGGGTGAAAATCCAGTATTCGTATACAAGTATAAGTATACATTCACAAGAAATATTTGTAATCATTATGGTCAATTCTTTGGCATATAGATAGGAGTGATATCTTCAAGCGGCTTCTAAACAATGCGCTAATGGCGATAGCCTTCACATTGTGTTAATAAAGTAGTTTGCTAAATGCAAAAAATTAATCTCCATAGATGGCGTTAGTGTGTGGATTATATGGATTAATCTTAAAAAGATTAACATATGTAATCAAATCTACATAGATGGCGTATTGAAACTGACATGTGAGGTTAAAAATAGATTTGTAACATATATACAACCTCCAAAAATTTGTCTTACATGGTCATATAGAAATAGGTGGAACGGGGAATGTTGTAATTACATAAAGCGTGCGCTTAACCCAACCAATGTCAGGTCATAAGTCCTGTAAACACCTTGATCAACCATATTCAGTTTCCAGTTTGCATCTTCGCCTCAATTGAGATACAATTAAATTACATAAAAAATATTTACATTATTTACAATCAACTTTTTACATGAAATTTCAAATGACAACATTATTATTTTTAAATAAAACACTCTGCAATGCATCAGTTATCATATTAGTAAGAATTGTTGGCGTTTATCTTGAATGAAATATTGCACTGTGCGGTGAGTTCTTCGCTAGGCGAGGATTCGGCTGAGGGACAATGGGAGAGATTTACGGACCGGACGGATTATAGCGGACTGTGTGAACCCGCCTTAAGCTTTCACGCTTTTTGATATTTTTTCGATTATAAATATTTACATGATTGATAGTGCAAATGTTCCTAATTCTTGGTAGAGTTGGATAAATATCATATCTGTAGTTAAGATACAAAAAAAACAACGGTAAATTCGTCTTAACGGACGGTATATAATAATAATAATAATAACAATGATGAAAAAAAAAATGTATGGAAGCTTAGCAGAAGAAGGATGAAAGTAGGATAAATGCTGTAGAAATGAGGTCACTAAGAAGAATGTGCGGAAAAACAATTTATGATAGAATATCTAATAATGAAGTAAGAAAGGAATGTAAGGCGGATGAATGCGTGATAAATAGAATTAAGAAAGGGTCACTAAGATAGTTTGGACATATGGAACGAAGTATTGTAGTTAATATAGAGTAATGTAAATATTTTTATGTACATGTACGAGTACTACATACACACTTGTTTTTGCAGTAAATTTTGTAATTTCATAATCAATAAATGAGCCGAGGAAAAAAAATCGATTTACACCTTATTTTGCTAAAAGGATTGTGACCTGTCATCGACGCCGCCTATGACACCCTGACCTCCAACACTCCTCACTACCCGGGTAGTCCAATTCACACGATGGACTCAACCACCCCTTCTCTCACCACCCTACAATATTCTACATCAACATCCAATGATAAAATTTCAACAAGTGGGTGAGCTATAAACTCTGGACTGGTACTTCGGAAAAGCCAAGATCTAAGAACCATAATGTATATTTTTTCAGAGTGAGAAATTCCGAAATAAGGAAGATTTGCGACGTCGAAGATGTTGTGTGATGGTGAAGACTGAGAAGACGTTACTGGAGAGAGCGTGATCTGAAATAGTGATAAGTAAAGCAGCAAATATAGTACCAACAGGCAGCCAAATTCCAAGAAGACCACCCAAATGTCAAAACAGCTGGACATCTACATCTCAGTAACAGGCTCCGAGAAATATGAAGATACAGTCCTAAATAAAGCAGAAGAAGAAATTTGTTACCACACCATTTAAAAACAATACATAACAACTAGCAGAAAGCGAAAAAGGGACTGGTACGGTCATGTTCAAAGAATAGACACCACCAGACTCCCCTATATTACATTTCATAATCAGCCCCATGGGACTCGTCCTCGTGGAAGACCTCCTAAAAGATGGAAGGACAGCTGGGAATCTACCTCACAGGAGAAGCAACACTCTGGAGAACAGACCACATAGGTCTACAATAAGGAAGAAGAAGAAGACAACAACTTATTTAGAAGTAACTGTAACTGCGTATTTAATTTTGACACGTAATAAGTTTGTACTGTTTTGTTGTTAAAATTATACAAGTTTTTTCGTTTATATAAAGAATTTTGACAGGTGTAAAAATAAATTTTTCATTTATTCCAATGACAATTTGAATAATTTCTTCAATATAATTTTTAAGTTCTTACTGGTGTTGGTTTGCTTTAAGTGCCTAATTACTGCTAATTTAAAAAAAAAGAAAGAATACGTGGAACATAAATTAAATAGACAATATGTGCACCATCTAAAAATAACATTTTGTGTTAAATTATTTTTATTTTATATCATTGTATTTCATATAATTTGTTTAAGATTTATTTTGTGGATGTTGGACGATCGATGTTGCCTATTGGTGGCGGGAGATGCCTATTGGTGGCGATGAGGTTCGCAACCCATCACACCGCGTCTTCCGCGGGGCGAAAAGAGAAGGATGGAGTGCCGCATCGGTTAAAGTGTGACAGTCCATTCTTTCTGCCTACACTTTCGGGGAGACGGCGTGATGGTTAGTTAGTTACTTAGTTAGTAACTGCGTATGTGTATACATTCATAGTTATAATTGACTCATTTAAATTAATGATGCGAATTCACTGAATAATACAAATGAAAAGCTTTTAGGTTCATAACAAAAGCGTGATTTCGCAACTCGAACAAGGGTTTCCACGCTGCGGGATTGAACCATCTGAATGTGAAGACAAACCGTGTTTTAAGTATCATGTTTTGTGAATAAATTATGAAGCAGCGGGGGGGCGAGTAGGGCAGAGGTGACACGAAGGTCACTCTAGAACTAATGGCAATGTGTTAAGTACAATAATCCCGTGAGAATCTGCAATAACTAATTTGTAATATTTCGTATTTTAGCTCCGCCATTAAATTTTATAAAACATAAAATAGCATCGGACATTTTGTTAAGAGGAATTACGACATATTTATTATCTAAGGATGAGGTCAGGGATCTGAGCAATCCTCTACTATCTTGGAATGTATTTATACTCCTATAAATATTTAAACACTTACATCGATTTTTATACGTTATTCTCAGATGATGATAAAACTTCAAATATCAAGATTACGTAAAAAAAACTTTGGTTTTTATGTTCTGGAGATCTTTGACAGAGTCTCCATGTCCCGCCTTTTAAATGGTAATATGATTTGTGAAAAACATCTGGCGAAATTTTCATCAAGCTCAATTCTTGCGAAATGAAAACTGTTTGTATCTAAACCACTTTATTTATTAACACCAACCGGTTTCGCTCCCGCTGGAGCTTTGTCAGGCTGAGGGAATAAACTAACCATAAAATCAGAGAATAACACGAGGAAAAAGAAATATAAAATGGAGGAGAGAAAGCGGGGAAAGAGAAAGTGTGCGCAAGAACGAATAGAATGTTAGAACGGTAAGTCATGATCATTAGGCAAGGAAATAGAAAATTAGGGAAGGGAATAGAATCTTGACTCATGGTGATCTAGGGGGCAGCACGCTTATCTTCTGATCCAGGATATATGGATTCAACCCTGAAAACAGCAAAGTTATTTTCTCATAAAAATTAGCTATTATTACTGCTCACATCCTAGATTGTATAATATGTTATAATACTATTAAATTAAATCACTTAAAAATCAACAAGTAGAGAAAAACATTTTTTTGTTGATTTATTAATGAGGGGGCCGAATACTGTACGTTTTTATCAATTAATGGTATTACGGTCTTTTGTAAGGGATGGAGGCTGGCTGCCAAAATCAAAACTAATTCTAAAAAAATACCAATAAGCTTCATTCTATGGTACTCGTATATTACATGGATTTGAACCCTAAAACTTGAAACCATGAAATTTGGACCTTGAAAGTCAACTCAACGAACAGACTGGAAGCATTTGAAATGTGGCACCATCGCCGAATGCTCAGAATTCCGTGGATAGATATGGCTACCAATACCGAAGTCCTGAGGCGTGCTAGAGTTGACAGGGAACTGTTATCAACTATCAAGGTTCGGAAGATTTCACACCTGGGTCATATACTGCGTGTAGTAGAGTACCACATTCTCCAACTGATACTGGAGGTGGAAATCGAGAGACGCCGAGGGCCCGGTAGGAGACAAATGTCCTGGCTGCGAAACGTGAGGGAGTGGACCGGCATCTGAAGTGTAGAGGAGCTGTTCCGAGCGGCGCATGACATGGACAGGTTCGCCGAGGTGATCGCCAACGTTGGGGGGACCCGACAGGGCACTTGCAGAAGAAGAAGTATATTACATAATATAATTAACAGTGCAGTGGTATATTCTTTAACAGTGCAGTGGTCTACCCCTTTCCCGAGATGGTGGGTTTGTTAGTTAGTTAGTTTAGTATTAGATATTATAATATATCTCTTTACGACCTAAAAACTGCCACGTAAGTATGAAGCAAATGCAGAAAAAATTCGTTTAAAACAGGCGTACCATCCCCGCTTCATAGTAAGACGAATTTAACACCAGAGAAACGTTAACGCACTGTGTATTGAGCCGCAGGTCTTGAAATGAATCGCAAAACGGTATTAGATTTATCTGACTATATTTTATGGTATTTATTACAGTATTTGCACGCTGAAGAGTTAACAAAATACGAAAATATTTAGTGGAGTTTCCAGTAGTGTTACAGGAGAAGGCGGCTTATCGTAAATCACCACGCGACTGGAGACACTTGAACATTCTAATCCGAATTGATGACTAATATGATCAAATTTTAATACATCGTTTATCTTGCAGAAATTTATATTGAAGAAGGGTACATAATCATTCTTGTCTCTTTGAATACTATAGGGTGTTTTTTTTAGAGGTTTGATTTTTAAACTGACAACATTGTTTTTACAGACTATCAATTTGCCAATTGACAGGTGATTTGTAATCAGTAGATTTTGCCATTTTACCATAAATAGACTGACATCAGAGCAACGCTTGCAAATTGTGCAAATTTATTTTTAATATCATGGTTCGGTTCGCCAAACTTATCGTGGACTACGTCCATTTTACGGTCGACATAATCGTCCATCGTTCTCGCATCACTCTAGTGGATAATACACATCCACAAATACGACAATTTTGGAAAATTGGACTTCACGATTGCGCTTCGTGGCTTCGAGCTCGCCGTGGCGCTCATATGCCCGAAGTCATATTTAAACAATAATGGCATAAAATTAACTAACTAACTAACCATCACGCCGTCTTCCCGGAGGGGTAGGCAGAATGAATGGAACGCAACACTGTTCTGTCCTGACATACTTCTCTCGATTCCTCTACATTCATACATCGTGTCTTGCACGCACTTCGATTTCTCCGATTCCTCACGTAACCGATTGACGATTTGATCGTGCCACGTTTCCTCGGCCTTCCTCTTTTTCTTGCTCCGTTCACGCCGTTTACATATACCTTCTTCATCATTGTGTTTTCACTCATTCTTTCCATGTGTCCAAACCATCTTAATGACCCTTTCATTATTTTGTTTATATCACTTTCATTCGCACCACATTCACTTCTTATACTTGCATTTGACACTCTATCATATACAAATTTGCCATTAAAATTATTTTTATGTGTTTTTTTCATTTTGATTATGTATTGTATGCCTCTAAAAAAAAAACATTTATACTCGTATTTATTGTTTCTCGAACAATGATGTAAAATTTCACATTCTTCATCTTCTTCCTTAGCCGTCTCTCAACTGATATTGGGCAGATAAGAGCGACAATACGAGTATATAAAAGTTTGTGACATTATTGTAGTGAGTACCACTTATCGGAATTATTTTTTGTAGAAATTGCGGTTTGTAATTAAAAAAGCTACCGTAACGGGGCGATAAAATTTTATTTATTGGACGTGCTGAAGCGTTTATTGACTATTTGACATTTCTGTAGGAGAAAATGCTTTTAGAAATACTACACTTGTGGATGCTGTTATCTGCACCGAGTGATCTCGAGAATTTAAATTGTTTTATTGATGATATCCGAGAGATTTTAATTAAAAACTTTATCCGGCTTCAAGTACTCCAAGTAAAGTTAAATATAAATGTATGTAATAGAAAATATTCACAAGCATATTCATTATAAGTGAAATTCATCTCACGCAAGCTGTACTTAATGTGTTTGGTTATGGCTTACGTTAAAAATAAAAATTAAAATACAAAAAAATAATTTTGATATTTGAAAATTCATGGTAGAAGTTCATTGTAAATCTTCTTCTTCAAGTGCCCTGTCAGGTCCCCCCAACGTAAGCGATCATCTCGGCGAACCTGTCCCTGTTTTGCGCCGCTCCGAACAGCTTCTCCACACTTCGGATGCCGATCCACACCCTCACGTTTCACAGCCAGGACATTTGTCTCCCACCAGGCCCTCAGCGTCCCTCAATTTCCCCCTCCAATATCAGTTAGAAAAGGTGGTACTTTTTCCCACGCAGTATATGACCCAGATGTGAAATCTTTCGAAATTTGATAGTTGATAAGAATTCCCTGTCAACTCTAGCTCGCCTCAGGACTTCGGTATTGATAACCATGTCTGTCCAGGGAATTCTGAGAATTCGGTGATGGAGCCACATTTCATATGCTTCTAGTGTTGTAGGTTTCTTTTAATTCTGTAAGTCCCATCCTCCAGCGCGGGTCTAAAATTTTTTCTCAGTTTCCTTTCAAAAACAGTTTTTTTTTCAATGTACGAAATTTTAATCTATTTTTTTTTTATTTGTACATTTGTTCAATGTTGTGATATAACCGAGACACAACTGTAAAAAGTGTAATAAAATGTTCTAAAAATATTATTTGCAGTTATATTTATTCAAAAGGTCAAAGAGTATTTTGCAATTTTTCAAATGCTATATATATATCTATAAAACGTAAGTTTATGATAGATCCCAAGGAACAGCGTGATATGAATAAATTTAATAACCAACGGTATTACTTGCGTTACTGATTAAATGTTTTTTAAAAAAGAGAAACTAACTTCCCTCGACAGCTATACACCAATAGAGCCAAGCCTTCGCCTTATCTACCTTAACGCCAGAAGTATTAAAAACAAATTAGATGAACTTCAACACTTACTTAAAAGATGCAGCTTCCCAATTCACATCATTGCTATAGCCGAAACTTGGTTAAATGAGGGCGATGATCTGTTCTATAATTTACCTGGGTACAAATGTGCTTTTACATCTCGTAAATCTAAAAAAGGTGGTGGTGTGGGCATTTATGTAAAAAACTCTTTACAATTTACAAAAATTGAGAATATGTGTGTTGATGATAAGGATTGTTTTTTAGGAATTAAATTAGAGTGTAAGGGAATTGCTCCACTCAAGATATATACAATTTATAGGAAACCCGAAAATAATATTAACCCATTTATTAACTCTCTAGAATCTATACTTAAGAAATCTCGGTGTGAAACATTAATTCTGGGAGATTTTAATATTGACTTCTCAGTGCCTAGTGACGCTTTATTCAATTACCTAAACACGTTGAAATCTTACCATTTTAACGTTCTTAACCAAACACATACGACTCGCGATACCCTAAACCGTAATTCCCTTATTGATCATATAATATCCAACAATACAAAGATAGCTGGCCGGATATCGAATATCGACAACGATATTAGCGATCATAATATTTTAATACTGGATTATCTGAAGGATCTCAGGAGACTTCCAAATAATAGAGCCCCCCTTACCACTTCATGTAAAAAAATTAACATTACAGGTATGAAAAATGACCTGAAATCAAAACAAATTGTCTATAAAAATGATGATTTAAATAACAACTATGATGAATTCTGTCAACACATAAAAAATATAATTGATAAGAACACCTATGAATTTAACCCAAAGGGAAAAAACAAAAACAACATTGGGAATACTCCATGGTACGATAGTAGATTGAATGAACTAATTAAAGTACGACAATTTTATTTCAAAACATGGAAAAATGCACCGAATAACACAAATCTTACACTAAAAAATAAATCACGAAATGCGGTCACAAGCTATCGACGCACTCTGAAACAGAATTACTTATCTAATATATTTGATAAAAACTTACACGATTCGCGGCAAACCTGGATAACTATAAACTCCATTCTCAAAAATGACATATCCCATAAACGGGAACACGTGGACACAATATTAATAAATGATATGGAAGTGAAAGATAAATTATTAATTGCAAACGCTTTTAATACGTACTTCACCTCAGTTGGTCATGATCTCGCATCGAAAATTCCAATAATGACCACTGACTCTAATTCAATATCAAACTCTAAATCTGTTCTGCAATCTTTTTACATGACATATACTAATGAAACAGAAGTAAAACGCATAATATCGAACTTAAAGAATCGTGCTGCCTCAGGAGTGGACAAAATATCACCCAAAATGTTAAAGGCCTGCAGCGATGAACTGGCGAATGATTTAGTCAAACTAATAAATAAAACCATCTCCTCGGGTATTTTTCCAAATAAACTGAAAATAGCTAAAGTAGTCCCAATTCATAAAGGCGATTCCACAAAACATGTTAATAATTATCGCCCGATTTCTATTCTTCCAATCATATCAAAAATATTTGAAACTCTCATGAAGAACAGACTAACAAATTATCTTGATAAAATTAAATTTCTTTCACCCAACCAATACGGTTTTACAAAAAAGTCAACCACCAAAAGTGCAACATTTGACATAATAGCCTCACTTCAAAATCACATTGACAGCAAAAAGTACACATCTGCTATTTTTATCGATTTAAAGAAAGCGTTTGACACTGTGGACCATAAGATATTGCTCGAAAAGCTTCAATATATTGGAGTTACGCACAAATACTTAGATCTCTTCAGAAGCTACCTAACAAACAGGTTACAAATAGTTGAAATAGACAGTTATCAGAGCACCATTGAAAGGGTTACATGTGGAGTACCCCAAGGATCTATCCTGGGCCCACTGCTCTTTCTAATATACATCAATGACATAACAGATCTACAACTACACGGCACACTGCAACTCTATGCAGACGACACAGTGATCTTCTATCAACATGAAAATTTAAAGCAATTAGAAAAGAATATTCAATCGGATCTTGTGGAACTCGCGGAGTGGCTGAGACTGAACAAACTAACAGTTAATGAAAAAAAAAACGCACTACCTACTTTTTAATAACAGACCTCACTATGATATAAGCATACAATTAAATGGTCACCTATTACATAAACAAAACTCTACGAAATATCTGGGATTAATAATCGATGACAAACTAAATTGGAATATGCACATAGAAAACATTATTAACAAAATAACTCCAGTAATAGGTATTCTCTATAGATTCCAAAAATTGATAAAAACCAATACTCTGCTTTCTATCTACTATGCATTCGTGCACTCGCACCTATCATACCTGTCCTGTATCTGGGGTTTTACAACAAAAAAATATATCAACCAACTACAGGTACTACAGAACAGGGCAATAAAAAACATACTTAAACTCCCAGTTGACACCCCCACTAAAGATATCTACAAAAATACAAAAATCCTTCCAATAAAAATACTGCCGCTATACGAAATAACTTGTACAATCAAGCAATTGATTCAAAAATCATTACATTTTAATACAACCTTTAATCTCAACAATGGCATACATGACCATAACACTAGACAAGCAAACAACCTGTATATCCCCAAAGTATCCACTACTAAATACGGAATAAAATCACTTAAATTCATAGCTTTTTCTACACTTAATAGACTTCCGGAACACCTTAAAGATGAAACAAAAAATAACCCACTTAAATTATATTTCCTTAACCAGATTTTAGAAAATAATGATTTTTAACTTAATATAGTGATTAAACTGTTTACTTTGGAATACTCTTATGCTACCGCAATTTATTTAAAATTATATTAATTTTCTAACTCATATTCTATCTTTTCTTTGTATAAATTATTTCGTGATATTTTCAAAACTCTCCCTGATTTTCTGTTTCAAGCCGAGAATTTATATATTTCTTCATTTCACTCTCCATTTATTATCTGTGTAGTAAATATTATAGATGTATTATCATAGTAATTTATATTTAACTCTTAAAAAACTTAAATTTAATTGTAATTTTGACTTGCCGTAATTTGTATTTGCTCGATTATTTAGTTTAGTTAGTTTTAAGTAATTCTATGTATAATTTTTTACAATAAGTATATTTCCTGTTTATAATAATGTATAAAAAAGTCATGTCATAAATAGTGGGGTATCAGTAATGAGAGTCCTCTCACGATACTCCCAAAATAAAATCGTATAATAAAAAAAAATAAAAAAAATGGACCCCAGACCATTTCTGTAGACATGTTCTGGATGTTCTATTTTTGTTGTAGTCCTGTGAATCAATTTATTTTATTAATAATGATTTAATCAAATTGTTCCAAATGAAGATAATAACCACTTCATCACTCCGATACCACATAAAATGTACGTTACAATCCGCAATTAAAAATAATGAAGTTCATAATTATAAAAATACGAATGAAAACGTCTGTTTTCTAGAAGTTTTATTATATTTTATGTGATTGACATGTATCCCCTGTCTAAGGCATTATTAAATGTCTAACATTTATTTATTTACTTGAAATAGTACATATGTACATAATACATGTTCTAATAAAACAATTCTTCTTTGTATTCTTCTTCTTGTCCTGTCATACCTCCGTGACAATAAAATGGCGATAGATTAGATAATTATTACATATCACGAGAATCACTGTGATAGCTATAATACTCTTTATATCGATTTGGCTCGCGCTGTAATGTTGTAAAGAGAGATTCAAAAAATATTTATTTAAATGCTTATACCAGAAACGATGTAATGCCTTCTTCTTCTTCTTGTCCTGTCATACCTCCGTGGTGCATAGGGCCTCATGGAATCTTCTCCACCCGACTCTATCGCATGCTTGATGCCTAACATCATCTCAAGTGAGGCCTGCTGCTTTGACCTCGTCCTGCAGGGCGTTTCTCCAGGTGGCTCTAGGTGTACCTCGCTTCCTGTGCGTCCTAATAAAATGTCCAACAAAAAATAATAAACTACGTAAAATCAATAAAAGGTTACATTTTGTTAAAATATTTATTTAATTCTATTTAAAATATATATGTTCTGCACACTTTTGACATCCTCCGGTATATCTTCATATATTTTAAATGCTTTATTCATAAGGGAATTCCGAGATCTTTTTTTTCTGAATGGGAACCTAAGTTAATTTTTCTTTCTTGTTTCATATTGATATTCATGCTGGTTACTTTTTATCTTCCTTAATAATTCTTGGGATGTGTACCCATTAACAATTTTGTATACCTACGAGTACAAGTAATAAAACGTTATATGTATAATAACTATTATGCTAAATGACTTAATTTTTAGTCCTTTCAGCATCAGTGTAATCCTGGCATATCGGCTTCTGCTTAAAATTATTCTCATTGCTTTATTTTATTTTTTTGCTTTATTTTATTTGTTAATGTCTTAGACAGGCAAAACATGCCATTCACATAAATTATAATAAAACTTCTAGATAATAAACGTTTTTAGTATTATTATTTATTTAATATGGAGTTTTACATTATCGTTCAAGAAACAATAAATAAATACATTTTATTATTTATTTATTTCGGGTAACAGACAGCGATATGCATGCATTAATAAAACTACGAAGAATGAATAAAGGTAAATTACATGTTATCATATGATAAGGATGCGCTAATCATTTCTATAAAATAAGCTGTGTTCTTGTTATGGCCACCACATATTCGATACATCACCGCGTTTTGAGCGTAATTGGTGCGGTAAGCAGAAACATGAAATACGTAATTCGCGGTCTGTCGTATGCGTATCAATTCAAACAAAATGAATCTATTTAAACAAAGGAAATCATCAACATCAGCCGTCTGTCATTCACTGCTGAATGTAGGCCTCTCCCAAAGCACGCCACCGCCCCCTATCCATTGTCGCTCCCATCCATCCATGCCCAGCAATCCTCTTCAGATCGTCGGTCCAGCGGGCACGGGGACGTCCAACTCTGCGGAATCCTGTACGCGGTCTCCACTACAGAATTCGTCTCCCCCATCGCCCGTCGGTTTTCTGACAGATATGGGCAGCCCATAGCCACTTCAGCCCGCACATCCTTAGAGCCATCTTAGTCACCTTGGTTTGTTGTCGAATAAATTCGTTTCTAAATCTGTCCCGTAAGGTTATCCCAAGCAACGCTCTTTCCATGGCATGGGAAACAAAGGAAATGATTCTAATATAATATTCATTGAACATTAAAGCTTGCTTTCAATGTGAAAAATGTATTGTATATTAGAAATTTCTTTAAAGAAATCGATTCTACGTCATACCTAGTTGCACAAAGGCATATATTTGTAACTATGTTCATAGTTGTTAGCGCGTTCTTAGCTAACTAAGTAGGCAAGTACTTAACCAGGCGCAGGTCCGGCAAACGGGTCGAATTGATTCGATTCTTTATTCAACTTGTTGAATTAATTCTATTCATAATTTCTCAAAAAAAAAAAATAATAAAAAAAAATCCATTTCTTTCCAAACAACTGAAACCGGTTGTTTAAATAAAACTAAATATTTATTATGATGAAGAAAATTTTATGAGGAATAAATATAACCCTTATAATTCAAATTTAATTGGACAAGAAGACTGCTGACCTGGAAAACCGTGGACGGCAAAGAGAAGTGCAGGGCGACCGCAACTACGGTGGAAGGATGATCTGAACAGACATGTCGGAATAACCTGGATGCAGTCTGCACAAGACAGAGTGACGTGGAAGCGAATGGAGGAGGCCTTTGTCCAGGAGTGGACGGGAAAAGGCTGAGGAAGAAGAAGAAGAAGAATTTAAAAACATTTTTACTTGTTTTCACACCACTTTATTTTTGTCAGACTAAACATACAGCTCTTTAGGGTTGCAAACTGAGTTTGTTTTGTAAACTTGACGAAACTCCGGTGGGAGCGAAACCGGTTAGTTTGACAAAAATAAAGTTGTTTAAAGGCATGTAAAAGTGCCATGAAATTACTTTAAATAATGCCACAATACAAATTAAATGCTTCATACGAAGGTAGTAAGATTTTTGTTGTAACACGTAAAGAGGCTCCGTCTAACACCGTTTGAATTAAAAAAGTTATTAATTAAATTTAATATAATCGAAACGTGGATGCAGTATTGAATTATCTTTCTAATCACGAATAACCGGCCCTGTATGCCCCGTCGCGAACGTCCGACGGCTCGTTTATCGGAAGAGATCTGCAAATGTCTCCAATTAATGTCAATCTCAGAGATGGATAATTATTATTAAACACTGAGTCAAAAAAAATGGCTGCCTTTGCAAAACGTCCAATGATTTTCTTTTATAAATTGCTCCACTTATCAAGAATCAGTGCTTCGGCGACCTGAAACGATTATTATTACAACATTGTCAACTTCATTATCTGCGAACGACCATTTTTCTTATTAATTATTCTTTACGTATCCTCCTGATCAGTTATTCCAGGCGCATCGAAATAGCATTTAAGTAAGCTTTATGGAAATCATTCGTCAAGAATAATTATAATTTGGATGATTTATTAAGTGTCAATTAATAAGAATTAAGTTCTCCTGAATAGTTCTCCTGAAGTTTTAAATGAGGTGGCAAAGCAGATAGACAACTTTGGATGCAATTATAGCGAATTCGTGAATACCCTTACGCTAAGAGCAACAAATAGATAACTCTTATTTTTCTATTGACGTGGTTTTCTGTATATTATTTAATTTGATGTTCTATTATTCCATCCTTTAAATCGATTTGGCTGTAACGCTGTATTCAACAAAATAAAAATCTTCTTCTTCCTTGTTGTAGACCTATGTGGTCTATTCTCCAGAGTGTTGCTCATCCAGTGAGGTATTTTTCCATCTTTTAGGAGATCTTCCACGAGGACGAGTCCCTTAACGCTGATTATGTAGTGCAATATAATGGAGTCTGGTGGTGTCCATCCTTCGGACATGACCATACTAGTCCCTTATTCGCTATCTACTCCATTTTATAATATCCTCAATCTCACATATTTCTTCCTCACGCGATCTCTCAGTGTCTTCATCTCGGAAGTCCTCAAAACTTGTTTGTTCCTGACTGTGTCTGGCCCTTGCTTCAACGCCATATATAATTATTGGTCTTATGCACGCTTCATAGATTATTATCTTACTCTTAATGGCCATGTCTTTGTTTTTCCATATTACGGATTATAGATTACCAAAATTGATGATTGTCAGAGTAAATGGAGATCTTACAGCCTGGTTTGATATCAATAAAGGTGTCAAACAAGGTTGCGTAATGTCCCCGTGGTTATTTAATCTGTATATGGACAATTGTATGAGAGAGCTGAAAGGGTTGGATGTAGGTGCCAAAATGAGCGGAGTGTCAGTAAGCTGTCTCTTGTATGCGGATGACGCTGTCCTACTTGCTGATAACGAGCATGAACTACAAGTCCTGGTGAATTGTATGTATGAGGTATGCATGCGAAATGATCTGATGATGAATGTTAATAAGTCCAAGGTAATGATTTTTGAAAAGGAAGAAACCACGACAGTCTGCAACATTAGCGTGAATGGTGAAAACTTGGAGCAAGTAGTTGAGTTTGTGTATTTAGGTAGTATGTTTACAAGAGATGGGAGAGTGGAGAGGGATATTGAAAGAAGGGTTGGGGCAGGCAACAAAGTGAATGGTGCACTTAAAGTTGTCATCGCAAACAAAAACCTATCCAAAAAAGCTAGAATGGCAGTGCACAATGGTGTTCTTCTACCGACCCTTATGTATGGAAGCGAAGCATGGAACTGGCAAAAGGAAGGATGAAAGTAGAATAAATGCAGTAGAAATGAGATCTCTTAGACGAATGTGTGGATATTCTGTGTATGATAGAGTGTCGAATGAAAATATAAGAAGTGAATGCGGTGCGAATGATGGTGTCATGAACAAAATAATGAAAGGATCATTAAGATGGTTTGGACATATGGAAAGAATGAATGAAGAAAGAATGGTAAAAAAATTATATGTTAATGATGTAAATGGAACCAGAAATAGAGGAAGACCGAGGAAAACGTGGCACGATCAAATAAATCAAATATTGAATGTCGGCCATGTGAGGAGTCAGAGAAATCGACGCGCGTGCATGACACGATGTATGAATGTTGAGGAAGCGAGAGAAATATGTCAGGAAAGAAAGGTGTGGCAGTCCATTCTTTCTGCCTACCCCTTCGGGGAGACGGCGTGATGGTTAGTTAGTTAGTTAGTTAGATTACCAGATATTGCAGCTGCCTTGTTGACTTGGGCTTGTTAAATAATAATAATAATAATATTAATAATAAAAAAAATAATAATAAAATAAAGATAAATATATATATATATATATATATATATATATATATATATATATATATATATATATATATATATATATATATATATATATATATATATATATATATATATATATATATATATATATATATATATATATATATATATATATATATATATATATATATATATATATATATATATATATATATATATATATATATATATATATATATATATATATATATATAATAAATAAATAAATAAATAAAAAATAAAAAATAAAAATAAAAACAAAAACAATAACAACAACAACAACAACAACAACAACAACAACAACAACAACAACAACAACAACAACAACAACAACAACAACAACAACAACAACAGCAGCAGCAGAAGCAAATCAACAACAACAACAATAACATCAACAACAATGATAATAATAATAATAATAATAATAATAATAATAATTATTATTATTAAAAAATAATAATAATAAATAAAACAGTTTAAAACTTTTAATAACTTTTTTAGCACGAGGACTGCACCTGAAGCACTCGATCGACATTAATAATACAGTAAAAAACTCTGACGGGTTTTCAATGCATTTGGGGTCTGCAGAAAAAATGTTCCAGGCTGAAGTGCAGCTCGAATATAGTTAGGTATGTTTACTTCACTCATCATACACACGTTGATTTGACTGAAAGCCAAAGTCGTGCATACATATCATCCAGATTGTAACGATTACGTGAAAAATCACGAGGTGTTCTTAACAGCTACATTTTAAAGGTTTATTATTCAGGACATAACTGCAAAGACGGCGTCAGGTGGAAGGACGCCCGTGATGATGAATGATCTGATTGCAGTGTCAGGAACCCGGCAATTTCCGTGCATTACGTTGCATTACCTTAAACGATTGTGCGACTCTCCTGTCCGGAAAATGCTCCATGAATCACAGCTATGTAATCGAAATTGCGATATTCGGAAAAGATATTGAATAGTTCAGGTATTATGAACAAAATTATGACGGGTTCTCGATGCATTTGAGGTCTATGAAGCCTGTGTTCTACTAGTTGGTACTTATGGTCTTGAAACTGTAACATTCTCCAAACAAAGTGCCGAGAAACTACGAGTGACCCAAAGAACCGTGTTAGGAATAAGATTAAGAGACAGAGTCAGAAATGATACGGTGAGAGAAAAAACAAAGGTCACCGACATCATTCACCTCTAAAAACGGCAAAAAGAAGTGCAGGGCGACCACAACTACGGTGGAAGGATGATCTGAACAGACACGCCGGAATAACCTGGATGCAGTCTGCACAAGACAGAGTGACATGGGAGCGAATAGAGGAGGCCTTTGTCCAGGAGTGGACGGGAATAGGCTGAGGAAGAAGAAGATGAACAAAATCATGAAAGAGTCGCTGCGATGGTTCGGACATACTCGTATGGAGCGCATGGATGGCGAAATAATGGTTAAGAAAGTACACATTAACGACGTAAATGGAGTATGGAGTCAAGGTAGACCGAGAAAAACATGGCATGACAAAATTAAAAGAATTTTAAAGGTTGGTCATGTTAGAAGTCGGAAGAGTCGAAAAGTGTGTATGTCTCGTTGTATGAATGTGGAGGAAGCTACAGAGGTGTGTCAATATAGAGTAGTGTGATGGTTTATCCTTTTTGCCTACCCCTGCCCGAAAACGGCGTGATAGTTCGTTTGTTTGTTTTATTGAAATTATTTTGTACGTCACGAAGTTCCTACTTAAAATGACCATACGAAATCGCAATATTCGTTATGAAATAATATTCCCATTTTTCTAGAAACACAATTATCCATTAAAAAGTTATATTGTTTTTCCAAATTATCGGCTTTATTCCATCAATGCTTTCAGTAGCTAATTCACTCATCAATGCTTCCATTGTAAATAATACGTACACAAAACTCTTATGATATTTACTTATGGTCAACTTATTTCCCCGCACGCGAGAGAATAGGTTAGAAAATATAAAAAGGCAATGTTATTAAGTGCGCAGAAGGAGTTGAAATATGTACAATACTATCTCGGAGCATTTATCACGCAGAACAGGTTGGAAATATGTTAAGCATCCGTTTGATTAAAATTACTCCATAATAATATTTGCAATGTTGGTAGCTATAGCGCAGACATTATTTATTCTGAGTTTGCTACATACATAGTTGTGAGCAATCCTGTTGCACACTTACTGTAAATGTTCATTTAAATAATGGCTTCCTCTTTTTATCAATGCCGTTGTGTGTGTGTGTGTGTGTGTGTGTGTGTGTGTGTGTGTGTGTGTGTGTGTGTGTGTGTGTGCGTAAGATCTTAGGATAAATCTAGTCAAAGTTAAGTCATCGAGAGAGTTACTAACTAACTAACTAACCATCACGCCATTTCCCCGGAGGGGAAGGCAGAGAGGATGGATCGCCACAATGCTCTGTCCTGGCATACCTCTCGGGATTCCTCTACATTCATACATCGTACCCGTATCGATTATTCCGACTTCGAATGTGACCGCCTTTTAGTAATTGATTAATTTGGTCATGCCATGTTTTCCTCGGTCGACCTCGGTTTTTTTTCCACTCATGCTGCTTGTCTACAACTTTTTAACCATTCTACTCTCATCCATTCGTTCCATATGTCCAAACCATCTCAGGGATCCTATTTTTAATTTTATCCATGATGCAGTCATCTGTCTTACATTTCTTTCTTATTTCATCGTTCGGTAGTCTATCATACAACGTTTCCCCGCACATTCTTCTTAGTGATCTCATTTTAACGGCGTTTATCCTGCTTTTATCCATTAAAGAGAGAGTTTATTCATTAAAATAATTAAAATATAAAAATAATAACCACGGAATTGTTACATTTTGATAAACTGTTAAATCTAATAACTTTGTTTTATGTACCACAATTTTATTTTATTTTACGCGACAGCTGTTTCGTCAACCTATGTTGACATCATCAGGCGTTACAATAATATATCAATTGTCAAATAGACATAGGAACAAATACACATAAAGGTTCGAAAAATCTCGAAAAATCAGGAAAATTTGACATTTGATATATTATTGTAACACCAGATGATGTCAACATTGGTTGACGAAACAGCTCTCGCGTAAAATAAAATAAAATTGTGGTACATAATACAAAGCTATTTGATTTAACAGATTAAAATGTTAAGGTATCATAGTGCTTCGGCGAAAACAATGGACATTTTGATAAGTTTAATGCGTTAACACTATGGAATTCACATATTCCATTGTTTCGGCGGAAACACTTTGACATTTCAATATTATTAACCGTTTTAATAAAACTTTGTTATAAGTATTACAATTGATTATATTTTGTCATGACAGCTGTTTCGTTAACCGATGTTAGCATCGTCAGGTCTAACAATCAACTTGTTACAGTTGATTGCAAGACCAGACGATGCTAACATCGGTTAGCGAAACAGCTGTCGCGACAAAATATAATCAATTGTGATATTTATAACAGAGTTTTATTTAAACAGTTAGCTAAGGAATTTCATTGTGATGACTTTTCATAAATGAAAGTACTGTTTTTGGAGATTATGAAAATACTTTTTCATGAGTTGAGTTTATTTTCCTCGATGTCCTTTGAATATTGAATACTTGTATCAGCGGGAGAATGATATGAACCAGATTATATATATCAATAAAAAAGTTTATTTTTCTTTTATATTTAATTTAATTTTTATTCTCTTATTAATATGGTGGGTGGTCGATCAATTCGTAGACTAATTCGTTAAATTTTGTCTCCATGAAGGCCGATCTGTGTGCGGTTCATTGTCATGATGGAAGATAACTTTTTGCAATATAAACCAAGGCATTATTTCTTCAATTTGGCATCGAAATGGTCCAATAATGCTGCGTAATAATCATTATCACTAAAGCGCTTGACCCGAACATTGAAATAAAATGCAGAATTGAAGTTGCACGAGCTGCATTTAATAAAATGATAACCTTATTTCGCAACGATAATCTTAACCTAAAACACCGACAAAGAATGATTAAATGTTATATATGGTCTGTTCTACTATATGGCTGCGAATCCTGGACTCTAAAAGTGAATGTAATGAATCGGTAGGAGGCGTTTGATATGTGAATATACCGCAGAATGCTCCGTATACCGTAGACCGATAGGGTCAGTAATGCAGACGTACTATAGAGAGCCAGAGCGAATAGAGAACTGTTGTCGAGTGCGAAAGTTATAAAGGTCTCATATTTGGGTCTTGTGCTTAGGGGAGAAAAATACCACCTCCTTCGATTGATATTAATGAGTAAAATGGAGGGACGTCGGGGAGATGGAAGAAGGCAGTTGTCCTGGCTGCGGAACCTAAAATAATGGTCAGTGATGGAAGCGTGCAGGAAGTATATTCCAGGAGGATGGATCTGCCACTGCGAAAGCCCGATCTCCGAAATTTGTCCGGGGGTTAGGCTTTGGCTCAACTAATCTGCATATTGCCGAGGACTTTGCTGATCGAAGCGTAGATTGCCGCAAGTTAAGCAACACAAAGTTTAGATATATAGGCTGGTGCCATTCCGTAAAGCGCTTTATAAACCGTCCAGCATAGTTTATACTTAATTCTTTCAGAGCACTTGAGCCAGTGAAGATCTTTCAGATGCTGTGAAATATGCGAGTTTTTGGAACACCTTTGTAAGTCGTGCTGCCGCATTGAAAACATTTTGAAGTTTATTTGTTTGTTTCTTGGGTATTATATGTTGGCGTAAATGCCCTTGCAATAGTCGAGTCGAGATACGACGAAGGAATTAACAAGTGTTTTTAATGCATCAGTGGTAACATTTCTTTTCATTGCTTTGAGCTACATTCCTTTCTGATATCAGCATTTGAAATTCTGTGGTGCATCGTTTTATCGTTTCATCATACATATGGCGCGTCTATGGTACTTTTGTTGCCAGTTCTATGCTTCACTTCCATACATTTGGGCTGAAACAAGAACTCCAATATGAATGGCCGTAAGAATCATATGAGTTATTAAATGGAAAACGATTCTTGTGAGTTATGGTCTACAAGCGAGAGACACTTTTGAAAAATAATACGAATTTCGTGTATAAACAAGATAGTTTATTTATTTGTTTCTTGGATGTTGGCGTAAATACCGTTGCAATAGTCGAGTCGACTTATACAGTATCTGCAAAACATAGGGATCCCTGAAACCTCTACAGTTCTGGGAATAAATCCCAACATTATTATTAATATTATTATTATTTTGTTGAAATAACTCCTTACATCATTACAGCGCGAGCCAAATCGATGTAAAGGGCGAAAAAAAAAGAATATCAGTGGAAATATACATAGAACCTTATGAATAGGAAAAGCCAGTTATTTGCTTGCCGCCTTTATCGTAAGGGTATTCGCCATAATTGCATCCAAAGAGGTCTATCTCTTTTGCAACCTCATTTAAGAGACGAATCGCCTTCAATACAGGAGAACTTCGAAGGGCCTCTGTGCGGCAATTTAAGGCATAAAATAAGATATGCCCCCTTGCTCTGCTGTAACTATGGGGAACGTACAGATTTAGCTATCTCAGTATTCCTGGATGGAAAATACCTCCAGATAATAGTTTAAAAAAATGTTTTCCTTCAAGAGTGTTGAAACCCAACACCCCTGAGAGAAACAGTGAGGGTTACAAAAAAGGATAAGGTTATACTCTCGATGTGAGCGTGGAAAGTCAGCCTAATTTCATATGTTTTGTAGTTTAAGCTTAAGAGTTATCTTATTTCTTATTATTGTGTTGAATCGCCCTTTACATCGTGACAGCATGAGCCAAATCGATGTAAAGGGTATTATAGCTATCATAGTAATTCTCGGTATTATAGCTATCATAGTAATACCGACCTTTATGTATGGAAGCGAAGCATGGAACTGGCAAAAGAAGGATGAAAGTAGAATAAATGCAGTAGAAATGAGATCTCTTAGACGAATGTGTGGATACTCTGTGTATGATAGAGTGTCGAATCAAAATTGGTGTCGATGGTGTCATGAACAAAATAATGAAAGGATCATTAATATGGTTTGGACATATGGAAAGAATGAATGAAGAAAGAATGGTAAAAAAAGTATATGTTAATGATGTAAATGGAACCAGAAATAGAGGAAGACCGAGGAAATCGTGGCACGATAAAATAAATCAAATATTGAATGTCGGCCATGTGAGGAGTCAGAGAAATCGACGCGCGTGCATGACACGATGTATGAATGTTGAGGAATCGAGAGAAATATGTCAGGAAAGAAAAGTGTGGCAGTTCATTCTTTCTGCCTACCCCTTCGAGGAGATGGCGTGATGGTTAGTTAGTTAGTTAGTAAGTTATTCTCGTGACATGTGATAGGTAGCTTATCTATCTCCATTTTATAACTAACTAACTAAAAACTAACTTACCATCACGCCGTCTCCCCGGAGGGTGAGGCAGAAAGAATGGAACGCCACACTGTTCTGTCTTGACATACGTCTCTCGCTTCCTCTACATTCATACATCTTGTCATGCACGCACGTCGATTTTTCCGACTCCTCACGTGACCGACATTCAATATTTGATTGATTTGATCGTGCCACGTTTTCCTCGGCCTTCCTCTATTTCTAGCTCCGTTCACGCCATTTACATATACCTTCTTTACCATTCTGTCTTTACTCATTACTACCATATGTCCAAACCATCTTAATGACCCTTTCCTTATTTTGTTCATAACACTTTCATTCACACCACATTCACTTCTTATACTTGCATTTGTCACTCTATCATAAACAGATTTGCCACACATTCGTCTTAGAGATCTCATTTGTACTGCATTTATTCTACTTTCATCCTTCTTTTGCCAATTTCATGCTTCACTTCCATACATATGGGTCGGCACAAGAACACCACTGTGCACTGCCATCTTATCCATTTCATTGTCACGTGAATTCTACACCAGACCAAAGACAGTGTGACAATCACACTGCCCTCGCCGGGAACTGAACCCGGAAGGGGTGGCAGTCAATGCACTTGTCATTCGGCCACGAAGGTCGTCATTATCTGTGTATATTGATTAAATATAGGTCATTATAAGCCGTTAATTGATCAGTTGGTTCGTGCGTCTGCTGTGCATACAAGTCTATGTCGGTTTTTGCCGCAATTATCTCTCCCGATTGTGCGATAAAGTCTGTACGCTGTCCTATAATCTCGCCAGCAGCTGTGATGCGGTAAACATTATCAAACTAATTAGTTTTATCACTTTTTGGTAGCGTATTCGCACCGGGCCCCGCCGTGACGAGGTGGCCGAGTGGTTAAGGCGTTGGACTGCTAATCCAATGTGCTCTGCACGCGTGGGTTCGAATCCCATCCTCGTCGGTCCTTTTTTATTATTTAAATCGAAACAAATATTTTCAGATTAGAGTTTTTATTTTATCACGTGTAATTTGTTTAAAAGGGTTTTGTAGTAAATACAAACACATTAAGAACAGATTGAAAAACACAAAAGTCTGGATCGTCCAGCTGACATGTGCACCATAAAAAATAACTTCTTCTTCTTAGAGGTCGTATGACCTGTTTATGACGGTGAGTTGTCCTGGAATAATGATGTCTAGCCATCTCTGTAGCTTTTTGACGGCCTTTCTGGTAGTCTCTTGCTGCTTGGGTTTTCATCTTTAACAATTATTGCAATTCTTATATTCTCCGTGTGGTCCACGTGGTCTCTCCAAAAGGGATAAAAAACCCAGTATATTTTATGTTATTTTTAAAATGTTATTTTAATTTATATCATTGTATTTTACATAATTTGTTTTAGATTTATTTTGTGGACGTAGGGCGATCGAAATGTGTGCGGGAGATGAGTATTGGTGGCGATGAGGTTCGTATCCCGCGGGGGCGAAAAGAGAAGGATGGAGTGTCGTATCGGTTAAAGTGTGGCAGTCCCTTCTTTCTGCCTACCCCTTCGGAGAGACGGCGTGATGGTTAGTTAGTTATTTTATAAAACTTATACATTTTTATTTATTTAAAAGTATTTCAAGTATTAGAGATTTTAGAAAATCTCTTAACAGTGGTGGCAGATACGCGGTGGTTTCGGTGCTTACCGCAAAAAAATCTTACAAACCGCCATTGTCAGAAATAACTGGTGATATAATTGATGCCGAAACTTGTCAACATAACTAACTGCAATTTTACCAAAATGCGGTATTTAGAGTTTTTGTTTATGTTTTAATAACGAATCAATTTAAAATTACCTACCACTTTTCTAATTACAAATATATTTATAAAATCTGCGCAAAATATTGTAAGGGTCATTAAAATGATTTGGACACAATACCTAAATAATAAAGAAATGAAGAAAAATTAATAAAGTATACGTTAATGATATTATTGGACCCAGGAAAACATTGATTTTTTTTTGTAAAATGTAAACTAACTAACTAACCATCACGCCGTCTCTCCGAAGGGGTAGGCAGAAATAATGGACTGTCACACTTTAACCGATGCGGCACTCCATCTTTCTCTTTTCGCGGGAGACGCGGTGTGAACCCCATCGCCACCAATAGGCATTGTTAAATGTATTGGTTACTTATTTTACTATTATAAATATATTACAGGGCCCTTTTCAATTATATTTTTGTATTTGTTACCTATTAGGGTACCTACCTACTTGCAAAATATACTAGAGAGCAAACTCCTACACAGATGTCATTACAATTCTCGAGAATATGGCGTTATGGTTGTGAAGATTTACAGTTATATTTTACTTGCGTAATGCGACACGTATTTAGTGGCGCATGGGCAAAGTTGGTGAATTCACAATGAGGGCAATTAAACGCAATGGTGTCTGGCGATTAGTGCGGGTAATTGTGGGCGGGGGAGCTGGGGCCACGCCCCCGCCCGGGACCGACACGCCCACAAGTTATTTATACAATTACAGTCACGTTCACGGTCATAAGTCATAACACGACACAAACAAAAGCATTCAGCTGGTGCTATGCGCGTACTCTTTACGTCAATTGGTTTAAGTCAATTTGGATGTATCAAAAACAAAGATCTTGAGTACATCAAAATATCTTCTTCCTTGTTGTAGACCTATGTCGTCTGTTCTCCAGAATGTTGCTCCTCCTGTGAGGTAGACTCCCAGCTGTCTTTCCATCATGAAACCAAATATTGTCTGTTAATCGAGAAGGTACAGAAAAAGTTCTTACGATTTCTGTACCTCAAAGAAAATGGGTACTACCCCTGGCTGTACCCAACTGATTTCTTGCTGGGTATGCTGGACTACCAATCATTGGAATCCACATGGGTGTTCATTTTTTTCAACTGATTCGTGGTCGAATACATAACTCTGATATTTTGAATGACTTGACTTTGTTTGTCCCCGACATTATCTGCGATAAAGGCAACATAGATTATTTCACCTGACCCTGTGTAGAACCAACCTACCTAAGGTAATGCCCGTGGGCAGGGCAATAATTCTATTAAACCACATCTCTTCGGATGTGGACATTTTTCACGATAGTGAGGCTACCCGTAGAAAACGTCTATCTCTTAAATAATGTGTGGTTCTTCATATTGTTTCTAATTACTTCATTTTTTTAATTATCTCGTGTTATTTTGTGTTTTTGTCTATTGTTTATATTGTAATTTAAAAATTTCACAATTGTATATTCTGTTTAAAGTAGTTTTTGTATTCTACCTGTATGGTCATAAGCGCTTTGGTTATATACTGTAATGTTTATGATTAAAAAAAAAATTGAAAAAAAAATCTTTTAGGAGGTCTTCCACAAGGACGAGTCCCATGAGGCTGATTATGTAGTGTAATATAGGAGTTACATACACCAATCATTTCGTTGCCTGCCCCAACCCTTCTTTCAATATCCCTCTCCACTCGCCCATCTTTTGTAAACATACAACCCAATTACACGAACTCATCTTCTTGCTCCGAATTTTCACCGTTCACGCTAATGTTGCAGACTCTCATGATTTCTTCTCATTCAAAAATCATTACATTGGACTTATTCACATTCATCATAAGATCATTTCACATGCATACCTCATACATATTATTCACCAGGACTTGTAGTTCAAGCTCGTTGTCTGCAAGTAAGACAGAGTTATCCGCAAACAAGAGACAGCTTACTGACACTCCGCTCATTTTGGCACCTACATCCAACCCTTTCAGCTCTTTCATTTAGTTTAAAACAACAACAACAACAACAAACCATCACGCCGTTTCCCCTAGGGGGTAGGCAGAGAAAATGGACCGCCACACTACTCAATCCTGACATATCTCTCTAGCTTCCTCCACATTCATATAGCGAGTCATACACGGACGTCGATTCTTCCGGTTTCTGACATGACCAACCTTTAATATTTGATTAATTTGGTCATGCCATGTTTTCCTCGGTTTACCTCGACTCCGTACTCCATTTTCATCGTTAACGTATACTTTTTTAACCATTCTTTCTTCACCCATGCGCTCCATATGTCCGAACCAACGCAGCGATCATTTCATAATTTTGTTCATAATACCTTATTTCGCTCTACATTATTTTATAATATCAGCATTTGAGATTTTGTCGTACATCGTTCTACCACACATACGTCTTATGGAACTTATTTCTACCGCATTTATTCTGCTCTCATCTTTCTTCTGCCAGTTCCATGCTTCGCTTCCATACATAAGGGTTGGGACCAGAAATCGATAAATTTTTGAAATTGATAAATTTTTGTTTCCAATAACTATTTTTAAAGCTCCATTCACTCTGTTACACGCACCAACCCTTCCTTCAACATCACTGTCCGTTCGGCTATCCGCTGTGAACATGCTACCTATTTAAATATACAAATTCCCTCACCTGTTCCAAGCTCTCTTTATTTATACTTATATTATAAACTCTCATTTGCTCTTCCCTTTCAAAAACTGACACCTTTGACTTTCCGACATTCATCATTAAATTGTTTTTTGTATGAATGTCGGAGTTTAGTTTTAAATATATCCTTATCTTCTTCTTAAAGTGCCCTGTCAGGTCCCCCCGATGTTGGCGATCGCTCTGGTAAACTCTTTCCTATCCTGCGCAGTCCGGAATAGCTCCTCCACGGTTCCGATTCCCGTCCATTCACTCACATTGCGCAGCCAAGAGATCTGCCTTCTCCCTGCCCCCCTGCAGCCTTCTATTTTTCCATTCAAAATTAGATGCAGCAGGCGATATTTTTCTCCTCGTAGAACGTGACCCAGATATGAAATCTTGCGAACTTTGATCAATGTCAGCAGCTCTCTATTTACCCCTGCACGATTCAGGACTTCTGTGTTCGTTACTCTGTCTGTCATGGGATCCTGAACATTCTTCGGTGAAGCCACATTTCAAATGCCTCTAACCGGTTCATTGTATTTACTTTTAATGTCCACGTCTCACACTCATATAACAGAACAGACAGGCAGATATTCTTATATTGGAAATAAAAAGATATCTTCTTCAACAACAAATATAATGTATTGCAAAGTAGTCTGGCTAGGCGTACAGTCGATAAGTCTTACGGTGTAATCGATAGGTTATATTGTCACCGGCTGAGATACGGACTGAGGAAAGTTAACTATAACAATAAAGCAGATATAATACGACATGGGAGACGCGGATAGTAGAAGTGTCCACGGCCGGTGAAAATATCACCACGATGTTCCGCTTCTATGCAATAATACATTATAAACAAGGTGGCATTCTGCTCAATTCAATATTTATATCCTATTGATTTAAGTGCTGGCATCAGTAAATAATGAAATAAAAAATAATGACGAAAAATTATTAGTAATTTGAATTTATTTATTAGTAATATATATATTGCTTAATCGGGTCCCCTCGGAGGTCGTGATATTTCGTGATAGTGTGAGTTGCCTCAGGGATGCAATATCAATGTTATGATTCTTTCTAATTCTTAATCTTAATATTTTTTTAATGCTTCTCTTATAAATTCTTATAATGTAATTGCAAACGATCTGGAATTAAATATATTATTTTTTATGTACTTTGTATACTCGTACACTTATTAAAAAAAAAATGAAATACCAAACATTTTTCGGACTAATCAGCCCTTCATCAGTGATATTATATTATATAAATATTTAAATTATTTTAAAATTTCTTCTATGTTCGAGGTATTTTGTGTTGTAGATGTTTTATTCGTCTTTTTCTTTTTTATATACTTTGTATATACAACACTAACTTTAAAGTATATATATATATATATATATATATATATATATATATATATATATATATATATATATATATATATATATATATATATATACATATATATATATATATATATACATATATATATATATATATATATATATATATATATATATATATATATATATATTATATATATATATATATATATATATATATATATGTATATATATATATATATATATATATATATATATATATATATATATATATATATATATATATATATATATATATATATATATATATATATATATATATATATATATATATATATATATATATATATATATAAATAGGATATCAGATAAGTTTCGGACAACCGGTCCTATCTCAGTGATATTATAAAGATATATAAGTTATAATTATAACATCTGTCAAAACTGACCATATTTGTAAATTTTTTTATAATATTTTAAATATTTATATAATATCACTGATGAAGGGCTGGTTAGTCCGAAACATGTTTGATATTTTGTTTTTATTTTATTTTTTTAATAAATGTGAGTGTTGTGTACAAAGCATACATAAAAAAGAAACATTTAACACATACAATACAAAGTTATGGCGAACATAGATGAAAAATAAATTAAGTTTTATATATAAAACACAATATAAAACTCAGAGAGGTGGGCCAAATGGATAGGCCATATAATGCGCCATGAAATTCTTCTGGATACTGCATTGGAAGAGACGACTGAGGGGACGAACTCCAGAGGGAACTCGACGAGAATGGAATTGAAATGGGCTGTGGAGGACGAGACGCAGATCTTTGCTGCAAACAAATCCTAGGATTGAAACCAAAGAAAGAGAAGAAGATATGATATCTCTCTAACAAACGCGTAGGGAAACATTTCATGATGTATGCAAATTTTTTGAAAGTGCTATAATTAATAGATATGTAAATACTCGCGTCCATAAAGTGGCTTTAATCAGAAGTTATTAGAATTTCTAACAAAGTGATGTAATAAAATTAATATGTTTTCTATGCAAATGGTAGCTTCTTGATATGCCTTTTTTACGATATATTACACTGGGATTAATTAACTTTTTTTCATATCATTTACACATTCAGTTGCCATTTAAACCCACTTGCAGATTTATCGAACCCATTTGCCTGTTTTATTGAAAGCATTACTTCTGCATACATTTGTAAATAAGCCATTTGGATTTTTGAGCTTTTATAAATGTCTAACGATTCAGTATATAAAGATCTCCTACTTATGTTTCGATATTTAAGTGTATATAAAATCGTAAATAAAGTGCACATTTACATATAAATGAAGGTAATATTTAGTGGGGACAAATATAATGGAATACAGATATTGGGTTTCAATGTTATAATGTGGGATAAATTTAAATAAAAACATTTTGGAATACGTACATCATAAAACAAACTACCAAATCACATCCCAACAATGTTTCCTACAGACTTAAGAGGAATAGCCATTAGAGCTGAACCTCTGTAAGCCAGAAGATCCAAGTCCAAGTCCAAGTCCAAGACGTACATTATATCGTTCTCACTGGACCATGGTAGGCGAAAAGAAAATTAGAGAACAGGTCGCTAGACGCAAATGGCTGTGGATCGGTCAGACTCTGAGACAGAACCCAGCCTGCACCGCTCAGGGCGCACTAGACTGGAGGAAGCGAGGCAGACCTAGAGCAACCTGGAGAAGAGCCCTGCAGGACAAGGTTAAGGCAGCAGGCCTCACTTGGGATGATGTTAGGCATCAGGCATGCAATAGAGTCGGGTGGAGAAGGTTCCTTAAGGCCATATGCACCATGGAGGTGTGACAGAACACGAAGAAGAAGAAAGCATGATGGATGATTTTCTGAAATTCTGAATGTTTTCGAAGTTCTATTTTCTTGACGCACCGACTAAATCAGTCAGGCCGGACAAATGAACGATAGACGGCAGGCAAACTCTGATTAACCGGGAAGAGTCCACAAAACTCTTTTGTACCCAATAAATCATTAGAAATCGAGTTCATGGAAGGTCGAAAATTGTATTAGGCTGGTATCGCTGGTTGAGAATATGTAAGTATAACACTCCATTAAACGACTTAGATTGCGCGAAACTCGACAAAAACGGACTTTTTTCGATACATGATATCTCAAGTTTTAATCTACCGATTTACTTGAAATTTTGCACAGATTTTCTTTATATATTTGAATTTTTCATAACGAAGGTTTTTTGGGAAATTTTTTGTTTTGACAATTAAAAAAAAAGATAATTTAAACAAATACTAGAATACCCCCTTAAAGAAGCTGTCTTTTCTTTTAAAATAATTGATTTTAAACGTCCGATACATGTGTTATTCGAACTATTTTAATTCAAGTGTGATGTGCACATTTGTTCATAAATTGGGTGAACGCGCAAACTTTTGCTCCTTTAATTGACATTTAACGGTGTTTGTATTCGTCTGATTGCCGCTGCGAAATTCTGAACGTTTTTCAATGTCGGCCAGTGATAATTTGATCTTTCAATCGATTAAAATAACATTCAATAATCAAATACAAGTAAGACATACTAAAAAAAAACATTAATCATCACCCCCTCTCCCCGAAGAAATAGGCAGAAGGGGGAGAAATAGGCAAATACGAAGAAAAATAGGCAGGAAGAATTGCTAGCTAAAACTAACTAACCATCACGCCATTTCCCCGGAGGGATAGACAAAGAGGATGGATCACCACAATGCTTTGTCCTGGCATACCTCTCGGGATTCCTCTACATTCATACATCGTACCATGCACGCTTCATGCACGCACGTCGATTATTCCGACTTCGAATGTGGCCGCCTTTTAGTAATTGATTATTTGTTTATGCCATGTTTTCCTCGGTCGTCCTCGCCTTCTTTTTCCACTCATGCTACTTGTGTACAACTTTTCAACTATTCTACTCTCATCCATTCGTTCCAATGGAATTATAACAATACGAATGGGAACGTCTAATTTTAAAAAGATTTATATTTTTTCGTTTCATCTACTTTTTTCTACCTTTGTGTTTATTTTTCTGAGATGTTTCAAAGGTTTCATACTTTCAGCATCGGGAGAGTGATATAAAGATTATCGGCTTTTGTGAGAATAATTTCAATAAACATCACCAAAAAATCAGAATTGGAAACTTTGCAAAGAACGTCAAAAAAGTGCTTACTTAAAATGACACATTTAAAATAATTCTCACAATAGCTTATATCGTTTTTAAATCGTCAATCACGTCGCGTCGGTAGAATGATAAGTCTTGATGCTAAATCCTCCTTAGTGAGCGGTCAACAATGCCCAATGCAATTGCATGCTTCCGGGCAGAGCATCGAGGCGACATAGCTTCTCTCACTCTCGTTAAATTTTCGGGTGTTCTTACGGTTTTGGGTCTTCCTAAACCTCTAGGTCTTAGAGTGAAACCAGTACCTTCTAATATATTCACCCAAGTCACGATTAAATAACGGTGAGGGACGGTATCACGACGCCCAAGATTGAAGTGCAGCCGAAAGGCCCGCTGGGTGGTGATGACAGAAGGGCCATTTTCAAGAAACGTGCGGACGGCAAAGCCCTGGTGTTGTCCGGACCAAATCATGGCAACGACTGAAAACGGTAAGACCCTCCCGATACAATGAGACCACTCCCAGGTTCCTACCCCCACCATACGGAATGTACCGGCCTTTCAAAACTGAATTGCCTGTTTTGACGCACCCTGTACTTTAGTTCCTTACTACTAAATTGTACGTATTATTATGATGAAGTGGGACTATTTGTCTGAGGTGTAAACGTAGCCAAAAGTACGAGTAGATTAAAACTATTTTTTTTACTTCAAATAAAGCCAACCGCACAATGGGGGTTAATTTATAGAAAAATCGTTATCATTTGATTGATTGGATCATGCCACGTTTTCATTTGTCTTCTTCTTCTTCTTTCTGTGTCCTGTCAGTTCTCCCTAACAGAGTGGTATCCCCTTGCCTTCTCTGGAGGATTTTCTGTCGGGGTTACCTTCCCTTAGCTGGGTGTATCCATTTTTATGACGCTGGAAGCTCGCCATTCGTCCTCTCTCCATCTGCTATGGCACTAAGTAATATGTGCCACATTACCCGGGATTCGCGGGGTCTTTAAAAAGGCCTCTCGTGGACGGTAGAGAGTTGGACTTGATAGTAGTGTTGCTATTGTAAATGCAACATGGCGCCTTACGACATTTTGTAGAGGCATATTTTCCAGCAAAACATACCCCATCGTAGCCCAATTACTATTATATCAAAATCTATGGAAACATTGTGGATCGCCGCCCATGTGAGTATCTTCGCAATACATGTGCTTCGTACAAAGTTAAATAAAAAACGTATATAATAATTGCGTTTCGGTCAGTGCAGGCGAATTTAACCTTTTAATTCCGCAGGTGGTCCGCGTTACCCGGTGTTCAACAAGACAAGCGGTGTCCACCGCGGGCCCGCGAGCGGCCCTTCAGAGGGGTCGGCGGTGTTTGGGCTCAAAGGGACACTTCGCGCCGCCCGAAATAGATGACCGTACAACACAATGCCCGGTAATCGGGCACGAGGCTCCGCAGGGCTGCCAGAGACTACTAAAGGTATCCTAAATTAATTCAAATGAAAACGTCAGTTTTCTAACTAACTAACTAACTTACCATCACGCCGTCTCCCCGAAGGGGTAGGCAGAAAGAATGGAACGCCACACTGTTCTGTCCTGACATACGTCTCTCGCTTCCTCTACATTCATACATCTTGTCATGCACGCACGTCGATTTTTCCGACTCCTCACGTGACCGACATTCAACATTTGATTGATTTGATCGTGCCACGTTTTCCTCGGCCTTCCTCTATTTCTAGCTCCGTTCACGCCGTTTACATATACCTTCTTTACCATTCTGTCTTCACTCATTCTTTCCATGTGTCCAAACCATCTTAATGACCCTTTCCTTATTTTGTTCATAACACTTTCATTCGCACCACATTCACTTCTTATACTTGCATTTGTCACTCTATCATAAACAGATTTGCCACACATTCGTCTTAGAGATCACATTTCTACTGCATCACACAATGGTGTTCTTGTGCCGACCCTTATGTATGGAAGTGAAGCATGGAACTGGCAAAAGAAGGATGAAAGTAGAATAAATGCAGTAGAAATGAGATCTCTAAGACGAATGTGTGGCAAGTCTGTCAGTTTTCTAGAAGTTTAATAGTATTTCATGGAATTCTCCCTTGCAAATGAATTATTAAATCAAGGATTAATTGTGTCTTAATAGAGACAAAGACGTAAATTGGAAACAGAATATGGTGATCGAGGTGTTTACAGGACTTATGACCTGTCATTGGTTGGGTTAAGCGCACGATTTATGTAATACAACATTCCCCATTCCACCTTTCTTACGACCACCATGTCTGACAATTTTTTTTTGGAAGTTGTATATATAATATGTTAATCTGTAACACCGAACTTCATATGTTAGTTTCAATCTACACACTAGCGCCATCTATGAAGTATGGATTTTAAGCATTAAGCAGAAGATCTTTTTATTAACGCAATGTGAAAGGCTACCGCCATTAACGTATTGCTAGATAACGCCTGGAGATGGACACTCCAATTTATATGCTATAACTTGGACCAGTTTTTGTTATACAATTAATCCTTGAATTGATAAACCGCAATTGGCCAAATCCAGTATTCGTCTACAAGTATTTGTATACATTCAAAATGTTGAATTATTAAATGTTCAAATATTTAGTAATATCTTAGCAAGGTGGAACATGTCCATAAAATATAATAAAATGTCTAGAAAACAGGCGTTCTCATTCGTATGAATAATTTAATATGACGTTGTTGTACATCATTGTTCAAGAAACACCTTCAATTTCACGTAATGTAAATAATAAAATGTTTGTGAATTTTTTTGTTAAATGTATAACATGTTACATTAGGCTTGCCCTTAGCATCTTCTTCTCCTTCGATAGCCCTACAGTCCATATCGAGTATTCTTCATAGCCTTCAGTATTCTTCGCCTCCAACTCCTGTCCTCCGCTTCGACCCTCCAATGTGACACTCGTAACAATTTTGCCCCATCTTCATCAACCAACTTCATCCTCCCATCGCAGCCTTGGTCGTCCAATTGGTCTTCTACCACCTGGGTGCCACTCCAGCAATATTTTTGGGGTTCGCGATGACGGCATCCTCTGCACGTGACCGGCTCATCTCAGTCTATTCGGTCAGACCTTGGTGGAGAGACTGGGAGCTTTGTAAATATGATACAGCTCGTCATTATGCCGCACTCTCCAGCCTTCACCGTCATTCACAGGTCCCAGAATTCTGCGCAGCACCCTTCCCTCAAAAGTATCCAGTCGCTCTTCGAATTTCGCGTGCCCTTAGCATATAAGCAATAAAATATGTTTGTATGTTTGTTAGTCTCACCTTCTACGAGGTCTGTTCAAAAAGTATCGCGAATTTTATATTTTTTCAAAAAGTATTTATTTATTCATGAATATCTATTTTGTCCCCTTCAAAGCAATTCCCCTCGGATATAATACATTTATGCCAACGTTTTTTCCAATCCTCGAAACACTTAAAAAAATCATTTTTTGTGACCTTGTTCAGCTCCTCCTTCGATGCCGTCTTTATCTCCTCAATCGTGGCGTAGCGTCGTCCTTTCATGGGCCTCTTCAGTTTTGGAAACAGGAAAAAGTCACAGGGGGCCAGGTCTGGGGAATACGGTGGCTGCGGCACCATTACTGTGTTGTTTTTGGCCAAATATTCGCGCACAAGCAACGATGTGTGAGCAGGGGCGTTATCATGGTGCAAAAGCCAGTTTTTGTTCTTCCACAAATCCGGGCGTTTCTGGCGGATTGCTTCGCGCAAATTGCGCATAACTTGCAGGTAATATTCCTTATTGACCGTACTACCCTGTGGCAAGAACTCATGATGCACCACGCCCCTGCAATCGAAGAAAACTGTGAGCAAAACCTTCACGTTCGACCGAACTTGGCGCGCTTTTTTTGGTCTTGGCTCATGCGGCAGCTTCCATTGGGATGATTGAGCTTTGGTTTCCACGTCATAACCATAAACCCATGATTCGTCACCAGTTATGACCCTCTGGAGCACATTTGGGTCGTCACGGACCGAGTCCAACATCTCCTGAGCAATGTTAACGCGATGCTGTTTTTGGTCGAAATTGAGCAATTTTGGCACGAATTTCGCGGCGACCCGACTCATGCCCAAATCATTGGTTAAAATCGAATGGCACGAGCCAATCGATATGTTTAGGTCCTCAGCAACTTCTCTAACGGTGATTCGACGATTGGCTAATACTATTTTCTTCACTTTATCAATGTTTTCGTCTGTTGTTGACGTGCTCGGGCGTCCGGCACGCTCTTCGTCGTTCATATCTTCTCGGCCCTCTGAGAACATTTTGTACCACCGATAAACGTTGCTTTGGTCCAAGGTAGCTTCACCATATGCCACAGTCAACATTCGAAATGCGTCCGCGCACTTTATTTTGTTTTTCACACAAAATTTGATACAGATTCTTTGATCCATTTTTTGGAATAGGCAAAAATCGAAGACGAGCCAAAACACATCCAAGCAAAACAGCTGTCAAAAATTAACTAAACATTCAAAATGGTCGACCTTGTCAGCATAAGTAAGGGACATGAGTACCAACATAACGCTACAAAAAAATCAAAAATCAAATATACGTAGCCAGCGGAAATTTAAAATTCGCGATACTTTTTGAACAGACCTCGTATTTCTTTTCCTTTGGGGCTAGTAAGTAACTGATATTTTATTGTAATTTATATTTAATAATAACACATTTTGTGTTAAATTATTTTTATTTTGTTATTTTATTTTATATCATTGTATTTTATATTATTTGTTTTAGATTTATTTTGTGGATGTTGGAAGATCGAAGTGTGCGCGGGAGATGCCTATTGGTGGCGATGAGGTCCGCAACCCATCACACCGCGTCTCCCGCGGGGTTAAAAGAGAAGGATGGAGTGCCGCATCGGTTAAAGTGTGAGAGTCCATTCTTTATGCCTACCCTTTCGGGGAGACGGCGTGATGGTTAGTTAGCTAATAGTTAGTTAATAACACATACCCCAAAGGGGTTGAAATTCAACAAAATTAGTTAAATTCTTAAATTTTCGCAAAACCATAGGTTGTTTACGCTTGAGCCTATTTATTATTGTTATTAATTTATAATTAATAAAATACACTACAATAGCATTAATTTTATTAAACTTAATAATTCTTATCAAATAAGCTGTTTGAGTTTTTTATGTATCAAACGAATTACGTGTTTATTTACTGTTTAGTGCAATATGCCCTATACTATAATACGTTAATGTAAAATAATCGTATATGCCATGTGTGTTGTGCTGTTTTTACCTTTTTAAATTTCAGTCAACAGAAAAACGATGGTTTTTATATTTATGGAAGATTGCATGTCGTCTGGCCAGATGTAATTCATGTTGAGCATTCACTTATGACGGGTTTCACTATTAAATTGATTAAAACGTTATTATCGTATGTCGCCGAATGAAGTGCAAATATTCAATGAAGAATTTCACGTGACGTAAATTGGCGAATATAAAACAACTTAATTCTCGCGTGGTATAAGCAAACAGTTAACGGTCCAAATGTCTTTGTACGAGTAGAATAAAATGATATACTCGTTTTTTGGTTTTTGTGATATGCAAATACGAAATGATTTTTTATTTATAATTATAAAATGATTGACTTTGAAATGCTTTGCTTAAATGAAAAATTTACAACATCATCATCAGCCGTCTGTCATCCACTGCTGAACGTAGGCCTCTCCCAAAGCAAGCCACCGCCCCCTATTCATTGCCGCTCCCATCCATCCATGTCCAGCAATCCTTTTAAGATATTCGGTCCAGCGGGCAGAGGGACGTCCAACTCTACGGAATCCTGTACGCGGTCTCCACTCCAGCCACCGTCAACCCACCGCCACTTCAGCCCGCCTATTCTCAGAGCCACCTCAGTCACCCTGGTTTGTTGTCGAATAAATTCGTTTCTGAATCTGTCCCTCAGGTTATTCCAAGCATTGCTCTTTCCATGGCGCGTTGAGCGACCTTGAATCTGTAAACTAGGATTTTTTGCAGTGTCCATGTCTCGGCTCCGTACGTCATGACTGGCAAGACGCATTTGTTAAAGACTTTATAAATCTTGAGACATTGTGGTATTTAAGAAGTGAGAATATGACGTAATCTTCCAAAGGCCGCCCAACCCACCGAATTCTTCGGTCGGCTTAATTCTCGAAATTTTTTCTACCTAATTGTATGCTTAGGCCAAGATATGTGTATTCCTGTACCACTTCGAAAGCCGACCCAATATGTTTATTATACATGACTTTCGTCTTGTCCAGATTCATCCCGAGACCCACTCGTCTGGACGCAGTGTTCAGTTCATCTAGCATGCCTTCGAGCTCCCCCACAGATTCCGCCAGAACGACAATGGCATCTGCAAAGCGAAGGTGAGAAACGCACTCACCATTTATGTTGAGACCACGTTCAAATCAGTACAGAGTTTTTAAATATATCTTCCAAAGCACGGGTGAACAGCTTCGGAGATATCACATCCCCTTGTCTGACTCCCCATTGTAGTTCAATCGGTTTGGTTTTCTGATTTTGGATTTGCACGGACATTGTAGCATTGTTATAAAGGCATTTAAAAAAAATATGAATTATTCATTTATATATCGTATTATAATTTATAAATAATTATAAATTTAAAAAAATAAAAATATCAACCACGACATGTTGACCTTCATCTTCAAACGTAAATATATAGTTAAACTATAACCGAAACTAACTAACTAACTAACCATCACGCCGTCTCTCCGAAGGGGTAGTTAGAAATAATGGACTGCCAAACTTTTCTTTCTTGACATATTTCTCTCGCTTCCTCAACATTCATACATCGTGTCATGCATGCTCGTCGATTTCTCAGACTTCTCGCGTGGCCGACATTCAATATTTGATTTATTTGATTGTGACACGTTTTCCTCCGTCTTCCTCTATTTTTTTACCATTCTTTCTTCATTCATTCTTTCCATGTGTCCAAGCCATCATAATGATCCTTTCATTATTTTGTTCATAACACCATGATTCGCACCGCATTCACTTCTTATATTTTCATTCGACACTCTATTATTCACCGAGTATACATACATGCATCTAAGAGATCTCATTTCTACTGCATTTATTCTACTTTCATTCTTTTTTGCCAGTTCCATGCTTCGCTTACATACATAAGGGTCGGTACAAGAACACCATTGTGCACTGCCAAAGCTTATAACTTTAAATAAATATTGTGCAAAGATATAATACAATAAGTAAAATCTTATGATTAATCCTTAAAAGTACCAATTACAGTGGGGAAAACACAGTGTGTTGGTATGACTTACTTTTACTTTTTTTTTTTTTTTGGCATATCGTATTATTCCCTTAAGCCCATATCGCATCTCGCTTACAATACAAGCCGCGATCGGATAATGCGGCCGATTGCTGTACATTTACGTGGCCGGGTGAAACGCCGAAAGTTATCAGAAATATTACACCTGAGAACGGCCTGGCCAAGTACTCGCGGGCGGCAGATCACGGAGCCGATAGTGCTGGCCAAAAAGGAATATTACCGGACATTAATCACGCAGACGCTGGCTAAGAGCCATCAGTCCGGCTCGGCGGGGTTAAACGCCAATTGACATGATTTATTGCCTTGAAAAATTGTGTTAAAATTGAAGAATCGTGCATTTTAAATCGCTTAACAAATATAACATTTGTACTGATGACCTACAAAATTACATTTACTGAATTGAAGAGTATGCTGGTATGCGTAAAAACAATTTGGACGTACAGATTGTAACTTCCATCAAGAGATTTTTGTAAAATAATTTAACTATCTGGAATAACACTGTGCCGCATGGAGGCCTTAGTACGTAGGTATATTGATTGGAAAAAGAACAAATTTTTTTAAAGACTAAAATTAGCATCGAAAAAAAAACCTTGAATGAATATCTTCTTTTTTTCTTCTGTTTGTCCTGTCATACCTCCGTGGTGCATAGTGCCTCAAGGAAACTTCTCCACCCGACTCAATCGCATGCCTGATGCCTAACATCATTCCAAGTGAGGTCTGCTGTCTTAACCTTGTCCTGCAGGGCTCTTCTCCAGGTGACTCTAGGTATGCCTCGCTTCCTCTTTCCCCCCATGGGGGACCAGTCTAGTGCGCCCTGACCAATGCAGGCTGGGTTCCGTCTCAGAGTGTGACCGATCCACTGCTATTTGCGTCTAGCGACTTGTTCTCTAATTTTCTTTTCGCCTGCCATGGTCCAGAGAACGACATTTGACACTGTTTGAGACCAATAGATCTTGAATATTGAGCGAAGGCACCTATTTATAAACACCTGAAGTTTTCCAATAACGTCCGCGGTAGATTTCCAAGTCTCACGTCCGTACAGCAGTACGCTTTTAACGCTACTGCTGAATATTTGGAGCTTGAGCTTTCTCGAAATGATACTGGAACGCCATACAGGGCAAAGCATAGTGAAAGCTCCCCTTGCCTTGTTGAGTCTGCTAGCTACATCTTCCTCCGTACCTCCCGAGCCTGCTTTCATACTACCGAGGTAGCAAAAGCTGGTCGTGGTCGCAAGGGGGACACCGTGGAGCAAGATTGGGGTGGAGTCATTTGTGGACACTCGTAGCTCTACCGTCTTGGATATGTTAATTTTGAGACCTACTTTTGCCGCTTCCTCGTGAAGTCTACACAGCTTCCGCTCTGCATCCACCCCGTTTATCGAAAGCAAACAGAGGTCATCAGCATAATCCAGGTCGTCCAACTGGATATCACGTATACATGTAATGCCATGAAGACTGTCCAAAGAACGGCGCAACACATCCTCCAGCACACTATGAATGTTTATAATCACAAGAAACTCTATCGTTTTATATTGTAAAACTAATGGTTATTCCGAATAAAATTAAACATAAATATTACAGATCGCTGATTACATTTGCATTTTTGATTATATCAACATAGATATTTGTATGCTGATACTGATTAAAAAACGTTGAAGGAGACAATTTATTTATTAGGTATTTTTATCCACTTGTTATATTATAACTCCGCGGAGTGCATAGGTCACGAAGTAATAAAGCTTCTTAATTTTCAGGAAATTTATTAGTTTTTTCGGCAAGATAACATTTCTATGATCGTAAATAAATGACAATAAACCGCTAAAGATTGCAAAAAAAAAATCGAATACATACAAATGTAAATGTTATACAGGGTGTCCCAGATCTCGACGTCAATCCGGAAACAGATGATAGGGCAAGTCATGCTGGTTATGAGAAAAATGACGGGCATCCGTCATGCTGGAACATTTTTTTTGTTTTTCTTGTATAAAACAGGTATGTATCTATTTGTTTCAAACATTAGTAAAAGTGGCGTCACTATCTGTCTCGCTCACACTTCGAAAAATGACTCTTAGTCTCTCAGAAAAAATTGTTCAAAACTGGATTACATTACAAAAAAAAATTGTCCACACCTAATTTAAGAAATAATCAAGCAAGTGTTACAATATTTTGGAATCCACATTAAATGCGCCAGCTTTTAAAGTTACCTGCTAAAATATCGTGGTACATTTTATTTTCAGTACAGTCAGTTAAAATTGGGCGTAGTTTTAATTTTGAATACTTGGTTGGGCAAAAAGTAACATTTACTTCCAAGCTGGAGCAGTTAGCTATAATTTTTAGGCAACCATTTATATAAGCATTAGTCAGGATTACATAATAAAAATAAAATTTATAAAAAGTAAAGATTTGTAGAAACGGGAGTTAAAATACCATCACAGGATGTAGATTTTCTCGATTTTTTTAAATGCCTATAATTTCAGAAATACAAAACTTAGATTTTTTTTTACATTTTTCTCATAACCAACATGACTTGCCCTATCATCTGTTTTCGGCTTGACGTCAACATCTGGGACACCCTGTATAGCGGAATATATCACTTTACGTTTAACATTAATTATACTAGAATAAATGTTAAATGTTAAAACACGAATTATTTGCGGATTTCTAACATTTACAAAATATGATAAACGTATACAATTTTCGTTTTTAATATACATATACTCGTATACTCCATCTCTGAAGCGATTAATCTTTCGATAGGTATTAAGATCGTGCAGATACGAGTGGTAACGCCAAACTGCCCTTGACTGGGAGCCAAGAAAACTGCACTTTTTAATATAGTCTGCATATTTCAAGGTTCAATCAGTCACGTTGATCTCGGAAGCTCCTTTTGCCGCGTTTAGCCATTTTGCTTCTGGCTATTAATCCATAATTGACTCGTAACTATCTCTTACGGTTCTGAAACATCTGATTTTATATTTATTTTGTTGAATCTTGTTAAATGGCCCAAAAAGCTAATTAGTGGTTTCAAGCAAATGCGCCGATTCTTTTTCTTCTTCTTCTTCTTCTTCAGCCTGTATTGACCGTCAACTCCTGGACATAGGCCTCCTCTCGCATTTTCCATTCTCTTCTATCCTGAGCGATCCGCATCCAGGCACTTCCCGCACTTCTCCGGACATCGTCGCGCCAACGCAACTGTGGGCGCCCAACTCCACGCTTTGCCGTCCTTGGCCACCAACACAGCAGTCGCCTTGACCACTTTTCATCTGGATCGCGAGCCACATGTCCCGCCCATCGCCACTTGAGGGTTGGGGCCATCTTGATAACATCGGAACAACATTTGTCCTGACTCTTATGTCCTCATTTCTGAGTCTGTCCCGTAAACTGATACCCAACATGGCTCTCTCCATTGCTCTCTGAGTGACTCATAGCTAGTTGGCACTTTTTTGTGACATTGTGACTGTCTCAATACCATAAGTGAACACTGGCAGGACACAGGTATTGAACACTCTCCTTTTCAAGTTAATGGGTATTTTCAGATTTTGCAAAATGTGACCAAGATTTTTGAATGCTGCCCAGCTTAGTCCGACTCTTCTGTTCAGGTCTGCTGTCTGGTTATCTCGCCCAAGCTGTATTTTGTAACCCAAATAAATGTATTCTCTGACAGATTCAATGCTGGCATTGTCCAATTTTTTTTAAATTTCATAATTCTTGAATAAATAGTGAAGATATTTATTTATTATATAAACATACAAGAGTTTTATTGTATTACCATGAGTATCTGTCTTATTATTATTATTATTATTATTATTATTTTGTTGAATCGCTCTTTACATCATGACAGCATGAGCCAAATCGATGTAAAGGGTATTATAGCTATCATAGTGATTCTCGTGACATGTGATAGGTAGCTAATCTATCGCCATTTTATTGTCACGTGAATTCTACACCAGACCAAAGACAGTGACAATCACACTGCTCTCGCCGGGAATCGAACCCGGAACCTTCGAGGTGGCAGTCAATGCACTTACCACTCGGCCACGAAGGTCGTCGAAGGTATTAGCGTGAATGGTGAAAATCTGGAACAAGTAGATGATTTTGTATATTTAGATAGTACTTACTTCCTATGGCCATACAACTCTTGAAGAGTTTTAGCCTCCTTGATGATTTTTCGCCAAGCTCCTCGATCCTGCGCCTTTTGCTCCCAGCATTCCGATTCGCCCAACTTAGCCAGGTCAGCCAGAATATTGTCCATTAGGCGCTGTCTAGGCCCTCCTATAGGTCTTACTCCAGTCGGTCTAGACGCGTACAGGGTCTTGATTGCTCTGGTCTCTTCGGCTCGGCATACGTGCCCAATCCATGCTAGGCGACCGACAAAAAGCTTATTAGTGGCTTTGAACAAATGCGACGATACTTTTTAAATATCATAATTATTGAAAAAATAGTGAAGATTTTTATTTATTATATAAAATATAAGAGTTTTATTGTATTACTATGAGTATCTGTCTTATTAGCGTGAATGGTTTAAATCTGGAACTAGAATATAAGTTTTTTATATTAAGGTAGTATATTAACAAAGGATGGCAAGTTGAGAGGGATATTGAAAGAAGAGTTGGGGCAGGCAACAGGGTGAATGGTGCACTAAAGTTGTCATCGCAAATAAAAGCCTATCCAAAAAAGCTGAAATTGCAGTGCACAATGTTTTTTTTGTACTTTCTTATGTGTGGAAGCGAAGTATGCAACCGGCAAAAGAAGGATGAAAGTAGAATAAATGCAGAAGAAATGAGATCTCTCCGACGAATGTGTAGAAAATCTGTGTATGATAGAGTGTTGAAGGAAAATATAAGAAGTGAATGCGGTGCGAACGAATGTGTTATGAACAAAATAATGAAGGGAACATTTAGATGCTTTGGACACATAGAAATAATGCATGAAGAAAGAATGGTAAAAAAGTATACGTTAACGATGTAAATGGAACTAGAAATATAGGAAGACTGAGGAAAACGTGGTACGATTAAATCAATCAAAAATTGAATTTGAATGTGAATGAATTTTGAGGAAGCGAGAAAAGTATATCAGGAAAGAAAAGTGTGGCAGTCCATTATGGTTAGTTAGTTAGTTAGATATCTTTTTATATGTAGACATTTTCATTAGTTTTATTGCATTGTCTCTTTTACTGATCGCTGATTGGTACTTACGGTTACAATATAAAGGCAAGTACGAATGAAATACACATTTAATACTTTTGTGTCCTGGAGACACAGCTTGGATGGATAAAACTTTATCTATGGTGGATGCTTAGAATACATGAGAACGTTTTAAATGTTCTTCCTTATCTCCCTCCGATATATAATATACGATAAAAACGTTATTTTCTATTACGTATATAAACTTAACATACCAAGCGGCCACAGTCAAAAACTCCAAGCTCGCGTAACTTTTAAATGAGTCTTTCAGAAGATTATTTTAATTCAGATAGTCATCTACAGCAATAAGCAGCCGCCATTAACATGGAATTATTCTAGAAAATCCTCGAATTGATGGCCGTTGGAGGAAATTGAATGTTGTTTTCAAATAAGATCAAAAATACGACGATCGCAGCGTGCTCGAGACTAATCGCAGTCAAGGAAGATCGTAGATACATGCTGAATGATGGGGTAATAATTGAATTTGTTGGGCGGGATACTTCGATTAAAGTTATAAAGGGTAAAGTCAGAAAGAAAAAAAAATACAAAAATGCGATGTTTTTTCAACTACTTTCACTTTTGTCTTTAATTCGACAGCGACCGGTTTCGCCAGGCTCGCTGGCGTCGACAGACTAGTGAATATATTGCAAACTGTGTCCTTTATATACATACAGATCAGGGGTGGTAAACATGATTCTATATCTACCGCCCCTGATCTGTATGTATATAAAGGAGTAAGTTTATAACAGTGTCATCAGTCTGTCGATGCCAACGAGGTAGGCGAAACCGGTTACTGTCGAAACAAAGACAAATATGGAAGTAGATTTAAAAAAAAATTCATTTCGTTTAATTATCATTTAAAATAAAATCAAGAGATTTCTTTAAAATTATTTAATTATCTGGAAAAGCAGTTAATTTATATAAATGAAAACAGTTTTATTATACTTTAAGTGAATGACATGTTTCGCCTGTCTACGGCATCACAAACTTGTCATTCACATAAAATATAATAAAACTTCGAGAAAAGTTGACATTTTCATTCGTATTAATTATGTAATATGGAAATTTTCATCATTTTTCATGAAACAGTAAATATGGAATAACAGCGTTTTTTGTATTCATAAAAAAATACTTAGCAACAACAACAACAACAAACCATCACGCCGTTTCCCCGTAGAGGTAGGTAGAGAGAATGGACCGCCACACTTCTCTATCCTGGCACACCTCTCTAGGTTTCTCCACATTCATATAGCGAGTCATACACGAACATCGATTCTTCCAACTTCTAACATGACCAACCTTTATAATTTGATTAATTTGGCCATGCCATGTTTTTCTTGGTCTGTCTCGACTCCGTACTCCATTTGCATCATTAACGTATACTTTATTAACCATTCTTTGTCCATCCATGCCCTGCATATGTCCATATGTCCGAACCAACGCAAAATATTTCTTCTTCTTCCTCAGCTCCTATTCTCGTCCACTCCTGGACAAAGGCCTCCTCCATTTGCTTCCATGTCATTCTGTCCTGTGCAGACGGTATCCAGGTTATTCCGACGTGTCTGTTCAGATCATCCTTCCACCGTAGTTGCGGTCGCCCTGCACTTATCTTCGCCATCCACGGTATCCAAGTCAGCAGTCTTCTTGTCCATATTTTACCTGGGCTTCTGGCTACGTGACCTGCCCATTGCCATTTTAGAGTCACCACCCTGTGGATGATGTCAGTGACCTTTGTTTTTTCTCTCACCGTATCGTTTCTGACTCTGTCTCTTAGGCTTATTCCCAACATGGCTCTTTCCATGGCTCTTTGGGTCACTCGTAGTTTCTCGGCACTTTTTTTGGACAATGTAACAGTTTCAAGACCATAAGTACCAACTGGCAGAACGCAGGCTTCATAGACTTTTCGTTTCAGGTTGATTGGTAAAATCGGTAAAATCGGCAAAATACTTAATCTATTATAATCCGAAACCGTTAATTAAATTTCCTCCAGTTGGACAATTTCTTAACGATAATCTGGCAATTTTGTTTTTCCATATTTATATTAACGATAAAATTTTATTTGAGTGTTTATTGATATGTTAATCGCGCTTTGTATCGTTTATTGGAAAAATGATTGAATTTATCGACGCCGCGGATTTACGTTTATAGCCTCGGCGTCGGTCGGCACACTATTCACTTAACACATCACACCACACGAGCGGGGTGGTGGCAGCCTCTTATCTCAACAGAATATCAGGGAATACTAAAATTCGAGAAACAACAGAAAATACAAATGAAATTTCATTACTTGCAGATGGAGCTGATAATGTTTTATGGTTTTATTGAATTTTGATTGCAGGGGCGGTCCTCGGACAGTGGACTCCATATCACAGAACCGCTTTCGAGTCTGCTTCGAACCAATGCGTATATGGTGTTTTTTTAGAGGTTTGGTTTTTAAACTGCCAACATTGTTCCTACAGACTGTCAATTTGACAGTTGACAATTGATTTGTAATTAATACATTTTGCCATTTTACCCAATTACTCACTAAAGGTGTCGAAAATTAGACTTAACAATTGCGCTTCATTCGAGCTAGCCGTGGCGCTCATATACTCGAAATCATATTTAAACAATAATAGCATAAAATTATCTATCAAATAAAGCCAATATCATCAAGCGCAGTCGTGAAGTCCAATTTTTGACAACTTTATCAAGCAACTAGGTAAAATGGCATTTACATTATTTTAATGTGCTTTTTTTCATTTCTAATTTGTATACCTCTAAAAAAACACCCTTGTACAATATTATGTAAAGGGTGATTTTTTTAGAGGTATAATAATTCAATATGATATTGGCTCCATTTAATAGATAATTTTATGCCATTATTGTTTTAATATGATTTCGGGCATATGAGCCCCACGGCTAGCTCGAATGAAGCGCAATCGTGAAGTCCAATTTTCGACAACTTTATCAAGCAACCAGGTAAAATGGCATAACGTATTGATTACAAATCAATTGTCAAATGTCAAATTGACAGTCTGTAGAAGCAATGTTGCCAGTTTAAAAATCAAACCTCTAAAAAACTACCCTTATATAAGACTCTGAGCACATTGGGATATTTGAAAACTCTTCCGGTCAGAACGATGAAGCCCAAAATATCTAATGTCACAAATTCTCTCGATATGTGCAACGAAGATAAATACTCTTGACTTTATAGAGTATCTTGTCTTCCTAATGTCGAACCATCATGCGTTTGGTATTATGTAATCAGTGGAGGTACTCCCATAGAAGCCGTCAGAAAAGAAAACGTCAGTTTTCAAGAAGTTTTATTATATTTTATGGAAATGACATGTTTCGCCCTTCTAAGGCAATATGAAATGTGACGAAACTTCAACTCTTTGCAGTTTATATACACTAGTAAATGGAGCAGAATATGGTAATTAACAAAAATTGATGTGATTTTATACATTTTTAACAAATAATTGTTTGAGTCGGTCCAGAAATATTGGAAAAAGTGTTTCTTGGAACTCGTTAAGATATTTTATTACAATGATTACATAGTATACTAAATGATAGTGAAGTCTCATCAATTTTCGTTAATTACCATATTCAGCTCCATTTACTAGTGTAAATAAACTGCAACGAGTTGAAGTTTCGTCATATTTGATAATGCCTTAGAAGGGCGAAACATGTCACTCCCATTAAATATAATAAAACTTCTAGAAAACTGACGTTTTAATTCGAATTAATTAACCTAGAACTCTTTAATGTAGTTATTCTAATCTCTTTGAGCATACCTGACATGACTCTCGCAGAGAAGCGTGTAACAATCCTTGCGTCCAATCAAACTTGATTATGCATGACTGCAGAGGCCAAGAGTCGCCTATAGCGATAACTTGTGTGTTTTATGCGAAGAGCAGTTTATGAATTAACCGCGCACGCCTGACCAATCGTTTGCATTCCCGGGGATTTTTGTATTTAGAACCCAAGGTATTTTCCTACAAGATTCAACGATAGTTCACGGATATCTAAATACCGTTTTAAGAATTTCCGGAATTACGAATTTTACGTACGTCAGTGCGCGCAAGTTTATGCATTCTGTTATTTACGTTTCTTAAAATATAGTTTCTTTGTTTAAGACGCAATGAATTTTTATTCTAAATCATATAGCAAATGGCCACACATGCCATCGCATAATGGTAGACAGAAAGCATAAACAGCCAAACTCTTCATACCTGACATACTTAACTCGTCTCCAAATTATTTATATTATACTCGTACATCGTGATTATAAAATATATTTTTTGTTAAATATTATAATTTATATAATACATCATTATTATTTCTAGAACAGTGATGTGAAACTTCACATTAAATAATTAGTATGAATGAAAACGTCTGTTTTCTATAAGATTTAGTATAGTTTATGGGAATGACATATTTCCTTGTTAAGGCATTATCAAATATATGTAACATTTCATAATGTCTTAGCAATGCGAAACATGAAATTCCTATAAAATAAAATGAAACTCCTTGAAAACATACGATTCCATTCGTATTGATCCTAATAATAAGAATCAGATTAATATACAATAATATTTCCGTTGATTTAGAATTAAATGGTTGAAAAAATATTTAAAAAAATATATAAAGTGCAGCTTAGATAATTATAACTGTCTGTTTTCTAGAAGCTTTATTATAATTTATAGGAATGACATGTTTCGCCTTTCTAAAGCATTATCAAATGGATATTCGATAATGCCCCAGAAAGGCGAATCATGTCATTCCAATAAACTAAAAGATAATTAAACATCTTCCATTTTCGCCATACTTTGTGTTGTAGATGCTTTATTTCTCTTTTTATTTTTTATATACGAGTACAACACTAACATTAAAAAAATTAAAAATACATAGACATGTTTCGGACAACCACTCCTTCTTCAGTGATACATATTATAAAGATACATATTTAAAATATTACATAATTGTTTACATGATCTGACAGATGTTAACATAATATCTGTCAGATCATGTAAACAATTTTATAATATTTTATATCTGCATCTTTATAATATGTATCACCGAAGAAGGAGTGGTTGTCCGAAACATGTCTATGTAATTTAAATTTTTAATGCTAGTGTTGTAGGTATATACAAAGTATATAAAAAAGAAAAAGAGAAATATAATAAAACTACTAGAAAATAGATGTTTTCATTAGTATTAATTATTTAATATAGAGTTTTACATCAATGTTCAAGAGACAATAAGTATGCACTGTTGATGAAAGCAAATGGCAAATAACATTGTATTATAATATTAGTCGTGTGATTTCCCGCCCTTTTAGAGAAACAACATTATCAAGTGTCCGCCAGGGCTCAACTGATACAAATGTATTATCAGGACGTCATGATGTCAAATTTCGCTTCCTCTTAATCTCAATCTGCTATTTAATTATACTGCAGACTTGCATTATCTTTGCTCGAGGGTTATCCCAAGACACGTAGGCTCGCTAGGAATATGACATAACTATTACGGGAAGCGTGTTGGGTGGAATTTCTTACGTTTAACAGAGCAAGGAGTAGCAATATTCGTTTATTTATTTTATACGTATAATAATTTGTGTAGGGTGCTTCGGGCGATTTGAGCTTCGCTGTAATTTAATTAAGATAGCTCTACAGGGTAAATATAATGAAAAAATATAAGAGAAACTGCATATTACTATTTTAATTCGTTAATGGAACTTGTGGCGTTTGAATTAGAAAAAAAACTCATAAAATATATTGGATAATTAATACGAATAAAATCGTCTGTTTTAAGAAAGTTTTATTTAATTTTATGGGAAGCCTGAATGCCCTCACAAGGCGAAACGTTTCATTCGCATATAATAAAAAAACTGCTAGTTTTTCGTGTTAATTAATTTATATTGAATAAAATAATAAAACATTTTAAATATTTGTATCAAAACCACTTTATTTGGCAACACTAACTGGTTTCGCTCCCGACGGAGCTTTGTCAGGGTGAGAGAGTAACCTCAATATAAAATTAGAGAACAACATATGAAGAAAGAAATATAAACTGGAGGGGAGTAAGAGGGATAGGAGAAAGTGTGCGCGAGGACGAATATAATGTTAGAACGGTGGGTTATGCTCATTAGGAATTTTCCCTCTACCCCTCTTTCTCCCCCCCAGCTTATATTTCTTTCTTCATATGTTGTACTCCGATTTTATATTTAGTTTACTCTCTCACCCTGACGAAGCTCCGGAGGGAGCGAAACCGAGTGGTGTTAACAAAAAAGTGGTTTTTATTAAAATACTAAAAGTGTTTTATTATTTTATTTAATAATGTCTTATTTCTGCTCCAACATTACACTTTTAAACAAATACATTGATGCTATATTTTAAAATATTGTTTAATAATTAAATCAAAGTGTACATTGTATCAATATGACAATAGGGTTCGCCTTCTCAGAGCACGGTTATTCCAAGACCCGGAACCCGGATCGAGGCCGCTTCTCTGCTTATCCCGGCGGGATCCAAAGAGCTCCCCGGGGCTCCTCACAGCGCATGCGTGCGTAATGAATCGGAAATGTTCCCCATAAACAAACAACCGACTCTCAGGGCAATGCGCGCAACCTTTGTTTCTAAGATATCCAATCTGCACAGTTTTAGCAAAATGTTTATGAAATATTACGTATCACGTGTCCATACCACATCCATATTCATTGAGCTCTCAGTTTATTGCATTTTCATTACTATTAGAAACTGTGTAAAATAAAAAACTTTGTTATCACAATGATTATACTTTGTCGCGACAGCTGTTTCGCTAACCGATGGTAGCATCGCCAGGTCTTACAATCTACTAAAAACATTTTTTAGTTTATTGTAAGATCTGACGAAGCTAACATCGGTTTGCGAAACAGCTGTCGCGACAAAATATAATCAATGTGATATTTCTAACAAAGTTAAAAAAAAAAAATTAAACAGTTAATAATGTTGAAATATCAAAGTGTTTCCACCAAAACAATGGATTATTACTACTAGTATTTAAAAAGTACGATTTACATTAGATAATACCTTAGAAAGCAGCGTGAGTGGGAAAGAAGGGTGGAAGACCCCCTAAAAGATGGAAGGACAGCTGGGAGTCTACCTCATAGGAGGTGCAACACTCTGGAGAACAGACAAATAGGTCTACAACAAGGAAGAAGAAGAAGAAGATGATTGTTTCTTGAACAATGATGTAAAACTCCATATGAAATAATTATATTATAATATAATGAATGAAATACATAATAATTATCTTCAAGAATGAAAACGTCTGTCTTCTTGCATTTTATTGTATTTTAGATGGAATGACATTTGATAATGCCTTAGGAGGTCCATAAAATACTAAAATAAAATGTAATTTATTAAAGTCCAATGTTGCCAGCCTTGCGGTTCCCTGGGAGCCGGTGCCTATGTATCGATATTAGTTATGACCCACCCAAGTTCGCATAACTCAAGGCTCCCGATATAAAATACGACCTCAAGGAACTGTAAATCTAAACCTACCTTTATGTTCCTTACCCTCACGTGTATAGACCGTTAAGGTCGATGCACACAAACTCGATCCTGGCGCATTAGGTTAAAGTTATTCAATCTATGGAGTGTAAATATCATAATATATCTCCAATATCAACTGTAATAAAGGCCGATGCTTACAGATTAAAATATTTAAAAATATTTTTGTTATGGCTTGATTATAAATTTAAATTTATATTATTTTTTTACGATATGTATATATATATAGAGAGCTGTTGTCGAGTGTGAAGGTTAGAAAGGATTCATATTTGGGTCATGTGCTAAGGGGAGAAAGATACCCCCTCCTACGGCTGATAATCGTGGGCAAATAGGAGGACGTCGGAGAGTTGGTAGAAGGCAGATGTCCTGGCTGCGAAATATAAGAGAATGGACAGAAATAAGCAGAGTTGAGAACCTGTTCTAAGTGGCGCAGGACAGAGATGTTTTCGCTGCAGTGATCGCGATCAGCGCTGCGAGAGACCTGACACGGCACCAGAAGATGAAGAAGATTCCATTTATTTTTAATCAATCACTTACATGTTTTTATTTATATGTGTAACACTTTCGTAATGTATAATATAATAGTAAAATATGGTATCTAACACATCCTTAATAAAAGATAGGTGTTTAGACCTTTTCAAAAAATATTTTAATTTAAGTAACTAGAGCTACAGCTCCAAATATTCAACAGTAGCGTTAAAACCCTATAAGGATGTGCGACTTGGAAATCTACCGCGGACGTTATTGGAAAACTCCAGGTGTTTATAAATAGGTGGTTTCGTTCAATATTCAAGATCTATTGGCCCCAAACAGTGTCAAATGTCGTTCTCTGGACCATGGCAGGCAAAAAGCTTACAAGTCGCTAGACGCAAATGGCTGTGGATCGGTCACACTCTGAGACGGAACCCAGCCTGCATCGCTCAAGGCGATCTAGACTAGTCCTCTATGGGGAAAAAGAGGAAGCGAGGCAGACCTAGAGCCACCCGGAGAAGAGCCTTGCAGGACGATGTCAAAGCAGCTGGCTTCACTTGGGATGATATTAGGCATCAGGCATGCGATAGAGTCGGGTGGAGAAGGTTCCTTGAGGCCCTATGCACCACGGAGGTGTGATAGGACAAGAAGAAGAAGAACTAGAGCAAAAACATCATAAAACTAACAAACTAACCATCACGCCGTCTCCTCAAAGGGGTAGGCAGAAGAAATCGACTTAATTTATTTATTTATTTGTATATATTGGTATGTTATGTGTTGGACAATGTACAGCGGCTTCACTGGGCAACTGGAAACTGCAGAAATGTGAATGCTTAAGGTGGTCCGCTGAGGTATCGTTGAGAGATAAAATAAAAGGTTCACTCATTCGCGGTAGTCTGAATAAATAGTAAGCTAAAAGAAATGCAGATGAGATGGTACGGGCATATAAAACGGGGACCACCAGACCACACAGTAAATAGAGCTCTGTCTGTGAATCTTCTTCGTCAACCATCCAGAGCAAGACCTATGAACACATGGATGATTCAGTGTAATAGCGTCTTGCGGAGAAATGGCTTGAGTGAAGGCGATACTCAGAACCGTGCGAGGTACATTTTGAGATCGAGAAGAGCCGACCCCAACAGTCAATACAGACGATGAGTTGGGATAGCACCAGGAAGAAGATGAAGAAGATTTTTATTTGTATATATTATCCTTTAAGCTTTAACTTACTGATTTATTTTAAGTATATTACATAAAAACTTTTTCACTGTCGTTATCCGTTTGTTCATATCTTGTTATCTTTATTATATTTTATGCTATCCCAAATTTAAATACCTCGAGACACGAAAGACAATCGTTTGCAAGTTTTATAGTAAACGTATAAAAAATGTTGAGTATTTTGTTACCGGTCGTATAATATAATATAAAGTTGAATAACGATTGAAATAAGCTAAATTCTAAATCGCACAGACCACAATATAACATCCGTATAATTTTTAAAACTTTGTTTAAATTATAAAATAAATTTAAAATCACGACACAAGGTATCAATGATGTTAATAAATCTATTATGGAATAATTTAAGTTTTGAAATAGGTAAATCTAAAATAAACTGGCAGATGGAAGTCTTAGACACAGATCTCGCTTTTAGTAAAATATTGATAAAATAGTACAATTATTCTCATACATGTTTTCAATTGCAATTTAAAATTAATTACCAATTTATTAAAACAAAAACTTAAATATCACAGTTACATAAATTTAAATATTTTAGAACTATATATTATACAACAGTTAAAACGAAAATCATAAGGGTTCAAATAAAAATGCAAAACAATTACAAAAAAAAATAGAGTACAATTAAAAAAAAAATTATGCTTAGGTCTTTCGTGCAGAAGAAGTGATACTTCTTTCTTAATGCTTAAGAAAAGCTTATTTCAATAACGGATTTTTACCATTTATTAAAGCGTATTTTTTTAGGATAGACCTGAAATTGTTTTGTGATATTTTATTCAATAAAATCTATTTGGATTTTCTTGAACGATACTTTAGTTTTAATATTACATAAAATGAAGATCATCTTATTATAAAAAAAATCCACATCATAAAAATATGTATTTTAATTAAACAATATACTTTACAGACATTCTTCTTCTTCGTCTTCTTCTTCAACATTTTCTTCTTTTTCTTCTGGTTCCGTGTCAGGTTCCCCCAGCGTTGGCGATCACTGCAGCCAAAGCATCTCTTTTCTATTCATCATAGACATATTTAATCAAATAAATCTCACACACTAATTATATTTTTTGTTAAAGTAATGCGTTTAAATTATGGAATTCCATTATGACGATTAAAAAAAAACATTGCTGTAACTTTTGAAAGTGGAATCGTCATTTTAATAATAGTATATAAAAATTACAATACATGCAAAGAGAATAAAAATGCAAACGTAATAAAAAAAATCAATAAAAAGATGTATAGTTACAAACAGATATTCAAAAGGTAAATAATTTATATTTGTGGTGTAAATATTAAAAAAGAAAATTGCGCTTGTCGACATAGATAGGGTTAAATCATAGGTTACAAAACTTTTTAGTCCCGTGGACCCCTTGCCGATTTTTTCTGCTTTATGTAGAACCCCTAACATCCTAATATATATATTTTTACAAAATCAACGTTAACCATGTGTTTGTTTTTGTAACTGACACAGAGCTACTCACATTGATATGGTTTAGTGTAGAAAATAAACCTTTATAGAAAATGTATATTACGTTTTATAGTTATATAGTACATTAATTAATTAAAACGAAACAAATTGCATACACGTAAAATAAATATACAAAAAATCTATATTATATTGGGAGGGAGAACTTTATGAAAAATACATATAATTAAGGGATTTGTGTCTATAATAAGAAAGTAACTAACTAACTAACCATCACGCCGTCACTCGGAAGGGGTAGGCAGAAATAATGGACTGCCACACTTTAACCGATGCGGCACTCCATCCTTTGCTTTTCGCCCCCGCGGGAGGCACGGTGTGATGGTGGTAAATATTTACATAGGTACTATCTGTGAGGTGGATCACTACATTTGCGGGAAACGAAAATTTTGGTGACGGCCTGCCTAAATGGGATCCACTTTTGTGGACTATTATTTATATCTTATGGACTCCCAATTTTCTTTTCATTGACGTGGATCCCTCGCAAGTTAAAATCGACTCCTTGGAGTCGATAAAGGCCTCTTTGGGAATCACTGGGTTAAATGAACTTCGTGTACGTAGGTTCTAACAAAATAAAATGTATTAAGCATCCGACTAACTGTGAGAATGTGATCTTCTCGCATGAAATTATAATTCCTGTGTATCGAATTGTAAACAGAACACACGGCTTGGCAGAAACATTCTAGTTGGATGAAAGCTAACTAACTGGAAACTGATTCTGTCATCACGAGAGGATAGCCGATAACAAATTGGAATCATTAAAATCATGACGTATTCTAATGGACAGATTCTTATTAGAAAATCTGTCGTGAGAAATTATATCCCACCATACAGTTTCACGATTCGTCGGTTCGAAGGTAAAATGCGACAAATGTCATAATCGATGCACTTGAGGTTTCCTGCAATCGTCTTTCTAGACTCTATGTTCTCAAAGTGGGCAATAACGCCCCCTTGTGGGCCTTCGAGACTTTCAGGGAGGCAATAGAAGACCCAGAAAAAATTGAGAGCGTGGGCAGATAAAAAAATATTGTCTAAAAAGACAACAAAAAAAACATGCTAATCACGTAGGTACTAACTAACTAACTTACTAACCATCACGCCGTCTCCCGAAAGGGTAGGCAGAAAGAATGGACTGCCACATTTTAACCGATGCGACACTCCATCCTTCTCTTTTCGCCCCGCGGGAGACGCGGTGTGATGGGTTGCGAACCTCATCGCCACCAATAGGCATCTCCCGCGCACACTTCGATCGTCCAACATCCTCAAAAAAAGAATATAAAATACAATAATATAAAATAAAATAACAAAATAAAAATAATTTAGCGCAAAATGTTCTTTTTTAGATGGTGCACAGATTGTCTTTGCTAAGATATTTTTAAACATACCTTAGCAAGGCGAAACACGCCATTCAAATATCACATTTCATAATCCCTTAGCAAAATGAAACATGTCATTCCCATAAAACTTCTAGAAAACAGATTTTTTTTATTCATTTTAAGTAAAAATCACATTACAATAACACTAATAAAGCAAATTAAACTTAAATATTGGTTTATTTTGTTATTGTATGTATTGTAATCATTTTCCCATTTTTGGAATAACTTTTATGAGAGGGGGGCGTTAAACATTTATTTTTCTTATAAAGGGGGCGGTGGCCCAGAAAAGATTGGAAATTTTCTACAATGATTCTACAGTGTGGACTAATATTTTGTTGTATTTTTAATATTATTACTTTAACGGAATATTTCGATATCGGTATGATCAGAATATACAAAACATGCGTAAGGCCTATACTGTCATATAGCATTGAGACCAGAGCGGATACCATAAAAACGAAGGCTAAAGTGCGGGTGGCAGAGATGCGGACGCTAATGATGATAGAAGGAAAGACTCGTCGAGATAGGGTGAGGAACACGGCTATCCGCGAAATCGGCAAGGTGGAAGATGTCGTGAGATGGGGCAGACAAAGCAGAAGATACTGGAATACGCACGTGCAGAGGATGGACACCACCAGAATCTCACACGCTGTGGCGCATCAGATTCCTGCCGGCTGCCGTCCCCCCGGAAAACCACCAAAGAGATGGAGGGATAGCTGGGAGTCGACCTCCCAAGAGAGGCCAGCCTGATTACAGGAACAGACCAAAGGTCTAAAAGAAGAAGAAGAAGTTATGATGAGCTCTAAACCCTTCGAATAAACTCTTTTATACTTTCGCATAAAGCACTTAATTTGTGGTGTAGCAATATTTAAAAATAGTTTCAAATTCGGTTATTACGATCACGGAAATAGCGAGATCTCAGATGTAACGAGGAAACATTTTACTTTATGATTTTCTTCAACTAACTGATTAACTCTTCCCGAAGGGGTAGGCAGAGAGAATAGACTGCCACACTTTTCTTTCCTGACATACTTCTCTCGCTTCATCAATCGTGTCATGCACGGACGTCGATTTCTCCAACTCATCACGTGGCCGACATTCAATATTTAATTTATTTGTTCATGCCACGTTTTCCTAGGTTTTCCTCTATTTCAAGTTCCATTTACATATACTTTTCGTATGATTATATAATTAGAATTACATATGATAATTACCTTCGTCAAAGACAGCACATATTGTTTTATTTGCCACGCTGCAGAACCAATGGTTATGCCTGTGGGTAGGGCAATCTTATTGCTTAATCGGATCGCCTCGGAGATTTCGTGATAGTGTGAGTTGCCTCAGGGATGCAATATCAATGTTATGATTTTTTCTTATTCTTAAGCTTAATTTTTTTAAATGCCTTTTTATAATGTAATTGCAAACGATTTGGAATTGTATGTCTGTAATGTTTGTGATTTTTATCAAAATAAATAAAATGATTTTCTGTACTTACATTTATTCACTTTATAACGGGCTACTTCACTCTAATAGTGTATTTTTGATAGAATTGTATCCTTTTGTGTTATGTGACCGCTTCAGATACTTCGTGTGTTCATGTGGTGGGTACGTTCGTAAGAATAAAAAAAAAACATTTGCTCTGATTTAACGAATAATGCTTATAACAAGCAAAGTTAATCAGTTTTTCTCGTCATAACCAAGTTCGACTGTAATTTAGAAACACAACGATCAATTAGAAAGTTTATGTAACCCGGACGAATCCCGACGGAAGCAAAACCATTTGGACCATTAAAACAAATAAAGTGGTGTAAAAACAAAATATGAAATGGTTTTAGAATTATTGTTAAACTATTATTATTATTATTTATTCTGTATTACTCAATTAAACTTTATTTTATTTAATACAAAAAAATACTTACCGACAAATCTCTTTGTGACAATGAAGAAATTCAAAGAATTTGTAGTTGAAGGCATTGCAGGATGGGGCGTCAAAGGAGAAGATACGGTATTCCAGAAAATGGGATACCAAAGATAGCCCAAGACGATCTACCGGAGGGTTCCCGACCATGTGGACGACTACCGAAAAGATGGTGAGATCATTTTCAGTCCACATCACAGGAGGGCGGAGACCTATAAAAAGAAAAAAAATAAAAATAAACAAATTAACTTACGTTTTATAGCACATTTGTAAAACATTTTGAAGTGTCATGTTTCGCTCCCTGGGGAATTATCAAATGTCCATTATTATAAACTTCATAAAATAGGTATATGTTATCGTAATAATTTTAATAAATGGTTTAATGGTTTGGACATATAGAACGAATGGACGAGAAGAGTGGAAAGAGAAGCCGTAGAAGACCAAGGAAAGCATGACATGACCAAATAATCAAATACTAAAAGGCAGCCACATTCGGAATCGGAAAAAAGGAGTGTGCTTGTTATGATGTATGAATATAGATGAATCTAGAGAGGTATGTCAGGACAGAGAAGTATGGTGGTCCATCCTCTCTGACTACCCCTCCGAGAAAACGGCGTGATGGTTAATGACGGCTAATTTAACCAAACCAAGGTGACTTAGGTGGCTCTGAGGATGAAGTGGCGATGGGCTGGCCATATCTGTCGGAGAACCGACGGCCGATGGGGGAGACGGGTTCTGGAGTGGAGACCGCGTACAGGATTTCGCAGAGTTGGACGTCCCCGTGCCCGCTGAATCGACGATCTGAAGAGGATTGCTGGACATAGATGGATGGAAGCAGCAATGGATAAGGGGCGGTGGCGTGACGGGGGAGAGGCCTACATTCAGCAGTGGATAACAGACGGCTGATGATGATGATGATGAATTTTGAGAAAAAGTTTTTTTGTTTCGAATGTATTTTTAAGCCATAAAAAATACATAATTTAATGTACTAAGAATACTTAATATCCAAAGGTTTCGGAATTAATGTGATTATTTTTGAAAAACACCAATAGATGGCGGTAGCGTTGCGTTTCGCTGTCAGAAGGCAAATGTTTTTGACATTTTCACTTTTCTAAGCCACTTAATTGGAAATCGAACAATTTCAACTATTAAATCAAAGTTAATACCGAATAATCTACGTAATGAACACGGCTCAGTGGGTATTTAGTTAAACGGACGGCACCTGTTCAAATTTATGTCTTCGGAGTTTTTATTTATTGCGCTAGGATTAATTATTGGTTAGGCGTTCGCACTTATCGCGGCGCAGCAGGGGATCAAAACGCCACAGAAATCATTACAACCGAGACACCGGAGGCTGGAGTTATCTACCGTCTCACGGGTAGGTTAAATTGTAATTCTTCAATACGATAACAATGTTATTCAAATTGATTCCGAAACACGTTTTCTTTTGAGATTTACAGTAGTACACTGTATTATAATGAAATTATTACATTTATAATATCTGTAAGAATACAAACGAGTGTAAGCTGTAGAGCTTAAAATACATTAAAAATAATAATAATACAATATCGGATTTCACCAAGCTTTTTTGATATAATAAAACTATTGTAACTAACTAACTAACCATCACGCCGTCTCTCCGAAGGGGTAGGCAGAAATAATGGACTTCTGCACTTTTCTTTCCTGACATATTCATCTCGCTTCCTGAACTTATACATCGTGTCATGCACGCGCGTCGATTTCTGTGACTCCTCACGTTGCCGACATTCAATATTTGATTTATTTGATCGTGCCAAGTTTTCCTTGCTCTTCCTTTATTTCTAGTTCCTTTTACATCGTTAACATATAACTTTTTTACCATTATTTCTTCATTCATTCTTTCCATATGTCCAAACCATCTTAATGATCCTTTCATTATTTTGTTCATGACACCATCATTCGCACCGCATTCACTTCTTATACTTTCATTCGACACTCTATCATACACAGAGTATCCACACATTCGTCTAAGAGATCTCATTTCTACTGCATTTATTCTACTTTCATCCTTCTTTTGCCAGTTTCATGCTTCGCTTCCATACATAAGGGTCGGTAGAAGAACACCATTGTGCACTGCCGTTCTACCTTTTTTGGATAGGTTTTGGTTTGCGATGACAACTTTAAGTGCACCATTCACTTTGTTGCCTGCCCCAACCCTTCTTTCAATATCCCTCTCCACTCGCCCATCTCTTGTAAACATACTACCTTAATACACGAACTCATTTTCAGAAAAACAGACATTTTCATTCGTATTAATTATTAAATATGAAGTTTCACGTCATTGTTCAAGAAATAATATGATTATACAATGTTTTTTTAAAAGTTATTTAAATGTGAATCCGCATCATAATGTGCTGGTGAATATATAAAAAAATATACAATACTTAATTTATATTACGAGATGTAATAAACAGAATTGAATTTTTGCTTTTAGTTTCGTGTATAGATTAAAACAAAAATGAGAAAATGTAAAATACAAAATTTTATCAAAGAAAAGAAATATCGATTGACTTTTTAAATGTGATTTCAAGGAATTATCCAGAACCGAATGGATTACACTTAATCTCATGCTTATGAGACTCGCTTGATTAAACATTAGCATAAAGTAAAAATAAAATTAATTTAAATTGAAATAAATTATTTTTAAATCGTCACTAGCCGCTACGTTCACATTTAGAGTCAACTGAGCTATTAGTGGCGATTAAAATATATTATTGTATCATATTAATTGTAATCTATTGTGAATTTATCGAGGACAATCGCAAAACATTGAAAGCAAATTCCAAAATTTTTAAGCATATTAAAAATTCTTGAACTTTTATTACATTATATCTTAAAACTATGTGTGTTTTCATTAATGAATATTTTTTTGCAACTGAAAAGAAGATATTTTTTTCACTATTGAAAAATAAATTATTGATGAAAATCCAAAACAACTTGGTAAGTCAAAATGGGATAAGGGAAATAGTGTATTTGAATTAAGACGAATCAAATAATCGAATGAGCTATTTGATAATGCCTTAGCGAGACGAAACCTGCCATTCCCGTATAATAAAAAAGTGATTTTATTCTTATTAAGTATTTTATATGCTGTTTAACAGCTTTGTTCAACAAATAAAACTCCAAGCTTTTAATCCAAGTTGTAATTTGTAATCAATGTTAAAAATATGATGTACCTACCTAAAACGATGTACAATATTTTTTACTCCATTTTAAATAGAGCAAGAATTTTGTAAAATAATTTTTAGTATACCATATGTTGCTATTTTCATTTTCTTTGAAGTTTTTTGATAAAATAGAAGAAAATAAACATATTCGATTCCAATTGTGTTTTTCTAGTATCGACAGTTTAGGTACTGACATCTTTTAATCTTTTCTTGTCGTACACCATACAGAAGATATCAGCTAGCTGTTGAAACTAGAAGAACGAATTGATTTAAACTAAATATACATGATATATAATAATATATTATATTAATTTTCATTGAAAACTAAAATCAATAAAACAGCCAGAAAAAGCTTCTTTCATCTAAGGCAATTAATATCCACAAAAATATATATTTCCCTAAAAAGTTTAAAAACATTAATCAATTCCTTCGTCGTATCACGACTAGATTACTACAATGGAGTCTACGCCAACATCCCCAAACAGCAAACTAATAAACTCCAGTCTACATTCAACGCAGCAGCAAGACTGATAAGAGGTGTGCCGAAGAATTGTCTCATAACACAGCATCTTGAGGAACTCCACTGGCTGAAATGTCCAGAAAGGATTCAATACAAGCTCTGCTGGACGGTTTTCAAGGCGTTCGACGGTCATATGGCATGATATGGCACCATAACTGAACTCTGCATCAACGAGAACCTGAATGCCAGACAGTCAACATTGGATCAGCAAAGACTTCTGCGATCGGTAGATTGACTATGCCAAAACGCTGTCCTAGCACAAACTTTGGCGACCGAGCCTTCGCGGTAGCCGGTCCTTCAGTCTGGAACAATCTTCCAGCAGACCTTAAATGCATTGAGAATCAGTTTAGATCGAGACACAAAACCCACCTTTATAAATTATCCTTTCCTGATAAGAAGGGTTGACCGGCTGCGTTGGGTGCAGTCCTCATTCTAAATATGTTTATTAAACGGAGCATTTTCTACAGCGCCCTTGAGATGAGTAATTAATAAAAATGGCACTCTATAAATTATCCAATTTATTATAATATTATTAAAGGTGTTTCATTTATCTTTCTATAATTTTTCCACAAAATACGAGTACCACTTACATCATAAAAACATAAATTTGAATTTTATTATCTTTCTGTAAATATTATATTAGAATATAAAAATGAATATAAGGCGGATGAAAGCATATGATAAAAACGAATGAAATTACCATTAAGGTTGTATTAAATGTAGATACATGAAATGTTTCAATAGGATAAGAAAGTATATCCATGGATTATATAGGAAGACATGGAATTATTGAATTTATCAAATTTTAGTGAGAATAGTTGTAAAATGCCGATGAACACGCATGACGGTAAATTTAAATGTCGAATAATCCAGAAGTATCCACATCAGACTAGCACAGTGCGGCGGCTAATCCACTCTACCTACCACTTCATAGAAATGGCGTGATAGTTAGATAGTTACCTCATTCCGTTAGTCACCGGACCGTATATTCGCCCAGTATCGACCCATGGAAGCGTCTTTGGCAAGCGTCAAATCACTAATTAGAGAGCTGGCGATAAATCGTTTTAATAGAGGCTAATAAAAATAAGCTAAACTTCCAATGGCCGACGAATAATTATTAAGAGCGGACCGATCTGACCATAAGCGGAAATGCATTTAGGCTTAATAAAACATAAAATGTACATATTTTAAACAGAGCCGCATCTTAATAAAAACTTATTAATCATTCAAGATTAGATTGGAATAAAGAGTGTAGAGGAGTTATTCCTGGAGGCGCAAGACAGAGAAGCCTTTAAATAAGTGATAAACCTGGTATGGCACATGAAGAAAAATAAGAATTATTCAATAATTATAACCGTGTTACATCATGATTTTCCCAATTTTTGTGTCTATGTATTAACCTATAAAATGTGTTTTATTCTGGGATTTGAATGGATGGTTAGGGCCGTGGGGGGATATACCGTGCTGGAAGGTATATGTACCAGTAAATGCCACGAAACGCCATAATTGCATAACATCAGCAACACTACCATCTAGTCCGACTCTCTGGCATCTACGTGTGATCTTTATGATCCCGCAAAACCTGTTCCGGGTTTGCCTAGCTAGGAACACCCCTACAGAAAAACCCTGGTCCTCATAGAAAAGGAGTTGGGCGTCAGGCCAACACCATAACCTCGTAAACAACCAACGTTACGAACACTTCAAGAAATTCGTTTCTTGGAGGAGGTAGAGACCCACCAAGGGTTGTAGCGCTGGAGAAAAAATAATTATTCTAGATGTTTTTTATAAGCAACAGCGCCCTTGAGATGATTAATTCATAAAATGGCTCTCTATAAATCATCCAATTTATTATTATTATATAACAATGATATGATTTAACCAGGTGGTGGTATAGGAGACAGAATACTTGACCTAATCCAGGGAATTAGGTTCAAGCCTGGACACGACTCGTTTCCTACTTAATAATAATGAGTTATTTTCTGTCCACATTGGAGATTGTATAATATAATAAATTATAATATCATTTATACGAATAAAAACGTCTGTTTTCTAGAAGTGTTATTATAATCTATGGGAATGATATGTTTTACCTTTGTAAGGCATGATCAAATGTTGGAGTCCTCACGAGGCGAGATATTCCGTTATGCTGGAGCGGATCCAGAAAAAAATTCTGAGGTATCTCTACATGAGGGCGTATGGTTGCTATCCGTGGCTCTATCCCACGGCATTACTTTTGGAAATGTTTGGGACCAACTGTCTGTAGCTTCAAAGAGATGGGCATCTCATAACCCCTTTCTTTAGATTACTCAGGGGATATTTCGAAAACTCGGCCGTGCTGGAGGAGAGTTATCTCCAAGAGCAACAACACCGATTGTTTTACCTACCGACCGCCAGAACCAACCTACCTCTGGTGACACCGGTAGGATGAGCAATTAATATGCTGAACGCGGTCTCCTCGGAGATCGATCTCTTTCATATTAGTGAAAGTACGTTCAGAAGGCAAATACTCTTGATTTAGGAGAGTATCTTGTCTTCATAATGTCGAACCATCTCTCATGCGTTTCTGGTAGTATACTATTTACAATATAATATTTTACCTGTTCTCAATAGATGCCTTGAACCTGAATTTTGTAATGTGTATTGATGAAAAAAACTGATTTAATTGGATTTGATTTGATTTGATAACGCTTTATGTAGGCCAAACACGTCATTCCCATAATATAATAAATAAAAACAAAAAATATATTATAACATTATTGTTTTAAATCCTTGGCGTTATTCTTTTCTTGTTTGCACCACATGTAGTAATACCAGTGGCGGCACTCCCATAGAAGCCCAGAAGCCCGGCTTGTGTAAGAAATTTTGAATCAAAACCCCCAAATTTAAGTAATCATGTCCCCGCATTAACCAACAACCCACCAAAACACATTCCAACAATGTTCCTATCACACGTAAGAAGAATAGCTACAAGAGCTGAACCTCTGTAAGCCAGAAGAGATTTCGATTCAAAATTTCTTACGCAAGCCGGGCTTCTGGGCTTCTATGGGAGTACCACTACTGAGTTATACCTACGTATACGCAGATTTTTCAAAAACGAATTGGTCTGAACCGGGCCTGTTGAGTCATTACAATATGTTGAAAGGCTGATATTTTTATGGTATACCATAATAGGTAAAAATAACTTAAACTAATAAAAAATCTGATAGCCTTCCTTACATAATTACTAACTATGGATACATGCGTATTTTCCGCTTATATGATAACATATTTAAATTGACTTTTATATTCATATTTCAATAACTATATCTAAATCAGACCAACAATTCGTTAATTATTACAGTAGGTAGTAAAATAACGTAAAAGAAAGTATTTTTTTAACCCAAAATAAAAACAATTAAAATAAAAATGTAATCGAGAACATATCGTAGTAGCATTTCTACTAAGACGCAAGCTAAATCACGTTTTTGACACCTTTATTTAGCAATTAGATAAAATGGCAAAATGTATTGTATACAAATCAACTATCAACTTTTAAATTGACAGTTTGTAAAAACAATGTTGCTAGTTTAAAAACCAAACCTTTATAAAAAACACCCCTTACTAATGCCACTAGAGGTACTAATACGATATGATTTTATTTTTTGACTAGTGTCACTCTAGAAAAACTAATACGATCATCATTTCATTTTTTTGGTTACCTATTTACGTATTTTACTTACCGGTACTTACCGGTTTTGGTTACCTATTTACGTAGGTTTCACAGAAAAGGTAGCCAAATACTATATAATGTATTAAACCGCCCTCTTCCGTCCGTACATAATACGAGTATTTCTAGCCCTTTTCACTGTTTTTTAAGACTTCTGATACGGAAGATATTAATAATTCGATTGATTTGGTTAAACCACACTTTACAAGTTTTTTTTATAATATTCGTGCTTTAAATTCAAATTCTATTAGGTATTGCTTGTTTTTCAAAATCTGTGTATTTAGACATGATTTCTTTGTATCTCAATGTTTATGCTATAGTTCATATATTCTTCTTCTTTCGGTACAGTGTCAGGTTCCCCCAGCGTTGGCGATCACTGCAGCAAAGGCATCTCTATCCTGCGCCACTTGGAACAGGTTCTGAACTCTTTTTATTCTTGTCCACTCTTTGATGTTCCGCAGCCAGGACAGCTGTCTTCTACCAACTCCCCGACGTCCCTCCACTTTATTCATTAATATCAGTCGAAGGAGATGGTATTTTTCTTCTCTTAGCACATGATCCAAATATGAGACCTTTCTAATTTTCACACAAGACAACAGTTTTCTGTTGGCTCAGGCTCTCTGTAGTACGTCTGCATTACTGACCATATCGGTCCACGGTATACGGAGCATTCTGCGGTATATCCACATCTCGAACGCTTCCAGCCAGTTCATTACATTCACTTTCAGAGTCCAGGTTTCGCATCCATATAGTAGAACATACCTAATATAACATTTAATTATTCTTTGTCGGAGTTTCAAGTTAAGATTATCGTTGCAAAATAATGTTCTCATTTTATTAAATGCAGCTCGTGCCACTTCAATTCAGCATTTTATTTCAATATTCGGGTCAAGCACTGTAGTGATAATTCTACCAAGGTATTAAAATTCGTCCACCATTTCATATATAATAAGCGAAAATGTATTCCACTATCTCTAAATGTATTCCAACATATTCCACTCTTCTTATTCCGTTTTCTTCTTCTCGCTTAAGTTCGAAGCTCTTTGGCGGAAGTCATCTCTGCAGCGGATGTAATTTATCTGTTAGACTGTTAGCTTTGCAAATTTATGTCACATAATGCATATTATTCAATGATCTTACATAAAATGGAAAATTAATAGCTTCATGTATTAGTGTAATGTTAAAAAAATGTATTTAATATATATCTTTTCCATAGATAATAAATACACACACGATTTAATGCATTCTACATTATTCGAAATACAAAAAATGCTGTTTGGAATGTAGATATTTTAAACACGGTTTTGCTAAGTAGTTGCCCATATAAATTATCAGTTCTAAATATGAATTAAAAAAATCTATCGAACAGAAATACGGAAGCCTAATACGCCTACACATTGTTCTAAACTTGTCCTTTTAAAATATGACTGGACAAGATAATACATTAGGTGTTAACAGTAGGGACTTATTCAAATATTGACAGGTTGTTTTTAGTTATCCTGATTCCCGATTAACCGGATTGCAGTTGAGTTAATGTTTTATCCTGTAGTCCAGGTATGTCAAATAGGGACGGGAATCATCAAATCGAATTGTGGGGATAAAGATTCATTATTATATTATATTTCAAGCCTGTGTATATTTTCATGTCCCCCTTGATGATGATGATGATGTTCAGGTATAAGTAAGGTTTTATGGCGTCGAACGACACGAATCCGGAAGAATGATTTTCTTCAACTCTTAGTATTTTATTACTTGATTCATAATTATTTTCGATAAAGTTGTCTTTCAAATACTAATAATCCTATTTGTCTTTTTCTTTTTAATATACTTTGTATATACAACACTTATTTTATAAAAAAATAAAATTAAAATATCAGACATGTTTCGGACAACCGGCCCTTCTTTAGTGATACGTATTATAAAGATACATATTTAAAATATTATAAAATTGTTTACAAATATGATCAGTTTTGACAGATGTTATTAACATCTGTCAAAACTGATCATATTTGTAAACAATTTTATAATCTTTTAAATATGTACCTATCTTTATAATATCACTGAGGAAGGACCGTTTGTCCGAAACATGTCTGATATTTAATTTAAATATTTTTAAAAGTTAGTATTATATTATATACAAAGTATATAAAAAAGAAAAAGACAAATAAAACATCTACAACACAAAGTATGCCGAACATTGAAGAAACTAATAATTCATATTTGAATAAATAAAGGATGGACATTACAAAGGTGCCAAATGTACAAAAAGTAAAAAGTAACTTTTCGATGCCAATTAGTCTTAAATATAACGGCCAATGGCAATGGGCTGGGCATGTTTGCCGATGGGATGATGGAAGATGGAGCCAGAGGGTTAATGAATGGAGGCCAAGGTTGGGCCGAAGAAGTGTCGAGAGACAGCCTACCAGATAGAGCGAAGATATTGTGCGGGCAACGGGAAGGGCCTGGAGAACACTGTTTAATGTTGAATATTAAAGTTTCATTACTGAAATTAATTATAAACGAAGCATGGAACTAGCAAAATAAGGCTGAAAGTAGAATAAATGCAGTAGAAATGAGATCTCTTAGACGAATGTGTGGATACTCTGTGTATGATAGAGTGTCGAATGAAAATATAAGAAGTGAATGCGCTGCGAATGATGGTGTTATGAACAAAATAATGAAAGGATAATTAAGATGGTTTGGACATATGGAAATAATGAATGAAAAAAGAGTGGTTAAAAAATTATATGTTAACGATGTAAATGGAGGAAGGTCGAGGAAAACGTAGTACGATCAAATGAATCATATATTGAATGTCGGCCACGTGAGGAGTCAGAGAAATCGACGCGCGTGCATGACACGATGTATGAATGTTGACAAAGCGAGAGAAATATGTCAGGAAAGAAAAGTGTGGCAGTCCATTCTTTCTGCCTACCCCTTCGGGGAGACGGCGTGATGATTAGTTAGTTAGTTGGTAAAAAGTTTATTTATAATAAATATGTAGGTATTCGATTTAGTTTTTAGTTATTATTCTTCTAGTTCTGACCATTTTTGAAATCTCGCTGCCATCTTCAGCGAAAGATGGAAACGAACTGAAGAGGTCGAAAAATACATACTTTTGGAATATATTGTGTTTTTATTATAATAGTCATATTCTATAACGAAATAGTTATCTCAAGCTATTTCTTGTTTCTTGAACAATGATGTAAAACTCTACATTAAATAATTATTACCAATGAAAACGCCTGTTGTTTGGACGTTTTATTATATTTTATGTGAATCACATGTTTCGCCTGACTAAGCATTATCAAATGATAATGCAAAATACATTTAAGTATTTGATAACAATAAACGAAACGCGCCATTCACAAAAAAATATAATAAAACTTCTGGATAACAAACGTTTTCATTGTTGATTGGATAATTTTGAAACGATTGGATAATTCATATTGAAAATAAATAATAGACAACTCGATTTATAATGTTATAAATTATTTTTTCCTAATTAGTTGATTTTTTCGATTCGATTCGATAACTCTCACCACTAGCAGGAACAGTGTTGGTCTTGTGCCAAGCGCGTGCTAAGCTCGTGAAGTATAGCAGGTTCTTAGTCGTAAAGTTACTGGCGTCCAAGTTATGGCTAGCCTCAGAATCTGTTCATAGATGTCGTTAGTAGTTGCAAAAGTTTGATCACGTGAGATAAATCATAATGATAAAATCTATGAACAATTCAAGAAGCAGTATGCAAATGAAGAGACACTCGGTATTTGTATAATTATTTGCATACGAGTAAAATAATATTATTTCATCAATTGGGTACATTAATTAATCACGATGCATTTAGAAAAAATATAAAATGCTGTTTCTACGAATAATAAGTTAAAATAATTTATGAGGAATTTAGTTTTTTTTTCCGGTAGTTCTTAATTATAAATCACGCAACAATCCGTCGTAGGTCATGGCTGGCTTCAGGAGCCGTCTTGACCAGTCTCTGTCCAGTGATTTCTGTATTTAATCTGAATAGCCCAGATTTCACTAGTTATCTGTATTTAAGAGGCCTGCCATAAATCCAGCACTGTTATAGTGTTTTAGGATTCAGCTGCGCCCATTTGTCAGTTCTTGCACTTCCTAACCCTGTTACTTCCCCCTATAGAGGACTTACGTTGAGTTTTATTTATGAATGGAACAAGGTAAAGGACTTCAAGCCACATTTTATCTAGTGATTCTAAAAATAAAACTATTATACTTCTTACAATGTACACAACATTCATATAAATACGTATAAATAACTAAATATATAATAACTAACTAGCTAACTAATCATCACGCAGTCTCCCCGAACGAAATACAATATAACAATAACAACAACAAAAAACCATCACGCCGTTTCCCCGTAGGGGTAGCCAGAGAGAATGGACCGCCACACAACTCTATCCTGACATACCTCACTAGATTCCTCCACATTCATACAGCGAGTCGTACACGCACTTCGATTCTTCCGGCTTCTAACATGACCAACCTTTAAAATTTGAATGTCATGTTATCCTTGGTTTATCTCGACTCCGTACTCCATTTACATCGTTAACGTATACTTTTATATATTATAAAGTATAACATTATTCCACAAAATCTTTCGTTCAACTATTGCCAGCTTGTTTGGAATATTGGAATAAACGACTTGATTATTGCAATGGAATTTCCAAAACAACAAATAAACAAACTTCAATCTGCGTTCAATGCAGCAACACGACTCATTAAAGGCATTCCAAAAAAGTCCCATATAGCACAACATCTCAAAGAACTTCACTGGTTTAAAAGTCCAGAAAGAATCCAGTATAAACTTTGCTGGACAGTCTTCAAAGCGCTACATGGAATGGCACCAGGTTATACATCTTCAACTTTGTATAACGGACAGCCTAAATACAAGGATATCCACACTTCGCTCGGCGAACTCCTCGGCAATTGGAAGATTAGTTGAGCCGAAGCGTTGCCCCAGTACAAATTTCGGGGATCGAGCGTTCGCGGTAGCCGGTCCATCAGCTTGGAACAATCTCCCTTCACACCTCAGATGCATAAATGATCCGACAGATTTCAGATGTAAACTGAAAACCCATCCTTTTCACATTTCATACCCAATTTAAACATTTAAACTTTGTTCTACTATACTTTTTAACCGATCGCGAAAATTTAGATTTTTAGATTTAAAACACGCCTGAATGCGCCCTTGAGGTGATAAGGTACATCACAAAAACGGCGCCATAAAAGTAAGCATATTATTATTATTATTAAAGGACAGGGACTATGGTATGCTTCACAGTCGTAAGTGGCTAACGGTCTTATGATGGTTTTATTTTTTTTTATGTTTTTATAATTTTTTTTCTATTGAACTTTAATGACAAATGTAATTGCGTATATAAGTGCTGATTTTATATTTTTTGGTGTATTTTTTTCAATATGTAGAGCATGTCATGTATAAATTTCTGTCACTCTTTAAAATCACGGCGAATTTAAAACAACTTTTGAGATTAACCGCATTTCAAACAAGAGAAATCAATCAGTAAATTCCTTCAATCTTATGCCGTATAGATAATGAGATTATTTCCGAAGTAGGAAGCGATCTAGATTAGTTCTGCTAGAACCGTTCTACAGCGGATTTGTTCAAAGGCGAATTTTGAATAATTTTCAAGATCAGCGCATCCACAATATATTTAACCTGGGTAAATGGGTGATATTGATATATTACTGTACATGCTGGACAGATAGACGGTCGCTCACTCTGGTCGGTGAATTGGTCATTAATTTGTGAACCGGTCTAAAATGCTTTGATCACATACGATTTGAAAACACGTCAAGAATTAGATCGGCTGGTGAATGCTTATTTCGTGATACTTAACAAAAAACTTTTTTTATACGCATACTTATTGTAGATATATTGAATGGTATAAAATAATTCATCAGTTTAAAGAATACATTTTAATTCTTCTATCAATCTTTGAGCGATCTCGAAATTTTAGAAATAAAAAATAAAAAAAATACTATAAATAATCAAATAAATTCGTCAACGTCAAGTGCAATATTTGATTTATTTCCTTTGTTGTAAGTAATTACATGAACCATGAATTATTTTAAATTATAAATTGAATCATAATATTTGTTATAACAAAAGCATAAACGTTCCAAAATAAATCTCTATAACATCTGTCAGATCATGTAAACAATTTTATAATATTTTAAATATGTATCTTTATTATATGTATAACTGAAGAAGGACTGGTTGATAAGTGTTGTATATACAAAGTATATAAAAAGAAAAAGAGAAATAAAGAAAATTTAATAACTATTGACTAACTAACTAACTAACCATCACGCCGTCTCACCGTAGAGGTGGACAGAAGGAATGGACCGCCACACTGTTCTGCCCTGACATACTTCTCTCGATTTCTCTACATTCATACATGTTGTCATGCACGCACGTCGATTTTTATTTTTTATATATTTTTTTCTTGTATACAACTGGTTGTTTGAACCCAATTCCTGTATACAATTTATTTTAGCTATTATATTGATTCTTATGACATGTGATAGATAGCCAATCTATCCCCATTTTATTGTCACGAGAATTCTACACTAGACCAAAGACAGTGTGACAATCACATTGCCATCGTCGGGAATCAAACCCAGGATCTTCGGTATGAAAGTCAGAGCTTTTACGTCGATAATTATTTACATTTCATATTTGATTGTTTTTAGCGTACCACGTTTTCCTCGGCCTTCCTCTTTAATAGCACCATTCACCTCGTTTACATATACCTTCTTCACCATTTTGTTTTCACTCATTCTTTACATGTGTCCAAACCATCTTAACTATTGATATAAGATTTATTTCAGAGGTTATTCAATAAAGCAGATTCAAAAACATTTTGAATGCATCAATTAGTAGCATTACCATGTAAAAAGTACCAAAAAATTATCAGAATAATTGCTTTAAAGCTAAAATAAGTCAAATTGTAATAATCTTGATTTTATAAATATATCCAATAAAAACGTAGTCACACTTTATTGAGTTAAAAATAACCAGAATTTTCCAAAAAATTAAAAAAAAAAATTGTTAAATTAGTACCTAATCTAAATATTATATAATATATTAAAAACAAATTGCAGGGTTTGGAAAAAAATAGTTGTTGTAAACAATAGTTGATGTTTTTTGAATATCTGTTATAAAGCCTGATGGTGCCACCATAATTTAACATGAACAAATGTTCAATTTTAAACAATTGACAAAATTCATATTCTGATTAAAGAATGTATTATTTTCCATAAAAATATAATGAAAAAATATAAACTTTAGGATATAATATGAATATAAGATATATGGTATACGTAAGATGTTAATAAATACCGTTCCAAGATTTTCTTACATTTTCTCAACTAAGCCGGCGATAACAAAGTATAGGTTCATAATGGCCTTATAATCTGAATAGTTCCTCGTTTAAACATCAATTTGAATCACCTCCAACCTCTCACCTCTGTCGGCATTACTGCTTCGAGCTGTATGTTCCTGCTCTTGCCGCAAGTTCACTTACTCCATGTATTAATAGCAACCGAATCGTTAACTCGAGATATATTTTAGATTTCTTCTCCATTACCCGGCTTAGTCGGATAACTATTATCATTAAAGAAACACTGTACCAATTTCGAGTTAAAGTCGGTAGATAACGGCATGAAATAAATTCACAATTTTATCATTATTACCAGCTAATTATTAACGGTAGAGCCTCTGCCCTAACATTAAAGACCCTAAATAGCAGTGGCGGTACTTCCATACAAGCCGAAAAGCCGGGCTTGCTTTAAAAAATCTATAATAGAACAATGTTTTTTGCGCGTTTGAGCCGTCTAAGAAAAAAATAATATTTTAAATTTTCGCGCGAGTTAAAGCGATTTAATTCGTTGGGTAAATGACTCCGCTGACATGCGCAGAAATGACCTAAATGCATGTTTTGTTCCACTAATACGCACCGTATTTTATTTCACTCATACGTACCGTAGGTGAGATGCCCGCGAAATCGCCTACGTCAACCGGGTGGTGGTCTAGGGGATAGAACGCTTGGCTCCTGATCTAAGGGACTTGGGTTCGAGCCTGGACATGACCAGATTCCTTCTTCATAATAATGAGCTATTTTCTGCTCACATTGAAGATTGTAAAATAAATTCTAATATCATTGATTTAAATCTTTGATGTGTCTTTTTAAAAAAAAAAATTGTTTCCTGTTTTTGATGAGCTTCATATTGGGCTTGCAAAATCTAAAAAGGTCTCTGTCGCACTTACGTTTTTTTGGCTTGTAATCATATAGCTAGGTGCATTCATATCAGAAGATATCTACATTTTTTTTTACGGATTTGAAGCCGGGCTTTATCACTCTGAAGTATGTTACTATTCGATGTGTCACGAACTTCATTTTTATTGTCAAAATGTTAGCTGTCATTTACGTTATGTACAGAAATGTTATGAAAAGAAAGATTATGTAATTTCTTTACGAACATTTATTTATAATTCGTGTTTCGGTGTTAATAAATTTATTATTATTGTGTATTTACAGCTTATTTCTTCTTGCATTTGTTAATACATTATTATTTTATGCAAGTACATGAGTTTGGTGACGCAGAAATTTATTTTTTGTATAGATTTAAAATGCGCCTGAAATGGGATTTAAAATGAACTAATTTATAAAAAGATAAAACTCTTTTAATCCGGAAAAATACATTATCGTGACCCTCTACTAATATTATGACACAAAAATATATATAAAAGTCGGACGGGCTTGCCTTACTGGTTGACACTAGGCACGCCACTGCTAAATAGTCAATACATTAGTACTCACTTTAAATAGAAATTGTTAGATTCTATAACCGTTATAAGATCGTTGCTAAAAGTGCTTCTGTCGTTGAAAAAGAAACCGGATTCTCACTTCTCATGTTCATCGGTTCCTGGTACATTTTCTTCCCTTTGAATAAGCTACGAATAAAAATGAAACATCACTCATTTTGAATATCAGAATTTAATCCGTAAAAAAGTTCTTTGTATGGTTCCTTTAAAACGTCCGCTGTCCGTTTTCAAAATCCGCCATCGTTTCTCACGGCGATCCTTTCAAATCAGGAAAGTCCAGTTCGGGATGGAGGGGTCATCTTATCATGTCAGCCCTGTGAAAGGGACACAGGGCGCCCTTTGACCTCTGCGATACAAAAAGACACAGGCAGTGACCAGGCGGGCCAAATGGGATGATTTTTTGAAAGAAATCACGGTACACTCGAATCATTGTGGGGGCTATAATGAAAACTGGACATACCAGTTTCGTTTAATTATTGTTCGCGCGGAATGGTCAGTAGACAAAGGGAGTGATTTCTTTTCCTTTCGCGGGACTCGCTGCAATGGGGTGGGAACAGGTTTGGTCAATGATGTCCCCTGAAAGGGTGGTGGGCAGGCTGGGAGCTCCCAAAGTGGACGTAGATAATTACTTTGAATGGAAATTTTAGAATTGAATTAACGTAGCTTCGGACCAGTTCCCACGTCTTTACGACCTTATTTTTTTATTTTTTTATATGCAAATGGTCAGCTTTGTCTACTGGACTTCCTTGTTATTTATACTCCGTTCAACTATACAAGAGATTATATTTTTTAAATTCCCATTGTGGAAGCTCATACCTTCACAATGGATGGCCGTTATGTCATGTGTTTTTATAATGTTTAAAGTGCGAAAGTGATTGGTGGATATTTTTACCACTGGCGTGTATTTACGTATATCAAAATAGGTTTCTACATTTTAGTAAAATATTTTACATTAACGCAATTACGAATTTGGTATCGCAATAGTTAAGGTACTTTGGTATTAATTAATCATAGTCAAATACGGATTATAGAAATACCGCAATAATAATCTTAGATTAGAAATAACCCAGAATGTCTATAAGATTAATGTTCAGAGGTGTAAATTAACGCTTGTCATTCTACATACTTTTGATTAAATTAATAAGTATTAAATTAAACATATTTTTTAATTTAAAGTGTGTAATTTAAAATATATAATTCATAAAATTATTTATATCTACTTTTCTTTTTAAATACGCTTTGTATATACAACACTTGTATTAAAAAAATAAATTTATGTAGACATGTTTCGGACAAACAGTCCTTCTTCAGTAAAGATACATATTTATAAAAATATTATAAAATTGTTGTTGTTTACATGATCTGACAGATCATTTTATAACATCTATATAATATTATATAACATATATTTTTTAACATCTGTCAGATCATGTAAACAACAACAATTTTATAATATTTTTATAAATATGTATCTTTACTGAAGAAGGACTGTTTGTCCGAAACGTGCTTATATAATTTTTTTTTGATAAAAGTGTTTTATATACAAAGTGTATAAAAAAGAAAAATAGAAATAAACCATCATAACAACACAAAGTATGGCGTATATAGAAGAAACATAAAATTATTGTTGCTTGTTATTAATACAAATTGTGACATAAGTGCGACCGACAATAAATTATATCAATTTATTTATTTTATCTATATATCAGAGATGCATGTATGCAATATACTGAAAGGAGGGTTGGTGTTGGGAATAAATAATAAATGGCGTACTCAAATTCAATTTATCGACAGAAACAAATAGTACATAATGGAGTTCTAGGGTCGACACTTTATGTATAAAAGTGAAGCTGGCCGTAATAAGGAATTTGGGCTGTTAAACAATACTTCAAAGTAGGAAAATTGCTGTAGAAATAAGATCACTAAGAACAACGTACGGATAAATAATGAATGATAGAATACTATATGAAAATGAAAATGGATGACTTAGAACTTAGATGGTTTAGACAATTGGAAATAATGGAACAGGAAAGAATGTTGAAAGAGTCGTTGCAAGCGGTGGAAATGAAAACAAATGACGAGGAATTCATTGGACTATATTGCATGATCAAATTAACTTACTAAATAATTAATCATCACGCCGTATCCCCGAAGGGGTAGCCAGAAAAAATGGACTGCCACACTTTTCTTTCCTGACATATTTCTGTCTTTCATACATCGTGTCATGCACGCACGTCGATTTCTCTGACTCTATATTTGATTAATTAGATCGGCCCACGTTTTCCTCGGTCTTCCACTATTTCCAGTTCCATTTACATCGTTAACATTTACTTTTTTTTACCATTCTTTCTTCATTCATTCTTTCCATGTGTCCAAACCATCTTTCATTATTTCTTCTCTCCACTTACCCATCTTTTGTAAACATACTACCTAAATACACGAACTCGTCTGCTTGCTCCAAATTATCACCATTCATGCTTATGTTGCAGACTGTCATGATTTCTTCTTTTTCAAAAATCATTACTTGTGACTTATTCACATTCATCATCAGATCATTTCGCATGCATACCTCATACATTCTGTTCACCAGGACTTATAGTTCATGCTCGTTGTCTGCAAGTAGGACAGCGTCATCCGCATACAAGAGACATTTTAATGACACTCCGCTCATTTTGGCACCTGCAACCAACCCTTTCAGCTCTTTCATATTAATCAATTGATAAAAGGTGGCTATGTTCATAGTCAGAAAAATTGACGATATAACAATATAGAGGAACCTCGAGTGGTATGGTCTGGAAAGAATAATAAAGTGGTCCATCCTTTTCGCCTAACCTTTCGAAGAAATGGCGTTGTGGTTACTTAGGAAAATAAACGATAATATTTTGAAAAGAATTAACGGTTTAATATATTGTTTTAATAAGCAGGTGAGGTAGAGGTTTGCAAACTGACTTAAATAAAGATTAGTGATGGTCAAAATCTCACGGGAACTGTAGGGTCAGCCGAAGATATATCCCAGGGGTCACTGGGAGTCATTTGTCCGCTGGTCAAGCGAAATTATCTCACTGAAATATGCAGATTCGTTCATTGTTTACGGTGCAGAAATTATGTCTTCGCATAACTTATCGAGCTTCCTACCTTCACACCCCACCCCTATTGTTGTACGTCCGTTAATAGGGAGGGGCGGCCAACCCCTTGTCTCATCTTTAGGTAGGGGGTACCTGCCACGAAGGGGTGTAAACAAAAGAACATCGCGAAAGGAATCACGGTAGGGGGATGTTTTGTGCAATTGTTTTTAAAAAGACGATGCACATATATTTTTTTAATTTAGTTTTATGCAACATTCGTTTGCTGAGAAATATAGAAAAGATTTAAATGTAAAAATCAGTTTTCAAACCATCAAAGCGTTTACGTTCCGCGTTATACATAATAAATAACTGGAATTATCAAATTTCATTTCATAAAATTTAATTGACGAGCGTGCATATAACGATGTATGAATGTCGAGAAAACTCAAGAGGTATGTCTGGACAGAGCAGTATTGCGATCAAGCCTCTTTTTCTATCCTTCCGGGAAAACGGCGTGATGGTTGGATGGTTTGTTAGAGGGTTTTTTCTTAAAAACAAATAAGTAACCCCTGACGTCCCTCTACTTTACCCATTAATTTCGGTCAATGTCGACTGATATTAATGGGTTAAGTGGAGGGACGTCAGGGAGTTGGTAGAAGGCAGCTGTCCTGGCTGCGGAACATCAAAGAGTGGACAGAAATACTAAGTAAAAATAGTTCAGGACCTGTTCCAAGTGTTACAGGATAGAGATGCCTTTGCTGCAGTGATCGCCAACGTTGGAGGGACCTGACACGGCACTGAGAGAAGAAGAAGAAAGTTTAACAAGGCGAAACATAAATAAATATAACTTCTCCTATAAAATAATTATAACGTCTGAAAAACGGGCGTTTTTAATTGTTTTTATTATTGTATTTTTTATCATATTAAATCATTAAAAAGGATTAAAACGTCTGTTTTCTTCAAGTTTAAATACAATATATTTGATAAAAATGACATATTTCGTCTTGATAATAACGAATATCATTCGATAACGCCTTAGCAAGGCGAAACTTCCGATTTTCATAAAACATATTAAAACTTCTAGAAAATATACCCTTCACCGGTTTCACCATGCTGGTTAGCATCCATGAGCAGTCGGTCGATGCTAGCCAGCCTGGTGAAACCGGTAGCTATCGAAATAAAGACAAAAGTGAAAGCAGTAATTATAATAATAAAAACTGCGTTTTATTTCATTATTATACCTGAAGTGTACTAACAAAATATTTAATATAATTGTGCAAAATTATCTTAAATAATGATTTTGTCTGTGATTCGTAACACGTTTCACCATAGATCTACATACTCCATCATACACATTATGTGCGTAGGTAGGCTAAGTGAGTGTCTAGTCCAAAGAATTAAATGAATTTTGACTATTTCAATTCATAAATTCATTTCAAGCACTGAACTATTGCAACATTCTCCTACTTTGGTACAGGTACATGAATTCAATCAAAGATTATAATTCGATACACCATTCAAGAATTAATTAATTATTCCATGTTGTATTGCACGAATATCTTGATACATAGAAAGATAGTCATATAAGCGTTTGTTAATGTATTGGTTACTTGTACGGTATCCTGTGTTTAGCTTTAATATTATTATTAAAAAAAAATTAAACAACAAACCAACCAACCATCACGCCGTTTTCCTGGAGGGGTAGGTAAAGAGGATTGATCGCAATATTGCTCTGTCAAAACACACCTCTCGAGTTTCCTCTACATTCATACATCGTAATATGTACGCTCGTAAATTTTTTGGACTTCGAATGTGGCCGCATATAGTATTCAAATCAAATCAGTTTATTTCATCAATAGACATTACATAATTAATTTTTAAGGCATCTATTGAGAACAGTTAAAATAATATATTGTGTAAAGTATGCTACCAGAAACGCATACGAGATGGTTCGACATTGAAGACAGGATACTCTCCTGAATTAAGAGTATTTGCCTTCTGAACGTACTTTCACTAATATGAAAGACGTCGATCTCCGAGGAGACCTCGTTCAGCAGATTAATTGTTCTTCCCACCGGTGTCACCAACCAGAGGCATATTTGATTACTTTGGTTACGCCATGTTTTCCTTGGACTTCCACGGCTTCTCTTTCCACTCACGCTGCTCGTATACAACATTTTAACCATTATTCTCTTGTCCAATCGTTCAATATGTCTAAACCATCTCAGGGATCCTTTTTGAATTTTACTTATGATGTAATCATCTGCCTTATATTTCTTCATTATTTCGTCGTTCGGTATTCTATCGTATATCGTTTTAACACATATTTTTCTCAGTGATCTCATTTCTACGGCATTTATTCTATTTTCATAATTCTTTTGTCAGCTCCAAGCTTTACTTGCATATATAAGAGTTGGCACTAGAAATTCATTATGTACTGTCATCTTTGCTTCAACGGCTATGTTTCTATTTGCAGAGATGACTTTGAGAACGCCATTAATTTTCTTTCCAGCACCAATCTTTCTTTCGATGTCGTTCTCCATTTTTCCATCTCTAGTAAACATGTTTCAAAGATAAATCAATTCGGCAACTTGCTCCAATTATTTACCCTTCGCACTTATATATAATATAAGATTTTTTTACGTATATTACAAATAAATAAATTAACAAATTAATAAGAAATATTTTTTAAGATAATCCATTGTTTTAGCCGAAACATTGTGATTGTGAAAACTTTGTAAAAACTTTAACAGTATTATATGTTAAAATGTGAAACACTGTTATTGTACGTATCACTATTTATTTGTTAAGTTTGTCGCCATAGCTGTTTCGTCAACCTATGTTAACGAAGTTCAGTAAGCGACAGTTATTTGTTTGTAAGAGCTGATAATGCCAACATAGGTTGGCAAAACAGCGTTCGCGACAAACTCATAAAAATAAATTACTCTGACTCCTCACGTAGCCGACATTCAATATTTGATTAATTTGATCGTCCCACGTTTTCCTCGGTCTTCCTCTATACCTAGTTCCATTTACATCGTTAACATATAATTTTTTTTTACATTCTTTGTTCATTCATTCTTTCCATGTGTCCAAACCATCTTAATGATCCATTATTTTTTTCATAACACCAGCATTCGCACCGCATTCACTTAATATATTTTCATTCGACAATCTATCGTACACAGAGTATCCACACATTCGTCTAAGAGGTCTCATTTCTACTAAATATCATGGTTCAGAAAAGCGATATTTTTAACCACACGGTTAAACTGAAACAAAATGTTCTTACAAATCTCATTTGTTAATCTATAAACGGCGATTTACTGTGACATTATAAATCAATCAGCTTCGGGAAGATTAATTTAAACGAAATGCGAATACTTTTATTCCACGTCGCATGAAAATTCCGCGTAGCTTCAGATTCATTTGCACTCATTTATACATTTATTATAACATCGTTACATTCTATACAACATGCCAATGTACCCGTTCCTCGTGCTTCCGTCCAACATTTAGCTCATCGGTTGTGCATATTTTTGTGGTAATAAGAAAAGGTGAGACAAGTTAATCGTTACGAAATCGTATTTATGCAATACATCGCTAGATCTTATCTTGACAACAGCAAGTTATTCGAAAATAAGAGTGGGAAATAAATAATAATTAGAGTGGAGAGGACGGGGTCCAGATCCCTGTCCGGAGTGTGACAAAATCTGTCATTCAAGGATATGACTATTAAGCCACATCAGGCGGCACAGAAGACAACCCTAAATATTTTTTGTATTACTTATGTTCGTACCCACGGGCAATTGGTATTGGCATCAGCCAGAACATTGTCCATTAGGCGCTGTCTAGGCCTTCCCAGAGGTCTTACTTCAGTCGGTCTAGACGCGTACAGGGTCTTGATTGCTCTGGTCTCTTCGGTTCGGCATGCGTACCCAATCCATGCTAGGCGACCGGCTCTCACGGTGCTCGTTATAAAGGGTTGCTGGGTCATCGTACGGATCTCTTGTCTGGTCCTATGCCTCCAAGTTCCCGCTGCAACACCGGGTATGGGTCCCAGGATCATTCTAAGTATTTTATTCTCAATCCAGTAGATTATTTGTTGGTATTTTAGAGTCATAGTCCACGACACAGAACCATATATCACCACTGGCTTGATGATGGTGTTATATTATATATTTATTCAACTTTATTATATATTTTTATTTTGGAGCACTGTTATAGCATGTATGACAATTATTTATTATCAACAATTAATTAATTGTAGACATGTAATACGTAGCTAGTTTATCGCCATTTTTATTGTCGGAGAACATGGCGTAATTTTCCAAAGGCCGCCCAACCCAACTGAATTCTTTGGTCAGCTTCTTTCTCGAAAATGTTTCTACCTAATTGAATGATTTGGTCAAGATATGTGTATTCTTGTTATTATTATTTTTTATTTTTATTACTTGTCATATTTTATATTATCAAAAAATATTCGTTATTAAATTTAACCATAAGATGTCGTTATTTATTACACTCACGACCACGCCATTAACTTGCTTTAATTTGTTGAATGGATGTTATTCTTTCATAACAGAATGCTTCCCCTTGAAGTTTTCTCTCCATGCCATTTTTTATTTTTTTTCACCTCGGGAATTTTTATCCAGCAACCGCTCTCCACGGATATTTTCAAATACGTATTGATTAATACGCGGAGTTAAAAACGTGTCCACGAGGTTCATAACTCATCATTCGATGCTCATATCCAAGGATAAATTATTTATAAAATCCTCGTCAAAATATATATTTAGGTATATAAGTACAACGGTTGACGAAACGGTTATAGGGGTTAGAGGCAGTAAGGGGTATGAAAAAGAAGGTATTTAATTTTTTTTTGTTAGTAAATTAATTTATTTTTATAAAACCAAGAATATTCAATTATTATATTAAGTTTTAACTTGGTTTGACCCAAATATGAAAAAAAGTTAATTATACATACATGAAGTTATCGCCAAATTTGTTGGACCCTATTCCATAAGTGAAATTGGACTAAGCTGGGCAAAGAAGAAGAATTGGACTTAGCTGGGCAGCTTTCGGAAACCTAAGCTACATCTTTAAAAACCGGAAAATACCGATCAACCTAAAACGAAAAGTCTATGAAGCCTGCGTTCTACCAGTTGGTACTTATGGCCTTGAAACTGTTAGATTGTCCAAACAAAGTGCCGAAAAACTACGAGTGACCCAAAGAGCCATGGAAAGAGCCATGTTAGGAATAAGCCTAAGAGACAGAGTCAGAAACGATACGGAGATTTTTAGATTTAAAACACGTCTTAATCAGTGGCGGTACTCCCATAGAAGCCCAGAAGCCCGGCTTGCGTGAGAAATTTTGAATCTTACCCCCCAAATCTAAGCAATCATGCCCCCGCATTAATAAACAACCCACCAAATCACCTTCCAACAATGTTACTATCAGACGTAAGAGGAATAGCCACAAGAGCTGAACCTCTCTAAGCCAGAAGAGGTTTTGATACAAAATTTCTTACACAAGCCGGGCTTCTGGGCTTCTATGGGAGTACCGCCACTGGTCTTAATGCGCCCTTGAGTTGATAACATCACAAAAACGGCGCTTTAAAAGTTAGCATATTATTATTATTATTATTATTATTATTATTATTATTGAAACTAACCCAAAAATTATAAACTGGTCCAACAAAAAAATAATTATTATAATAAATTGAAACATAAAACCAATACTGCTTAATGTGTGTAATTATTCCTTTTAATTTATTTTTATTACAAAGTAGCAAATGTTAAAGGAAATTGTTCCGTTTAGCGAGCGGCTGCGGCAGAAAAGATACAGTCACGCAAGACATTGAAATATGTTTCCTGAGAACTCGGAACACAGCATAACGCGAGGGATACCCTCACAGACAAATGTGATAACGCCTTACCAATTTCATGGGTTAGTCCAAGCCTGTGTGGATTGACCTTACGCCCGCCGGAATAATAATAATTGCGGAAAATAATTGCATACAGATCGCCTGCGCTAAAATTGCACAATTATTTTACGTGATTAAGGCGTCCTTCAGGGCTCTGCGAACCAATCCTTTACACCTTTGTAGGGCAGAGACTTGCACAGCACGTCGGGTAATACCATTTATTCATTCAATGCTCCCAATGCAATTTATTCAAATAAATATTTTTAATATCAACTTGGTTATAAATATACTCAAAATATATATTATTTCATTGTCATTGTTTAATTTAATTTTATAATATACATTGACTACCCTTTATAAACTCTTAAGGTGATGGTTTTTGAAAGGGAAGAGCAAAATACAGTTTGTAGCATAAGTGTGAACGAAGAGAATTTGTAGCAGGTGAGTGAATTTGTTTATTTAGGTAGCATGTTAACAGATAGGAGACACAATATCACATTATGAATAAAATGTCACATTTAAACCTATATATTCCTACAAACCAAATTATTACAGCAATAATTGATTATATTAGTATCTTTCTTGAATATCTAAGAATCAATAAACACACACTTGAGATCACAGATCTGATAGGCATATCTTATTAAAGTCAGTCGTAGCGGGACGTAGTCGTAGTTGACCCAGATGTAGAGATTACATGCAGAATTGAGGCAGCAAGAGCTACGTTTCACAAAATGAAATCACTCTTCTGCAATGATAACATAAACTTGAAACTCCACCAGAGAATGATCAAATCTCTACATGAAGGAGTATGGTAGCTATCCGTGGCTCTATCCCACGGCATTTCTTCTGGGAATGCTCGGAACCAATTCTTTACAGCTTCGAAGAGATGGACATCTAATAAACCATTTCTTCAGATTAATTAGGGGATACTTCGAGAACTCGGCCGTACTGGAGGATGTTGGTCTTTTTGTCCCCGATAGATATCTCCGACAGCGACAGCACAGATTGTTTTACCTACCGGCCGCCAGAACCAATCTGCCTCTGGTGACACCGGTGGGGAGAGCAATTAGTCTGCTGAACGCGGTCTCCTCGGAGATCGACGTCTTTCATGTTAGTGAAAGTACGTTCAGGGGGCAAATACTATTGACTTTAGAAAGTATCTTGTCTTCCTAATGTCGAACCATTTCTAATGCGTTCCTGGTACTTTGTTGTATTTTTATGATATTTTACCTGTACTTAATAGATGCCTTAAACATTTTCCTGTTTGTAATGTCTATTGAGTTAATAAACTGATTTGATTTGAAAAAAAAAAAAAATGCTATATGTGGTCTGTTTTATTGTATGGATATGAAACGTGGACCTTGGAAGTCAACTCAATGAACGCATGTGCATTGGAAGCATTTGAAGCATTTGAAATGTGGCTCCATCGCCGAATGCTCCGAATTCCCTGGACAGACATGGTTACCAATGCCGAAGTCCTGAGGCGAACTAGAGTTGACAGGGAACTGTTATCAACTATCAAGGTTCAGAAAATTTCACATTTGGGTCATATACTGCGTGGGGAAAAGTACCACTTTCTCCAACTGATATTGGAGGGAAAAGTTGAGGGACGCCGAGGGCCCGGTAGGAGACAAATGTCCTGGCTGTGAAACGTGAGGGAGTGGACCGGCATCCGAAGTGTGGAGGAGCTGTTCCGAGCGTCGCAGGACAGGGACAGATTCGCCGAGGTGATCGCCAACGTTTGGGGGACCCGACAGGGCACTTGAAGAAGAAGAAGTAGCGGGATAAAAGTTATTATGGTGAATTTATGAGAAAAAATAAAACAAGTTTCCACAGTGTTTCAAATCGATATTAGAAGAAAAATCTGTATAAATATGTGTTTTCAATTTTACTTCATTCCTATTTACATAACGAGTCCATTATAATACCTACACATTCTTAACACACCTCTTTCTCCGAAAGATATTCTTAACTCCAGGAAGTTAAAATAAACATCGGTTTACGCACCAAAGTGTATCTCTGGATATTGTGCACAGCAAGTGCATGTTCAAATATAATAATTAAATGGATTTTCAACTCGAACGCTGGGCTTGAACTCTGGAGATAACATCTGTTACTCAATGTCCATTCGCTCATCAGATTAAATGATTATTGCTTTGCTTACTTTTCCGAAGTATTTTTCTTGCCGTGTAATTGAGAGGTTTCGCATTTGTTTGCGCCGACAAAGTAATTACATTGAAAAATCACCATCCGTGATTGCAAACAGACATTATTATACACGTAAGAGAAGTTTTGCCCATTTCCGAGAAGCTTCGTTTTGAGATCATTTTCAAATAGAGTTATTTGAGTGATTTCTTCATTTATTATGATCATTAGGCATATAAGAAATACGTTAAGACGCAACGATGAGTGCTGTTAGACAAGACCTGCTGCTGTGAGACCAAATGGTGCTGTTAGACACATAATTATGTATAAAATAAATGATTATTATATCTGGGCAGATAAAATTTCCGATCATGCACAGGATTGAACTCATGTCGCATGGTTTAGAGACCACGCATACAGATAGCAGGACGAGACACTGAGAGATCGCGTGAGGAACACCAGAATAAGAGAGATATGTGAGGTTGAGGATATTATATTGTAAGATGGAGCAGACAGCGAAAAGGGGACTGGTACGGTCATGTTCAAAGAATGGACACCACCAGACTCCCCTATATTGCATTGCATAATCAGTCTTATGGGATTCGTCCTCGTGGAAGACCTCCTTAAAGATGAAAGGACAGCTGGGAATCTACGTCACAGGAGGAGCAATACTCTGGAGAACAGACCACATAGGTCTAGAATAAGGAAGAAGAAGAAGAAGAAGAAGCATAAAGATACAAAATCGATCGTTTAAAAAATACAGTTCTACTTATTCTTCAAGTAATAATGTATAAAAAAAAATCTACATACAAATATAAATAAATATTGATATCTGCATATACATAGAAATGATCTTTTGCAATTGAGTGAAAAATTCAGATATAAGAAGTAATTGGAGTGCAAATTTGCGAAAGTGTTATGAACAAAATATTGAAAGGTTGAATACAATGGTTTGAATACATATATTATGTATAAGATATGAGTGCTATACGATATAAAAAGAGCCGCTCAGATGTAAAACGATCATCGATAACATAACTATTGAGCAAATCATTCGATTCACTTACATAGGCGTAGAGATCGGTAGCTACAGTGACCTATATGACGAAGTGCGAGCACAAACCAACAAAGCGAGAGCCATGGCTGGCTGCAACAAATACATGCTAACCGAAAGTAAAGGCAAGATATACAAGGCATGCGTTCGCCTCATCATGACGCATGGAATAGATGTCAGAGCCGATACCAATAGAACTAAGAACCTTTTTAGAGTAGTAGAAATGCGTATCTTATGCTCCATCGCAGTCGCATCGCCTCGGATCAAAAATGAAACGATAAGAGTTGAAGATATAATAAGATGGGGAAGAAGCAGAATGCGCTTTTGGAGAGACCACGTGGAGCGCATGGATAATGCAAGAATTGCAAAAATTGTTAAAGATGAAAACCCAAGCAGCAAGAGATTACCGGGAAGGTCGCTAAAGAGATGGAGAGATGGCTAGACATCATCATCCCAGGACAGCCCACCATCACAAATAGGTCATACGACCTAAACGTAGAGGAAGAAGAAAAATATATGAGTGAAGAAAACATGGTAAAGAATGTGTTAATTAACTTGAAAGGAACAAGAAAGAGAACAGAGAACAACAGAGAGGAAGAAATTTAATCTGACCACGCAAGGAGTCGTAGAAATAAACTTGCGTGTATGACACAATGTATGAAAGTTGAGGAGGTGAGATAATCATATCAGAAAAGGGCGATGGTCCAACGTTTCTGCTTGCGCCTTTAGAGAATCGGCGTTTTGGTAAGATAGTCCGATAAATGTTATAATATTATTATCTTGTATATAAATATTTGATTAATGGTTCAATGATGTTGCATCTTGTACGATTTTTAATCTTTTGTACCTAGTTAACCTTTAGATCAAAGTATTCCGTAACGAGAAATATATCAGCTTATTTTAAAATCAGTCAATACACAGTCTCTTCTGCTTCTTATTAATTTTTTAGTGTAGTCCCTGTGGCCTGTTTCTTAAGAGGAATTGGCCTCCTGCGAGGTCGACTCCCAGCTGAAGATCCATCTCTTTGGTGGTCTGCCCTGGGATCGTCTGCCTTGAGGTTCGTCTGCCGACAGAGAGTCTGTTGAGTTCCTTATTATATCGCGTGGTGTCTCGCCAGATATGTTTCTGGGCGTCTTCATTTCTGACAGCCTGTGCACGTTTTTTGTGATTGTGGTATCCGCCCTGTATTCAATCCCATATGTCATGATGGGTCGCACACAAGTCTTATAAATTCTTTCTTTGCTGCTGATCTTCATGTCAGAGTTTTTCTATTTAGACATTTTCAAACATCCTGAGATGATTATTATTATTATTATTATTTTGTTGAATCACTCCTTACATCATGACAGCATGAGCCAAATCGATTTAAATGGTATTTTAGCTATCATAGTGATTCTCGTGACATGTGATAGTTAGCTAAGCTATCGCCATTTTATTGTCACGTGAATTCTACACCAGACCAAAGACAGTGTGACAATCACGCTGCCCTCGCCGAGAATTGATCCCGGAACCTTCGGGGTGGCAGTCAATGAACTTACCACTCGGCCACGAAGGTCGTCGATACAGTCTACACAGCAATCTTATTTTGTAAACATTTGGTGGTTTAACTCACGTTTCTATTAAAACTACAAGATTATGAAATTTGAATAAAGAACATTAAAACAATTGTAGTAACATAACATTTAAAAAATCTTTATTATAACAATCGTTCCCATGCTACTTAGCAGTAGGAATTATTCATATCTACATATGCATGATCATACAACCCTTCATTTTTGTAAGAACGTAACCGGTTTTCTTACTTATGCAACCCTTATCCAAATGCATTATTTTTAGTAAGACGTGCATATTTTGCGCAAGGGTACTGTACTGTATCCTTTTTTCCATTGTGCATATATTTGATTATAAAACTATGCATTTTTATGAATTAATTGTAATTAAATTGACACTGACTTATGTTAAATTGACGTGAAATAATTTAGTCCCGTAATCTCACAAGGTCTATAATCAGATACAATTCTTATGCACAAAACAGTTTTGATATCGTTGGATTGATATCTTCCATTTATATAGCACCCTATGATAAGACGTTTAAACTCAAATTGGTAGTTGCACAAAACGTAACTAACTAACTAACTAACCATCACGCCGTCTCCCCGAAGGGGTAGGCAGAAAGAATGGACTGCCACACCTTTCTTTCCTGACATATTTCTCTCGCTTCCTCAACATTCATACATCGTGTCATGCACGCGCGTCGATTTCTCTGACTCCTCACATGACCGACATTCAATATTTGATTTATTTGATCGTGCCACGTTTTCCTCGGTCTTCCTCTATTTCTGGTTCCATTTACATCATTAACATATAATTTTTTTACCATTCTTTCTTCATTCATTCTTTCCACATGTCCAAACCATCTTAATGATCCTTTCATTATTTTGTTCATGACACCATCATTCGCACCGCATTCACTTCTTATATTTTCATTCGACACTCTATCGTACACAGAATATCCACACATTCGTCTAAGGGATCTCATTTCTACTGCATTTATTCTACTTTCATCCTTCCTTTGCCAGTTCCATGCTTCGCTTCCATGCATAAGGGTCGGTAGAAGAACACCATTGTGCACTGCCATTCTAGCTTTTTTGGATAGGTTTTTTTTTGCGATGACAACTTTAAGTGCCCCATTTACTTTGTTGCCTGCCCCAACCCTTCTTTCAATATCCCTTAAAATATATTAAACCTTTCGTTTGATCCAAAAGAAAAAATGTGTTTTCGTCTATTTCATTAGTATGTTTATTCTTTCTTTAACGATGATGTGAATTTCATATACCAAAGCACGAAACTGGCAAAAGAAGAAAGAAAGGAGAATAAATGCAGTAGAAATCAGATCTCTTAGCCAAATGTGTAAAATAACTAAATATGTATGATAGAGATAGCAGTCTCCTTGCGAACGTTACTAAAGTCCAAGCTTCTATCCAGAAACACCAAGCTGCGTATTTATAACACCATTATCAAGCCAGTCGTGACATATGGTTCTGAGTCATGGACAATGACTATAAAAGAACAACAAAGAATCTACTCGTTTGAGAATAGAATTCTTAGAACTATCCTGGGACCCAGACCCGGTGTTGCAGCGGGAACACGGAAGAATAGGACCAACCAAGAGATCCGTACGATGACCCAGCAGCCCCTTATAAGAGCACCGTGAGAGCCGGTCGCCTAGCATGGATTGGGCACGTATGCCGAGCCGAAGAGACCAAAGCAATCAAGACCGTGTACGCGTCTAGATCGACTGAAGTAAGACCTCTAGGAAGGCCTAGACAGCGCCTAATGGACAATGTTCTGGCTGACCTGGCTAGGTTGGGCGAATCGGACTGCTGGGAGCAAAAGGTGCAGGATCGAGGAGCTTGGCGAAATATCATCAAGGAGGCTTAAACTCTTCAAGAGTTGTATGGCCATAGGAAGTAAGTAAGTAAGTTTGATAGAGTGTCAAATGAAAATATAAGCCTTTACAGTGCGAATGAAAATGTTATAAACAAAATAATGAAAGGAAAAAACCACCCTGCCTATTTAGGTGATACGTTCACTTTGACTGTACCATTCTACGATATCCCGTATCACGTACGGGCTTGAGAAAAAGTAATGTACCTAAAATGTACAAAGTTTTAGGGATACGCGCGGGTGCCATCAAAACTTGAGCACAAGTCTTCATAAATATGATAGTTTTACAAGGGGCAGGCGAAGTGTGAAGCCAAGTATTTGACGTTTCGTAATCTAAAAAAAAAATTAATATAAAATTAAATTTCATTAATAAAAAAACCTGCTTGTTTTTTGCACGTTTCTCGGAAAATAACCCAAAAGTAGTGCGGTTAAGATTGTTTGAATACGTGGAAAGAATGATAGATGAAAGAAAGAGGTAAAAAAGTGCCTATATGAAAACGATATATTTGGAACTAGAAATCAAAAATTGAACTGGAACTAGAAGTTTAAATGTAAAAGGATTAATAGAGAAAGACAGAGGAAAACGTGGCATGATAAAATAAATCAAATATTGAATGTCGGCCACTTGAAAAGTCGGAAAAATCGACAAGCGTGCATGGCACGAAGTACGCTAGGAAAGAAAAGTATGGCAGTCCATTCTTTCAGCCTACCCGTTTGGGGAGACTTAGGAAACTTACTCTTATTGCGCATTACTGTGGTGCATAAATCATGAATACATCTCAATTAAAATACCAGCATTGTATCTCTGAAGCTACAAGCGTAGAATGCAAATGTAGGGCGTTTAATTTCTGCCATCAATGAGCAGGTTTCATTGATGGGGGAAAAGGAGGTACCTTGCACCAGCACCGGGTAGAGTACTTGGGCAACGACTAGTAATTGACCTGTGGCGCCATGGCAACTGTTTGGAAAACATTAAAGCGGCGTCTGATCCTGCATACATGATGAGATAAAACCCATTATCTTATCTCAGAGGAATGTTTGAAAAGTTGCAGATACACTATGCAACCCTTGTATTCGTAATACGAATGAAAACATAAGTTTTCTGTAAGTTATAATATATAAACAGTTAAATTTACAACACTGTTATAATATTACAATTTCTTATTATACACTTTTTGAGAATGTCGCGACAGCTGCTTCGCCAACTAATTTTGGCATCATCAGGTGTAACAAATATCTGTTGTTTTTAATACCTGATGATGCCAACATCAGTTGGCGAAACAGCTGTTGCAACATTCTTAAAAAGTGTGTAATAAAAAAATGTGTTATAGCACTGTTGTAAATTTAACAGTTAATAACGTTGAAGTATCAGTGTTTTAGGCAAAACAATGGACTATCTAGTTTTATTATAATTTATGGGAATAACATATTTCGCATTTCTAATGCATTAACATACATACATTACAAGAGGCGAAAGACGTCATTCCCATAAATTCTAATAAAACATCTAGAAAACAGACGTTTTCATTCGTATTAAGTATTATACTCATTGTATGAATGTAGAGGAAGCTAGAGAGGTGTGTTAGGATAGAGTAGTGTGGCGGTTTATTCTCTCTGGCTACTCCTGAATTATAGATATGTAGTGTATAGGGGGGGGGGGGGGATGATGGAATGACTCTAGGTGACGCCCACGCCGAGAGTAACTGGAGGACCTGTTGGTGGACGTGCGCTGCTCATCATATGCAGATTTTAAACGAGCCGTACAAGACAGGGAAGAATGGAAGAGAAGAATAGACGAAATTGCTGCAAACCAATCCCAGGATTGAAACTTTCTAACTAACTGTGTATAAATATAAATAAATAAGGATGTTACTTCTGTTCACAATGCTGCTTTACATGGTTTAAATGAAAATGATTAGTTGATTTTAGGTAAAATAAATTGTTTCAAATATCTTGTCTCCCGGTTAATGATGTCTGGAATAAGTCGTATTATTTTTGGTAAATAAACCATATTGTTACTGGATAGTTACAAGATGATGACAGTGGGCTGCCGAAGTCGGCCAAAACTAGAGATCAATGAATTGGAATAAATCTTATTATTTGTAGTGAAGTATTTTATATTAATATTTCTTAAATGCTATTCTCAAAGTAGTCACATTTAAGAATTGTTTATTGAATTGTAATTTTATATCGCAATAGTAACACGTGACCCAGTATAGCCTTTAATCGACAAAAACGATTTATTTTGGACAGCACGTTTTGTTGTATGCTATTCTACAGATCAAAAGTTCAAAGCTGAAATAAGCATACCCGCATTACAGCCACAGAGCCTAAATATTACACGTATACAAGTACTGACTCCGTACCTATTTGGCAAAAGCACACATGTCAGTTTTTATCGATTTTAAGAGTTTAATGCCGATTTGTCATTAAATACCAACTACATACTATGGTAAAAGCTCATGTTTCTAAAACTTTTGCATAAAATCCATTTAAAAAATATTACATGTCATTAAATGTCAAACTCGAATATAAGGACACATGTCTACGAATCCAGTGGAATGAAAAACAGTGAACCAGTGAACCTTCGTTTTCGCTTTCATTGATAAATTCATGTTTCCGATAACTATTTTTAAAGCTACATTCACTTTGTTACCCGCATCAACCCTTCATTCGACGTCACTATCCGTTCGGCCATCCGCTGTGAACATGCTACCTAAATACACAAATTCACTCACCTGCTCCAATTTCTCTTCGTTCACACTTATGTTACAAACTGTCATTTGCTCTTTCCTTTCAAAAACCATCACCTTAGACTTTCCGACATTCATCGTTAAATCATTTGACTTGCATACCTCATACATTCTCGACACTAAGACTTGTAATTTGTCCGCATAATCCGCAACGAGAACGGCATCGTCCGCTTAAAGCAGACAATTTACAGACAAATCACTTATCTTAGCACCAGCATTTATTCCTTTCAGTTCTTTCATACACTTGTCCATGTACGAGTATATATATCGAACAACTATGGAGACATCACGCAGCCCTGCTTAACACCCTTTGTGATATCAAACCAAGGCAATATAAATAAAATATATATTATCCTTTTTTATTTATGTATGGATTTATATGGCTTCTTTAAACTTTAAAATCGTAATAATGACACGTTTCTTTTTGCCAAATAGGTACGGAAGTGTTTTGTAAAAATATTTTTTTTTTATTTGTATAAACGTTCGAAAGTTAATTCTGCATTTAAAAAACGAATCTAACATTAAACTAGCCAGAAAGGTGATTTCCGTTTAAAATTAGTTGTTGCGAAATCTAAACACGGTAAAAGCTTATAGCAAATATTTGGAAACCACAATTATGTTTGGTTAAACGAATTTTAGTGAGTCTGTAGATAAATGGCTGCCTTCAAAATATTGAATGTTGCAAAATTGCACGGAGAAAACTGACTTTAAATATAGTGATTACGGCTGAGGCCGGTTAGTAGGCGAGATTTTATTTTATTTTCTCTAATGTTAATCAGCGTTTAATAGATATAATTGGTACCATTCCGTTGTATGACCAGCAATCAATAATGTGTTTTTTCTATGTCCGTTCCAATTTTGGAACTTTGATTAGTTTTTTATAGCAAATTCATTTTTGGAAGGGTCCCATCCAAAGCAATTAACGTTTTGAATTGATCTCTTCCATTTTATAGATAATATTATTTTTCATATGGAGTACTTCATTAAAAATAATATTGCTAAGTTTAACATTAAATACACTTTTATTATTTATCTTTTTATTTTTTTTTATACTTTGTATATACCTACAACACTTATACTAAAAAAATAAAATTACATAGACATGTTTCAGACAGCCAGTCCTTATTCAGTGATACACATTATAAAGATACATTTAAAAAATATTATAAAATTATTTACATGATCTGACAGATGTTATAAAACAATTTTATAATAGTTTTTAAATGTATCTTTATAATATGTATCACTGAAGAAGGACTGTCTGTCCGAAACCAGTCTATATTTTTTTATTTTTTTAATGTAAGTGTTGTATATACAAAGTATATAAAAAAGAAAAATAGAAATAAAGCATCGTAATAACACAAAGTATGCCGTATATAGAAGAAACACTTTTATTAGTTTCGATTTCTTTAAATACACTTCACTAAGTTTTGACACCACTTTTTGTGGGAAAACCAACTGGTTTTTTTACCGCCGTAGCTTCGCCAGTATTTTTGGTAACCGTGACGTAGCTCCAGCGGGAGCGAAACCGGTTAATTTTGAACAAAAAATTCAGTGATGTAAAAACTAATAATAGCGCATTAATAATATTACTTTTGATAATTTTATCGGTATAACACCAATCTAATTAAAGATTATTTATGATTTCTGCTTTATTTCACATTGTTTTTTAATAAAGTTATGACCGAAAATACTGCTTACTTGGAGATCATGGACCGAAACGTCGGCATAACTGGATGCTGTCTGCACAAGATAGGGTGGCGTGGCAGAAGATGAAGGAGACATTTGTCCAGCAGTGGAATAGAATAGTGTCCGGAACAGACTGAAAAATATAAAGAAAGACATGTACAAAACGTTGTAATTGATATTATCAATTTATTTTAATTTTAATAATTACATTATTCGATTCACGTGAGGAGTCGGAGAAATCGACGTGCGTGCATGACAAGATGTATGAATGTAGAGGAATCGAGAGAAGAATGCCAGGACAGAACAGTGTGGCGGTCCATTCTTCCTGCCTACCTCTCCGGGTAGACGTTTGATGGTTAGTTAGTTAGTTAGTTTTAGAATAACTCTGTATGTAAGTGAATATATCAAAGTACTTGAACCAATACGAGTATATGTAAATTCGATACATACATATTACATATCAGTTTAGGATAATGACCCTGATTTAGCGGAAAAGATATGATCAGCGAATGTAATTCGAATTATTGAATTAACATATTCTGTACATACGTATTAAAATTGTTTCATACTCAAGCAGCGTAAAAAATGGTCATTGTTGAGTTTATTGGAGCGTGAAAATGGATTAAACAATTTGGTCGAATGAATGCCCATTCACGCTTGCGTCTTATTGCGGATTATTCGTTGGTGTCGGCATCAATCATAAATAATTATTAATTACAACATTATAATCTGTGTTAGGCTGATATGTCCTTATTAATGCAAACTAGTATAAAGTCCGCTCCATGCAACCAGATAAATTATAAACATCCAGGTTTAATACATTCGAAACCTGTAAACAAAATATGTATAATATATTCCCATTACCCTTGACCCAACGCGCCATGGAAAGAGCCATGCTTGGAATAACCTTTAGGGACAGATTTAAAAATGAATTTATTCGACAATAAAATTAAGGTGTCTGTGGTGGCTCTGAGGATGGGCGGGCTGAAGTGACGATGAGCTGGCCATATCTGTTGGAGAACCGACGGTCGATGGGGGAGACGGGTTCTGGAGTGAAGACCGTAGAGTTGGACGTCCCCCTGCCCACTCGACCGACGATCTGAAAATGATTGCTGGACATGGATGGGAGCGTCAATGGATAGGGGGCGGTGGCGTGCTTTGGGAGAGGCCTATATTCAGCAGTGGATGACAGACGGCTGATGATGAATACCCTTGAGTACGAGCACAAGGAACACAAAAATATTTAAGTCTGTCTTCTGTGTCACACTCCGGACAAGGATATTCTGCCCCCACGGCTGGACCCCGTCCTCTCCGTCTCTCCGGCCCCTGGCACGTAGCGACGACTCTTCTCCATTCTGCCCTATCGGTTGCCAACTGCTCTCAGTCCATTTGTCTGTCTACACTCTTTAATGAATGCAGTATGCAGGTTGTCCTTATATCTCTTGTGCTATCTTCCTTTTCCCTTCTAATAGTAAACTATATAATATGTTTGTGGGAAGCCTGTTCTCGTTCATGCTTAGCACATAACCAAACCAGCGCAAGAGAGCGCGAGAAGTTGGATCTCCTTAGCACTTCGGCATTGGAGACTTTGTGGAGTCAGCGTATCCTGTGTAGTTAGCGAAGATGACGGTGAAGAAGTTTTTCCAGGGACTTGGTGTGGCTTCTATAAGTGACCCATGTAGGTATGTAGGTGAGTGTTGGAATGATTACAGCCTTGTATGCTGCGATCGAAGTACCTATTGTAATGTCGTGATAGTCAAAGACTCTTCTTCGTAATATCCAGAAAGCACGAGAGGCTGCACTCAGCCTATTCTTTATCTCGTCGTCCATATTTGCTTTGTCATTCACAACAACACCAAGTAATTAAAATATGTAACCTGTTCGATATTCTGACTATTGGCAGTAAAACTGAACGGTACGAGACCTGGAGGCATAGAGAGAATGTTCGTTTTCGACTCGTTGAGCTTTAAGCCCAACCCAAGTACGTGTTCAGAATCTCTTGTAGCTCCTTGCCGGAGTGTGAAGTCAGAGCGCAGTCATCGGCATATTGCAGGTCAGCTATGTACCTAGTTTTACGTGATTTTGTCACGTAAAACACTGTCATGTCTGCATCGGACTCCAATACCTCTTGTCAATATTTTTTATCAACGATGATAGAAAATGCCACCACCAAAGATTTTGAACAAGATCGGAGCCATAACACAACGCTGTCTGACGCCAGTGTGTGGAAAATAGGTTCAGTCAGGGAGCCACCGCATGAAATTTGAGCATGGTTGTCTGGGTGTATCCTTTTATAAACCTCAACAAAGTTTGGAGGGATGCCGACTGTTTCCATTATTCTCCATAGAGCTTCGCGACTGACTGAGTCGAACGCCTTTTTAAGGTTCATAAAGATTGCATGCATTGTTACATGTTGCTCGACAAACTTCTCCTGGAGTTTTCTCAGAGAGAAAATCAGTTCGGTTGTGCCTCTCCTGGGTCTAAATACGCATTGGGAATCAGGTACTCAAATACTCAAAAGTGAAAAAAAAACAATGTTTTAAGTTGTAAAAAATAAATGTTAACTTATAGACATAAAATAATAAAACTCCTTGTATTTAACCACGGCATGTACCGTACATATTGTTTATTATTTTATATCTTTAAGTTTAAAATGTCTAACCACAAAGCGAGTGCTTCATATAAAAAAAGTTTAAGTCTTGATTTGTTTAACGCATGACTGGAATATTATAAAGATTTTTTGATCCATAAATATATATAAAAAAAATCGTTAATTTTGTGTTAAAAATATATTGTGAAAATAAACAAAATGGTACTTTTTAAAATGTAGTAATGATTTATGTAATACTAACTAATACGAGTATTATATCGTCACCTGCGTAATCGATATTTTTAAATGTAAAATCGCAATATTCAATGTATAAATATTAGATGTAATATTTTTGAAATATACACATTAAAATTTTAATAAAAAAAATAATTGTATTGATACGTTATACATATTATATGTATATATTGTAATATTTACTATTTTTATTATGAGAGATAATTTTTACAACTGCCATCTAGCGGAGATTGGCTGAATTAAAAACGCAATATTCGTTTTGCTCTTAGGTAAAAATCATACCACGGGAGGATTTTTTAAATCGAGTAATTTATTGTATGGAATACTTTATTGAATTTTTTTTACCTTCTTAACATCATAAACAAATAATAGAAATTACACATTTGAAGTAAACGGATGGATTTAATAATGGTTAAAAAATGATTTTAATTGAATAATATTCTTTTAAACTTTGTACCACAATATATTACTAAAATTAAAAACACATCTTTTAGGATACAGAAGCCATTCATCAGTGCAAATATTGACAGTTATACATAATCATTATTTAAAAATTAATTGATTCTTGAATATCGTCTATAATGTTTTGACAGCAGTTACAAAGATTTTTTCAAACGTTTTATGCATTTGTCGTAATTTTTTTTTTGAAATAATCTAAAATACTATAGCATTATTATACTTGAAGTTAAATTTATTTTATTTGTTATTATTATTATTTTTTGTAAACAACAGGTTGTTTGAACCCAATTACTGTATGAAGCTTGTTTTTAGCAATTAAATTGATTGTCAGAATATACAAAACCTGCGTAAGGCCTATACTGACATATAGCATTGAGATCAGAGCGGATACTACGATAACGAAGGCTAGAGTGCGGAGGGCAGAAATGCGGACGCTGAGGATGATAGCAGGAAAGATTCTTCGAGATAGGGTGAGGAACACGGCTATCCGCGAAATCTGCAAGGTGGAGGATGTCGTGAGATGGGGTAGACAACGCAGAAGATACTGGAATGCGCCCGTGCAGATGATGGATCCCACCAGAATCCCACACGCTGTAGCGCATCAGATTCCTGTCGGCTACGATCCCCCCGGAAGACCACCAAAGAGATGGAGGGATAGCTGGGAGTCGGGTTCTCAAGAGAGGCCAGCCTATTTACAGGAACAGACCAAATGTCTTAAAGAAGAATAAGAAGAAGAAGATATTGATTCTCATGACATATTATATCAATGTAACAATGCAACCGAACAAACTATCAAGCGCGTTTTTCTACACTGCCCGATGTTCGTCAGTGATAGATGGAAGATGGACAAAGAGATCCAGAAGAGGTCGGTCAAAAATCAAAACATGCGACTGGCATTCCAGGAGATGGCTACCAGCATAATTAATAAATTAATACATTAAATAAATAAAATATTTGTGAAAATAGTGAATCTCATCTCCAAATAGTCTTAAGCTACATTATGTGTTCACAAATGTTCTTATATTATAAACATTTTCGAACATCTATTTATTCTCCCCATAGTCAAACCCTAAATTCTCAGCTGTAAGGCGAATGTCGCAACATATATAGATAGCCCTTGGACCACAGAGCGCGACAGAGTCAACTCTGTTGAATTAAAAATAAATTCATAATATAGAAATAAAATATTAAAATAACTACACAGTAATTATTATCCTTGAGATAATCACCAGCAAGGATCAATATGTTTTGAAACCAACAAAAAAAGCTAATCTATCGCCATATAACTGCCACGTGAATTCTACACCAGACTAAAGAAAGTGTAACAATCACACTGCTATCGCTGGGAATCAATCTCGGGACCTTCGGTGTGGCAGTCATAGCTCTTGCCAATCTGCCACGAAGGTTGTCACTAATGTTTAATCTTGTTGATTATTATTAGTTAGTAAATCGACTGCAGAGTAATCACCTATTAAATTTATTTTAAGTTTTATTTATTAATTATTGCTAAATGCTTACTTTTCTGCAGCTTGATATTTTCCAAATTTTATCATGGCGTCCGATGATAGAAGCCTTGATAAATTTATAAGTGTGCCTCTTCAGAAAGCTCCACGGGCGGCCACTGCTCCGGACCGCTTTCTCCGCACCTTATCAGCAGTCGGCTCTCGAATGCGACAGAGAGAATAAATTTCATCTCGACACTGCCCGCGCAAATGACCGAGGATGCATCTGAGAACAAGAATTACAGCATCATCCTCAAGATTTTTCTTAATCTAACTGATATTCTAAAAATTCCGCCAATTTCACACCATGTAAAATAAAGTAATATTTTGTTTGAAAATAAATGTGAGATTAAACGGTTTGATCAATAATTTTGTGATCACAAATCATTTATTTATTTATTTTTATATAAAACACAAATGAGACATAACAAAAAAAACATTGGGCGACTCATTTGGACACAAAACGGTGTAACAAAGATATAACGACGACATGAAACCAAAAAATTAGTTAGTTAGTTAGTTGAAACCAGATAAGTCATACATATCATTAGGAACCCAAATATTATAATATGTCGACTTTAGTGAGGCAGTACTCTTTCCAGAATTTGTAATATATTTTATATGAACACTGCCTTACTGACACTGAAAATGTCCAAATCCGAGACTATTAGATTCAACGTCCGAATTGCTCTTCCTACTGGCATCACCAAGGGCAGGTTGGTTCTGCGCGACGGAGCAAAGAACAATTGATATCGGCGCTGTCGAATCAGCTTTTAAAAATGTTAAATTATTTATGTTGTTGATTTAATTTTTTTGGTAGAAGTTCATTGTAAATAATGAAAATAAAGGACTCCCTTCACATCCCAACCACACAATAAAAGACCTCTCTAGTTACGACCCAAACACTTCCAGCCGCCACAAGCGCCCAAAATCGATTCTCATTGAGAGGAACACTCCGGGCCACACAAATCATGCCCCCGAATAAACTAACAACCCACCAAATCACCTTCCAATAATGTTCCCATCAGACGTAAGAGGAATAGCCACATGAGCTGAACCTCTGTAAGCCAGAAGATCCAAGTCCAAGTCCAAGTAATGAAAATATTTTTTTTTTATTAAGAATTTTTCTGTTTATTTTTAGTGTAAAATCTACTTATTGATTTTCGTCTTCGACCGGTTTCGGCAGCTCGCTGCCATCTTCTGGCCACCAGAAGATGGCAGCGAGCTGCCGAAACCGGTCGAAGACGAAAATCAATAAGTAGATTTTACACTAAAAATAAACATAGAAAATTTCTTAATAATTTTTTTTTTCATTATTTAAAAAATGTGTTGCCATAAATCCTTCCCTCCTCAGTTCGAGGGAGTTATAATCCAGGATACCCAAGATTTCAAGATCATGAGTCCCCTCTAATTTAATTGATTAATCCATAAATGAATGTAAATTTAAATCATATGATAAATTAGTCTCAGTCATTTTCGGACAGACAGCAAGAGAGTCACAGTGGTCGTACCCTAAGATATGTGTCTCCTATCGCTAGAATGTCTCTGTGGTGTATAGAATCTACAACACTCCATGACCTATGGGGTAATCGATGAGGTTACATTAAAACACAATTTCTTGAGACTGTATCTTAACGTTTATTGCCTTGAATATGGAGACTACAACGATCTTCAATAAGTCGGTGGATTGGATTACCAAGATACACAAATTATTGTTATTTATTTTTTATTACTATTTTGTTAAATAGCTCTTTAGATCATTACAATAAGAACCAAATCAATGTATAGATATATTTATTATATTGATTTATTGTTTCTAAAACAAAGATGTAAAACTCATACCTACGTTAAAATATATATTCGAACGAACACATCTGTTTTCATTTGTATTAATTATTAAATTAATTTCTATGACATGTTATAGGTAGCTATAAATTATGGCTATTTTATCATCACGTGAATTGTACATCCGACCAAATACAATTTGAGGATTATACTTTCATCCAGGAAACCGGGACCATCGGTGTGGCAGTCATAGCTATTGCTACTTTGCCACGAAGGTTATACCTAATACGTCGATATACCTAAGATCACAGAAACATATTGCTTTAATTTTTTTTTAAATTTAACCTAAAAGGGGCAAAATATTCATAATATTTCACGTTAACAAATTGTTTTAATTTAAATTATTATTAATAACATGACTTGAAAACGTGAGCTAAAATATGCAATGGTAAAATTCTTGGGATAAAGTACCGTTTTGCAATTATTAATATAATTTCATTTCAGCAATGGCCGCGCAAAAATGGTGAAGGATGTACGTGAAGACTGAATATGGTCGCGATACAAAATGGTCGCTGTGATCGGTGGCGGAATGCCGGACATTTTAGGGCCTATCGCTTCAGTGCAGCAGTGTCAATAATTCTCATTTTATATCTATGTAGTGTTAAGGGGGACCATTTAAAATTTAATTATAGAAAAATCTATGATAATTCTCACTTTATATATACGAGTATGAATCGTTAAGGAAGACGGACGATTTATAATTTAATTCGAGAAAAATCCACGATAATTCTCACTTTATATCTATAAACTGTTGATGGAACATTTATAAATTAATTCAAGAAAATCTACGATAATTCTCATTATATATGAACTGCTAAGGAAGACGGACCATTTATAATTATATTCTAGAAAAATATTCTTCACTTTATATCTATAAACTAATAAAGAAGACGAACTTTTTATAATTTAACTCACAAAATCTACGATAATTCTTACTTAATATATATGAACTGTTAAAGAAGACGGACTATTTATAATTGAATTCTATTCTAGAAAGATGTTTCTCACTTTATATGTAACTATAAACTGTTAAGGAAGGCGGAAAATTTATAATTTAATTTGAGAAAATCTTCGATAATTCTCATTTTGTACATATGAACTGTTAAAGAAGACGGATCATTTATAATTTAATATTAGAGACATCTACGATAATTCTCACTTTATATTATACTCGTATACACGAAACGTATGCTTTTCTGTCTGCATGAAATGTGTCTGCATGAAATTAAGAATCTTTAATTTATTTTTAAATAATGAGAACTACAAGTGCACTCCTCGTAACCCCTAAAGCTAAGCTGACTAAGCTGAGCGAAAAGAACTGCTGGGAGTCCAGGAGCTTAAAGTAACCTTAAAAAGGAGCCTATAACTCTTCAATAATTGCACAGCTAGGTGAAGCAAGAAAAGTACGTAAGTGCATTACTTACTTCACATAGATGTTCAAAATTATTTCAGAGTAAAATGAAATACAAAATATATACAATGAACTAACTAACCTACTAACCATCACACCATTTTCCCGGATGGGTAGGCAGAGAGGATGGATCGCCACAATGGTCTGTCCTGGCATACCTCTCGGGCTTCCTCTACATTCATACATCGTACCATGCACGCACGTCGATTATTCCGACTTCGAATTTGGCCGCCTTTTAGTAATTGATTAATTTGGTCATGCCATGTTTTTCTCGGTCGTCCTCGGCTTCTTTTCCCTCTCACGCTGCTTGTGTACAACTTTTTAACCATTCTACTCTCATCCATTCGTTCCATATGTCCAAACCATATCAGGGATCCTTTTAAATTTTATTTATGATGCAGTCATCTGCCTTACATTTCTTTCTTATTTCGTCGTTCGGTATTCTATCATACAACGTTTTCCCGCACATTCTTCTTAGTGATCTCATTTCTACGGTGTTTATCCTGCTTTCATCCTTCTTTTGCCAGCTCCAAGATTCACTTCCATACATGAGGGTTGGCACTAGAACTCCATTGTCTACTGCCATCTTTGAAATGTGAGTCTGAAAATAAAATACAAAATATATAATATAATGTGTGTCTGAAAATGGGTCAATATGGTTAATTAATTAATATATGATTATTCAATAACAAATTAATAAAAAAAATAGATACATATTTCTTGAACAGAATAGTGTTGACACCTAGTTGATAAAAACAATGTGAATTTTTAGTATATGGATATCCAAAAACACTTTATATTTAATTTGGGCCAGCTGTTTGTCTGAACGAATGACAAATTATTATAAATTGTTTGGCCAGAGGGCCTTGCACCGGCCATTATTAACCCCACATTAGGTGACAGAACTATTTATCAACACACGAAAATAATTAAGTAACTAAAACCGGCTTTAATTAATTCTTCTAAGATCACTAGTGTTACATTCTCCGACACATTACATAGTGAAAATACAATAGTTTTTCAATAGTTATTCAAATCACGCGGTTGGCATGGATGGGAACACAGATATACTGCACCGATACACTGTCCAACTGTAAAAAAATTAAATTAATAATAAGTTTTCTTTGTGTATTTTGGGATTTTGGAAAAATCCGTGTAGCTCGTCATTCCGGACCGACGTTTCGGAGATCGTTGCAGTCTCCATCTTCAGGGTAGTTATGTTATAATATGTCATATGAAGATCTCCGAAACGTCAGTCTAGAAAGCCGTGCTACTCCTTTAGCCTTCACCGACTCATTTTTCCATTCATACTAAATATTAATGATTATTAACATGTTGACTCCGGATCACTGACCAGGACAGTGGTAAGGGTAGGACCCAAAAGGCTGACCCCTGTTCAGGTCAGGCCCTATTCCAGTTTTAAGTATGTTGGAACTGATGAACCTTTTCCCGACAGCTAAACCCCCTCTCTAAAGCCGAACCGTATAGGGCCTAAATTTAACTTATTCCCCCCTCCACTTTTTCACTCATCATTTAGTATATAAGTAATATCTCAAATGTCTTCAAATGTCATACTTGTTTTTCTTAATTTGAACATTTAAAAATGATAAACATTTACTAAATCAAGGCCTCTAGAATTTTTTATTGTTTCTTGAATAAAGATGTAAAACTCCATATTAAATAATTAATACAAATGAAATTATACGTTTTCTTTCACCTTGCTTAGGCATTATCAAATGTATGATTAACAAAGTAGACGTTGAACGATCGAAGTGTGCGCGGGAGATGCCTCTTGGTGGCGATGAGGTTCGCAACCCATCACACCGCGTCTCTCGCGATGGCGAAAAGAGAAGGATGGAGTGCCGCATCGATTAAAGTGTGGCAGTCCATTCTTTCTGCCTACCCTTTCGGGGAGACGGCGTGATGGTTAGTTAGTTAGTTAGTTACTAAATATTATATTTGAATTAATTGACTAATGTATTTTTGATAAAGAAGAAATCTTGACAGTCTGCAACATTAGCGTGAATGGTGAAAATTTGGAGTAAGTAGATGAGTTCGTTTATTTAGGTAGTATGTTAACAAAATATGGGCGAGTGGTGAAGGATATTGAAAGTAGGATTGGGGCAAGCAACAAAGTGAATGGTGCACTTAAAGTTGTCATCGCAAACAAAAACCTATCCAAAAAAGCTAAATTGGTAGTGCACATTGGTGTTCTTGTACCGACCCTTATGTATGGAAGCGAAGCATGGAACTGGCAAAAGAAGGATGAAAGTAGAATAAATGCAGTAGAAATGAGATCCCTCAGACGAATGTGTGATACTCTGTGTATGATAGAGTGTCAAATGAAAATATAATAAGTTAATGCGGTGCGAATGATGGTGTTATGACCAAAATAATGAAAGGATCATTAAGAAGGTTTGGACATCTGGAAAGAAATGCAAGCATCTGTCTTCCATTTTTTCCTTATTTCGTTTTTCGTTATTCTATCATACGTCGTTTTCCCACACATTCATCTAAATGATCTTAGTACTCTCTTTCAAAATACCTCATCCATTTCAAATAGTGGGCCAGCATCCGATTTATGGGACACTCGGCCAGCCACATACCTTGCTGGTGTCCTTCTTTAGAAGACAAATGATTGTTGTCACTTCATCCGGAATGCTTTGAACTTTCTACCGATTTCGTAGGAGTAAGAACTAACTGTGAAAACACATTATTGTACGCAGCATTGCGATTCGCATAACCAGCGACTGTACATCTGTATTATATGTATGCATTAGAATATATTACCATCACAAGTACTGCCTACTCCGCCGTGTTGAGATATTTACTAATTTGAATTTGCTTGAAGAAGGAAAACTTGTATGAATTAATAGAGAGTTGAGATAGAGTTGAGATATTTACTAATTTGAATTTGCTTGAAGAAGTGAGGTTTTTACGAATCAATACGAAACCAAAAACAGCATTTTTATGTATATTTAAGATGGATTTCTTTAAATTAAATCAGTTTATTATCCTAACAGACATTCTAAACAATATTTCGCCCTTTTAGGGCATTATCAAATGATACATTTGGAAGGCGAAACATGTCATTCCATATACAATAAAATTTAACTTATTGAAAACTAAGACATCAACACTGTGGAATTCCATAGTAATACACTTAAGAAAATTTAAAATAAATTTGTATATTATCCACAAAACATAAAAAAACACGACTTGTTTTAGAGGATACCTCAATCTTCAAGTGTAAATATATAATAAAAATTAAACAAAGAAAGATCAATATAAAAAACGTATTTAAAATCGATACAATAATTTAAATTTAAAAAGTAAACTTAAAAAATAATTAAAAAAACTTCTAAAAGACAGACGTGTTCAGTTATATTATTTATCTAATATGGAGTTTGACATCATTGTTCAAAATAAATAAAGTACAATATTAATGTTTAAACATTATGCCTTAAGGCAGCGCTGTCAAACTCGCGGCCCGCGGGCCGCATACGCCCCGCAACGAATATTTTTGCGGCCCGGCCAATATATCGGCCCACAATCATATGTAATAAAATAACAAACCGAAGCAGAATACAAATAAAATAGGTGGAATTCATTAAACGTTTTTTTTTAATTATGCTCTTTTTTGTTATTATAAAACAAAATTCATAAATTTATTTTTTTAATACCACAGTTAAGTAAATACGGTATTTAAGCATAAATAATCACTTAAAGTTGTCATCGCAAACAAAAACCTATCCAAAAAAGCTAAAATGGCAGTGCACAATGGTGTTCTTGTACCAACCCATATGTATGGAAACGAAGCATGGAACTGGCAAAAGAAGGATGAAAGTAGAATAAATGCAGTAGAAATGAGATCTCTTAGACGAATGTGTGTATGATAGAGTATCGAATGAAAATATAAGAAGTGAATGCCGTGCGAATGATGTTGTTATGAACAAAATAATGAAAGGATCATTATGATGGTTTGGACACATGGAAAGAATGAATAAAGAAAGAATGGTAAAAAAAAGTATATTTTAACGATGTAAATGGAACTAGAAATAGAGGAAGACCGAGGGAATAGTGTCGAATGAACATATAAGAAGTGAATGCGGTGCGAGTGATGGTGTTATGAACAAAATAATGAATGGATCATTTAGATGGTTTGGACACATGGAAAGAATGAATGAACAAAGAAAGGTAAAAAAAATATATGTTAACGATGTAAATGGAACTATAAATCAAATCAAATTAAATCAAATCAAATCAGTTTATCTACTCAAAAGACATTACAAACAGCATAAATGTTTAAGGCATCAATTGAGTACAGGTATATAAATAGAGGAAGACCGAGGAAAACGTGACACGATCAAATAAATCAAATATTGAATGTCGGCCACGTGAGGAGTCGGAAAAATCACCGAGCGTGCATGTTACGATGTACGAATATAGAGAAAATCTTGAGCGGTATGTCACGACAGAGCAGTTTGGTAGTCCATCCTATCTGATTACTCCTTCGGGGAAACGGCGTGATGGCTAATTAGTTATAAGTATCAAGGTTCCTATGTACAGTTATTGACTATTTATAATTATCGCAATAACTATTAAATTTGATAATTATTTCGAGCAAGTGCCTACGTTAAATTGATTTCATCTCGAACGCGGATAATTAAAGTTCCTACCTAGACAGCTACTGATTAATTATCGAAATCACGTCTGGCAACATGACGCAATAAACGAAATCCCCAAAATGTTCTCAAAATTTGCACGGCGTGTTAATCGATAAGTATCGACCGATTTCCCAACACTTCCTCTGAAACACTGATCCACTTTCAAATAATTCATTCGAAGCGATTACACGTGTGAATTCGTCGAGAATTGACATGTATGTAGAAAGGGTTCAATCGTTTCCATTGCAATAAAATGGAAGTTGACTTCATATCATCTATTTTTTTTATTATGTGCCGTTGTACTGATGCAATTTGAAATTTATGTTCAGGATAAAATAAAGCGAGACCTTCGAATTACAAAGTAAATACGAAATTGCCCCAAGGATAAAGGATTCTCATGAATCCTAAATTAACGTGTAATATAAACCTCTTGGATATCTCTATTACATTGTTAAAAAAATACTTTGTAGTTGCTCATGACGACTTTTTTTGCTTTTGCATAATATGATTATAATTCTGATGTGATAATGACGGATTCTGACAAAAGTGCGAGCGGTTGGAGTTGAAGCAATTTACTAAATTTATTTATCTGGGAAGCATGATAACAAGAGATGAAAAAATGGAGAAACTTATAAAAAGAAGGGTTGTTGCTGGAAGTAAAATAAATGATGCACTAAAAATCATCACTGCAAATATAAATATATCGACTGAAGCAAAGATAACAATGCACAATGTAAAATTTCAACGCCATTTCAATGTTAATAATAGAAATATAACTTTGAGCAGTCTCGAAATTTAAGAAATTAAAAAAGCTATTAAAAATAAAGAAAATATTATAAGTAATCAAATAAATTTAACTTTAAGTCTAATTTTTAATTGTATCTCAATAGAGACGAAGACGTAAACTGGAAACTGAACATGGATGATCAAGGTGTTTACAGGACTTATGACCTGTCATTGGTTGGGTTAAGCGCACGCTTTATGTAATTACAACGTTCCCCATTCCACCTTTGTTATTTGTGATCATGCATGACAAATTTTTGGAAGATGTATATATACTTCAAAATCCATATTTATCTTCACGTGGCAGTTTCAGTCAGCCATCTATGTAGATTTGGTTGCACTAGTGAATTTTTTCAAGAAAATCTATGGAGAATGATTTTCGGCATTTAGCAAACTACCTTATTAACACAATGTGAAGGCTGTTGACCAACATATTGTTAGAAGCCGCTAGGAGTATTATTCCATTCTATATGCCAAAGAATTTTTGTAAAATATAAAATATAGAATATATGCAAAAGAGTCTAATCTTTGATTTATTTCCTTTTTGTTGTAAGTAATTACCTGAGCCCCATTAAGAACTTACAATTATTATTTTAAATTTTTAATTGAATCATAATGTTTGTTATAAAAAAGCATAAACGTTCCATCTGTCAGATCATGTAAACAATTTTATAATATTTAAAAAAATGTATCTTTACTGAAGAAGGACTGTTTGTCCGAAACATGTTTATGTAATTAATATTTTTTTTAATGTAAGTGTTCTATCTACAAAGTATATAAAAAAGAAAAAGAGAAATAAAACATAAAAATAATTTAAGGTAGATACCGTTGATGAGTAGCAAATTACAAATATTTTATCGTACATCACTATTATCGAACATACTGACTCTTATGTGTGACGTTATGTCTGTGTAATTAATAATTCAATGGCCGGTGTCGTGCTGTTAATGCTGCCATCGTAGAAAATTTATTGTCGTCATAAAAATTGCATTTGCAATGGCAACACCCACTTCGCTCGCAAATATTCAGAATTGGAGTGAATTCTCGGTATTAAATTACCATTAAAAGAACCCCACTGGGATAGTGTGTCGTTCAGCCTCCCAGTGAAATCACAACTTCTTTTTGAATCGGATTCATTTGCATTGCACCCGAGGGACAGATCGTTTTATTTCCTGTATGAACATTATTTCCAATGCATAATCGGGTTTGTTTATACACGAAATTCGTATTATTTCTCAAAAGTGTCTCTCGCTTGCAGACCATAACTCACAAGAATCGTTCCGCATTAAATAACTCTTAAGATTCTTACGGCCATTCACATTGGAGTTCTGGTTTCAACCCTTATCAAATCAAATCAAATCAGTTTATTTTCTCAAAAGATATTACAAACAACAATTATAGTTTAAGTTTGAGAATAGGTAAAACATAAAAAAAATATATATAATAATATCAGGAACGCATGAGAGATGGTTCGACATTAGGAATACAAGATACTCTCCAAAGTCAAGAGTATTTGTCTTCTGAACGTACTTTCACGAATATGAAAGACATCGATCTCCGAAGCGATCATGTTCAGCAGTTTGATTGCTCTCCCCACCGGCATCACCAGAGGCAGGTTGGTTTTGCATGCTGGGAGAAGTGAAGCATAGAACTGGCAGCAAAAGTACAATAGACGTACCATATGTGTGATGCACCACAGAATTTCAAATACTGATATCAGAAAGGAATGTAGCTCAAAGCAATCAATATAAATATTCCCACTGATGCATTAAAAACACTTGTTAATTCCTTCGTCGTATCTCGACTCGACTATTGCAATTACGCCAACATACCCAAGAAACAAACAAATAAACTTCAACCTGTTTTCAATACGGCAGCACGACTTATAAAAGGTGTTCCAAAAAACTCGCAAAAAAAATCTAAAAGATCTTCACTGGCTCAAGTGCCCTGAAGGAATCCAGTATAAACTTTTTTGAACGGGTTTTAAAGCGCTTTACGGAATGGCAACAGCCTATATATCTGAACTTTGTGTTGCTGATAGCCTTAATTTGCGGCAATCTACGCTTCGATCAGCAATAGGGCAATAGGCAGATTAGTTGAGCAGAAGTAATAATAAGGGCAATAGGCAGATTAGTTGACCCGAAGTGCAACCCCCGGACAAATTTCGGAGATCGGGCTTTTGCAGTGACAGGTCAGTCCTTCTGGAATATGCTTCCTGTACGCCTCAGATGCATTGACAATCCAACAGATTTTAAATCAGACATTTGATCATTCTCTGGCGGAGTTTTAAGTTTATGTTATCATTGAAGAAGAGTGATTTCATTTTATTAAACATGCATTTTATCCCTACATCTGGGTCAAGAGATTGTGTTAGTATGCTGCCTTGGTATTTAAATTTTTCCCCCCTTTCAAGGTTGCGGCCGTTCAAATGCAATACTGACCCACTGTAGTTAAGCCGTCCGAATGTCATCCATTTGGTTTAACTGACATAGTACAATATATAATTATCCTGTGTTAAGATATCGAAAATTTGGTTTAAGATAATGTATTATATTATTCTTAATGTTTTATATGCCTGTCTATATATAGTCACAAAGACTCTCTTTTAACAAAGAATTTCCTTTTCACATTTTTTTCAAAATGCCAAGTTAACTGTTAAGAAAATAAAATCCAAGTTTCTCAGTTGGGTTAATTAAACATCTTCCGTTTAACTTATCAAGCGACATGCCTTCATTATCAAAAACCAGGACCGGCTAAGACATAATAATTTATAATAACTATATAAATTAATAATTTATTTTTATATTTATTCATTTCTTTTATTTTACACAAATGTAACATAACCTACAAAGATTTAGGGACTTGAAATAGTTTAACAAAAACAACAATAACAATTTAAAATTTTACAGATAATATTTATATGCTAAGAATCAACATATCTCAGAAGGATCCCAAATATGTCGGCGTCAGTGAGGTTGTACTCCTTCCAGAATTGATAATATGTTTTTTATGAACACTGAAAATAAAATTGTCCTAATCTGAGACGATTAAATTCAACGTTCGAAATGCTCTCCCTACTGGTATAACCAAAGGTAGGTTAGTTCTATGTATCCAAATTTAATAGAAATACAGAAGAAATGATCTGATGATGAATGTGAATGAGTCCAAGGTAATGATTTTTGAAAAATAAGAAATCATGACAGTCTGCAACATTAGCGTGAATGGTGAAAATCTGGAGCAAGTAGACGAGTTTGTGTATTTGGGTAGTATGTTAACAAAAGATGGACGAGTGGAGAGGGATATTGAAAGACGGGTTGGGGAAGGCAACAAAGTGAATGGTGCACTTAAAGTTGTCATCACAAACAAAAGCCTATCCAAAAGAGCTAAAATGGCGGTGCACATTGGTGTTCTTTTACAGGCCCTTATGTATGGAAGCGAAGCATGGAACTGGCAAAAGACGGATGAAAGTAGAATAAATGCAGTAGAAATGAGATGTCTTAGACGAATGTGTTGTAATAAAATCCATTTTCAATTTTAGCTTTTACACATGTTCAGTAATACCATGACGATCGACTGACGATTGACCGCTGTCATTGAAACCGATTTGAGCGCCATCACTTGGTGACTTACATTACACACAATTAATCACAACAAATAAAATGAGTTCAAACCAATATAGACTGTAACGCACCTAGAGATAAAAGAGTCGATGCCAACAAGCCTGGTGAAACCGGTCGCTGTCGAAATAAAGACAAAAGAGTAAGTAGTTAAAAAACACGTTTCATTACACTTTTTTTTTCTGTCACACAAATATTCGGTTCTAATCAAATTCCTTTTTTAAATCTTCCCAAAATTTATTTCGTTAGTATTCCCTGAAAGTTAACTCAATGAACAGACTGGAAGCATTTGAAATGTGGCTCCATCGCCGAATGCTCAGAGTTCCCTGGACAGACATGGTTACCAATACCGAAGTCCTGAGGCGAGCTAGAGTTGACAGGGAATTGTTATCAACTATCAAGGTTCGAAAGATCTCACATCTGGGTCATATACTGCGTGGGGAAAAGTACCACCTTCTCCAACTGATATTGGAGGGAAAATTGAAGGACGCCGAGGGCCCGGAAGGAGACAAATGTCCTGGCTGCAAAACGTGAGGGAGTGGACCGGCATCCGAAGTGTGGAGGAGGTGTTCCGAGCGGCGCAGGACAGGGACAGGTTCGCCGAGGTGATCGCCAACGTTGGGGGGACCCGACAGGGCACTTGAAGAAGAAGAAGAAGTATTTGTTGAGTCTATTGGTCTTATACCCGCAAACATTGCTTTTGTTTATGTAGATGTTATTTTGAATCGATTTTTTACTAGCTCCCATCCTGTTTATGTCGAAACATGCGCGCGCAGAATTTGTTATACATTTCACATGAACAGGGAAAGTTGATCTCGCGTATGGACCGCTTTTAATGCGACTGCATGTGTTAATTCGGTGACAATTTTGGGGCAAGACGACAAGTACGATAAGCGCTCATTAACACTTTCATTAACGGGCGAGAGTTAAAAACAGAAAATCTGAATGTTAATAATACACTCGAATTGAATATAGATTATCCCAACTAATAGTGAAAACAGTATAACTGAAGCTGCACTTTGCATGAAGATTGCGTCAAATAAAAAAAAATGTTTTTGAAGATTGGGCTTTGTTGTTGATAGGTGAAAAAGTACTCGTATATTTACACCGAGCAAAAGCAATATAACAAATCATCACGCCGTTTCTGGAGGGGTAGTCAGAGAAACCGCCACAATGCTCGAACCTGACACACCTCTCTAGCTTTCTCGATTCTTCCGACTTCGAACACGGTCGACTTTTGAAATTTGATTAATTTGTCATGTAAAGTTTTGCTCGGTCTCCCACTATTCCGTGCTCCATTCACATCTTTTAATGTATACTTTCTTAACCATTCTTCTTTCATTCAACCCGTCCATATGTCCAAATAACGCAGTGATCCTATCATAATTTTGTTCATAATACTTTCATCCGTTCTATTTCATTCCTGATATTAGCATATGAAATTCTATAGTACAATTTTACGTCAATATGATGATGTAAAACTCCATATTAAATAATGAATACGAATGAAAACGTCTGTTTTCTAGAAGTTTTTTATATTTTATGTGAATGACATGTTTCGCCTGTCTAAGGCATTATCAAATGTTTGATTATCAAATTATTGATAATGCCTTAGAGTCTAAGGTTTATGTATGTTTGTTAATTTGTATATAAACAATCGTAAACTCGTATATAAACAATCACTGTATGTTGCCATAGAATAAATAATATCACAATTGATTTTTTTTAAATCTACGAAATTGTCACAACAGCATTTTCACCAATCGATGTTGGCGTCTTCAGGTGTTACAATCAACTGTTACAACCAGTTGATTATAACAAGCGAAATAGCTGTTACGACAATTTCGTAAAAATTAAATAGTTAAATAGTGATATTATAAAAGTTTTTCTAATTAAACAATCAAAAAATAAATTATCCAGTTGACTGTATATGTTGGCGAAACAGCTGTTGCGACAATTTCATAGATTTCAAATCAATCAATTGTGATATTATAACAGTGTTTAAAAATCAAATAGTCAAATGATATATGTTTTAAATTAAACGGTTAATACATATTTCTATTTTTCTTTTTTATACACTTTATATATACAACACTTTTATTAAAAAATAAAATTATATAGACACGTTTTGAACAAACAGTCCTTCTTCAGTAAAGATATAATACATATTTATAAAAATATTATAAAATTGTTGTTGTTTACATGATCTGACAGATGTTATAAAGATTTATTTTGGAACATTTATGCTTTTTTATAACAAATATTATGATTCAATTTAAAATTTAAAATAATAATAATAAATAATTTGATAAATAATTTATCCAGTTGTATGTAATACCTGATTATGCCAAAATTGGTTGGCGAAATAGCTGTCGCGACATTTTTATAGATTTTAAATAATAACAGTGTTTTAAATTAAACGGTATATAAATAAACTATGCAATTATGACAATTTCATACGCGTAGTCTACATGTTAATAAAATAACTAAAATATCACAAAAAATAGAGGAAAGTGAAATTGAATTGCTGTAGTTAACCATATGACGGCGATATATCAACAGACTTGTTTATAATTAAAACACTTTTTGTTTGCTCAATAACGATTTATAAAGATTGAACCTTGTATCCGCGTATTTAAAAGGCAGCTTAGAGTTTTTTTTACGTTGTCGGCGCTTTTCAATTTGAGGATGGTTTCACTTTCAAAAAGGGGTTCCTTCGTTTGTCCCATGAACCAGCTGGCATCTGACCTCGCGGTATCAATAAACAATCAATGTTTATGGTGTTGATATGAAACTAATTCGTTGGGTCAACCCTTTAGTATATTTAGTACACGATTACACTTAAATTAAACAAGCGAAGAACGTTCTAAATACAACATTTTAAATGTTCAAAAATGTCGTATATCGTTCCAATCCTTCTGAATGAAAATGTTGATTGGAGTTAGCAAAGGAAAAATAACTAACTAACTAACTGACTAACCATCACGCCGTCTCTCCGAAAGGGTAGGCAGAAAGAATGGACTGTCACACTTTTACTGATGCGGCACTCCATCCTTCTCTTTTCGCTCCGCGGGAGACGCGGTGAAAAGAAAAATAACAATAGAATAAATCATAAAAATGAGCTAACTAAGAAACATGTGCGGAAAGTTACGTATGATAGAAAACTGAATAAATAGGAAAAAATGTGAGCCATATAATTTGCTTCATCATTTAAGTTTCGAAATGGAAAAATAATACATACAATATAATGGTCAAACAAATCACTTACTTAAACTTAAGCCATACTTGAAGATGAAAATATTGAGAAGCGTGAGTGTTACGATGTATAATTTATTAACCTACCTGCCTCTGATGATTCCGATGGGAAGAGTAATCAGCCCGATGAACAATATTACATCGGAGATCGACGTCTTTCATATGAAGTGAAAGTACGTTCAGAAGACAAATTCACTTGACTTAAGAGAATATCTTGTCTTCCTATAGTCGAATCATCTCTCATGTGTTCTCATAAGTAGAGTCCATAATGTACTTATATGCTTGCAATGTCATCAGAGAAAAAAAAATGATTTGATTTGATTTGATGATTATAAAAAAGGCTCGAAATTTATATCAGAGGAGAACCGTGCAGTTCTTCACAATTTTTTCAACGTATATTCTCCATTCTTTCTACATATATTTAGGGAGAATCAGCATAACGGTTGATAAGTTATTATAGATATCCATTTGTGTAACAATATTTAATCAATATAACTATCGACAAAGATTCAGAACATAGCGTTGTTCTAATGATGATTTGATTATAAATGAAAATAATATATTTCTACTGTTCAACTTTCAGACAACGAGCATGAACTACAAGCCCTGGTGAATAGTATGTATGAGGTAAGTATGCGAAATGATCTAATGATGTGAATAAATCCAAGTAATGATTTTTGAAAAATAAGAAATCATGACTGTCTGCAACATAATTGTGAATAAATAATGAAAACAAAATAAAAATACACTAAATTTCTTTATTATTATGTATTTAGTGTGTTTCCACTTGTGTCGACCGGTCAAAAATAAACACAAGTGGAAGCACACTAAATACATAATAATAAAGAAATTTTGTATAATTTTTTTTTGTTTTCAATATTTAAAATGAACTTCTTCTTCAACGATGTAAATGGAACTAGAAATAGAAGAAGACCGAGGAAAACGTGGCACGATCAAATAAATAAAATATTGCATGCCGGCCACGTGAGGAGTCAGAGAAATCGTCGTGTGTGCATGATACGATGTTTGAATGTTGAGAAAGCAATATACTTATATCAGGAAAGAACAGTGCGGCGGTCCATCCTTTCTGCCTACCCCGTCGGGATGACGGTGTGATAATTAGTTATATTACTAAACTAACTAAATTGAATTAAATACTTAAACTAATCTTCACGTCGTTTTGTAGGCACAGATTATTGTAAAGTCACCCAAAAGATGGCGAGACAGTCGGACTCTACTTCCCAGGAACTGGCTCTCAGAAATAGCAGGACAACGTCCTAAATAAAGCATAATAATAGTAAGAATATATATTGGTATACGACGTTCTGATTTACTCCTGAATTGCAGAGTGACCAAAAAAGCTACATGCTTTCTGATCATTAGGTAGGTACCATTTAATTGATGGTGCCTCTTTGTATCCCGTAAATATTTTGACCTCCCGCCGGCCACCCGTTATGAAAAAAAAAATCGTCTCCTCGATCATCCGTAAAGCCATTCAAGTAGTAAAATGCACGTTTAATATTATTCAGCACAGAAGGTACACGAGGGTTGAAAGTGAAACTAATGGACCCCTAATAAACGTTATTTAATTTATTGAAAATACACTGTAACCCTATAACCCTGGTGCGGCATCTGAATTCTTCATTTCTTATGCGGTCACGCAAGCTCACACCAATTACATATCAGCATATTTTGTGATTTTTACTCTGTTAAATATATTTTTAAAGTATAATATTTAAAGATGTTAAAACAAGCATTGATAAAAAATAGTAAGAATATTTATATTAATACTAGCTAAAAATAATTGAAACTGTTGAAAAATACATCTACCTCGGACATAAGATAAAAATGGGGAAAGAAAACCAGGTGGCAGAAATACCCAGAAGAATTGGACTTGTTTGGGCAGCCTTCGGAAAGCTCAGTCTATAATAGAGAAACAAGGATATCCCCATTAAATTAAAAAGAAAAACCTACGCATGCATCTTGCCTGTGATGACATATGGTTTGGAAACAATGTCCCTGACAGACGCCGAACAAAAGTCGCCGATATCATGGATCGGATCGCAAAATTGAAATGGCAATGGGCAGGACACGTAGCCAGACAGTCAAGTTCAAGATGGACTCCCAAGTTCTTAAAGTGGAGGCCATGGGAAAACAAAAGGGGTGTCGGTCGGCCACAGAAGAGATGGGCCGATGATATTGTTGTGGTCGCCAGGAAAAAATGGATTGAAGCGGCATAGGATAGAGAAAAATGGAGACAGATGGAAGAGGCCTACATCCAGCAGTGGAAGGAAGGCTAGGAAGAAGACTAGCTGTACCACTTGTAGCACACACTTATAATATTTTAAATTTCACAATACTTGTGAGTATAGAATATTTTTTGTTCTAAAAATATTTTTTCTGAAAATAATGTCTTAGGCAAACGATTTCCCTTTCTCAGTGAACCAAGGTTTTGGTTGTTCAAACAAAATATATATTTGTATTCAATATATTTTAATCATAGTTCTAAATGTGATTCACAATAGTATTCAAAAATTATTAAACCTTCACCGATGTTATATCAATGAAAATATCACCAAGATCTGTCAAGTGGTTGCCTAGTCCATTGAGTTCAAAGAATAGAAGAAGTAGAGGAACCTTTATTTATTTATAAACATATTTATTTATACACATATTTATTTAAATACAAGCTGCATCAGGGCAATATAAAACTTTAGCCATTTTAGCTTTCATTGATAAACTCTTTTCATTTATTTCATTTAATTTATTTTGATAAAAATCACAAACATTACAGACGTACAATTCCAAATCGTTTGCAATTACATTATAAAAAGAGAAGCATTTAAAAAAAAATTAAGCTTAAGAATAAGAAAAAAATCATAACATTGATATTGCATCCCTGAGGTAATTCACACTATCACGAAATATGTCGACCTCCGAGGTGATCCGATTAAGCAATAAGATTGCCCTACCCACAGGCATAACCATTGGCAGGTTCGTTCTGCAGTGTGGCAAATAAAACAATCTGTGCTGTCTTTGACGAAGGTAATTATCAGGGACAAATAGACCTACATCACTCAGGTCATCCGAGTTCTGTATACGGCCGCCAATCAGCTGAAATCTTGGTCCGTTAGCCTCTTGCTAAATATTGGTCCGTTGACGCGGCCTACCCCGGGTAAACGGCGTGATGGTTTATTTATTTGTTTTACGCAGATTAATTACATTAAAAAGAATACAAACTTTTACGTATCTATCATTGTAAACTTTCTCGCCCGAGTCACACGTAAGTGGCAACTCCTAATAACTAGGCGGGCCGTTCGTTTAACTTTTTTCTAGCATTGTTGATAGCACGAACGTCAAATTATCCGGCCACAGTCAATATGTCCGTATAACAAACATACGCCAACAGTTAGCCTAATGATACACTGGCTGAAAGACACGGTATTGGGTGTAATTGAGTGATGAAAGCATTGTGGTCTTGTTACTGCCGTACGTATAACGTGTAATTTTATAACAGATGCTTGGATTCTAATTCCAACTCATATTTGTAATATAACATATCATTTAGCATTAATTTTAATATGTCGTTTAAAAATCGAACAATGAAGTTTTTTTTGTTCGAACAATGTTCATGTTTTTGAAAAATATATGTATTAACTTAAAAGTTTCGGTTGCAACATGTGTTCGTTTACAAAAAAAAAAATATTAAACAATTCCTATTGTGCAGAACATTATTTTGATATTTTATAAACTATTTTGTAACTGTTAATTCAAAAACTTTGTTTTATATCACACCTGATGATGTCAACATTGGTGGATGAAACAGCTGTCGTAAAGTAAAATAAATAAAATGGATTATTTATAAAATTATGTTATAATTCTATTCCGAACTCTTCTTATAACTAACTAACTAACCATCACGCTGTCCCCACAGGCAGAAATAATGGATCGCCACACTTTTCTGCCCTGACATGCATCTCTCGCTTCCTGTACACCCATACATCGCGTAATGCACGCACGTCGATTTCTTAGACTCCTCACGTGACCGACATTTAATATTTGATTGGTTTGATCGTGCCAACTTTTCCTCGGCCTTCCTATATTTCTAGAGAAACATTTCAAGAAGAGTTAACTCAATAGTGTCGTCAAAATCGATGAGCGTGCATGTTACGATGTATCAATGAAGAGGAAGCTCGAGAGGTATGCCAGGACAGAGCAGTGTGGCGGTCCATCGTCTCTTCTTACTCTTCCGAGGAAACAGTGTGATGGGTGGTAAGTTAGTTAAATATCAATTTCATTATTATACAATGTTTTCATTAATTATTTTTTTAATTTCTGACAGTCGGCGTTAGTTTGCTGTCCTAAAACGATCTTTAAAATGTATTAGAGACTTCTATTGCTTTATAAATATTATTATTATCTTCTACAACAACTATCTCTGTATTTTTTTCTAACGTAACGTTAATGATTTCACTGTAATTGTTATTAAGCCATTTACATCGGATATTATGTCCAACAAAAAACCAACGAAAAAAGATTCGTCGTTAAGTAGGCAGAATATTCTCAAGTATCAATCGTTTTTGCTTCTTAAAGATCGCTTCATTGATAATAAGCAACACATAAATATTAATAACCTGTAACACCTTGTTTTTTTTAAGGTATACAAATACTTGTAGACTTTATGTAGTGGATTTTACCCATTACGGGTTCTTCTTCTTCTTCTTTGCTAGCCTTCTCCCCTCCACTGCTAGATATAGGCCTCTTCTAATTTCTTCCACTCGTCTCAATCCTGCCCCCTTTGTTTCTAAGATTTTCCAACCCTTTTGATAATATCATCGGTCCGTCTCATCGGTGGCCTTCCGACACTTTGCTTATTTTCCCATGGTCTCCAACTGAGTATCCCGGGTGCCCATCTGTTGCCACCCTGTATAGCCAAGTGTCCAGCCCATTGCCATTTCAATTTTGCCAATCGATCCATGACCTCAGCAACCCTGGTGTGGCGTCTGAATTCTTAATTTCTTATGCGGTCACGCAAGCTCACACCAAGTATCTGTCTTTCCATTGACCTCTGTGTACACTTGAGCCTGTGGACACTTTTTGTTGGTTAATCCTTAAGAATTAATTGTATCTCAATAGAGACGAAGATGTAAATTATTTGGGAACAAAATATGGTGGTCGAGGCGTTTACAGGACTTATGACTTATCATTGGTTGGGTTAAGCGATTGCTTTATGTAATACAATATTCCCCATTCCTTTAACATGGTAGCATATATACAAGTTTCAAAAATAATTGTCAGACGTGGTGTTCGTAAGAAGGGCGAAATGGGGAATGTTGTATTACATAAAGCGATCACTTAACCCAACCATTGACCGGTCATAAGTCATTTAAACGCCTCGACCACCATATTCTATTTCCAAATAATTGACATCTTCGTCTCTATTGAGATACAATTAATTCTTAAAAACCTGTAGTATAGACATACTGGAGACATATACAGTTTTAGAAAAATACGAAATATGGATTGAAAATTGTTAAAACATTTTCTTCTTGATTTCATTATTAAGAACAGAAAAGAGTCCTTGCAAATATTTGAATGAAGAAAATTGTATTTATTGAGGTTACAGTTCCGTAGGTCCTGCCTTTACGGGTCCGCCCGCGCCCCTACTTCGTACAGGAACATAAATAATTATTTTCTTAAACTAATGTTAATGCTCCACATAACGAATGGCCCGCTTCGTCCGTAAATAACGTTAGGATCGTTCGGAATAAATCAAACGTCAAGCTTTTAGTATTATGTTTTCCTTAAATCAGTCGCACTGTTATGACGGAATAAATTCTCATTCATAGATCACTCTTGAGTGTTATGGCCTCGCTTATAGGGTTGGTCATTGTTTCGTTATGATAGAATTCTTTAAATATGTTAATACACTTATATACGTATGCAAGCAAGAAGATGGTTCCTACTTCCAACTTGACCGACATTAAAAATGTATTGATTTAGGCGTGTCATTATCGGTTTTCCTACATTTCGTGGTCATGTAATACGCCTACCAAATCAACAAAGTTTCTAAATAAAAATATATTATACATACTTAATTGTTAAAACACTATTTTTCCTCTTTTTCTTTTTTATATACTTTGTATATACAACACTTACATTAAAAAAAAAAATTATATAGACAAGTTTCGGACAACCAGTCCTTCTTCTTCGGTGGCTCTACGGATAGGCGGGCTGAAGTGGCGGTGGGCTGGCCATATCTGTCGGAGAACCGACAACCGATGGGGAAGACGGGTTTTGGAGTGGAGACCGCGTACAGGATTCCGTAGAGTTGGACGTCCCCCTGCCCGCTGGACCGAGGATCTGAAGAGGATTGCTGGACATGGATGGATGGGAGCGGCAATGGATAGGGAGCGGTGGCGTGCTTTGGGAGAGGCTTACATTCAGCAGTGGATGACAGACGGCTGGTAATGATGATGATGATGAAGTCCTTCTTCTGTGATACATATAATAAAAATATACATATTTAAAATATAATAAAATTGTTTACAAGATCTGACAATGAAATCTTTATAACATCTGTCAGATCACGTAAACAATTTTATAATAATTTGTATCTTTATAATATGTATCACTGAAGAAGGACTGGTTGTCCGAAACATGACTATGTATTTTCATTTTTTTAGTGTAAGTGTTGTATATACAAAGTATTTTAAAAAGAAAAAGAGAAATAAAGCATCTTTAACACAAAGTATGGGGTATATAGAAGATACACTATTTTTCAATTTGCCAATTTATTTTTCTTAGCATGTTTCGAAGGCTTTACATTCCCATCATCTGAAAAATGATATAAACCGATATTCATATCATTCTCCCGATGATAAATATGTAAAAATTCGATATAAACACTTTAAAATAGTTCGTAATATCGTTATCCAATAGGTAGTTCTAATTAACTGACTAGTTTAACCATCTCCCCGAATGGGTAGGCAAAAATTATAGAAAGCCACACTACTCTTTCCTGATACTTCTCTCGCTTTCTCTCGAGATCTCCGATTCCTCACGTGGCAGACATTGATTAAAATTATTTTGTTATAATAAATTTCATTTTCTGACGTAAACAAAACAAGAAATAGACGAAGATCATTTAAAAAAAAGCAATTCTACCATTTCTATAATACTTATACGTTTTACAAATTCTTTCAACTACTATAATTGCAAATATTTTTTAACAACTATAACGTGATTGTTTCAGGTTGATCGGTATTGTCAGGTTTTTAAGGATGTAACCCATGTGTCCAAAAGATGCTCAGCTTAGTCCAATTCAGGGGCAGCTTTCGGAAACATGGGTTACATCCTTAAAAATCCGGAATATACCGATCAACCTGACACGAAAAGTCTATAAAGCCTGCGTTCTGCCAGTTGGTTTTTAATGTCTTGAAACTGTAACATTGTCCAAGCAAAGTGCCGAGAAACTACGAGTGACCCAAAGAGCTATGAAAAGAGCCATGTTAGGAAAAAATCTAAGAGACAGAGTCAGAAACGATACGGGGAGAGAGAAAACAAAGATCACTGACATCATCCACCAGGTGGCGACTCAATGGCAATGGGCAGGTCACGTAACCAGAAGCTCAGATGAAAAATGGACAAGAAGACTGCTGACTTGGAGACCGTGGACGGCAAAGAGAAGTGTAGGGTGACCGCAACTACGGTGGAAGGATGATCTGAACATACACGTCGAAATAACCTGCATGCAGTCTGCACAAGACAGAGTGACTTGGAAGCGAATGGAGGAGGTCTTTGTCCACGAGTAGGCGGGAATCGGCCAAGTAAGAAGATAACGTGATTGGACGACCAAGACTACGGTGGGAGGACAAAGTTGGGAGATATTCAGTGAAATTGCTGCGAGTGCCAAGTTGAAGTGTCCCAGCAGCGGACATGAGGTGTTGGAGGCGAGGACTAATGGAGGCAAAGGATCGATATGGGCTGAAGGGCGTTCGAGTTTGAAAAATTACGAAAATTTGACATTTGATATATTATTGTAACACCTGATGATGTCAACATAGTTTGATGAAACTGCTGTCGCGTAAAATATAATACAATTGTGATACAAAAACAAAGTTATTTAATTTAACAGTTTAAAATGTTAAGGTATCATAGTGTTTCGGCCAAAACAATGGACTATTTAATCAAAACATATTATATTCTACTCGTATGATAATTCTAATAAGTTCGATTTACAAATTTTAATCTTAGTCATTTTTAAAACAAGAAAACGCGTTATCCTGCCCGCACAGGGGCTAGATAAAAGTACTTATTTAGTTTTGTTTTCTAATTAAAAAAAAGTAAATTGGAGAGTAAGAACCCCAGTTGGCCGTGCCCTAACCATCACCCAGATTTGATTTAAGTTACCTTCCTCGCATCTCAATTTTGGGCTACAAGCCGTTACCAGCGCCTCGAGCCCGAAATTACCCGTGATGGATTATCGCAATTACGTTTTAGGTACTTGCCCAGATTGAGAATTATTGTGATAAAACTTTATTTTAAATGTGCTCAATTTGCTGATTATGGAGTTGGTACGTTATTGCACGATTTGATGCATGATTTATACAAAAAAGTCCGATAAAGCTCTCTTTAAACATTCACTCAATTATCAAAGGTGTTAAAAAAGGTTAATTCAAATATCCTTCAAGTCTACCGCATTATTACATTACAAGATTTGTAAATATCTTAAGATTTATGGTACTTGCACGATTTTTATAACTTTCTATAAACTTGTACTACACGATGTTTTCAAAATTTCTTGATTGCATAATTTACTTAAATAATATAGAAAATGTACGAAGTTCTGTCCGATTCGTTTATTACTAAAAAATAAAAATAAAATGTAAAAATTACAAATATACTCAGGAAATTGAAAGAAACTTTGTTTTTATCCACAAAATATCATATATTTACACTTGTAGGTGGAGGTATCCTCCAAAACATGTCGTGTTTTTTTTTATTTTAAAATATTTTTTGATATTTAAAAATATAAAAAAAATTGATTTGATTTGATTTGATTTTGTGGATAATATACAGTATTTTTAAATTTCTTATTTATTATTCCTTTTCAATAAAATAACAAATATATTTATTACTGCTATATAATAAACAATATTAAGAATGGCATATATGTTTTTTTGAAGTTTTTTAAATATTATATATAACAAGAGTATGTGACATATTTCGACTTGCTAAGGAATCATCTTGCAAAAACGTTCCAATATAAATCTTTATAACATCTGTTAGATCAAGCAAAATTTTTTATCAATTTTAAATATGTATCTTTATATTTTGTATCACAGAAAAAGGATTGGTTGTCCTAAACATGTCTAATTAATTTTTTTTTAATGTAAGTGTTGTATATACAAAGTATATAAAAAAGAAAAAGTGAAATGTCATACTAGATATCAAATTGGAAATATTAATGAAATCGAATATTTTTTGACTAACTAACCATCACGCCGTCTCCCCGAAGGGGTAGGCGAAGAATAGGCAGGTAGAAAGAATGGACTGTTACACTTTAAGCAATGCGGCACTCCGTCCTTCTCTTTACTCCTCCGCGAGAGACGCGGTGTAATGGATTGCGAACCTCAAGTACGAGTATTATGCTTTTTTGTTTTCAAAGATGCGTATTTTTCCTTGCCAAGGAAGCAAAGAAAGGCAAAAAGACTCGAACAAAAATTCTACTTCTATCAATCTTAAGAACAAGCGGGATTCAGGAGTGTCTAAAGCACTATTGAGATTATATACACGGTTCACACCTTGTTTGAAAGATGCTAGGAATTTGAATTCAGATTATTTAGAATCTTATCAAAAATCCTTTCCTCTTTAGTACACGAGTCGCATCTTAGGAAATGAGCACAAAATCACAATTTTCAATAAATTTGGTCTTATTAAATTGCTTCTCAAGCGACAAATAGCCCGAAATACATTTTTGAAGGCTAATAATAATTGCTGGTAAATTTAAGGCATTATAAGAATTCCATATTTTTATGAAAATATTATTTTTTTCCAATTCAGAATTAATTGAAATAAATATCAAAAAACCTCATTTTTATTTAGAAAATAATATAAAAATTTCGTTATTAACTAATCAATAGAATGTAAAATTGTTGGGGCTAATGTAAACCAAAATTATCGTTTTCATGTATAAAAATTGGAATGTTCCTACTTTGGATTGTATAGTCATCTGTGTATAGAGCCTATAAGCTTACAGGGAAGATAATAAAAAAATTTGGGATCGTCTTTTGAATTCTAATAAACGGTTCATTAAATTGAGAGCAAATTGTCAATTAATTTTTATAAATCACAGTATTTTAGAATGGTTTAAGTAAAAAACAATGGACCCTAACAATATACTTTCAACAATATACTTGGAGATTTTTCGTCTTATGTCAATGATAAATTAGAAAATGCATTGTTTTGGCCGAAACACTGTGATACAACATTTAATTTTTTTTAAATTAGAACATTATTATTTCGTATCACGATATACTTAAATAATTTTTTCGCGAGAGCTGTTCCGCCTAATTATGTTGGCATCATCAGGCATCACAAATGGTAACAGTTATTTGTCACCTCTGATGATGTCAACATAGGTTGGCAAAACAGCTTTCGCGGCAAACTCATTTTAATATACTGTGATACGTACTCGTATTAACAGTGTTCTGAATTTAAACATTTTATAATGATAAATTACGTAACATGAATGATTTGGTGAAACACTATATTTCTTTGCTTCGGCAATTGAATGTTTATTAATAAAATTCACAAATATTGTCCCCGCTATTGATTCTTCAATCATTCGTCTCTGCGCCTACCTTCTTCTTCTTCTCTGGTTTCAATCGTGGGATTGGTTTGCAGCAATTTTCTCCATTATTCTCTTCCATTTTTCCCTGTCTTGTGCGGCTCTTTTGAAATCTGCATATGATGAGCAGCGTACGTCCACCAACAGGTCCTCCAGGTACTCTCGGCGTGGGCGTCCCCTAGAGTTTGTCCCCTCGATCATACCCTCCATTATGGCATGCAAGAGACCTTCTTGACGTATTACATGGCCGATCCATCTTGCACGCCTTTCGGACAAGGTCCTGAGCAGGCGCCTTCCTCCTTCGATTCCTTGAAGAACTTCCTCATTCGTGATGTGGTCTCTCCAGGAAATTCCAAAGAGTCTTCTATAGGACCACATCTCAAAAGCCTCTAGTCTCCGCTTATCCCTTTCGGATAGGCACCATGTCTCGCAGCCGTACATCAAGACACTCCATACATAGGTCTTGATGAGGAGTATTCTCAGTTTTAGGTCTATATTATTTGACTCTATTATTTTCGACCTTTTATTAAATGCAAGCCTAGCCTGATGTATACGGCTGTCGACCTCGCTCTTAGACCGACCGTCCCCTACCTACCTTAACTCATTGATTTTAATTGATCAAAACATTAAGGGATTATTTAAATGGATTAGTATTCTTCCTTCCCACACGTAACATAAGATAACACGGACCACGATGGTCGTGGTAAGTAGGGAGTTTGATAACACTCAATTAAAATATTCCCAAGACAAGGACGCACGACCCTTTCTTCCCTAAGGACCGTTTCTCTTTGTTGTGTCCGAACTCTTCGGTTGTTCGTTTTTCTCTTTTATTTATTTTTCTTATTTATTCTCCGATTGATTTTTTATTTAACATTCGGCTTCTCAGTCTGTCCTGTTTTAACCAGACGCCTTGGGGTATTTCTCTCCCTCTCGTGTACTCGGAAGGAAAATGTAACAAGCTTAATTGATACGTCACAGAGCAGGTGTAGAAATATTAAATTTTTTTGTTCATGATGTCTCCATGGTTGTTCAATCTGTATATGGACAAGTGTATGAAAGAACTTAAAGGTATAAATGCTGGTGCTAAGATGAGTGATCTGTCTGTAAACTGTCTGCTTTACGCGGACGATGCCGTTCTCGTTGCGGATAGTGCGGACGAATTACAAGTCTTGGTGTCGAGAATGAATGAGGTATGCAAGTCAAATGATTTAATGATGAATGTCGGAAAGTCAAAGGTGATGGTTTTCGAAAGGGAAGAGCAAATGACAGTTTGTAATATAAGTTTGAACGAAGAGAACTTGGAACAGGTGAGGGAATTTGTGTATTTAGGTAGCATGTTCACAGCAGATGCCCGAACGGATAGTGACGTCGAAAGAAGGGTTGGTGCGGGTAACAAAGTGAATGGAGCTTTAAAAATAGTTATTGGAAACAAGAATTTATCAATGAAAGCGAAAACGGCCGTTCACAATGGAGTTCTGGTCCCAACCCTAATGTATGGAAGCGAAGCATGGAACTGGCAGAAGAAGGATGAGAGTAGAATAAATGCGGTAGAGATGAGGTCCCTAAGACGTATGTGTGGTAGAACGATATACGACAGAATCTCAAATGCTGATATAAGAAAGGAATGTAGAGCGGAAGAAGGTATAATGAACAAAATTATGAAAGGATCGCTGCGTTGGTTCAGACATATGGAACGCATGGATGGAGAAAGAATGGTTAAGAAAGTATACGTTAATGATGTAAATGGGGTACGAAGTCGAGGCAGACCGAGGAAAACATGGCATGACCAAATTAATCAAATTTTAAAGGTTGGTCATGTTAGAAGTCGGAGGAATCGACGTGCGTGTATGACTCGTTGTATGAATGTGGAGGAAGCTAGAGAGGTTTGCCAGGATAGAGCAGTGTGGCGGTCCATTCTCTCTGCCTACCCCTGCGGGGAAACGGCGTGATGGTTTGTTGTTGTTGTTGTTGTTCATGTTCAATTTATATTTTTGCGCTTAAAGTTTGTTAAATATTAAAAAAAAATCTTTCTTAATTAACTAACTAATCATCACGCCGTCTCCCGGAGTGGTAGGCAGAAACAATGGACTGCCACACTTTTCTTTTCTGACATATGTCTCTCGCTTTCTCAACATTCATACAGTATGTCATGCACGCGCGTTGAGTTTTCTGACTCCTCACATGGCCAACATTCAATATTTAAATTTTTTGATCGTGCCACATTGATTTATTTTATTTGAACGGTGAAAATCTGGAGCTAAGTGATGAGTTTGTGTATTTGTTTTATAAAATATGGGCGAGTGAAGAGGGATATTGAAAGAAGTGTTGGGGCAGGCAACAAAGCGAATGGTTTACTCAAAGTTGTCATCGCAAACAAAAACTTACCCAAAAAAGCTAAAATTAATTACGCTTTCTTACTTAAAAAAATACGAAAACTGGAATATTCTTAAATTGCCACGTGTGGATTTTGAAGTATATATACATCTTCCAAAAATTTGTCATGCATGATCACAAATAACAAATGTGGAATGGGGAATGTTGTAATTACATAAAGCGTGCGCTTAACCCAACCAATGACAGGTCATAAGTCCTGTAAACACCTTGATCATCCATGTTCAGTTTCCAGTTTGCGTCATCAGAAGGATATTGAAAGAAGGGTTGGGGCAGGCAACAAAGTGAATGGTGCACTTAAAGTTGTTATCGCTAACAATAACCGCTCCAAAAAAGGTAAAATGGCAGTGCACAATAGTGTTCTTGTACCAACGCTTATGTATGGAAGCGAAGCATGGCACTGGCAAAAGAAGGATTAAAGTAGAACAAATGCAGTGGAAACGAGATCTCTTAGATAAATGTGTTAATACTCTGTGTATGATGGTGTTATGAACAAAATAATGAATAATCATTAAGATGGTTTGGACACATGGAAAGAATGAATGAAGAAAGAATGGTAAAAATATTATTTGTTAACGATGTACATAGAACTAGAAATATAGGAAGATCGAGGAAAACGTGGCACGATAAAATAAATCAATGAATAAAATATATAGTTAGGTATAGACAAATTTGAGTTAATTTTTTCTACCTTTGAAAAACGTTGATAAAATAAATTCAAAAGTTGAAAAAACGCAGTCTTATAATTATTAAATGTTATGTAAATAAATAATAAACATATTTCGCCTTGCTAGGGCATTGTCAAAATAATGAAATAAATTACAAAATATGTTATTGAGTCATTAAGAATACTACTGAACCTCTAGCTTTACATATTATTTATCAACACAATTTTTATGTTTAGGTTTGAATTTAATATCTTTACAAATATAATAGATATTAATAGATAATTTTTGATAACTAAGGGAACATTTTCACCTTCACGTCACCGCGAGCAGGGTCACGAAAAAAATAACGAACCACCAAAAGTAGAGCCCAATAGCTCGCATCCCTCTCCAACTCCAAGCATTCGGAAATATTCGTCCTTGTCGCACTCACACATTTATTCCACGGTGATTTTTTACTCGACCGACCATTAGCTGAATGTTTTTTATTATATTATTTTTGATACTTATATATGGACTTTGTGTGTTAACCCTTCCAAGCGTTATTTCTTTTTCAAGATCAGAAGCGCACATATCCCAAATGGGCAACAAGCAACAATACTACTAGAGTTATTTTGAATAAGGTTCAATTTAGTTTGCTTGTCAGATTTCACGTAGATGTATTTTGAAGTCACTTTCTTCCTTGTGAAGATTTGCCCACAAATATTGTTGTATGGTAATTTTGAACAATTTTATTTGGGAGTCACGTTGACCGACTTTCGAGGGCTTAAACCTCAAGGCTTAGGGCTTAGTCTGTTAAGTTCTGAGAGGGTTGTACAATGTATGCTGATCGCTTACACTTGATTAAGAACTGAGCAAATAACTTTGTTTTCTATTGTACTTCTTCTTTTTCTTTCTCCTTTCTGAGGGTCGTGATCTATGAAGCTTCTTGTGGCTAAGGCAAAACTTTTCCAAACCTTTCTGTTCTATGTAGCATGCACTGCGGAGTAAAGGTCTCCTCCAGTAATCTCGTCAATTTGATCACACCATCGCACAGGAAATCTGTTTATTATATTTAATTTATTTAATTTTTTTATTTTCTATTTTTACTTGGAATTATCATCATCACCATTATTATTATTATTATTATAATTGCCGTCGTCGTCGTCGTCGTTGTTGTTGTTGTTGTTGTTGTTATATTTTTATTTTTTATTTTTTTTATTTTATTATTATTAATATTATTATCATTATTATTATTATTATTATTACTATAATCATTATTATTATTATTATTGTATTATTTTATTCAAATCAAATCAAATCAAATCAGTTTATTAACTCAATAGACATTACAAACAGGAAAATGTTTAAGGCATCTATTAAGTACAGGTAAAATATTATAAAAATACAACAAAGTACCAGGAACGCATTAGAGATGGTTCGACATTAGGAAGACAAGATACTTTCTAAAGTCAATAGTATTTGTCCCCTGAACGTACTTTCACTAACATAAAAGATGTCGATCTCCGAGGAGACCGCGTTCAGCACACTAACTGCTCTTCCCACCGGTGTCACCAGAGGCAGATTGGTTCTGGCGACCGGTAGGTAAAACAATCTGTGCTGTCGCTGTCGGAGATATCTATCGGGGACAAAAATTTATTGAATAGTTATTTACATTATCTCAGCGCGAGCCAAATCTATGTAAAGGGTATAGCTGTAATATTGATTCTCAAGATATGCGAGAGGTAGCTAATCTATCAGATCTACCAGATCAAAGGCAGTGTGAGTATCACACTGTCATCGCAGAAATTCGAATCCGGAACTTTCGGTTTGGCGGTCATAGCTATTGCCACTCTACCACGAAGCTCGTCGGAATCTTTTTTGCCTGTGCTCAAATCCACATTTAATATTTGATTGATTTTATCGTGCCCCGTTTTCCTCAGGCTTCCTCCATGCTTCGCTTATATATATATTCAATTAAAGCATTAATACATAATATTTTATTAAGCGGTTGGCTTTTCTTGTAGTTGTATGTGTTAGTGAATGTGTGGATTGTCAAATGGGCAGCACTTCTGGTGTCTACCTTACACAAGGTAAACAAAAAAAAACATTATTGACAGAATGACAAAAAACGGACCCTTTTCAAAGCACTCTACCAAATATAGAAGATATTGTTGATTTTTCAAGCAGTATTTGGAACCAAAGGATTATTTTATATTAACATTTATTGTTTCTTGAACAATGATCATAGAACAATAAAGGAATTATAGTATATCGGCCAAAACAATGGATGATATAAATAATTAATATGAAAGAAAACGTCTGTCTTCTAAGAGTTTTATTTATTTTAGATAGAATGACATGTGTCATCCTTCTAAGGCATTGTTTGATTATGCCTTTGACATTTGATTATGCCTTACAAGACATTTTGAAGGGCGAAATATATCTTTCCATCTGAAAGATAATAAAAAATTCGTCATTACGGAATTCCACAGCGTTAACGCATACATCCTGTTTTTTTTTTTAGTCGGGTTTTTGTCGAGAAACTACGAGTGACCCAAAGAGCCATGTTAGAAATAAGCCTAAGAGACAGAGTCAGAAACGATACCGTGAGAGAAAAAACAAAGGTCACTGACATCATCCTTCGGGTGGCGACTCTAAAATGGCAATTGGCAGGTAATGTAGCCAGAAGCTCAGATGAAAAGTGGACAAGAAGACTGCTGACTTGGAGACCGTGGATGGCAAAGAGAAGTGCAGGGCGACCGTAACTACGGTGGAAGGATGATCTGAACAGACACGTCGGAATAACCTGGATACAGTCTGCACAGGACAGAGTGACATGGAAGCGAATGGAGGAGGCCTTTGTCCAGGAGTGGACGGGAATAGGCTGAGGAAGAAGAAGAAGAAGAACAACGCCTTAAGTTTATCTAAAATTAAAAAATAATAATAATAAAACCCCTTGAAGATAGACGTTTTCATTCGAGTATGAAGTTATATATCATTGTTCAAGAATCATTAAATTAGTATTTCTTTTTAAGATAACACAAACCATCACGCTATTTCTCTGGAGGGGTAGGCAAAGATAATGGACCACTTCTTGATCCTGACACAGCTCTCTACATTTTTTCACATTCATGCAGCGAGTCATACACGCACGTCTATTTCACGCTATGACCATTAATATTTGATTAATTTGATCATGCCAAGTTTTGCTCGGTCTCCTATGACTCAATTCACATCGTTAATGTATACTTTCTTAACCATTCTAGCTTCATCAATATGTTCCATGTGTCCAAACTTCGCAGTGATCCTTTCATAATTTTGTTCATAATAGTTTCACGGCCGGTCACGTGCAGAGGATGTCGTCATCGCGAACCCCAAAAAGATTGCTGGAGTGACAATCAGGTGGTAGAAGACCAATTGGACGACCAAGGCTGCGATGGAAGGATGAAGTTGGGAGAGATGGGGGGAAGTTGTTACGAGTGTCAGATTGGAGGGTCGAAGCGGAGGACAGGAGGAGTTGGAGGCGAAGAATACTGGAGGCTGAGGCTCGATATGGGCTGTAGGGCCATTGAAGAAGAAGAAGAAAGAAGATATTTTGTTTTGCTCTACATTCCTCCCTTATATTTTAAGATAACTAACTAACTAACCAAGTAATCATCACGCCTTTTCCCCACACGGGTAGGCAGAGACGATGGATCGCCACACTGTCTATCCTGGCATATCTCTTGCCCCTCTTCTATTATACATTTACGCATCGTGACATGCGCGATCGTCGGTTGTTACTATTTCCAACATGGCCGCCTTTTAGAATTTGATCATGCCATGTCTTCCTCAGCCTTTCTCAACTTATTTTTTTCCATTCACACTACTTGTACATGTTTATATCTATTAAAACATTATTACATCATCGATTCGTTCTATATGTTCAAACATCTATGTGACCCTTTCCTTAATTTTATTTAGGACGCATTCATCCGTCTTATATTATTTTCTTACTTCATCATTAGATATTTAATCATACAATATTTTAAAAATATATTCAAATAATCACTATTCAGCTCGCTATTTTATATAATAGAACATTATTTAAAAAAATGTTACTTAGGACCACATTCATTTTTTATGTAATAGGGACAATTTTCTATCCGGAACTACGGCATAATTAATTGTTTGTTTATCTTTGAAGCAAGCTTCCATTATTCAAATATTTTTAATATCCGCTCCCAGTTTATCCTCATTGTATCATTATGTATTATTAAAACGTAGCGTTATTAAAATTAGAATTCGTAACAACTACAAATTTCTCCATAAACATGGTTTCCCGTTACGATTTTAAAAATATATTTATCTAGTCCAGCGTTCCAATCAGAAATGTACACAAACAATAAATAACATGTAATTTTCCGAATGCAGTAAGAAAACGTACATCTACATAGCAACTTGTAATAATGAAAATTACATACGTATTTACATTGATTTTAATCTGTTTTCAATGATTGCAGGGACTGTAAGGTTATTATGTTATTGATTACAGGAAAACATTTTTTTAAATATTGGTTTCCAAGTTTTCCGTATAGATAATACTTAACAAGTACGAAAATAAATTGATTGCACTTAATTAATTTTGTAAAATAAATAAAAACAAAACTTATGATATAATATGATGCGTTCTCATCATATCATATCACATGTTCTTTATTTATTTATTATATAACATTTATTTTTATTTGATTTAATTTTATTTCACTTATTTGATTAAAAATCACAAATATTACAGATATATAATTCCGAATCATTACATTATGAGAATTTATAAGAGAAGCATAAAAAACATTAAGATTAAGAATTAGAAAGAATCATAATATTGATATTGCATCCCTGAGGTTACACTATCATGTAAATATGTACGAGGAGACATGCTTACACTCACCAAATCGACTACAAGGAAGCTCCGGGTAATACAGATAAAACATGAAAGAACCATGCTACATATAATACTCTCAGACCAAATAAAACACACTAACAATGAGTTATGGAGAAGGTGAGGAGAAAGCGATGTCATCGAAACGGATGGCTAAGTTCAAACGGTCATTTGCTGGACATGTTGTCATACTGGGAGATCAAAGATGGACTAGAAGAGTAGTGAAATGGAAACTTCATGAAGACAGAAGAAGAAGAGGTGGACCCCCGTGATGGTCTATTGAATTTAGGAAAATTGCTGGTGATTGGATGCAGAAGGCGCAAGAGAGGAGTTTGGGGGAGGCTTATTTCTAGGAGTGGACGAAATGGGCTGTATAAACAACTGACTTACTTCCTATGGCCATACAACTCTTTAAGAATTTTAGCCTCCTAGATGATTCTTCGCCAAACTCCTCGATTCTGAGCCTTTTGCTCCCAGCAGTCCGATTCGCCCAACCTAGCCAGATCAGCCAGAAGGCGTTGTCTAGGCCTTCCTGGAGGCTTTACTCCATTCGGTCCAGACGCGTACAGGGTCTTGATTGCTCTGGTCTCTTCGGCTCGGACTGAACATACTGCTGTATAAACACACAAACAAAAATCATTTCTTTTCTCTCATTGAATAGCTTGGTCATGCATGAAACTGGTCTTAAGCTTCTTATCCGGAAGGGTTAACAAATTTATTTCATCATCAATATTTTTCTTACACGAAAATATATAAACAATGAAATACATTTTACGTTAATTGGCATGAGTATCACTATTGTTTTAATAATTAAAACATATATAGACACTGGAATAAAATTTACGTTAATTGAATAATGTACATGAACTTTATAATTAATTAAAATACTTGATGTGAGGCATCACTGTCACTTTTGTTGTTTTGATGAAAACAATACATACGTAGACATTAATTACCACGAGGCACTGTGCGTGATGTTTAATAAAAACGGTTGATTGAAATAACTTCATTATAATTTAAACTACAATTTAAATATAATTTTGTTGCAGTTTCTAAGTAGCAGCTATAATATTTTTTAGTGTAACTAACTAACTAGCTAACTATCACGCCGTCTCCCCGAAAGGGTAGGCTGAAAGAATGGACTGTAACACTTTAACCGATGCGGCACTCCTCATGATGGGTTGCGAACCTCATCGCCACCAATAGGCATCTCCCGCACACACTTCGATCTTCCAACATCCACAAAATAAATCTCAAACAAATAATATAAAATACAATGATATAAAATTAAATAACAAAATAAAATTAATTTAACACAAAATGTTATTTTTAGATGGTGCACATATTATCTATTTAATTTATGTTCCACGTATCCACAGTTTTTTTTTAAAATCAGCAGTAACTAGGCACTTGAAAAACCAACACCAGCAAAAACTTTAAAATAATATTTAAGAAATTATTCAAATTGTCATTGGAACAAATGAAAATTTTATTTTTACACCTGTCAAAATTCTTTATATAAACGAAAAAACTTGTATAATTTAACACCAAAACAGTACAAACGTATTACGTGTCACAATTTACTATTATCAAGTGCGGCAACAATCAAATTGACCAAAACAATACAATAAAATAACCAAACTTCACAATTTAACCAAAAAATAGTTATTGATACTGAAAAATCACAGAGCAGAGTTTATTATTCAAAATGGCTACGCGAAAATAGGGGGGGGGGGGGGGTCGCCTGAAATTCGAGTCACGAAAATTGTGGGTAACAATAAATTCATTACTCGTCATTAGCGAAGTGGTAACGTTAAAATGGGGTAACATATGCGTTACTACGTTCTGTGACAGTTTAAAGATATAAGTTATTTTTTATAGCGCTGTGCTACGTTTATAATACCTTTGCTTCCGAAATAATGTTACGACTACCATATTAACAGGCGAGGAGCTCGGAAGAAACAAGAAGGCGCAGCATCAACGATTCAACTTCAAAGATTATAGTGATGTGTGCTGCAGATGCAACCGACAACTATGCAGAAATTTGGAATCACTAAAAATTATTTTAGACGTTGGCTTTTAATACAATATGTTAATTATGGTAAAAATGCATTTCACAATGGTGAGTAATATTTTTTTCTTTTAACAAAGACAATGAATCAGTAACCTATAATAATATGTCCAATTCGATATTACGTATACTTTTGAAACACGTATTTTACATAAGTAATACGAATAAAAACGTCTGTTTTTAGAAGTTTTATTATATTTTCGCGATCATGTACGAATTTATGAATACAGTCATTCGCATAAAATATATTGAAGCTTCTTGAAAATATACATTTTCATTCAAATTAATTATTTAATATGGACTTTTACAACAATGTTTAAGAAACAATATGTATTTTATTTTATATTTGAATCTAGATGAGAATATTTTTTTATATCGTAATTACAATATAAACATATAATATAAATACAAAATGTGGATTTTAAGTATATCTTTTGGATATTTTAATTAAATATAAAATTTTATAATTTTCAAGAATATCAGTGTTACAAATATAAAAAAAAAATCGTAGAAGAAAAGATATTTGAAGTGGAGATAAATATTTTTGTGTTTAAATTAATTCATAAAGCATTGCAAAATGCTTTACTTTTGGATGCTGAGGCTACATTGAATAAAACAACCGCTTTGTGTAGTACTGGGATTGGTGCAATTTGCAATATCATCCATGTAAACCGCAAGTGCAGAGATTTTATCTCGGAAATGATGTAATGTAATGGAAGCCACTACCAAGAACCAATACGCTATAACTTATGTATTCAACTTCATTTGAATTACGCTTTATTACTGCTCACAATTGTCAAGGAATTCAATTGGATTATTGCAGTTTTTAGTGTACTAGAAATTGTATAGGTATTACTAGCGGTTGTGAAATATTGTTGTGGTTGCCTCATAGTTCACTTTCTCTGTAAAAATTAAAGATTTTTCAGCTTATATGCCTTTATATGACAAGATACATGGATAACAAATTATATAAATAATTTATTTTTTATTGTTTAAACCTATAGAAAGAGTAAAAAAGACGACGACTGAAAGAGTATGGGATGTTCAAGGCGCTTTTATGACCGGAAGAGGATGTATGGATCAGATTTTTGCACTTCGAACGCTTGCGGAGAAGTTTATGGCCAAAAACCGTAAGCTTTTCTGTGCGTTTGTCGATTTGCAAAAAGCCTATGATCGAGTGAACAGAGATAAACTGTGGTCAATCTTGTCCGAATACGGAGTGAGCACAAAACTGATACGGGCGGTTGCTTCTCTCTACGAAGGGAGCACTGCCAGTGTTAGGGTAAATGGAGACATCACGCCTTGGTTTGATATCACGAAGGGTGTTAAGCAGGGCTGCGTGATGTCTCCATGGTTGTTCAATCTGTATATGGACAAGTGTATGAAAGAACTTAAAGGTATAAATGCTGGTGCTAAGATGAGTGATCTGTCTGTAAACTGTCTGCTTTACGCGGACGATGCCGTTCTCGTTGCGGATAGTGCGGACGAATTACAAGTCTTGGTGTCGAGAATGAATGAGGTATGCAAGTCAAATGATTTAATGATGAATGTCGGAAAGTCAAAGGTGATGGTTTTCGAAAGGGAAGAGCAAATGACAGTTTGTAATATAAGTGTGAACGAAGAGAACTTGGAACAGGTGAGGAAATTTGTGTATTTAGGTAGCATGTTCACAGCAGATGCCCGAACGGATAGTGACGTCGAAAGAAGGGTTGGTGCGGGTAACAAAGTGAATGGAGCTTTAAAAATAGTTATTGGAAACAAGAATTTATCAATGAAAGCGAAAACGGCCGTTCACAATGGAGTTCTGGTCCCAACCTTAATGTATGGAAGCGAAGCATGGAACTGGCAAAAGAAGGATGAGAGTAGAATAAATGCGGTAGAGATGAGGTCCCTAAGACGTATGTGTGGTAGAACGATATACGACAGAATCTCAAATGCTGATATAAGAAAGGAATGTAGAGCGGAAGAAGGTATAATGAACAAAATTATGAAAGGATCGCTGCGTTGGTTCGGACATATGGAACGCATGGATGGAGAAAGAATGGTTAAGAAAGTATACGTTAATGATGTAAATGGGGTACGAAGTCGAGGCAGACCGAGGAAAACATGGCATGACCAAATTAATCAAATTTTAAAGGTTGGTCATGTTAGAAGTCGGAGGAATCGACGTGCGTGTATGACTCGTTGTATGAATGTGGAGGAAGCTAGAGAGGTTTGCCAGGATAGAGTAGTGTGGCGGTCCATTCTCTCTGCCTACCCCTGCGGGGAAACGGCGTGATGGTTTTGTTTTGTTGTTGTTGTTGTTGTTTAAACCTTAACATTTTAAGATATATTTTTTTCGATTTCATAATATGGTGTCATAAATCAATCAACCGAATATCACTTCATTATTACGATATTAAATCTTCATTCGCACAATTGTCAAGGAATTCAATTGGATTATTACAGTTTTTTGTGTACTAGAAATTATATAGATATTACTAGCAGTTGTGCAATATTTTTATGGTTACCTAATAATTTATTTTCATATTTTTAATATTTTTTAATATTGGAATTACAATATTAACATATAATATAAATACAAAATGTGGATTGTAAGTATAATTTTTAGATATTTTTATTTAATAAAAAAATCTGTAATTTTCTAAAATGACAGTGTTTCAAATTTAATTTTAAATATACTTTCACTGTAAAAATTAAAGTTTTTTGCTCTTATATGCATTTATATGACAAGATACATGGATGACAATGTTTCTTATAAATTTATATTTATTTATTGTTTGAACCTTTACATTTAAAAAAAAAAAAAATTATTTCATAATGTAGTGTCATAAATCAATCGACCGAAAATCACTTTATTATTACGATATTAAATATTCTTATTTCCTTTATTCTAGCAATATCCCGTTATTTGGGGTCGGCTCTTCAACCATGACTTCGCCAAGATATGCGGTCCAGGGTCATCTGGCTGTCCAGTCGCAGCGTCTTCAAGTCATTCTTGGCTGTGGACATCCACGTTGCCGGAGGCCGACACGGATCTCTCCTTCCATCTTCCTGTTGCAGAACCACGCGGACAAAGATAAGTTTTATTATATTTTTTAATCTTAAGTAATTGATCCTGGAATTCTTTAATTATGTGTTAAATATGAATTTAACGAAAAGCATTTTTTTCACTTTTTATTTATTTTCTCGACACTTTTCTAAGATATATTACTTTTTTCATTATTTAAACAAGAGAAACTAACCAAAATAAAATTGTATATTTAAGAAATAGTTTTGGTCAATTTGATTGTTGCCACACTTAATAATAGTTAATTGTGACACGTAATACGTTTGTACTGTTTTGATGTCAAAATTATACAAGTTTTTTCGTTTAAATAAATAATTTTGACAGGTACAAAAATAAATTTTTCATTTGTTCCAATGACAATTTGAATAATTTCTTCAATATTCTTTTCAAGTTCTTGCTGGTGTTGGTTGGTTTTAAGTGCCTAATTACTGCTAATTAAAAAAAAATGTGGATACGTGGAACATTAATTAAATCATATAATAAACAATATGTGCACCGTCTAAAAATAACATTTTGTGTTAAATTAATTTTATTTTGTTATTTAATTTTATATCATTGTATTTTATATTATTTGTTTGAGATTTATTTTGTGGATGTTGGAAGATCGAAGTGTGTGCGGGAGATGCCTATTGGTGGCGATGAGGTTCGCAACCCATCACACCGCGTCTCCCGCGGGGCGAAAAGAGAAGGATGGAGCGCCGCATCATCGGATAAAGTGTGACAGTCCATTCTTTCTGCCTACCCTTTCGGGGAGACGGCGTGATGGTTAGTTAGTTAGTTAGTTAGAAATAGTTGCTTTTTTGCTAAGTGTCAAAAACTACAATAACTTAGGCATTTAAGGTTTGTTTATGAATTAAGTACATTTAGGTATTTGGATGTAAAAAAACAATATTTCGATTGAATTTTTTTATTGTTATTGAATTTTTTCGTGTTAAAATAATAATTCGTATTTGTGAACGTAATTATCTTGATTCTTACTCTGTCAATTGATGGTGACAAGATGCTGATAATACAAGACAGGAATGTATGGAAAAGTGCGGAGCCAGGAGACACATGTCCAGCAATGGACGAAATTGCCTGTATAAGGTAAGTGTATTATGTTACTTGTTAATGAATCAAAACACTGTATTTTAATTAACAATAAAATATAAAATCTGTGTTATGATTCATTAAAGCATTAAGGAAAAAAAAGATAAATACATGTAAATGTCATTAGTATACGGAGGGACATATTTTGTTGATCTAAAAATGTTTTATATTATTGTTATGAATATATTAATTTATGAGCACACGTGTATGTAAAATATTTATATTTTTGAGTAGTCCATATAAACAAATGTGTGATAGTATAGATTATAAATGACCCGGAGGCTTTATGTTAATTTAGACTTGTGTGTGTTAGTGAGCCCGCAGTAGCGTAAATAACAAATTACGAAAAAAAATCTAATAGTTTGCATAATAGTGTATAGTGGCAAAAATCTGCATTAAGGGATCACTTATTAACTAACAATCACTTTGTCTCCCCGAATAGGTGAGAAGTCATACTGTTCTTTCTTGACACACTTCCTTAACTTGTATACATCGTGTCCTGTGCACACGTCGATTTCTCCGATTCCTCACATAACATATTTTAAATATTTGATTGATTTGAACGTACCACGTTTTGCTCGATCTACCTCCATTCACATCGTTAACACGTATACTTTCTTAACCATTTTGTTTTCATCCATGCGCTCCATATGTCTGAACCAACGCAGTGATCCTTTCATATTTTTGTTCATAATACTTTCTTATATCAGGATTACAAATTCTGATTAAATTTAAATGATCATTCTACCCCACATACATCTTAGGGACCTCGTTTCTACCGCCTTTTTTCTGTTTCATCCTTCTCATGCAACATCCATGCTTCGCTTCCATACATAAGCCTTGTAACCAGAACTCTATTGTGAATGGCCATTTTAGCTTTCATTGAACAATTATTGTTTCTAATAAATATTTATAAAACTCCATTCACTTTTCATCCGTACCAACCCTTCTTTCGACGTTATTTTGAATACAATTAATTTCTTCTTGTTTCTCCCCTATTGGAGGTTGCACAATATAATGATTATTTTTACTTTAGATACAATAGTTTTAAACAAGTATGTTGTACTGCAATTAAACCATCATTGATGGATGTACTTCTTTTTCCGATACTTCGATTTCCTTTAATTTTATCTAAGATAATCAAATGTAGCACTCCATTTTTCATAAGTGCAAATCGATGAGTCTCTGGTGCACTGCACTGATTTCATTTTCTATACTCAAATTTTCTATACTCAGACACCGATTTGTTTGCGATAAAGTGCATAAGCGTAAATGGTACTCATTGTGTGATTTAAAAAGAATGCAATTTTTACAAAAAAAGTTTTCTTACATAAATATGTTAATAATGTTTTGTTACGCTCCTAACAACCTTCCAATCGGAGTGTGTGTATAAACATTAGCCATCTCCCAATACATTTAATCATCGATGTATATGAACTGTTCAATACACTTTGATACGCAAATATGTATGTGTGAGTGAAGTATGCGCTTGTATTGGTATACATTTAACATCACTAACGTATTTGAATATTGATGTGTTCGTGTTGGATTTGGTGTTTTTAATAAATTGGTTAATATTTTGTGTCCACTTTATAGGTATAAGTACTTACCGAAATGTGTACATACTTATCTCTTAGGTTGGTACACATGATTTAATCAATTGGATTTTATCATAATAGCGCCATTCTTAAAGATTTCGTTTGTTGTTTTCTTTTTCAAACAAGATAAAAAATACATTTCTAGTAACGAAATAACTAACTAATCGTCACCCTGAAGGGTTAGGCATACTATGTAATAGACCGCTAGACTGTTATTTACTGACATACTTCTCTCTCTTCCTCTTTATAACAATAATACTTGTGTCATGTACGCACTTCGATTTTTCCGACTCCTCAAATGACCGATATTTAATATTTGATTAATTTCAGCGTGCTACGTATCTCTCGGTCTTAAAATATTTCTACAATTAATATGATTGAAAACGTCTGTCTCCTATGAGTTTTATTATATTTTGGATGGAATGACATGTTTCGCTCTTCTAAAGCATTATCGAATGTATCAATGGCTTAGAAGGGTGAAACATGTCATTCCATCCAAAATATAATAAAACTCCTAGAATACAGACGTTTTCATTCACATGAATTATTTAATATGAAGTTTTACATCATTGTTCAAGAAACAATAAATGATATATATTTCTAGTTCCGTTTACGTCGTTCATATATTCTTTACCGTTCTTTCTCCCTTAAAATTTTCTATGTTTCCAAACTTTCTCAATGCTTCTCGTATTGTTTTGTTCATAACACTTTCATCCGCACTGCATTTACTTCTTATATTTGCTTAGGTCACTATTATACACATATTTACACCTAATTGTCTAAGAGATCTCATTTCTACAACATTAATTTTACTTTCACCCTCATGTTGTCAGTTCCATGCTTCACTTTCAAATGTATAAATAAATATATATGAAAATTCTAGGATTGTATCTACCACTTAAAATAAAACCAAATTTTATTATCGTTTATTCTACCACCATCTTGGTAATTTTATTATTATTAATATTATTGTTTTTTCCTGTTTTGGTACATGTCAGGTCCCTCCGACGTTGACTATCACTTGAGAGGAGGCGTCTCTGTTTCTGGCAGCTCGCAACAGCTCCTCAATTCAAGTTAGTCCAGTCCCTTAAGTTGTGAAGCCAGGAGATTCACCTCCTGCCAACACCTGGTCGACTCTCTATTTTATCTTCAATGATCAGGTGCAGCAATTCATATTTTTCCTTCCTAAGCACATAACCTAAATATGACACTTTAGGGTCATTGTTATTGGTCAACAATTCTTTATCAGGTTTGCTCTTCTCAGATGTTGCATTCCATATCGGTACAAGCAATGTGCACCATTTTGCGATGTAGCCAGATTTAAAAAATATAATTTTACTCTAAATATTAACACCGTGGGATTCCATAATGATGATTTTTATAAATATATTAAAAACTTTCTACTTTTGAGTTAATTTTTATGGATATTTTTCAAAAGATTGCAGTTCATCCTCTGTAGAACAAGATAATCTTTTACTGTTTACTAGTATATCGTTTTCTCGTATATAAAGATAAACTATAATCCATTTTGGAATTGAACGCTGTTAAAATATAATCCTTTCAATACATATCGAAAAACTATAAAAAATAGCATTTGAATTCATTATTTATTTCATGTAGTGTATTCATAATATGTCAAAAATCATCCCACTGAGGTCACATTTTTTATGAGCATATTACCACCATCAAAATGTTCACAGGTATTGTCAAAACGTCAGCAAAATGGCTATTGAAAAAATGGTGTCAATCGTAAATTTTTATTTGATTTAAAATACAAACTAAGCTTTTAAAAATTTAAATCCGACAGCAATTTGGTTTGCCTTATCTGTCTCTCGGAACAACTTGACCTTTAATCTCTATAGATTAATCTTCTTCTTCGTGTCAATAGAAAGCTATTCTTATAAGGGCCTTAAAACACCTCTTTCTTTTGCTATTGTGCTGGAAGTTCGCTCGACTATGTTATATGTCGTCTTCAGGAGCGCTGGGCGTTAAGGATAATAACACCATAAGTGGAGGCACCTTCCTCTTTTAAAGATTCATTTCATTTTTTAAAGACTAACACCAAAGATTAAAGTTACTGATATTAGAAAAATATATGGAAGCGAAGCATGGAACTGGCAAAGGAAGGATGAAAGTAGAATAAATGCAGTAGAAATGAGATCTCTTAGACGAATGTGTGGATATTCTGTGTATGATAGAGTGTCGAATGTAAATATAAGAAGTGAATGCGGTGCGAATGATGGTGTCATGAACAAAATAATGAAAGGATCATTAAGATGGTTTGGACATATGGAAAGAATGAATGAAGAAAGAATGGTAAAAAAATTATATGTTAATGATGTAAATGGTACCAGAAATAGAGGAAGACCGAGGAAAACGTGGCACGTTCAAATTAATCAAATATTAAATATCGGTCATTTGAGGAGTCAGAGAAATCGACGCGCGTGCATGACACGATGTATGAATGTTGAGGAATCGAGAGAAATATGTCAGGAAAGAAAGGTGTGGCAGTCCATTCTTTCTGCCTACCCCTTCGGGGAGACGGCGTGATGGTTAGTTAGTTAGTTAGTTAGAAAAATATAAAATCTCCTATTTGCGGAAAATTTTACTACTTCTCAAAGCGCCTTGTCACTCTGGCGTAAACTATATCTCCTGTGCTAGTCGGAACAACTTACACACTCTCCGAATTCTGGTCCAATCTATGATGTTTTACAGCCAGCACATCTGGAATCTTCCCACACTGCGCCTATCCTCAATCTTTTTCATGGTGATGTGTAGCAGACTATATTTCTCGTTGCGGAGAATGTGTCTCAAATATGCTAACTTTCTAGTATTTATATTAGACAACAAGAAAATTGTACATTTTTATTACAAAATAATCCGGTCAGGTTCAGGCCTGAACCTAAGTCCCCTTGATCAAGAACCAAACAATCAATTTTTTTGTTGTACCACCACCCAGTTATAAGAATGACATTGACTGTAGGTATATATCCCATTTGCCATCTAATGATTCAATCGTAAATCAAAAAATATGTCTTTCTGTAATAAACTTATAGAAAAGTTTGTATGTTCAAATAAGTAACAATGATTTCCAAATATCCCAACCAATATCTGATGTATTAGACTGTATTATATTATATATAGCTCCCTTGACTTAATATTATAACACGGTCAAAGCGTTCTTAGGTGAGTTACTCTCGAAAACAACGCTATACAAATTAGCCCAATTATAATAAATACAAAAAGTATGTTTTCCAGAAATTTTATTATAATTTGTGGGAAATTACATGTTTCAACTTTTTTAAGCATTATAATTTTTTCCATAAATTATAATAAAACTTCTTGAAAACAGATGTTTTCATTCGTATGAAATATTTAATATGGAGTTTGTGTAAAGCGGATGACACGTGATAAATAAAATCAACAAAGGGTCACTAAAATGGTTTGGACATATGGAACGAATGGATGAGGGAAGAATGGTTAAAAATATATATTATACAAGTAGTGTGAATGGAAAAAGTAGTCGAGAAAGGCCAAGGAAGACATGGCACGACCAAATTAATCAATTACTGAAAGGCGGCAATATTCGAAGTAGGAGCAATCGACGAGCGTGCATGTCACGATGTGTGAATGTAGAAGAAGCGCGAGAGTTATGTCAGGATAGAAAAATGTGGCGATCCATCCTCTCTGCCTATCCCTTCGGAGAAACGGCGTGATGGTTAGTTATTTAGTTAGTTAATATGGAGTTTTAATTCATTGTTCAAGAAATAATAAATATAGACTTATTATTATTATTATTATATTATGTCAACGTTTATTAAATTAATATTGCTTTTGGAAATTCCATGGTAGAAGTTCATTGAAAATAATCAAAAAAAAAATAAATGAAAAAAAAACCTTTTAAGACGTAGTTAAAATGTCGTTAAAGATTTAGTTAAAATGTCGACCTTCGTGGCAGAGTGATAAAAGCTCTGACTTCCATACCGAAGGTCCCGGGTTCGATTCCTGGCGATGGCAGTGTGATTATCACACTGTAATTGGTCTGGTGTAGAATTCCCGTGACAATAAAATGGCGATAGATTGGCTACCTATCACATGTCATAAGAATCAATATAATAGCAAAAATTAATTGTATACAGTAATTGGGTTCAAACGACCTGTTGTATACAAGGAAAAAAATAATAATCCATTGAAGATACAAGTGGATTTTAACTAAATAAACCTTAAAAAGATTTTTTACCTTATTTTTTTCATTATATTATTTTGAACGTTTATTTTTACATTGTAACTTCAAACTAAATGGTACTTACGTCTATACTTAGTTGTATATCTTATGGGTATGTGTAGATGTCTGTCATGTTGTTACTCTCACAGGAAGCGCCTCTAATGGACTCTGTAAATCTTATTAATCAGTATTATATCGCTCACATCTCGATTCGGCCTGAGTTATGCGAGGCTAGAGTCGGACTAATAGGACACAAATTTAAATTCTTCAACTCCCTTCCATTAATTAGACTATTAATTTATTCGCGCGGCCTTAAATCAAAACGTAACGAGCAAAAGTCCCATAAAAATTGATAGTAAATTTGGCTCAATTGATTGAACAGAGGCAGTTCTAAGATTAACTTCTTCTTCTTTCGGTGCCGTGTCAAGTCCCCCAACGTTGGCAATCACGGCAGCAAAGGCATCTCTATCCTGCGCCACTTGGAACAGGTTCTGAACACTTGTTATTCCCGTCCACTCTTTGATGTTCCGCAACCAGGACAACTTCTTCTTCTTCTTCTTCTTCTTCAGCCTGTATTGACCTCCACTCCTGGACGTAGGCCTCCTCTCGCATTTTCCATTCTCTTCTATCCTGAGCGATCCGCATCCAGACACTTCCCGCACTTCTCCGGACATCGTCGCGCCAACGCAAATGTGGGCGCCCAACTCCACGCTTTGGCGTCCTTGGCCACCAGAACAGCAGTCGCCTTGTACACTTTTCATCTGGATCTCGAGCGACATGTCCCGCCCATCGCCACTTGAGGATTGCGGCCATCTTGATAACATCGGAAACCAGGACAAAGCCAGGACAACTGCCTTCTACCAACTCCCTGACGTCCCTCCACTTTACCCATTAATATCGGTCGAAGGAGGTGGTATTTTTCTCCCCTTAGCACATGATCCAAATATGAGACCTTTCTAATTTTCAAATTCGACAACTACTCTCTATTAGCTCTAGCTCTCTGCATTACTGACCCTATCGGTCCACGGTATACGGAGCATTCTGCGGTATATCCACATCTCGAACGCTTCCCACCAACTTCATTACATTCACTTTCAGAGTCCAGGTTTCGCAGTCATATAGTAGAACATACCATGTATACACAGTCGGTTAACAATCCCTAAAATGAATCGTAGGTTTTCTAGAAAATATATTCGTGGCCGGTAAGTGCTGTAACTGGCATCCCGAAGGTCCCGGATTTGATTCCCGTCGTTGGCGTTGGCAGTGTGATTTTCATTCTGTCTTTGGTCTGGCGCAGAATTTACGTGACAACAAAATGGCGATAGATTAGCTACGTATCACATGTCACGAGAATCAATATGACAGCTTTACCATTTACGTCGATTTGGCTCGCGCTGCAATGATATAAGAGCGATCGAACAAAATAATAATAATATTATATATTTAAGCTGTAATTGAAAAAACAACGCTGTCTATCTTCTACTTAACTAGTTTCACCTCTGGTGTACGTAAATATATAACAGTTATAATGAATATTCTCCTTAGGATGGAGGTCACCTCCGAGACATGACGTAGATAATGTGTTTATTTTAATTTTAAAAAGATATTTTATAAATTAAAGGATTATAAACTGCGTTGTTTTCATTTTTCAATTCCATGTTTTTACAATGGAATTCTACAGTGTTTACGCCTTAACCTTCAATATAAGTATATTTTATGAGAATGACAATATCTTATCCATAGTATTGACAATGTCTTAACAAGGTAAAACATATCAGACTACTGGTATCATCAGAGGAATGTTCGTTTCTCCTTTCTAGAAGAAACTATTTTACTTCTTATTCTTCCTTATTGTAGACCTATGTGGTATGTTCTCCAGAGTGTTGCTCTTCCTGTGAGGTAGACTCTCAGCTATCATTCCATTTTTAGAAGGTCGTCCACGAAGACGAGTCCCGTGATTTTATAATACTTCTTCTTCTTCTACTTCACTTTTGGTAGACTCAGGAGTCTGTTATTTCAGGCAAGTCATCTTGAGACGCTGAACTCCAGCTTTCTCTCCACCGTTTCCGGGGTCTTCCTGGTCGGCGTTGTCCGTTTGGCGTTCCATGGAGAGCTATGTATGGAATTCTATTTGAGGTCATTCTTTCTACATGTTGATGCCAATTTCGCCGTCTTTGACGTCCCTATCTGACCACATCTTCGACCTCGCAGATTTCTCGGGTTGCTGTATTCCTAACTCGATCACGTAGGGTTTTGCCAGCTGTCTTACTCGATCACGTAAGGTTTTGCCAGCTATAATACTAATCGTGATAATTAATTCAATATAATTTGTCTTTCATCAAATGATCACCACATATTTAAGAAAAGAGTTTAGATTTGAACAAACAAATATTGGCACTGTGAACTATGTATGATTGTGTGCTTACATTGAATCGTGGTGCCTAATAATTGCACTGCCAATATTACAAGCTGTACACATCTTATTAAATCTGATATAGGTATGTTTTTTATTCACTATTGAACTCATCATCAAATGGTTCGTTAGTAAAAAAAAAAACAAATCAAATAAGTACCGCAATTCTTATGAACCATCATCTTATGAACCATCCGTATAAACAGGGCGTTAATGGCGACTCAAAATGGCATGGTTTAAATAAAAATTCTGGGTAATGTTTTCCATAGCGATAACATTTGACGCAATATGCTTTTAGTCATCAGCTCATCACAGGCTGGAAAGAACAAAAAATAATAACCTTCACGTGGGTGTCTTGAGAGCCGTTATAACATCAGCTCTAGCACGGCGGGACTACTGCTTCGGGAATAATCTTATCGATACTTAAATTAAATTAATACCCTAATAAAAGGAGTAATTTTATTGTTTTATTTCACATCAAAACACAACAAATCACTTTGTTTGACACACACCACCACTACAGTCAAACATAATACACACTCATTTGCATATTCTGACTTCTATAATTGTGTACATACTAAATCATATTAGAAACGTGCAAATATAATTTCACGGTGTATAATACTGGCAAAAATAAAATATCTCAATTTCATATTGTTTACAGCTGTAATTCATAATATTTTATAGAAATATTACATAAACTAGTCCATTGTTTTGGCCGAAACACTATGATACTTTTAAATTGTTAAATTAAAAAACTTTGTTTTATGTATCACATTTGTGTTTTTATTTTTCGCGACAGCTGTTTCGTCAACCTATACAGACATCATGAGGTGTAACAATAATATATCAAATGTCAAATTTTCGCGATTTTTTTAACCTTTATGTGAATTTGTTCCTATGTCAATTTGAATAATTTGAAAATTATATCAAAGATTATTCAAATTGACGTAGGAACAAAAGCACATAAAATTTCGAAAAATCATGAAAATTTTACATTTGATATATTATTGAAACACCTGATGATGTCAACATACTAGGTTGACAAAACAGCTGTCGCGTAAAATAAAAATACAGTTGTGATACATAAAACATTTATTTTTTATTTAACAGTTTATAATGTTAAGTATCATAGTGTTTTGGCCGAAACATCGGACTACATTTATTTATTTATTAGTGTACTTCTTCTGAGTTATGATTATAAAATGAATTATATGAATTACTGTTTAGTGTATCAACAAAGTTCATTTTATTTATATAATATTTTGTGATTAATACTTACTTTTGTCTATTGGAACATGGATAATATCAAGTGGGAAATTAAAATTAAAAGTAAAATATTCTTCTTCTTCTTGTCCTGTCACACCTCCGTGACGCATACGGCCTCAAGGAACCTTCTCCACCCGATTCTATCACACACCTGATGCCTAACATCATCCCAAATTAGGCCTGCTGCCTTAACCTCGTCCTGCAGGGTTCTTCTCCAGGTGGCTATAGGTCTGCCTTGCTTCCTCTTTCCACCCACAGGGGACCAGTATAGTGCGCCCTGAGCGATGCAGGGTGGGTAATATACAATATAAATAATCGAAATTTCAATAATATTAATTTCGAAAATTCTTTTACACAAATGAGATATATTTCCAATATTAAAAGTATAAGATACACTTTGTATTTAAACACGGAATGATACGTATATATGAAACCTGCTAGTTTTACCAGTATCCAAGCTTCACAGGGTAAATAAAACAATTTGTTACACAGTCCATTGTTTTGGCCGAAACACTATGATACTTCAACATTATTACTGTTAAAATTTAAAACACTGTTACAGTATCACATTTTTTTTCGTTCACTGAGAGTGTCGCGACAGCTGTTTCGCCAACCGATGTTGGCATCATCAAGTTTATTGTAACACCTAATGATGCCAAAATTGGTTGGCGAAAAAGCTGTCGCGACACTCTCAGTGAACCAAAAATGTGATATTAAAACATTGTTTTAAATTTTAACAGTAACAATTTATTAGAAAATGATTGAATATTTCCTGAACATATCATTGTTAACGATACATCAGTTCAGCTTCATATAAAATAATTAATACGAACGAAAATGTCCATTTTCTAGATGTTTCATTAAATTTTATGGGAATGATTTCACTTTGTTAAGGGATTATCAAATGAATACATTTGATGCCTTAGCAAAGCGAAACAAGTCTTCTTCTTCTTCTTCTTTTAAAAGATCTGACGATCTGTGACACAGAAATAATATCTCGTCGGATGATGAGATCCAGCTGTCCCTCCATCTCTTAGGCGGTCTTCCAGGTGGGCGGTGTCCGGAGGGGATTTCTTAAGCGGCTGTATATGCAAGTCTGTCACTATCCATTCGGGCCATATGGTCCCTCCAATATATTCTTCTGAATCTACTCCACTGAGCGATATCCTCTATTTTGCAAGTTTTTTTTATGTCTACGTTGCGGACACAATCTCGGAGTCATTCCCATAAAATATAATACAACTTCTAGAAAACAGACGTTTTAATTCGTAACAACAAACTATTCGTCTACAAACATTATTATGTAGTTTTACATCACTGTTCAAGAAACAATATCGTGTGTAACTTAATTTACGTGTTATGTATAAATAATACTTAAAATATTTGAAGACGTTGAGCCGGTTTGCGGACGTCACATAATAATAATCGAATCCATTCTCATTCTGAAATCTTCCGCCGTGTGTAATTTGGGTGCAAATTTCGTAACATGACCATTAATTACACATTCAGATATTTCGAAACTGCCCCAGCGGCCACGGGCGGCTCTGGACGGTTGCTCTGGACATTGCGATACCATTATGGCCCAGGGACGGCTCGAGAATATTTTTTTATTTATTATTAGATCGTACCAAATTAATTATTTCAATTTATGTTTAATAAAATATTTCTTATTAACCCTGTGAAACGAAACGAAACTTATAAAGAAAATTCCAGACGCTTTCTGGTAAACTTATTTTGAAAATTCTTCTATTACTAACTAACTAACTAACTAAGCATCACACCGTCTCCCCAAAGGGGTAGGCAGAAATAATGGACTGGCACACTTTTCTTTTCTGGCATATTTCTCTCGCTTCCTCAACATTCATAAATTGTGTCATGCACGCGTGTCGATTTCTCTGACTCCTCACATGGCCGACATTCAATATTTGATTTATTTAATCGTGCCACGTTTTCCACGGTCTTCCTCTATTTACTTTTATATCGTTAACATATAATTTTTTTACCATTATTTCTTAATTCATTGTTTCCATATGTCCAAATCATCTTAATGATCCTTTCATTATTTTGTTCATAACACCGTTCTTCTATTATATATTCTTAATTACTTTAATTGAATTATTTATGAAAAGCATTGTAATTTAACCACAATTTTGAACTTATTACAAACGTGTTTTGGATAATATACATACGTCTTTCCTGAGTATATTGTTTTATACTGAAAAAGGACGTTCGATCCGAAATATGTTCATAAAAATCAAGAAAAGGTATTCAATAAGCAACTCGAAATAAAAATATCAACTGCGTTATTATAATACCAAATATCGTTTGTCGAATAACTAAATTATTTATACTCTCTAATTTATTATTACGGCAAAATCCTTTTAAATTTTAAATATCCACTTTTTTATTAAATGTACAATGGAATTCCACTGTGGTAACGAATTAATCTTCAATATACTCGTACATATGTTTGTGTGCGTAGATTTTCAAGGATTGTAGAATTATTTTCTCCGGAATCTTTGGTGTATTCGTGCCTTTTGGTATCCTTTTTGATGTTTAGTGGATTGTTGCTTTCTCCATCTTCAGGGTAGTACGATAGTAGCATGCAACCAAATCTTAAACATGTTTATTAAATTTCCATTGATTGAATATATTAAATAAAATTTCAATGGAAAATTTGCGAAACAATATTTTTAATATGATTTTATTTATTTATGACATAAATATGTAAGCCAGAGGAACGATAAGCAATAAAAGTAATAAATGTTTTTTTTTATAGTTGTTATTTTTGTGTGACGAAAATATTCTTTAGATATGTTTTATCATAAACATGCTTTAATACTGTCATTCCATTTTATCGTATATTTAAGAGATACTAAAATCAGCTGGAAGAAAGTCTGAAAAATAATTTTAATTTCAATTGTACAATATTTTTTTTCTTTGTAACACAACATTATAACTGTATAATAATTAAATACAAATAATAATAAAAAATACACACTAACCCAAACATGTTTCGGGACACAGAAGGTCTTCATGAGTGTAGTTAAAACATTATACTTAACTAACTAACTAACTAACCATCACGCCGTCTCCCCGAAAGGGTAGGCAGAAAAAATGGACTGCCACACTTTAATCGATGGGGCACTCCATCCTTCTCTTTTCGCCATCGCGAGAGACGCAGTGTGATGGGTTGCGAACCTCATCGCCACCAACAGGCATCTCCCGCGCACACTTCGATCGTTCAACGTCTACATAATAAATCTAAAACAAATTATCTAAAATACAATGATATAAAATAAAATAACAAAGAAAAATAATTGAACACATAATGTTCTTTTAGATGGTGCACTTGTCGTCAGCTGGACGATCCGGACATTTGTGTTTATTTAATTTTTATTCCACGTTATGCACTGTTTTTATTTTATTTACTATAATTAGGCACTTAAAACAATCCAACACCAGCAAGAACTTAAATACATATTTGAAGAATTTATTCAAATTGTCATTGGAACAAACGAAAAATTTATTTTTACACCTGTCAAAATTCTTTTTATAAATGAAAAAACTTAAAAAATATATTTAAACTGTTAAATTAAATAAAACATTATACTTGTATATACAAAATAAACGACAATAACAACAACAAACGCCCTTTCCCCGTAGGGGTAGGCAGAGAGAATGGACCGCTACACTACTCTATTATGGCACACCTCTCTCACATTCATACAGCGAGTCATACACGCACGTTGATTCTTCCAACTTCTAACATGACCAACCTTTAAAATTTTATTAATTTGTTCATGCCATGTTTTCCACGGTCTGCCTCGACTCCGTACTCCATTCACATCATTGACGTATACTTTCTTAACCATTCTTTCTCCATTCATGAGCTCCATATGTCCGAACCAACGCAGCGATCCTTTCATAATTTTGTTCATAATACCTTCTTCCGCTCTACATTCCTTTCTTATTATTTAATTATTTTCATTATTTAAAATGAACATCTACCAAGGAATTTCAATTAAAAAATATCTTTTGTTAAATTTATTTGATTATTTATAATATATTATTAACTTTTAATATAAAAAATTCCAATACTATTCAATGTTAAGTTTCTATTATTAACATGTAAAATTTGAACGCCGATAACGATTATTTTCAATGAGATTATTTGCGAATTCTGAAAAGTTATTATTAGAAAGGCTTCTATGTCTCGAAACATGTTTGGGTTAATGTATAATTTTTTTACTTACTGTATTATTTGTATTTAAAAATAAAGTAATGTGTTACAAAGAGAAAAAATATTGTTCAATTATAAATCCGCAACACTCAGTCATGGTGAATATACAAGAAATTAATTTCGATTAATTGTTATATAGAGTATATAAAAATGGTGTTAGGAAAGAGTATAAAATTTAAACCATTTTTAAATATCGATAATTTTTAAGTTTATGTGTTCATTGGGCCGCCTCTGGTAACATGTCTGCAACTTCCAATACCATCACACTGATATGAGAAAGTGTGCAATTAGTTTAGTCCGAAGAAGTTAAGAAAATATATTTTTCATTAATAACGTTTCCAATTGGGCACTCAGAACTGTTTATACGCTTCATTAAGCTAGCTACCTGAATATAGACATTTTATTTGAACTTATTATATCACTTGATGACAAATCCACATATATGCGTACAATTAATGCATCCATAAAAAGGAAACTTCCATTACAATATACGAGAATAACACTGTGGTATTCTGCAAAACTGAATATTTAATTAACACAAAATATTACGATGATAGGATATCTTCGAAGCAATACTAACTAACTAACTAACTAACCATCACGCCGTCTCTCCGAAGGGGTAGGCAGAAATAATGGACTGCCACACTTTTCTTACCTGACATATTTCTCTTGCTTCCTCAACATTCGATTTCTCTCCTCACATGGCTGACGATCAATATTTGATTTATTTGATCGTGCCACGTTTTCCTCGGTCTTCCTCTATTTCTGGTTCCATTTACATCGTTAACATACTACGAGTATAATAAACTTGTATTTGAGGAAAAAACAGTATTAAATCTTATTTATTTTTGGTGTTAAGCTTGGGTATATTTACTGCTCCCAGAGAAACTATGGTATTTTGATTATTCCCGTTTTGTAAAGTTTTTATTGATTAAATATAATTCAGGAATTTACTGAATATTTTTGTTGCGAATAGTTGAGATGTACCCCTGTAATGTACGTAGAAGCTCAGCTCAGTGACAGTCCTCCCGTTGTGGATAAACGCGCAGGCAGCACAAAAACCCGCCCGCAAGAGATGTGCAGTTTGACTGCAGTCCATCGCCCGGAGAATCGAGGCGAAGGGAATCTGTCCGCCGGAAGATTGATGCGTGCGCTAATACAAGAGAAACTTTCCCGTTCAGAAGTGCGTCCACCGTCCACCATCCACCGTCCACCGTCCGCCGGCCGCCGTCCACCGTCCACCATCCGCGGAGCGGTGAAGCTGCGCCCGCGGCCATTGTCTGGACCTCTACTCCTCTTTTTAACCCGTCGTTGTTTTCATTTTATGCGTTTTTTTCCACTCCACCGCCCCCCACCCCTCGGCGGCTGCGCGCGCAGCCTCTCTCGGCGGCACACCCGCGCCGCTTCATCTCAGCCCGTCAGTCAGTTTTACCTCCTCACCGCCGGGTCGGAGTCGCCACCGATAACAAATATAACGCACGCGACAGTTTTAGGTGTTTTGAGAGTTTTTTCGTGGATTTGGATCTATTTTATTATTATTTTCGGAGGCGGGGAAGCCTCGAACGAACAGCCTTTCGTTACAGAGATCGAGGCGTCTCTCTGTGAGACGAGATGAGATGAAGATATCCGACCTACGTGCCTCGATTGGTCTCTTTCCCGGCGCGGCCGCGAGAGCGAAACAACCTGTCACGGCGAGGCTTACCCGGCGAACAGGTGAAGCGCTACGACGGAGGTGACGGCGCGCATCTCGCTCTGCTCGCTAGCGCGAGAGCGAAAAGGAAGATCGGGAGTCTGAGTGAGGTGCGGGGCGGGCCGGGATTTCGGAGCGCGCGCGGCAGATAGCGCCAGCCGAGCGCGCAGTGAACCGTCACCAGGCGTCAGGGGGCGCGAGCCGCCGTCGCCATAGCAACCGGCGGGAGTGAGACCCACCCCAGTGATAGTGCACCCTCTCCCTCTCCTGACACCCCCGAGAGTGACCGCCACCGGCAGGACCGACCCCACCACTGACCCGACCCGAGCGGGTTTGACAGGTACCCAAGTACACCATTTGTTTGTTTTTGCAATTAACGTCATTTTTCTGAAAACACCGAAAGATATTATGTTTCAACATCCTTCAAATCCACTTTTCGTACGTTTTTAATAGAGTTTATCACATTTTACATTCGAAAAGTCGTAAATAAATTAACAAACTGTCATATTTAATATTTTTTGGTAAACTTTTGTAAAAAAGCGTACTCGAATCGGTATATAAATGACGCACTATCCGATTCCCGGCGCGGAGGTAAGACGAAGGCGAAGGCGCTGAGGGCGCGAGGCGGGCGCGGTTTCCCGAGCTGAAGAGGCACTGCGGAAGGCGGCGGAGTTTTCCTCTCGGGCCGGCGGCGAGGAATGGTCCCGACAGACGAGCGGACCACATAACTCATAACCGACTAAACAGGATTTGAAAACGGCATCACCGCCGCGCCTCGCCCGCCTCCGTCCATTGATGGCCCGAGCCGCGAGACGAGATGTCTGAAGTGGGGTGAGCCTGATTCGCAAATTGGTAATTACACTGCATAGAATTCGTAGACGTACCTTTCTCAATACAGGTTTTTTATTTCCACTTGCTGCGGCCGTCTACAGAACGCAGCCTTTGTGCCGTGACGTTGTCTCTTATTCATCTCCGGCCTTTGTCGCGGCTTGTTTATGTGCCATCACGCCTGCGGAACATCTGATTGCTCCTCGCTCCACGCAGACAGATTACGTTACATTTCTGAACAATAAGAAATCCTTAAACAATCCACTCTAGCATCGTATCATTTTGCCTTACGTCCAAACGCAATTTAACCCATCGACGAGTGGAATATTTATAAATTGTAGAATAAACCAAAATGAAGAATGCCCGCAGCAGGTCGGCTGGAGTAATTTATGCCTCTATGTTAATGCGCCGAAGTCTAAGAACTATATTTACTTTTATGTTCGTATAAGGAAAACATTTTGTAGAAAAAGAAAACGTTTTTAATCGCGCATCGGTTTATGTCGAAAACGCCATTGAAATCGTCTGTAATTTACGATTATTGCCGAATGGAAGACGACGTAGAAGGTTAATTGACAACAGCGGTGTCTGTTTGACATTCAAAAAGTTGAAAAAAATAACACAGGTGACAGTATTTTTTATACTGGACCTGGTATTTTCTAAGCATTTTTATCTCGTAGTGTCATAACTTTATTGGTATTATACATAATTATAGAAATGTAAGGAATGTCTATGGTTTTTTTAAATCGTTATCTAACGAGTATCTACAATCTAATTCGTCAAGGTTCTTTAATGTGAATAGAAAAAACTTTAGTACATATCTACTGTAAACGTAAAAGGGATATGAGTTACGCTCGAATATTTATAGCCTGACTCACGGATTGTCACTGAAGCCTTGTTAAATTTCTTTTACCAATATGTTGAGATGATATCACAATGAACAGATATGATAAGAGTAGTCTCCTCAGATATAGCAGACGACTTGTAGGGTATTCGTTCTCCTATATTCGCAATCCACAGCGTATTATACTTTCCCGTTACAAAGTACTCAATCACGCGGTAATTGCAATACCAAAACTGTAATCAAATTTGATGTATGGGTCGCTCACAAAAATATGATTTAATAATTTCGTTAACAACGATACAACGGTAATCTAAGAGAGGAGATTTTCTTTTCTTGTAAAATGGACATTGATCACAGGCGTAGCGTTCTTTGGGAATATAAAGGACAAACGGTCGAACAATTCTAGTGATCAATACGAATGAAAATGTTTGTTTTTTGGAAATTTTATTATAGTTCATGGTATGAAATATTTTGCCTTGTTAAGGGAATTTTGAAATGTTAACATATTAAAATTTGATAATTTCGTAGCAAGGCGAAATGTGTCATTCACATAAAATATAATAAAACTAAAAAAAAAGATTTCATAAGTAAAAAGTATTTTATAAGTAATTTTAAATTTTTATCAAATAGACATTATCGTTTAAATTTAGATCAATAATCAAATCGACATTTAATAATTTCGTGGAAAGGCGAAACATGTCATTCCTACAAACTATAATGAAACTTATAGACAAGAGGTTTTCATTCGTATTCATGATTAAATATGAAGTGTACATCATTATTCAAGAAATAATAAATAGCAACATTAAAATACTGTTTCTTGAACAATAATGTTAAACTTCATAATAAATTATTAATATGAATGAAATGTCTATTTACTAGAAAATATACTTTATTCTATGGGCTTGTTAAAGCATTATCAAATGTAGCAAAAAACAAATGTGTTGTTGATTACTAACTTTAGCTAATGGAGAATAATCCAGTTTAAAGGGTAATCATTTATTCTTCTTCCCCTTATTGTAGGATACGATCTGTATGATACTGGATATCAAATTTCTTCCCATGATGAGACGACCAGTTTCTCTCTTTCTCTTTGGTGGTCGTCCTGGTGGATGAACATATTAGGAATCCTCGCTGGATCCATCCTCTCGATGTGGTTCTTCCAGAATCGTCTTTTCTGCCTACTACATCTCACTATGTCATTAATTTTGCATGATTTGGGAATCTTTTCGTTGGGTATCCTATCTCTAAGGGTCCCTCCCACGATAGGTCGCAATATTTTAATTTCAGCTACTCCTAAGAGTTGTTAAGTTATGACAGTGTCTACTCTTGATTATGATAGGGTAATTGATGTGGTTTAACAAATTGATTGCAGTTATTAAGGGGTAGAAGGAAAAGCAAACCTCAATATTCAAAAGTATTACCTGTAAATCTTCTTCTTGGCTCTCTTAATACAACAGCGCCAGATTTCTCAGTCTTCAGCCTTCCCGCTTTCGATCTTCAGCAACTTCGTGCCATTAGTCGGTGTCTAGTTGTAGGGTTTTTTGGACAATGTGGAAAAGTGTGAAAAGTCATTACCTGTAAATAATTAAAGTAATTCATGACTACTATTGTATACAATGATTCCATTATTAAATTATGTTTGTTCTTCTTTTTCTTCCTTGTTGTAGAGCTATGTGGTCTGTTCTCCAGAGTGTTGCTCCTCCTGTGAGGTTGACTGCCAGCTGTCCTTCCATCTTTTAGGAGGTCTTCCACAAGGATGAGTCCCATGAGGCTGATTATATAATGCAATATAAAGGAGTCTGGTGGTGTCCATTTTTTGAACATGACGTAAATGATACTAATTAATAATATTATTTTAAATTTAATAAATTAGAATAATACTTAACTAATTACCTAACTAACCATCAGGCCATTTCCTCGGAGGGGTAGGCAGAGAGGATGGATCGCCACAATACTCTGTTCTGGCATACCTCTCGGGCTTCCTCTACATTCATACATCGTACCATCCACGCACCAATAATTCTTAAGAAAGAATAATCGTAGTATTTTTTGTATTAATTCTATTTTTTTTTTTTAATATTTTAGTTGAAACAGTTCTTTATTTTTAAATTACATCTCACAATTTTGCAAATTTGTAAAATTTGAGGCAATTTTCATAAGGTGGTTCAACACTTTACACGAATATTGAAATAAACGGGTCTAAGTCTCACGAATGGGCTGAAAATTGTTGGTGGTTTCTCAGTGCGCACATGCAAGTGTTAAAAATCACTGCATGCTGCGGATATTGAAATAATTGAACAACGCCTTGCTGCTGGATGCTGCTGCGCGATGAGGAGCAGGTTTTCTTGTGTGTAATAATTACTGCAGCCGTCTGTACGAGGCGAGAAAACGATTATTGGATGAACGATTTAAGTGCAATTTAGGAATGCGAGACTCTGTTTTCGTTCTCGCCCCGGGCTGGTGCGCTCGCCGGGGCAGGGGGACAGGGATGGTCGCTCCGCCACTGAGGACGGCCATCGCCGGTTTCACCTATCACCAACAGTGGTGACATCACCACCGCGAGTATGCGATGCTCCTACATAAATTTGGATAATTTATAAAAGCCAGAGTTAACGATGTCCACATGAACGGCCGAGCGAAGTTTTTATTTAATTTATCGGCTAAGAGACGGACCCGCCTATCTAGGAGGAGAGGGCATCGAGGTGCTAGCACGTGTGCTTATATATTGGACGTATTTTAACACATTGTATGCGGAAAACTATAAACACGTTTTTTGCCGTATGTTATTTAAGCGCGGGAAACTCGATAATTCGTTTAGAAAAACAATGATTATTCTGTACTGCAAATCGCCGGTTAAATTATTATTAAATTTTATTATATTCTTGTTTTAAATTATGCTTGACGTGAGTAACAAAGATTATGAAAAGTTTTAATTTTTAGTTTAAAATAAAACTCATGATTTTTTATTATTTATTTTTAACAGTACTAAGTATAATAATTAAATAAAACGATGTATTTTTTAACTACTTCCACTTTTGGTTTTATTTCGATAGCAACCGGTTTCGACAGGCTTGCTGGCATCGACAGACTGGTGACACTATTGCAAACCGAGTCCTTTCTATACATCCAGATCAGAGGAAGTAGTTAAAAAAAACATCGTTTTATTTAATTATTATTTAAAATGAACTTGCATCAAGCGATTTAAATAAATACTAAGTATTGTATATTTACAATAAACATTTTTGATTGATTTATAAATATGTTATAGATTATTTGCTGTGGGCATACTAATACAATTTTTTTATATATTATATTATATAAAAAAAATATGATGACCACGAAAGGGTTTAAATTTGAATTAAAACATATTTGGATAATTATCCAACTTGCTTGTGTAAGAAAACACCTGCATACAAAGTGTTAAATGCTAGAATTGTATAATCTCCCAAAATGTTTAAACGAAAGGTCAAGCCAGGAACATTTGGAATATTTTTATTAAGTAGTATTGCGATAACAAAACATCTAACGTGGATCGTCGAAAAAAACTTGTAGAATCTGAACGAATATCTTGTTTCTATTGCTATTCGTATTATGGCTAATTCTGTCTCTAAGAGATTCCAATCGAGTGTATATTATTGTACGTTCATTTTAATAATAAATGCAAATTTCATTTGCTTAGAACCTGTTCAACGCGAAACCAAAATGTTTGCTCACTTATGCACAAGTATTATGTAAAAATATCAATGCATAATATATTATTAATATACTCTGATATACCCTTTAAAATATAAATGTAGGAAAATTAAGTAAAATAAACAACAACAACAAACCATCACGCCGTTTTCCCGTAGGGGTAGACAAATAGAATGGGCCGCCTCACTTCTCTATCCTGGCACACCTCTCTAGCTTCCTCCACATTCATACGGCAATTCATACACGCACGTCGATTCTTCCGACTTCTAACATGACCTACCCTTAAAAATTTGTTTAATTTGGTCACGCCATGTTTTCCTCGGTCTGCCTTGACTCCGTAATCTAATTACATCATTAACGTATACTTTCTTAACCATTCTTTCTCCATCCATGCGCTCCGTATGTCCGAACCAACGTAGCGATCCTTTCATAATTATGTTTCTAATACCTTCTTCCGCTCTTCATTCCTTTCTTATATTAGCATTTGAGATTCTGTCGTATATTGTTCTACCACATATTTGTCTTAGGGATCTCATCTCTACCGCATTTATTCTGCTCTCATCCTTCTTCTGCCAGTTCCATGCTTCGCTTCCATACATTAGAGTATCTATGGTATATACTTTGGTATCTTTCTTATTCTGGTGTTCTTCATGCGACACGTTAATGTCTTGCCTGCTATCACCCTCAATGTCTTCATCCCGGAAGACTGTGTCTGCCCTTGCTTCAACGTCATAAAGTGATATGATACTATATCGAACCTGCGTATGTATTATGGTGAGAGGCTATGTTGGAATGATGCATATGAATACCTACGAGTATGCATATAAATATTAATAGGTGTATCTTGACACAGTTCGCTTCAGAAAATAATAGCGAACGGATGATTAATATTGCTCATTGGAATACGCGTTAACGGTTATTATACTGATATTTATTAAAATCATCGGCAATTTTGCAAGCATACTTTTAAGTACATCGCTTTGATCGGCCTTTCAGCCGCGATCAGCATGTGTGAAGTCAAAAACCTTTTGAGAATTTGTTTAACGTATCTAAATAAAGGAATGAAAACTCACAATGAATTTTGTAGATTCTTCAGTGCCAAGGTTAGCCGATTATATTCTACAAGACACTTATCCATAATACTTAATAGCACGACAACAAACACGACCAAGGAAAATCGTGACGCGTGGAATATGCAAGCCATTTTTTGTCCGAGAAATATTTAGCGCGGTGACGTAGCCCCGCATAAAAAATGTTGAAGGTCAATCATAAAACATAAACAACAATTATAGTTTGTTTTCGTCCTTTTCTCCGAGCGGTCCTGGACTGGAGCCGGTCTTCCCGTTTCTTGTGCTTCTCCCCGACCGGTTTGCTGGAATGCAGCATCCGTTGCGAACTGAGAATATGGAGAAAATATATGGAAAGAGACGGGGAACTGCATCGACGATAGTTTTTTTTCCATTTGCGAAAAGATACCTTTTTGCTAAAGCTACATACTTATACGTTGATTTAAGTATACGGAGGTAACAGAAAGATACCTATGATGCACATACATACACGAGTACATTTAACTAACACATACACATTTAGAGTGTATAAGGATTCAGTGATGAAAAAAATATTGTCCTGCTTTAAACGACTTCGCGTTCTTTGGTGTGATGCCTTATAAATTCTTGGAGCCTTAAGGTTCTACACTAACCTTCGTAAATGGATAAAACTTTTTACGAAGATTCTTTCCTTCGTTTTATTTAATAATTTTAACGAAGTTATAGCTTGCTGAATTGTTGGTGACAAAAATTCCTTTTTTTTTAAATACATGAACTTACGTTCAAAACTTTTTACGAAGATTCTTTTCTTTCGCTTTATTTAATAATTTTAACGAAGTTATAGCTTGCTGAATTTGTCATTTTTTGTAAAATATATACTTATGTTCATGCAATTGAGCGGTTTTAGAAAAAAATCGAATGCTTCTTTTTCTTTTCAATAATTATTATTTTGTTATAATAATAATAATTATTATTATTTTGTTAAATAGCGTGAGCCAGATCGATATAAAGGGTAGAGCTATTACGAGTATATTGATTATCCTGACACGTGATAGGTAACTCATGTATCGCCATTTTATTGTCACGAGAATTTTACACCAGACTAAAGACAGTGTGAGAATCACACTGTTATCGCCGGGAATCAAACCTGGGACCTTCTGTGTAGCAGTCACAGCTATTACGACTCTGCCACAAAGGTCGTCGATGATGCATTATATTTTATTTCTAAGAATGCACACAGAAGAGTCAGAAAATAATTGAATACAAGGATAAACTGATTGAAATCAGATTATTTTGACGGGGGTCGTTTGGTTATTACATTAAAATATTCTACACGTTATTTATCATTTTACATATCACAAAAATCTGAGTCGTATTACGTTTCATCTTGATTTAAAGACGTATTAGTTTCTAGATGTAAAGATTTGCATATAAATACATTGAAATGCCTAGATATACGAGATATACATTTAAACAACTCCAATATTAAATTATTCTGCACAGAATAAAAAAACATCACGTGTTGTGATTCACTCACAGAAATTTAATATTTTTCGCCATTTAATTTGCTTAATAGTATGTTTGAAATATATTCTTATTTAATTACATATAAAAGTAATAAACTATAGAAGTAACTGATTGGATTACTCATAAAATTGATGTGTACCACAGTATGCATAAATATATTTTAAATAACAAATATACACAGAGGGTCACAATATAATTGATTGTTTTAATTTTGAAATATTTTTAATATACGTACCACGACTTGTTTTTATGAGATTGTCGCAACAGCTATTTTGCCGACCGATGTTGCCATCATCAGATTTTACAAACTACTGATGTTAAAAAAAATATGAAAAACTATGGTGTTGGCTTCTGGATCATCTCAACTGATTAAAATTTTTAAACCTTAGAATTAGGATTAGCATATTTATATATTTTTATGCTGTATTATTAAGCATTTTAATGAGTTGGTAAAAAATAATTTAATTTAAACGTTAAAAACCAATTAATGTCTTACAAAAAATATAACCAAAAAAATCGCATTTGAAAAACATATTTTTTAATTATTACAGAAAAAGTTGGTATGTAATAAATACATAGAATTAATTGTCTAATCATTTCATAATCGTTTAATAGTTATTTTATATAATTGTACAATTTTTATTTTTTACGTTTACTGTTTATTTTCAGTATGACAAGTAGTTCAGTGCATTCGGCGGTAAATTGAGTTACCGACGTTCATTATAAATCGTCTCACGTTCTATATTCGAAAATATCAACATGGCGACTGCATTAATTATGTTTTTGACTTGCCAATATCACAAGTCAGCATTGAAAATTCATTCAAAAAATAAAACCTGTTTATGTACATTTCACTGAGTAACCTACCCTTGGAAATTCTATATAAAAATATGAGATTTTACTAGGTACTTGAAAGGTTGTACCTGGTGATATTTAGGTATTCCTAAATATCACCGTGTGATCTTATGAAGTAAATATCTTTAATTTGAATAACCGATACTAGATATATTAATTATTATTAATCAAATAATCTCATCAACCTTTTAACACTCTTGTCTACAATGTCTCCAAAGTGTCATTTTACAAAATAGTGGTCAGAGAATTTTATCTTGCCAAGTTTTCCGCAGTCTTGCTTTATTTATTTAACATTTACATCATCAAAATATACCATCTGTCTTTATTAATTATTTTCAGGTTTATCATTTTAATGACCCTTTCATTATTATATTTATAATTCTTTTAATTCGCACTGGATTCAATTTTTACATTTACATTTGACACTATAACACACAGCTTTACCAAAAATTTGTCTAAAATATCTAATTTCAAATTTGTTTATTGATTTATCAATAGAGATTTTAAACAAAATTTATGTTTAATGCATGTATTCAGTAATGGTAAAATATACAATATTATTTATGATGATTCAAGTGCACCGTTTTGTAAAAATCAATTACTCGAAGGGCGCACTAGGGAAAGACTGATCGAATAGTGCAGTCTTTAGTAGTTTCCTCATTCTGAATACTAACGTAGAAGCTATTCCACGCCAACGGCGCCGCAACGCTGAAAGCACTAACGTAGAAACTAGCTTTATATACTCGTAGTACCAGAATCGCAAGAGGGATAATTCGACATTAGGAAGATGGTTAGTTAGCTGGTTTAAATTAGTTGATCGAATATAATATAACGAAACTTCTAGAAAACATAAAGCTTCTATCAATACTAGACTCAATGTGGAGTTTTAGATCATTGTTCAATTTACAAATAATACATAACTCGTTGTATATCGGTTAACCTAAGTTATATGTACATTTATATAAAAAAATTTAATGGAGTGTGTTTTGGTTATTTTTATATTATCATATTATATGATAAATAATAAGTAGAATAAATGCAGTAGAAATTACATTTCTTAGATGAATGTGTATAAAACGAGAGCGTCGAATAAAAATATAAGAAGTGAATACAGTGCGAATGTAAGCGTTATGAATACAATAATGAAAGGAATATTAAAATTGTTTGGATACACGGTTAAAATAAATGAAAAAATAAAAGTTAAATGAGTACGAGTATACCACATGTTAACGATGTAAATTGGAGAAAGAGAGTCCGGAAAGCAAAGTTTGGCAGACAATTATGTCTGCCTACCTTTTCGGAGACACGGCATGACGGTTAGTTAGTTAGGTTATACTTATTTTATGGCACACAGCGCTTAAGAATTCTTATCTTATTTCTTTTGTAGGGGGAAAACGACACTTTTATAACTTAGTGAATTTACGTTTTTAATGTGCTTCTATATTAATGTAGATATGCGAGTACAAAGTTATTATTTATGGAGTGTTCCATTCGAAACATTGAAGATGACCGAATATCAATTAAAATATAAACGTGAAGTGATCATGGCCATGTTTCCTTTCTATCAATAAAGTGATCAAAATACTTGAAGTAAACAACCATAAAACTCCATTACGCAGTAACTCCGCGATGGCGAGTCAGAAAATCTCAAATCCGTCAATAAATTCTCGACTCCTAACAGCATTTGATAGCTATGGTAATGATAGTAATAAAGCCTTATTTTTTAAATTTCCATTAACCCTTTGCCCGCTACGATCTGACTTTAGTCAGATTAATAAGTCGGGCGTCTAAGAAAGTCAGACTAACGCGAAAGTCAGATTAATGATGGTGGTATAGGGAATATAACACTCGGCATCTGATCCAATGACTTGGGTTCAAGTCTGGACACGACCGGATTCCTTCTACATAATAATAAGCTATTTTTTGCTCATATTGAAGACTCTAAAATAAATTTTAATGGCATTGATTTAAATCCTTGAAGTCAGTCTTTAAAAAAAAAGCTTAGAGCACTGACTGCCAAACCGAAGGTACCGGTTCATTGTAACACTGCATTTGGTCTTGTGTAAAATTCACGTGATAATGAAATGACGATAGATGAGCAACCTATCACATGTCATGTGAATCAATTTATTAGTTTCAACAAATTGTATTCAATAATTGGGCTCAAATGACCTGTTGCGTAAAAAAATTAATTAAGTAAATAAAATATAACAATTTTTTTATCAGATTATCTAGTGTGTGTTAATTAATTCTTTGATATTCGAGGAAGATACTCATATAATATATTTTTTTAAAGTTTGTATGAAGAATGTGCCGCGTATCGATATGCGAAAGGGTTAAATACATTATTATTACGAGACTTGTGTACATACCATATATTTGGAATTCAGTTTTGAAATGTATATAGTAATCTCGAAGATATGAAATGAGCATTAAGGAGATTATTACGAACGAGGACAGCCGTTTTATAGAAGTTTTATTATATTTTATGAGAATGACATGTTTCGCCTTGCTAAACTATTACGAAATGTCGTATCAATTGGCAAACACAAATGTTTGTCAATTAAAATGATTGAAAACGTTTATTTTTTAGAAGGTTTATTATATTATATGGGAATAACATATTTCTGCTAAGTTATAATATTATAAAATCTAACAAGAAAAAATAATCATTCCCATAAAATATATTTAAACTTCTCGAAAACGGACGTTTTAATTCGTAGTAATTAATTAATATGGAGTTTTATATAATTGCTCAAGAAACAATAAATAAACTGAGATGGTTTAGTCAAACAGTAATAAAATGGACAAACAAACACATTAACAAAAGCAGCATAAATAGAAATCAAAGATGATGACTAGTGTTAAAAACATGGCATATTAAAATAAACTAAAACTTTATTTTTCTTCTATGTTCGTCATACTTTGAATTGTAGATGTTTTATTTGTCTTTATATTTTTTCATATACTTTGTATATACAACACTATTAAAATTACATATCAGACATGTTTCGGACAACCAAATTCCTTAGTGATACATATTTAAAATTGTTTACAAATTGTTATTAAATTGTTTACAAATATGATAATTTTGGACTGATGTTATAAAGATTTATTTTGGAACGTTTATAAACACGTTTATTACAAAAATACAAGTACGAAACGTTCCAAAATAAATCTTTATAACATCTGTCAAAATTGATCATATTTGTAAACAATTATATATTATTTTAAAAATGTATCATTATAATATGTATCACTGAAGAAGGACTGGTTGTCCTAAACATGTCTGATATGTAATTTTAATAGTGTTGTATATAAAAAGTATATAAAAAAAGAAAAATACTAATAAAACATTATTATTTCGATCAATATTCATTCTAGTAAATTGTCCCCACATTTATTTTAAAATACTGATAATTTCGTATTAAACAAGGTAAAAAAAGTTGCAAAACGTCTTATTTTGTTTATGTGTTTTCTTAAATACACAGCTTTTAATAGCATTTGACCATCTGATGTCACCGATGTATCCAACGACAAAATCACGAAACGAGATTCGTCGAGATGAAGTGGTTTTATACGTAATTTTCTTCACACGTGACTGGTAAAAATGAACTCAAAATACAGGTTATTTTCTGTACAACTTTACTACAAATGTAGGTGGCAATTTGAAATGCTAGAATCCCCGTAGACACTCCATCACGACCTTCACGTGAAATGATTAATGAAAAGTGAATATCATTCATGAACACAAAAATACAAGAAGTGCGAAACAAGTTCCTCTAAACTTGATATCGAACTGGCCGGTGTCTGGTCTAACTGGCATCTGTGTGTTCCAGTTTGCCTCCGTGACGTGGGCCCAGAATTTTTTACAGTTAGTGATGCTTGACCGGTTAGGCTTAATATCCTCCCAAACACCGTACTTCCTTTTGCCTCCCTTGCCTTCTGTACGGCTTCTTGCTGTAACAACTGCCACCCTAGATTTTCGATCGATTTTAGCAGTATGTCAAATATTACACTTGGGCTTAAATTTACAGATTATATATCAAAATAATAAAAAAATACACTATTTAAACATATTTATTGTTTCTTGAACAATGATGTGAAATATTGAATAATTAATACGAATAAAAACGTCAGTTTTCTAGAAGTTTTATTATATTTTATGGGAATGACATGTTTTGCCTTTCTAAGGCATTATCAAATGAATATTTATATTTATTTATTTTATTTATTTATACATTTTCAAATATTTGATAATGCCTTAGAAGGGCTGAATATAAAATATAATAACTTCCCATAAAATATAATAACACTTCTAGAAAACTGACGTTTTTATTCATATTAACCATTTATACATATGACAACATTATTTACTTGGACATTTAATCATCAGGAATATCATATTTCAGACCTTCTATATAAATTAAAATAAGTTATAACATATGTATTTTTATTAGTATTGTTCATACTTATTATATCAGTATCTGTGAATAATCTTTTTTATAATCAACTTTTTTTTTCGAATGAAAAAATATGCCATCAGGTGTTTGTGTTTTGTTAGAATAACATAACTGTAAATTAAATATGTAATCAATAAAAAAATTTTGATTTGACATGCCATAATCTTTTAATAAATACTTTTTATAAATCACTGTTTCTTGGATTTATTGAAATAAAAACGTTTTATTATTTAAAAAATCTATTTTTCTAAAGCATTTTAAGAGTATCAAAAACAACAATTACACTTACGTCTACCCTTAGTATATGAGTAATAATTTTGTATTATTATTATTTTTAATAATACTGAAGGACATCTGAGATCCGAAATATGTTTGTAGACATTATAAAAATTATTTTTGAATTCAATGTTTTCAAAAGCTATTCAACAATGTAATTATTTGCTTTTACCTGACCAATGGCGTAAAACACACAATTTATTGTTAACGTACATATAAAGTGAAATATTTCAATTGTTAAAATAATTTTCAAATATAATATTTAGAAATGAAAATTTGGAGAGTTATGTTAGTAGATATTTTTTTGCTGATATGCCATCAATGTTCGTGTACATTAATTTTTTAATCAAAGTGTTTACGAAGCCATATTAGATTTCTGCGTCCTATTTCACGTTTCCCGAGCGTTTTCACATAACGTTAATTCAATAGTCATGTTTACCTTACTTACCATATCTCGGAATCTCTATGACGCCTTATTTGAGAACGGCTACTGTCTCGTGTTGGCTCGACCATTTTGAGAACAAAACATTGTTGATTCAATTAGCCGTGCGTTTAGTACTACCGCAAGGGGATGCAGAGACAGAGCGGAGCTAGTTTCACGGTTGGCGGGTTTCCTTGGGAGTATTCCCACGGTTTGTCTGATAGGAGGTGTTTAATTGGCCGCCTAGCGATTCTATAATGAAACCAAATTAATCGCGTGATGATTGGAGTATTTTTCTCGAATTGACTTATGTATTCATTCTATGGGTCGGTGATTTTGGCTTTATTCGAGCTGTAAAAAAAAACAATACGGTATAAGTGTTGCATTCATAGCTTATTACTTTAGCATTTTTACACCTTAATTATATATTCTTTTTCTTGTCCTGTCACACCTTCGTGGTGCATAGAACCTCAAAGAAACTTCTTTCGCATGCCTGATGCCTAACATCATCCCAAGTGAGGCCTGTTGCTTAAACCCCGTCCTGCAGGGTTCTTCTTCAGGTGGCTCTAGGTCTGCCTCGCTTCCTCTTTCCCTTCATAGGGGACCAGTCCAGTCCGTATATATTCTATAAAAAAATAAAATCTTTTATCCATTTAAATTTCTAAGGACGCGCTTACTTTATGATAGAAATACATAATTTTCATTTTCTTTTTGGTCTGTTTCTATTGTTAGACTGGCCTCTCTTGAGAAGTTGTTCCTACTGGAAGACTTCCCGTTGTTCCTCCATCTTTTTGATGGTCTTTCGAGGGGACGAATATTACACATTTTTTATTGTGTACAATAGGTTGTATGAACCCAATTATTTTATTCAATTTGTTTTTTTAGGTATTATACTGATAATCATGACATGTAATAGGTATCAGCTAATCTATTGCCATTTTATTGTTATATTAATTCTACACCAGATCAAAGACAGTGTGAGGATCACACTGAAATCTCGGGGAACTGAACTCGAGACCTTCGGTTTGTCACGAAGGTCGTCATTATTATAAGAACGGATAATAACATTATAATTAAAAAAATACATACATTATATTACGAGTAAATACTATGAAAATTACTTAAGTTTATACACGTTCTAACGGATATCGCAATAAAAAACTAACATTTTATGACTCTAAAAATGATCCATTTCAGAAAAAAACACAATTTTTTATTTATTTATTACTATTTCAAAGTAACCAAGATGAAATTTATAGTAATTTCTGTATGATTTAAATAATTATTTTTTATGAACATTTAGTTCAATTATGTATTTTCATAAACGTAGGTGTAAATACTAGAATTCTATAATAACGATTTTTTATGAATTGAAACACTTATTTTTCTCGGCATTTATCGAAGGTTTTACATCTTCATCATCGGTAGATTGAAATAAACTGTTTCGTTTTTAATGAAGTTCTCCTGATGGTGAAGGTGTGTAAAAGTAGTGTAAAACAGTATTTTAATTTGTTTTACAAACATAAGTACACAACCGTGTTTACGTTAAATTGTTTTAACTGTTAAAATAATTTCGAGAAAACTTAAAAAAAAACTGTTAACATGTGGTATTTACGATAGTATGATAAACAGTGGACCTCCATAATAATACTTTATAATTAAATAGTCCATTGTTTTGGCGGGAACACTATGATAAATAAATTAAATAACTTTGTTTTTTGTATCACAATAGTATTTTATTTTACGCGACAGCTGTTTCATCAACTTATGTTGACAACATCAGGTGTTACAATAATATATCAAATGTCAAATTTTCGTGATTTTTCGAATCTTTATGTGTATTTGTTCCTATGTCAATTTGAATAATTTCTTTGATATAATTTTGAGACAATAATTATTTAAATCGCACAGAAATTACTATGAAGTTCAACTTGGTTACTTTGAAATAGTAAAAACTTTATAATTGTTATGATTTAGTGGACATTATCTCTAACATTCCTTTGTTAATTTATTCTTGAAACTAGTTAGAAATTTAATGGACAATTACCTTATCAGTGCGCATTTGAAATCACTTTTCCCTATTAATAATCTCGACGTTAGCTGGAACGCGCTCAAAGACATGCATTGCAACGAGACGCGAGTGATCTCCGAGAGTGACACCAGATGTCTGCCTCTTCACACAGTCGCGATAACAATAACCACGTGTCCCTGCCACGGTACTTAGTCGCGTGTTATTTTGCATAACGTACCGTAAGAAAAACATCGCCCTGTTTTTGCCTCGCAAAACGGGTATTTCACGTTTACTTTTTGCGTCCATAACATTACACTTTCGTACATATCGCTAGGTCATGCTGCATCTCTGCACCCACTCGGAGTTCTAACGAGTTTTAGTCCGCATTGTGTTTAATTTGGAAACTGGCTCCGCGGGATGCGGTTACGTTGTATTGTAATCAGAGCCGGATCGTGGACCTCTATCGGGAGTCATGGTCACCCGGTAGTCATCACCACGTAACGCAAGCTTAAATCATCACTAGTTCAAATGATTCTCAGCGGTATAAGCGCTCCAAAAGACTTAATACATATCAATAGAAAAATGTTTTGCTATTGCAATACAATATTTTTAATAAATTCTTTAAAAATATACATCTTATTATGTACACAAACAGTTATATAAAATATAATATTACGTTTGGTTTTAAAATATACGTAGTTGTAAAATAATAATAATAATGAGAAATTGGTTAGAATACGAGTATAATTAATACGATTGAAAATTTATGTTTTCTAGAAGTTTTATCATATTTTATGTGAATCACATGTTTCGCCTGTCTAAGGCATTATCAAATATGGAGTGCGTGTAACGTTTGAAAGGCGAAACATGTCATTCACATAATAATAAATCTTCTAGAAAACAGGCGTTTCCATTCGAATTAAAGATAATCGTATAATGAGTATTGTATTGATATAGTGTCGAATGAAAATATAAGAAGTGAATGCGGTGCGAATGATGGTGTTATGAACAAAATAATGAAAGGATCATTTAGATGGTTTAGACATATTGAAAGAATGAATGAAGAAAGAATGGTAAAAAAAAATATACGTTAACGATGTAAATGGAACCAGAAATAGAGGAAGTCCGAAGAAAACGTGTCACGATAAAATAAATCAAATATTGAATGTCGGCCACCTGAGGAGTCAGATAAATCGACGCGCGTGCATGACACGATGTATGAATGTTGAGGAAGCGAGAAAAATATGTCAGGAAAGAAATGTGTGGTTGTCCATTCTTTCTGCCTACCCGTTCGGGGAGACGGCGGGATGGCTAGTTAGTTAGTTTGTTATCAGTATTGTTAGATTAAAATATTTTTTTCAAAATAATCTCTATGTATGTGTGAAGAATTAACAATACGGTACGATTATGGCTCTATGTACGGATGACTGACATTGGGCTTTTAAGCATCTGAATTCACCTGGTGAAGGCTAAATATTTCGTGACAAACAAGTTCCTAACGATTCCATTTTTGTCTTTGAGTACTACAGACCAAGATTTTTTACTTAATCATCATAAAATACGTCACAAGATTTCAGGTTCTGAAGGAACCTCTCCCACTTATAACGGGAAATCTATCAGATACATCAGTTATTAAAATAATAGCTTAATATACAAACATTCACTGTTTCTTGAACAATGATGTAAAACTCCATATCAAATAATAAATATGAATGAAAACATCAGCTTTCTAGAAGTTTTATTATATTATAAGGGAATGACATGTTTCACCCTTCTGAGGCATTATCAAATGTGACTTAATTTTAGTTAGTTGCTGTTTATATACACTAGTAAATGGAGCAGAATATGTTAATTAACGAAACATGTCATTCCCATAAAATATAATAAAACTTCTAGAAAACTGACGTTTTCATTCGTGTTAATTATTTAATACACAATTTATTTATGTCCTCAATGATATCGTAGGTTCACAAACTATTTTTTATTTTCACAAGTTAAAAGATTAAACATTTATGTTTTATTGAATTGAGGTACTTGTATTATCGATAAAAAGTTTTACATGAGTAAATAATAAATATTATGTATATGATTTAACAAATATTTATCATACATAAGCGGTAGTCTATGAGACATAATACTTAGCTCTTGATTCAGAGGCTATGGGTTTAGTGTAGTCCTGCTCATGAATCGGTTTTTTCCTCTCCTTCAAGGATTATGTAATATATTTCAAATAAATGTCCCATTAATAAAACATGTTTAAACATTTACCGAAATGCACCTACCCCTTCGGAAAACGGTGTAATGGTTAGTTAGTTAGTTAGCTGAAAAAAGCGTTTACACAATATATTTTTGTGGAAAAAGTGTTGTAATGAAATGTAAATGTACAATATTAATATTTTCTTGAACAATAATTCGCCTTATTAAATAATTTATATAGAAAACTTTTGTTTTCTAGAAGTTTTAACATGGTTTATTGGAATTATTATATATACATTTAATAACGTCTTAAAAAGGCGTTGCATGTCATCCCCATAAACTATGATAATTTTTATAGAAAACAAACGTTTTCTTTCGTATTAATTGAATGTACAGTGTTTTTCATTGAATAAAAAAAAAATTAAAAAAAAATAATTGGAATACATTTTGAATTTCAACCATGATCCGAGTAACTCGCAGTTTGCGTCTAGACTTCATCTGGTTCTCCCGAAACGAAAGCACTCGCGGGAGGTTCACGGGTGTCTCGTCTCTCTGGGTAGGCGCCAACCACCTGAGCGGTTCACCTTACGCGTGCTCCCGACCTGACGAACTAGTTTTGAGGAACCTGCTAGAAGAACCACTTGTCCCGCCAAAACACAAACGGGTATTTCACGTTACCCCTCCCCGGCGGCCGGTTAGGTTAGGTTAGCTACCCGGGGGAGGTTATCCCGGTTTACCGTTCCGGTGGGAAAATCCGGACGGGTTTGTGAGCGGGTTTTTTTATACGCCACGTGACCCGCCGACCCGCGTCACATTAGGCGGTGACGTCACTCTTCGGCGAATCGGGCCTACGTGTGGTTGAATAGACTCGGGAAGGCTCATCTAATATCTATCATCTTCCCACTCGCACATTCCAAAGAAAATTGATCAATTGATTCTTAGATAGCGCGCACAGAATAATTTAATATGACCTAACCTGATGTAATATAGTAAAATTCTCTGAAGTGAATACATAGTGAAAAGTACGAAAGTGTTAAAACATTAAATCTATTGAAATTCTTTATAATGTAAATAATATTTCTTCTTTGTTGTCTTACTTTGTGTTGTAGATGTTTTATTTGACTTTTTATATACTTTGTATATACAACACTAACTTAAAAAAAAATTACATATCAGACATGTTTTGGACAACCGGTCCTTCTTCAGTGATACGTATTTAAAATATTATAAAAAAATATTTTGGAACGTTTATGCTTTTGTTACAATAAATATTAATCATTTTAAAATTTACAATAATTATTTAAATTTTAAATTTATGATACATATTTTAAAATACGTATCACTGAAGAAGGACTGGTTGTCCGAAACATGTCTGATATGTATTTTTTTTTAAAGTTAGTGTTTTATATACAAAGTATATAAAAAAGAAAAAGACAAGCAAATAATACCGATTTTTCTGACAATTATAGTGCAGATTTTTTCAATAGCCTTTCAATATAATTATCATGTCTTTATAAATATCCAGACATAACTCCAACTGTTTTATTAAGTCTATAAGAAACTTATTCTTCTTCGTATAAATGGCAAGAAAGCTGTATATATCCATTTCTTCTCTTTACTATTATGTTGGAAAGTTTCACCGACTTTATGTCGTTTTTAAAAGCGTCGGATTGTAGGATAAGAAACTATTTAATATTCCGGCATTGTTATTAATTTTACATTGATGAAGGATACACATGATCCAAAATATGTCTGTTTAAAAGAGTGAGTTAAGTTTTGTGATGTTATTATATAAAGCAAAACAAAATGTAAATCCGTACGATTTTTTAAATTAAAATGAATGAAAACTTTCGTTTCTAAAGGTTTTATTACATTTTACAGAAATTTCACTTTTTCGTTCTTAATGCGATAATAAATGTATTATTCGATAATGGCTTGGCAAGGCGAAACATGTCATTCCCATAATATAAAATAAAATTTCTAGAAATAACTTTAGATGTTTTTATTCGCATTAGTATTTTTATAGAGTTTTACATATTTTTCTATGTTCACCATAACTTTGTGTTGTAGATGTTTAATGTTTCTTTTTATATACTTTTTACATAACTCACATTTATTTAAAAATGAAATAAAAATTAAACATCAAATATGTTTCGGACTCATCAGCTCTTCATCAGTGATATTATGTAAATATTTAAAATATTATAAAATTGTTTACAAATATGGCTAATTTTTACAGATGTAAAACATCTGTCAAAACTGACCATATTTGTAAACAATTATATAATATTTTAAATATTTATATAATATCACCGATGAAGGGCTGACTATTCCGGAAAATAAAAAAAATAAGTATATAAAAAAGAAACATTTTACAACATTGTTCAAGAAACAATAACAAACAACAACAAACAAAAAAAACCATCACGCCGTTTCCCCGCAGGGGTAGGCAGAGAGAATGGACCGCCACACTACTCTATCCTGGCACACCTCTCTAGCTTCCTCCACATTCATACATCGAGTCATACACGCACGTCGATTCTTCCGGCTTCTGACATGACCAACTTTTAATATTTGATTAATTTGGTCATGCCATGTTTTCCTCGGTCTACCTCGACTCCTTACTCCATTTACATTGTTAACGTATACTTTTTTAACCATTCTTTCTTCACCCATGCGCTCCATATGTCCGAACCAACGAAGCGAACCTTTCATAATTTTGTAAGAAACAATAAATTCAATTAAGCGTTTTCAAGAAACAATAAATATGATATTTTTAGATTTTAACTGCAAAGTTTGTAGAATGAAACGCAATATATTTCACGTTTTATCATTTTGACACTGTATAATTTGCGATTTAAGATTTTTTGTTGTACTCTATTGTTACGCTATCACTCTAAACTCTAATAGATGATTCTAAACGATTTAAAATTAAAAAAAGAATGTTCTGCGAATGCCCTCCGGTCGCGGCCGTCCAGACTCAGTGTTTTCCGATTAAGAGTACCTACCGTCATTATACACAATACGAGTACATATATTATATTTTAATCACCCGAAGCGTTAATCGGAATTCGGACAGTCGAATAGAGAAGTATTAGAAGCGGTTATTAATATGCAAGACGGACGCGGCTATAAATCTTTTTTTCTTGTTTCCAACGGATTTTATCGATGAACGCATAGGAGTAAAAAAATATAATTAAAATGCCGAAAAATGATTACGTTTAACGAATTATTTATCTCTTATTGTTCTGCGGCTAGAGGGCGTGATAGAATCTTTAAAAGCTAAATGGCAATACGGTCCTTTGTCATTCAAGTTATGTTTGACCTTTGGAAATTCCTCGCATATGTTACGTTGGCATAATGCATGTATTCTATTTATGCAAAGCTCATTTTTTGAATACTGCGTTACTTGGGCTGAAATCATTGAGGTGTGTTCTATCTTAAGAAGATTTTTTTTTACCAGCTATATCGCTTTGATATGTTGATATAAGTATGATTTTATCTACGACACTTATAATTTTGTATATTTTGTAGATATATTTTAAATAGGCCGAAACACTATGATACTTAAATAATAACTATAAATTGGATAATTTGTAGAGCGCCATTTTTATGAATTACTCATTTCAAGGACGCTATAGAAGATGCTCCGTTTTATCAACTAGATAAAAAAATAATAAGATATTTAGTATGAGGGCTGCACCTGACTTAGTCGATCAGCCCTTCCTATCAGGAAATGATAATTTGAAAAGGTACGTTTTGAGTCTCGATCTAAACTCTGATTGATTCTCAATGCACTTAAGGTCTGCTGGAAGATTGTTACAGGTTGAAGAGCCAGCTACCACTACATTATAAACTGTTAAATAATAAAACTTTGTTTTTATGTATCACAATTTTATTTATATTTTTCGCGACAGCCGTTTCATCAACCCATGTTGACATCATCAGGTGTTACATATATCAACACTATAATTATTTTTGTTAATATAACCTTAGACGTATGTGTAGTAAAACGATGTATGACAGAATATCAAATGCTGGTATTGGGAAAAAGTACTACTTACTTCCTATGGCCATACAACTCTTGAAAAGTTTTAGCCCCGCGATGATTTTTCGCGAAGCTCCTCGATCCTGCGTCTTTTGCTCCCAGCAATCCGATTCGCCCAACCTAGCCAGGTCAGCCAGAACATTGTCCATTAGGCGCTGTCTAGGCCTTCCTAGAGGTCTTACTTCAGTCAGTCTAGACGCGTACAAGGTCTTGATTGCTCTGGTCTTTTCGGCTCGGCATACGTGCCCAATCCATGCTAGGCGATTCACGGTGCTCATTATAAACGGCTGCCGGGTCATCGTACGGATCTCTTGGATGGTCCTATGCCTCCAAGTTCCCGCTGCAACGCCGGGTCTGGGTCCCAGAATCGTTCTAAGTATTCTATTCTCAAACCAGTAGATTCCTTGTTGTTATTTTAGAGTCATTGTCCACGATTCATATCATATGTCACCATTGGCTTGATGATGGTGTTATAAATACGCAGCTTGGTGTTTCTGGATAGAAGCTTGGACTTTAGGAACGTTCGCAAGGAGGCTGCAGCTCGTAAGCCTTTTTGAACTCTGTGTTCCAACTCCGCGTGCATATCGTTGGTTTCCGTCATAACCGTACCGAGATAAGTAAACTATTGGAAAGTAGTGTAGAGCGGAATATAGTATTATGAACAAATGGTTATGATTTGACCACTGCGTTAGTTTGGACATATGGAAAGCACAGATCCAGTAATAATGGTTAAAAATATATATATTTGTAAAGTGGCATCTTACATCCTCATATCGTTTAATGATTTTTATATATAACAAAACAATGTATTATTGTTTATTGTAATGTAAAATTTCAACAACGTTTTTTTGTGAAACGAATATCTATAGTATAAATGAAATAGTTTTAATGGAATCAACGCGTTATGACTCTTACTTTTAAACCGACAATATATTGACAAAGTGATCTTAACATTTCTTAATTGAAATATTAAACGCATTTACGAAATATTAAATGCGGGGGATGCCTATTGGTGGCGATGAGGTTCACAACCCATCATACCGCGTCTCCCGCGGGGGCGAAAAAATAAGAATGGAGTGCCGCATCGGTTAAAGTGTGGCAGTTCATTATTTTTGCCTACCCCTTCTGGGAGACGATGTGATGGTTAGTAAGTTAGTTAAATATGTTATATTTAGATTATTTATTCATACATAAAACACTACAACATAAGTATAGTAATTATAGTGTTTAACACTCAGGGATGCAATATTAATGTTATGATTCTTTCTAATTCTTACCCTTTAGGTTTTTTATTTTTATGTTTCTATGATAAACTCTTATAATGTAATTGCAAACGATCTGGAATGTAATGTTTATGATTTTTATTCAAATAAATGAAATGAAAACAATCGTTATTTGCTTATGGGAATATTAAAATTAGTGTTAGATTTAGTTTTTACTTGGATGAAATCAGTATGGCATTTGAATAATCGCCATTCTAATAAACTAGAACTGTGCTTAATAGTTTTAAAATACCGTGTCGTAACATGCATTATACCGGGCACGGTAGCTTGCAATATGAAATTTCTATTTTAATCAACGAATAAATCTATCGCTAAAACAAACACCTTTCGTAATAGGTGAAATATTAGGGGGTTTATGAACGTTATTATTAAGTTAAGTAATATCTGTATTTATATATTGGTATAATATATTATCCCAACTGACAAATGAAAAAAATATCATTCAATTAATAATCTGTCAACTAACACTTAAAATTCACTATTACACAATAGAGTATTGATTTGGTGTTGTCTCAATTTAATTTATATAATGAAAAAACATATGATTTTTTAAATATATATTTAGTTTAATTTCACTTGAATTTATGGCTTCGATCGGTTTTGCAGTAGGTCTTAGTAGAATCAAACTAAATATATGTAATAAATTATTTTTTAATAATTATTTGTCTAAATTTTTTGAACGCTAAGGCTTTAACACCGTGGAATTCCATTATACTCGTATTATACTTAGGAAATTGAAAAACTTTGTTTAATCCACTCAATCCATCCTGTGCTATTTGTTATAAGTAGGTGTAAATAATTAGATTCCTCCTTTTACTACTTTCTCCTTAAATACTTTGTCTACATTAAATCTCCCAAGCTCCTATTCCCAATCAAATGCAAATTAATTATTTATTAATATGTTGTATAAATTATGATAAATTATGTCTTTTCAAATGTTTTTTTTCTTCTAAATTACAGTTTTTTTGTATTATCTCCATATAATATTATTAATTAATATTATTGATTAATTCTTACTGTTAAAAAATAATTGTGAGTACCTACTTATAACAAATAGCAATGGTTAATTTTTAAATTTGAAGTATTGTATCGAATTTTAAATGCGTTTTTTATTTGTCTTTCTTTGTTTAGTTTTTGTTATATTTTTACACCTGAGGTATCCTCCGAAACATGTCGTGAACATACAATGAACTTCTACCAAGAAATTTCAAATAATAACATTAGTATTTTTTGTTTGTATTGTTTGCGTGTTGAGAAATAGAGTAGTTAAAGTGTCGAGAAATGTGTGGACGCTGGGGAGGCGACTACCCGAGTGCAAGTGTTGCCCTCTTTTCACTTTTGATTGTTTCTGATTGCAGACACCCGCGCCGCCGCCGCCCGCCGCCGCCGCACTGCGAGGCGGCCGAGTGTCGAGACCGGACGCGTACCGCCAGCGGGCGCGTAACATTGAAACCTAGTGCCATATCAGAGGAGAACGATGTTCTAGTGCCAGAGACTTTGCGTATCATTAAGACGACGAGAGTGCAATATCGTACAAGGAGATTCTATAAAATACTTGAAAATTATCCGAATAAAGAAGAGGATGGCATCCCTCGTCAGCGGGGAGGGCAGGGGGGAGGAGGCGGGGAGAGAGGGCTCCCCCGGGTCCCCGCCCAGCCCGCGGCCCGTGCTGGCCACCATGACGCCCGTGCCGGTGCACGACTTCTCCTACTGCCACAAGGTGGAGATGGACTCCAACGACGGCTACCCGCAGGAGGTCATCTACGCGGACAAGAACATCCCGGCGGAGATGTACTCCACGGAGAAGGGCGCCATCATGTACCAGCACTCGCCGGGCGACATGCTGGCCTACGACGGCGAGAAGGCCGGCCTGGCGGGGGACATGTACGACCAGGACATGGGCTCCATCGACGAGAAGACGCCCATCGACCTCATCTACGAGGACGGCAAGCAGACCGTGATCTACACCACCACCCCGGACCAGAAGCGCGTGGAGATGATCAGCGGCCACTCGGGCGGCGCCGTGCTGGGCTCGCCGCTGGACGTGTCCGTCGTGGTGCAGCACGGCCAGCCGGGCACGGTGCTGGTGCTGGCAGACCACATGCTGGAGGACATGGGCCAGGTCATCGGGATTCCAAGGTAAGAACTTTCTCTTTCTACTATCTTTAATGCGTTCATTTCAAATATGTTTCGATATTTAAAATAACAAACAGGGATTTTAATACAATCATAAACACACGTAGAAACAATAAAATAAGGTCAATTACATGCTTCCACTAAAAACTGTACAGACTAATAGATCAAAGTTGTAGTTAGACTTAATTCCAACATTAGTTTCATTCTCTCCGAAAGGTGGATCCGACCAATTTTTAAAAATCACATTCGTTCAGCTGGAATATATCAATGTTACTAAAATAATTGTTGTAACTGTCACATATCCGGTACATTGCCGGGCTTTTAGTCTAGTTGGTAAGATAAGCAGGAAGGTTAAATACTAAGCTCTGTTGGAATATATTTTATAAAAATACGTATTAGAGAAAAGGCGTTTCGGAAAGTTTGCAAACAATATTCATTGCCAGATCTAAAATTGTAACATCTGTTTTAAACATATTTTCAATCTAATATGTACGTTTTGAATATTATTCTATATGAAAATAAACCGATTTTACTTCTACCACTTAATATGTAAGTCTTCAATATTATTCTAAATGAAAATAAACCGATTTTACTTCTACCACTTAATATATAAGTCTTCAATATTAAATGAATATAAACCGATTTTATTTCTGCCATTTGATATATAAGTCTTCAATATTATTCTAAATGAATATAAACCGATTTTACTTCCACACTGCTAACTGCATGGATAAATGATTGAATGTTATACTTGTGTCCATGTTAACCTGTGTACAAGTCTTTTAGTTTCCGAAGTATTCAGTACGCGTCAATCAATCCGTAACAAATTAGAACACGTTCATATGCACATTATAATCATGCACGCTTAAAGATCAATCAATTTGTCAGATATAATACAGCTCTTTCCGTTTGTTATTGTGATTTGTAATAATTTTAATTGACCCACAAAGCAAACAAAAAATCCCTCCATTCTCCGGGCTGGCCTAGTGTGGCCCAATGCAGCCGTGGAGCCTGTGAGGTGTGGTTGTGCAACTATCAACTCTCACTCCTATCATTTGCATAATTGTCTTTGTCAAATATGTTCCCGCTGCATGTGTGGGCTTTTGATATCTAATCCCCGGAGATATTCAATGCACCATTATAATCGATGGTTTTCAGATCGCGGCTCGAGTCTTCGGATGTTAGTAAAGCCCCTGAATTACTACAGCTTAGCCAGAAATTTCATATTAGACGTCTTTCTAACAATCATAATACCTTCATTATATCTAATAGTAGGCTGCGGTAGTCTGATAAAATATTACACGTTGCCAGCATAAGAGTTGATTCCGTGCACAGAGAATAAAGACAAACGTATTTCTTAAGGATAAAACATTTTTAATCAACATCTACAACATTAACTATGGACTTAATTATTATCTAGCTAAATGGTTACTTCACCAGTTTAATACAATATATTAATATTTTATAAATCAGAACAAAATTAATTAATATATTTATTATTTCTTGAACAATGACCTAAAACATCAAAAACAATAGAGAATACGAATGAAAACGTCTGTTATATACAATAAAATTTTATGGGAATGACATTTTTCCACTTTGCTTGGGCAATGTCAAACATTTGATGTTGCAAAAGCAAAGCAAAATAATTATTTACATAAAATAAAATACTATTATACTTATAGAAAACATTGTTTTATTGAGAATTAATATCTCGGTATTCTTAAGTTTTGTTTCGATAATAGAGATAAATAAACTCTTACATATGAAGCCAAAGCGTTTTTCAGTTAATAAATTGTTTTATAAAACTCAATAATATTACTTATGAGGTATATCGAAAATTTACATTTGAATATTTTCTAAATGCTTTAATGATCTCAGTAAAGGAAACGAAAGGTTTTGGCACTCTCCTCGGAAAATTGTGTATTTTAATATTCATTTGAAAACTGCTATTTTGAAATATGTACTTAAAACAAAACCTAATTTTTCTAAATATGTATTTTGAAATATCCGCACTCTTACAGAAATCAATTGAATATGGTATGATTTATGACATTGTTTTGAAAATATCTCTACAGATACGATTATATACTAACAAAAGATTTTAAAATCAAAGTTTTTTTATTATATTTGTAAAATATTGATGTTGTTTACGTTTTATTATATTTATTGAAAAGAAGCAACTTTTCAATGACGTTCAAATACATTCAATTAATATTGATACAATGTTATAATAACATCACGTCTCTAAAACATGGAACGAAAATAATTTCATTCGTAACTGGCCTTAGCCGGGTACATTAAAATTTAATTGACATTGAATTTAAATCGAAATGCCAGCATCTCAAGATGATATCGATGCATTTTTTCTCCTCTCCATTGACTCCAGAGGTTTAATATTCCCACAGCGTAATAAAATTCGTAACGATGGTCCTAAATTGGTCCAAAATCGGTTTGTATAAAAAATGTTATCGCCCAGCAGGTACCTACCTGAATAGGATCTAAATGCATCCCAACCCTATCGGGGTCCCGGGTTCACACAAAAAAACCCAACAGCATCTTAACATTTACCCTTTCTGTTACCAGGTAGGGCTGGACCAATTCACGAACCCGCCTTACCTGGAAAGTAAGGTAGAGGCACAATGTAAAAAGTACGCACACATTCGTTTAACATATCTTTTTTCAAGTTTTGAACTTTAAACTTTTTAACTGATTTCATTTTATGCGTATCCGAATTTAAGTGTTAACAGATTTTTAGTGTTGGTTACTTAAATAACTCGCACTGCTGAATAAAGGGTCAGAAATTCTGTTCTGTCCACGATTTAATGCATTTATTCTGATTGCATATTTTTTGTAAGTGCCTTCTGCTTTCCCTTACACTCGATTTGGAGTGGCTGTCGCAGGTGCTAGGGATTCACCTTGGTCCATCCAAGGTCGATCTTCGCTTGATACCTTCTCTATAGTTTCAGCCAGCCAAGAATGCATCCAAGATCTTGGCACAGAGTAAAAAAGGATGATCATTTTCATATTTATAAGATTACGTACATGGATTTTTTTATGGCATTTTTATTAAATGTTATGTATTGATAGTATCACTTATAAAACGTAGAGAGTTGTTTGGATTTTAAGACTTCACCTGATGCATTCGCGTTCACTCTGTTAATATTTTTTATTTCTTTGTAATGTTTACTTTACAATATTTTATGCATTATGTACAACTATTAAAAATATTGTATTATTTACTTGAAAAAATAAAAGCATCCATAATTATTTAAGTAACAAACAATGAATATTATAAATATTTAATTAATATTCCAAGCATTTATAATGACAGGTCAATAAAATTAAAAAATATATTTATTACAACACACCACGATTAAAAAATATATTTTTGTGAATAACTTAATTTGATAAACATTTTGAATTTCATTACTTCTGTAGAGATTTTTATTTGATAAATAATTTTTATTTTATTATTAATTTTATTCATATATCCATCTAGATTTTTTAAAAGTATATTAAAACACATTATTCCCATTTTTAAGTTTATTTTTCTCTATATATTTTGAAGGACACCCACATCACCGGGAGAACAACCCAGACTCAAGTACAAAACAAACATTTAAAATTGTTCTGCCGATGATGAAAGTTTAAAAATATCGAAACATGTCGAAAAAAACAAAGTCAAAAGTGAATAAAATAGTGTTTTAAATAAAAATAAAATTGTCATTATGGAATAACACAGCGTTGACCCTTAAATTTAAAAATAAATAAATAAGAAAGCTCGAGATTGCTTGTTGAAGTATACTAGTATGGATATGAAATGAAAAATTTCTGTTTATATCAAAAATGGTGTTAATAATGACGTCATAATTACCCTTGTGATTAGGCACTACCTGTTTACTAATGTTTCTAAAATGTCGATTTATCCTCATGGATAAAGATGACAATGTGTGGTTATTAAGTCTACAAGTTAACAGTATACATCATTTGTAAAATTAATGATGTCACTCGATATTTTCGAAAATATCACATTATCTTTTAGCGTTCTTCCTTTTATATTCGCCATCATTGTGTGATGTTGATTTACATTTGAAGAAACTTTATATTTTCAAAAAAAAATTCTGCACTTTTCGAAAACATGCTTCGGACAACAGACGTCCTTCCTCTGTGCAAAACAATATAATAGACGAAGAACGTCTGCGGTGCGTAATATATTTGTGAAACTTACAGAAATGCTGTGAAATTACAACTTTAGTACTAGTTTTAAAAATAATACTTCGAGTAAACAGTGAAAGAGAAATAGTTTTATTTTTTTACCGGTGTGAAACTATTTTAAACTGGTACGTGATATTTTTCCATTTGAGATTACACTTGTGTCTGTATGCTCATGCATAAATCACGTTATTGTGGATATTATGTATTAATATAATTCAATATAGCACCTAGAGTCGTGACTGAGATCGATCCTCGGACCTCATAAATAGGATTCATGTACGCAAACCGATACACAACGTCTGGATGTATCCACCTTTAAGACTGCAATTTATTCCCGTTGTCATCACATGCGGGTTGTCTCACATTTCACATTTAACTAATAATAGAGTAACGATTCCAATAGAATACTTAGAGGAAATATGTATATGTAATTGGATGTACAGTTTTCTAGCACAGAAAGCAATATTTATTTTTTACCGTTATAAAAGAGATAGTTTGTATTTACTGCTTGCAAGAAAAGCAAACGCTTCTATATAAATAACGAAATAATTAACCTTTTACATGATTTTGAATACTAGTGATTCTATACTTTCGTATGAAGCACTTAATTTGTGGTGTGACATTATTAAATATAATGTTAATATCCTGTAAATCTGTATTCAAACCACTTTATTCTTTACAACAACCAACTGGTTTTGCTTTGTCGTTACATGAAAATGAATTAATTTGGTTTCTATGAAATTTGACTAACCGATGTAAGCATCATCAAGTGTTACAATCAACTTAATTTATAATTAGAAAGATTTGCATTATATATCTAACTAACTAACTAACTAATCATCACGCCGTCAAGGAGTAGGCGCAGAAAGAATGGACTGCCACACTTTTCTTTCCTGACATATTTATCTTGCTTCTTCGACATTCATACATCGTGTCATGCACGCGTGTCGATTTCTCTGACATTCAATATTTGAATCACATTACATTACATAGAGTGCAAAATTCACTCGCATAATAAGTCATCGTCTAAACAGCTATTATGGATTTGACAGATATAGGATAGTCTATTGTTGATCCATAATAAGAATACCCTGTGAAAAGACAAAATTTGGTTGCTACTGTGCATTCCTCTCCCCCCGCTACGATCCCTCATCCCCGCGCAGCCCTATCGGCTAGCGGAGCTGTCTTCCTGGGATTGACAGTGTTGAGAGCATGCACGTCACAGGCCGTCACAGGGTATTCTAAGGATAAACGGCCTTATAGTCACAATGATTTCATAAAAAAAGAATAAACTTTATAATTATAATAGTGTTTCAAATTAAACAGTTTGTCAACTTGAAGTACGCGTATCATAGTGTTTCCGTTAAAACAATTATTTAAAAATACAAAATTTATATATATTTAAAAAAAAATTCATTGGTTTCATTCAAATATTGCTTATATGTTTACTTCATATTTTTTGGGAGATCATTCATCATAGTAAAGACCTTTAAAATTTGATATTTTAGAATCAATTAATGCACGATGTGAACTGATGACCCCACTACTAGGTAATGACCGTTGAAGACTGCACTGCTAAAATATGATTGATTGAGATTGTATTTAAGCACAGCAGTACAAACATGCTCGTCTTGCGACATGCTTACAATTTTTACGTTCTGAAATATATTTTAAAATATGTTGCGAAAAATGTAATTAATAAAACCGATTTATTATAATAATAAGTGATCTTCTTCTTTTCTCGGGGTCATATTAGCCCCTCTCCTCCTCCAACATTGACTATCAGTTGAGAGTTTATTATTTTTCATATTGGATGTCCCTTTTCGCCAAATGTATTTATTAAAACCTTTTTCTAAGAGCTAAAAACTAACTAACTAATCATCACGCCGCCTCCCTGAAGGGGTAGGTAGAAAAAAATTACTGGCACAATTTTTTTCTTGACATACTTCTCTCGTCCCTCAACATGCATACTTCGCATCATGCACGCACGTCAATTTTTCCGACTCCTCGCGTGGCCACCACATATTATCATTTATAGATCTCGCACTTGCACTAGTTGTTATCCTTTCTATCACGCTTGTATTACCACCATACTTTTCCTTAAAATATTTCATCCATCTTTCTTTTATGATCTTACTCTCCGTTAAAATTCTTCCTTCATTATCCAAAATCGCTTTCACACATCCGTTCTTCTTTCCAAAACATTTTTGTAATTATTTATTCTTAGAGCTCCATAAAAACAGATGAACGGAATATAATTACATATAATAATTTATTGCAACCTTATTTATTGATAATAATTACATCTTCATTATTATGTTTAATGTGAACAATGGCCTTGCATTTCCTTGGAAAGTTTGCATGATGTTGATTTTAATTCCAAGAACGATTTAAAAAGTATCTGAATATCGTTTTCAAATAGTATGAATTAAAGTAAGAGTACAAAAAAAAATTATATTTTGCAATCACTGACCAAGACGTTTGTTGTTGATTTTTTCAGATTTACTGTTTTAACTTGAAACGCTGTTGTCATATCAAAATGTATTTATTTAATTCATTTTTGCGACAGCTGTTTTGCCAATCGATGTTGGCATAATTGAGTTTTACAATAAAATTCATTTTTATTCTATATACGCCATACTTTGTGTTGTTATGATGTTTATTTATATTTTTCTTTTTAATGCATTTTGTACATACAACACTTCTATTAAAAAATAAAATTATATAGACATGTTTCGGACAAACAGCCCTTTTTAACTAAAGATACATATTTATAAAAATATTATAAAATTGTGATTTTTTTATAAATACTCGTATGTATATTTACTGAAGAAGAAATGTTTGTCATAATTTTATTTTTTTATAAAAGTGTTGTATACACAAAGCGTATAAACAAGAAAAATAGAAATAAATTCGTTCAGCAATTTTTATGGGAAACTTTTCACTCGTCTATAGATTATTGTTATATATTTTTGAATTCTATTGTAATAACGGTTTTGATGTTATTTTTATCATCGTGTTTCTACGAGCGGTATGAGCGTTCTCCCATCCAAAATGGCGTATAATGTGACCTGTTCGGTGAATTATTTAATTAGTCATCGGCTCTTGTGGGAACTACTCGTCCATTAACACATGTCATTTCCATTACACGCTAGCGAGGATGACTGTCGCTTTAAGATGTTTCTTGACGATTTTAATCTCGTGGACATCCAAAGTATAACCATACAATGTAAGATTTGAAAGAAATAAAATTCAAATTTAAAACTAATAAACCATCACACCGTCTCCCCGAAGGGGTAGGCAGAAAGAATGAACTTACCCACTTTTTTTCCGGACATACTTTTCTTGATTCCTCAACATTCATACATCGTGTCATGCACGCATGTCGATTTCTCCGACTCCTCACGTGGTCGACATTCAATATTTTATTTTTTTGATCATGCCACGTTTTCCTCGATCTTCCTCTTTTTCTAGTTTCAATAATATTCTCTCTCTCTCTCTGGTTTCAATCCTGGGATTGGTTTGCAGCAATTTCCTCTATTCTTCTCTTCCATTCTTCCCTGTCTTGTGCGGTTCTTTTGAAATCTGCAGATGATGAGCAGCGCACGTCCACCAACAGGTCCTCCAGGTACTCTCGGCGTGGGCGTCCCCTAGAGTTTGTCTCTCGGCCATACCCTCCATTATGGCATGCAAGAGGCCTTCTTGTCTTATTACATGGCCGATCCATCTTGCACGCCTTTCGGACAAGGTTAACAGCATTAACATCGTTAACATATAATTATTTTTACCATTCTTTAAACATTCATTCTTATCATGTGTTCAAACCAACTTAATGTTATTTGTATTATTTTGTTCTTAACACTTTCATTCGCACCGCATTCAATTCCTATATTTTCATTTGACACTCTATCATACACAGATTTTCTTCACATTTGTCTAAGAGATCTCATTTCTGCTGCATTTATTCTTATTGTATGCTTCTTTTGCCAGTTTCATATAGAATCTTATATTCGCTACATAGTGTATCATGATATCATGATGCATAGAGTAGAAATGAACTATTTCGATTTCAACGCACGGTCAGTTCGATAACTCGTAAATCGAAAGAACATTATCATCTTATATGAGTTTTTAAATAGCTTGTTGTAATCAAATTTATTGATATAAAATAATGGAATGCTTTGTATTTAACCACGTAATTATAATTTGTGCCAACTACAATACGTTCGCTTGTACCCATAGCTTGTAGCTTCATCAGGGCGATATATTAACTATTATATCGGCCTGTTGAAGCTTGGGTTCAAGGGACACTAGTAAGCATCAATTAAAACTAACTAGCTAACTAACCATCATGCCGTCTCCCCGAAAGGGTAGGCAGAAAGAATGGACTGTCACACTTTAACCGATGCGGCACTCCATCCTTCTCTTTTCGCCCCGCGGGAGACGCGGTGTGGTGGGTTGCGAACCTCATCGCCACCAATAGGCATCTCCCGCCCACACTTCGATCTTCCAACATCCACAAAATAAATCTAAAACAAATAATATAAAATACAATGATATAAAATAAAATAACAAAATAAAAATAATTTAATACAAAATCTTATTTTTAGATGGTGCACATTTGTCTATTTAATTTATGTTCCACGAATCCACCGTTTTTTAAATTTAGCACATAATGTTTTTCCGATGTTGCACATGTTGACATGGACGATCCGGACTTTTGTGTTTATTTAACTTATATTACACGTATCCACCGTTTTTTAAATTAGCTGTTATATGATTGAATTAATGTTCCACGTATCCACTTTTTTATTTGGCAGTAATTAGGCACTTAAAACCAACCAACACCAGCAAGAACTTTAAAAGAATATTGAAGAAATTATTCAAATTGTCATTGGAACAAATGAATCAATTATAATAACCATATCGTGGTTAAATGCAAAGTGTTTTATTATTTTATGACAATATGTAGATATTTTTGAATGAACCTCGTTACAGGCACCATACAATGTCGTAGATTCTTAGTAAATCTTTTACACAAATACATCCAAATATAAAGAGTTTAGATTTAGAATCTCATATTCACTACATACTGTATCATGGATGTATACTCGTAGAGTAGAAATGAAGGATTTTGATTTCAACGCACGGTCAATTCGATAACTCACGAATCCAAAGAACATTATCGTCGTATGTGAGTTTTTAAACAGCTTTTTATGCATAACTTAAATATAATTCTAGTAGTTAAATTGAAAAATCTACAATCGCTTGTTTTGTTAAAATTATGTTGTCAGTTTAATATTTTTGATTTAAGTATAAATAAAATATTTTCAGTAGGATCTGTTCTTATAATACATAGATACGTATTAGTAAATATGATAAATATGCGAATACGATTTCTTTTATTTTGAACTTTGAATTAAAACAACTGAAAATCTTTGAGATTTTAATACGTATACTGAAAATACACCCATTTAAGATCCAAACTTCATTGAACCTACGTTTATGTTTAAATTCCTTATTCTACAAGATTATTCAGAAATGTTTAAAGGTATGTTTTTGATAATGTTGATCATCATCATCAGCCATCAGTCGTCCAGTGTTAATAATAAATTGGATGATTTATAGAGCGCCATTTTTAATGTCAAGGGCGCTGTATCTCCATTTTATGAACTAGTTAAAGATAACCATTTTATCTAAAATAACCATTTTTGTTAAAAATAAACATTTTGTTAAAAATAAACATTTGGTTAAAAAGAAAATTTTTGTGAAAAATGAACATTTTGTTAAAATAAAACATTTTAGTATGGGGCTGCTCCTGGCGCAGTCTATCAATATTTGCATGAAGATAGGACAGTTAAAACAGGTGCGTTTTGAGCCTCGATCCTCGAGTGATCCTGATCCTCGAGTGTTGGACATAGGCATCCCTTGCCGACTTTCACAACTCTCTAACCCTCGCCACTTTGTGCCAATCACCTTTGCTACTTTTTGTCATCAGTCCATCTTGGTTGTGGTCTACCTGGGTATCTGTGGCCAGTTCTCGTTCGCCACTCGAAGATGCGTCTGGTTCACCTACCATTCGTTGTCCCCACTATTTATTTGGCCGGCTCAATTCCAGTACTTTTTCTGATCCGTTCATATCGTTCCATATCTCGTAGACTGAGGTTTACTATTGATATCTGATTTCAATGTAATTAAGCTATATTAAACAACCTTCTGTTTACGCATAACATGCCCTTCACCAAGTACAATTCTTTTAAAATCCTTTTTTTGGAAGAACAGCTGTATTTACTTATGTAATTATATATTTTCTGTTAGCTATAAATTGTACATGTAAAAATCCCTAATTTCAAAAAATAAAAAATATGAACAGTGAAATTAGCTTTACGCTATTAATGAAACGGGCAACAAAATAGTGTGGGTGAATTGTCGTCCAGGAAACATCACCTCTAACGCATTTTGGGTGCTGTGCTCAGGAGTCTTTGACCGTCCAAGTGGGTCTCGTGTTTGCTCGAGAGAGTTGACGGTGTGTCTCTGTCCACGAGACTCAGCACACACACTTATTGACCACTAGATATCTCACAAACATGGGTTCACCGTCAAAAAGACAAACCATGTATAACTTATTCAAATATTTTAAAACATTTACTGCGTCACCTTTGCATAAAGTTCTAACGTTATGAGATTTTTTTTGTTCGTTGTAGTTTTTTAGCTTAGAGAATGTTTGAATTGGAAAAATATCAAGAGTTATTCGTTGGTCACATCATTACACAATTCCCGCTACAAAATGTACACATTCAGATGTGTGTACCTCCGTATATAAATAATATAACATTCTGTAGTGATGTTATCAGGATTATTGATGATGCCACGTCTCGTGTTCTCATTACGGTATGTCGTTAGATGAAATGTTAATACTCCCACATCCTGCCACAGAGGTGCTAGGGGAGGCAGAGGTGAGAACGTATCAATTTATTATTTCATTTCCAAAATAATTGTTCGTGATTTATTCTTATACTTAAAAGCTGAGACATGCATTTGTCTCAAATCATTAAAGCATATGTATTGTTTCACCGACGAAGCTGAAATAGAATGTCTTCATTAATATTTTGGTTTATTTTTTTTGTAAAAACATATAATAATGTATAAATGAGATATTTTACTTTCTATTTATTGTTTCTTAAACAACGGTGTAAAACTCCATATTAATGACATGTGTCGCCTTTCTAAGGCTTTATAAAATGATATTTAATAATAGATAGACATTTTATAATAAATAACTAATTTGATAATGCCTTAGAAAGGCTTAAATGTCATTTCCAAAAATCATAATAAAACTTCTATAAACATGACGATCTCAATAGTATTAACTAATTTCAGTTAAAGTACTCAAAGAACGTTTTTTTTATTCGCTTTTTACATCATTACAGCGCAAGCCAAATTGATAAAGGGTATATCTACCATATCATTGATTCTCGTGACTAGTGATAAGTAGCTAATCTTTCGCCATTTTATTGTCACGTTAATTCTGCTCCATACCAAAGGCAGTGTGACCACTGCAAAGCCACAATATTGCTCTTTATCTTCTTCTTTACGACGCTACATCTCGGTGTGGGATTTGGTCTCCTCTACAATAGTCCTCAACTGACCCTTGTCCCTGGCCAATCCCTCTTCAGGTCTTTATAGTTTCCCCCAGTCCTCTTAGACGCAGTCTGCCCTAAATCATTATCTTAAACATAGACACTACTCTAAGTTAGCCGTTTAGAGCTTAAAAATGGGTCTAAAGATGGGTGATATTCAACAAGACATCCTGAAAAAGAAACATATATAAAATGTAAAATAACTTGTATTATTACATACATACTAATTAATCATCACGCCGTCTCCCGAAGGGGTAGGCAGAAAGAATGGACTGCCACACTTTTCTTTCTCTTGCTTCCTCAACATTCATACATCGTGTCACGCACGCGCACCGATTTCTCGGACTCCTCACGTGGCCGACATTCAACATTTGATTTATTTGACTGTACCACGTTTTCCTCGGTTTTCCTCTATTTCTAGTTCCATTTACATCGTTAACATAAAACATTTTTACCATTCTTTTAAACCATATTAATGATCATTTCATTATTTTATTCGCACCTCTTTCACTTCTTATATTTTCATTCGACACTCTATCATACACAGATTATTCACACACTTGTCTAAAAGATCTCATTCCATTCGCTTCCATACATATGGGTAGGTACAAGAACACCATTGTGTTCGTAACATATGTGTGTAATTACATTTTAATGAATGATGATTGCCCTTTCAAACGGAAATATTTTAGGGTAAATTCATTCTGTAAGCTTGTAAATATTACAAATCAGTTACGTTATGCATTTCAGGGTTAAATATTAATAAGGAACGTGAAAATGTAAACATCTCTGGATGCTGGGATCATTATCGTGAGCTAATATTGAAGCGAGTAAACATCTTAATTGCGTCGTAATATTATATTTCCTTACATTGATCGTTCACTTGACCGATAATTCCAAGAAAAAGGCGTAGAAGAATTAACTCAGTATTGTTTTCAAAATAGTTCACACGATTAACCAATTATATACAATGTATAAAAAAAACACCAATTGAATAACGTTCAAGATGAACACACTTGCTATAAAAACGGTGAAGTACTTTGAAATATATGTAAATATAATATATATATTCTTTTCATACATTAAATTAGCTATGAAAAAAAAACAATATAAATAATTGAATTTGTTTTGTTAAGAACCGATAGGTGATTCATTCATACAGACAGCATCTTCCTTACAACAAATGTTATTTATTGTATTAAAAACGTTATAAATTTGAATTATTTTTTAGGTTATTAAATATTATTTAAACATATTATGATTAATAACTATGTATTTGTAATTTGTTTTAATAATTGATTACATCAAAAATATATATTTCTTGAAAGTTAAGGCGTTAACACTGTGGAATTCCATTGTAATTACTTTGGATTTTTTCAAACGAAAACACTGTTTAATATTCCATCTTCAGGTATAAATATACGACGATGGAGGTAACTCCGAAACATGATGTGTAGTCTATAAATATAGTATAGTGGAATACAAAAATATTATGTCTCGGAAATAGCATGCAATGTTCTTTTTGTTTCGTTTTGTCAAAGTTTTTCGAAATAATTGAAGGAAAGTAGGTACTGTCGTTTTATATAAAATTCTATTTTTGAAAAATTGTTTGAGATAAGTCATAGACACTGCGTGAACATGAGCTAGATATTCGTAGAATCACAGTTTGTCTGATAGCCCGTGTAAGCCGCGGTCGGAGTTCCTACCTCACTGAATGGGCGGGAAACGAAAAGTCACGACTGTTGCCACGTTCATGGCCGATGTTCGTCTGCAAATATGGCGGCGGTAGTCATGGCAACACTGTAAATATTCGCCCGCGAGAATACAGGCTGATTGCTAGTCTTGTTGCAGAGAGCGCGCTATCTCTTACAGAGGCGCGAAAATGATTTTATTAACTCGCACTAAGTTTATCTGCTGCTACTGATTTCTTACTATAAGAGAGTTCTCTCAATCAGACTGAGATATTTAAGCCTCAAACTTCTTAATTCTTAAACCAATGCATTTCCTGTATTGATTAATGCACCCAAATTTGCTGTAGAAATCGTATTTGTGTGTAAACAAGTACCGAAATATATAATATATTATATATTTTTTAGATATTTTATTTTATTTTATTAATTAATTTATTTATTAATACATAACACACACATAAGACATAACAAACGAAACACATTTAGGCGACTCATTTGGATACAAAATGGTGTTAAAAAGATAAGACAAAGATAAAACAACAAAAAGCCAAAAAATCATACATATTAGAAGGAACCCAAATATGTCGACGTCAGTAATTCAGTACTCTTTCCAGAATTTGTAAAATATTTTTTATGAATACTGCCTCACTGACACTGAAAATGTCCAAATCCGAGACGATTAGATTCAACGGCCGAATTGCTCTTCCAACTGGCATCACCAAAGGCAGGTTGGTTCTGCGTGACGGAGCAAAGAACAATTGACGTCAGGAACAAAATAACCTATTTGCTCCAGAACATAGGGGTTCTCAATAGAACCCCGAATCAGTTTGAAAAAATGCGTTGACATTAATCCTTTCCTCCTCAGTTCGAGGGAGTTATACCCCAGCATACCCAAGAAAAATACTGTTGGATGGAGCCAAGGATATATCCCGTACTCTCTCACGTAGAGGGCTCTCAAGAATTTCTTTTAAACCCTCTCCAACATGAGAGAATACTGAGCCTTATGAGGACTCCATTCACGGCACCTCCCTTATTGTAATGTTTAACTTATATACAACTAGAATCCATGCTGACTGATATTTTAGTTTATAAGAAGTTCTTTAATAGATAAAAAATAGATAAATAATATTTGATTCTTTGTTTCTTTCGTCACATCTTTATAGCGAAAGCGTTTAAAATAATATTATCAAATCAAACATCAAAATTATTATTGGTACACTTTAAGTTTTTTCTCCTTATTCTTCTTCTTAAGCCTGTTGTGGCTCTTCACTCCTGAACGAAGGCCTCCTCTTGTATTTTGTGTTCCCTTCTATCTTGAGCGATCCGCATCCAGGCACTTCCAGCATCTTCCGGATATCGTCACGCCAACGCAACTTTTGGCGCCCATCCCTTTGCCGTCTTCGAGCACCAACACAACAGTCGGGTCATGAGCAACGTGTCCCGCCCAACGCCACTTAAGGGTTACGGCCAACTTGATGGCGTCAGAGACTTTTGTCCTGGCTCGCAAGTCCTCATTTCCAACTCTATCCCGTAAACTGATATTCAACGTATCTCTCTATATTGTTCTCTTAGTGACTCTCAGCTTGTTGGCATTTTTGTGACATTATGTCAACGTTAATAATTACGTTCAATTAATATAGGTTATCCTCAATAAAAAAAATAATCATAATTTTTTATTGTTATATTATTGAAAAAGAAAAATCAGTTTTCGCACATGATCTTTTATAACAACCCTGTATGCAACCACGTGTATGAATATGAAGATGGCAAATATTGATAAACCTGTAAAGTTGTGTGGTCGCGATGCCAATTTGGGGACACCTGACAGCTTACGGACCACCCTATATTAATAATACGCAATCTCATGTATGACAATTGATTTTCCAATACACATAATTCACTGACAGTGACAGCCAGTAACATTTTATTTCAAAGTTTTACAGAAGCACATCAACGCTGAGTTGACTAATGAAGTTAATTTATTAAATATCCATTGAAAATTAAAACAGTGTTTAAATGCGTATTTGGAAGACAATTCAAAATCACATGCACCCTTCTAAAAGTGGGAGGAAGAAATAAGTAAATTAATGATTAACTTGAAGATAGAAAATAATAAAACGCGTATTTAAACCACGGTACGAACTATCATGCGTTGTTTATCATGCATACATACTGTGGTTAACGACAAAGTGTTTTATTATTATATATCTATTAGTTTAAAATGTCTAGACACAACGCGCGTCCTTCGTTACTCGAACAGTGATGCAAAAGTCCGTATTTAATAAATAATATAAATGAAAATGTCTGTTTTCTAGAAGTTTCATTAAATTTTATGAAAATTAAATGTTTTCCTTGTTAGGACATTATCATGTTAATATTTTATATCACCTTAGCAACTCGAAACATGTCTACTCCATAAAATAAAATTAAACTTTTTCAAAACGTTTTTATCTACATTAATTATGATACTTAATACTTTCATGGTAATATAATTTAAATAAGCAGATTTACATATGAAATTTCCAACTAACAATTGTAAAACGTCTCAATGAGATAAAACTACAAAGTAATTACAAAAAAAACCAACTACCTTGAATACTCAATAAAGTTTATGATACTGTAATGAAATAATCTTAAATAAATTGTTTTCGATACCAGCTATTTTTATCTTATGCTACAGAGCATTATTTTATAATGATTCACTAAGAAGACGTATAGCATTGAAAATTCGTAGATTGATTAAAAATATAACTATACCTCTTTTATTGATGACTATGTGTAATCAAGACAGAAGGTTAACGATTGTAAATATATGCATTATTTTTAATACTAAATCAGTAACGAGCTCATTTACTACAGATTTTATTTTACATCACCATATAAAAGTACACGGCCTCTTGTTCAAAACATATAATAATTTATTTGAAATATGTTATGCTTTTTGTTACTTTAGTGTGTGCCCGTAGATTAAAAATTAAAAATAATGAAAACGTCCGTTTTATAGAAGTTTTATCATATTCAATTCTTCATATAAAGCACTCACTTTGTGGTTAGACATTTTAAATAATTATATAAATAAAACAACTTTGTATTTAACCACGGTAAGGTTATTATATTGATGCCAACTAGTCGCTTGGACCCAAGCTTCATCAGGGCAGTATAACAAATAAAAAAACATAAAATTCCTAGGTGTATATATAATAATAAAAGGTGAAATCAGAGTAGGGGGTGCGAGAAGGAAAGAGATAATTGGAATAAATGTTTACCTTTGAAATAGCAATATTCTAAGAAATGCAAATTAGGAGGAGAACGCTAGATAAATGGATAAGTAAATAAAAATGTTCCAAAATAGCAAATTAGTCGGAAATATATATTAACGTTATATTTTATGGAAGTCACATATTTTGACTTCCATAAAATTATTGTATATTATATTTTATTGTTTATTATATTTTATGGAAGTCACATATTTTGCTTGCTAGAGGATTATCAAATATTTGACAATGCCCTAAAATAGCGAAATATATCAACTCTATAAAATTTTATTAAGATTTTTGAAAAGAGACGTTTTATCATCTTAAAAAATAATATGGAGTTTTACATGATATTAAAGAAACATTTAAAAAAAAAAATTATCTGATTCTATGCCTACTTAACATACATAGATATCATAAATTATGAGTGTATTTTTTTATATACAAATTGATTTCATAATAAGACAAATTTATTTATGAAATACTCTGCTAGAACACATGCACAAGGAGAAAAGAGTAATTTATTACTGACTCTTACATTTCTATTTTAGTCACATAGATTTCTAAAAAAACATTGAAACATGATAATCCATTGTTTTGGCGACTATAATACATTAATATTATTAACGGCTTAATATAAAACATTGGTTTTTGCAATATCACGATTTTTATTTATTTTTTAATTAATTCACGCCACCCCTTTTTAGAGAATGACTTATCACGCTAACCCAGCGGTCGGGGAACTTTTTTAACCATTACCCGAAAATATTTTTGCGTAAGTCGATATTACCCCTTCACCCCATTTCGAAAAGAAGGGAATCAATGTATATTTTAAATAAACATTATTTTTTAAATTAATTTACACGGAAAATAAAAAAAAATTACCTGAAAATAATAAGTATGTAATAGACAAACAAAATAAAATTATCAAATTGGACCAAACAAAAATTCAGGTATTCAGGTTTCCTTTTCAGTTTTTGAATTAATGATGCTGCTTCATGTTTGATACAATTACTTCAAAATTGGGACTTTTTGATGTAAGAGCGATTTGAATACAGTGTTCGGCGTTTAATCGCTTTCTAGCTAAATAGCAAACTAGAAAAATTTCCTACTCCAAAAAATTTTTTTTACCCCATTTGGGGTAATTTACCCCGGTTCCCCGACCGCTGCGCTAACCAATACAATTTAATTCGTTAGTTATTATTTTATTTATAATAATATGTTCCAACTCATTGAAAAATTAATGAATTAAAACTTGACAGATTCATGTATGACAATTGACAGTGTTTTCAAAATATATATTTTTTTGTTATTGAATTTTTTTAAGATTACTGAAAAATTCTTAACTGCTATTGAAAAATTTTAAACGGTTATTGAAAAATTCCTAACTAAATTTCGTCACATTTAAGAAAACGCAATAAAGTTGGTTATGATATCACACATCTATATACGAGTATGTTCATCTCAAGAAACTAAAATCTTTATAAAATTAATTAATTTATACAAACTTGGATTAGCATAACATTGAATAGGTATTTGTTGGATTTGCCAAATCTATTGATTAATTTGTGTGAATTACCTAACGATTTTTTTTTATTACAAATTATCTTGGCATACTTACTAAAAATGCATAAATTATATATTTTTAAATGTGGTTAGATTGTTATTAAATTGCTCAATAAAAAAGTGCCTTGACGGAGTTGATTTAAGTTTTAAAATAATACAAATTATTATAATGTGAATTTTTAAATACTACTTGATTTTGCAAATATTCATAGTAATTTTTTCTATATTCGCCATACTTTGTGTTGTTATGATGCCTTATTTCTCTTTTTCTTTTTTGTATACTTTGTATATACAACACTTGTATTAAAAAATAAAAATACATACACATGTTTCGGACAACTAGTCCTTATATTATAATTTTTTTACATGATCTGACAGATGTTATGAAGATTTATTTTGTAACGTTTTATTTTTTTTATTTTTTTATTTTAAAACGTTCCAATCTTTATAAAATCTGTCAGATCATGTAAATCATTTAAAAAAAAATTATGTATCTTTATAATATGTATCACTAAAGAAGGACTGATTGTCCAAAACAGGTCTATGTAATTTTTTTTTTTTAATATAAGTGTTGTATATACAAAGTATATAAAAAACAAAAAGAGAAATATATCATATTAATGTTTTAAATGTGGTTAAAGGGAAAACGGCTTACATTTATTTATTGGCATCTTCAGATTCTAATTTTTATTTAAATTTCATTTAAGAACAGCGATTATATAACATTGAATCTCTAGTTGCTGTTTAGGCACTGTTTGAAATATGTTTGAATATTAAAAAAAATGATAAATTGATGTAGCTTTGTATTGAATACTGTAAAACATTCAGAATTTTAGATATTTTGGTTCGTTTTCAATTCAACGTCTAAATTCGGTTACATTGAGTATGGTTCATCTTTTACTCTTCATAATTTTTGGTTTATTCTAAATATACTCGTAGTACTGCCTAAACCATTATGTACCTGAGCGCCATCTTCAGTGATTTTTCCACAATATGAATTCTGTACATATAATGTTATCATCGACACCGACATGGACAGACAAATATAACATAATGTAAATCAAACATGACCATGATAACTTACTTAAGACTTTATAGCTCAAAATTAAACTTAAAACTTTTTATAGCTCTTAGTTATGGAAATAAAATATAATATTAGTTTTTGCTACATTTTATTACACGCATTTATATAAGATTTTTTAATGAGCAATATGTATTTATTATTATAAAACATGTGTTAAATGTACAAACATGTATTTGATTTTTTTTATATCTATTTAAACGGTATAATTTTGAAGTGTTGTGAATATTTTTGATCGGGAGAACATAATATCGAAGAGGTATTTTCTTTATAATGTAATTCCTTTGTATCGGGTAGGTACTGACCGTTGACATACACCCGCGTGGGCGAGCAGAACACCAAACGCTACTTTTCTATAGAAACGCGCACACATACAAACGATATTATACATACACTATACACTTACCGGCCGGTAGTTCCTCCCACGACATTGGTTCGTTGTTTAACGTTATATTATATTACATTCTGCATCAAAGTTTGGCATTTAAACATAAAGTTTTATTCAAATTTACTATTAACACAATAGTTATATTGGGAAAACTGAGTAAAATTGTATTATTATTTTCACAACAAAGCTAAAATTAATTTATTGTTCTATTCCAATTTTATGGTTAAGCGAATTCTTTGAAATCCATTCACTAATACAAATGTCAAAATGTTAATTTATTCTAATAATAAAATTTTATAACAACCAAATTTTAAATTTGTACAAGTATATTTACGTAGTGTTACGATATTGTTGTGGTCGCTGGGAAAAAATGGATTGAAGCGGCACAGGATAGAGAAAAATGGAAACAGATGGAAGAGGCCTACATCCAGCAGTGGAGGGAAGGCTAGGAAGAAGAAAAATATTTACGTAGTGTTATATCTTCTTCTTCTTTGAGTGCCATGTCAGGTCCTCTCGACGTCGGCTATCACCCTGATGTAGGGCTCTCTGTCCTGTGGCAGACGGAACAACTCCCCCAAACCCGAAATCAGGTCCATTCCTTGATATTCTCGAGCCAGGACATCCGAGGTCTTCCCACACCGCGCCTACCCTCGATCTTTCCTTTTATGATGAGATGCAGCAGATCGCATTTCTCGTTGCGGAGAATGTGTCCCAAATATGCTATATTTCTAGAGTTCACATCAGACAAAATTATTAAAATAAATATATCAATAAATTATTTAAAAAAAGGCTCTAACATATTCAGAAATATCTAAAAATAGTCAATCGCCATCAGCAGGATTTATAAAAAAAAAAATTTCAATGTTCTTTATTTATAAATTTAAGACATTGTAGAATTCCATCTTTATGATTTTTCTTCATATTAATTTTCTAGACGTTTAATTACATATATGGGAACGGCATATTGCTAAAGCTTTATCAAAAGTTGATAATGCTTTAGCAAGGCGAAACATGCCAATCCCATAATGTTCAAGAAATCTTCTATAAAACGTACGTTTTCATTCACATTAATTGCGTAATATGAAGTTCAAGAAATAATACATATTTAATTATGCTTTAAACCAACATGTTTCGGGCCGTGGACGCCTTTCCTCAATATTTATATTTTGATTGTATCACAATAGTATTTTTATTGTAACATCTGATGATGTCTACATAGGTTGATGAAACAGCTGTCGCGAAAAATAAAAATAAAATTGTGATACGTAAAACAATGTATTCAATTTAACAGTTTAAAAAAGTATCATATTGTTTCGGCCAAAACAATGGACTATTTAAAATTATTTTAGTATTTTTTTATACCGATATTCAGAAGATATTTTGATAAATGTTGATTAAATAAATACATTTATTATTTGGTAATAAAAAATATAACTATTGTAATTTTGTATTGGCTACATAACGTACCTAAATATACAAATAATAGATATAATACATACAAACCTTTACATTTACATAATTACAATGAATGCCGAGAAGACAATAATAATTTGTAGTTATGTAACCTAACCTATCCCAACTCAATTATATCTAATTGAACCAAAATAATTATTGTAATTATGAAAATTTCTACCTCCAGCTTTTAACTACTTAAACATTTTAATTACCAGTTTCGCTGTAGCATAATGCATTATTCGATTCATTAAAGATTTGCGAAACGTCTGCGAAAATTCCAATTATCTTATAAGCAGCGAGCCGCGGTTATATGGAAAGGTGAAGGTTAACCTGGATTCCACCGTTACTCTCACAGTCCGAACTCCTTTTCGTTGGAAAATGCTGGATGTTTGCGTTGGGAATGCGCCCAGGTGAAGTCAAGGAATTTATCTGAACGTCGCTTAATTGCGTATGCTGTTTATATTATTTTTTGATAAATCTGATGTGAACGCGAACTCAACCTTCGGATCGGAAAATCTATATAGGATCTATGATTTTATCAGAATGTAAATAAACACGGTAAAGTTATACAAGTTTTAATTACGTATGACATAAGAATGCAGCATTAAAAATTAGATTTTATATAAAAAAATAAATACTTTGCTCAAAGACTGAAATAAAGAAGAATTTATATAATATATACGTTAACCTATCTGTGATCAAATATGCGTAAAATAAGTTGAAAAATCTAGCAATACAAACATTTTTTTGTATAAACGTGAAACATATTTGTATACATGTTCATTAAATTTTCATACGATCTTGTATCTGATATGAAAAATAAATATTTGAATAAATAAAACTGCACTTTGCATTTTCACAACACATTTTTTTTTGTACATTTTTAACGTTTAATAAATTTGTACATTGAAAAAGATTATAACATAAGTGAAACATGCATGTGAAAAGTGTAATAAGTGTTTTAAAAATACTAAGCTTAGTTAAGATTTTTCAAATATGAATCCACAACACAAAGTGAAGGCGAATATAGAAGAAAAATAAATGCATTGGAAAAATAATACAAACAAGAAAAATAATGTTCAATTATGAAAAATAATAATTTAGCTAATTAAAGAATAGGACACACATTCACGAAAAAAAACCATATTTAACCTAGACCACAATCGTGTAAAAAATTTAATATGTATAATAATACAAAGGACACGAAAATATTATTGTAATTTCAGTGTGATCAATCATAAATCTTTATGATTATCTGAATGTATTAAACACAGTAGAATTATTATCATAATTTACCATACTTGACATATAAAAAAGGTATTGTACCTTCATAATTAGGGGAACGATATAAAATTTATGAATGTTTAGTGTTATTTTTAAAACACTGCATTGTTTTGGCGGAAACACTATGATACATATTATGTGATTAACTATGTTGCTATACTGGCATTATCTGGTATTGATTGTAACACTCGATGACGCCTATTGAGGTTGGCGAAACGGCTGTCGCGACATTTTAATTAAAATTAAATAGATAAATTGTGACACTATGAAAGATATCATATTCAAAATATACACTTCATACACATATTTTTCGGTTCTTCACATCTTCTTCTTCTTCTTTCTGTGTCTTGTCAGGTCTCCCCAACGTTGACTATCACCCTTGAGTAGGCCTCATGGTGATGACCTGAGGAAGAATATCCAGAGTGGTATCGCCTTGCCTTCTCTGGAGAATTTTCTCTCGGGGTGACCTTCCCTTAGCTGGGTGTATGCAGTTTTATGGCGCTGGAAGCTCGCCATTCGTCCTCTCTCTATCTGTTATGGCACTAAGTAATATGGGCCACATTGCCTGGGGTTACGGGTCTTTAAAAAGACCTCCCGTGGACGCTAATATAGCTAAGAATATTATCGTTAATTGTTATCGACTTTTATTAATGAATTATTTAAAGTGATTTGAATTTAATGTTTATGGATTCAACAAAACACGATGATTTACTAAGAAATTAATTTCACCGATAAGGTTTTTCTTTTACCAGTTTAAGGTGTTTTTTCAATATGGTTTATATTAATGCAGTCTCGTCCGAAATGTATTATTATTCACAAAGGTCAAGGAACTTGTTTCCGAACCATTAATTTGCCAGTTGTCATAAGTCTTATGTAATACATCATTAAGTGAAAACTATACACGTTTTAAACATATACCGGTTTACTGTTCAATAGCAGTACAATTGTATTGAAAGAGTAAGTGGCACATTTATATTTTTCCTACCTGGAATATACAATAGTTATAAATACAATAACTTTATCGATTTTAACAAAAAAACCAACCTTTATGAGAAATACTGAATACATTATAAAAGATAAGGCTTACAATAACTAGGCTTGATAAATGTGTACATTTAAAATATGAATCTCACGAAATGGCAAAATACCCGAGTGTATCAGATATATTTGTATTTAATCTGAAATACTTTTTAAATAAGAATTCAAAGCACGTTTACACAGGGCATTATAATTTTAAAATATTTCACGTGTATCGGAAAAATTATTTTATAAATCGTCAGAAGTAAGTGTAGGTAAATGCTTTTTCTTTGGTATTTTTAGATTTAAATATAATGTGGTCAGTGGTCAGGTTATGACGGATTAAATAGCTAGTAGATGAAGAAGTTCATTATATATAATGTGTATTATTGGTTATTGGTTATTGGTAATAGAGTTTCTTATAATATATAGCGATTATCAATGTCATGTGATTTCGAAAAGTTACCGAAGAAAAGAATTTCTTTACAATTTATAATAGTATTTTGTTAGAGTGGTTGTTGTATTGTATAAAACCGTATAAATAATTAAGATACACCGTTAATGTGTTATCGACGAAACCAGGAGTCAAACACATAAGTTCCGTCTCCCCGAAAGAATGGACTGCCCCACTTTTCTTTCCTGACATATTTCTCTCGCTTCCTCAACATGCTAACATCGTGTCATACACGCGTGTCGATTTCTCTGACTCCTCATATGGCCGACATTCAATATTTGATTTGGTTGATCGTGTCACGTTTTCCTTGGTCTTCCTTTATTTCTGGTTCCATTTATATCGTTAACATATATTTTTTTACCATTCTTTTTTTATTTATTATTTCCATATGTCCAAACCATCTTAATGATCCTTTCATTATTTTGTTCATGACACCATCATGCGCACCGCATTAGCTTCTTATGTTTTCATTCGACACTCTATCATACACAGAGTATCCAGACATTTGTCTAAGAGATCTCACTTTTACTGCATTTATTCTACTTTCATCCTTCTTTTGCCAGTTCCATGCTTTGCTTCCATACATAAGGGTAGGTAGAAGAACACCATTGTGCACTGCCATTCTGGTTTTTTTCGATAGGTTTTTGTTTGCGATGACAACTTTAAGTGCACCATTCACTTTGTTGCCTGCATGAACCCTTCTTTCAATTAACCCTCTCCACTCGCCCATCTCTTGTAAACATAACTATTGGTTAACTGACTTAAATAAATTCATATTCGATACCAAGATAATGAATTTGATGTTATTTTAAATATATTGATGTTGTCTTACATCCGCTAGGAAAAGAGAAAATTAAAATAAATTAATAGTTTATTCAGACAGCTGCGTATTGGAAATTAGCGTAGGTGAATTTTTTTATCACTCCAAAATGTATAAATTTGTAATAGGCAAAGTGACGGTTATAATCATTCGCAACTAAAATCTGTATCCGGGTTTCAGGCAATAATTCAAGTCGCATGCAATATTCCGCTGGTTATAGCGGAAACGGACGAATAAATTCCTGCACTGATCTACAAGCGAGATTAATGTCTAAGTATTCTTATACTGCTCTGACTACCGCCGTTAAATTGTAACCAGTCGCCATTATAATGGTCACAGAGATACTAAACTTTAAAGAGATGTTCTTGTTAGATTGTATGTAAGCATCTTTGTTATTTTAAATGTCTGCATAGGATAATATAAAAACTGTATATGCGGCTTAAATACGAGTATACGGGTATGTCAAATATGCAGTGCATATACATTTATTTTTATTTTTCTTTTTTATACACTTTGTATATACAACACTTATATTCTTCTTTCGGTGCCGTGTCAGGTCCCTCCAACGTTGGCGATCACCTCAGCAAAGGCATCTCTATCCTACGCTACTTGGAACAGTTTCTGAACTCTTGTTATTCCTGTCCACTCTTTGATGTTCCGCAGCCAGTACAGCTGCCTTCTTATTCCCCATAGTGATTTCTGGGAAAAGGTGACCAGAATGGTTTCCCGTTGCCTCCTCTGGTGGATTTTTCTGTTGGGGTTACCTTCCCTTAGCTGGTTGCATCTGGTTTAGAGACGCCAGAAACTCGCCTTTCATCCCCTCGTGATCACACGGTAATGAGTGTGATCCCATAGCCCGATTGATTGATTGTGATCCCATTGCGATGACAACTTTAAGTGTACCATTCACTTTGTTGCCTTATTAAATCAAGAGTGGCATTATTTAAAATAGTTTAAAAACGCTTTTCTTTTTGTTTTTTCACTATTTATTTTTGTTTTATCAAACCATCCAGTTTCATTTTTGCCGGAGCTTCAGAGTTACAAAACAAACACTTTGTTTTGTAACCCTAACTAAATAATTTAAAAATACATGTTTATCTACAAATCACGATTTGTCTTTTTTAAACACTTTATAAATTAAAATTGTAGAAAATACCCTTCTAAACAGTCGTTTGTTTTAATGTTAGGCGTTTAAATTATTACGATTCATTATCATATTAACGAATGGACCAGGTAAGAGGTAGAAGTTCTCCCTTTTATTTTATGTTTTACTTCTCGGTTTAAACGGCACCTTGTTAGAGTATGGTATGATTATAAGTATAAACAATATTATGCGCTCTGAGGTTAACTGAAGTTGGCTTTGTCCATTAACATATACTTTCTATCATGACTAAAACAGATATATCTTTTTCTCCGATGTTATATAACCAAAGATCAAACAATGATACAAAATAAACAAATGACATCATGGAATCTGTTCGTTGAATGAATACCGCATTCAAATTTTTATCTCTTAGGTATAATTAATATACTCAGAAGTAATAGTTAAAACCAATCATAAACTTGTAAGTAAATATTGATATGTAGGTTTTAAAATACAATTGATCCCAAATTTAGTAGAATAAAATTTATTTGAACTTAGGAACAATTTCTTCTATTTTCGCCATACTTTGTGTTGTAGATGTTTTATGTGTCTTTTTCTTTTTGTGTATACTTTGCATATACAACACTATTAAAATTACATATCAGTCATGTTTCGGACAATCAGTCCTTCTTCAGTGATACATATTTAAAATGTTATATAATTGTTTACAAATATGATCAATTTTGACAGATGTTATAAAGAATCTTTATAACATCTGTCAAAATTGATAATATTTGTAAACAATTTTAAAATATTTTCAATGTGTATTTTTATAAGATGTGTCACTGAAGAAGGACTGGTTGTCCGAAACATGTCTGATATGTAATTTTAATAGTGTTGTATATACAAAGTACCTACATAAAAAAAGAAAAAGACAAATTATGAACAATTATTTATCACAATCGATGGTGGTTAATCTACAAACCACATATAACTTTTATATATATTATTATATTAAATAATGGATATTTTTTACAAATTCAATACACTTTCAATTTTAATTTGTTATTTTTTAATTCTATTAATTTTAATAAAGGATTTGATATGATGAAAAAAACATTAAAACGCATCTTAATAATTTATTTTTGCGAATAAAACTGATTTAAAAAATATCATTTACATTGTAGTGCTACAATTTATGTACAAAATTTCATATATATCTTATTTTGCCAACCGGATTAACTGCATCAAAACCGATTCAATTAAAGTAATATGTTATGGTATATGTTTAAGCTATCTAACTAACTAACTAACCATCACGCCGTCTCCCCGAAGGGGTAGGCAGAAAGAATGGACGGTCACACTTTTCTTTCCATTCTTTCTTCATTCATTCTTTCCATATGTCCAAACCATCTTAATGATCCTTTCATTATTTTGTTCATCACACCATCATTCGCACCGCATTCACTTCTTATATTTTCATTCGACACTCTATCATACACAGAGTATCCTCACATTCGTCTAAGAGATCTCATTTCTATTGCATTTATTCTACTTTCATCCTTCTTTTGCCAGTTCCATGCTTCGCTTCGATACAAAGGGTCGGTATAAGAACACCATTGTGCACTGCCATTCTAGCTTTTTTGGATAGGTTTTTGTTTAAGCTTAAAGCATTTAATTATTGTTTCAGAAGATTCGCGTTTTATCCTAGGAACGACCAGGGTATTTCTTAATTATTCTCTTGATTTGAATATTCACATATAATATTAACGTAGTTATTCGCAATCGCAATGTAATTATCGATATAGAAACATTTTGGGACACGGATCGCGTACATCGCGTTCTCAGGAATCAAGAATTCCACACTAGTTAAGAAAAATGTGAGGTTTAATTCTTGGACTGACAGTTATTTGATTCAATTTATCCGTATCTCGTCATCTTCCCGACAGTGGTGCAGCGAAATTTTATGATCCCCCAAGTTCAATTTAAAGCTTGTACTTATTATTATTTTTATAAAGTCGTATTTTTATAACCTTAGCGTTGAATTTATATTTTTCCAGTTAATACACTAAAATCCATTAAAATACGTATATGAAGGGCAATGTCAATATTAGAAATAAAACCGTTTCGTCATATGATTGTTAGTATTTTTAACATGAGTAAAAATCATTTTTGTCACGACCATTTTTTAAAATAAATATTTTTTGCGTGTGATGGTTTTATCAGTATTTATAATAGTTTTTTTACGCGATGATGTAGACTTATTCAAAATGAAATATATTTATTTAGGTTAATATTTATAAAAATAGTACAACACCTTATTTACCAAAAAAAAAAAATATATTTTGGATGTCAGTTATCCTTCATCGGTGTAAAAATCTAAACGATCTTAATTTTTAAAAAATACACAATTGATGACAACTATTCATAACATGCCTTAAATTAATATAACATAATATGATGCTGTAGTAAATAATAATAATAAATGTGATTTCATTAGTTTTTTAAATATCTATTCATATTTAAATTCATAACGCAAAATAAAAAACGGATAAAGAAGAAACGAAAAATTAACAATAATATTTTATACGATAAAAAAATGCGCGGAACAAAGATGAGTTAAATCTAGAATATGCTTTTGAAGGGTGCAATAAAGCTTGTGAATAGATACGTAATTTTTTTTTTTTACTTTAAAAGTACGCTACTGATCGAGAAGTTAAGCTCCACGTTGGTACCAGAGAGGCTGACTCCCACCAAGCTTATTTCGTGTGATAGAGATAAGAGATGTTTATGACCTTTGCCTCTCGCGAGTCCGCTACCATAAATAATTATTACGAGAATTCCTTCTTCTCCACTCCTGTGGCGTGATGTATGGATGAACCTCAATCAAAGGCGCAACGTATGAATTCTACTTGCTTTATTTACTCGTGTTATCTCTGCTAAGTTCGTTATTAACTTTTTTATAACTTGTGCTTCTGGATGTGAAATAAATTCACCAGAACATGTAGTTAATATAATATAACATTGATTTTTTTAACGTTAAACGAAGAGGCGAATCCTAAGACAATCTTAAAATATTATAAAACTTACATTTTATAACTTTTGTTTCTGGATGTGAAATTAATTCACCAGAACATGTAGTTAATATAATATAACATTGATTTTTTTAACGTTAAAGGAAGAGGCGAATCCTAAGACAATCTTAAAATATTATAAAACTTACATTTTATAACTTGTGTTTCTGGATGTGAAATTAATTCACCAGAACATGTAGTTAATATAATATAGCATTGATTTTTTAACGTTTTAACGTTAAAAAAGTTCGTTTACGAAAACTTCCTTTACGAAGAGGCAAATCCTAAGACAATCTGAAAATATTATAAAACTTACAGAAAACGTTATTTTTTCAAAATGTGAAACAAGTAAGATACTGATTATTTTAGATTCAAGATTAAAGAATGCAATTTTATGATTTATTGAAGTATTTTTTCTCGACATAATATAGAATCGATTTAATTATCGAAAACAGACGTAAAAAAATCACGCAGTTTCTCCGCAGGGGTACGCAGAGAGAAAGGACCGCCACACTACTCTACCTGGCACACCTCCCTAGTTTCCTCCACATTCTTACAACGAGTCATACACGCACATCGATTCTTCCGACTTCTAGCATGACCAACTTTTAAAATTATTATTAAGATTAATTTGGTCATGCCATGTTTTTCTCGGTCTGCCTTGTTGTAATTCATATTAATGATTTCATATAGTTCAAATTTAACATTGTTCCAAATCAATATAATTTTTTTTAATTATTCAAATGTGAATACAAAACAAAAGTGATTGCGAATTAAGAAGAAATTTAGAACTGTTTATTTAAAACAATTTTATAGAATATCACAATTGATTTAATATCGTTTGAAACTGTTTCGCTAACTTATGTTAGCGTCATCAGGTGTGACAATCAACTGACAATTTCAAAAGAAATGAAATCAATTGTGATATTTTATAACAGTGTATTAATTATAAACAGTTAATAATGTTAAAATATCAAAATGTTTCCGCCAAAATATTGGATTATCTGCAGATATTTTGGTTAAAATATTCTCGTGCATGTTTACTCTGCGGATATTATGTAGTAAGAGTACTTTTATTATACTCATACTCACACGCATTGTAATAAATTATACAACGCATTGAAGCCAAATGGACTAATGATTCACCTGTCTGTATACCTGTGTATCCGACTCATGTTTGATTTAGGTAATTTTATATCTCATATCACAGCCAACTTTCTAAAGTAACATGATTCTACACAATTCCAAGTCAGTTCCGCCCGATCAGTGCACAAGGCGAATACGACTGTCATAAAATATTAAAATTCTAGTAATGTTTGAGCTTGTATTTAACCCGTTCATGCCCGACATGTTTTTCAACCGACAGCATTATTATTAAATCATAAATTGAAAAAATACGAATTCTAAAATGCTGTTTAAATTTATGATTCAAAATTAAAATACAAACACATTTTCACTTAAATCGTATAAGCATTATTATTATTCTGTGAGATATCAAACATACACAAGAAATTATATTGTTTGTATTTAAATAGTTCATTGATTTTGTCGAAACACTATGATACTTATTACTACATTATTACTGTTAAAATTTAAAACACTGTTATATTACAATTATTTTTTTTCCCTGAGAGTGTCGCGACAGCTGTTTCGCTAATCGATGTTGGCATCATCGGGTGTTACAAAAAACTATTTTTTGTAACACCTGATGATGCCAATATCGGTTGGCAAAACAGCTGACGCGACACTCTCAGTGAATAAAAATAAATTGTGATATCATAACAGTGTCATAAATTTTAACAGTTATTGTTCGTATTAAATTATTATAAAATAAAATATTTTCGTGGGAAGATTTGTCACATTCGTTTTGTGACGTTATAAAAATTTTCATTTATATCTATAAGATATAAATGAAAATTTTTATAAACCGTTATTAAAAAAAAACTTTGTTTTACGTATCACAGTTGTATTTTTATTTTTCGCGAGAGCTGTTTCGTCAACCTATGTAGACATCATTAGTTGTTACAATATATCAACTGTAAAATTTTCGTGATTTCTCGAGCCTTTATTTCAATTTGAATAAATTCTTTGATATATTTTTTATGTTCTTGCTGAAGTTGAGTTAGGTACCTAGTTAAAGTTAATTAAAAAAAGGTTAGTTACTATTTTACATTTGGTTGTAACATGGCTTTATTATTTTTTTTACACTTATCTTTGCGCGAAACCAGCAACAAATAAACATATAATATAATATTAACATACTTTCAATTTGTTTTTACATCACTCTATTTTTTTACCAACTAACCCCGTGTCAGTGTCTTTTGTAATCCTGAAGAAGCTCCGGCAGGAACGAAACCGGTTGGTTGTTAAATAATTAAGTGGTCCAAAAACAAATAAAAAATGTAATCATATTCTATTTAATAATGCCACACCACAAATTAAGTGCTTCATATGAAAGTATATTTAAAAGCGTTAAAATTTATTGACATTTAAATAAAAATGGGATTAAAATATTGTTTTGAGTATTATTTCAATTAGTAGATCATTTGAAAAACATGACAAATCAATCACTGTTTTAATTAAGGGTAGAATTTATGACCTAATAAAACTAAAAGTCTTTTTATAGATATCAATCTGTTGTGTAATTTGAATGCCACTTAATTATGTAAGTCATGAAGAAAATAAACATTAAAATAAACGATTTTAGCTGATGGTGTAAAGGGGTTAATTAATAAAGTGCAGACACAATGCATGGAAAGGTGTGTAGGCTGATATTAAAGTTCACGTTATAATATTCTGATGAAATAGAAAAGATTTAGAATTAGCTGTCAATTGAATGACAACATGTGACATTCGTATGTCATAAAAAAGCTTCCGAGAAGAGCGTAAGCAAACGACGTAGAAAATAATTAAACGAGTGGTAAAATCACAAACCTGAAAAAATAATATTTTGATAAAACTTCTATAAAACCTATGTTTTCATCCATATTAATTAAATAATAACATTATTAAACAAGTGACTCGGAGTCTTGTTCCAGAGATTCTAATATGACTCATTTTAAAATTTGATTATTTAGTTAAATATTTTTTATTACATTTTCTAGGATCAATACACTATTAAAAAAATAATATGATTTTACGCGAGATTTTTGAATGTCAATATTGAAGTATTTCATCAAAGTTATTGACGTTTTAGAGACATTTATTGAGGAAACGAAGTAAATGTGTGAATTAAATATACACATTTCCCGCAATTGCAGGTTTATATTATGTACAAGACGTATGTATTAATTTATTTTGTTATTGACACATTTGATTCCATTACATTTTGTGTGTTGTTACAGATAATTGGTCAAAATCTAAGAACATTTTAATAGAATGACAGTAAAAAATAAGCATAAGACATGTTAAGACGATATTAAAGTAAATAATATTAAGATCAGTACAAGGTACAACAGTAGTGACAGCAAATAGTATAAATTTAAGTTGGCTTGTAGAAATTATGGGTTTGGTGAAGTCTTGACAAGCGTAGCAGCGCCCTTGAGACGATTAATTCGTAAAAATGGCGCTCTATAAATCATCCAATTTATTGTTATTATTATTACTAGTCATTCTGGATATAGGTGCATTATATCTATAATTTGTTCTATGCAGATTTTCATGAAAGAGTTTAATTTACCTTATATTTCGGGTGGGGTACATTAAATTATATATTTTTGAGAGGACAGGGTTTATTTGAATAATTCTATTACTATAGTTAATTTAAAACACACTTTCTTTTAAATCTGAAAATTGTTGAAATAATGAGTTGGGTTAACAATAATTCTCATTGTTTATATTTTAGATTAATTATTAAAAAAAAATATATAAATACTGACGAAATTAAAAAGTAAAGGTTGTATCATTTGTTCCTAAAAATTTGTTTAAAAATTTGTATTCCTTTCTTTATTTTATTTTTAAAACACATTTTCTTGTCATCAATATCTACTATTATAATTAGATTTTTAATTCATATAACATATATTCAGCTGATATCGTTCTCCCGATGATGATGGTATAAAACCTTCGAAAAACGTTGAGAAAAGTAAACTGGGAATGCGTAAACCAGTGTTTTAATTAATTATAATAAAATCATATTATAAACAATTCTGTTCTTCATTGAGTGTATTAATCTTCATGTATGAATAAAAAAATATGTATTTTAAATCGAGATAATGTGGTATCCGTAAAAAAGATTTTTTAATAATAATCAATTTTTAATGCGTTTATTAATGTTTGTCGATATCTTTATAGAATTAAACCTGGTTTGGCGAATCAGCGTTTTGATTGATTAAAAAACTGTAAATAATTAATTGTAGTATAAAAATCACGTGATCAGGTGCAAAAAATTGTCAATTTTAAATACGATCAATCTATTTAATATAAATGAAAACACGTATTTCCTTTAAGTTTTTATATATTCAATGAGATTGTCAATTTTTGCCTTGATTGCTTTATGTATATTTATTGCTAATTTGCGAATAGATTAAAAAATATTATCAGTATTATGCGTATTATTTTAAATTCATCTTAAAAAGAAAAATATTAATCAAGTTCTTTTAGCATAAAAAAGCTTTAACCGTAGAGATCATAAATCCTCATTAATAAACAATACCTATAAATAACGACACAATGCGCAAACGTCCCGACGACGGACCAATAGGAGACTTCATTTTCAAATTATATTCCAACCGCGTTCGAATTTCAAACGACATTCGTTTCATTTTTACAATTCAAATTCGTATCTCTTGGTATGTTCCTCCTATGTCTTATAATGCCTACATATTCGCAGAATAAACAGCAAATGACAATCGGAAAAGGTGTGATAAATCATATGCGTGACAAAAATAGTTATACGTGATTGATTCGAGTCTTTTTTATGAGGTGGCCGAGAATTGTTTAAACTGTGACACGATTTTTAAAAATGTATAATACACGAGCGTGTAAGACGCCATCGCAATTTCAAGTGTAGGCGTTACCATCGTATAGTGGGAATAAATTTGATAATAATATGGGAGACAAGCCATTTGAGATCAGTAAAATGTCGTTAGGTGGTGACGTGTCTCATACCGTAGGACTTGCGTCTAGCGTTGCTGGCGATAATAAAACGATACAAACGAATAAAATATCATGGCCCTTTGAACCGAGTGCTTAAAGTATACACTTAAAATATCATTTAGTATTCGAAATCTCAAAAAGGATATAAATTAGCTCTACGAATAGCTAATAAACTATTAATTTTATGTCGGTATTTTCACAAATTTTCTTAGTCTTAAAGATCTTTGTTAACTCCTTATGAGGTAAAAATGAACTTTGTAGAAAAAGTAGGATTATCCATTGACTTTTTCCATCGTACCTTACATCATTACAGCGCGAGCCAAATCGATGTAAAAGTTATACCTATCATATTGATTCTTGTGACGTGTGATAGGTAGCTAATCTATCGCCAAAGACAGTGTGACAATCACACTGCCATCACCGGTAATCGAATCCGGGACCTTCGGGGTGACAGTCAAAGCACATACCACTCGACCACGAAGGTCGTTATTTAAATGAAAGGGTCACAGTTATACGGTTTAGATCAGTATAAACGTGAATAATGACAAATATAGGAGAAAACACAACATTTTCAAATAAATCTAAACGCTTTAAGGCGCAGAATAATTAATTGATAACCGTTAATCAAATCAAATCAAATCAGTTTATTAACTCAAAAGACATTACATCTGCCTTCCTATTCGTCCATGTAATCGTATGTGTATTCTCATGAAACGTGAAAATTATCTGCTTGCAGTAGATTTTTGTTAAAATGTGTTAATTAGATATGTATCTTCTTTAAATTTTAAACAAACTTTGGAGTTCGTTTATCAGAATCGTAGTCATTGTTAGTTTAGTAAAATTACGTAGTATTGATACATAGATATAACATAGTAATATTATACTGAAGAGGTTATACCCTACTAAATTTACCACAAACACTTATAGTCACGTTTTTGGTAAAACTTTGATTTAAAAAGTAACTTGTTATGGTGGTACTTATACGATGTGAAGTGTTTTTTACAAAATAACTAGGAATACATTGATCGTGAGATTGATATTACTAATTTTATTCTTATTGCGGGTTTTTTCTCAAGCGCTTAGCCGGAAAATCGAAGGAATGTCCCAAGGTTACTATATTCACAGTAATATGTATCTTTTTTTTATAGAATATGATTCATTCAAATTGATTTTTTCTCGGAAATACATTGTAATTACGATAATAGGCGCCATAAACTAAGGAAACAATCCAATATATTTACTTGATCGGTTCTTGAATACCATAGGGCAAAAACATACTTGAATTTTTTCATAAATTGATAGCTTAAAGATGCATTGGATGAAGTGGGTTATTAAAAGATTTAATGAAATAATCTCATGTATTATTTATTGTTAATTTAACAACGATATAATTATCTATACGGGTATAAAATAGGGAAGTGTTTTATGGTTGAGGTATTAATTTTGTAAAACTCCCTTATTAATTTAGAATATAATAGTAAACACTTAGATTCAATTTATATAAATTATATAAATAATTGATAAAAATTAAATCGATTCATTGTTTCGCCTTGCGAGGGCATTCTCAAACTGAGTCAGTTTAGTCAGTTTGAAAATGCCCTCGCAAGGCGAAACAAATTTGTCACTATTTATATAAATTAAATTCAAGTAAAACCACTAAACAATCATTTAAACTATTATGGAATATATGAAGGAAGCGTTGTTATTTTAAATTTCATGGTACAAGTTCATTATAAATAAAAACATTTAATTTTTTTTTAAATAAAATAAAAAAAAGATTTCAGTGAAATTATACTTAGGGTTGGAACTTGTTTGATTAATTTCATCTTGCCTAGTTTTCTTCGGCCTAAAATTCTAAAATCATGTACCATATTTTGCTTTGTTTTGTGAGATTGGGACATAGAAGTGGGTTGATATTAAACTGGATTAAATGTAGTCTAGGTACCCTTTAAAAGTCCTACGTGGGGGCGGGCCCAGCGATCGTTTTAGCGAAACTGACGAAGGGGCGCCGCTGCGTCCTATAACAGCTTCGGGTAATCAGTGTGGGTAACTTTCTATGTCTTTAGTTAACTGTACTTTGTTCATTTGTACGTGTATTAACAATCACTGTATGTTACCCTACAATAAACAAAATAAAATCCCGTTAAAAGTGCAATATAACGGTTTCATCGGAGCTTTAAGGAAGCTACGCACTATGTTTCACCTAGAATGATCTTATAATTAAAACAATAATACCCACAGTAATTGTTATCTACAGATTACAAGGCGTAAATCAGTATCGATATCAGAGTTCATTAAGGAGTAAGATAGCCAGTGAAATAAGTAAATGAGGTTAACTAGCAACTTGTTCCAGAATCAGACCTTTGTATTGGTGCGACTGACTACTATGTGCCCGTAAACAATGTATATAGCCAGTACCTATTTACTTCGCGGTCCGGAAATAATTGAACGCGTTTAAGCGCTAAACCTTGCGATAAAGCGTGTCGCGGATAAAATTTATATCAATTTCATTGGCAATGGCCATTCTTAGATTGAGTATATAATTTACTGCGCAGTACACGGCTGTGTGCTCGGCTCGATGGGTCGTTTATTTACTGAACTATCACATAAATGAGTTTAAAATAAGCGTTAAACGTTTACATGTTTTTTATTAATACTTTTAACAAACACATAGATTTAATAAATCCCAGGTACATACGTCATGTTTAAAGAATACTGTTTATAATTAAAGAGAGTCAATAGTTTTTTTGTATACAAATACTTGTAGACAAATACTGGATTTTTACCCATTGCGGGTTAATAATTTTTTAAGGATTATTAATTTTATGTCAATAGAGACGAAGATGTAAATTATTTGGAAACAGAATATGGTAGTCGAGGCGTTTACAAGTCTTATGACCTGTCATTGGGTTAAGCGATCACTTTATGTTTAACAACATTCACCATTCCGACTTCTTACGACACCACGTCTGACAAATTTTTGAACTTGTATATATGTGATTATTTTTTAATAACTTCACTGTTGGAAGGGACATCTACACTAGCGCCATCTATTAAGATAATTCTTACCATATTCTGTTTCCAAATAATTTACATCTTCGTCTCTATTGGGATACAATTAATCCTTAAAAAACACAGTCATACTTTTCTCTGTTAGTGCATCATTAAAATTTTGTAAGAGTTATCTTCTTCTTATTCTTCCTTGTTGTAGATCTATGTAGCCTGTTATCGAGAGTGTTGCTCCTCCTGTGAGGTAGTCTCCCAGCTGTCGTTCCATCTTTTAGGAGGTCTTCCACGAGGACGAGTTCCATGAGGCTGATTATGGAGTCTGGTGGTGTCCATTCTTTGAACATGACCGTACCAGTACCTTTTTCACTGTCTTATAATATCCTCAACCTTACATATCCCTCTTATTCTGGTGTTCCTCCGCGATCTCTCCGTCTTGCCTGCTATCGTCCTCAGCGTCTTGTTGTAAGGGTTATCAATATCTTTGTATATAATCTTCTTCATAGTGCAAGCCTTGTGGCCTTTTTCTGAACAGGTCTTCCTGGAGTCAATCCATCTCTTTGATGGTCTGCCTGGGGTCGCCTATCTTGGGGTTGGCCGTACAGCATAGTGAGAGGGAGTCTGTATTTCTATTTTTCTCACGTGTGCATACCAGTATCTTCCTTGCATATTTCCTTTATAATTGAGTTCCTAATTCTATCGCATAGTGTCTTGACACTCTGAGCGCATTATTTTATTAATTTATAAATTCTTTTATGACATATATTTATAAGATAATCCATTGTTTTGGCGGAAACACTATATTTCAACATTAATAACTGTTTAAATAAATAAAAACTTTGTTTTAAATATCCCAATTGATTATATTTTGTCGCACAGCTGTTTTGTTTACCGATGTTAGCATTGTCAGGTCTTACAATCAACTGTCAACAGTTGAGAACCAGACCTGACGATGTTAACTTCGGTTAGCAAAACAGCTGTCGCGAAAAAATATAAAAAATATGATATTTATAAAAAAAAAATCTTTAAACAGATAACATATATTTAGTTAAAATCCACTTTGTTTTAAAAATTAACTTAAACTAGGTGGAAGTTAACGAAACATGCATTCTAAAGGAATTGTTATTAGATAATAGAAAGTTTAAGTCAATAGTCCATTGTTTTGGCCGAAACACTATGATACTTTAATATTTTAATCACAATTGTATTTTTATTTTTCGCGACAGCTGTAATACAATAATATATCAAATGTTTAATTTTCGTGATTTTTCGAACCTTTGTGTATTTGTTCATATGTCAATTTGAATCATTTCTTTGATATATTTTTGAAGATCTTGCTGGAGTTGAGTTAGGTAATTAATTATTTGAATTAAAACAACGGTTAGTTACTATTTATAGGAGAAAATATATATAAGGTGGAAAATAACATAATAATAATAATAAAAACATTAATTAAAAATAGCAATTACACATAATATAGAGTGAAAAACGATGAAACATAATAAAATAAAGACGATATTTATACAACAAACGATGATAATCCGAAACAGCTGTCGCAAAAAACAAAATTACGTTTGTGATACATAAAACAAAGTTTTTTTATTGAATAGTTTAGAAAGTTTAAGTGTTTCTTACTCCTAAATATATGTAATTAAATAACAATTTGGCATTTACAAGACAATAAGTATTGGTAATTTAAGGCAAAGGAGAACGTACTCGAATCAAATTATTATGTATTATATATCGAATGTTTGGTTAGGAACGATGATAAGCCGTGGTATGGATATAAATTACCGACCCGTAAATCAATCCAGTGTGATCGGCGGCGTATAACTGCATTAACAACGCTGTATTTTCGATTTCGAAATTCGTAATAGCCGGTGTCATAATAAAATCGTCGCGAAGCCAGTATTACTGCTGCCCACGCTGACGTAGTCCCTGGACAGTCCAGATAGCATGCCAATACGGAAAATACGTTTAAATGGGAAACTTCATGAAATCCAACGAGAACACTATCGTCTATGAATAAGCTGTTTGCGATGTATGAGATGAATTATGCTGCATTAGCAATGAGTTACTTTTAAATGTATACGTATTACATAATGTTGACGTGTTATACTTTTTTTTTTTTTTGTATGCAACAGGTTTAAAGAACCTTATTACTGTATACATTGTACATTAAAATACATACATCTTACATGGATGTTAAAATAATACAGATATACATTTCAAAATAAATATTAGGTGTACAGTTTTGCTTCCGCCGTTTTTTTTTTAAATTTAATTTATTTATTTTTATTTTTAATTTTTAAAAAGACTAACATCAAGGATTTATATCAATGATATTAGAATTTATTTTACAATCTTCAATGTGAGCAGAAAATAGCTTATTATTATGAAGAAGGAATCTGGTCGTGTCCAAGCTTGAACCCATGTCCCCTGGATCAGGATCTAAGCGTTCTATCCCCTAGACCACCACCCAAATTTATGGCTTTATTGTGAAGAACTGATTACTAGCATTCACGATTCAAAGTTTTGTCTGCGGTTGGTCATTACATTCTCCCATCTTTCGGGCAGCAGACGAATCTCGTGTCGAAAAAACTCGTAATCTTTTGCGACGATCCACGAATCGATCCAAGTTTTCACTTCTCAATAAGAAAGGAAGTGCTGGTTAGCCAGGCCGTGAGACATTGATTGAAACAGAAGGAGTAATGTCTGGAGAATACGGCGGGTGGGGTAGAACTTCCAATTTTAACGTTTCCAAGTATGTTTTGACGGGCTTTGCGACATGGGGTCAAGCATTGTCATGCTGCAAAATCGCTTTATTGTGTGTATCGTTGTATTTCGGCCGTTTGTCTTTCCACAATGTCCACATCGACTGACACCTCATTCAAGAGCACCATACACCGGTTCATTGCTGCGCCATGCATTTGTTCTGCCATGCGGTTTGCACAACAGATTGTGTCTTCTAGCGTGCGCATACCTGTTCACTGCATTGAAGCCATAACACTCCAAGAGGGGTATCAATGAAGTTACGGAGTATTTTAAATCCTAAGATCATCAAAATATGTTTTTCATTATAACAATGCTACGATCTTTGTATTGTGTAAATCACTGATTATTTTTATTGATTGACAATCGCTTTGGTAGTTTCAATTCAATGGATTGGTTCTTGGGATGCCACTTGCGACATTAATGTGGTAGATTCCTGTTGCTTTCCACATTTATTATTATTATTATTATTATTTTGTTGAATTGCTCTTTACATCATGACAGCATGAGCCAAATCGATGTAAAGTTATCATAGTAATTCTCGTGAAATGTGATAGGTCACCAATCAATTTTGCCCATTAACGTAAGTCGGAGTCTCGTATTTGTCTCCACGCAAGATGTGACCCAGATAGGAAATCTTCTAGTCAAATCATTTCACTTTGAAATATTTGGTAGTCTTTCACCCTTAAAATATTATATTATACTTTTTAAAATTATTATTTTAATTAACGTGTAAATACTTACGTGTATTTTTAGACTGTTACCTATCATTGAAGTAATACTGACACGATTACAGCAAATGATAAATACTTACGTACTCTGACCAAAGTTTCACACGAATTTGGTGATCACAGGTGTTTAGAGGTTATGTAATTAAATCTATAACGGATACAATTATTCATTTGTACCAAATATTAATTGCGAAATATTTCTAATCACTTTTAGCAAATTCAAATGCCGTTAGGTCATCGAACAAAAATATAAAGAAATTAGTCTCATACATTACGCGAGTTGATAGAGTGCGATGGAAATAGATTACATAGCAATGTTAAGTCAAGAAAAAAATATAGTTTGCACGTTTATTAGTTTGTGGTTAATTTGTTGGAAAAAGATTTGTTCTATCGTGACTCAAGAGTGTTTTATTAGAATCTTTTTTAGTCATTGAATATGACGTCATCCTGTTTAACGGTCAAAATAAAACTACAATATAAACTAACTAACTAAACAACTATCTGATGTCTCCTAAAAGAAATAATGGACTGTCACAATATTCTTTCGTAACGCACTTTTCTTGCTTCCTCAACATTCAAATATCGTTTCAAGCACGCAAGTCGTTTTCTCTGACTCCTCATGTGGCCGTCATTCAATATTTGATTGATTTGGTCATGCCACGTTTTGATCGATCTACCTGTATTTTTTAGTTTGGTTATTATTATTATTATTATTATTTTGCTGAACTGCTCTTTACATCATAACAGCGCGAGCCAAATCGATGTAAAATATAATTTATAGCTGTCATATTGATTCTCGTGACATATGATAAGTAGCTAATCTATCGCCATATGTGTGACAATCGCACTGCCATCGCCGGAAATCGAACCTGGGACCTTCGAGGTGGCAGTCAAAGAACTTGCCACTCGACCATGAAGGTCGTCTGCATATATTTTCTTTATCATTTTTTTCTCATTCATTCTTTCCATGTGTCCAAATAATCTCAATGATACATTTATTATTTTGTTCATAACACTTTAATTCGAACTGCATTCACTTCTTTAAACCTATAATTAGAATAACACACCACATCACTAAAACGACAAATGTTTTACTTTTAAAGATAAACAATTTTATTTTTTTAATAGAATTAATAATAACACACGAAGTTTCGGATCATGCATCATATTATATATTTATATATCTGAGGATGGAGTAGGTTACCTCCAAAACATGTTGTGATTAATAGTTTTATTCCGTGAAAGTGGATAAAATAGTGTAATTAATTTTATTCCAAATTTTAATGGAATTCCACAGTGTAAAAGACTTAACCTTCAAGAAATTATTTCATTATTATATCGCAGTCTAATTATAATTACAGATGAATAATTTAGTTACAGTAATGTAATCTGAACTATTACAGAATATTGTAGGCGCTACCATATTGCTAATGCCGCTATAAAAATGATTAAAACACTTCAAATAATAGTTACACAAAGTTTACGACATTTAAAATTTTATTACTCTTAGAATTTTACAACTTTAAAATAAAAATGTTTAATTACACAGATTGTAGCATTTTATCTTTACGGTGTATAGTATACTTGAAACTGTATATATTATATTTACATATATCATTATATATTTGATTGGAATATATACTTTCTAGGTTAAAATTTAATTATTATCTTATAATTAAATAAAACAATTTTTTAAAATTACTTCCACTTTTGTTCCACACACTTTTTTTGGTATCACCGTGCTTGTTGGCATCGACAGGCTTTGCAGAACTTACATCGAGATATTTCAGTAAAATCATTTGATTATCTTTATTATTATCGACAGGGCAGTCTGTCGATGTCTGCGAGCCTGGCATTGGTCGCTGTTGAAAAAAATACAAAATTGGAAGTAGTTAACAAACATCGTTTTATTTAATTATTATTTAAAATGAACTTCCATCGAGAGATTTCAGTTAAATCATTCGATTATCTTAATAATTATCGTTGAAACACAAGTTGTATACATGCAGTGTGAATGAAAAAAGAAGCAGCGGACGACCGAGGAAAAAAGGATTAAAAAGGATCCCTGAGATGAGTTTGGGCATATGAGCCAAATGGAAAAGAGAGAAGAATGGTTAAAGTGTTGTGTACAAGCAGTGTGAGTGGAAAGAAAAGCCGTGGAATAACAATAAATCATGGCATTGCCCAATTAATTACCACTTACTAAAAGGGGGCAACATTCGAAATCGAATTATCGATGACCGTGCGTGTAACGATGTATAACTGTAGAGAAATCTCATAAAATATGAGTGTGGTGCTCCATCCTCTCTTTCTACCAGTTCGGGGAATCGGTGTAATGAATAATTAGTTAAATAGTCCATTGTTTTGGCCGAAACACTGCGATACTTAAATTAAAACTATGATACTTAAATATTGGAATGAAAAGAACAGTTAGTTACTAGTATTTATAGGAGAACATATAAAAGGTAGAAAATAAATAATAGTTATAATAATAATTATTCTTATTCTCAATATAATAATAATAATATTAATAATTAATAATAATAATATTAATAATTAATAATAATAATAATAATAATAATTTGAAAAAAACAGTAATAAGGTGGAAATATTACACATAAAATAGAGTCAAAAACGATGAATCATAATAAATTAAAGATGATAAACATTGTAAGAAAGTACATAGATAACATTAATAAGAAAAGGGACAAAAGTGGAAGGAAATATTAATATTTTATTGGTAGATTGTATAAAAGAAAAGTTTTTAATGTAAGGAGAAGAAGCTGAAATTAGGTTATTTATAAAATTAAATTCACATTTCTTTGGTTTTACAGATTCAAAATATTCTAATTTCTCTAATTTTTTTTAATTGTTTGCTGTATGCAAAAAAAATGTGTTTTCGGTTTCGAAATGATGGTCAAATACACATAAAGGTTCGAAAAATCACGAAAATTTGACAGTTGACATATTATTGTAACACCTGATGATGTCAACATACGTTGACGAAACAGTTGTCGCGAAAAATAAAAATACAATTGTGATAATACTATATAAATTAATACATAAAACAAAGTTTTTAATTTAACAGTGCATATAAAATAATTAGTTCACAAATTAGGTAGTTTTAATACTTCTTTATTTTAATTGACGTTTGCTCTTCCGTAAAATATTTTTTTTAAAACTGAGTATATGTAACATCACACAATGCTTCACATTATAACACACAAGCAACTATTTCATTACGATTTCTGCAAGAAGCAATTGAGAGAACAATGAATCACGTGTTTGAAATCTTCTTCGGTGCACCTTGAGATAGAGATGCTGTTTTTATTATTTTATCTTTCCATTATTTCTATTTGGCAAGCCAAATTATCTCAATTCTACGACTCATTCGACATTAAATCTCATTGCGTTATTTTTCTGAATTATTTAGAATATCATTGTTCCGATCTTCATAAATAATGTTTGTAATGAAATAACGCAGTATTGTATTCTTGAAATACTACATTAATATAATATATACAATTTTTAAGATATAACGAAAACAAACATTATAAAGAAGATAAAGAGAATAAGTCGACCTTCGTGGCAGATTGGTAAGAGGCCTGACTTCCATAACGAAGGTTACGGGTTCGATTCCCGACGATGGCAGTGTAGTTGTCACACTGTCTTTGGTCTGGTGTAGAATTCCCGTGACAAAAAAATGGCGATAGAATGGCTACCTATCACGTGTCATGAGAATCTATATAATAGCCAAAATAAATTTTATACACTATTTGGGTTCAAACGACCTGTTGTATACAAGGAAAAAAACGAGGATGTTATATTTTGCCTTGCCAGGAAAACCACACATTTTCATATTCAGGTAGTTTTTAAAAAAATTAAATTAATAAATAAACATGTAAAGAAAATTTATCACTAGAAAATTAGTGGTTCAAAAATATTTATTTCTCAAAAACTATTAATAAAAATAATTAGATATAATATGTTTCTAAAATATATCCTTCTTTGTGCGTTTCTATTACAATATTTAATTAAAATACAAGTTGCCTTATACAATAAATAAATAAAATAACGGAAATTTTTTAAATATAAGGGACAATGGACGATTCAAATAGTAGGCTCAAGTCGGGAAATATATTTATCTTATATTTGCCATCACTTTGTACTGTGGATATATTTTTAAAGCACTGTGTTTTCACAATAAAATTTTGAACTTTTCACAAACATGTTTTGGACCACAGACGCCCTTCTCCAGAAAGGAAGCTCTTACGGAGGAAAGGCGTTTGTGACCAGAAACATGTTTAGAAAATACTTAATACGAATGATAACGTATTTTTTAGGAGTTTTATTATATTTTATGTGACTGACACGATTCGCCTGTCTTAGGCATAATCAAATGTAGCGAAAATTTTAATTTAAATAATCAAATATAACTTCATTTGATAATGCCTTACACAGTCTAAACATGTCAGTCATATAAAATATATCAATGTGTACAATTTTAAAATTGTATGCATTGATAAAGGTTACTTGTAACCAAAACATGTCTGAGTTCAGTAAAAATAAAAAATGTTTTTATACAAAGTATAACTATATTTATTTAAATATGAATCCACAACACAAAGTGAAGGCGAATATAGAAGAGAAATATAAAATATAATTAAACTTTTAGAAAGCAGACAGACGTTTTCATTCTTATTAATTATTTAATGTAGAGTTTGACATCATTCTTCAAGAAACAATTGATATGTTGTGAAAATAAAATGGTTTAAAAAATATTATTCAAAAGAGAAATAAATTTTTAGTACCTGTAGGAAGATTTGAAGGTTAAATTCAGTGAAATGTGTGTATAATTTAGTGGCCACTCGTGGGTCAGGGAACCCATTTTGAAATCACAGCGAAGGGATATTTCTTATACTGTTAGTGCGAGGACCCTTAGCTCTGTGGATCTCTAGACCCTATCAGCCCCCCGGAGTGCGGGAATAACTAACTTCATTATATGAAATATTACAGTGGTCATTACAACACAGTCATAGCCAGGGTACCCTTGTATCCGTAGCCTCTAGCTGTTGCATGAGATGTGATGGGCTTCCGACTCCGATCGCCTGTGTAATTTTATTTATTTTTTGAGTAATAAATAAAAACATTAAAACTGTTTCGTCAAGGTTAAGGTATCCATTCAAAATATTGGAAGCGTTTATCACAGCGATCAAATTATGGGTCGGGGTTTACAGCAATTTTATTAAAATATTTTAATAAGGTTTTGCAAATCGAGTTATGTTTCAAACAATAAATATTTTAAGACACTTGTCATTAAATAACAAATATTATAACTTACGCAAGATAAAAGCAATTGAATGTATTCATTCACAGTATAAAATGAAGTAAAATACTTGTAAATATTATTCATTGTTAAGAAAGACTTATCCAAAAAAGTATTTAAAATTCGATACAATAATTTGAATTTAACAAATAGCCCTGGTTAATTTTTTATTTTAATCTTTCTTTGTTAATTTTTTCTTCTATGTTGTAGATGTTTTATTTGAAATTTTTATATGTACTTTATATATACAATACTAACTTTTAAAAAATTCTTAATAAATATCAGACATGTTTCGGGCAACCCGGTCCTTCCTAAGTGATATTTAAAATATTATAAAATTGTTTTCAAATATGATCAGTTTTAACAGATGTTATAAAGATTTATTGTTCATTATTTCTTGTTTAGTTTTTTTTATATATTTTTACACCTGAAGTATTGGAGGTATCCTCCGAAACATGTCGTGTTTGTTTTTAAATATTTTGTGGATTAAACGAAGTTATTTTCAATTTCCTAAGTACATTAACATGAAAATTGTTTTAAGATAGAAATCTCTAAATTTTAAACAGGTATACTTTTCATTCGTAGTGCAATATCTGATGAACATATTGCATTTCTGGTTTCTATTTATATGATAAGTTGTAATAAATTAAATGTTTTATGATTTAATTACACGGCCAGCGAACAGTTTTATAGTTAGTTAGCTACCGTTACGTTAATATATTCCAGTTATTTCCCTTAGCGCTCCCCGCCCGTCGGACTGGCCTCTCGCTGCCGACACCCACGCGGATATAACCCTCCCAAGAGAGATAATTTACTACCTCCAGAGGCTTTATTTGGTGCATAATTATCAAGGGGCGTGCATCGGTAGTCGGTACACGGAGCTGCATAAATGCATTAACAAAGGGTCATATTCCTTATTTCATATTTCTTATTGCTGAAATCTTTCACTCTCTAATTATAGTTTTAGTATACTCGTATCTCACCTAAAACAATGAAAACTAACTAACTAATTAACCATCATGCCATTTCCCCGGAGGAGTAGGCAGAGAGGATGGATCGCCACAATACTCTGTCCTGGGATACCTCTCGGGTTTCCTCTTCATTCATACATCGTACCATGTACGCACGTCGATTATTCCGACTTCGAATGTGACCGCCTTTTAGTAATTGATTAATTTGGTCATGCCAAGTTTTCCTCGGTCGTCCTCGGCTTCTTTTTCCACTCACGCTGCTTGTGTACAACTTTTTAACCATTCTACTCTCATCCATTCGTTCCATATGTCCAAACCATCTCAGGGATCGTTTTTTAAATTTTATCCATGATGCAGTCTTCTGCCTTACATTTCTTTCTTATTTCATCGTTCGGTATTCTATCAAACAACGTTTTACCACACATTCTTCTTAGTGATCTCATTTCTACAAAGAATGGTGCAGTTAAAGTTATCATCGCAAACAAAAACCTATCCAAAAAAGCTAAAATGGCAGTGCACAATGGTGTTCTTCTACCGACCCTTATACATGGATGCGAGGAACTGACAAAAGAAGGATGAAAGTTGAATAAATGCGGCAGAAATGAGATCTCTTAGACGAATGTGTGCATACTCTGTATATGATAGAATGTCGAATGAAAATACAAGAATTGAATGCGGTGCAAATGATGGTGTTATGAACAAAAGAATGAAAGGATCAATAAGATGGTTTGGTCACATGGAAAGAATGAATGCAGAAAGAATGTTAAAAAAATTATATCTTTACGATGTACATGGAACCAGAAATAGAGGAAGACCGAGGAAAACGTGGCACGATCAAAAAAATCAAATATTGAATGTCGGCCATGTGAGGAGTCAGAGAAATCGACACGCGTGCATGACACGATGTATGAATGTTGAGGAAGCAAGAGAAATTAGTCAGGAAGTGTGGCAGTCCATTATTTTTGCTTACCCCTTCTGGGAGATGGCGTGATGGTTAGTTAGTGAGTTAGTTTAATTAATTTAAAAAAATATTTAAGTTAGTGTTGTATACAAAGTATACTCGTATAAAAAAGAAAAAGACAAATAAAACATCTACAACACAAATATGGGAAACATAGAAGATATTTTATAATATTTTAAATATTTATATAATATCACTGATGAACGGCTGGTTAGTCCGAAACATGTTTGATATTTTATTATTATTATTATTATTATTTTAATAAATGTGAGTGTAGTGTACAAAGTATATAAAAAAGAAACATCAATCAATATATAATATAATATTTTTCTTGGGGGCATAGAAACTTTACAATTCTATTTATTTAATCTATGAGAGGTATAATTGATAGTATAACATAGTTCATTTGTAACTACGTCTGATTGTATCTGCGAGCAGTGCGGAAGGCAGTACTTAACACTGCAAAAACAACGAATTAAATGCGGGTCTAGTGAACAATCTTGCGAAGGAACTGTGCTTGTTCGTGGTTTTATTGGCATCAAAACGCATGCAACTTGTACTTAATAGGTCACCCACAAGAAGCCACTTAGTTCATACTAACTGAGCATTGTTTTGCTTCATTGTTGAAAGCACTTATTCATGATTTAATTTACAATAATAATTATAAATGAAAACTAATAACACAAAACACATTTTTTAAAAACTGAGGCGTTTACACTTACAATTCCATAATGACGTATTTTTTCTATTAACACTTATTTCCGCCTTCGAGTTTAAATATCTTAACGTGTTCGAAAGTTTGACTACTTTTTCATAGGGAGAACGAAGTGAATAATGTTCGAAATTGGAAAATTATATTTTATAGAGCAATGATTTAAATTTTCATATTAATTAATTAATACGAATGAAAAAGTTTATTGTTAAAAGGTTTTATTATATTTTATGGAAATGGCGTGATTCTTCTTACTTACGTATTATCAAATGCATGCATTATCAAATATAATAAAACTTCTAGAAAACAGATGTTTTTTTTGTATAAATTACTTAACACTCAATTTGATATATATAAAATAATTTTTAAATGATATTTAAATAAAAAGATTTTCATAAATTTTCCCACATTTGTCTTTATTTCGACAGCGACCGGTTTCGCCAGGCTCACTGGCATCTACAGACTGGAAATAATATTTACTTGCGTATGTAGCACTAGCCAATCCCCCTTTTAGATGTTTACAAATAGATTTCTTTTTCTTCTTCTTCCTTGTTGTAGACCTATGTGGTCTGTTCTCCAGAGTGTTGCTCCTCCTGTGAGGTAGACTCCCAGCTGTCCTTCTATCCTTAAAAGGACTTCCACGAGGATGAGTTCTATGAGGCTGATTATGCAACGCAATATAAGGAAGTCTGGTGGTGTCCATTCTTTGAACATGCCCGTACCAGTCCCTTTTTCGCTGTCTGCTCCATTTATAATATCCTCAATCTCACATATCTCTCTAATTCTGGTGTTCCTCAAGCGATCTCTCAGCGTCTTGTTTGATACTTGCCGTGTCTGCCCTTGCTTCAACGCTATATGTTATTATTGGTCTTACGCATGCTTAATAGATTCTCATCTTTCTCTTAATGGTCTCGTTATAGATTTCAACATCAATAAAAAAATTTAATTTTTTTTACTTAGACGAGGTTTGGCTTGGAGAGAAATTGGTTAGTAGCATATACCGTATATAAAATGAAATAAATTAGTGTAATAATTAAAAAAAATCAGTTCCATCAGCAATCTGATTAGTTTGATAAACATTACAAATATTAAGAAATTAATTGTATTTTTTATACCAATTTATGTTTTAGCACAAAATAAGCTGACTTACTATATATCTAGAATTCTTACATTTTATTAATTGAAAAGTACTGTGCATTTACAAAGATGGCAGTACACAATGGAGTTCTAGTGCCAACTCTCATGTATGGAAGTGAAGCTTGGAGCTGGCAAAAGAAGGATGAAAGCAGGATAAACGCCGTAGAAATGAGATCACTAAGAAGAATGTGCGGGAAAACATTGTATGATAGAATACCGAACGATGAAATAAGAAAGAAATGTAAGACAGATGACTGCATCATGAATAAAATTAAGAAAGGATCCCTGAGATGGTTCGGACATATGGAACGAATGGATGAGAGTAGAATGGTTAAAAAGTTGTACACAAGCAGTGTGAGTGGGAAAAGAAGCCGAGGACGACCGAGGAAAACATGGCATGACCAAATTAACCAATTACTAAAAGGCGGCCAAATTCGAAGTCGGAATAATCGACGTGCGTGCATGGTGCGATGTATGAATGTGGAGGAAGCCCGAGAGGTGTGCCAGGACAGGCCAGTGTGGCGATCCATCCTCTCTGCCTACCCCTCCGGGGAAATGGCGTGATGGTTAGTTAGTTTTATATGATTATATAATTAATTGACATTATTTCAAAACATGCAAACAAACATGTTTCAACTGAAAATCTTTCTTTTTGTGGAACATTTTTCAAAGAATAAGGTCAATGACCTATTGTTCTGTATAAATGACCGTCCTTTAGTTTTAATTGACACTTCTGATAATTTTACTCTGCTCGTACCGAAGCGTTCCAGTTCGATTTAATGAGTTTCCTTTAGAATCATTAAATGCCTTATTGGCCGGGCATGCATTTGAGACCACCGTGTTAACTTTCTAAATAATGTTTTCCTGTGGGCATAATCATATGTTTGCTTTGTTATTTTATTCGATAAGGATGGATATATGCAAGATTTTTTTAGTAGCAATATTGTTTACCATAATTTTTTTAAATACACCTCAACTGAAGCCGGTTCCTGTAGGCTTGTTCCTGTGTGTACATTGAATACTCTCAAATCAACAATTAAAAACATATCAGTTGTTTTTCATAGTTACCTGTTTCGACCGAAACACGAAACGTATTTTTTCTATTTTAACACTTATTTTCGCCTTCGAGCATTATTCTCGCACAAGTTTTTGTAAATACACTTTACCTGGAGCCTGTTCCTGTAGACTTATTCCTGTGTGTACGTGAATACTCTCAAATGAACATTTAAAAACGTATCGTTTGTTTTTCATAGTCTATTGTTTTGATCGAAACATTATGATATTGCATCATTATGAACTGTTAAAATTTATAACTTACTAACTAACTAACCATCACGCCGTTTCCCCGGAGGGGTAGGCAGAGAGGATGGATCGCCACATTGTTCTATCCTGACATAATTCTCGCGTCTCTTCTAAATTCACACATCGTGACATGCACGCTTGTCGATTATTCCTACTTCGAACATGGCCACCTTTCAGTAATTGATTAATTTGGTCATGCCATGTCTTCCTTGGCCTTCCTCGACTTCTTTTCTCATTCACACTACTTGTATATATCTTTTTAACAATTCTTCCCTCATCAATTCGTTCCATATGTTCAAACCATCTTAGTGACCCTTTCTTAATTTTATTTATCACGTATTCATCCGCCTTACATTTCTTTCTTACTTCATCATTAGATATTCTATCATACATTGTTTTTCCGTACATTATTCTTATTAGTGACCTCATTTCTACGGCATTTATCCTACTTTCATCCTTTTTCTGCCAACTCCAAGATTCACTTCACTACATAAGGGTCGGGACTAGAACTGTTAAATTTTTTAACCCTGTTGCTATATCACATTTTTTATTATTCACTTAAATGCCGCGACAGCTGTTTCGCCTACTGATGTTGGTATCATCGGGTGTTAACAACTCGGTTGAAATTTTTAAATAAAAATTCTGTTATTAAGTAGTTGTTATTGTTCACACATGTATGAACGAAAAAGATATATCGTTTTGCTGCTTTAAAAATTTTGCGGTACGTTTTTTAACGAAGCTTGTCGATAAGATCATCGATAGTCAAACGAATCGATAAGAGCTAAATTCTCAAACCAACATATACCTCACATGTCTTCTCTATTAAGAAACATGAGACTCGAAGCTGCGTTGCGCAACCTACAGATTGTATCGGGTGATCAAATCACCTCAAGCAACTTTCGACCTTAATTCCTCAGATAACGAACCGAACACAAAAGTATTATATTTCAGAAAGGTATTCAAAAATAATTGGATACTGTTAATTTTAAAGACACTTCCATGCTTCAACACGAACAATGTACTTAATTGTTTAAATATTGCATTCTTCATAGTTTAATGAATAACTGCGATGCTTATATGAAATATTCTTCACAATTGATTCAGCTTTGGTATGAAACATATCGATTTCTTTAAAATTAAAAATAATTACACCGTTTTTGTATACAAAGTGTATTGTTTAGCCTTCACTTTATAAATAGAATAACACAGTTGGTATATTCACAACATTTTATTTTTCGATTTTCAGACAAGCTTCGATTGTTACCCAACCTTATTCGATTCACAAATTAAAAGTTAAAATAAAGCGTTGTGAAAATACGAATTATTTTTCTATTTATTCAAATATCTTAAGTCCATTGTTTTGGCCAAAACACTATAGTACCGTAACATTTTAACCTGTTAATTTCATAACTTGGTTTTTCAAATTGACATAGGAACAAATACACATAAAGGTTCGAAAAATCACAAAAATCGGACATTTGAAATATTATTGCAACACCTGATGACGTCAACATAGGTTGACGAAACAGCTGTCGCGTGAAATAAAATACAATTGTGATACATAAAACAAAGTTATTTAATTTAACAGTTTCAAATATCTTTGTTATATTATTCTAAATATAAATTAAATTAAAAATGTAAATATTAATTCAATAACATAATAAAAAGTTGACCATACTTAGGCAATATCTCGATTATGAAAATATATCTTTCAATACTCCTTTATCTTCTTAGATCGAGGAATATCGTGGAGTATGTAGAAAATCAACACAACGATTCCGATTCGTTAATGTATTGAAATATTATATTACCGAATTGTGGAAGGATTATCTCCCCTAGCTGAAGATTGAAAGGTTTCATCTTAAATGGTTTCCTGGGGGGTTAAAAGAACTTGAGTATCAAAAGTTGAATATATTGATGTAATATGTATAAATATTCAAAATCTTATGAAATAAATATACAAAATTGTATGTAGCATATTCAAATTTTGTTTTTACATCAAATATCAAAGTAAAAAAACAATATAAATCAAGAGTTAAGTGTATAAAGTAAATCGTATATTTTCTGTAAAATTAAAACAGATCGCCAATATTGCTATTTATGTATCTACAATTTTAAATGTTTTATAGTTTTTTTCCCTAGACACCGCACGATGATGACGTATATGTGTGGCTGTTGTGAATGTTTGTGTTTTTTGTGTATTTACGAAGTTAAATTTAGTGAACAGTTGTGCATCTAATAAAAAATAGCGTTTTTGAGATATTTAATAAAATTGCAGTGTAATACTAAACCCCTTTTTATGATTAAAACAATAAAAAATTTGTTTAAGTGGACATATTAATATGAATTAAATGTAAAATTAACGGGAATGACATGTTTACTTTACTTTTTGCATTAATTAGTGTCTTCATATAGCAAATCGTTTCTATAAAATATAAAACAATAAAACTTCATAAAATCGTTAATATTACTCATGTATAATGAAGTTTTAATTCATAGTTCAAGAAACCAATATTAAGTATTTGTCCATTTTATGAAATAAGAAATAAATAAATAAATCTCGATACGTCAAACTAAGTATGTACCCCACGCAAGGCTATACTATTCATCATATTGACATAAATACGATTAAGAAAAAAAAGAGTGTCACTCAACGAAATGACAAATGCTTATCTCTCTTTCATTTGTTTCCATGACAGGAGATGACAGGGGAGATTAAAAGAATGGCTTAAGGAACCGCGTCCTTGTCATATTGTGTAAACACAAGCAACAGTTGAGCCCTGATTTACGGGTCGATTAAATTGATTTATTCACCGGACAACTGATACTTTTGACCGAAAATTGTTCACATACATATTTTCATTTTTAACAGTACACCAGGTTCAATTTCAAATATAAACATATATATTTTTATTTCATATACATATTAATAATTAACATGTAATAATGGTTTTGGCATAGTGGAATATTTATGTTAATAATTGACATTAAATATATTTTCGCATGGTGAAACATGTTATCCCCTTAAAATAAAATATTACTTAAAGAAAACATACTATTTTATTTCCTATTTATAATGTAAATAAATACTAATTTAACGTCAAGTCCAATCTTTGATATATTTCCTTTGTTGTAAGTAATTACCAAAACCCCAATAAGAACTTTAAATTATTATTTTAAATTTTAAATTGAATCATAATATTTGTTATAACAAAAGTATAAACGTTCCAAAATAAATCTTTGTAACATCTGTCAGATCATGTAAACAACAACAATTTTATAATATTTTTATAAATATGTATCTTTACTGAAGAAGGACTGTTTGTCCGAAACATGTCTATATAATTTTATTTTTAACATCAGTGTTGTATACTCGTATACAAAGTGCATAAAAAAGAAAAATAGAAATGAACCATCATAACAACCCAAAGTATGGCGTATATAAAAGAAGTACTATGCAAATTTTTAATTGTATCTCAATAGAGACGAAGACGTAAACTGGAAACTGAACATGGATGATCAAGGTGTTTACAGGACTTATGACCTGTCATTGGTTGGGTTAAGCGCACGCTTTATGTAATTACAACATTCCCCATTCCAACTTTGTTATTGTGATCATGCATGACAAATTTTTGGAAGATGTATATATACTTCAAAATCCATATTTATTTTCGCGTGTCAGTTTCAGTCAGCCATCTATGTAGATTTGGTTGCACTTGTGAATTTTTTCAAGAATTAACCTATACAACCGACCCACTAACGCCATCTATGGAGAATGATTTTCATTAATTTGTATTGTGGATTCATATTATAATATTTTTAATTGGTATACTTTTTACATTTTTTACAAACTTGTTGAAGGTCGGAAACGCCCTTCCTCAGCATAGAAATGAAAAATAAAAAGGCCAATTTTATGTTTTTTTAAATGAATTTATTGTTTCTTAAACAATAGTGTATAATTCCATATCAACGTCTTATTTCTAGAAGTTTTATAATATTTTATGGGAATGACATGTGTCGCCATGGTAAGGAATTATCAAATAATATGCATTTGATAATCCATTATGCGACATATGTAGACTATTGCATTCGAATTTGAATGTAATCTTACATGAATATTTCATTGCGTGTAGAAATATCATTACGTAATACGAGTACAATAAAAAGTGTTAAGTTAGAGGTTAAATACAAAAGCGACATGATTTTCTCGTTCCAGATCTGATTGCATATACCGTTTTCCAATTCCAACAATCGATTGAGGGAATTGATATCGAATCAGAAATTGCTATGTTCTGTTTTGCAACTTCGGATCATAAATAAAATTAAACAAATGAAGTAAGTAAGGGCATTGTTCGCAGTCAAATAAGAGTCAAACAATGTTCGCTTACAGACAAGATTCAATGCGAAACAATTAATTTTCTATCGCGGCTACATTCGATCAAATGACTGTTATAAACACTCGCTGTAGCATTGGCGTAACGCGACATGCATTGCAAATATATTTATATATTTTTATAATCATTTCGTCATTACATCATATTTCAAGTAAAGTTCTAGATAGAAGACGTAATTATTTTCTATTAAATAAAAAACGGGAACACTTATAATAATAATAATAATAATAATAATAATAATAAATTGGATAATTTATAAAGAGCCATTTTTATGAATTGCTCATCTCAAGGGCGCTGTAGAAGATGCTCCGTTTTATCAATCTTAATGTTTTGGCACATAGTAAAAGTTCACAAATTATTTCCAAGAATTTGGGCGTTCCCTCATAAATCATCCTGTTGCACTTCACACAATTCACTGGACACTAGGACGCTCGGACACACATGTGGCAACCATCTTTGAGGTCTCGACTCGGAAATAGCCGTTTAGAGACGTTTACACGATGCACTTTATATTTAAAACTTTCACGTATTTCAACTTAATTTGTTCTTTTCACTGAAACTATACGTAAATAATTAATTTTGGATACACAGATTTGTTTGATTCATTAAAAGGTGATAATAGATGTTATATAGACGCAAATGGAGTACTTAGACCCTCAAAATTTTATTTAAATGGGGAGCTATTTGAAAAAACGTCCGGCAGCTACAGAGCGCCAGGACTAAGTTATGAGAATAATTAAATTTACTAATAATTAAATAAAACGATGTTTTTTAACTACTTCCACTTTTGTCTTTATTTAGACAGCTGTCTAAATAAAGACAAAAGTGGAAGTAGTTAAAAAACATCGTTTTATTTAATTATTATTTAAAATGAACTTCCATCAAGAGATTTCAGTAAAATCATTTGATTATTAAATTTACTGTTCTTATAGTGATATAAAAGTTCTGGATTGAAGACGTTGTAGACTTCTTTTAAATAAAATGCAAGCACACATAGCAGATGAAAATAATTAAACTTCTTAACTGTTTCACTAAAGATTCTATTATTATAGTGATGTTAATTTATATGCTACTTTGTTGATGTACTAACACTTTAAAACATATTTGTGGTTTCTTGAACAATGATGTAAAACTCCATATTAAATCATTAATACGAATGAAAACGTCAGTTTTCTAGAAGCTTTATTATATTTTATGGGAATGACATGTTTCGCGGTTCTAAGGCATTAACATTTGATAATGCCTTACAAGGGTGTGAAACATGTCATTCCCATAAAATAAAATTTAACTTCAAGTAAACAGACGTTTTCATTCGTATTAATTATTTTAAACATCGTTTAATGTGAGTTATAGCACCATAGAAATTCGGTTGATGATGCCATAATAAGACGATAATGTATAATAATACATGTAATGTGTGCACACTCCTAAGAAGCAAACAAAAAAGTATTTCTTCATTGAAATGAATGCTTCTCATTTAATCAATAATGCAATGTTTTCATTATATATCATGTTGGTTTGATTAATTTTCGGGATTCATAAATAAATATCTCGTGCATATCAAATTTTAATATTTAACTATCATAAATGAGTATTGATTCGAATGAAAACGCCTGTTTTAAAGAAGTTTTATGATAATCAATGGAAATGACAGGTTTCGCCTTTTTAAGGCATTATCAAATGTTGATCATCATCTGCCCACATCCGTTCACTCCTGGGCGTAGGCCTCCTCCATCTGCTTCCATGTCTGTCGATCCTGCGCAACACGCAACCACAGCGGTTTCTTTAATGTCGTCCTTCCATCGAAGTTGAGAACGTCCTGGGTTTAGGGTTGTAGTTCTAGGACACCAGCAAAGGAGGCGTTTTATCCATCTATCTATTCAAATGTTGATAATTCCCCAGGAAGGCGAAACATGTCATTCCCATAAATTGTATTTAAAATCTAGAAAACCGACGTTTTCAATCGTATTTTTCTAGAAAAATAAAATACTATAAAGGAGCAAATGTTTGGTCATCATATGTGTCAGGGTTTTGTGTATTCAATATTTGATGCAAATCTATGATTTTATGCTTAGTTACACACACAAATTTGTTTAAGTGTACCCACGAGCTGTCTTTAGCTATTGGCTAATATATTATCGCATTATCCGCTGGTTGGCGCTTTGCAACGTTATCATTAGGCGACATTACCCGCAATTGTTTCTAGCCAAAACAAAGAGTCTGACACTCCTCTACGTGGCGGGCGAGTACACGCTGTAGCTGGTAACAATAGCCCGACACGTGCACACAATGCCTGCCTGCAACCAGCAGACTTTCATTTATATCTGGTGCATATAATTAATTAACTAATTGCGAGGTAAGCAGTCCGCCTGGTAATAATTTCTTCTGCTCTGCAGATGTCTGGTCACAGATTAATATTATTAATTATCTTAATTAAACTCCGTTTAATAATGAGCTCTGTATTTACATAACTAATTATTTGTATATTTTATCTTGTGTATAAATGTTATCAATTTGACTTTCCATAATTTATTTAAGTAAATAACTTATAAGGACTTAATTATTAATCATTTAAATAATGACCCTTATCTTCTTTAGTCAGACCTTCAGTAAAATCCGTTTGGGGTAAAGGAGATTTAAACAAATGTGGTAATTAATACGAATGAAAACGTCAGTCTTGTAGAATTTTTTTTATTTTTTATTTTTTTTTCTTGTACACAACAGGTCATTAGAACCCAATTACTGTATACAATTTATTTTACCTATTATATTGATTCTCATGACATGTGGTAGGTAGTTAATCTATCGCTATTTTATAGTCACGTGAATTCTACACCAGACCAAAGACAATGTGACAATCACACTGCCATCACCGGGAATCAAACCCGGGACCTTCGGTATGGAAATCAGAGCTTTTACCACTCTGCCACGAAGGAATGACATGTTTCGCCCTTCTAAGGCATTATCAAATGTCCCACAAAATATAATAAAACTTCTAGAAAACTGACGTTTTCATTCGTATTAATTATTTAATGTGGAGTTTTACATTATTGTTCAAGAAACAATAAATAAATGTGGTAACTTTTTAACCCAGTGCATATATGTTATATATCCATTCTGAATACATTTCTTTCATAACAGATTCTGATTAATATTTTAAAGCGCAATAGGGATGTTTTAGAAGTCAAAATAAAATATGTACACTTTATTTATTTTTGAAATTACATATTTTTTTATGTTAATATATTGAAAACCTTTTGCGAAAATGTACTCGTAATATAAAAAGACAAACCCCAAAGGATTTTATCAATTGCATTAGAATTTATTTTACAATTTTCAATATGAGCAGTAAAAGCTTATTATCATGAAGAAGTAATCGGGTCGAGTCCAGGCTCGAACCTAAGTCAAGTCTGAATCAGGAGTCACCGCTGGATTTATTAAATACGCTTGTACTATCAATTTACTAAGTACGCTTATGTATGTGTATTATTGAATAAAAAAACATAAGAATGATTGATACATTGAACGTTAATCATTAGTGAAATACTTAGTTACGTTATTTAAAACGTGCCTATGGCTGTTGTTACGTTGGTACATACAAAATAAATGTCACTTACACTCTATACTAAAATGATTTATGACCCAAATTTGTTCGGGTCCATTGATTCTTAAGTAATTATTATGTAGTGATAGTAAATACAAAATAAACAGTAATATTTTTGTACGTATGTATATAAATCATACACCCATATCTGGCATCGCATTTTTCATTAGCCGAATACAATGCCAAAGAGTTAAGTATTTTTTGCATTATTCTCTATGGCGCCCGTATCTGAAATCATTCAAGGATACTCTTGTTGAGAGACAATGGATTTTCCAGTCGCTTGCCGTACAGTTAGCTGCTAAAATATCCGTGCGTTGACTTGATTTACAATTAAGTGTAACATACTTCCAAAATAAAATGGTAATACGTTCGTAAATGTACCTAGTGGTAACTCATATGTATTAACTACCTCAAATGTGAAGGTGATTACGCCGTCAGTTGATGCTGACGTAAAGATTAAATTCTAATAGGATGAATGGACCAGTTTTGAAACATCCCAGCAGATATCGATTAATTATTAAAAATAAAAATTATTATATAGAATTTTTATTTTTAATTTAGAATTTTTTTAAATATTTGATACATTATTAAATACATTTTTTTTTAAATTGAAGGCTGGATATTACAAAGGTGCCAAGTGTACAAAAAGTTAAAAATGAGTAAGTGCGTAATGATTGAATAATATAGTGTATTTCAAACGTCACCCTAAAGATGTCACTCGTGGTATATGACATATCGAACAAAAAACGGTTTTTGCTTATTATCTTTGCTTTATGTTTAAATAATTGGACACTTTTGTAATGTCCAGTTTTCAATTGCTTGAATGTGAATACTGTTTTCATTTCCCTTGTGTTTCAAGTGGTTTGTTTAATCAATTGTTCATATACAATAATATTTTTTAGTGTATTAAATCTTAACATTTGTTAACATTTTGTGGCTTAAAATAGTCATATCAATGTTGATAAAAATTCACAATGTCCGAATTCAAAAAGGGTGATTTGACTCCAAATTTAAGTAAATTATTTACGTCACAAGCAGTTATGACGTAAAACTAGTCTATTTATTAATTTAATATGACCTTGGATTATTAACGAACATGATAAATTGATGAAATAAAAAGTTTTATATTGCTAAAAGAAAGGAAGTTTGTAATAATTCCTAGTCGTTTTTGAAAAAAAAAACATAGCTAACTAACTAACTAACCATCACGCCGTCTCCCCGTAGGGGTAGGCAGGAAGAGTAGACCGCCACACTGTTCTGTCCTGACATAATTCTCTCGCTTCCTCTATATTCATACATCTTGTCATGCACGCACACATAAACTAAACGCTTTACGGTATAAGATAAAACTAACTAACTAACCAACACACCGTCTCTCCGAAGGGGTAGGCAGAAATAATGGATTGCCACACTTTTCTTTCCTGACATATTTCTCTCGAACCCTCAACATTCATACATCGTGTCATGTACGCGCGTCGATTTCTCTGACTCCTCACATGGCCGACATTCAATATTTAATTTATTTGATCGTGCCACGTTTTCCTCGGTCTTCTTCTATTTCTGGTTCCATGTACATCGTTAACATATAATTTTTTACCATTCTGAGAAAAAAAAAATCATTCTAAGAAAATTCTAGTAAAAACATTAAATAAAATTTTTATTGAGCGTTTTTATTTGAGTCGACTGTGTAAATTGGCGGGACAATACATAAAATCGTGAACGGTAGTCACCGGCCCAAGATGGCTGATTAACTGTTGAAAAATGCGGTGACCACTAATCGAATTACCGGCGATAAAAAGGGAAAGTAAATGGGGCGAAATAGGCTGCCCATTCCGCCGCTGTGAGCCAGGGTCAGCCCTAGTACATTCTAAAACTCAAGCTAACAAAACATGAGTTTCAAAATCTTCTCTTAATGTTGCGATAAATAAGAATGTGATAAGAGTGAGATCCATATTTTCCACGACTAATCGAGAGCAATCAAAAGGCTGAACGTAATCGCTTTGAGGATTCACATTCCGCAGATGAAACATTGTTTCTAAATACTTAAAATATTTGAGAGATGTCTGCTCCCTTATTTTCAAACTTGTTTATGTATTCAAAGCATGCTTTTTTTGCATACATTATTTATATTGAATTATACATTTGTTTAATCAAAATAAATACTCGCAAATAGTGTGACTGAGGAATCAAGCTAGATAGTTTGACAAACGTCTTGTACAATATTGTGGTTTGCCAAAACATTTTGCACATTATCTTGAATCCGTAAGTTTTGGAAGTGAAGTGAAAGTCTTATGAAAGTGTGACAAACTTTTTTATCAGAGCGCCAAACGCACAAATAATAAGTGAATGCAGAACGACAGCGTTACATAAAAATATGAAATATTAATTAATATGAATCAAAAAGTCAGCTTTCTTGATAATGCCTTGATAATGCCATATCATTCCCATTAAATTAAATAAAAACGATGTAAAACAGACAATTACATTTATATAAATTATTTAATATATAATTTTAAAACATTGTTTAAGAAACACTAAATTTACATTAAGGTGGAAGGGATATACGGAAATAATGGATGGTGAAAATAGTACAGGGCCAAGATATGAATTTAGCACGAAATACAGGTAGACCGAGGAAAACGTGGAACGATTAAATCAATCAAATTTAAAACGTTTAAAATTTAAAATTTACGGATAATCAACGTGCGTGTATGACACGAGCTTTGAATGTTAAAGGTTAGAAGAGGTGGGAAGTATTATTTATCAATATAATATACACAACTGTGTGGAAGCATCTTTTCATCATACCCCTTAAGAGAAAGACCTAAATATTAGTAATTTTTTGTAGTTTGAATATTTATTATACAATAAGATCGGCTGAAAAAGAATATTTTTAAATATAATTTTCTTATTGTAGTCATTAGAATAAATCTGGGCTGGGGTCCTCCTTTGCTTTGTTCCATAAATAAATAATGTATTGTATAATATAATAGGGCAAACAAAAAATATACGAAAATAGTGTTAATAGTTTTCCCTAGTTCTGCCCATCAGTGTTAGGGTAAAGCTCTGTTTCCGCATTGTCGACTTCGCTTAGTAGCTGGATGGAATTTATTATCGCAATGTCTTATGGATTACTGAGTTGCGTGACATTATTGCTATTAATATAATAATATATGACACACGTTATGAAATAAACGCAACACTTAAAGTATTGCATTAGATTTTCCTCCTCACCCTTGGTTCAAACACTTAGAATAAATGTTATTATTGTAATCAGTTCCATATGCTTTTCCTTCTTGATCTAAAAACAAGTGTTTACTTTTCCCTAGTTTCCAGATATTTTCATCATCCTCTGATTCAATCTTATAAATATTTTTTATTATTATTTACAACCGGGTGGTGGTCTAGGGGATAGAACGCTTGGCTCCTGATCCAGGGGACATGGGTTCAAGCCTGGACACGACCAGATTCCTTCTTCATAATAATGAGCTATTTTCTGCTCACATTGAAGATTGTAAAATAAATTCTAATATCATTGATGTAAATCCTTGATATTATCTTAAAAAAATAAATAAGTTAAGGATAACACTGTGAAATTCCATCGTAAAAAAACTTTTGAATTGAATAATAACGTTTTTTATTTGTATTATCACTTATAATTATAATGAATTATGACTTTAAAAAAATGATTAGTTCTTAAAGCAATTTGTCCAGGGATTTAAAAAAAATCATACGTATTGTTCCTTTGTTTTGCATCGATTTTTAAATGCGTTTTAACAAGTCTAGGTTTGTTTAGTTTTTTGTTGCATATTTACACCTGAAGATAGAGGTATATATGTCGTGTCATTTAATATTTAAGTGGAAAATAAACAGCGTTAATTTTAAATTCCAAAGTGCATTATATTATTTTGGCGTTCTTATGTTGATATGGTGTAATAACAGTGTAAGATAAATTATAATTTTCTTGTTGTAGTCATTAGAATAAATTTAGACTGGGGTCCCCCTTTGCATTGTTCCATAAATAAATAATGTATTGTATAATATAATAGGGCAAACAAAAAATATACGAAAATAGATTCGAAGTGAAGTAGGCAAAATATACTTTCAAGTGTTAATAGTTTTTTCCTATTAAAGTTTTCTTTATAATTATGGATAGTATTAATGAAAAATATATTCTATCATATATTATAAACTGATTACATATGTAAATATACAGGATAAATACGAGTACTTTAAAAACAATTAAATACGGGCCTCCGTCCGTCTGTCTTCTAGGAGTTTGATTATAATTTAAATGGAATGACATGTTTTGCCCTACTAAGGCATTATCAAATGTGATATTTGATAATGTCTTAGAAGGGCGAAACATGTCATTACATCTAAAATATAATAAAACTCTTAGAAGACAGGCGTTTTCATTAATAATAATTATTTTATATGTTGTTTACATCATTGTTCAAGAAACAAGAAATAATACATAGATATAAACATGATTATTCCATGATATAAAAAGTTTTTTTTTAAATTGGGTGTATTTTCAAAGTTATTAAATCTTCATTGTCAGGAAAAGTAAATAAAAAATTAAGTGTATTAAAAAATATTTTAGAGCTATATTCAATGGAGTTAAAGGTTATATTTAGGAAACAATAAGTATGTTTTAATTTATTTAAAGGCGTGCATTATACAGTTGTATTGTGAACGTGTATACGTATCGGTGACATGGATAGGAACTCAAATATAAAAACTTAACTAAATATATGCGATCGTGCGACGACATTGTACGTTTCATTATTTCTAGTTAATACTTACCATAAGCACCATTTTAATTGACTATAAATCTAATCTTAACAATGTTAAGAGATTACAAAACGCCATCAAAATGACCCTTCTCGCCATGAAGTTTTTTTTTTACGACCGTTGGTTTCGAAATTTAAAAACGAAATATGAATATTCCCACAAAATATCCCCGTCATTCTGTCAGATGAATGTATCTTTGTATAATAACACTGTTAATGCCAGAAATATCAAAGTTTCCTTGACAGTTATTGGGCGGTGAAGGCGATACGAGGTGTAAGCATTTTAAAACAAATGCTGATTTAATGCCACGGAGAGTTAACATATAAGAATGTGTTTTATTTTGAAATAGGAACGGTCAAACTAAAGTGGAACATTAGACGATGTTAAATCTAACGTATACTCGTATACCATTTTAGAAACATTAGAAATGGAATCCAAGAAAAGAACGGCTGATATCTGTCTTTGAAATTCCATTTTTAAAATCGGACTCTCTCTTTTATTTCTTTAGTGTTATCCATCATTTGGGGTTGGCATTCGAAAACTTAAGTCATGCTCATCAATCATGAGTCAGTTCTTTATTTATTTTCTACCTGCAACTTGCATGTTGTCGTTGACGTCACATGTAAGTAAAGTTTCATTGTTGCTTGAGCAGTGATGTTTAATTCGAAGTAAATAAAATAAGAACACTTTAATATTTTGATTTTACCTCACTTTTGGAACATGTGAAACGAACAGATGAGAGAAAAATGGTTAAAAATGTAGAAAAATTAGTGTGAATGGAAAAAGATGTCGAGGAAAGGCAAGGAAGATATGGCACTGAAAGCCGGTCATATTTGAAGTCGTGGCAATCGACGAGCGTGCGTGTCACGGTGTGTGAATATAAAAAAGCTCGAGAGTTGTCAGGATAGAGGGGGGAACGGCGTGATTATTAGTAAGTTCGTTATATCGTTTCCTCTCAACGAAGTTATGTATGTTGTATTAACAAGTCGAAAATATAATAATGTTATGGTCACTCGTTCTTGTACACTCAAAATGTCAAATAAATTATATTCCAATATAAAGCTTTCACTTGTTTCGGCACTTTACTTATGTATTACTCATACTTATGCTTGTTAAACATAGTGCTTTCATTCCGGTTGTTTTCACGATATACTTCATAAATATCTTAGTAGTTGGTCCAAGTGCATATTTAAGAAACAGCATTGTATATTTTATATAGATATATACTCGTATATATTTGTAGTGTGAAATTTTGCTTTACCATATATGATATTGTAAAAATATTAAATAATTTAAAAATATTATTGTATTAAGAAATACTGTAATTCTTTACTTTTATTAAGTTATTCTTAATACCAATTCTTATAGTGAAAGCCAGACCGATAAAAAATATTTAAAATATAGAACATTAATATCATACAATTTTCTAAATCCAAAAAAAATTCCCTTTGAGTCCCTCTAATCATCAGCGTTTACAATTAATTTGTAGTTATCTATATTTTTAGAGGTCTATTTCAGAAGCTACGGAAAGTTTTGAACAACTACGATTTGTATAAGCAGATTTCTATCTCATTTATTTTAAGAATTTAATATTGTATTTTTTTACGTTTTCATTAAGTTATAATATTTTTTCATAACACGTGCGTGACATGTTTTGCCTTGCTAGAGCATTATCAAAAATTTTAAGAGTTCTTTCTAGGAAAATTGGTCACTCCCAAATACTATAATAAAAATTGTACATTAAACAAACGATTCAAGAACATATAAATTTTAGATAATTTAGTTATTTTTAATAACTAACTAAACATCACGCCATCTCCCCGAAGGGGTAGGCATAAATAATGGACTTCCGCACTGTTCTTTCTAAACTTCTCCTGCTTCCTCAACATTTATATATCGTGTCATGCACGCACGTCCATTTCTCCACTCCTCACGTGGCCGACATTTAATATTTAATTTATCAAATTATGCTTCGTTTTCCTCTATTTCAAACTATTTCTTGTTCCGTTATCATCGTTAACATGGACTTTCTTTTACATTCTTTCTTCATTCTTTATTTTCACGTGTCACTACCTTCTTAATGATCCTTTCATTCTTTTGTTTTCTCTTATTTTCACATAATCTTAAAATATTTATGCGCATTGTAATATTGCGTAATATTAAATGTAAGCAATACTTTATAGTATTTTTACCATAAGAATAAAAATATATATTATTTATGATTGCTTTTGTCAACGTCACTGGTGACAGTGAAAAGAATCTTTTTTTTTTAAATATATTTTTCTTTATGGTAAGAACATCTTGACATTTTATTAATATTAAAAGATATCCTATAAAATGTTAGGTCGAAGTATTTTAATGTTATATTCTGTCTTCTTTATAAAGATCTCATTGAATGACTTATCTCAAAAAGTACGTTTTCTTTATTTTAAAGATAAATGTTATCCATAAATAAATGTAAATTTTTCGAAATGTCAATTTTGATGAATAGATTGAAGAAATGTTTGTTTGCTAGTTTTCATGATACAACATGTTTTTTTATTCAACACTGATTTATGGTGACATGTGTAAATCCAAAAAGGAGTAATTTCAAAATGGCTTTATAAGGTGAAACTGCCGCGTTAAGAACAGGAAAAATTTAATATCCAAAGTCCTGGTTAAAAATCTTCCAGAGTGACGAATAAATTTTTTCTAAAACTGTTAAATTAAATAACTTTTTTTGTAGTTTATTTTACGCGATAGCTGTTTCATCAACCTATGTTGACATCATCAGGTGTTACAATAATATATGAAATGTCAAATTTTCTAATCTTTATGTGAATTTTATTTGTTCCTATGTTAATTTGAATAATTTCTTTGATATAATTTTGAAGTTCTTGCTGAAATTGAGTTAGGTACCTAAATATTTTAATTAAAAGAATGGTTTGTTACTATTTATAGGAGAAAATATTAAAGGTGAAAAATATAATAAAAAAATAATAATATCAATAAAACTATGATTAGAAGGAACAATTACACATAGTATAGAGTCAAAAACGATGAAACATAATAAATTAAAAACGATAAACAATAACAGGAAGTAGATTACATTAATAGGAAAGGTGACAAAAGTTGAAGGTAGTATTATTGTTTTTCATTACTTTTTTTTTATTAAATAAAACATATTTATAGAAGTGTATGGTAGTGTTACACTTTACTATTTTTTATCGGATTATTTATTATATAGTGTGATGAGAAATTACTTCAACCTTTTAGTCGGCTTTTGTGGTAGAGTGGTAACAGCTATGACTGCCACGCTGAAGGTCCGAGTTTAATTTCCGGGAAATGTGAGAAAAAAACTAATTCTTAAAATGAATAAAAAAGTATTTATAGGTATAACCGTACAGGTACGGTTATACCACCAGACAGGTTAAATGTGTGTGCAGCCAATGGTACACAAAATCATTTATTATTAATGATGTGTCTTTAATAACAATTTCCTTTCTATTGAAAAAGCGAGAATAACCAAATATGGTATTTATTAAAAGATCCGATACTTTTTATTTATGAATGATTTTATCGATGGTGGCATTGAGACGTTTTCTGTCAATTAAATACACAAGACTGCTTTGAACTCTTTAAGGGGATATAATCATATAAAAATACTACACATTTTCTTTATAAAATTAAAAAAATCATTGATTTATATAAAATTTCTTTGAGCTTGTTATAAATATGTTTTTTTGAAGCAAACGGTTTCTTTTACTTATTTATATTAAAATATTTATCTGTATTGGTATCGATAAATTTTATAAATATGATTAAAATAAAGCGATGTTTTTTTTTTTAATTAAAGTATATTGCAAAAGAGCTCTATATGTTGATGCTAATATAACAAACTAATTTATTCATACGTGTTTAACAAACTGCGTTTAAAATGTATGTCAGATTTCACAATTAATTTAAAAAAAATTCAAATTTATTAAAACACAAATTTTCGTATGAAGCATTCGCTTTTTTATAAGACATGTAATTTTTATTTATTATTATTTGTATTAAATTAAAAAAAAAAACTCAGGGCTTCGTAATAACCCGAATTATTCATAATAACCCGTTATTACGAAGCCCTGAGGAAGCTTGGGTACAAGCGAAACTAGTCGGCAATTAAATTAACCGCATAGTGGTGAAAAACAAAGTGCAGTGTTTTTGTTTTTATTTCATTTTAAATATAAAAAATAAAAAATATTAAAACACAGTTTTTTCCACTTGTGAAATTATTTTTCTAATCATGTTTCGCAGCTTGTACACATTTCATTATTGAAAATTTGATATAATATATCGTTCCTGCGATGATGAAGGTATTAATTCTTCGAAACATGTCGAGAATAATAAAATAACAAGTGGAAAAAAAATCATAAAAAATCGTACAATTCACATTTTTTCCCTATTGGATCCGATTTTCTAGTATTTTAGAATTATTATGTTAATATGTTTTTATTTTTATATAAACGATTACATAAAAAGCTGATATTTGGTTAATGGATGTATAATACAAACAAAAAACTTGCAGCAACACTAATTGAATGTTTTTCCTTGTTTCAGGTAATTCAACAACCTATGTTAATCACGCATAAGCTCATAATATAATCATTCAGCAGAACGGTAAGCGATCATTTAAATATATACTCTCTCATTTTAATACGCATTAAATGTTATTATTTAAAAAAAAATGTATAAAAACGATAGAGGCTTTGCATCTCTTAAGAATATTTCACGTGCTCTAAGATGCCATAAAAAAAACATGAATGGGACCGACAAGTCTGTTGATGGATTGCGAAACATCGGTTGTTTGGTATATTTCGGCAATGTTTTGCCGCTCTCTGGACTCCGGCAGATAAATCACCTCTGGATGACACTCCACGTGACAGATGCAATTTGTAACGTGTGTACGGTGTAGCTAACTGTTTACAGGCAAAAAATGTCCAATTTCGTATAATGATACAGGTGATAGATTCATCATAGTTTAGTCTGATTGATTCTCCGGAGGTTGTATGGAAATCTTACGCGCGTCACTCTGTATAATTGGATTATTTTTCTATTTGCAAATTACTTATAAATCAAGTACTTAACTATGACGAATTGGTGTTGAGATTCATATAATAATTTATCTTCTACTTACGATTATACCAGCTGTGCATACATATAAGCGTAAATTTAAATGCATTTGTTTTAATGTTCTTATGAATTAAAAAAAATATATTTAAAAATAATTATTACTTCACAGGCAATGGTAATTTGCTTTACTCTAATTTTTCAATCACTTAGTGAAAAATTTATATTTTTGTAGATATTTTTTGTTGAACAAGACAACGTTTTTTTTTTCTATTTTAGGTACTTCTTCTTTAGCTTATTCCAGTTCATTATTTTAATATCTGTCAAAACTGACCATATTCATGAAAAAAATGTTTAAATATTTATATTGTATATAAAAAAAAACACTGATGAAGGGCTTCTGTGTCCGAAACATTTTAATATATTTAAAATCTGAATAAAACACTTCATATAAAACCACTTTATTTTGAGTAAGGAGCGCCAACCGGTTTCGCTCTGTAACGAGCTTCATCAGGGCTATACACAAACTGTTTGTGTATAGCTCTGATGAAGCTCGTTACAGAGTGAAACCGTTTGGCGCTCCTTACTCAAAATAAAGTGGTTATATACAAAGTGTTTTATTAAATTTTTGAATATGTCAAACCACCAAGTATTAACTTCTCACCGAAGTTTATTTTATTCAATAATAATAGTTTTGTTTACAAAGATATAAACATTATTCAATGAATCTGCAACAAAAATTTATGGCGAATATATAAGATATTCCAGTTCACATCTGAAAAAAAGCTTCCTCCATTCGCTTCTACGCCATTCTGTCATGTGCAGACTGCATCCAAGTTATGCCGACGTGTCGGTTCAGTTCATTCTTCCACCATAGTTGCATGTCCTGCACTTGCGGTCCATGGTCTCCAAGTCAGCAGTCTTGTACATTTTTAGTCCGAGCTTCTGGCTACGTGATCTGCTCATTGCCATTTTAGAGTTGAAAGTGGATGATGTCAGTGACCTTTGATTTTTCTCTCACCGTATCCTTTCTGACTCTATCTCTAAGGCTTATTATTAATGTGGCTCTTTCCATGGCTCTTAAGTTCAAATAATTAGTTACGCATATACTGAATAATTAAAAAATTATCACGAAGACTTATAGATGACATTCAAGTCTGTTTGGCCGAAACACTATTACACTTCAACATTAATAACTTTAAAAAAATTATAAAAGCACAATTTTTATAATATACTTTTTTTTATTATAAACTTTTTGAGAGTATTGCGACAGCTGTTTCGCCAACTGATGTTGGTATCATCAGGTGTTACAAAAAACTGTGTGTTGTTATTGTTGAAATACCTAATGATTATAATATCGATTGGCGAAATAGTTGTCGCAACACTCTCAAAAAGTGTTATAAATTTTAACAGTTTATAAAGATGATTTTCTTTTTATTGTTCGATGGGAGGAATAGCCACAAAATACGGAACTGCGTATGATAGATACAAAAAACTTATCTGTACAGAAACTTGTTTACCTTTTTTTTAAATATATAAAACATTAAGATACAATAAGAATTCATAACATAATGAAGATGCTTTCGACGGACTTATCTTTTGAAATTCCCTCATTTCTCGCACGAATTTAAAATGCAATCCAAACGTTCATCTTAATGTCTTGATATCGCCGCACTTATCCTGCAATTTTATTACAATAAAGACGAGATGTTACAGCCGATTACTGAAATTTGAAAATCTGCCGCGTGTACGATATTGTATGCAAATAGTTATATTAGTGCGCGATCTTCACATTAGATCTCGGGGTCTTAACCCTGGAGACAACGGAGATTTAATATCATCTAATTTTATCAATGGTACCCGGGTACTTTCACATAATCTATAAACAATATAAAAATTAATCGACGTTAATTAATTTAGTGCGTGTATATGCATATACACGTACACGCACTTATAGAATCACAGTGCAATTTCTCGTAGAAATGTTATAAAAACAGAAACGGAAGAGTTAATTATTATTTTTTTATTTAGAAAAAGACTAAACCTTAGAATTTTAATCAATAGTATTAAAATTTATTTTACAATCTTTAATATGAGCAGAAAATAATTCACTATCGTGAAGAAGGAATCGGGTCGTGTCCAGGCTCGAACTCACGTCTTCTCCACCTAGGTCTGTCCTCTGCAGTCTTTTCCCAGCAATCACAGTCGACGCCAGCCTTTTGTAGGTTTCCTTTAAGGGAGTCCTTAAAGCGTTTCCTCTGGCCACCGAGTGAGCGTTTCCCTTGGGTAAGCTGAGAGTACATAATCTTCCTTGGGAGTCTTGTCTCAGGCATTCCGACGACGTGATCAGCCCAGCGCAGTTGTTTCTGAATAATGGCAGCCTCAATACTTGTCATATTGACCTCAGCAATTATGCTATCATTTGTCCGTTTGTCCTGCCATTTCACATTCAGGATCCTACGTAGACAGCGTCTGTCCCCTAGACCACTCGATTAGCTTCTGTTTTCATAAACTTTCAAAATATGAAATGATTATCCATCACCGCCATATTGTATTTGTGTATTGTTAAATTATATTTTATTTTCAATAATAATCGCTACAATTTTTACATCAACGCACTATCATATTTTATAATAAAAAAAAACTAACTAACTAACCATCACGCCGTCTCCCCGAAAGGGTAGGCAGAAAGAATGGACTGTCACACATTTACTGATGCGGCACTCCATCCTTCTCTTTTCGCCCCGCGGGAGACGCGGTGTGATGGGTTGCGAACCTCATCGCCACCAATAGGCATCTCCCGCGCACACTTCGATTGTTAAACATCCACAAAATAAATCTAAAACAAATAATATAAAATACAATGATATAAAATAAAATAACAAAATAATAATAATTTAACACAAAATGTTCTTTTTAGATGGTGCACATATTGTCTATTTAATTTATGTTCCACGAATCCACTGTTTTTTTTTAAATTTAGCACATAATGTAATAACACAATGTTTTTTTCGATGTTGCACATGTTGACATGGACGATCCGGACTTTTGTGTTTATAATAATCTTTATAAAATAATGTTAATGCAATTATGTTATTAATTACGTTAATGCCACTTAAGTTTTTTAATGTAAAGTAATCATCATTTCTCAAAAACCGATTTATATAATAAAAATGGACAGTTTTAATAATCTTTCAAAATCATGTTACCGCAATTAATGCCACTTAGGTTTTATTGTGTTCGACAATTCTTGTATTTCAATGAAAAAAAATAGAATTTACGAGTATATTTTTATTATGAAATGCATCATTTATCAAAAACGTATTTATTTAATAAAAATGGACCGTTTTCATGATTTTTTTTTAAATTTATGCATTGATATCATGCGTTACAATTTTAATAAAAACTTTAAAAGGTACCCCTGTACCTCTGCATGTGCATGAGGGTTAATGCTGAGGTAAAATTGAATCGATGGTCGTGAGCTTATGCCGCTATGTAGCCCGTGAAACATAAACGTGAAAATACTCACGACTTTGATGTATGTCTATACACCATACATAGCATTCTGGGCAGTGGTGTAATGAACTGACAACCTTAAACTCTAGCCTTTTATAACAAAGCAACTTATCAATGTTTTTGGTATAATAAACTTCTAATTCGATTGGAACAATTTTTGAGAAACTTCGTATTTTACTACACTCTGAACTTTTCACCGTTTCCGGACTCACGTTTTTCCTTGGTGAATTTTAGAAATTAAAAATTATACTATGCAAATGACGACCATTACACAAAAAAGAATTGTGAACAGATTTTTTTTTTCACAAAAATTTTCATAATACTTTATTTGAATATTTATGGATTTCATTATCGAACAAATTGCATATACTAGGGGTCGTGTTGTTCCTATTACGCCATTGCGGGAATATATAATAACATTGTACGCCTGTGCAACGTATGGGTAAGTAATTGCGGAATGGAGGCAACACATTATCTGCATACTTATAATTTTATCATAACATCGTATCCGGATAAGATCGCACGTTCAATATTCTTATGTGGCTCGTTTGTAGACGATATTTAAACTTTTTATACAAAGCAAAGAATTTGCTTAGAAAAAATCGTTTTGGTTTTTAACACAAAGGTCAAATAGCAAAATAACCATTATCAACAATTCGCTAAGAGAAATGTATAGTTAAGACACATCAATTTACCTATCCTGTTGTTTCTATTGTTTGAAATTTAATATTATGGTCATAGAATAAAAAAAAATTTAAATCGATGTAATATATTACATTTTTTCTCTTTGACTTTCTTCTTCTTTCTTCGTTTACTCATTACTGAGGGTCGTGATCTCTGGAATAGCCCGTGGCTAAAACAAAACGCCTCCAATCCCCTCTGTCCTCCTTAGCACGCACCGCCGAGTAGAGGTCTCTTCCAGTCATCTCCAATCTGGTCACAACACCTGACTTCTTTTGTCTGGAACACTTCCTGTGATGATACTTTTTCTAGGTTAAGGTTTTAGGTCCAACCTGTTTCCTGGCAATGTCGCAAAAGAAACTCAGTACTCGCTGACTGCATATTACATTTGACTTTATGTAACATAATAATATTTATTTTCTATATTCTTTAGGATTTTGGGTATATCCATGTTAATTGTCTTTCTCGACCGATATTGCGGAGAGCGTTGCAGTCTCCATCTTCAGTGCTGTTATATTTGTGTGGTGGATATTGTACACTTGGGGTGTACACATATAACTTCCCTGAAGATGTAGACTGCAACGATCTGCGAATATTTGGTCGAGGGAGATAAGTAATCATATCGCAAATAACATTTTGCTACCAAATGTGAAAATCTATGCTCATTTACTTTTTTCTATTGTATTTTTGCAACGTTTTGGAATATACGTATTATTTTTACAATAACAAGACATAATTTCTCGATATAAACAACCACAAAATATTTTGGCAATCATTTTAAATAGTCAAAGGCTATACCGGCGCCTTAAACCAATTCATTTTGTGAAAATTGATCGATGTAGTCGCTTACTAAATTGTTTTTTTTTGTATTTTACACATAAAGCCATTTTATCATAGCTCAATTGATCGTACACACGTTGGTAGCATCGGTAAATTGCTAAAAATAATTACAGATTCAAAATCAATTACTGTAAGGCGGGCATTTTCGAAGTTGGAATAAACGACGAGGGTGCGTGTCACGGTGTGTGAATGTAGAAGATCCGCGAGATGTCAGTGTTGTAGTATATCCTCTATGCATATCCCTCTGAGGAAATGGCGTGATGGTTAGTTAGTCAGTTAGTCTAAAACAAGTTTTCTTGAATGTTTTATTATTCAAATATAAATCTGCTGTAATGCGTTTGCATCAAATTATTAATAGAAAAATAACTCATAATAAAAGTTGAATAAGATTTTATGATGTATAATATATGGTATAAAGTTTAATTGTATTTTTGAATATGTATGCGCTACCGGCTCGTATGCCTTATATGCGCAATTCTACAAATACGCATGTAATGCATAAACTTAACGGACATTTTTTTAGGCGGCTACTTAGTAAGTTATAGCTAATAACTGGAATTAAGTGATTCGTTGTCACTTCATCTTTGAATAAGAATCAAAGCTTTATAGGCTGTTATATATTCGTAATGTATTTTCATTTATGGCATATAAGTAGATACTTAACTCTCTATTTATATGAAATTATGACAAGTAAGCCAGATCAAATGTAATGTAAAAAAACATGTTACGTAGTATTCAATTTAAGGTTGTTACAAGTGAAATCTGCTCCGTTATCGGTTGTAACCTGATATTAACCGTAGTATAGGATTTCAGAGAATGTAAATCAAGAGTATAACAAGACATACATCATCTGTCCACGGTAATTCAATTAAGACTTTTTCGTCGACATTTATGGTATAACGTAAATGGGTCAATAAAATACAAGTAAATCTAAAAGTTATTCTAATGCATGCGTATTTACATTCTGACACGTGTTCTTTTGCCTAAGTATATTTAAAGTGAACGAAATTTCATATCCACAAGGTGTTTCAATCATATTTATCGTTTCTTGAACAAGGATAAAAAAAATATTTCCAACATATTACGAATAAAAACGTCGGTTTTCTAAAAAGGTGGTCTAGGGAAATCAGGTGTTGGTCTAGGGGATAGAACGCTTGGCTCCTGATCCAGGGGACTTGGGTTCAAGCCTGGACACGACCTGATTCCTTCTTCATAATAATGAGCTATTTTTTGCTCACATTGAAGATTGTAAAGATAAATTCTAATACGAGTATCATTGATTTAAATCCTTGGTATTAGTCTTTTTTATATATAAAAAAAGAAATGATTTTACTAAAGCTCCTTGATGGAATTTCATTTTAAATAATAATTAAATAAAATATGCTTTTAACTACTTCCACTTTTGTTTTTATTTCGATAGCGAGTCTGGCGAAATCGGTCGCTGTTGAAATAAAGACAAAAGTGGAAGTAGTTAAAAAACCATTGTTTTATTTCATTATTTTTATTTTATGTGAATGACATGCTTGGTCTTGCTACAGAATTTTATTCTGGTAAGGCATAACATATCGTTTCCATGAAATAAAATAGCTTGGATGAATACATACACTTTGACGAATACGTAAAAAACTTTGACGAACACTTTTAAAATGGGAATAAATAGAAAACGCATAGAAGGTAAATCATATATGAAAATTTCATCACCAATTACATAAACCCCTCTATACAAGAAATCTCTAACTACACCCCGTCACTTACTTTTGTCACAATTGTCCAAAACACATTTTCCTAAATAGAAATACCATAAGCCCCACTCCACAGTTACTTTCCTCTTTCCAGCGGCTATCCCTCCCAACCATCATCCCCCAGATCCACTTTAGACGGGTAAAATAATTATTCATAATTTTACTATTTAAAGTCCTTCTCCTGTGCCCTTTCTTATTGCACCGCTCTACGTAAAAATCCTCATTCCCAACAAAGTAACTTCCAACAGGTGGTTGAGCAATAGCTTTCGGCCTGATAATCCCGAGAGACAAGATCATAGAAAGATAGATACACAAATAGTAGCAAATGCTAAGAGTTTAATTGTGTATACATTTAAAAAGTGTTTTAGGACACCTTGTATATTGCATTGTGAAATTTAATGTTTCAATTTAAACAGGCTACGGTGCAATTTCAATATTTATTAGTATTTTGACGTATTACGTATAATCGTCGTACCTTGATGAATTAGTAAAGGCTCTCATATCGGTCGTAATTAGTAAATTATATAACATGTAAAAAGCTATTAATTGATTGATTGATTTATGTCGAAATCCATTTAGTAATGTCAAATTTAGAGCAATTAAATGTAAATATGGATATTTAATAATAAGCAAGTTGAAAAAAGCATTCTCCCTGTGTAAATCTTAAACTATTAATTAAAAAATATACAACATATGCAGAGATTTCTCTTTTTCTTTTTTGTATACTTTTTATATACTCTCGTACAACATAATATTAAAAAAATTAAAATTACATTGACATATTTCGGACAACCAGTCCTTCTTCAGTGATATATGTTATAAAGATACAAATTAAAATCATCAAATAAATTTAACGTCAAGTCCAATCTTTGATTTATTTCCTTTGTTGCAAGTAATAACCTGAACCCCTATAAGAACTTTAAAGTCTAGGGGATAGAATGCTTGGCTCCTGATCCAGGGGACATGGGTTCAACCCTGGACACGACCAGATTCCTTCTTCATAATAATGAGCTATTTTCTGCTCACATTGAATATTGTAAAATGAATTCTAATATCATTGATATAAATCCTTGATGTTAGTCTTTTAAAAAAAATAAAAAAAAATAAACGTTCCAAAATAAATCTTTATTACATCGGTCAGATCATGTAAACAATTTTATAATATTTTAAATATGTATCTTTATAATATGTATAACTGAAGAAGGACTGGTTGTCCGAAACATGTCTATGTAATTAAAAAAAATTAAGTATAAGTGTTGTATATACAAAGTATATAAAAAAGAAAAAGAGAAATAAAGTATGAAGTTGCCAAGATAAAGGGCATGCCTAGTGTGACAACTACAGTCCATAAACTTTTTTTTGTCAAATTAATGTATTATATGACATGTAAAAGTTAAATAAAAAAATAAAAAAATAAAGCATCTACAACACAAAGTATGGCGAATAAAGAAGAAAATATATAGAATTTATAGATTCTCTATATGTACCGTTTTATTCTATGAGGGATCAGAATTCTGAAAACCCTGACACATCCGCTATGTTAGCTGTCTGTCGAGTAACTGAAAATCGCATAGCAAAATGATCGATCGACAACAAGAACAGCAACAACACACCATCACGCCGTTTCCACAGATGTGAGACAGAGAGGAATTCCACATTCATACATAGAGTCATACACGCATGTGGATTCTACCAACAATTTACCGATTTTTTTAATTTGATTAATTTGGCCATTCTGGAATGGAGACCGCGTACAGGATTCCGTAGAGTTGGACGTCCCCTGCCCGCTGGACCTACGATCTGAAGAGGATTGATGGACATGGATGGATGGGAGCGGCAATGGATAGGGGGCGGGGCCTGCTTTGGGAAAACGGCTGATGATGAAGGATGAAAATTTGGGCATGTCATATATTCTTCGATTTTCCTTAACTCTGTACTCCATGAATATCTTTAACCTATACGTTCTTAATCTAAGCATTTCATTTAATATGTCAAAACTTATGCAGTGATCCCTTTAAAATTTTACAAAACATACAGGTTCTTACTTAATAAACAAATTCAGTAACTTGCTCTCGGTTCACCTCATTCTACTATCATTTCTTTCACGATCAATCCTTTTCAATCAAGCTTTAATTAAAATTCTCATCATAAATGAGAACTCAAAAAGGCAATTCACGAAATATTCTCCTTAAACGATAAATTGGTGAGATCAACGAGCAACTTTTAAATTCTGTTTTTCAGTAGAACTGAATTCAGAGTAAAGTAATCATGAAAATCCTGGGAAAATTAAACATATTACAATCCCATTCATGATATGATGTTACTTCATAAAATAATTCACTTTAAAATTGACAATTATGAACTTCTCAGCAAATTGTCACTCAATACCCCCATGTCTCGCACGAGACACACCGCGAGCCAAGTTTTCCACCTTCCTGTTTATCGCACAAACTACGCTCTGAGCGCGGCACTGTATCGAATCTGTGATATCTACAACAAACATTTTGGAGACATTGACGTCTTTCATTTGAGCGAGCGAAATTTTAAAAAAGTGATCGGAGCAACATTTCGGCGCAGATGTGACCACGATGTAACATGATATTATAATACTTGTATATTACTTTTTATTTTATTTTATCTTAATTTAATTTTTATTTCCAGTACTATAAGTATTTTAACTCTTAAATATTATGTATACCTTATTTTGTCTTAGTTTAACTTCAATCTTGTTTCTCACTATCATTTGTTGATTGTTAACTATTATTTTTAATCTGTGGTAGCATGTAATTGGCCTTATTTTAATTATTCTGAATGTTTCTTTTATATATATGTTATTGATATCGCTGTACGAGTATGTTACCCTAAATAAATAAATAAATAAATAAATAAATAAATAAATCCCCTTTTCAATCTTCTTGCAGCTTCCTAAACCTGCTTTAGATGGAGCGTGTATCTGGATAGATGAATCCTCTCACTAACAAGCCTTGTTCCTGTTTCTTTGTCCTTGCCTTTCTATTGTTAGCACAAATCCATACTTAAGTGATTAATGTTTGACACGAAATTCATTTTCTGAAAGTGTTTTGAATTGATTATTTATAAAAAAAACTTTAATTGTTGGATATTATATAGTGAAAATACGGATTTTAAAATATAATAATAACAAAATTGATTAATTGTTTTTTGATCCATGATGCGAAATTTTTTATTAGAATGAAAACATCTTATGTTATGAATGGTTCAAATGTTGTATACATGCAGTGTGAATGAAAAAAGAAGCCGTGGAAGACCAAGGAAAGCATGGCAAGACCAAATTAATCAAATACTGAAAGACTGCCACATTCGAAGTCGAAAAAATCGACGAGCGCGCATATTACGATGTATGAATGAATAAGAAACTGCAGAGGTTTTTCTTAGAACAGAGCAGTATAGCGCTCCATCCTCTCTGCCTACCCCTCCGGGGAAACGGTTTTTCTCATGTCATTTAAGTTATTATACATAGTTAAACATTTGGTAATTCAAAATAATGTAAAGTTGAAAAAACTGAAATAAATTATTATTCCGTTAAGAATGTCACGATGTGTGTGTTATAAACATATCCTTTTTGACATTGAGATATTAGGGAAAGAGAGACTAGATATAAATGCATTTTTAAAATTAGAATTTAAGAACGTCGCGTCGATTTGAATTGTGTCAGTGTATATATTTACATTAGGTAGGTACCGCCAACAATGGACGTCTCTTTTTTCGTGATCAGGCTGACCACTGATCCGTTCAGACGCGGTCCTCCAGTAAACTAATAGACGCCTCGGTGGCTTCCTTTGTTGCGGACGCGTAAGAAATTCGTTCGGATGCGGATCGGATTCGGATCGCGTCTGATCAATCACGCCATTCAATGTGATTTCACGCCTTCATTTGGCTAAATGAACAGTGACCAAATAATCAAGCATATGGAAATACATTTTTAAACTCTTTACTATTTTTAATTCTAACTAACTAACTAACCATCACGCCGTCTCCCCGAAAGGATAGGCAAAAATAATGGACTGTCACACTTTTACTGATGCGGCACTCCATCCTTCTCTTTTCGCCCCGCGGGAGACGCGGTGTGATGGGTTGCGAACTTCATCGCCACCAATAGGCATCTCCCGCACACACTTCGATCGTCCAACACCCACAAAATAAATCTATAACAAATAATATAAAATACAATGATATAAAATAAAATAACAAAATAAAAATTGTTTAACACAAAATGTTCTTTTTAGATGGTGCACATATTGACTATTTAATTTATGTTCCACGAATCCACCGGTTTTTTAATTTAGCACATAATGTAATAACACATAATGTTTTTTTCGATGTTGCACATGTTGACATGGACGATCCGGACTTTTGTGTTTATTTAATTTATGTTACACGTATCCACCGGTTTTTAAATTAGCTGTAATTAGGCACTTATCCAGCAAGAACTTAAAAATAATATCGAAGAAATTATTCAAATTGTCATTGGACTAATGAAAAATTTATTTTTACACCTGTCAAAATTCTTTATAAAAACGATAAAACTAATATAATTTTAACAGCAAAACAGTACAAACGTATTACGTGTCACAATTAACTATTATAAAGTTCGGCAACAGTTAAATTGACCTAAACAATTCAATTCTAACTATTTTAATTCTAACTAACTTTGCTCAGGCAGTGGTTAACATAACTGAAAACTTTATAAATTAATCGATTTTTTGTCGTCATGAAAACATGTATGCGGTATCAATAACTATAATTGATTTGTTTCGATCTTGCAATTGACGATTCATGCGGATCTTGTTTTTATGATTTCGTCCTGCGGGCTTTTCATATAGTTTTAAAGATAAACTTTGTTTTCGATGCCGCAACTGTCATTTTTGCATTTTGGAGATACAGTCTGCTTCCCGCTTTAGAACGTGTACATTCAATATTATTTTTATTTAATTTCATTAACAGTATTTAACTATCAATTCAAAACAATAAATTAAGTACCGTTTTGTATATTGATGAAAGTATTTCCAAATTTAAAATTACTGTATTTTCCGTACAGTTAGCAAATCCGAACAATACAAGTGTCACGCTTAAATTAGACAGTTTTATCGTGAGTTCGACCCGCTGTCTGCATCCATAGAGTCAATATATTGGCACTTGTGGTCGAGATGTTAGCGTAATGATGTAGTTTGTATATGTTATGGGACAGAATTCATTGTACGCGCTTCACAGTAACGGTATGTCCTCTATCTTGACGCGCAAATGGACCAAAACAATGCTGTATAGCGGACAAAAAGATCCTGAATTACGCACAGTGAAGTTATGAAAGTTTATTCCAAATTGATTCGTCCATACTGTGACACGATAAATGATCGTAAAAAGTGCAGTCTAACCGCAATGTAATTTCTTGTGGCCTGGCACCAAGAAGTGGTCTTATTAATCGTAAATCAATGGATAATAAAGCCGATGTCTAACCAGCATTGCCGATTAACGTTAACCGGCCTCCATAGCTGCAAAGTATGCGAAGCATTTTTGTCAAGTTCATATCGTTATTCTTTCCTTTTAACAAGTTATTGGTAAGTTACTATTATTATTTATCTTAACCACACGTAAAATGTTTGTGTTGGAACTTCGTTTATGGTATGTTAGATTCAAAGAATACAAAGCATTAATTTTAAGGATTGTATTTCTTGGTAAAAGTTTATTTTACTACTTCTTCGTATTCTTCTTCCTTGTTGTAGATCTATGTGGTCTGTTCTCCAGAGTGTTGCTCCTCTTATAAGGTAGACTACCAGCTGTCCTTCCATATTTTAGGAGGTTTTCCACGAGGACGAGTCTCATGAGGCTGATTATGCAACGCAATATAGGGGAGAATCCTTCTGAGTTGGAAATTCGCCCACCTCCTGGGCATTGGATAACCCTTCATTAAAAACCCTTAATAATGAAACGTTTTTCATTACTACTGTACGAGTAACAGCCCTACATATAACCCAATGCGTATTTAAATCTGAGCTACATACAATGGTTCCTTCGTATAAATACAATACGTAATACATTATTTGTATAGAATAAATAATACAACAATACAGAAAATTGTTAATAGCTTATTAATAGCTTATTTATAAATAGAACCTTTTCATTATTTTTCAAGGATTGCGTAAACTTGAATAATCACAAATATTGCGTGAAGTCTGGTGGTGTACTTTCTTTGAACATGCCCGCACCAGTCCCTTTTTCGCTGTCTGCTCCATCTTATAATATCATCAACCTCACATATCTCTCTTATTCTGGTGTCTCTTACGCGATCTCTCAGCGTCTTGCCTGCTATCGTCCTCAATGTCTTCATTTTTATTACGTAGTTAATAAATAACATATTTTTTTATTTTGTTTTTAGTTTTATTCATGTTATTCTTCTTATGGTTTTGACCGGTTTCGGTAGCTCGCTACTGTCTTCTGGTAATGTTACGATCTGACGAATAATAAGTCATGTTTTGTATTGTATTCAATGGATCCTTCTTTAATTTGAAGTGAAACTTGCAAATGGATATAGGATATAATATATAAAATAAAATATTTCCTTTTAAGGCATTATCAAATGACATTTGTTAATGCCTAAGAAGGGTGAAACATGACATTTCCCTAAAATATAATAAAACTTCAAGGAAACTGATGTTTTCATTCATATTAATTTGTACTAAGAACGTTGCAGACTCGATATTCAAGGCAATTGTTGCCGTACAATGGAGTCAACAATCTTCAAAACGCTTTTAAATAGAATATCATGAGATCTGAACAATACCTAAGAAATTATCCCTAAGTCCGCGTTCACGTTTACATAAAAATAAAATATTCTTTTTATCTACTTACTTACTTAGACAGCCGTTGTCGTCCACAGCTGGACATAGGCTTCCCCCATATTTCTCCACGTAAACCCTGTCTTGTGCCTTTTGCATCCAATCGCCAGCAATTCTTCTTAAGTCATTGGACCATCGTGTGGGGGGTCTCCATCTGTTTCGTTTGTCTTCGCGTGGTCTCCACTCTACCACCCTTCTGGTCCATCTGGCAACATGTCCCGCAAATGACCATTTAAGCTTCGCTACCCTTGCGACGACATTTGTTACTCCCAACGCAAAATGCGTTCTTCCAGTACTGACATATGGAGCAGAAACGCTAACCCTCACGAAGTCGACCATAAGGAGACTCCGTGTAGCACAGAGGAAACAAAGAGCCATTTTACACGTAAGACTCTCAGACCGGATAAGAAATACTTAAAATTGTTTTTATAAACATAGGTAATATTACCTATCTTCCATTACAGGAAATGCCTAATTAATTTAATAAAACAAGGTTATTTGTTTGTAGAATCAGGTAGTGTATCCATATTTCATATGGTTGTGAATATATCGCAAGTGTTGTAATGTGCTACTATTGGATTACATCATAAACATTATTATAATTTCTCGTCGTGTGTAATGCGCGTTTAATACGCATTTAAATAACTAACGAACAAGAGATTAAATTATTTATGACGCAATAGCGCGTAAGAGATCCCTACTTAACTGTTTGAAAAATAGTCAATCTTGTTTACCGGTGTTTTAAACCTTATTATTATATAAGGAAAAACATGCTTATTTATTCATTTGAATATATAAATGATTTAAACGACATTTTAATAATCAACGCATCTTGATAAATTGTTTCTTATCGTGTTTTTATAAAGAACGTTATTATATTTTGATTAATGATATCAGAAGGCTTAGGGAAATAATAAATAAATAAAAATTACAAAAAAAGTCTTCGTTCATAAACTTTTTATCTAATTTTATACTAATCTTTAGAACTGCAATAGTGTCTTCTTGTTAGGAAATTATCAACTGAGTGTTCATATTTTCAAACGGCTTATACTCGTACATAATACGTGCGTTTTTTTCTTTCTAAGTAGCTCTTAAAAATATTTTTTTGACCCGTTAATATATTTTCTTTCATTAGTTCAAGGGCAAGGAATCTTAGGGACTAATATATTTGTGAAATGTATGTTGTGTTAATAAAGTAGTTTGCTAAATGCTAAACAATCATTCTTCATAGATGGCGTTAGTGGATGGATTGTATAGATTAATCTTAAAAAAATTAATTAGTACAATCAAATCTACATAGATGGCTAACTGGAACTGCCACGTGAAGATAAGTATGAATTTGGAGTATATATACAACTTCCAAAAATGTATCATACATGATCATAATAACAATGGTGGAATGGGGAATGTTGTAATTACATAAAGCGTGCGCTTAACCCAACCAATGACAGGTCATAAGTCCTGTAAACACCTTGATCATCCATATTCAGTTTCCAGTTTGTTTCTTCGTCTCTATTGAGATACAATTAAAAATTTAAACTAATATATTTTATTTCTTGAAAGTTAAGGCGTTAACACTGTGGAATTCCACTGTAATTACACTGGATTTTTTCAAAAGTAAACTTTGTTTAATATTCCACTGTACTATATTTATAGACTACACAACATGTTTCGGAGTTACCTCCATCTTCAGGTGTAAATATATATGTTAGTATATTTACACCTGAAGATGGAGGTAACTCCGAAACATGTTGTGTAGTCAATAAATATAGTATAGTGGAATATTAAACAATGTTTTCTTTTGAAAAAATCCAGTGTAATTACAACAACAAACCATCACGACCGTTTCCCCGAAATGGTAGGCACGAAGAATGGACCGCCATACTATTCTATCCTGACAAACTTCTTTAGCTTCCTTCCTTCCATTCATACAGCGAGTTATACACGCAAGTCGATTCTTCCGACTTTTAAATTGCCCCGTGTGGAATGGTGAACCATATGAAATTAAGTTAATTTTATTTATTTCTTCTATATCCGCCTTCACCTTAAGTTGTCGATTCATATTTGAATCAATATAACTGTACTAAGTATTTTTACAACAATTTCGTAGACATGATTCGGTTATGACATGACAAATAATTTTTTATTTTTGTTTATGCTTTGAAAAAGGAAAATATAACATATTTTATTTGTTATAAAAAAACTTGCATTTCTATTATTAATTGTTTCTGTATCAGTGATGTAAAACTTCTTTTAAAATAATTTATAGGAATAAAAACGATTGCAAGTTTTTTCATATAGTTTATGGGAATGACGTGTATCGCTATTCTAAAGCATCATGTTTAAATATACAAAAACATTTGTTAATGCCTTAGAAAGGCGAAACCAGTTATTCCAATAAAATATCCTATGTTCATATGTACATATTTGATAATACATTAAAAAGGCGAAACATGTCATTCCTATAAACCATAATAAAACTTCTAGAAAACAGACGTTTTCATTCGTTTTAACTTGTTTTTCAACTATTAACTTATTATTTTTTTCTGAACTACAGAGTGTTGCTAAAGTATGATAAAGAGATAATTTAATGAAACCTTTATCTTGAGTATTTCATTCGTAAACACGTATTATTTGATTTCATTCTGTAATTAGTATGTATGGAATTCGACAAATAAATTTTATGAAAAATAATATTTTTTTATGAATTAAAATACCGTTTTTTCCACTCTCGAGTTTATTTTTCTCCACATGTTTCGAAGGCTTACACCTTCATCATCGGGAGAACGATATAAACTCGTCATTACAGAATTCCACAGTGTAAACGCCTTAAGTTTAGCTAACTAACTAACTAGCTAACCATCGCGCCGACTCACCAAAGGGGTAGACAAAAAGAATGGACTGCCACACTTTTCTTTCCTGACATATTTCTCTCGCTTCCTCAACATTCATACATCGTGATAAAAATATAAAACTGTAAAATCAATATATCTGGGGGGAAACAAAACTCGCCCATCTCTGGTGTACGAAGGTACGTAACTGTACTTGACGAGAACAGCTTTCTTCCTTTTTCAATCGCACAAGTCACCGAAGGACTTTTTGTTACAAGTCGAGAACAAATCTTCCTGGAAGGAATGGCAACAATGTACATATGATTGAATGCATTTAACGTTTCTTTTTTTTAACAGAACCGGCTACTGACTGCTTGCAGTGTATTGCTGGGAACTGCAAGGAAGGCGTATAAATTATTAATAAATGCGTTGCTCAAAATTATATGCACATTTCATGTCATCCGACTGTTGTTATGACGATTACATTTGCAATTAACTTTTGTTGAATAAATACTTTGTTGTTGTTATTTTCACCGCCGTATAATAAGTAAATATGTGATAATACATAACTAATTAGAATTTAATTGAATTTAACTAAGATTTTATTGTGCGATGTTTAATTCTATGCGTTTTCTTTTATCTCCTTCTTCTGATTATTGATCTTGCGATCTGTTTATGCGACGATCTGTTTATCAACTTTATTCCTGTGATGAAGACGACCAGTCTTCTCTCCATCTATTTGGTGGTCGTCCTGGTGGTCGACGGCCCTCTGGAGTCTCGAGCATCACGATATTAGAAATTCTTGCTGGATCCATTCTCTCGATGTGGTCCCTCCAGAATCGTCTTCTCTGGCTACTCCATCTCACTATCTCTTTAATTTTGTATGATTTGCGAATTTCTTCATTGGGTATCCTATCTCTAAGGGTTTTCCCCACAATAGGTGGCAATGTTCTCATTTACTTACTACTCTTAAGAGATTTTTGGTTCTTTCAGCATCTGCGATAAATATAAAAAAAGTTACTTTTATATTTTGAGAAAGAATTATTTGAAACCATTAGTTTGAATACAATAAAAAGCATATCGTTGTCCTGTTGTTAAAGGTATAATATTTTCGAAATATGTCGATAAAAAATAATTTAGAATTGAAAAAAATACTCAATTACAATTTATTCTATATTCCCTTTTACTTTGTGTTGTGGATTCATAATTGAATAAATATAATTACACTTAGTATTACAACACTTCATTTCACTTAATACAGACATGTTTCGGTTATAACATCACCTTTATCAATATACACAATTTTAATTACAATTAATTAAAATTTGATCTGTAATAAGTTATACGAAAGAAAAATAATTGCGGTAACTTTAAAAAAAATTTACGCTGCTCAATTTTAGTGAAGTTTACTTGGATAATAATTATGCAATTTTGTAAATATCTTATTAAAATATAGATTGTTTTACTGTTTCTTGACGACCCTCGTGGCCGAGCGGTAAGTGCTTTGACTTGTACCCCGAACGTACCGGGTTCGATTCCCGCCAATGGCAGTGAGATTTTCACACTGTCTTTGGTTTGGTACAGAATTCACGTAACAATAAAATTACGATAGCTATACCCTTTACATCGATTTGGCTTGTGCTGTAATGATGTAAAGAGCGATTCAACAAAATAATAAATAATAATATTTGCCTCCACCTCATGTTGTATTTATTCAGATGATTATATTGATTCTAAGTTATAGTACTATAGACAATATAAATAAATAAAAAAAACAGTTGAATCAATAGTTGTTTCCATTCATTTTCATGTTATTCGATAATGCTCTAGCAAGATAAAATGCGTAACTTCCGTTGAATCATCAAACTTTCAGTAAATGTATCGTAATTTTACCTCTCCGTACGCACTGCCCCAACCGTGGGGCGCTGAAATAAAGAGTCAGATAGTGTATGGCTGCGTGGGGTGCAATTATTATTTTAAAATAATATATCTCATTTACGTCATGATTTAGACTACCAATAGTATAAATGATTAGACCAAGTTAAAAATAATTAATATGATAGTTACATGTTTTACCAACTAAGCAGACGATATTTCAAAATGCCATTATTATCCCACTACACAAGACAAGGTGAAATTTTATAACAATGTTCAAGAAATATTAAATGTTAAAAATATTGTTCGATTAAAATAAATATCACATAAAAATGATCCATAACGTGCTTATGCGTCCTCGAACAGCGCGATCAAACTGTAAAAAGAGAGAAACTTGGAGTTTCAAACTAATTTAGTATCTCCTCTGTTCTTCCAACTTCCTCGTTATTACTGATGCCTGGAATGTGACTCCTGTCGACAATTCCTTATAGGGAGTCGGCAAGAAGAGGAGATGTAGCCAGGAGCGGCTGGGGGAGAGTAACAGCATCATATTCTCTCAGAAGCTTTTTCCAATCCGAAACAACAGATATATGTACATTAATTGAGCTCTTACTTTTGGGTGTGGAATAAGTCCACTTTTGGAAAAAAATTGGGTATATTAATTATGATCGAGTATTGATATCCTCATTTTGTATTTATACAAAAACGATGGACCACGATTTCTTCTATAATTTAATCAATAAAAAATAGTGTAAAATGTAATGCCAATAAATATACTAATAAATGTAAATGTATTTAAAAATTCTGGCTTAATTTTTTCTCTTGTTTTTATTTTTTTTAAATATTTTGTTATTGAAAGTAGAATAAGTTCATTTGGAGCTAAACAACGTTCATTTTGTTTGAATTCATTCAAATGCTAATTCTTATATTAATCATAGAAATTTATCTCGAAACATGAAAATATGGACTTATTCCACATTAAAAAATTACGGCTAAAATAAGCAGTAACGTTTTTTTATTACGATACACTTCAGAAATTGCAGGTATATTATGCAATCTATATTATGTACAAAATTTTCAGAATCCATGGGCTTTACAAAATAAATAAAATGATTATTATTTCTTGAACAATGTTGTAAAACTCTATCTTAAATATAGAATATTCATGAAAACGTCAATTATGTTTTGTACAAAATTGTAATATTAGGTCCTTACATATGAAATTGGCGTTTTGTATGGGAGAAACATAAAGTTTTTTTTTTTTTAATATGATATATTTATTTAATCAAAGTATGTACCATTGCTATCTATGCACTTTTGCCATCTCATAGGTAGTTCATGGATCCCTTTACTACAAAAACCATTCGGACGGGAATCAATAAAATCTTTGAAGTCAGTTTGGACTGCCCCATCGGAGTTGAATTTTTTCCCTTGCAAGAAGTTATCCAAATTTCGAAAAAAATTGTGATCTGTTGGGACAAGGTCCGGAGAGTACGGTGGATGTCTTAGACATTCCAATTGAAGCTCTTCTAATTTGGTAGCCGTCTGTTGTGCAGTGTGTGGTCTAGCGTTATCATGAAGCACCAGTGGCCTAGAGCGATTAACCAGCCTCGGTTGTTTAGCAGCTAGCTTTTCCATCATGGTTTGCAGTTGCTGACAATAGACATCTGCCGTAATCGTCTGGCCAGATTTAAGAAAGCTGTAGTGAACGACACCAGCACTAGTCCACCAAACGCTCACAAGTAACTTTTTTGGAGTCAATTTTCGCTTGGGGCATGGTTTGGCTGGTTCGGCAGGGTTCAGCCATTGCGATGAGCGCTTCCGATTATCATACAGGATCCACTTTTCATCACAGGTAATGATTCGATTCAAAATCCCTTCATTATTGTGCTGGTTGAGTAATGCAACGCAGCAGTCAACGCGCATTTGTTGATTTTCTTCACTCAATTCGTGAGGTACCCACCTTTCAAGCTTTTTCACCTTCCCAATTTGCTTTAAGTGGATTAAAACAGTTTTATCACTAACACCGCAGCCTGCAGCTAACTCGGACGTGGTTTGCGATGGATCCACTTCCACAATAGCCTTCAATTCTTCATTATCAACTTTGGTCTCCGGCCTTCCACGGGGCTTGTTCTGCAGGTCGAAATTTCCAGAACGAAAACGTTGGAACCAAAAACGCACTGTGTTTTCTTTTGCGGCACCGTCGCCATACACATCATTAATCCTTCGAGCCGTTTCTGCAGCACTGGTGCCACGGTGGAACTCTTACTCGTAAATAACGCGATATTTCAAGTTTTCCATTTTATAAACTGAGTGACGCAAAGAAAAAAAAACAATTGAGGAAAAAACAAATGAATTATAATTTTCGAAACACAAATACTTGAGTAAATAGCTGTATAAATTTGAATTTGGAATTCCTAACCAAAGAGAAGATATTTGAGATCAAAGTTGCCAGTACGGCAAAACGCCAATTTCATATGTAAGGACCTAATATTTTTGAGTGACATATTACGCCTTGACATTTTCAATATTTTTTAATACTCTTGGAAGTGAACATGTCACTCCCATATAATATAATACCACTTTGAGAAAACGGATGTTTTCGTTAACATGGAATGACGGTATACGAGGTCTGTTCAAAAAGTATCGCGAATTTTATATTTTTTCAAAAAGTATTTATTTATTCATGAATATCTATTTTGTCCCCTTCAAAGTAATTCCCCTCGGATATAATACATTTATGCCAACGTTTTTTCCGATCCTCGAAGCACTTAAAAAAATCATTTTTTGTGATCTTGTTCAGCTCCTCCTTCGATGCCGTCTTTATCTCCTCAATCGTGGCGTAGCGTCGTCCTTTCATGGGCCTCTTCAGTTTTGGAAACAGGAAAAAGTCACAGGGGGCCAGGTCTGGGGAATACGGTGGCTGCGGCACCATTACTGTGTTGTTTTTGGCCAAATATTCGCGCACAAGCAACGATGTGTGAGCAGGGGCGTTATCATGGTGCAAAAGCCAGTTTTTGTTCTTCCACAAATCCGGGCGTTTCTGGCGGATTGCTTCGCGCAAATTGCGCATAACTTGCAGGTAATATTCCTTATTGACCGTACTACCCTGTGGCAAGAACTCATGATGCACCACGCCCCTGCAATCGAAGAAAACTGTGAGCAAAACCTTCACGTTCGACCGAACTTGGCGCGCTTTTTTTGGTCTTGGCTCATGCGGCAGCTTCCATTGGGATGATTGAGCTTTGGTTTCCACGTCATAACCATAAACCCATGATTCGTCACCAGTTATGACCCTCTGGAGCACATTTGGGTCGTCACGGACCGAGTCCAACATCTCCTGAGCAATGTTAACGCGATGCTGTTTTTGGTCGAAATTGAGCAATTTTGGCACGAATTTCGCGGCGACCCGACTCATGCCCAAATCATTGGTTAAAATCGAATGGCACGAGCCAATCGATATGTTTAGGTCCTCAGCAACTTCTCTAACGGTGATTCGACGATTGGCTAATACTATTTTCTTCACTTTATCAATGTTTTCGTCTGTTGTTGACGTGCTCGGGCGTCCGGCACGCTCTTCGTCGTTCATATCTTCTCGGCCCTCTGAGAACATTTTGTACCACCGATAAACGTTGCTTTGGTCCAAGGTAGCTTCACCATATGCCACAGTCAACATTCGAAATGCGTCCGCGCACTTTATTTTGTTTTTCACACAAAATTTGATACAGATTCTTTGATCCATTTTTTGGAATAGGCAAAAATCGAAGACGAGCCAAAACACATCCAAGCAAAACAGCTGTCAAAAATTAACTAAACATTCAAAATGGCCGACCTTGTCAGCATAAGTAAGGGACATGAGTACCAACATAACGCTACAAAAAAATCAAAAATCAAATATACGTAGCCAGCGGAAATTCAAAATTCGCGATACTTTTTGAACAGACCTCGTATATAAAATACGTTTAAATGTAATTCAGTAGTGTTTTATTATTAACAATATTTTTTAATGTCGGAATGAATTAGAGTAATCTAAATAAAATAACTTTTTTTATTCTTTAACATTCGATGAAATAACTAAGCTAGCGTGAAAATAGAAGACCTATTACAGCTATTTTTTGTCATTTAAAAAATACATATTATTTTTTTTATAATTCTAGTTCGTTCCTGACTTAGTTGCATTTCTTCTTTAACATTGCTATAAAATAAAACTCAAGTCGCATAAATCTTGACACGCTATAATCAATTTCTGTTCAACAAAAATAACTGTTAATAATAGTTTTTAAAATTTCAGTAAAAATATTTTTGAAACAAATATTCTGTGCACAAACTTCTGTCATGTGCTAGACGAAACAATTCACCCATCCTCTGGCTTCCATTCCATTCTCTGATGTTTCTCAGCCAGGACATCTGGCGTCATCCCACACTGCGACTACCCTCAACCTTTCCCTTCATGATAAGGTGCAGGAAACCTTTATTTTTCGTTGTTGAGCATTCTCAAATTTTGTCTCAAATATGTAATTCTCCTAATCTTTTTATAGAACAATTGTTATCGAAATATTCTACAAAGGGAAAAGACTTCTAGCCATTTAAGACGGCCTCCGAATCAGTCCTGGTGCCGATGACGTCCGTAGAGAGAAAGTCTGACGATGATTTTGCATGTTGCCGAGTAATTGGAGTTGTTGCATTATCTTAATTTCTGTTGCGCAATCCTCTCAAGAAACGTAAACTGTGGTGCTTAAGTGGGTAGGTACGTTATGATTGATGTTGGAACAGTTACATGGGTATTTACATTAAGTAATTACTGGGAGCTAATTGATTACTTAATGGGAATAAAACGGGGAGATTGCGATCATTATTGTTCTTTCGAACTAAACAACTCCTTTTTTTCTGTACTTCATCCGGGGACGCGAAGATACTTGATCTACAGTTGTATATTGAAATACAATAAAAACGGTTCTTTTCCCTAGACTATTTCAAACCACAAATTGTCGATCGTCGGGATTGCTCCACTAACTAAATCTATTAAAGATATTTTTTTTTGGAAACTTAATATCGCCTTTTGAAGTTTAATTTGAGATCTGAGTATATTTAATAATTTTTAAGTATTTTTATTTAAAATGAAATAATTAAGTATGTTACTGAAAATCTCTTTGTGAAATAATTTTTTTTTGGTATTTTATAAAACTAACTAACTAACCATCACGCCGTCTCCCCGAAGGGGTAGGCAGAAATAATGGACTGCCACACTTTTCTTTCCCGACATATTTCTCTCGCTTCCTCAACATTCATACATCGTGTCTTGCACGCGCGTCGATTTCTCTGACTCCTCACATGGCCGACATTCAATATTTGATTTATTTGATCGTGCCACATTTTCCTTGGTCTGCCTCTATTTCTGGTTCCATTGGTTAAGGTATTATCATTTGTCCTTATTTGATCAATCATTTGATTGCTTTTTCGCTGTTTGCTTCATCTTATAATATCATCAATCTCACATATCTCTCTTATTCTGGTGTTCCTCACGCGATCCCTCAGTGTCTTGCCTGCTATCGTCTTCAGTGTCTTCATTTCGGAAGTCCTCAAAACTTGTTTGGTCCTTACTGTGTCTGCCCTTGCTTCGACCCTATGTGTTATTGTTGGTCTTACGCATGCTTTATAGATTCTCATCTTACTCTTAATGGCCATGTCTTTGTTTTTCCATATTGTGGATTTTAGAGCGCCAGAGATTGCAGCTACCTTGTTTACTTGGGCTTGTATTTCTTCCCGCAGATCAGCTCCCCCCACCAGGTCTAGATACTTGAAGGTTCTGACCAGTTCTATGGGTTGATTTTCTATAACCAGGTTACATGTTTTGGAAAAGGTCATACATTTTGTTTATTTGTTTTTAAAAAATTCATTTGTATAACATATTTAAAAACTTCTAGAACACGAACGTTTACATGCACATTAAGTAAATAAGTATCATCTCTATAATATCTATGGAAATAAAATAAATTGCCGCCGAAACCTATTTAAGTTGAAAATTGAGATAACGGCGCTGGAAAATGGCGGCTTTGGATTCTGATTGAAATGCAATAACCGTAAATCAAAAATTAATTAATATTAATTACACTCCCGGGTTGAACAAACGAATATATTTTTCAAAAACACGCTAAACGTGCCATCATCTAAATTTCTTTACGTTGTTACACCCATAAGGTACTATGCCTAGTAATTGGCACGTACGAATATCGAAAGATCATAAATTATTTTTAACGAATACGAAAATTTACCTGTAATTTGACGTGTAAAAGATTTCACGGGTTCGTTCGATACGTAATTACGTACAAAAAATCAATTAACATCGATGACCTTAGACGTTTAACGTAATCTTTGAAAATAATATTCGTTCCCGATTGAAATACGATTCATCGGAAATTTATACGATTTTTTTAGTGCTATTAACGCAAATGAGAATAAAAATTTATCTTGTCAGTTGATACCGAATACATAATAATCAGTTTCTTATATGTGAGCAAAATATGAGATTTGAATGTTTCATATATGTTGTGATTTTTCATAGTAATTTCAGTCTTCTGGTATTCTATTTGACAGATCGCACGCTTAATAGAACACTGGGTTAACTCAACAAAGCAAGTTTTGCTCAATCTGACATGAGTCGATGTTTTAACAAAAACAGTCGAAAAATACGCAACAAACAGCTTATCACTGATTGTGCAGCGAACCAAATTGAAAGGATAGAAAATCTTTACTTCCTTGAATATCTTACGGGTTGCAACTAGTATGTTGATAACTGTAAACAAAAACATTTGTTTACATGTATCTTACATATTGTTTACATCTTGTGCCGATTAAAAATTTAAAATAGCTTTATTTTTGTGAAATAACTCTATTTAACTCACTGTAAATAATAGGTCCACATTTCCATTGCTTTTTCGACTATTACTCTATGCATGTTCAAATCGCTATATTTAGAATGTGAGCACCTTTATACAGGCAATTGTAATAACAGCGCAATTTTCCACAATGCTTAAAAATTAATTCATGTATGTAGGTCGATAATCACACGTAACCATCGCGTAAGTAATATTTATCTGCACTGAAAAGTGTTTTAAAGCAAAGTTAAAAGGAAAAGCTTCGTTTTAATGTTAGATATTATACTACTAATTCAATAAAAAAAAACGCGTTAACCCTTTTATAAAGATTAATTTCTTCATTCTTTAGATTTTCGTAATCTAATATCCGTAGAAATCTCGTTAAGTTTTACGATACAAATTTGAGCACAGAGAAAATTGTAGTATTTGAAAGTAATTGTGAGTACTTCCAGTATTGTGATCTAGGGTAGTGTTCCCCAACCTGTGGAACGCGGCTGATTGCCGGGCCTCAAACAGTATGCAAAGCTTAAAAAAATCGCCATTCATAAATATTAAATATAGGATTATTTATGCGAATATACATTTTCATCCATATCCTTAATAAAATCGAAACAATGGAATAGACTGGATATGAATGCAGCAATTCGTCTGTCAGAGACACCACTGCAGCCAAGAATATCCAATATATTAGCAAAGATGCAACGGCAGGTTTCTCATTCGTTTGTTGAAAATAAAATTCTTCTACTTCTTAGTTTAAGTCGTATGATATTTTTGTAGCGATGGGCTGTCCTGTGATGATGATGTCCAGCCATCTCTCCATCTCTTTGGCGGCCTTCCTGGTAATCTATTGCCGCTTGAGTTTTCATCATTAACAATTATTGTATTCTCCGTGCGGTCCACGTGGTCTCTCCAAAAGCGCTTCTGCTTCTTCCCCACCTTACTATGTACTCAACACCACAGACAGATCTAATGGTTTCATTTCTGATCCAATCTCATGGAGCATAGGGTTCGTATTTCTGCTTCTTTAAAAATGTTCTTAGTTATATTGGTATTGGCTCTGACTTCCATTTCATACGTCATGATGGGGCGGATGCATGTACGCCTTGTATCGTCATGATAGGGCAGAACAAATAAATTTGTTTTTGTTAAATTTTAATTATATCAGACTGTTACATGTGTATTTGTGAGTTCTTGTCTCGTCCATTTGTCACAATGTAAGACTTATTCATTTTCAGATTAAAAAAAGTATTACATAAAAATATTTTATTTCAGTATTAGTGGTCCGCGATATTTTATTCTTTTTTTACCGGTCCGCTGATATAAAACGGTTGAGAAACCCTGATCTAGAGCAAATGTTTAATACTTGTGATGTTGCCCATAGAACGGTTCGGTAAACACTTGCTTTACCTAACTTGTTAGTCGTTTGATAACGATTAAATCATATCTGAAAAAGCCATCAATATGCTAATGTCTTTACTGAGAAATGTAGAATATAGCAGTGCACCTCCATTAGGGCTGATCTTATATTATATGGTTCCGATTTAGTATCATTCTAATGTGTGGTGAAGAAATCAATAAATTATAGATCGATTTGTGTAACTTTGTAAATAATTAATATGAATGAAATCGTCAGTTTTCTAGAAGTTTTATTATATTTAATGGGAATGACATGTTTCGCCCTTCTTAGGCATTATAGGCTTTAAAAAACAGAAAAGTCAAACTACTATCGCACAATAGTTGAATGATTTGATGTTCAATATATCAATTGGACCATCACAACGAGATAATTAAATAATAAAGATTCTACAGCACGCAGGTGCATCGGGAAGTTATCTAGGCTGCGCATGCGCGCCCGAGGGTGTGAGAAGGGGGCCTGTAGGGTCATGCGCGCGCATGCCGCTCCTGACCTTCTGCGCACAATCGCGCGAAGGTCTCTCGCGCATGCGCTCAGCCCGAGGTCGCCGTTAGCACCAATAGGAGGCGATGAACTTGCGGGATTCAGTATTCGAATTTGCTCAAACTGACAGATCCAGCTAATAGTCAATAATGGTCGTTATGTGTATTTTAATCTTCGTAATCAACATTATTTTATAGAGTTTTTTTGATTAGTGTAGCGTTATTATACTGCCTAATTATTATGTTGGCTTGATTTGAATGGCACATAAAATGTACATATATAATACTCGTATATGTAAGTCAAAATGACCATCATTTTATTTGATTAGAAAATTTGCAATTTGGTAAATAAATCAATAAACGTACACTTAATTGATAACTCTGATTTAATAGAACTTTTTCCTTAAATAATTAATAATTGTAACAAACTAACTAACCCCCCGAAGGTTCTTTGCTGTTCTTTCCTGACATACTTCTCTCATTTCTTCGACATTCATACATCGTGTCATCCACGAGCGTCAATTTCACCGACTTCTGACGTGGCCGACTTAAAACGTTATGTAATCATATCATATTATTATATAATTACGTTCTTGGATTTTTAAGAATAATTAGATTATTTATATTATGAAAGATTAATTTTGCATGTATTTTAAACGATTTTAATGACCTTTTGACTGATGTTTCATCTGAAGGATTTTTCCCATATATTTTTGCGGTGTGTTATTACAGCTAAAAACACTTATTGATATTTTTCACATTTTTCTCGTTTTCTCCCGTTAGCAACTAATAGTACCTACCACACATTAACAATAACTGTATTCATCAACTAAATAATTAAAACAAATGAAAGGTTTCTTCTTTTTAAGTTTTATTATATTTTATAGTAATGAGATTTTCTATGTTATTATCAAATGTGTTAATTAAAATAAATTATGCCAATTAAAATAGATCATTCCATAGAAAAGGGAAAAGTGTATAAAACATCTAGAAAACAGGCGTTTTCATTCATACTTATCACACATTAAAATGTATGCCTTCTTTATTTAAAAAAAATCCAACACTTCCACAATTCTATAATATTATAGTTTTACTATATATTAGAATATTGTTGCACACCATCATTAATTTATATATCTAACAATTGAAACGTGCTTGTTTGCGTGAATCGCGTCTTTGATTTCCAACTTACAAAGCTTGTTACCGACAATACAAACTCGAATTAGGAGTTCGTGGTGTATATATATTATTATCATTTTCTTAAAAAGGTACGTCACAGCCGCTTCCATTGGTTGCCTTAACGTCCATTAATTGTATATTGTTTCACGTAAAATACGTATAAAAAAGTTAATACGAATGAAAACATCTGTTTTCTAGAAGTTATATTACATTTTATGGAAATAACATGTTTCGCCTTTCTTACATTTGAAAATGCTTTAGAAAAGCAAAACATGTTCTTGAAATATAATAAAACAGACGATTGACTAACTAACTAACTAACTCACCATCACGCCATTTCCCCGGAGGGGTAGGCTCTGAGGATGTATCGCCACAATGCTCTGTCCTGGCATACCTCTCTGGCTTCCTCTACATTCATACATCGTACCATGCACGCACGTCGATTATTCCGACTTAAAATGTGACCGCCTTTTAGTAATTGATTAATTTGGTCATGTCATGTTTTCGTCGGCCGTCCTCGGCTTCTTTTTTCACTCACACAGCTTGTGTACAACTTTTTAACCATTCTTCTCTCATCCATTCGTTCCATATGTCCAAACCATCTCAAAAACAGACATTTTAATCGTATTAATCCATTACTTGTCTCTGGCCTGCCTTCTCCAGCTTCCACTAGGGGGCGTTATCGCCCCCGTTTGTAGCCTACGGTTTAAACGCTGATTTGACATCAATCACCAACACTATTTAACTTATCATTAAAATTACATATAAACAGTTGAATGTACATTAGATACTCTTCGATTGGTGCTTCGTTTTAGCGCGTAATGACTGTTGTATGAGTTTAAAAGATAAGCGCGGGGCCAGGGTTCGAAGCTGTGGGTATAATTATCACAGAGAGCTTTCTAAGCCGTACGGGGAGTCCATAGATTAATGATCCACAGGCCGGTACCTCCGTGTCTCTTGGCCGGGCGAGCAGGGTCGGCAAAGGGCAAGATTTGCAAACGATATTCTGTGATGCGTCAGAGGCTAGCGACCCCATCCGAGGTTCATCTCGCCATCGCGTGTCGGGGCGTCATATAGTGGAATCAATGTAAAATAATGCTTAGCTGTACCCGGCGTAGTTGAATCTTAATACTCCATAAAAACTAAGACAATAGTTTATTCTCCAAATTAATCACTGTCATAAAATTTCGTAGCGGGATTTAAACATTCATATGTCAGTCTTTTATATGTAGCCGCCCTGCTTTAACTGTTTACTGCTTCAACAATTTTGTTAATTTTAAGCTCTTAATATACATACATTAAAAAAAGTTCATAATTATGGCCCGATGAGAAGATATCAAACCTTCAAAACATGCTGCTAATAATACATAAATTTTTATTTAGAATCTTCAATTTGATTTCAGTGTATTTGTTTACAATCTTTGCATAAGGTTCACATATTTGGCGATGAAAAAAATAGTGTTAAATTTTTCTCAACTCATTTCGAATATATTTTACCTTCAGCATCAGGTGAATTAGGTTTTAAATCGTTTTGCCGATGATGAATGCACCTCCTTCTTATTTCTGTTGATGACAAGGGCTTAACACTATCTTTTTTCTTGCCCTTGAGGTGGAAGTAAGTGTTGACTTAAAATTTAAAATTTAGGAAGTAATTCGACAATTTTTACATATTATTTACAAAAAATAAAGCTGTATTTTTTGTTCATTATGAATATAAAATTAGGTTCCAGAGTTTATATTATATGATATACTTGGAATATTAAAAAAAAAAAATTAAAACCAAAATCGATTTAATGGTATAAAAAAATAAAAGGAATAAGACCACATTATGCATCTCACTGATAAGTTTTATAGTAGGGAATTAGAATTAGCAGGGAGTTTTTGTTGTTTTTTAAACAATGATGTTCAACTCAAAATTTAAAAATACCACGAATGAAAACGTCTGTTTTCTAGAAGTCTTATTATATTTTAAGACATTGACACTTCTCGCCTGTCTAAAGCATTATCAACATTTGATAATGCCTTAGACAGGCAAAAAATGTCAATCATAATAATTTTAATAAAACTTTTAGAAAACAGATGTATTCATTCTTATTAAATTATGTATTATACTAGTTTATTATGTACAAAAATCTTAAAAATACAAATAAATTTTTGCAACAATGCAGTTGTTGATTTTTAAGTCACCAACGTTTTACAATTAATTTAGCTTTGTGACATGTTTTGCTTATTTTTTTAAATATTAAAACTGTTCAGAAACAAATATGAAGGACACTCATTTATAAAGCTCATTAAATGACACTAATTAATTCTTGTTATTCGTAGACACAACAAAGAATACTTGTTAGATTATTAATCCGCAATCTCACATACAAGTTTTGTCCTTGATCGAAACTTAATGTAAGATCACGAATTTTCCTTTTGGTTTTAATATTAATTTATTAATCCTCATTAAATCGCTTGACGTTGTGTTTGCGAATGCGAATTGTGCGCCATCGTGTGGGTTATAGTGGAGAGAAATGCAATTATAATCAATTTTGTTCGCTTGCCATACATCTGCTGATTTGCGGTTTTGAGGTTCGCATTTTACCCGGCAATAAGTCATTTATGACATATTAGTCGATGATGCGAATAATTGTATATAAACGATGCATTAAAAGCTGTACATGCCGAAGAAAAGCGTTGCTTTATTTCGAATCATGTCACCGAGTAAAAACCTAATCGAATAAAAAATGTAAACATATTTGAAGAAATATTTTACCTGGTTTCTAAGATGATAGATGAATAATCGTATGAAAAAAAATTACTTCAAATTATATTTGTTTTAGAGACTCTTATGTATTTTGTTGAATTGTTACATCATAAGTAGAGTAAAACGATTTGCAAATTCAGTAGAATGCTTTTTAAAAACACATTATCGAATTTGCCTCAGAAAAGCGAAACACTTCATGCCTATAAAATATTATTAAACTTCTAGAAAACAGATGTTTATTAGTGATAATTATTTAATATGGAGTTTAACATCTTTGTTAAAGAAAAATATATGTACTAACATAATTTCACTTCTTTTTTATTCTTAAAAAATGTGTTTATCGTCGCTAACACAGCAGTTTGATTGCAAATCTATTTTTAGTTCATTCACTTAATTAATAATGTTAACGATGTAAATGGAACCAGAAATAGAGGAAGACCGAGAAATGCACGAGTGGCACAATCAAATCAATTAAATATTAAATGTCGGTCACGTGAGGAGTCGGAGAAATCGACGCGCGTGCATGACACGATGTATGAATTTTGAGGATGCAAGAGAAATATCTCAGGAAAGAAAAGTGTGGCAGTCCATTTTTTCTGCCTACCCCTTCGGAGAGACTGCGTGGTGATTAGTTAATTAGTTACTTACTTAATAGGAATAGCAACATGTGTTTTCTAGAAGTTTTATTATATTTTATTTGAATGACATGTTTCCCCTGTCTAAGGCATTATCAAATATATTTAAATTTGATAATGCTTTAGACAGGAGAAACATATAATCCATATAAAATAAAATAAAACTTCTAGAAAACAACCAATTTCATGTGTATAACTGTAATTATTTTATATGGAGTTTGACATCATATAATAGTTCATGAAATAATTAATATTTTCTTGTACGCTAATTCTGATTCATAGTTCACCTGCGTGAAGCATCCTTTATAATGCACAATGCACCGAACAATAGGCGACAAATAGTGTTCAAGTCATAGGCTTTGTCTATCAACACCCACTTTGTGCTTCATGAATGAGTATTTATGGCTTAATTGGAGACATTCCGTGTACTCGATAATCAATATTGAAATCATAATTTATCATTACGCCAACTCTTCATTGTTCAAGCCGAGTGTTCGGTTATGTTGAATTGTTTTCAAAACTACTTTAACTTGGGCTTAATGCCAGTCATTATAAAGTCATATAAAATGTTTATGCTGCATTCATTGTTTTGCTAACTGAACGTACCGACCGCATCGGATCGTAATAATATTTATTTAATAGTATTTACAAACAAAACTGCTCAATCATAGGTAAAGAGTCATAGTAGGTCAGAGTCAGTACAGTCAGAGGGGTCATATTTTATACAAATTTTTACTATACAAATCAAATCAAATCAAATCAAATCAAATCAGGTTATTTCATCAATAGACATCACAAAATTAATTTTTAAGGCATCTGTTGAGACCAGGTAAAATAATGTAGTATACTAACAGAAACGCATGAGATATGGTTCGACATTAGGAAGACAGGATACTCTCCAGAATTAAAAGTATTTGCCTTCTGAACGTACTTTCACTAATTTGAAAGACGTCGATATCCGAGGAGACCACGTTCAGCAGATTAATTGCTCTTCTCACCGGTGTCACCAAATTGGTTCTGGCAGCCGGTAGGTAAAACAATCTATGCTGTAGCTGTCGAAGATATCTATCATCTTCTTCACAGGTTAAATCATAGGGATTGGTCTGCAGCAAAGTCTTGCATGTTTAAGATGGTTTGGACATATGGAAAATAATTATTGAAAAACGTTCGATTAATATATATTTAAACGTCAAATCACATCGATCATGTATTAAATGTCGGCCACGTGAGGAGTCGTATAAATCGACGTGCGTGCATGACACGATCCATGAATGTTGAGGGATCGAAAAAGTATGCCAGGAAAGAACAGTGTGGTGGCCCATTATTTCTACCTACCCAATCGGAGAGACAGCGTGATGGTCAGTTAGTTAGTTATAAATTAAACAATTATAATTTTTTTAAGAAATAGATTCTGTTAGATCAGCGAATAATTTTAATTAATTGTACGTTTATTGATACATTACTCGGCGACCTTCGTGGCCGAGTGGTAAGTGCATTGACTGCTAGAGGATCTGGGTTCGATTCCCGGCGAGGGCAGATTGTCACACTGTATTTGGTCTGATGTAGAATTCACGAGACAATAAAATAGCGATAGATTAGCTACCTATCACATGTCACGATAATCACTATGATAGTTATAATAATTCAACAAAATAATGATTCAACAAAATAATAATAATAATAATATTTACCTAATTGCGTATTTAATAATTAAATAAATTTTTATAATTACCGTTTTAATAATTGTTGTTCTTTACATATTTCGTTTGATGTTATTTTTTTTCTATACTTTCTTAGATTGTGCTTTCGCTGTAATGATGTAAATATATTTCGATAAAATAATAATAATATTCAAAGTCGGAAAAATCGACGAGCGTGCGTGTCACGATACATAAATATACTCGTAGATAAAAGCTTGAAGGTAAAACATTCTCTCCGGGGAAACACTATTATGGATAGTGAGGTATTTAGTAAATAAACCATAATATATTAGATGTGTATTCAAGATATAATGAATACATTCTGTGTGTATTATCATTATCGTAGTCTTCTTAATAGCCGCTGTAAATATTGTGGTATTATACCGATTGAAACTAAACCATAAATCCACAGATTTTTAACGAAATCTAAAAAAAAGCTTTTAGCACACTACAATTTACACGTTTCTTAATACTTTTCCGAACGATATCTGGTTTAACATTTATGTAAATACGTATACTCGATGCTTCTCGAGTCCGATAAAGGTCATAAACATTAAAGTAACAGCCATTTTTCAAGGCATTTTCTTGGTTTATAGAGGAAATCGTATGATATTTAAATGCGACATTGGGAATTGTTCACAATACGATAATAATAAAAAACATGTAATAAAAACACCCGTGGCTTTGTTAACACCATTATTTTAATATTTTAAATTAAAACTTAATTCTATAAATACATTTTTTTTAAATGCCATTTTTTTAGAAACATTGTTATAATTCTTTGGATAACTATCATTAGTATATGGTATTGTGCAAGCATTCATTGTTTAAAAACACATTTTTATTAAATAAATTTTCTTTTATAGAAGTTTTGTTAAAAAATTTAATAAAATTGAATAAAATAATTTTTTAATATTCATTAAGTTTTATTACACTTGTATTTTTTTAACGATTTCGGCAGCTCGTTGCAAACAACTCGTTGTTAGACAATTAAATGGCAGCAAACTTCCGAAACCGGTCAAAACAAGAAAAAAAAACAAGATTATTATTCAATATACAATATTAGACATTTTAATTTCATGAAAAATCACGTTAATCTCTGTATTCGTTATTAAATATAGACGAGAAGATTCGTTTACAGGAAGTTTCACTTTAATTATATGGGAATAATATGTTTCGTCTTTGCTAGGGTAATATCAAATGTCTTAGTACTAGTACTTACTTCTATAAAATATATGCAATAAAATTTCTAGAAAAGTGACGTCTTCAGTAATATTAAGTTCATAGAGTTCAATGGACTTTTTATATACTTTATTGTTTTCTTAATTAAGATTTGTTCAGATATTTATATAACTATAATTATATACAATATATTTTTACGAATACAAATTCCTGGAATAATATGTTAATCGTGTTTTTTTTCCTTTATTTTATTTATTTGTTTATTAATAATAATCATATCCTGTTTATTTCCAATTAACCGTTTAAAATCAATTTATTTGATCGATCAATATACTATCCGTTTAACCTTCTTCTTCTTCTTCTGCTTTATTTAGGACTGTGTCCTGTTATTTCTCGGAGCCTGTTCCTGGGATGTAGATGTCTAATTGTCTCGCCATCTTTTAAGTGGTCTTCCTGGTTACCAACAGGAAATCGACCTGCAGGAAGACCAACATTATTCTGTGATTATTTATTACATGTATTTAGCGAAAAAACTTTTTTTTTGCAATCTTCTTTTTCTTGTTGTTCTTCTTCTTCCTCAGCCTGCTGTGGCCATCTACTCCTGGGCGTAGGCCTCCTCTCGTATTTTCCACTCCCTTCTATCCTGAGCGATCCTCATCCAGCCACTTCCCGCACTCTTCCGGATATCGTCGCGCAAACACAACTGTATATAATATCACTTCTTAATTGTATATTTATATTTGCAGTTTAATATAAACTAGCTGTAAGATTCCTGTGATTGTCTTGAAAGGACATTATTAACTCCGAATTTATTATATGATGAGTAATTTTATAAATATTTTCTACTTGTTTATGAACAACGTTTCTAAGATGTCAATTCATAATATTTCTTGCAGGTGTACGGTGACATTTTATTAGAGGTCACAGGTTAACTTTAATAATATAACGTCAAACTATTTAATGCCAGTAAGGTCGCTTCTAATCCATTTGATACAAACTGCAATCCCACCTGTATTCGTATCATGACCATTGTAAGAACCAATTGAATTGTATTATTGCACCCACGCAAAGCTGTTGACTTAATAAAATTGGTAAAGTACTGTTCGCTCATTAGGGCGGGCTGAGACTGTGTACAAATTCTCGGAAAGAACCGATTTTATACTGCAGAGCGCGGTCATTACTTTGTTGACTGTGTAAGGAGTGTGTGAATAGCCCGAGCGACTCCTTAAACGAATCGAATTCGAATAATGTGAATATATTGGGAACATTGAGAATCGTGTGTGGTTTACTCTTTTAAATTAATTTTCACAGAGCTAAAATATATATATGTGTTTACTTATGAAATTAACAATAATTTTTAACAGTCTTACAGTAACATATAATTATAAAAACTCTTGACAATACAATAAAAAAATCTTGAAATATAAGAAATTTAATATAGGTGTCCAATTCGATATTTAAGAATGAAATATATTGTATTGATATAGTTATTCATGTAATACTGAGAAATATACGTATGATAATCTTATTTTTATCTGGTGCCGTGTCAGCCCCCTCTCACATTGACGATCACTTCAAGGAAAACATCTCTGTCCTGCGCTTCTTAGAACAGGTTCTCAACTCTCCTTATTCCTGTCCATTCCCTGAACAACACAACAGTTTATTAAAAGTTTACATTAATGTCTAAGAAAAAATATGTTCATGCAAATATTCCAAATTTTAAATGAATCAAACTTATTTTTATTGAATAATTTTTTGCATGCAAATATCTGATCATATTAAAAAAAAAACGCCGTAAATCTCTTTATGTCCGCGTTATGACTTAACGAATTCAAGTCACACATGTATTGGGTATTATTTGAGATCATAAAGGCAGTTTATCATATGATGATCTCAGGCAATCAATTTCCCCTCAGCTTTCTCTGTCTTCTTACATAACCTCCTTATACGGCGGCTATCAATTATTACTTTTCTCATTTCACAGGTGCAAGTATTATGTATACATTAATACGTACCCAAAGCTATCACGCCAGGTACCTTCGTGGTTCAAGCGGGGAAAATCTTTCAGATTCTAATTTGTTCAAAATGGCCTTACTTAAAAATTCCAATATTTAAATATAACTAATAATAAACTAACCATCACACCATCTTTTCGAAGGGGTGAGTAGAAACAATGGACAGCTAACTGCTTTTTTCCAGACATATTTCTCTCACTTCAATATTCATATATCGTGTCATGCACGCACATCGATTTCTTCGACTGCTCACGTGGCAGACATTTAATATTTTATTGATTTGATGCAACTTTAATGTAAAATTAAACTAACTAACTAACTAACTAACCATCACGCCATTTCCCGGAGGGGTAAGCAGAGAGGATGGATCGCCACACTGGCCTGTCCTGGGATACCTCTCGGGCTTCCTCTACATTCATACATCGTACCATGCACGCACGTCGATTGTTCAGACTTCGAATGTGGCCGCCTTTTAGTAATTGATTAAATTGGTCATGCCATATCAGATTAATTAAATTTACAATCGTATTAATTATTTAATATGAAGTTTTACATCATTGTTCAATAAACGATAACGTTTGGTCTTGGAATTTTATATCCTGATGTAGAGAAATTTATCATATATATTGTGGATATTTCTCTAACTGTTCAAGAAACAATACATGAAAATAAAACAATTATCGCGACAAAAAATAATCAATTGTGATATTTTTAACAGAGTTTTATTTAAACAGTTTATAAAGTTGAAATATCAAAGTGTGTCCGCCAAAACAATAGATCATCTAATTAAAACTATTTTTCTCCATTCATGCGCTTCATATGTCCGAACCAACGCAGCGATCCTTCCAGAATGGTTAAGAAAGTATACGTTAACGATGTGGAATACGGAGTCGAGGTAAAACATGGCATTACCAAATTTATAAAATTTTAAAGGTTGGTCATGTTAGAAGTCGGAAGAATCGACGTGACTAGAGAGGTGTGTCAGGATAGATTGGTATGGTAGTCCATTCTCTCTGCCTACCCCTACGGTAAACGTCATGATGGTTTGTTGTTGTTGTTGATGTTTGTTGAAACTTTTTTCCCAGATAGAATAAGCTATTATAAATTCTATCTCTTGTTTTGCCACGCTATAATATCATCAAGTCATTTGCTATCTACCACCATATCAGAGCGTTTATTAGGGTATTCGCTGAGGTGTCAAATTTAACAAGCGGTCCACGCTTACCAGTGAAAACCCACAGGCGGAGAGAAATAAACCCCACGTACATTTCGTGAGATTCTCAATGCCTTGTTTCAGGTCTGTTATTTGTAGCGGATATTGTCTGTAAGTAGTAAACACAATCATCGTGAATGCATCGTTACGGTCCCGGTCGCCCATTGGGCACGTCGTTTCTATGGGCCCATTTCCTCGTGCGACTACCAAAGGGTCTCATTAAGCCAATACTGCGGATAAATAGCTATTAACTTACCACACAAACTGTACTACGCGAGAAAACTTGGACAACGTTTATGCAAACTGTTCTTGGATTAGTTCAATAAATAATAAACTTAACAAGGAAGCAATGCAAAGTAAACTTGTATGTTTTTTCACTCACACTAACTAACTAACTAGCCATCACGTCGTATTTCCGTAGGGGTAGTATTCTTTCTTGACACACTTTTTTAGTTTCCTCAAAATTCATACATCGTGTCGTGCACACTTGTCGATTCCTCCGACTCCTCCCGTCTCCGACATTTAATATTTGATTGATTTGATCATGCCTCGTTTTTCCTCTGTATATGAATGTTTTTTATTTTACTAAATAACACATGAGAATAGTTTTTTTTTGCTTTAAAGATTTTGTTTTGATAACACTGTGGAATTTTTATATTCTTGAATTACTTTTGAGATCTTCTTCTACGTCGTGCCAATGACAAGCTAGTTTTTAGGGATGATCCTAAATAGGACCAAATCTCTCCCCTTCTCTTGCCATTGTGACGGAAGAACCCCTGCATAAAACAGCCACCAAATCATTTTTCCAATAATATTTTCTACTGACGTAAGATGAAGAGTCATTAGATAATTAATACGAACGAAAAGTCTGTTTTCTAGAAGTTTTGTTATATTTTATGCTAATGACATGTTTCGCCTATCGAAGCAATTATCAAATATAACGAACATCAAACGCTGCTGTTTGTATACTTATACGAATTAATAAAACTTCTAGAAAACAGACGTTTTCATTCGTATTAATTATTTAATATGGAGTTTCATATCATTGTTCAAGAAACAATAAATAGCCATTAGAGCTAAACCTCAGTAAATATGAGGATATAAGTGATCTTGTACATTATTTTGTTAATAACGCTATCGTTTCCGTAATTTTTATTTATTTCTGAAGTTAACAATATCAAAGGAAAATATTCTTATTTTAAAACGCTGACACGATTTTTTTATTTAGATACACTTTAAAAAGTTACATGTCATAACTTTGGAGAACTGCAACATGCTACTAGTTCATTATCTGTCTATTTTTATCGACTAACTATCAGGAAATTGTGCGAATACGTCAAAGCGTGTTTTCCAACCAACCGTGCGTCGGGTGTCGGATTGAATTGATGCGGCGATGTTCTGCTAAGTGCCAAGAGGTTAGTACGCGCGTCATCCAGATCAACACAAAGACGGCCTACGTCCGTTTCGAACGGACAAGTCAATAGTGGAGTAGGACATGGTACGTTTTATGAGAGTACCGTCTCGGGCAGTTAGTTAAGTGGTCTCGTTAAATCTATTGGCCACGGTCGTTATCTGCGCTCCAAACTGTCATGTTGCCGGCACTGCGGTGACAAGTCATAACAAGGGACGCATCTGATGGAGGGGTCACTTGTGACGGGGAGTCGTTGGAAGTCACCTGTTGATATTGTGGATATAATGATTTTTTTCCTTGAATTGGTTTTAAATCGTTTTAAGATATAAACGTCTTTTTCGTCACAATCACTTTGAGTTATCAACACTTCATTTACATTAAAAAACAGATGTATTTCGGATAGTTATCACTCTTCATCGGTGTAAGAAGAAACATGTTAAAATATTTTTTTTATTCCAACAAAATTATAATATTTAAGTGATGTCTCGCATTATCATACATATTTTATTTATACGTTAACACGTAACTTTGATTCATTAAATTTTTTTTTTGCTTATCGATTAATTAGTAATTTATTGTTTCTTGAATATTGATGTAAAACTCCATTTAACAATACGAATGAAAATGATAGTTTTATAGAAGTTTTATTATATTTTATGGCTTGCTATGGCATTATCAAATGTTTCCGTTAGAAATGCGAAACATGTAAATCCCATAAAATATTATAAAACTTTTAGAAAACGGACATTTCATCAATTTTAAATACTTTTTATTGATTTTAGATAAACTTAAGGCGTTGACAATGTGGAATTCCATAATGACGAATTTTTATGAATTAAAACACTGTTTTTTATTAACTTTTTATTGAGTTTTAAGGATACGTTCAAGAAACAGTAAATTGTTTTGAACACTAATTAAAAATCATATTTTTTGATGAGACAAAATAATGGGATAAAGAGATGAGACAATAGATGTAAGGCAAAGAGATGAGAAATATACATTATATGAGACAGATATGTCACATTGAGATGAGGCGTATATATGAACCATATAGATGAGACATTGAGATGAAACAAAGAGATGAGACGTAAATCGGGTGGTGGTCTAGGGGATTAAACGCTTGGCTCCTGATCCAGGGGACATGGGTTCAAGCCTGGACACGACCAGATTCCTTCTTCATAATAATGAGCTATTTTCTGCTCACATTGAAGATTGTAATTAAAAATTCTAATATCATTGATATAAATCCTTGATGTTAGTCTTAAAAAAAAATATATGGGACATAGATAACTATGAGACATTGCGTTGAAAACATAGAGATAAAAAAATTATACAGGAGGACATAGAAATAAGATAATATAAATGATACACAGAGAAGAAACATAGAGAAAACATGTTTGTGGAAAGTGCAATAAAGTTAGGTGTTGAGGACATAGTATGATGGGAAAGATGTAAAAGGCGCTTTTGAAGATCATGTAGATCATGTAGACCGCATGGAGGATACACGAAATGCAAAAATGGTCAAAAATGAAAACCCCAGCTGCAAGAGATTGCAAGGAAGGCCGCCGAAGAGATGGAGAGGTGGCTGGAAATCACCATCCCAGGACAGCTCACCGTCATAAACAGGTCATACGACCTAAACTTAGAAGAATAAGAAGAAGAAGAAGTGCAGTAAATGGAATATGTATGATTATAATCACAGGACCATTTCGTAATATCTTAGGTACTTATAATGAAGGCCGAAGAATGTTAAGGTTCGTTTCGATAATAAAATTCTTACGGCGAACCCAACAAAGCTAGAATGACAAAATTCTATGATATTTTCTTGTTACCACGATAAACACAACATTACGTTTGTCCGCTGCTGATCGACATTGATTTATCTGTAGCCGTTGCGGGCCCCATTTATAATTGTTTACTAAACAAAGCACAATTTATATTTAAGTACACGTCAAGTAATTCATAACCTTACGATATTATTATTGTGAAGTGATCAGGAAATTCCACTCAGTACATAATTATTATGTCTTGGTACTGACATACTCGTATACCTCACATTGATTTCTATATAAATGAAAGAACTACGTATGTAGACACGTGAATATACCGGTATATCATAATCATAATAAATATACATAGACAAAAACTCGTACGGTTGTCGTCAAAGAAAGAGTACGGTAATTGAATTTTTTATACAATAGAGCAAGAGAAAAATATTATACTTCGATTCTTTCCGAAAGTACAATATTATAATTTGAAATGCGAAGCACACAATTCGCATGTCCGAGAAAGTTTCTGGATTATTTTGAATTTTGTTACCATATTTGATAGTAGTGTAGAAAACAAAAGTAGAACAATTTGGTATTGTTAATTGTGAAATTTTAAATTTGGTATTCCACGGCTTGTCTTTCCTTTTAGATTGTTGTATCCAATATTTTAACCATTTTTCTCTCATCCATTCGTTCTATATGTCCAAACCATTTCAGGGATCCGTTTTTAAATTTACTTATGATGCAATCATCTGCCTTACATTTCTTATTTAATTCGTAGTTCGGTATTATATCCCATATCGTCTTCCCGCATGTTCTTGTCAGTGATATCATTTCTACGGCATTATCCTACTTTCATCATTATTTTCCAGCTCCAAGCTTTACTTCAAAACATAAGGATTGGCACTAGAACTCCATAAGGATATAATATCTTCTTTTCTTCATCTTCAGCCTATTCCCGTCTACTTCTGGACATATGCCTCATCCATTCGCTTCCACGCCACTCCGTCTTGTGAAGACTGCATCCGACATGTCTGTTCAGGTCATCATTCCACCGTAGTCACGGTCGCCCTGCACTTCACTTTGCCGTCCACGATCTCTGGAGTCAACAGTCTCTTGTCCATTTTTCATCCGAGCTTCTGGCTACGTTACCTGCCCATTTACATTGCATTTAGAGTCGCCACCAGGTGAACGATGTCAGTAACCTTCGTTTTTTTCTCTCACCGTAGCGTTTCTGACTCTGTATCTTGGGCTTATTCCTAATATGGCTCTTTCCATGGCTCTTTGGGTCACACGTTCTTCCTCGGTACTTTGTTTGGACAATGTAACACTTTCAAGGCCATAAGTAGCAACTGGCAGCTGACTGGCGTGATATAATGTAATATTTGCAAAACCCTTAATGGATATTCAAATCAATTGAATATCGCTAGCTTTAACTTTCTTAATACGTAAAACATTTCGCGATACTTTGTATCAGCTCCGTACTGTGGGGCCTGGCTGCATCATTGACGTAACGTACCTTGGGTCGCGGGGTCAGCTGTTTCCTTCAATAGATACGCAACAGAAGACAGTTTGACCTACGGATGGACCTCGTTTGAAAGTTGATTCGGACGGCCTGCGTTGTCAGAGACAGCAATTTGCCTGTCATGATAAATAAGACGTATCGGGCCGTAGTGAGGCCTGCATTGTGCCATATAAGTCCACTGCTCACGCGTGAAATTGCGGCAACATCTTTGATTAAGACACGTTTATAAAATATTTAATATTGAAGAAAACGTATGCATTTAAAAAGCGTGTTTATTTTATAAGGGAGTGACTCGTTTCGCATTGCTTGGGAATTATAAAATATGGCGAAAATAAAACAAGTTGGAAGGCTTCATAATTTGTTATTCCTACTTTGAAACCTTTAATCATTAGGCACATTGGTATACTCTATACTTTAGAGAGTATCTTGTCTTCCTAAAGTCAATCAGTCAAATATAATACAATCTATAATATCTATTATATTAAGCAGTCAAATATAATCTTTGAATGAAAAAAAAACAATCTGATTTAATTTTTTTATAACAATTACGTTACAAATGGAATTTTTATTATATTTATAACATACTTTTTTTCAGTAATTCAAGTATATTAACGGTTATAGTAAAATTTTATATAATTAAATATAACAACATTAATATAAATTTCTTAGTATGGATGTTAAGATCTTTATTTATGTTACGTTAAATACGCATTGTTTGGACAATGTTTATTTTTTTATCTTTGTATACAGAACCAACTTCACTTTACGGACACTGAAGCCCTTCATCAGTGATATAAATTATATGAATGTTACAAATATTATAAAAAATTCTTGTCTTGACAAATAACCATATTATTTGATTATTTTAAAATAGAAAAAGTGAATCCTATCAGTATCTTGAAAATATCATGAATATGTAATCTCATTCCAGTTTTCGTGATATACCAAAAAAAATAATGTCTCCTGTTACGTTATTTAAAATGAAAACATCTTCTTATGACAGCTGTTTTATGTCAGGATAGAATAGTAGACTGTCAAGAATTCTTCTTTTTCAAAAATCATTACCTTGGACTTATGAACATTCATAATCAGATCATTTCCCATGCATATTCATGACAGTTTGCAACATTAACGTGAATGGTAAAAATTTGGAGAAAGAAGATGAGTTAGTTTATTTAGGTAGTATGTTTACAAAAGATGAGCGAGTGAAGAGGGATATTGAAAGAAGGGTTGGGGCAGGCAACAAAGTGAATGGTGCACTTAAAGTTGTCATCGCAAACAAAAACCTATCCAAAAAAGCTAGAATGGCGGTGCACAATGGTGTTCTTCTACCGACCCTTATGTATAGAAGCGAAGCATGGAACTGGCAAAAGAAGCATGAATGTAGAACAAACGCAGTAAAAAATAGATCTTTTAAACGCATGTGTGGATACTCTGTGTATTATAGAGTGTCGAATGAAAATATAAGAAGTGAATGCGAATGATGGTTTTATGAACAAAATAATTAAAGGATCATTAAGATGGTTTAAACATGGTCCTGTCCGAATGTTGGCTTGCTTGCTATAAGTTGGTTCATTAATAATTAATTAAAAACATAAACTTTATACTAAATGACATTTGATATTGAGTTTGACATTTCAAAAAACTTTTGACTGTCACCTATCGAGTCAAAATGTAAATCTAAACCGTTCAGAGACCCACTCAAATACACCAAAAAAAATCATCAAAATCTGTCCAGCCGCTTTGGAAAAGTTTAACTATTGTACATACGCCCGTACAGAAGAATTTTATTTACATAATATAAAGATTAGCGATTGAATAACACCGACTGCCACTGTTATCTATTGTATCTCCCCGCGTTCTATTAATATACACACAACTGCACAAAACCATATAACTTTTTGTTCCAATCAAGAAATTTCGCAAAACGATTAATCACATATTAAAATATTATAACTTGATTTATCATTTAGCGTTTAAGCTCCGTGGCGACAGAAGAGATATCTTGGGAGTCGAAGCAGATTAATTATGATACACTTCTTATGTTTGTTTCTGGCAATATCATAACCTTAATATGTCGATTAAAATAAGGACCACACGCAAATGGTCTAATTTACTACATATAAAAAAGTATTGAAAAAAATATGTAAATAAACGTAATTATAACTTTTTTCTCCTAATGGTAAATAATGATTAATGATACGACAAATTTTAAGAAATTTAACCTCCACAATACGATACTTAAAGACATTTGATCATTAAACTCAAATGTTCAACAATGTCACGTTAAATAAGGCCATGGACAAGGGTCTCAACGGCTTAACATATACTATCTTACTAACTATCATTTTGGGGGAGGGGGGGTAAGGGGTATCCTATTGACTCTTCGAGCGGTGCATGGTCATCACCGTGGTGATGGGCATGCTACGCTGGAGGATTGATCTGATCCCAAGTAACTATCCACACCTCCTCGACTTTGGTCTCCCTTGGAAACTATGCGAAATGTAATCGAGTAATTAACCTCGGTGGATAATATTGATGCTAACGTGGAAGGACACCTCGCCAACCCGTCTGGCAAGCGTGTTGTTGTAATGCCAACCACCTCCCGTATGACGTGTCATAAATGGAGAAGTATGGGGGAGGCCTATGTCCAGCAGTGGACGACAATGGCTGTTAAAGAAGAAGAAGAACTATCATTTTCCCTGGAGACGTAGGTAGAAGGATGGACCACCATACTATTCTAAAAACTAACTAACTGACAATCACGCCGTCTCCCCGAAGGGGTAGGCAGAAAGAATGGACTGCCACACTTTTCTTTCCTAACATATTTCTCTCAATTCCTCAACGTTCATACATCATGTCAAGCACGCGCAGCGATTTCTCTGACTCCTCACGAGACCGACATTCAATATTTGATTTATTTGATCGTGCCACGTTTTTCTCGGTCTTCCTCTATTTCTAGTTCCATCAACATCGTTAAAATGTACTTTATTTTACCATTCTTTTTTTTTATATTAACACTTTCATTCGCACCGCATTCACTTCTTATATTTTCATTCGACACTCTTATCATACATACGACCTTTGTGGCCAAGTGGTAAGTGCATTGACTGCCACCCCGAAGGTTCCGGGTTCGATTCCCGGCGAGGGCAATGTGATTGTCACACTGTCTTTGGTCTCGTGTAGAATTCACGTGACAATAAAATGGCGATAGATTTGCTACCTATCACATGTCACGAGAATCACTATGATAGCTATAATACCCTTTTCATCGATTTGGCTCATGCTGTCATGATGTAAAGAGCGATTCAACAAAAATAATAAAATAATAAAATAATAATACACAGTTTTCCACACACTCGTCTAAGAGATTTCATTTCTACTGCATCTATTCTACTATATAATTTAAAAAAAAATATAATAATTAAAAAACAAATTTGTGTACAACAAAAATAATAAAATAATAATACACAGTTTTCCATACACTCGTCTAAGAGATGTCATTTCTACTGCATCTATTCTACTATATTATTTTAAAAATAATAATTAAAAAACAAATTTGTGTACATCTCAATACAATCTTGTTATGTATTTCTGTGAGCATTAAATAAGTAATAAATTCGACGAACGCTACTGCTCTAGGTGGTATATGTGAGATCATGTTGAACTACATTTTGAGGCCAAACTGACCGATAAAGTGTACAGGAAACGTTCACCGTTAGATTGTGTTATCAATAAAATCTTCCATCGGAACACCATGTGTTGCAGCTTAGAGTGAAGAGGGGAATTCAATTAAAAAAACAGCCATCCATTTGGAAAGCTCTCCAAGTGAAAAATATCGAGGTTCTTAATCAACTTTTTGTTAATTAATTACTATTATTAAGCAAACCAATTAAAAGTTAATATTTTTTTAATACGATTTCAAATGTTCTTTCATAATTTTGTAGCTATTTCTGCACGAATACAAAATTGATTACTCTTTTATAAGATGTTATATATAATATAATGGTTTTCATATAATAACTTGTTCATTTATTATATGATAGGTGTTACGTTTACTTTTATTTTTGGAACATTTGGTACAAAACAGAAAATTCCTTTGATGTTGTAAAATTAAGATTGTATCATGTCTTTAGTTTTTAAATATATTTTCTTTATTTTTTTATCATTTCGACTTGGTACAAGATATTGTGATTATACCTTAAAAAAGATATTCATTTTAAATGTAAAACTATTTTTAAATGTAAATTTCAAATTATTTAATTGGTAAATCAAATTCTTTCGGAAGATGTGTGAAAAAAACGAAAATCAATAATAAATAAAATCCATTTGTAAGAAATCATTATATTTTTCTTATTTCATGGTATGTTTTTTTAAAATGTTATTTATCTGAAATAATAATTAAGAAAGGTCAACTAAGATGGTTTGGACATATGGAACGAATGGATAAGGGAAGAATGGTTAAAAAGTAATGTTAATAGAGAAAGAAGTCGAGGAAGGCTAAGGAAGAAATGGCATGACCAAATTAATCAAATGCGACCATTTTCGAAGTCAAAACAATCGATGAGCGTGCGTGTCATGGCGTGTGAATGTAGAAGAGGCGCGATAGTTATATCAGAATAGCATGTTAAAACCAACAGGGTGGTGGTCCATCCTTTCTGCCTACCCCTTCGAAGAATAGGCGTGATGATTGGTCCCTTAGTTAATGAAAAAATTCCACAGTGTTAACGATTTAAGTTTATCTATAATTTCTCCATATTGCTGGTCGCATTAGACGACTTTCGTGGAAGAGTGGCAACAGCTATGACTGACACACTGAAGGTCCCGGATTTAATTCCCAGCGATTACAGTGTGATTCTAACATTTGGTCTAGAATTCACGTCACAATTAAATGGTGATAGATTAGTTACCTATCACATCTAGCTATAACCTTTACATTGATTCACTTATGAAATGAAATGATGTAAATAGCTATCCAACCAAATAATCAGTAGTAAATTAGTCTATTTTTTGGAAATTTGCTTTTGATTAATTGGTATAACTTAAATACGTTAATAGTATGAAACAGACTGTTATATACTTTACTTTCAAAAGATTACAAAATCAGTTAAAACATTTCAAACAATCAGCATAAATCAATTAATGTCGGAATTTGTATTGTTTTCTATTATCCGAGCAATTAATCAGCGAATTAGTAATTTATAAACGGAGAGAGGTGAATGATTCGGCGGTGGCCGGGCCGGACCCCGCGCGCTCTGGGCCTACCAGCATCCTTGTTCACGGTAATGGAACTCCCGCGGAATGCACCGGACAGTGCGGAGAATGACACGGGTAAGGTCACAGGTCGAGGCGCACAATGCATATAACTGTAGGTTCATATTATTTTACGCCGGCGAACACACGCCCACCGTTACGCCTTTCGTGTTGCATTCTAAGTCGCAGACCCTTCCTCTGCCACAGATTTATAATAAATTTGAATAAATATAACTACACATATTTGAAATGGTCCCGTTATCTCTCCGCTCTCCTCAATCTTTATTAAACCCCCTCCACCTTTATATACAAATCCACCCTTTTTGATGAACAAATTAGATTTTTTTATATACTTAAGAAGTGCAATTCTGTACATTTAAATGTGAATCCACAACACAAATTAAAGGCGAATACAGATTTTTTTTTATATTCGCCATTACCCTGTTTCGTGGATTCACATTTGAATATATTTTTTTAAAACATTGTATTTTCACAACACTTTTTTACACTTTTCACAAAAAGACCCTTCTTCGGGGTAAAAATAAAAACTTTTTTCTCTTAAATACTTTCTTAGATGCTTAATTATAAACCCACATAATGTTTGTACTTAAACCTTTTTTTTTGTTATTTCGTACAAAAATATAATTATTATCTTATTTACGTGTACGAGTAAAGCGTTTTAAACGAATAAATAAAAGGATCACTAAGTTGTTTAATCGTGTAATATGTAAAAATTTCTCAACCTGTCCATTGTGTTTCCGTTTCTCAAGTTTATTTTTGTAACCCCGGAGAAGCTCCACCGGGAGCGAAACCGGTTGGTTCGTGTTTTAAATTATTTTGAATAATGCCACAACATAAATTAAGTGCTTCATAACGAAAGCTTGTTTTCTTTAGTTTGCCATTGAGGGGGTTTGTTTTGATAATTGAATAAACAGAGCAAAGGCGTAAATATGTCAAAATTATTATCTGGTCCAATATTCTGCTATTTTTAATTTCAAATACCAAAACTATAAATAATAATTGTAATTTCCATATAAATCTATTAAGTCTATTGACGTTAGAAACATTTCTATCGTTATTGTAAATTATTTGTATTTCTTAAAGGTTAACGCTCATTCAAGCTTTATACGTTTTTTAATGCGGATTTTCCAATGCAGAATATGATGGAAATTGTGAAATTTGCTTTAAATGTTTCTTGCAAAAGTCTTGTTGCTAGTCATTCGATAATAAAAAATCCTTACACAAAACCTGGAAAGAAAGACGAAATAAATATAAAAATAATAAAAAAACATTTTTGCCGTTTGTTTTTACACCACTTTGTTTTTTGTTTTATCGAATCAACTGGTTTTGCTCCCGCCGGAGTTTCGTCAGTGTTACAAACACTTTTTATTTTATTTTTGTAATCCTGTACAAGTGTAAAAAGAAAGTTATTATAAAAAAAGGCAATACATGTTTTTACTTATTATTTTTAAATAAATTCTTGTCCTGAATCAGAAAAGCATCCACCGCTTATAACGTTTGATTCAGAGTTTTTAATACATAGTCCACTTACAATATAAGTTTTTAATACAATGTACTCGTAGATAAATAGAATTGTGAGTAGAATACGTAATCAGATAGAAGGATAGAAACGATTTGTTTGTTGGAGACATTTTATATAATGCAATAAAAAGTTAATTAATTGAATATAAATCACATTTCGAATTGAAGTGATGTAATATTTCATAGTTCGATATCCTATAACATTCTTTGAAATGTTTGGTACTAACTAGCGTGGTTCTTGTACGCGCTTTGATATAATTACTTCATAAAATCAATGTATACAAACGAATGTACGAATACAAGATTTAAAAATATCTAGATACAATTGATACTCTTTTATGTTTCCTGCATGCTTATACAGTGGGCAAAACTTCGGCGGGAATAGCAATCATTCTACTTTACATGATCTCTTCGGAGATCGACATTTTTCATATTAGTGAAAGTACGTTCAGAAGTCAAATACTCTTGATATTGAAGAGTATCTTGTCTTTCTAAAGTCGAAACATTTCCCATGCGTTCCTGAAATAATGTATTATATTTTACCCATTCTTAATAGATGCCTTTAACTTTATTTTTATTTGCAATGTCCATAGATAAATAAAGTTAACTTGAATTTGAAAACTCAAACAACTTTTTTTTCACTAATATCATGCATCCGACATTGATCGTTTTCGAAGAACCGTGTAAACCGTTTTTTTAAATTTGGTTATTGATTAAATTTTCGGATTTTGCAAATTCGAAATCATAAAAAATCAATCCACGAAAAAAGGGCCTTCTTAATTTGGTAGTTTTCCTTAACTTTCCACATTGATTAATATGGCGTTTTAAACTTCTCTAGACTTTCCAGAGCTTCCAGAGCATTGGCTTTCTTTTAGACTTTCTCCATTATATATTATAATATGCAGTATTAAATCATTGTTTAAGAAACAATAAATTAGTACAGTCAATTTTACGAGATTACATTAAAAAAAATTAATGCTGGAGTCGGGTATTCAAATAAGTATTCAAAAGAGAGTTCTAGAATGCTACTCAAATTAAAATCACCTAATACGAAAGTGACGAAACGTTTTTATAAGCCGCTAACGATTATATTAAAGTATCAATTAGTAGAATATTAGTAAAATGTTCTTATTATAATTGTGTCCAATTAGTACAAGATATCTCAACACTATTTTACAAGAAATGATCTCATTAATTCTAATCACACACTATTTATAAAATAATTAAATCTTGCGAATTCATTTCCTCCACAAAAACGAAGTGCCTTATTGATATAAAAACATTTAATTTTGTTGCATATTTAGCAGTCGATATCATCATCAGCCAATATCCATCCACTCCTAGATGTAGCCCCCCCTCCTGCTTCCATGTCTGTCTGTCCTGGGCAACACGCATCCATGTCGTATCAGCAGTCTCTTTTATATCGTCCCTCCATCGAAGTTGAGGACGTCCCTGGTTATTAATATATAAGAATGAAAACGTCATTTATCAAGAAGTTTTCACATTGTTAAGCCATTATCAAATGTAGCGAGAATTGCGTAGCTTTTTATAAATCCGAACTAATGGAGCGAGGAATAGTCAGCTATTTCTAGAAGCTTTTGATGAGTTTTTTTTTCAAAAAAAGAATACGATAAATGTAGGACTTTGGTCTTACTATTCATACTTCGGAAGGCACAAGTCAATGGGTCTCAATTCACAACTAGAAAACTCAGTTATTTGAGATGTTTATCCTTTTACTTTTTTGTTAAAGACCTCTTCTGTTGACGTGTTATTTATTTTCTCTGTTAGCTCATTCAATCATATATCACTCTTAACGGCCTTAAATTTGAAATTAAAATTATTTCAATTTAAACGCATTGGCGAACCCTGTTCGCGTGAAGTGAAAATTAATACACAAAGGAAGCGCCCAAATGCACTGCCCGCAAGTGCAATTCTCCGCAAGGGTCATTATTGCATTCCCGCTCTCTGGCGGGTGTACTCTTTTTGATAATTACTGGCTATTCATTATTCCTTTTGCGGGTCATTTGGGTCAGTGTGAAATTGTGTGGGATAACACCCATAATGCATCCAGCACCACAAAAGCGAAAGGTCGCAAGAGCGCGGGACTTGCCGAACCAAATCGAAACCTACATATGAATCACGCGAGTTCTTAACGCGATAAATGCAAATCATCATCCCAAATATATTTTTCGTCTTCTTCTTCTTTTTTCCTTCTTCTTAGTGTAGGAATTGGCCTCCTGCGAGGTTGACTCCCAGCTGTCGATCCATGTCTTTGGTGGGGTCGCCTATCTTGGGGTTGGCCGTGCATCACAATGAGTGGGAGTCTAGATGGATCCATTCTCCTCACATGTGCATACCAGTATCTTATCATTTACCTCCCCCTCCTAACGACATCCTCGACCTCTTTTAAATACTGTTTAAAAATATATAATATTACAGAGAAGATAACTAACAAAGCACCATGCCGTTTCCCCGATTCGATTGACTGGAATGTTGAACTCCTCTACTTAATTATAAACCAGCGCCCTTGAGATGATAAATTCATAAAAATGGCGTTATAAAAATCATTGTTATTATTTTATACTATATAATGTATCATATGGTAATCCCATACTATAAACTATGATATGACTAGAAAACATGTTTTTTTTAAATATTAGAACAGTCTGTTTTCCGATGATAAAGAGGTAGTTATATATTACTGTATTAATGGCATAAAATTAATAATGTTTTTTTTTTTTTTTTCAGGTACGTACTTTATTGATTGGATATCGACTTACTTTAAAAGTAACTTGCAGTGATATCGTAAGTAAAAACCGTTATAATATTTTCATTGTTTTTTATAAGAGAAACGCATATTTTTTAACCTTTCCTTTACGGTGCTAAAATAAAAACGCGCGTTTCTGTGTTGGGTAGTCAGTACCCAATAAAAAATAAGCGATTTTAATCGGAAAAATAAGAACATTCATAGCTAATCCCTTTAAATAAATATAATTGAAGTCAAAATTATAATAATTGAGATTTATTTGCTAAAAACATTTTTTTAAAAAACATCTGGCAACGCTCACGGGACGGACATAGATCCACTTTGGTTGCAAACCCGAGAGCTATTGCCGGTGGCATTGAGAACATTGAGCTCGTCTCGCTTCCAAAGTGAAGTATATAAGAGTGAGATGCGAATATAGTGTCGCGTACTCGGCGCTACGAATTTTGTTTCGGATATTCACAAAATACCTCCGATGTACCCGATAAAATTTGTTTATTATTAATATTATTTTTTTAATCAATGCGTAAATATATTATGGAGGAATAACTAAAATCTTAACCTTGTATGTATTATATTTATAGAGATATTGATGGTTATTAGAAGCAACTAGAAGATACCCATCAAAGGGAAGGGAGGGTTAAACAAATTATTTTGATCCATTATTTTGGCCGAAACACTATGATATTTTAACATTTTATAATTGTTAATGCAAAAACTTTGTTTTATCACAAAATTCCTTCTTATTCCCCATTAGTACCTATATATAACATTAAAAACTTTTCCCCTGTACAATCTTGCTAAAAAATAATAACATTACCTTCAACTTTTGTCACCTTTCCTATTAATCTAATCTATGTACTTCCTGTTATTGTTTATCGTTTTTAATTTATTATGTTTTATCGTTTTTAACTCTATACTATGTGTAATTGTTCCTTCTAATTATTATTATTATTATTTTATTATTAAATTTTTTCTCTTTATATTTTCTCCTATAAACAGTAACTAATCGTTCTTTAAATTAAAATATTAAGGTACCTATCTGAATTTCAGCAAGAACTTCAAAATTATATCAAAGAAATTATTCAAATTGACTTAGGAACAAATACACAAAGATTCGAAAAATTACGAAAATTTGACATTTGATATATATTTTTGTAACACCTGATGATGTCAACATTGGTTGATGAAACAGCTGTCGTAAAGTAAAAAATAAATATGATATAAAACTAAGTTTTTGCATTTACAATTATAAATTATTTTGGTCTGCTCGCTAGTATACTGAATTTAGGAAGTATCCTGAAAACTTAACTGACATGAATTAGTAACAAAATATTTATGAACTTCTTATACGTTGCATACACTTAACGGTTATGGAATACTCACTGACAGTAAAATGGGTAGGACAGCTTTTTGTTATTATTTTGAGTACATGACGTCGCGTTTTTCTGGTATAAAAATAACAAATGAACCATTATGCCATTGCTCCGTAGAGGAAGGAATAAATGACACATTTGTCAGCAATCTGAATCATGTGGCACATGGCATTTAGTTTTTCCTTATATGGCTGACTATTAGGAGTTAATTGGTTTCGTGTTTTGGTTGATTCCGTATCGTTAAAATATTTTTTTTAACTGCTATTTCCATCACTTGATCACTGAAGAAGGCCAAGATTTGATTACAATATTGGGTTTATCAGATAAGGAAATATTTTGAGTTTTGAATTTTGTAAACCATTACCGCCCTGTACCTTCTCAAAAATATAGTTTAATCAAACGCAAATTATATGTTTTAATATTCATCGAAGAAGTACATGTAAATTATTGATAAACTTAGAGGGTCCACACATAAAATCCATTATGATGATTTTTTTACGATTTAAAATACAGCTTAATTTTCTCGACATTTTTGTCATCTTCATCATCTGCCTTACATCTTTTTCTTATTTCATCGTTCGGTATTCTATCATACAAAGTTTTCCCGCACATTCTTCTTAGTGATCTCATTTCTTCATATACATTTCTACACACATTCTTCTTAGTGATCTCATTTCTACATAAAGTTAGCATATTATTATTATTATCATTGTTCAAGATACAATAAGTACTGCGTAGTATTGGCATGAGTATCTTCCCATGCCAATCAACATGATATTAGTATAAATTGTATTGAACTAATTGATCAATGTATAATACATGTTTTGATTTTTTGTATGCTATTATAAAAATAGTGATTTCATATAAAATCACGAATAAACAGTTAATTTGAGACCACCTACCATAATTCACAATACATGCACGGCCGGTGCCAAAAAAGTGTGTCTAAAAAATATTATTGTTGATCGTATAGAATAAGCGTTAGCTGCAGAATTGATACGAACAGGAAATTAACCATTCGCAGTGTATAGAGGAAATCGGGTTCCCACGAAACTGTATGGTTATTATAATTGTTTTTTTTTTAAAGCTTAATTTAAGAGGGGTCAGAAGAGGTTGGCCGGCTATGATACGTCATGCATTTACTATGGTAGCTTTGCGCATTAAAAACCATTAATTAAATACATTAAAAAAAGAAACAATATTAAACGTTCTAAAAGTATCTCATTATTGGTCGAATAGTATTACATTGTAGTATCAACACACTGTTTAATTGGTTGCGTGATAAAACAAAGATTATCTAGAAATTGCTTAATTTTCATATGAGTGCATTTGAAATACATGTTTGACTACGCTATTGAAAAAAATATTAATAAACTAACTAACCATCATGGTGTTTCCCCGAAGGGAAAGGCAGAGGAGACGGATCTCAATACTGCTCGGTTCTGACATATCTATCTAACATGCTCTACATTCATACATCGTAATTATAATATAGTCCATTGTTTTAGCTGAAACACTATGATACTTGTAACATTATTAACTGTTAAATATACAATACTGTTATAATATCACTAGACTGTTTCCCTATGGGGGAAAGAGAAAGCGAGGCAGACCTAGAGCCACCGGGAGAAGAGCCCTGCAGGACGAGGTTAAGGCACCAGGCCTCACTTGGGATGATGTAAGGCATCAGGCATGCGATAGAATCGGGTGGAGAAGGTTCCTTGAGGCCCTATGCACCACGGAGGTGTGACAGGACAAAAAGAAGAAGAAGAAGAAGATAATATCACAATTTTTATTATGCACTTATTGAGAATGTCTTGACAGCTGTTTCCCCAACCGATGTTGGCATTATCAGGTGTAACATCTGATGATATCAACATTGAATGGCGAAACAGCTGTCGCGCCATTCTCAATAAATGTGTATTAAAAATTGTGATATTATAAAAAAACTAACTGTCTAACAATATAACCATCACGCCGCCTCGCCGATGGGGTATGCAGAAAGAATGCTCTGCCATATTTTTATTTTCTGACATACTTCTCTATCTTCTCAACATTCATACATCGTGTCATGCACGCACGTCGATTTCTCCAACTTTTCACGTGACCTAGCAGTTAATGATTATTATACGTTAATAAAATATATTCAAACGCTCGTCGATTTATCCGATTTCGAATGTGGCCGCATCTTAATATTTAAATAATTTGGTCATCCCATGCTTTTCTTGGTCTTCCACGGCTTCTATTTCCACTCCAGTATTACTGAATTTTCAATTCATATAAAATACATTTTATATTATTCATCAAATTATTTTGGACGTACGAAATAAATTAATGAATGCTATTAAACGAAAAATAAATATAACGACGTTTTTCTAACTATTTCCACATTGGTCTTTATTTCGACAGCGACCGGTTTCGCCAGGCTCACTGGCATCGACAGACATGAAGACAAATGTGGAATTATTATTTGAAATGAATTTCCATCAAGAGATTTCAGTTAAATCATTTGATTAATGAATATCTTACCAATCAAAACGATGTGTTTTTTTTAAATTTTTGATTTAATAATTCAAATAAAATGCACAATCCAAAAAGTTTGCGTGTCTAAGAAAAAGTTTAAACTCTAAACTGTAAATTGGAAGTTATCGTTGAACAATATATTTCTGCTTATAAAGCATAAATTATAGTTATAACCTACTTACCTTTACGCCGTTTCCATTGAGGAGTAGGCAGAGAGGATGGACCGCCTAACTGTTCTATCCTGACATAACTCTCGCGCCTCTTCTACATTTATACATTGTGACACGCACGCTTGTCGATTGTTCCTACTTCGAACGTGGCCGCCTTCCAGTATTTGGTTAATTTGGTCATGACATGCGTTCCGTAACCTTTCTTTTTTATTTTTCCATTCACACTACGAGTATATATGAATCTTTTTAACCGTTCTTCCCTCATCCATTCGTTCTATATGTCCTAACCATCTTACTGACGCTTTCTTCATTTTATTTAGGATAAGTTAATCTGCCTTCTATTCTTCTCTAATATCTTCATCATCTTCTTCTAAGTGATCTAATTTCTACGGCATTTGTTCTACTTTTAACCTTGCTTGCCAACTACAAGCTTAGGCGTGATTTTAAAATCACTTATAGACGCTTAGATTTAACTAAGAATAATTCACAATCCTATTCCCTTTATAATTGAGAAATGATATAAACGATATATTGTCCTCAATACAACTTATAATATTATATAATTTTATTATTATAATAATAAACGCGAATGTTAAATGGTTTTACTTGGTTTAATTCATATAATTACTTATATTATAATAATTCTAATGGAGTTTTACAAAACAAAAACCTCAACAATCAATAATATAATTTTACTGATGGTGAACGTATACTTCCATTGACGTTGGTCGAAAAAAATCAAGCGTAATTTTTTTTTAAATGCATAGTAAAATACAATCAATTTTTTTTTTATATTCACTACAAAATATTTCTCAGTGATTTCATTCGCAAATTCTTAAAGTTAAGCCTATAAAAAGGTTTAAAAAATCTGTTATTCTCTTTTTTAATTTCGAAGTGGTCAGCTTAAGTATTCAGATCACAAGACTGCAAGCTTTTTACCTCCCTCCGAAGGTAAAACTCTGGCCTTGTGCCCGTATGCAGGTTGAGCTTATTTAATGAGCTTTCGGACCAGAATAACGATTACCTTAAGAAAAATTAATTCACAAACACGAACGCGCGCGCACAATGTCCGGTAATACGATCGAGCTTAAGGTAATGGTATTTATTTAGAGTAAATTTAAACATCCTTCTCAAGAAATTAACTAACGATAAAATGTTTGGATTTATGATAATTTTAATAAAAAATTATCTAAACAATAGGTATATAGATAGGTAACTATTTTTAAATAAATTGTTGAAATTTAATTTAATACTAGCTCTATGACCCGGTTTGCCCGAAAATGTTCGTAACACGGTAAAAACAACCGCCCTAATTATCTGATTTTATGTTCAACTGTCTTAACACTCATACATAGAAGAACGAAGTGTGACATTTTCAGCGAAATCGGTTGAGCATTTTTTTCAGTCTATAGGGTACAAACAAAACAACATTCCATTGATGGTTAAAAATATTTCATATGGATACGCTTTATGGTAAATGCATATTTATTTACAATATGCTTGCATGAGTGTTTATGGTAAATGCATATTTTGCCATTGCCGACCCTTATGTATGGAAGTGAAGCATGGAACTGGCAAAAGAAGGATGAAAGTAGAATAAATGCAGTAGAAATGAGATCTCTAAGACGAATGTGTGGCAAATCTGTATATGATAGAGTGACAAATGCAAGTATAAGAAGTGAATGTGGTGCGAATGAAAGTGTTATGAACAAAATAAGGAAAGGGTCATTAAGATGGTTTGGACACATGGAAAGAATGAGTGAAGACAGAATGGTAAAGAAGGTATATGTAAACGGCGTGAACGGAGCTAGAAATAGAGGAAGGCCGAGGAAAACGTGGCACGATCAAATCAATCAAATATTGAATGTCGGACACGTGAGGAGTCGGAGAAATCGACGTGCGTGCATGACAAGATGTATGAATGTAGAGGAAGCGAGAGAAGTATGTCGGGACAGAACAGTGTGGCATTCCATTATTTCTGCCTACCCCTACGGGGAGACGGCGTGATGGTTAGTTAGTTAGTTAGTTTAGCGTTTCTTATAAGGGTCTTACAAGTTGCTTTTATTTGACTCATTAATAAATACATGTTTTAATCAAAGAACAATTAATTCTGAAACAGAATCAGTCCTTTTTAATTAAGGAAATTGATTATATTTTCCGTTTTACAATTCGATTTTTTTTTTATATCAGGAAACGACATTTTTCACGTTCTGAGAGTCTAAAGCGAGAGTATTAATCTTTTGTTGCAACTGTGTCGCAGGTTTAAATAATAAGTGTATTATCATTAACATGGTTATTCCGTCTTTTATCTCCCGCTGCAGTGACACAAGCATGCGACCGCTGGAGCAGAAAGTTCGAATTAACACGCCCGGCCGGACTGCTCGCTTTGTAATGATTTTAGTAATGAGATAACGTGACAGTCCTTATCTATCATATTTGTATGGCGAAGGCCGTCCGAGGCGTTGTCCCTTTCACCTTTTTGCGAGTGGCCTCGTGGTCAGATTCTCGTTAACCGTCACCGATGATCGTGTTGGTAACTTTATTATAATTGCAATTTATTGCACACCTTTAAAAAAACTTTTAAAATTATAATTAAGGATTGAGATAATACGTAAAAAAATGTCACACCAATCGGTTAAATTATTTTTCCGAAATAAAGTGTTTGTCTTATAGATGTATTGATCATTTTCCAAGTACATGGTGATAATGCCTCCTAACTGGGGTAAATAAATATTAAAACACTTTGTTGTATTTAATCACGTTATGGTTATTATAATTGATTCTCTTATCTCTACATGTAATATAGTGAACTGTTAGAAGGGAAAAGGAAACACGGAGGGCAGTGCAAGAGATATAAGAACAATCTGCATACATCAGTTAAGAGTGTAGATCATAGGTTTCCAATCTTTTCTGGGCCACCGCTTCCTTTACAGGAAAAATAAACGTTCAACGCCCCCCTCCCATAAAAGATATTGCAAATATTTAGAAACACATAGTTGAATTTAAAAATATTATTAAATCTTTTATGTATCTGAAAACGACATATGGTAGAATACTGCTTTATTAGCACCTACGTGATTAGCGTGTTTTTTTTTTGTCTTTTTAAACTATATTTTTTTATCTGCCCACGCTCACTTTTTTTTCTGGGTCTTCTAATGCCCCCCTGAAAGTCTCAAACGCCCACAAGGGGGCGTTATCGCCCACTTTGAGAACCTAGGGTGTAGACAGACAAACGGACTGGGCGCAGTTGGCAACCGATAGGGTAGAGTGGAGAAGAGTCGTCGCTATGTGCCAGGGGCTGGAGAGACGGAGGGGACGAGGTCCAGCCGTATCTAGGATAGGACTTTTTAGACACATCAGGTGTCACAGAAGACAAACCTAGATATTTTTGTGTTCGTTATACTCGTACCCACGGGCATGAGGCATTATAATCTCTACACCAGTATCAAAAAAAAACCCGTATACCTGTAAGTTTTTTTTAATTTTGTTTCATAATTGAAAGAAAACAGATCTAATCTTCAAATGTTAACATGACCCATACTGCAGATGACATAATTTTAAAAACTAAATCGTTTTATAGTAATACTCGTACGTATTTTCACATATATTTTTGAATGATATCGCATGTATTTGAACTTCGGTTACGAAAATATTATATTGTATTTTCAAAACAAAGTATGCTTAATTTATTAAGCCTTTAAGCCTTCAATAAATAACATTTTTTTTAAGAAACAGTAGGCACTTAAACATACTGTGAAATACCGAAATTGCCTTTTTTAACATTCTATTTCAAAGAACGAATTTCTTTCTAATTACTATATCTAATATTTATCTAAGCTTCGATTGTAGATTAAAACAAATCGATTCACATTATTTTGACATTCTGATAACACAGACAAACCTGTTATTAGTCCATTTCTCGTAATTGAGTTGTAACATAAACCAAAATTTTATTTTCAAATTTAAATTTTCGCGGGGTTTGTGTTAGCTTTTTTTTTGTTTTGACCGATCGAGCATGCGCGTTGCAATAAATTTGTTTAATTCACTGACACTGCGCATTACAGAATGGTGGCAGGATTTTTAATCGTAGTTAAATAATTAGATTTTTTTTTGACAAATAAATATTCACGTTAGGATAGTAAACTCATATTTAATACATACATAATTGACTACAATATTTGGATTGTTAAACGATCAAAATGATTTTAAAAAATGTATCTGGTTTCGTATAAAATTATTTTAATTAAAAAAAATCTGCTTAATTTCTTATCAAATAAATATTTTAAATATAATTTTATATTACATATAAAAAAACAGTCAAGAATGTCATTAGGTATTTCATAAAAAAAAAAATCAGCAGTATTTAAATTCCATGTAATTAGATTATTCAAATTAGGTTATTCAAATCATCATCAATTATTTTATAAATTACCGTATTTTTCGGACGATAAGACGTACTTTTTACTAGACCAAAAATTGGGGTGCGTCTTATTGTCCGTAAAATACGACAATCACATCAAATACGTTAATTTATCGTCATTGAAAAACAATAGAAAATATGCTTTTTGGGATCTTGGGAAAATATGTGTAACTTGTCATTCTGGACCGACGTTTCGGAGATCGTTGCAGTCTCTAACTTCAGGGTGGTTATGTTCATAATGTTCATAACCACCCTGAAGATGGAGACTGTAACGATCTCTAAAACATCAGTCCAGAGAGACGAGTAATACGGATTTTCACAAGATCCCAAAAAAACTTATTGCTACTAAACGCGAAATTCTACGCTCATAATCTCCTATTCTCTTCTCAGTCGTATTCCTCATGATTGAAGGTCGTGTCCATCCTGTAGACCATTGAGCATGGCACGCCATACGCTCCTGTCACCCGTCAGTCTCCAGGCTGCAGCTAATGAGAGAGCAGTCAGATCCCTGATTTGATCGGACTAGCGGCTCGGTAGCCGCCCCTGTGTCGCCTTCCCTCCACATTGTCCATGATGATGTGCTTACAAGATTGACCCGATCTCTCTGGGTTATGGGTCCAAAATATTTCAACTCTCTGAGAGCACATCCATGAGAGTCTTGCCTTGATATCCATCTGGTCAATGATTGACTGGTTTGATCTTCTTGCCGTCCAGGGTATACGCAGCATTCGTCGTCAGTAATAATAACATCACGAAAATATAATTGTTTAGAAAGACACAATGTTGAAAAACTAGACATTTTCGCTACGATAATAAAGAAATATGAAATGTAGCAGAGAGTTAATTGTGCATGCTATAACTTATATGGTAGCAATTGTGCTATTAAATCGTGATATGTGCCACGAAATAACTCTCAAGAAATGTATGGGGAAGCCGTGATTAAGATGTCTGTTTAATAATAATTTTGGTTTTATTATCAAACCACCCATATATTACATCGATACTTTATTATTGTGTGGTTAGTAATTACAATGATTTTTCATGCAATTTATACAATATCTGATAGCGCGACTATCCAAATGAAGAATTTAGACGCCTGACTTATGTCACAGATATTATAGATAGTATTAATTAAAAAGTCCATTGTTTTGGCCGAAACACTATGATACTTTCTACATTGTAAGTGTAAAATTATAAAACTCTATTTTTCATGTATTAAAATTTTAATTTAAAATTTTCATGACAGCTATTTCGTCAACCTATGTTATAATCATCAGGTGTTACAATAGTTTATCAACTGTTAAAATTTCGTGATTTTTTTAACTTTTATGTGTATTTATTCCTATGCAATTTTGAATAAATTCTTAGATATAATTTTGAAATTCCTAATTAAATAATTCTTTATTAAGTTGTGATACATACAAAGAGAATTTTATAATTTAACACTTAATTATATATAAAACTAACTAACTAACCATCACGCCGTCTCTCCGAAGGGGTAGGCAGAAAGAATGGACTATCACACTTTTCTTTCCTGACATATTTCTACTCAACATTCATACATCGTGTTTTGCACGCGCGTCGATTTCTCTGACTCCTCACGTGGCCGCCATTCAATTTTTCATTTATTTGATCGTACCACGTTTAATTATAGATAGTGTTGCAAATATAGATAATATAGCGGGTTACATTGAAATAAAAGGAACAAATAGTGAGGCACTCAGAGTTCTAAAACGATATCGTGGGATATGAGTAGAAGGATAGTTCGCCATCTAAAAATATTGGCCGATGACATTATTCCATTATCTAGGAAAGACTGGTAAAGAAGAAGAAGTAGGAACTATCTTGCGACAGATCATAAGTTAGACAGGCAATACTTTATATTCAGTTTTGTATATAAGTTTAAAAAGAAAATACGGAATAATAACACATTTTAGTATAAACGATTTTTTAATTAATTAATTTATATTCTTAAATACATTAGAAGTAGGAAAAATCGACGAACGTGCATTTTACGATGTATGAATGTAGAAAAATCTAGAGAGATATGTCAGAACGCAGCAGTATGGCGGTCCATCTTCTCTGCTTACACCTCCTAGAAAACGGCGTGATGGTTAGATTTTTATTTAATAATATGTAATATTTATTAACAAATGTGTTATTGCATTTTTTTAACAAATATATTTTAATAATAGTAAGATGGTTTGGACACATGGAAAGAATGAGTGAAGACAGAACGGTAAAGAAGATATATGTAAACGGCGTGAACGGAGCTAGAAATAGAGGAAGGCCGAGGAAAACGTGGCACGATCAAATCAATCAAATATTGAATGTCGGACACGTGAGGAGTCGGAAAAATCGACGTGCGTGCATGACAAGATGTATGAATATAAAGGAATCGAGAGAAGTATGTCAGGACAGAACAGTGTGGCGTTCCATTCTTTCTGCCTACCCTTCCGGGGAGACGGCGTGATGGTTAGTTAGTTAGTTAGTTAGTTAATAGTATTATATGGGATGTTTTTTTTAGAGGTATACAATACATATTCAAAATGAATAAAAAAACCGTTAAAAACGTAAATGTCTTTGATATTGACTTTATTTAAATAGTAAATATTTTTATGCCATTATTATTAACCATCTTAGTGACCCTTTCTTGATTTTATTTATCACTCATTTATCCGCCTTACATTCCTTTCTTACTTCATCATTAGATATTCTATATTATAATAAACCTTATATTAATTAAAGTTCAGTTTTTTTATAACCTTTCCGAAAAGGTTAACAGTAAATTATTTTAATTTATTTCTCATTAATTCCATACTTATGCCGTTTAGTTTTGCTTCCGTTCGAGAACTGTCTAAGTAGATCGATTACTTGTGTCTATGATTACATAAACAATCTAATTGGAGTTAAGTTAATAATAATGCACCATAGACTATAACGGGGCTTATTTTGAATATGTGCATATTTGATTCATTTACAATTTCCTCGTTTGAAGGCAGGTACCTAATCATAATAAGATTTTCAGTGTACCGTATTATTATTTTGCATTACCTTTTCCCAATAATGTAACAAGGCTTATATTTATTATTAATGCGATTTATGTTCAATATCAAATAATCACCGGTAATGTGCGGTATTTGTTTATTAATATAATAAAGCTTTAAGATTATTTTCTATAGTAGCTTTATAATTGTTTAATAGTTTTAATTTTACCATTAAAAATTAGATTAAAAAATAATTTAAAATTATTCTTCACATAACAGTTAGAGAGTCATGTTTTCAAATCTAACAACGTTAATATTAAGTTATAAATTACAAGCATTAGAACTACTTAAAACATATTGTTAAAGCATTATCATTTATCATATAACATTGGATAATGCTTTAGCAAGGCGAAGCATGTCCTATAAAATATAATGGAAATTTTAGAAATCAGACGTTTTCATTTATATAAATTACCATTAACAAACGAAATAATTATAAAAATATCGTCATGATATTTTGTATTACGAGTATATTGGCTATATACTCGTAAATTATCTATAGCTTTGGGCAGTGTGGGTGCGGATATATGATATTTAGATGTAAGAAGGAGCTTAACATTATCTAAGAACGTGATATCTGAAGAATTCAGTAATTTAGTAAACACGCGGAAAACCTTGCTATCGAGGATCTAACAAGACACTTCGACAACTTGTACAATGTTTATGCTCGAGAACTCCTTGTATAGTCAAATGAACATGCGCAGAATTAAATTCTTAGTAAGAAACAGACGGGAAATATGTATTGATTTAGAATTCGATGTATTAAAATGTAGCAATCATAAATTAAATTTGCGTGTATGTTAATTATATCGAGAGTTTTTTTTAATCAATTTATCACTCAAAGTACAAAATACACACCATATACAAATATTTTTTAGGACACGAAGGACAGCCAGATTAGAATAGATTAGCTTCTTATCTGCTGGAGAGGGTTCAGAAAAAAAATATGAGGTATCTCTACATGAGGGAGTATGGTAGTTATCTCTGGCTCTATTCCACGGCATTTCTTTTAGGAATGCTCGCTACCAATTCTTTACAGCTTCGAAAAGATTGGCATCTCATTACCAATTTCTTTAAATTAATCAGGGGATATTTCGAGAACTCGGCCGTGCTAGATGGTGTTGGTCTTTTTGTCCCTGAAAGATTTCTCCGACAGCGACAGCACAGATTGTTTTACCTACTGGCCACCAGAACCAATCTGACTCTGGTGACACCGGTGGGAAGAGCAATTAGTCTTCTGAACGCGGTCTCCTCGGAGATCGAAGTCTTTCATATTAGTGAAGGTACGTTCAGGAGACAAATACTCTTGACTTTAGAGAGTATCTTGTCTCCCTTATATCGAGCCATCTCTAATGCGTTCCTGGTATTGTGTTATATTTTTATAATATTTTACCTGTACGTAATAGATGCCTTAAACATTTTGCTGTTTGTAATGTCTTTTGTGTTAATAAACTGATTTGATGTCATGAAAATCAATGTGAAAGCTAGACCTCTTACATCTTTTTGGCTCGAATCGCTTTTTACATCACTATAATAATGTAAAAAACAACACCTCAGACAGGCAAAACATGTGATTTACATAAAATATAATAAAACTTCTAGAAAACAGACGTTTTCATTTATATTAACTATTTAATATGTAGTTTTACATCATTGTTCGAGAAACAACAAATAATAAATTATGGGATTATTTCGTAGATATTTTCCACGAATAAGTTACATTCCATAACTACCGATGTTCGAAATTTACGATTGTAAATTTCTCAATACAGAGACAATCAACGCATAATTTAGCATGAATGCTTACTAACCATACACGAAATATAGTCGGATACGGGTATTGTATGAGGGCTCTGAAAATAATCGAGTAGTTTGCAATTCGCCCGGGGCGCTGCTGAATGGTAACGGTGTAGCCGATACAATATGTTCCTCACAATGGTCTCGGCAATATTGAAACGATTCCAAAGTGAAGATTAAATGTGTTGTGGTTTTCCTGTGGGTAAATGCGATTATAGCAAATTAACATTCTTCTAGGTAGCCACGCAAAAATGACGACGTAATGTCGATCAAATTAATTTTCTGCGATATATAAAATAGCTTTAAACGCTTCTCAACCGGTAGTCACATAAGAGCCTATTGTTTGCCTGTAGAGAAGTTCTAAAAAAAATATGGATTGATTTAACGTTTCGTAGACAACTTAATCTAATAATATCATATATGTTTTCTAGAAGTTTAAGAGTTTATTTTATTGAATTACATGTTTAGACTTACAATTCAACTGATTACCTTCTGCTTCTTCATCTTTTAGACCTTTGGTCTGTTCCTGTAATCAGGCTGGCCTCTCTTGAGAGGTCGACTCCCAGCTATCCCTTCACCTCTTTGGTCGTCTTCCGGGGGGACGATAGCCGGCAGGAATCTGATGCGCCACAGTGTGTGGGATTCTGGTGGGATCCATCCTCTGCACGTGCGCATTCCAGTATCTTCTGCGTTGTCTGCCCCATCTCACGACATCTTCCACCTTGCGGATTTCGCGGATAGCCGTGTTCGTCGCCCTATCTCCAAGACTCTTTTCTGCTATCATCCTCAGCGACAAAATATTATGTCTTAATATATTATGTCTTGAACATTGATGTGAGACTCCGTATTAAAAAAATAATATAAATGATAGATGTGAAATTATTACGACATATCGTGGGAAGAACCCTTAAGGTAAAATAAGTGCCAGAAAGATATTTGCAGAACCTGAACGTTGATGACATTGTAAGATTGAGTAGCCAAACTAGAAGATTCTAGAGAGATGGACCAAGCAAGGATTCCCAAATCTCCAAAGACTCCATAGGCCCTCCCGCCACGATGACCACCAGGCCAAGAAAAATTCCAATGTTATTGGACGTCATCATCCCAGGACCAAAAATGAAATCCTAAATGAACAAATCGTAAATACCTATAAAGAGGAAAAAAAAATTGTTTCTATAATAGAAGTTTTATTGAATTTTATGGGAAGGACATGTTTCGCTTTGTTAAGGCATTATCATATTTAATAATACCTCAGCAAGGCGAAATTCACTAAGCCACAATTATTATTTCCAAGTGGACGGACAGCGAGTATAAACGGCAGGAAACTCATCAATTTCCTCTAACTTTATGTCATGCATGCTTGTCTTTAGTTCCGACTTTGGCTAAGACCAACAATGACCCTTCAAATTCTAATCTCAATCAAGAGGACTAAAATTGACAGTAAACGCTTGGAAAATACTGCAGAAGTTAGACTTAGATGGAGGCACGCAAGACTTCGAAGCACAACGAAGAGACGACTCCACAAAAAGGAAGAGGAGAAGATAGGAGACACCATCAGAAGTGTTTGACGGTTCCACTGCCAAAGATTTTAATTACTCTAGATGCCCAGAGTTTCTGGGTCAAGGATTGTACTATGATGATGATTGTATTGTACTGAATTAAATTCACATTGGAAAGAGTGGAAACGTTGCGTGAAATATTGATTAAAATGGAATATCTGTACGATCAGAAGGGTTTAATAAATCAGTACATTTTGAATACGGCGCACAGCGGCGCTTAACAAAGACGAAAAAAAAGTCGGTTTTCGCTCCATTGTTTTGAACGATCACCGATCGCAGTAATCGAAGTGTGGCAATCGTGCACAGTATAACGTATAATGCATTCCTAGCAGCCACCGCAGTAATTGTTTCCATTATTATTGCTGGACCGGGCGGCCGGAGATGGAGGATGATAGGATTGTAGTGTACTTGAAAGTCCCGAAAACAAAGGGTGAACTTTATGACCCCGAAAAAAGCATTTTTTTTCTGAGAAATGCAAGTAATTATACGTACACGCCTCATGTATTGAAAAGTTATAGTATAATATATAGAGCATTTTAAAAATTTCAAATATCAAATAAGAAACAGGCCACAAGGCCTACACTATGAAGCAGAAGAAGCAGAAGAAGAGATATTATAAATATTAATAAAGTTTACTCAATTATGTTTGTCAACAAACCAAGGTGACTGAGGTGGCTCTGAGGATGGGCGAGCTAAAGTGGCGATGGGCTGGCCATATCTGTCGGAGAACCGACGGCCGATGGGGGAGACGGGTTCTGAAGTGGAGACCGCGTACAGGATTCCGCAGAGTTGGACGTCCCCCTGCCAGCTGGACCGACGATCTGAAGAGGATTGTTGGACATGGATGGATGGGAGCGGCAATGGATAGGGGGCGGTGACGTGCTTTGGGAGAGGCTGATGATTATTTTTATTATTTATTATGTTTGAAGTCGAAAGAATTGAGTCGCGTGTATGATTATGGATGAAGTTTGTCAGAATATACGAGTAGTAATGGGGTACGTTTTATCTGCCTACCTTTCCGATGAATCGGGCTGAAGTTTTGTTTTTGTTGTCATTTGTAAAACCTCTTCTTCTTTTAAACCTTTGGTCTGTTCCTGTAGTCAGGCTGGCCTCGCTTGAGAGGTCGACTCCCAGCTATCCCTTCACCCTTCTGGTCGTCTTCCGGGGGGACGATAGCTGACAGGAATCTGATGCGCCACAGTGTGTGGGATTCTGGTGGGATCCATCCTCTGCACGTGCGCATTCCATACTCGTCCTTCATATACTCGTATTTGGCAGTCTTCCGGCGGGACGGTAGCCAACAGGTATATGATACGCTACAACGCGTATAAAACCTTATGGGTGGAAATTATGGGAATCGTATTGGTCAAATACTTATTTGGGAGATAATTTTTTTATTGTAAATTTTCTGAAAAGCTTTATCGAAACGATTGAGCACATGAAAAACAAAAGACATAATTCTCTAATTTATTGTTTCTTGAACAATGTAAAACTCCATATTGAATAATTAATATTCCATATTGAATTAATAGCAAGCCAAATTGTGTCATTCACATAAAATATAATAAAACTTCTAAAGAAAACGTTTTCTTTCGCATTAATTATTTTTTTCTCATTCGTCGAAAACGTCTGTTTTCTAGAAGTTTTATTATATTTTATGTTAATAACATGTTTTGCTCGTCTCAGATTCAGAATTCGTACTTGCTATTTTTTTAATCTATTTAATTTTTTTTTCTCGTATACAACAGGTCGCTTGAACCCAATTACTGTATACAATTTTATTTTAGCTATTATATTGATTCTCATGACATGTGATAGGTAGCCAATCTATCGCCATTTTATTGTCACGTGAATTCTACACCAGACCAATGACAGGTGACAATCACACTGCCATCGCCGGGAATCGAACCCGGGACCTTGAGAATGGAAGTCGGAGCTCTTACCACTCAGCCACGAACGTCGACGTTATGTACTGAAGACGCGTTTTGACAGAACACGAGAATAGTAAAAAAAAGGTTAATACTCGTATATTGATAAGCATAAACTGCAGCTCAAATCAAAGGCAATACCGCATGTTTTCTTCTATAATATAATACTTAGGTGATTCACTTTATTACGAATCAGTATTAGTCGAGAGCCAAGTCGACTGCGGGCCATTATTTCGGTGTGCCTAGAGCTACTGGCGTCTCGTATTGGGATCACAATGATACAATAGTCAATAACCATTCCATGTGAAGGCACAATGTGTACCAGAGGCTTGAATAATGATTCAACTGGAAATGTTGCAGCGCTATCTTATTAATCTTTGATTGCTCTGGACAAGACTTTTCTAATAATTATATATTTATTAACGTTTTAAACGGCTTAATGGCGTAATTGCAGTGTTAAGCAGTCGTTTTATGTAATGCACATTTTTAATTATTTAACATTTTTAACTACTATCATCTAGCGTCTTACACGATATAAATATTTTTTTTGATTTCATACATAATATTTTATCTAATTTCTTGCCAAATTAGTTTCTTATCTGTATTTGAGATTTATAATAATATATTTTTTAGTATTTCTAAAGAGATATGTCGATAATATTTACGAAAATCATCTAATGGACCGTGATAGTGCTATTTCATATAATTATTGCTTATCTATTATTGAGTATGTAATAATATATTTTGATAACTCTGAGAGATGGATTTTGTAATGAATTTAATTTTAATGAATGTTTTTTTTTATCTAGAAGTCATATTATATTGTATTTAATGGGCATGACCTGTTTCGCTTGGCTAAGGCATAGTCATTTTCATAAAATATCCTAAATCTTTATGAAAACTGACGTTTTCATTTGTATTAATTATTTTATATTAAGTTTACACTCAACATTAAGTAAGTCTCAACGCCTACAAAGGTGTGGCCATGTAGAAAAAATGTCAGAGAGTAGAACATCAAAAATTATATCGAGATGGGTGCACCGCGAAAAGAGACCAAGAGGCAGACCTAGGAAAAGATGGGCGGATTGCGTGGAAGAAGATTGAGAGAAAATGGAAATAGCTGGGGAATGGAGAGAGATGGCCAGGGACAGAAATCAGTGGAGGACCGTTGTGGAATAGGCCAAGTCCCACACCGGGATGTAGCGCCGAGGAATGAATGAATGAATGAAGTTTACACTATTTATTTCCCTTATGAGATTTTTCTTCGTGTGTTTCAAACGTTTTATTCCTATTAATCTTCATCTATATTAAACTCTACAGTATGCCTTAATTTTACAAAAAATCTTAACTGATCATTAAATAATAAGGGCACACCATCAATAGTCTTGTCTGGTTGGTTCGTCTCGCTATCCAGGGTATGCGTAGCTTGCATCGCCATCAGTGCAACTCATATATAAACTTTGGTCCATTGAACTGATCCAATATCAAGGGTTTAAAAAGTCATCTCATGTCAAAATATAAGAAATGAAAAAAATTTTTTTTTAAAAAACCTTGGCCCTCATACCAACTCAAGCTAGCTTGTAAACAACCTTAGTCAGTTACTGAAGCAGTTCTTTATATACTGTTGAAATTAAAATAATTCCCTGAATATGTATTCATTGACATAACATTCATAACAAGCATAATTTAACATGATACTAAAAATTATCAAGAACGAGTTATTTGTCAAAATAAGTAGTTGATTTTAATGGTATCTTATTAATGCTAAAACCCATTTACAATTATTAGAAGATTAAAGCAACATAAGCATTTGTGGGTCACAATAAATTAAGGTTAAACTTGAAAGCTTAGTAAATTATCATTATGCCAAATGAGTTTTCAAACTTCTATTAATTACCTCTACGTAAGTAATAATCATAGTTTGAGTGTAGTACCTGATTTTATGATTTGTCTTTATAGCTGTTTATTTAAATATTTCCCTATATGACATAGATAATTTTTTGATTATATGTAATTAATATAATTAATTAACTCTAATTTTCACTATGACTGCCTCTCCAAGACCGGTAAATTTTTTGATACAAAATCATATAACAAAAATCTATACTTGGTTTATGCATGCGAATTGATCTGATGATGAATGTGAATAAATCCAAGGTAATGATTTTTGAAAAAGAAGAAATCATGACAGTCTGCAACATTAGCGTGAATGTTGAAAATCTAGAGCAAGTAGATGAGTTTGTTTATTCGGGTAGTATGTTTACAAAAGATGGGCGAGAGAAGAGGGATATTGAAAGAAGCATTGGGGCAGGCAACAAAGTGAATGGTGTACTTAAAATTTGACATCGCAAACAAAAACGTATCCAAAAAGCTAAAATGGCAATGCACAATGGTATTCGTGTACCGACCCTTGTGTATAGAAGCGAAGCATGGCACAAAATAAGGATGAAAGTAGAATAAATGCAGTAGAAATGAGATCTCTTAGACGAATGTGTGGATACTCTGTGTATGATAGAGTTTCGAATGAAAATATAAGAAGTGAATGCGGTGAGAATGATGGTGTTATGAACAAAACAATGAGAGGATCTTTATGATGGTTTGTACACAAGGAAATAATGATAAAAAAATATATGTTAACGATGTAAATGGAACCAGAAATAGAGGAAGACCGAGGAAAATGTGGGACGATCAAATAAATCAAATATTGAATGTCGGCTACGTGAGGAGTCATATAAATCGACGCGCGTGCATGAAACGATGTATTAAAGTTGAAGAAGCGAGAGAAATATGTCAGGAAAAAAAAGTGTGGCAGTCCATTCTTTCTGCCTACCCTTTCGGAGAGACGGCGCGATGGTTAATTAGAGTGTGAGTTGAGTTGGTTTTTCATTTAATTAATTTAATAATTACGTAGTTTTATTGTGGTATATGAAACTCAAAAATCAAAGATAGGGAAGTAATAAAAAGTGAATGTGAGGAAAACATGAAATCGAAGAAGTCCGAAAAATCAAGTCACTACCAATTTTATCCCTTTTTTAAGTCGGCGTTATAAATCAGATAAGACGACGTGCCTGCATGACACGCTGTTTGAACATATCGGGAACTAGATAAGTACGAGTATGTCAGGATTAGAGTGTTGCAGTCCTGTCATGTTTAACTCTTTATGACACAACAAGTTGGTTAGTTATTAACTTAAAATAATTTTACTTTCATTGCAACACCTCATATTTAGTACCTGTGGATGTGTACATTGTGTAGCATGTTACAATTACTACGGAAATTGAGACACGTTTGCATAGCCGATTGTAAAAACTACTATTAAATCGTCAATAAGAGCTGTATATTGCATTGATTATGCGTGTTACAATTATGACATTCACAATAAAACAAATCGATATCACAGGGGCGAACTATCTTTAAAAAATAATATAACTTAAAAATTCACGAGTTTTACTAATTCCTATAATAGAATCTAGTGTTCTTCAGGCACTTTCTGACGTCTGCTAAATATCAATATCATTATCGGAGGACACTGGCGATAGACTGAGAGGGATGGCGTGGGGGTAGAGAGGCTTACGTCCAGCAGTGGATGGAGACAAGCTGATGAAGATAACAGAATAATAATTTTAATTAGTAGGTAAAGTCAAGTCAAGATATACGAGTACAAGGCATGCGTTCGCCCCATCATGACGAACGGAATAGAACTAAGAACCTTCTTAGAGTAACAGAAATGCGAACCCTACGCTCCATCGCCGGCAAATCCCTCACAGATCAGAAATGAAACGATAAGATTTGTCTGTTGTGTTGATGGCATAGTAAGATGGAAAAGAAGCAGAAGGCGCTTTTGGAGAGACCGCGTGGACCGCATGGAGAATACAAGAATTGCAAAAAATGTTAAAGATGAAAACCCAAGCAGCAAGAGATTACCAGGAAGGCCGCCGAAGAGATAGCTGGACAACATCATCCCAGGACAGCCCACCGTCACAAACAGGTCATCGACCTAAACTAAGAGGAACAAGAAGACGAAGAATTAGTTGGTGAAAAATAAATTTGCATTTTATGCAAAACAATAACTTACTTATTAACAATCTGACGTCTACTGCTGATCGTAGGCTTCTCCCAAAGCATCCCACTGCAATGTCGTCTATCCATCGTCACTCTCATCCATTCAGGTCCAGTAATCCTTATAACATCGTCGGTCCATATGTAAAGCGCGGTTATTATTATCTTATTAACTTTTAAATATCATTTAAATCAATATTTAAAATCTATTGGCCCCAAACAGTGTCAAATGACGTTCTCTGAACCATGGCAGGCAAAAAGCCAATTAGAGAACAAGTCGCTAGGCGCAAATGGCAATGGATCGGTCACATTCTGAGACGGAACCCAACCTGCATCGCTCAGGGCGCACTAGACTGGTCCCCTATGGGGGGAAAGAGAAAGCGAGGCAGACCTAGAGCCACCTGGAGAAGAACCCTGCAGGACGAGGTTAAGGCAGCAGGCCTCACTTGGGATGATGTTAAGCATCAGGCATGCGATAGAGTCGGGTGAAGAAGATTCCTTGAGGCCCTATGCACCATGGAGGTGTGACAGGACAAAAAGAAGAAAGAAGATTAACTTTTAAATAAATATATATAATTTCAGAAAACTACTAATCACACAAACTAATCTAATGGTTTTGCTGAAATCTCTTGGTGGAAGTTCTTTTTAAATAATTAGTGACCCGACGTTTAAATGATAGAATACTTTCTGCAATCCAAATAATAACTATTTGGTGGTCACACGCATCAATTTAAAAAATCTAGATCTAGATCTATTTGTTTCTACTTAATTCATATAGAGTGATATATTAAAATGTTCAGTTCGTCCCTGTAAGTATCATACACTAAAATATTTTATACGCAAATGAAACAAATATTCTCGCACTGACATTCTCCTTGTCATTATTTTATTAACACACAAATAGACATGTGATACTTTTCTAAATGCAATACCAAATAATCGAGTCGGTCTTTTTTCATGTTTTATAAATCAAAACAGACAATGAGAATATGATTACGTTTAAAGCCATTTTGCGTAACCGATTCTATTCGAAGGGCACTATTTTTTTCTCACTCGTAAGATCAAATAATCGACTTAAACGCACTTGGCTGGTGACTTAATGATTTAATGGTGACTTAATGATTTAATGGTGACTTGGCTGGTGACTTAATGGTGCACAAGATTTTTAATTGTCAAAAAAAATCTATCTATATGTTTAATTTGATAAATTTAATGTATCATTATCATATTGTGTTATTTCATAATTCTATTTAAAAATAATCAAAAACTGTTTCCTTTACTTGTAATAACAATATCTTCTTCTTCATCCTTTGTGGTCTGTTTTCTAGAAGGTAACTCCTCCTTTGAGGTGGATTCCCAGCTGTCCTTACATCTTTTAGGGGGTCTCCTACGAGGACGAGTCCTGTGAGGATAATTATGTAGTGCAATAGGACAAAGAACATAGAGGATTTCTACCGCTTACCCGTAGCTGTTAAAGGCGAAAGGCGCCTTTCGTCAGCTTCGTACATTCAATCCCAGGGCCTTCCCTTGTCCATTTGGGACTTAAGTTAGAGCCATATTTAATCTATTCCTATTTTCCTCTATGTCCCGCCGTACACGTAGTTTACAAAAATAAAATATTCTTTACAAAATATAAAAAAGGGATACGGGATTATATGGGAAACAGACTCATGTACACATGACAGCGGGAAATGAAAGGAGGTATTGTAATAGTGCAATATAGGTGTCCATTCTTTTGACTTGACCGTACCAGTCCTTCCTTCTATATCTACTCTATCTTACAATATCAGCCTAATATATCTATTTTATTCTTCATATCGTAAGTTTTTAGAACTTATTTGATTGTGACTGGCTTGCTTCAACGCTATTTGTTACTATTGGTATTTAATGATACGTAGATCTTTATTTACGTTTTAGATTAAAAAAGGTTTGAAAATGTTAGTTTTTATCTGAAATCTGGACATTTTCGTTGTTTTTCGATACAGGATTTCAGTTCAGGTAATCTACTAAAAAAATATATATTCTTTCTGTAGAAAGCATGTATCACCTTTCATCTATTTTGTCTCCATTTTAATTCGCTGACTTCATCTAAATATAAGAGTTTTTCCATCTATATGTTCTATGGAGAAAAAGTAGAGCAATCTATCAAGTTTAATTAAATGGTATATATTGGGCTTTGCAAAACACACGCTGCTGAAGGCAAAGTGCGAATTTATAAAAACTACATCCGGCCTATAACGACCCACGAAATTGAATCAAGAGCCGACATAACTAAAAAAAGTGCTGCTTCGAACTGCAGAAATGAAATAAATAACTCGCTTTTCTGGTGGGGACGTTGAGGAACAGAATAATCAACACAGCCATGCTTGAAGCTTTCTACATGGAAGATATTGTAAGATGGGGCTGGATAAGGGGACAATTCTGGTGCGATCACGTGTAGAGAATGGACACTTATTTACATCCACGTGTGCTAGCAAATAACATCCCAAAGGTTAGTAGATTAACCAGAAGACCAGCAAAGGGATGGCAAGACAGCTGTGTTGTCCCAGGAGACCTCTGCGTAACAAATAGATCATCGTATCTTCTATAAGACAATGAATACATTACATGATACGATACATTATATGATTTCTAATACATTTTCGCTTATTTAGAAACGATTTGTTTATTCACATCGGTTCTGTGTGAGTTTATTCACATCATGTAGTGCAAAGAAAGATTATAGACAATATCTTAAACAGATTTTATTTTAAATATAAATTTAAATCACTTTTACTAGTTTTTACACCACTATATTGATGTCAAAACTAACCGGATTTACTCCTATCGGAGCTTCCTCGGGGTTATAAATTAAAATAATTTTGTTACTCTAACGAAGCTCTGGCGGGAGCAAAACCGATCAATTTTGATACAAAATAAAGTGATGTAAAAACTGTCATAGTAAAATAATTTTTTATTTAATAATGCCAAGTGCTTCATACAAAAGATTTTATATTCTTGGGAAAATGAAAATAACTTTGTTTAATCCACTAATTATTAGAAAAATATTTAAAAACACAACATATTTTGGAGGATACCTCCATCTTCAGGTGTAAAAATATAATCATTATATTTTTACATCTAAAGATGGAGATATTCTCCGAAACATGTCGTGTTTTTTAATATTGTTTTAATAATTAGTGGATTCAACAAAGTTATTTTCAATTTCCTAAGTATATTACTATGGAATTCCATAGTGTTAATGGCTTAGCGTTCAATAAGTTGAAATATTTTATTTTATTTTCGTATCTACATTCTCTTACATCACACAAATATATAATTAGATTTAAGATTCATTTTGCAAGCAAAATTATACATTCAAGGAATTTTTAAATGCATTGAGGCATTAAGTGGAATAAATCTCATAGTATAATATTTTTATTACGTAATAAAGGCTTACCACGAATTAATAGGCAATAAATCAAATACAAACATAGGATGTGTATTAGGCGCGCAATATAAATAGTTTACCTGTATTTATAAGTATCTGCCCATCTACAAATATATTTTTACCCGCCTTTTCGTAATAACAGAGATTATCCTTTATTAATATCTCATTTCGTCTCATTATTTTATTACATCATTCATATGATGATGATGTTGATGATTACTTATTTTGAGAAAATATAAAGTATTAAAACACTGTCAAAATAATAATATGCCAACTTTTAAAACACTGTTTTTATGATGTAATCACCTCAAGGGCGCATTAAGACGTGTTTTAAATCTTATAATCTAAATATGAACTCTGCATCTGACATTCACGATCGGTTAGAAAGTATAAAAGAACAAAATATAGAAGTTTTAAATTGGGTATGAAATATGAAAAAGATGGGTAATCAGCTTAGATCTGAAATTTGCCGGATCATTTATATATATAAGGTTTGAAGGGAGATTGTTCCAAGCTGATGGGTCAGCTACCGCAAAGGCTTGATCCCCGAAATACAGTTCTGTTTCGTTAAATGTTTATTCGATTAATCAATGAAATGATATGTATTTCAAAGATACATGTACTATTAAAAATAGTTATTTAAAAATTAGAACGAATGAAAACATCTGTTTTCTAGAAGTTTTGTTATTGTTTATGTAAATGACATGTATCGCCTTTCTAATGCCATACAAGGTGAAAGGGGAAGGAAGAAGAAGTTCAAGAAACAATTAATACATGTGTGATTATTTAGTAATAATTTCACCAGAAGATGGGGTGTATCTCCAAAATATGTATATAATTTGTTTTTAGTCCATTGTTTTGGCCGAAACACTATGATACTTCAACATTTATTATTGTTAAAATTTAAAACACTGTTATAATATCACAATTTTTTTTCAGTGAGTGTCGCGACAGCTGTTTCGCTAACCGGTGTTGACATCATCAGGTGTTACAATAAACTGAATTTTACAATAAATTCAGTTTATTGTAACACCTGATGATGTCAACATCGGTTGGCGAAACAGTTCTCGCGACACTCTCAGTGAATAAAAATAAATTGTGATATTAAAACAGTGTTATAAATTTTAACAGTAATAATTTGTCTTTAAACAAAGTTAAAATTTCATTCCAAATAAACAATGAAATTCCAGAGTGGTAACACCTTAGCCTGAATATAGAAATAAAACGCTGTTTTTCTGCTAATTTGATTTTTTAGATGTATCAGATAAGTAGATTTATCCATGTATTGTATACTTCACCATAGTCCTCCAATGGGCAAGTTAGTAACAGCTTCGACGGAAATACATTTTTAACAACTCTGACGTTTCCGGTTCGGCAAACTTCACCAATCCACCGCAGGCTATTTACTACCTAAAGTATTTTGGCAACCTTTAATGATTTTTGCGTAAATGTGAATACAGTCCGATCTTATACTACTAATAAATCAATGTCTCAAAGTTATCCGGCCCATAAATACTGGTAGTAGAATGCCCCTCATTGTTTCAGCTCGTTACATTTCTAAACAATTTTCTATTGGCGCACCTATCAGCGGTTAATAATTACCCCCAAGTCGACCGATTTATTGCATTAATTACGTTTTCTGAAGGTTTCGAGCAGGAGCGCGCAGATAAGCAACAATATAAAGCTTTCGTATAATTGCTGGTAGCTACTTTAACTTCTGTTACGTACAAGTAATATGTATGTGGAACGACTGCTGAGGTTAAATGCAATCGTTGCGATAATTATTGTAAACATCTAAATTGCCACTCGACTGTCAGAAATACTCGATTTTTTTTAAAATTTGATAAATAAATGATACCACTACCACTGTCCCATAATAATATTCATCATCATCATCATCAGCCTGTATCTTTTTAAACATTTATACTTTGTTCTACTATACTTTCTAACCGATCGCGAAAATCAGATGCATCGAAAACACGTCTTAATGCGCCCTTGAGGTGATTACATCACAAAAACGGGGCTTTAAAAGTTAGCATAGGTATTATTATTATTATTATTATCATCTAGATTAAATAGATATTTTTTATAAGTAAATAATATTATAATATTACTATTAAACTTTAAAACACTGTTATAATATCACAATTTCTTTTTATTCATTGGGAGTGTCGCGACAGCTGTTTCGCCAACCAATGTTGGCATAATCAGGTGTTACAAAAAACTGGTTTAAGTTTTTTTAGTTTATTGTAACACCTGATGATGCCAAAATCGGTTGGCGAAACAGCTGTCGCGACACTCTCAGTGAATAAAATAAATTGTGATATTATAACAATGTTTTAAATTTTAACAGTAATAATGTTGAAGTATCATAGTGTTTCGGCCAAAACAATGGACTATTTAAAAAATAATAGGTTTACATAAAATAAACATCTATTAATTATATAAATTACAAGTAATAAAATAATTTTAAATAATGATGTTTTTACTATTACTGTAATGTGGTAAAAATGTTTTTCGCTATTTTTTGAACGAAAAGAATTCATGCAAAAGATCATTTGTCTTATTGGTTTAACGAGAGATTTCATGAAATTATTACAGCTATGTACAACCAAAGAGAATCACATTTCATGACACCTCGTTGAGAAATCGAAAAGTTTAGACGATATTCCATGCGACAATTTGATGCTTAAAATGAGAAGAAGAAAAAAAGAATAAAGTACGTCCATTGAAAGATCCTGCAGTGTTATTAGAGAGTCTATTATTTATCTCTGAATAACATAAAAGAATACAATTATATTTGGTAATTTATCATCTTTTAGATAAAAATAATAATGAGTAGAAATAAAAAAAATCCTTTATGACTACATTACACGAGCTTTGAATCGTGACGCAAACATAGCTCTGTTTCAATCGATAGTTTTAATAAACGTAAAAAATTGTATGGTTTTTCTTTTTTATATACTTTGTATATACAACACTAACTTTAAATTTTTTTTTAAATATCAGACATGTTTCGGACAACCCGATCCTTCCTCAGTGATATTATAAAGATATTTAAAATATTATAAAATTGTTTACAATTGTTTAATTTTGCTTAAATTGTATTATTTTTTTAAAGTTAGTGTTAAATATACAAAGTACGAGTATTTAAAAAAGACAAATAAAACATCTACAATACAAAATATGGCGAAAATGAAAGAAAAGTAAAAAAATATGTTTATTTTTAACAGAAGTCTCATCATCTTGAGAGAGGTATCGATTCTCGTTGAGGGGCGTATTCTGGTGATTTGATGAGATGCAATGAATGTATTGTGGTTAAGACAGAAACAGAATTAGAAACTAATCTGTAGGAGCTTTATATAATAGATTAAAGATTTATGAAATATATTAAGTCGTGTCTATGTATTGTATTATATATTGGCACGTTTCCATACCAATTTGTCAGATTGTCCGCTGCACTTCTGATAAAGTAAACACAATGATCTTGGATTGTGATGAAATGCTAACCCATTTGTTGCGCGGGTGACCTCAGCGCAACAATTGCCTACCGGCAAGCACGTGCTATTCCATTACTCTCGAACCTGATATTTATATCAATTTACAACAGAGCGTTCAATTATTAATTAGTTCTTTACCGGTTGTGCACTTTACACACTTAATACTAAACTATCGACGTACTTGTTCCTTCTTATTCCCTGTGCCAATATCAAAGTTATTCAGTATCGTACGTATATCAATAAGATGAGACCCTTCTTCTGTGACGATAATTTAAATCTTAAACTTCGACAAAGAATGATAAAAGCTTACATATGGTCAGCTCTATTATACGGAAGTGAAACATGGACTCTAAAAGTGAACGTAATGAATCGGTTAGAAGCATTCGAAATGTGGATACACAGAAGAATGCTTCGTATACCTTGGACCGAAAAGGTCAGTAACGTCGAAGTACTTAGGAGAGCCGGAGCCAAGAGAGAGCTGTTGTCGAATGTCAAAGTGAAAAAGGTCTCATATTTGGGTCACGTGCTGCGTGGAGAAAAGTACCGCCTCCTCCGACTTATATTGGAGGGCAAGATAGAGGGAAGACGGGGAGTTGGCAGAAAACAGATGTCCTGGCTGCGCAACATTAGAGAGTGGACCGGAATGAGGACGGTGGATGACCTGTTTCGGGCAGCGCAGGACAGGGAGGTTTTCGCCGGAGTGACCGCCAACGTCGGGGGGACCTGACACGGCACAGGAAGAAGAAGAACGTATATCGATGGCCCAGATATATGTAACAACTGGGTTAAACTCCCCATGTCATAAGAATGCCCGATACTACTCTTGAAAAAAATATTGTACTATCAACTGATCCAAGGAAAACGTATACAAGTATTGAGGCTGCCATCATTCTGAGACAACTGTGCTGGGCTGGTCACGTCATCAGAATGCCTGAGACAAGACTCACAAAGAAAATTATGTACTCTCAGCTGACCCAAGGGAAACTTTCACACGAAAGTTAAAGGAAACGCTTTAAATTCTTCGATAAAGAAAACCTTCAAAGGACTAACATTGGTTGAACTCTGATGTGAACTCTGAGAAAATACTTTAGAAGATATACCTAGATCGACACCGCAGACAGGAGAAGACGAAGAGATAAACCATTAGGAGACGATGACTGCTCCGCTGCCAACTTCTTCTCCTGTCTAGGTGTACCAGAGTATTTAGGTCCAGAATTGGACTCTATAGTAACATGAGGACCCACAACCGTGTAGGACAGTCTTCCTCGGATACGAGGGACAACCGATGATCATGATTGGTCAAAATTCATTTCCGGATGTTCGAGCTATGTTATCTTTGGTGTAGGTAGGGCTGCTCGGGTATTGCGTTAAGTATAGCAAGGATTGCTACTACATACTCGTATATATTATGGTTCGTCCCATTTACCCTGAAGAATATACTCTCTTGCAAAGTTGTCTTTTGATCTGTCAACACGTGTATGCAGTCAGTTAAGGGTTCCAGATATTCAAGATAAACTTCTGGAAGAAATTAAAATTGATATTTTTTTAATTTTTTTAATATTATTTATGGAACTTTGATATCAACTTGTACGACAGCTTTAATAATATATTTTTTCTTTTTCTTTTTAGGTAAGTGGTGAATTACTCGTTGGACACTTAACTTATGCCGTAATTGTGAGTATTTTTTTTTTTAATCAGTTATTTTTATATTTGTTGTGGCAAGTCAGTACGTAACAGAAAACGACGACAAAATATATAAAAAAAATACTATTAAATAAATAGATGAAAAACAGGGTAAGGTAAGGTAATTTGGCAGTATATATTTTAACATGACTGGCACATCAATGTTTTGTACCAGCGGAGGCGCGTGTGATAACTGTGTTTTGAAGTTTATTCGTCTAATTCTAGATATTTTGTCATCTATTGGCAAGTTTACGAAGCATACATAGCTATAGGTTATTCAGTACGATTGTGTTTAAGAAAGTACTGCCAAATTACCTATACTGCCAAAATACCTTACCATCCCCTATACTCCATAAATCACAACACAAATACGTTGAGTTGAAAAAATGTATGAGTGTTTTCCCATTGAATAAATCAGTTTGATAAAGGCTATCTCATATTAATATAGATTATTTATAATGTATTATATTAAATAATAAGGTGATCTGTTCACGAATATAAGATTGAACCGAACATGATATCTGTATTTAACCCCCTGGGAATCTGGGTAAGGTCACAATGTTCAACATTTTGCATCAAATTGAATATTTCCTCGTCTCATCGGCAAATTCAGTTCTCGTTTCGGATTAATTACACATCCCAACTGTTATTAGTTTCAAAGTCACGATTTGGATCGATTTAGTTTATTGTTCATTTTGATTTTATTGCTCTTTAAATGCTGACCGCGGATAGTTAATTTGCGCTTTTGTTAATATTAAACACACACTTAAAAAAAAATAACAAGAATTTTAATTAACCCAGAAGCAACGGTTGTATTTCTTTAATTAAAAGCTCTACAGTGTTTCGTGAGTACGTACTTTTGAAAAAATAATTACACATAACTCAAAATTTGACAAATTGCAGATATAATTAGTTTTCACCTAATATCCCCGGCCGCATGTGTTACATTGAGTTATACTGACAATCGTGTCAGGATATTATGTGTTGTATTGAGTTATTATGACACTCTGTTTTAGGCCATAAAGATACAATTATTTATTGGAAGTGCCGATAATGGTCTTTTATGGGCCGCGGAGATTGAAACACGTGCCCGGATAATTATAAATACACAGACAATAAAATGTATTAATTTAATTACAAATACATATACTTTGACCCGTGTTAAATATATGAAATTATTTTGTATCATACAAATTGTATCATAGTCATAAAACGAAGTAGATTATGTTCACACTGTAGTATATTAAATTTATATTTTATATGTTAATAATAATACAATATATAATAAGAATAACTTATTATATTATAAGTCATGATCAGCTTCGAATCTTTGATAATAACAATTAAATGTCGAACATCGTTCTTCAAACGAAAACGTCGCGAATTATACGTCGTATTTAACATTTCAGCGTTGAAAGCTGGGTCTAGTTGTACATCAAACTTTGAAGTTGAATGTCGAAAGTTGAAAGACTTATGTTTATATAGATTGCAGTGAATTTTACGGGTGACAATATTTAAAAATAATGATGTAGGTTTTATATCTTAAATTGAAAAGAAATAATCAATGCACAGTTTATTGAAATATTCATTTACTTGCTTTCCCGCCCGTAAGTGATCTTTGGGAAATATATTTTAGAATACTATAAATTACATACAACTACCCGTTCTCCGCTTCTACAATACTTTCAGTAGAGATATACACAATATATATGATAAATATCTTTATATCAGGTTATGAAATTCTAATATCAATCATTATTGTTTTGATGTAAAACTACATAATATAAAAATAATACGAAGCAAAACGTCTGTTTTCTAGAATTTTTATAATATTTTATGCGAATGGTATATTTTACCATACTAAGGCATTATTATATATTCACGTACAGTACATTTAAGTACAGCACAGTTACACTTTAATATAGCAGAGTTAAAAAAATCAGATTACAAATAATATACATATATATTTGATGATGCCTTAACATTCAGAAACATGTCATTCCCTTAAAATATTTTAAAACTTCGAGAAAAAATACGTTTTCATTATTCATTATTTATCAATCTTCATCTAAACAAGGTAATTTTAAAATACATAAAAATAGATATCTTTAGTCCTTACAAGATTTCTGACACAGATTAAATTCTAACAGTTACAGACACACAAGTAATTAAAATGTACAGCCCAGTTATAAAATTCAGATCACAAATAATACAGATAGGTTGAATATACCTTATTATTACACTTGACTTTTTACATAGATCAAATGAGCGTTTTACGATTCTAATATAATCATTATGTACATACGTGTGTGTAAGTTATTGTATGCTTGACACAGGCTATAGCTATTAAAAGTAAATAAATAATTGGTTCAACTTCTGATCGAGCAGATAATGCGAGAAAGAGTTTTACGTATTTTTTATTAGGTCTGTGACGCAAGACTTAATTACTTTATTAACACATGCTAGTTAAAAAAATGTTTATCCAACATTAAAATCTTAATTTGAAGGAGAGTAATGTGTACACTTAATTTATAATCATCCAAATACAGACAACATTTTACATCAGTAAACTTTGTCTAAATATAGTCTTCATTATTTTTAATTAAAAAAGATTGACGATTCAATTATTTTTCTTAGACGAAATTCAATTTACTGATTTATTTTATTTCAGCCTTTGTTCATTTAATGAAATTTTTGCTGCCACTATAAATTAATTTCAATTATTGTTCATAGCTAAATGGAAATGAAAATGGAAACAAATATTTTGTTTGTTTTTAATTTGCAATTTCACATACGAGTATATGGATTGAATAAATATCATTAAAATTATTCATAATTATCTCAGGGCGATAATAAAAGTGCGACTCTTTATCTGTATGCATTAAAAAAATTCAATCTTAAATTTATAATTCTGGTGTAAAATCACCAAGATGAAAAATGATGTAACTCTTTTACAATTCAATATTCACCAATAGCGTATGAATTATTTTGGTATACGTATTTGGCTTTATGAGGAGTAAAATGTGGATCATTGGAGAAAAAACTCTCCCTTAAAAATTAATAAATTAAAAAAAAAAACGTTATTTTTACAACAATATTGAAAACTTCCCTTCTTCTAAAAAGGAAAAAATTTAAACGAAACCCATAAAAACTTTCCAAGAGAGAAATAATATACTCATCAATCCCTGTTTCTAAAATTCTAAATATTCCAAATAATTTTCTCTTTTTGTTATTATTTGCCCCTTGCATTCTGATTATTTTAATTTTGTATGATTTATTTGTAATAGTTCACGAGATGATGAAAATTAAGTACCTTCGAAACATGTCGATATAAATATACATATGTATGCAATGTATATATTTCACCAACGAAAACAAAACAATGGTTAGTGCAAATAAATAAATAAAATTAATTTTAGTGCCAATAAATATAAGAATCGTATAATAATAGGTTCATTAAGTTGAAAAATATATAAAAAAGACATACTCGTAAATGTGGTTTGGACGCAAGGAAATAATGAATTAAGATAGAATAGTGAAGAAAATATACGTCAACGATCAGAATGAAGCTAGACATAGAGTAAAACGCGGTACGATTAAATAAATCACAAAATGAAATGTCGGCCATTAGAGAAGTACTGGCGTGCTTGACATGATGTATGAGTGTTAAAGAAACGAGAGAAATGTCCTAGAAATGAACCGTGTGACGGCTACTATTTCTGCCAATAACTTCAGGGAGATGGCGTTAGTTAATTCTTCTACTTCTTTTTCTTCTTCTTCAACCTGTTGTGGTCGTTCATTCCTGGGCGTAGGCCTCCACTCGTATTTTCCAATCCCTTATATCCTGAGACATCCGCATCCGGGCAATCCCCGCACTCTTTCGGATATCGTCGCGCCAACGCAACTGTTAGTTAATTATAAATGTTAATTACGGAATTCTACAGTGTTTAACGCCTTACAAAATACGCTTTCAGTTTATTAAAAACAAATATTTCGTAATTGCAATTCAGAAATATGACAAGCTTTGAAACAATATTCAGTATGGTACCTACTTACATATACATATAAAAAAATATTAATAACCCATACACATTACGTTCGCGTAGTTTATCTTAACCTTGCTAATAATAGTCGTGTTAATAATTAAGATACGGAAATTAAAATTATACATGTAAATATATTCGATTATATGTAAAGATAACATGTAATTAAAAAACGTAATTTAATTTCGCCAAATAATAATTTTGGTGTGAATTGCATTTACCGCTGACAGAGTGTTATTACAGTGTTACTTTTGATACGTATTGTCATGTTTAAAAAAAACATGAAAGGATTTTAAAATGTAGTTATGAAAAGTTAAAAAAAAAACTGCGTAAGGAACGTAGGCGAAACGATTTATATTATTTTTGTGGTTTTGGGTATTCTAGTTTCAACCCATATGTATTGAAGCGAACCATGGAATTGTCAGAAGAAGGATGAGAGCAGAATAAATGCATTAGATATGAGATTCTTTAGACGTACGTGTGCCAAAACGATGTACGACAGAGTTTCAGATGCCGATATTAGGAAGGAATGTAAAGCAGGAGAAAGAATTACGAACAAAATTATGAAAGGATCATTGATATAGTTTGCACTTATGGAACACATGGATGAAGAAATAATGGTTAAAAAACTATAAGCTAACGATGTAAATGGAATACAGAGTCGAGGAAGACCGAGGAAAACATGGCATGACCAAATCAATTATCAATTGATCAAATCATGTTAAAAGTCGGAAGAATCGACGTACGTGCTTGACTCGATGTATGAATGTGGAGAAAGGTGCGGAGGAATGGAAAATAAAGAGGTGTGTTAGAATACATTATTTTTGTGGTCCATTCTATCTGCCTATCCTATTGGGGAAACGGCGTGATGGCTTCTTGTTGTTTAGAATATTTTGTATTTAGAAGATTATATCTGAGCTAGGGTTTCTGGTAGTATAATATTATTCATATATATTTATAAAAAATTGTGATTTTGAGTTGAAACTAAAAATTAAACTTGTTTTCGAGAGTATAAAAATATATGTCGTTTCCCTCCAAGGTCTGAAAAAAATGAGTTTTATCTGGTTCAACAGACAATACTCTAAAGTTCATATTAAATTATTGCAGTACATGTTTTATTTGCATTCATTGGAGTTAAATACCAACTTGTACGAGTACTTATGAATTTATGTCGGTTATCAAGATAAAATTATTGAATCAAGTCTAAATATGATCCCTTTTAATTCAAATCTTGTTTACCACGAAAAAATAACAAAACCATCACGCTGTTTTACCCAAAGAGAATGGAATGCCACATTACTCTATCCTGACACACCTCTCTAGCTTCATTCACACTGATACAGCGAGTCATACACGTACGTCGATTCTATCGACTTCTAACACGACCGACCTTTAATATTTGACTAAGTTGGTCTTGCCATCATTTCTTCAGTCTTCCTTGACTCCGCAATACATTCACATCGTTTACGTAATTATTTCTTGATTCTTGTGTTCCAAAGGTCCAAACTAATTCAGATATCCTTTCATACTAACTAACTAACTAACCATCACGCCATTTCCCCGGAGGGGTAGGCAGAGAGGATGGATCGCCACACTGGCCTGTCCTGGCACACCTCTCGGGATTCCTCCACATTCATACTTCGCACCATGCACGCACGTCGATTATTCCGACTTCGAATTTGGCCGCCTTTTAGTAATTGGTTAATTTGGTCATGCCATGTTTTCCTCGGTCGTCCTCGGCTTCTTTTCCCACTCACACTGCTTGTGTACAACTTTTTAACCATTCTACTCTCATCCATTCGTTCCATATGTCCGAACCATCTCAGGGATCCTTTCTTAATTTTATTCCTTTCATAATTTTTTTATATAATAATTTCTTCCTCTCTACATTCCTTCCTGATATAAGCTTTTGATATTATATCATTTATTGTTTTACTATACACACGAAACACAAATTATCGTAATTAAATTATTTTAGTAATCTTAAGGCACTAGGGAATTCCATAATTATTAATTGCAATTAGTTACCCTTTAAAGAGATAAAAGTTAGTGTTTTGACCATAAAATATAACCTTATTTACTTTTAATAAATTTCCTTCTGAATAAAATTTGACTATAAGAGCTTTAAAATTTGAGTTCAAAAATGCTTTCGAGTAACCGCGACATGAAGTAAGTACATACTTACTTAAATTAACGATCATTCTTTATGGGCATATTTGTGGTGGGTTATAGTTTTTTTTTGTATTCATAGTTTCTGGCTGCTTTGCGATTCGGCCGATAAAATTGTGTGATTAAATCAAATTAACTAAAGATGAAATAAATCCTTTCGTTTAACGTATGAAAACGTACCACGAATGCATTTTTTTCTACAGTACATGCATGTATAATATAAAATAGGTACTTGCCCACCTGTTTGAGGAGAGTACTTCAAAAATCATTACAATAATGATCTCGAGTCTCGAGGAAAGCGTTTTACACAGATACATAAATTTGTTCTCTTTTCGAATGCCGAAATTTACAAGTGAAATCTTTATCGGCGGTGTAGGTCAGAGCGGGTGTGTATGCACACGTATTTTTTTGTACTTCGGTTTCATAAGAAGTTGTTGTGGTAATATCAATAGCACCCTTCTCGTGTATTCTTGAAGTCAGTTTACCTTTTTTTTAATTCCCATATTTAAAAATATAAATTAACCTTGTAAATTTTCAATTTTAAAATAATGCTAATTCAAACGTGTCATATATAGAACTGTTATTGAATACCACTCGTATTAAGGGAGTAATTTGTTTCGTCTTCTTAAACCACTTTCCAAAGCCAATATATAAACCTTATGTTTTTCGTGAAATATTGGGGTATAGGCCTTTCTTTAATTTTAATATATAATACGGAGAGATTTTTTAATACTTTCCGTAAGTTTATTATTATTATGACCAGTTGTACTAGCATCATGACATGCAACTATTAACTAATGTCAAACCATCTCTAATGCGTTCCTGGTATTATGTTGAATGTATTTAATATTTTACATGTACTCAATAGATGCCTTAAACATTTATGCTGTTTGTAATGTATTTTGAGTTAATTAACCGATTTGATTTGAAATATGTAATTGTAATATAAATAATAAAAGGAAATGACTGAGTTAATATTTTCTGGGATACATCTTGATGAGTCTGAAATTATACAAAACAAGTGCAAATAATGCATATTCAAAATAAGTTATTGATTATTTTTTTATAAAATTAACACGTAAACTTATTGGAACTCATAATTTTTTTTTTATATAAATCTTTTTTTTTCGAAAGTTCGATTATAATGTTTCAATAAAAAGAAAAAAGTTATATTTTATGTTTTATTCAGACAAAGCGATAACCTTTTCATTTATGATAATATATATTTTAAGATACATTTTTAAATTTTTTAGAAAATATTGTGTACCGTTCTATCTACTTGAAAAATTCGATAGTGTCTCGGTGAAATACTGACTTTTACGTGATATACAATACAAACAAACCGGTTATCTTCTAGTTTTCAATTATTTAAATTTACATATTATTTTTAATAAAAAAACAAAAAAAAATATATACAAATTTTCTATATTATTATGATTGTATACAATATGCTTCCACTTGTGTTTATGTTCGACCGGTTTCGGCAGCTTGCTGCAATCTTCTGGTGCAACCACCAGAAGATGCCGAAACCGGTCGAACATAAACACAAGTGGAAGCATACTAAATATATAATAATAAAGAAATTTAGTATTAATGTTTTTTTGTTTTCATTATTTAAAATGAACTTCTACCAAGTAATTTAAATTAAAAACATTAATTATTTACATATAATTTATTAACTGGAATGGTTGTGTTTAAAACAGGAATGAACATAAAATAAATAACCTTATGTATGGAAGCGAAGCATGGAACTGCAAAAGAAGGATGAAAGTAGAATAAATGCAGTAGAAATGAGATCTCTTAGACGAATTTGTGGATACTATGTGTATGATATAGTGTCGAATGAAAATATAAGAAGTGAATGATGGTGTCATGTACAAATTAATGAAAGGATCATTAAGATGCTTTGGACATATGGAAAGAATGAATGAAGAAAGAATGGTAAAAAAATTATATGTTAATGATGTAAATGGAACCAGAAATAGAGGAAGACCGAGGAAAACGTGGCACGATCAAATAAATCAAATATTGAATGTCGGCCATGTGAGGAATCAGAGAAATCGACGCGCGTGCATGACACGATGTATGAATGTTGAGGAAGCGAGAGAAATATGTCAGGAAAGAAAAGTGTGGCAGTCCATTCTTTCTGCCTACCCCTTCGGGGAGACGGCGTGATGGTTAGTTAGTTAGGTTTCAACATAAATAATAAACGTCTTTTTGGTTTGTTTTCATTTTATGCGAGTTATTAATTCACGGAACAGACGTACGAAATTTTGATCTGACGAAAAAAATATTGGTTGAACCAAAATACATCAGGATTGAAAACTTTGCCCGTAACATAAGTGTCGGCGGTCAGACCGCGTTGCAGGTTAACCGCAGGAGTGCGTTTGCTCTCCGCCAGGGGACTTTTTATGTGAAACATCCCAGTAACCGTAAAAATGAAAGGTTCGGTGTCGATTTACGGCGGATCGATATCTCGGCCGGCGTCCAACGGAAAGGGAGTCACTCGTGACGCAACACTTTCATTGTTCTTTATATGCCCGTAAAAAAATCAAAATCAACAGTACGATTTACATAAATGTTATTTCACATTGTGTGAGTGATTCGTGGCAGAGTGACCACGAGTCAAAGTTCCGGGATCTATTTCCAGCGACGACAGTGACTGATTTTCAAACTCTAATTGGTCTGGTATTGGACTTAGGGGTTAGGGACAGTCATAGGTATGAATAAACAAGTATCTTCAATATTTTTTTGGAAGTAATTTAATTTATTTTATAAAACCAACAATACAAAGTTATTATATTATGTTTTAACTTTATTTAACCCAAATTTTAACCAAAATTTGAAGTTATCGCCATATTTGTTGGACCCTTTTCTATAATTGGTGCTTTGCTGTAATCATTATAAATTCTCATAAGTTCATCTAAAATCATTCAAAGTATCTTCAATATTTTTTTGGAAGTAATTTAATTTATTTTATAAAACCAACAATACAAAGTTCATCATCTAAAATCATTCAAATAAAAAATATATTATTTTAATAGTTAATAAAGTGCCTGATGGAAGCTTTTTTTTTAAATAAACCAAATGCCGGCCTCTGATAATTTACTTACGGTTTTTCAAGGAAAAATGCTACATGAATTGTTTATATAAATAGAAGTATTTAAAAAGAAAACAAAATCTTCAATCAGGCACTAGATTAACTATTAAAATAATGTTTTTTTTATTTGACTGATTTAAGATGAACCTGTAAAAAGTTATAATGGTCAACGCATTATAGAACAGGGTCAAAAAATTATGGTATATAATAAATAAAAAATTCAAATTTTGGGTCCAATCAAGTTATAACATAATATATTAATTTTATATTGTTTGTTTTATAAAATAAATTAAATTACTTTTGTCTGCATACAAGAGACAGCTTACCTACTGACACTCCGCTCATTTTGGCACCTTATTTATTTTGAATAAAATTTCAATCTTATAAATATACATTACTTTACTTCAATGTTGGTGGTCCGAAAAACATTTTTAAAATTTTTGGTGGGCCACCGATGAAAAAATTTAAGAAACTCTAGTCATGGAGAGAAAATGCTGCATCCTGATTCCTTCTTCATAAAGATATAATAGTTTCTGCTCGTATTTCAGATTGTAAAATAAATTATAATTATTTATATAAATCTTTGGTATTAGAATAAAAAAACAACATTATTTATTATATGAGGTTATTTCAGACAATGCTTAAATTATATTAATAAAAAGTTAAGTACCTACCTGTTACTGAATAAAGATTAAACGAAGAAAAAAATTAAGATTAAAACATTGCTATTAGCTAAATTTATTCACAAAATTGTCGCATTATTCAGAACGAATAAATTATATAAACGACACCAATGAATTCATAGATGTGTACGTGTCTGCATAATTAATTCAAGGTGATTTGAAGGTCGTCTCTTTAACATTGGTGGCTCGGTGTTTTTTGAAAGCTACGAATATGTATAGCTTATTAATTATCTTTGTATTCTTGGTACGCGGGCAGTATATTTTAACCCAACAATATTCTCCAGGCTTGGGTCCGATAATTTTGATCATATTATAAAAATGTTTGGTATATAACAGATCAAAGTTATTTTTCATAACGTTTTTTTTTTATTATAGTATACGAGTATAATGTGTGAAACAAATATTTTACTACCCATTTTACAAAAGTAAAAAAATATGACACGTATATAGTAGGGTGTCCCTTATTTTTCAAAGTTTTAATTTTACAATGTATAGGTTATTGTTTTATTAATTTGGGCTTAAAACATCCGAAAACATTTTTTTTTCTTATTCGGAACAGTGTAACCCGTGCCGACTTGCGCGCAAAGATGTCCCATACAAATTGCGTCACAGGAGCGGCGCATTGTCATTGTTATTATCATTTAGTCTCGGCTTGTTGGGTAGTAAGCACGGTTTGTTTTATATTTCGAAAATGTGAGTGGAACTAAGAAGCAATTAAAAAGTATTTTCTTGGTTGGTGGGCTTTACGTGAAGTTAATTTGACTGTTAATGAAAGCGCAAATCTTGTCATTCTGGAGTGCAATTCTGAAAAAAGGCTATAATACCTACCAGAGCTGTTCCTTATTATGTTAAGAAGTTAGTGGATCTTTATCAGGTCTGACGAGAACAACAAAAAATAGCAAGAAGATTCAGGACTTACATAGGCGCCGCCAAGAGAACGTTCAACTTGAATTAGATAATTTATTCGTTATCGCACATGCCGATGCTCTTGAATGTGCTGTGATACGACAGCATCTTTTACAGGATGCTTGAACGGAGCTTGTGTGCAAAAACCAGAAAGAGATTTGTTACTCTTTGCTTGCCGCCATCATATATACGAACTGATGCTCAAAAGTGCGTTTGAACCACAAAATCGATTGTACGAGATGATTATAGCGAACTCATCGAGCTTGCTATTGTTTTTCTGTGTGAAGGTAATGAAAAAAAAAATTAAAATCAGATCTGCTGGCATATAGTAATTATGAAATATACCATTATTAATTTTTTTATCCCTAATCTAAAAAAGGGATGAAACAGTAAAAGTATTTTTTACTGGTAGATATGTAATACATTTATAGAATTTTTATGGAGTTGGACGAATCGATGTGCGTACATGACACGATGCATTAATGTTGAGTAAGGAGAGAAGAATGCTGGGAAAGAACAGTGTGAGGGTCCATTCTTTCTACGAGTACTGAAGCCTTCGGGAAGACGGCTTGATGGTTGATCTTTCAATAATAATTTATTGAATTTATTATTCTTATAAATACATTTTGCATTAATATTTCCACGAGTTTAGAATTTTTTTATTCTTCTGTGTATAAACTCAAATGCTTTATTTCTCCTCTTTTTCTTGCCCTCTGTAACTTTTTATTGAAAATAATATATTATTACGAAATTAATGTACGATCCATATATTTAAGAAATGCTTACGATGCCTACATATAAAAATGATCGTGGTAAAATTGAATGCGAATAGTTTATAAAATAAACAACGATATTTTTTTTACACTTTTTTTTAAAATACCACGCGTGGCTACTGATTTCCTTTAAACTCTATAAAAATAAAAATATTTGGTATTAAGTTACGAAATTTATATGCCGTTTAACATTCATAATGGATTACCATATTGTTACATTCGTCGAATATGCGAAAAAAATTCAAAAACTTAAGATTCCTTCACTATTTTGCATCTAAAAAAAGTTAGATTTAATTTACAATTTAAATAGCTTCCAAGTAAGAGATTAACGTCTGCAATAAAATATTGCATAGATCTTTAAAACAACTTAAGTATTTGTTTATTCTCATAAAATTCTTGCGTTCGGATCCATTTTAGTCAAAGTAACATGTGCTAAAGGAAGAAAGATACCACCTCCTTCAGAAGATAAACTAACTAACTAACTAACCATCACGCCGTCTCTCCGAAGGGGTAGGCAGAAAGAATGGACTGCCACACTTTTCTTTCCTGACATATTTCTCTCGTTTCCTCAACATTGATACATCGTGTCATGCACGCGCGTCACTCACATGGCCACATTCAATATTTGATTTATTTGATCGTGCCACGTTTTCCTCGGTCTTCCTAAATTTTTTTCAGAGAATAATCATGGGCAAAATAGAGGAATATCGGGGATTAAGCAAAAGACAGTTGTCTTGGCTGCAAAATATAAAGAGTGGACAGGATTGATCCAAGTGGTGCAGGACAGAAATTCTCTCGCTGCAGCGTTCGCCAACGTCGGGGGGATCTGACACGGCACCAGAAGATGAAAAATAACTTATTATATAATAGTTTATTTAGTTTTGTTCTTTTTGGACAATGCAAATCTTTCATATCTATATCTAATAAGTAAACAATTTATCATAAACGATAGTTCGATTTTCCGATTCAAGAATCGCTTGATCTTAGGTACAGTTAAAGACCCTATCACATAAATGTATTGTTTCTTAAACAATGACATAAAACTCCATAATGAGTAGAACTTTGCATTACTAGGATAATAAATGGATCGAATGTCAAAATATGGGTTTACTCGGTCCTTGATAGACATAGATATAGCACATCCGAAAAATGTCCAGATCTTCTTCTTCTTCTTCTGATTGTAGATCTTGCGATCTGTTTATGCAGTATATCAACTTTCTTCCTGTGATAAAGACGACCAGCCTTCTTTCTATCTCTTTGGTGGTCGTCCTGGTGGTCGACGGCCCTCTGGAGTCTCGTGCATCACGATATTAGGAATTCTTGCTGAATCCATTCTCTCGATGTGGTCCCCCCAGAATCGTCTTCAATTTTGCAGGATCGATATCCAGATCGATTTTATATAATATATTTGCTCCAAACGGCGTTTCATCAGGTCAGCAAAACAAACTATAATGTATATTATAATGTTATTCTGATGAAGCCTCGCTTGGAGCGAAACCAGTAGTTAACGTTAAAAACAAATAAAAATGTGGTGTTAGAACAATTTTTTAAACATTTTTTAATGTTCCTAATTTGATAATAATCAAATGTTTATAGTGTTTTACAAATATATATCAAAATATTCTTGTATATTTGAGAATTAAACAAATGAACAGGTGTGCTTATTTATTGTTTCTTGAACAATGTTCCATATCTCCATAATAATTTTTAGTTTTATATAATTTATGGGAATAATATGTTTCGCTATGCATTAAATATTATGGTATTATAAAACATATTTTAAACAGACGTTTTCATCAACATTAAACAGAAAACGTTTAATGAATTTTAAAAAATATGAGGCTTGGTAATACATTAATAAAAAAACTAAAGTTTTATAATTGAAGCGAGTCCACAACTTCGTTTAAAGAATGTTACGTTCATTTTGCAGAGTATATACCACAAAATATGTGCAATTACTTGCATTAAAACTGCATTATGGCGAAGCACGCAACTCAGTTATTTTAGGCGGGCACTCCTTCAAGTCTTGCGCGATGAGCAATGCAGAGAATTCTGGATTATTTTGAATTTCGGACCGTTAATTACCGGATGCCTACATTTTTAAATTTAATACAACGTCATAATTTTAGATTGTTGATCTAAAACGAAAACATGAAAATTGCTTGTGTTCAATTAATTCATTGGAAATTTCTAAATAATTCAAGTTTTTTATTTATATAAGAGAGGAAGAGTGTTAATGCTTTATCTTACCATCTTGAAGATCTGAATTTATGGAGGTGTGATCAAATACAAATTTCTAGTATGCCTTATGTTATTGAGCTAAAGTTCAAATGGCAAAAACATAAACAATTATATCTTCGCATACATATATCGTTTTTTCGTATTTATTATATTTAATGCTACGCTCTCATTTAATTAATTGAAAAAAATAAATAACGTGTTAAGAACTAGTCTTTTATAAAAATAAATAAATGTCCGATATTTCTTTTTTTTTCTTTTTTATACACTTTGTATATACAACACTTATATCAAAAAATAAAAATATATAGACATGTTTCGGACAAACAGACCTTCTTCAGTAAAGATACATATTTATAAATATATTAAAATTGTTGTTTTGATTTGATGTAACCTGAACCCCAATAAGAACATTAAATTATTTTTTAAATTTTTAAATTAAATCTTAATATTTGTTATAACAGAAGCATAAACGTTCCAAAATAGATCTTTATAACATCTGTCAGATCATTGTAAACAGCAACAATTTTATAATATTTTTATAAATATGTATCTTAACTGAAGAAGGACTGTTTGTCTGAAACATGTCTATATAATTTTATTTTTTTAATATAAGTGTTATATACACAAAGTGTATAAAAAGGAAAAAAAGAAATAAACCACCATAACAACACAAAGTATGGCGTATATAGCCGAAATAAATGTTCATTTAGGTGAATGTGCGGGATATAAATTTTTATTTTCTATGAATAAATACGTGCATATATGATAATTTTTTTAAGTGCTCTGGTTTATAAAACGAATTAATACAAGGGCACACTAGAAAAATACTGACAATGAAATCTGAACAATGCAGTGTTCAGATGTCACTTAAATTTAATGTTGCTATACTCATACTTAATACTGACAGCGAGATTATTCCATGCCAACGGATCCGCAACGCTGAAAGCACGATTTTAAAAACTTACTCTATTAGTACTGACTGGAATTCCAATGTTTTTCGCATCGGTTTCAACTGTTGAGTGAACGATACATTTGCGTTGACATAGGTGTTACGCAAAGGAACAAAATATACGCTGGCGCTCTCTGGTGTCGAGCCGTATGCAACACAATTTTTATTTGACTCTTAGATTTAGATCCAATAGCCTCTTGTAAGTCCATTGTATTACACATAACTCTATTTACCAAATTAATATTCTTTAAATGCAACATACGTTTAGGTTTAGGAGACTTGCAGATAATTTTGTTCAAATTTCGTAAATTTTGCTATATAATTCGGCAAACCAAAAAGTCTTACGATATCTAGACAACTTACGAGGTGTAATCTGACTGTTGATAGTATCCTTTTGTTGCAAGTAATGAGTTTTAGATATTTGGAAGCAGAGATCTGCAGTCAAAATGACCTTTATACCAAAGTACGAGAACAAGTCAATAAAGTGTCTGCCATTTTAGGGTGTTTCAAAAATCTGGTCTGGAAGATCAAATACATGTGCATTGATAGCAGGGTCATAATTTATAAGATATGCGTGAGACCTTTCTATGTTTTCGAGAAGCAGACCGATTTTATACGACAGGCAGGACTTTTAAGAACATTTAAGATGAAGTTTCTAAGATCAATTACTGGAAAAACTCTCCGAGATCGTATGCGTTCCGCAGAAAAAAAAAGAAATATAAGACATTGTTTGGTTGAGTTGACCCTGAAAAAGATACTGTTGGAACAATGTAGCAAGAATGGATAATGACAGTTTGCACATACAACCGCTAACAAAATCCCCTCCGGACACTGTGCACCTAGAAGACCACATAAGAGATTGAGAGACAGTTGAACCTCATCAAATCGGTTGGATCGACAGATCTATTAAAAGAATAAGAAAAGGTTGAAGGTTTTGAGCATGCGTGTAAGGAATGGCAATTTAATTATTCGCGGTGTGCGTAAATAAACACCCTGTGTTTTTGCGTAAACGGTTACATCCTCCATTGAAGATAATTGTGGGTCTTCTTGTGTTACCGCGGGGAGATGGTTTGAAAGTGGGTTTGATTGGTAGACGAAAGTGGTCTGGCGTGGACACGAGATGTCTCCGGCCGTTAGTGATCGTCGAAGGAAATTGTTTAAATTATGCACATGCGCATAATGCAATTTATGGTACTTACGATGTATAAATCGGGACATTTGCGATGAAATACAACCATAAAAACATTTCTCTTCACATGTATCATTTTTTTATCGTATAATAACAACAACAACAATCCATCACGCCGTTTAGCCGTAGAGGTAGGCAGAGAGAATGGAGCGCCAAACTACTCTATCCTGACATACCTCTCTAGCTTCCTCCACATTTATACATCGAGTAATACAAGCACGTCGATTCTTCCGGCTTCTTACATAACCAACCTTTAAAGTTTGATTAATTTGGTCATGCCCTGTTTCCCTTGGTCTACCTCGACTCCAGACTCCATTTACATCGTTAACGTATACTTTTTTAACCATTCTTTCCTCACCTATGCGCTCCATATGTCCGAACTATCGCAGCGATCCTTTCATAATTTTGTTCATAATACCTTCTTCCGCTCTACATTCCTTTCTAATAACAGCATTTGAGATTCTGTCGTACTTCGTTCTACCACACATACGTCTTAGGGACCTCATCTCTACCGTATTAATTCTGCTCTCATCTTTTTTCTGCCAGTGCCATGTGCAAACACAGAGAAGAACACCACTGTGCACTGCCATTCTAGATTTTTTGGATAATTGATTAACGAATGCTTGAGGACTTGTATATCAGGTAGATCATAATTACCCTAATAATTATTCCTCACACGTATTTGATTGGACATACTTTGTATCATAGTCATTGGAATACATCTTATTGAAAAGAATTCCTACATGCTTATACTATACAAAGTTATACTAGAATTGCATACTAGTGCTGCTATTGAACCAATTAATGTTAAATTTCATACTAGTAATGCGTACTTGAACGGAAGTTGACGTGGTGAATTTCAGTAATATCCGTCGGAGATATCTATGGAGTAAACAACTTTTTTTATGAGATGTGATTTTTAAACTGCTTCCAAGCAAAAATATTTATATTGTCTGTGTGAAACAATGCAATATCGAACCAATCGAAAACTAAAATTTGTATCAATTAAAATTTTAGATAGACTTTTGTTTGTTATAACAACTTTAAGTGCATTATTTTTATTGTTGGCTTCCCCAACTATACTAATTCATCCACTTGTTTAAGATTTTCACCATTCACACTAATTTTGTAAAGTGTCGTCTATTGTTCTTTTTCGAAAGGACTTATTCATAATTATCCTCAGATCATTTTGCATATATGATCGTTTACAAACTAGCCACCAGGACTTCTAGTTTATGCTTGCTGTATGCAAGTATCACAGCGTCGTTCGCATATAATACTAGCTTACAGACAAACCATTTATTTTAGTGCTTGCATCTAACCCTCTTAACTAACTAACTAACTAACCATAACGCCATTTTCACGGAGGGATAGGCAGAGAGAATGGATCGCCATAATGCTTTGTCCTGGCATACCTCTCGGGCTTCTTTCAAATCAAATCAAATCAGTTTATTTTCTCAAAAGACATTACAAACATTTTTTATAGTTTAAGGCATCTATTGAGAACAGGTAAAACATAATAAATATATAATACCAGGAACGCATGAGAGATGGTTCGACATTAGGAATACAAAATACTCTCCAAAGTCAAGAGTATTTGTCTTCTTCTACATTCATACATCGTACCATGCACGCACGTCGATTATTCCGACTTCAAATGTGGCCGCCTTTTAGTAATTGATTAATTTGGTCATGCCATGTTTTCCTTGGTCGTCCTCGGCTTATTTTTCCACTCACGCTGTTTGTGTACAACTATTAAACCATTGTTCTTTCATGTATTCGTTCCATATGTCCAAACCATCTTAACCCTCTTAGTTTTTTTTCATAATTTATTTCTATATTTATTGCTGTGCATTTAAAAGGACATTAATAAAATAAACATTCTTTCCGCATCGTCAATTAAAATGCAATAATATATTAATGTGCCGTAATTTGTTTTTGAGCCCTTATCAAGAACGACACAAAAAATACATCGTTGGGAAATAATAACACAATCCACAATGCGAACAGAAGTTTTTCAAGCATGTATTACATTTATCAACTCGCGTAAGTATGGTAAATTGGACTAATTATACATTTTTCTAATCTACATTACGTGGCTGTTAAAGTGAATTTTCGCATTTGCTACGACTTGTTGGTTCGTGCACATCTGCCTGTAACCTAACCTCAATCAATCATCGTCCTTCCGACACGACTGGAACACCCACCTAGCAATTAGCGCATGTATATGTACTTTCAATAAATCATATGCAATATAACATGTTTGTTGTAGGTACTGAATTACGCCGTCATAAGTGTGGCTTTCTCACAAAAATGATTTTACATAATCCCCCTTTAGAAAATATATAATACGAGTATATGAAATGAATCAGATCTGGGCAATTAATACGAATGAAAACTTTTGTATTCTAGATGTTTTACTATATTTTATTGGAATGACATGTTTTATCTAAGTTCATTATCAAATGTTCTTAGGCATATTTATTTATTTATTTATTGAGGGTAACATACAGCGATATTAATAATATATATTAGAAAAAAATAACAGTTAGAAAAAAACTTGTAAGGCTAATTAGATGCTACCACAAATATAAAATAATAGTTAACAGTTAACAGACGACAATATGAAACGAGATTGAAGTGAAGCTAAAACAAAATGAGGCTAAACAAAATCATTAAGAGATAAATATAACAAAAGTTATGGAAAAATAAAAATAAAAATGAGAAAATAAAAATTAAATGTAATAATGATAATAATATATGCTTACATTTAAAGCGCCGTTTTTGTGATGTAATCACCTCAAGGGCGCATTAAGACGTGTTTTAAATCTAAATGTGAACGCTGCATCTGATTGATATTCGCGATCGGTTAGAAAGTATAATAGAACAAAATATGCAAGATTTAAAATATGAAAAAGATGGGTTTACAGCTTAGATCTGAAGTCTGTCGGATTATTTATGCATCTGAGGTGTGAAGGAAGAGTGTTCCAAGCTGATGGACCGGCTACCGCAAACGCTCGATCCTCGAAATTTGTACTAGGGAAAGTAATTATAATATCATCTAACATTATGGTCTCATCCACGCCAATAGGTTGCTGCGGAGTTTTACATCATTGTACAAAAAACACTAAATAAAGATCTAGATTAAACATGAATAAGTTTGTATTCCAATTAATTTAAGGGTTAGGGATTTATGTTCAATATTCAATTGAAAAGTATCCGAATTAGGGTACACTTTTCTTCTTATCAGATAGATCTCGTTTTGCTTTCTTATTAAGGATTTAATTTGTGGTGTGACATTTAATAAATTAAATAGTTTTAAAGTTTAATTTATTTTCGATGTTATTTTGATCATCGTCTATTTTTTTAACATTTTTGTTATTATTATTCATATTTTATTAGTATAAAAACGATGTTTTTGTATCGTTCAACCTGTTCTCACTTTTTGTGTAATCAAATTTTGTTATAATTAAACGATCAAAATGAAGCTTTCTGCATAAGAATCAAGGCTAATGAATATCTAGATATGTTGTTTCAGGGAGGAGAAACTTATATCTATTGTTGTAAAGCTATAAATAAGGTTTTTACTTTCTTAACCAATCTTCTTTCATTCATGATCATAATATGACTGAACTAACGCAGTGATCCTATTATAATTTTGTTCTCTATTATTTCTTCCGCTCTACATTGCTTATTTTTTTTTTTTTTTTTTATTTTTTTTTATTTTTTTTTATTTTTATTTAATTTATTTTTTTAAAAACCCAATTGGGTTATATGGTTACATTTCTAGATCCTACCACTAATTATGTACTGCTTCAGACACTTCTTATATTGAGTTGTAGTGAGATTCCTTATGTCTTTAGGTAGTTCATTGTAAAGTTTCAGTCCATTGTTCAAAATCCTTGATTGTCCTGTCTTAGTTCGTGCAATCGGTAAGTGATATCGGTCACAATTCCTGGTCCAGTGTCCGTGTATGTCTGAATTTTTAGTTAATTTGTAGGTGCTGTCTGTTGGCTTTTCCATGGTCACTCTGTGTACAATTTTTAAGGTCTCATATTTGGTCAGGTCTGATATGTCCATTTGTTTAGTTTGTCTGTAAACTTGTATGGTTGGGGTATGGTAGTCAATGTTATATGCTAGTTTTAATATTTTATTTTGTTGTCTTTGGAGTCTGGAGATGTCCTTTTGGTTTCCTGTCCCCCAGAAGGGAATCATATATGTCAGTCGGCTTTTTACATACGCTTCGTACATCATAACTTTTTCCCTTCTTGGTATGTAATTCTGTATTTTGTAGAAGAGGGAGTATAGCGATGCTAACTTGTCTGTTAGGTTGTCTATGTGTTTTGTCCATTTTAGTTGTCTGTCCATTGTTAGTCCTAGGTTTATAATAGTATTTGAAATTATGACGTATATCGTTCTACCACACATACGTCTTAGGGACCTCAACTCTACCGCAATTATTCTGTTCTCATCCTTCTTCTGCCAGTTCCATTCTTCGCTTCCATATAATAAATATGTATCGCTATACTCAACTAACAAACGTAACAATGTGTTTAAATGTATCACGTCGTATGTTATTATTTCCAACACAATTATTTATGCGTTCTTCACCTTAATTAATTGATTAATTGTATAAAAGAGTTTGAATAAAATAATTTATAATCTGAATGCAGGATCGTACAGACGCCACTGTGTAGGAATGGATCGGATTCCATTGGACGAGAATACTTTCCTTATAGTATATTCAGAAGTTTTTGCTCACTGGCCGTCTGCCTGATACGTCACCAGAATCCCAATGAGATCAATCTGCACGTATCCAGTATAGGAAATTGAATATATGACATTTCATAAAAGGCGACCGACAATTTGCTCTGTCGCAATAATAAAATAGCAGTTTCGAAAACGTTTTCTGACTCTATACGTGTGAAGCTGTTTTGATAATTTGATTTGGTGCCGTTCAATCATCATTGCGAATGTATGTACTCCCAGTGAAGCACATCTATAAAAGATAATGGGTTATCTTTTTATCAAAGGACGATAAAGTCTTATATTTTATAATAACACTTCGACAAATCAGAAAAAAATAGTAAGATCAACAAAATAAGAAACTATCATCACATGAAAATTTTGTATTGTTGTATCATAGTTAGTATTTTTTAAATAGTTTTGGCGGTCTTTGTGGAAGAATGGCATTAGTCATCACTGCCATACCAAAGTTCTCGTGTTCGATTTCTGGCAATGACAGTGTGAAAAAAAATCTATGCTGTTTTTTGTCCGGTAGAACACACGTGACAATAAAAATGGCGATAGACTAGCTATCTGTCAAATGTCATGAGATCATTAAACAAAATTGTACAGTAATTGTGTTCAAATAAACTGTTCCATATAAAAATATGTGGAAAACTATTACATAAATAAAAACTCAATTTGGCATCCCAAAAACCAGCAAAGATATTAATAGAATTTGCTGCAAACGCTAGGATTGAAACACAAGACAAAAATCAATGTATGAAAATCAAAATATTATATTTTGAGCCACATTTTATACTTTTGTGTTTTTTTTTGACGATTACAGATTTTGTAAAGGATACTTATGTTTTCCACATACGTATAAATGTATTTTTGCAAAACATTTGGAAATCTCAAACTTTTAAATATGCTTAAGAAACAATTGTTGAAAAAAAGTGCTATCGTCAACAACAGTAAATACGAGTATATATATTTTTTAATATTAAAATCTCAAATGATTAGTATAATAACATATTAATTATATAAAACTTAATATTGTTATTTACAATGAGGTATATTAGCTCCATTTATTAACTTAACCTAACCATAAGATCGTTTTGCACTACCCTGTATATTTAAAACTAAACTTAGTAAGTTCATTTGGCTGTATACTCGCATGATTTATAATTACATATTTAATATTTTATGAAAACAGTGGAAGAGTGGAAATTAGTGGAAAACATGGAACTGCCAAAAGAAGGATGAAAGATTAATAAATGCAGTAGAAATGAGATCTCTTAGACGAATCTGTGGATACTCTGTGTATAATAGAGTGTCGAATGAAAATATAAGAAGTGAATGCAGTGCGATGGTATTATGAACAAACTAATGAAAGGATCATTAAGAGGGTTTGGACATATGGAAAGAATGTATGAATAAGAATGGTAAAAAAATTATATGTTAACGATATAAATGGAACTAGAAATATAGGAAGATTGAGGCAAACGCGGCACGATCAAATAAATCAAATATTGAATGTCGGCCATATGAGGAGTCAGAGAAATCGACGCTCGTGCATGATCGATGTATGAATGTTGAGGAAGCGAGAGAAATTTGTCAGGAAAGAAACATGTGGCAGTCCATTCTTTCTGCCTACCCCTTCGGTGAGACGGCGTGATGGTTAGTTAGTTAGTTAGTTAGTTTGAAAACAGTGGATTTCATTTATGCATGTATATAATTTTTTCCGCAATGAAAATTTTATTTACCTTATTAGGCTACTAGCATTGTGGTATGTACACAATGAAAATTCCACTGCAAGGAACACACTACACACCAAAGAGATGCATCTTGGTATATAATGATAAAGGTACTTGTAAGTACACTTGTATGTATATACATAGGTACTGCACATTACCAATTCACCATTGTTTCGTTTGAATGCAAAGATAAAGTAGCGATTTGGGGCAAAAGATACGGAAGAATGAATGTACTAGGGGAAAAATACGAAAGAACATTTTTCTAATATAAAAAAAAAATTAGTGGTGGCTTGAATAAAAAACTAACGCACAATTGTTTTAAGTATTTGTACTATAAAACGGGTTGAACGTGTAATAAGACTGTTTGAAAACTATGTGAAATATTGTATTTATTATAAGTGAAAATAAAAGCGTTTTTAACACCCTTGATCGTGCTTTTTTTGTTCGTGCATTTGGCAAGCGATATCTGTTATAGTTTATTGTACTCGTACAATGTCTGTTCTCGGCCATGTGAGGAGTCAGAGAAATCGACGCGCGTGCATGACACGATGTATGAATGTTGAGGAAGCGAGAGTAATATGCCAGGAAAGAAAAGTGTGGCAGTCCATTATTTCTGCCTACCCCTTCGGGGAGACGGCGTGATGGTTAGTTAGTTAGTTAGTTACAATGTCTGTGTACGTCTGAGTTTAATTAGTTTCTAGCTACTCTCTGTTGTCTCTTCCGTGATCACTCTGTGAACAATTATCAAGGTCTCAATTTTGATCATATCCGATATATCCAGTTATTTTGTTCTTGTATGCTTAGGGTCAGATACTTAATTTTATAGGCTATTTTCCTTTATTTTTTCATGATTTCGTATTAAATCATTTATACGAATGAAAACATCTTTTTTTAGAAGTTTCATAGAAGTTAAAATGACAGGTATCTTGCTAAAGCATTATCGAATGATAATTAAATAAAACGATGTTTTTTAACTACTTCCACTTTTGTCTTTATTTAGACAGCGACCGGTTTCGCCAGGCTCGCTGGCATCGACAGACTGGTAACACTATTGTAAACTTTGTCCTTTATATACATACAGATCAGGGATGGTAAACATGATTCTATACAAAAATAATCTTCAAATATTTATGTAAAATTTTTCTGAATTTAACTATTGGTATTACAGGTATTCTTGGAGGTTCGTGTTTAATACAATGGGTTTTAATTTTTATTATCTCTTACATATTCATTTATAATTTTTGAAAAATGGTTTACAATAGTGTTACCAATAGTGTTACCAGTCTGTCGATGCCAGCGAGCCTGGCGAAACCGGTCGCTGTCTAAATAAAGACAAAAGTGGAAGTAGTTAAAAAACATCGTTTTATTTAATTATTATTTAAAATGAACTTCTATCAAGAGATTTCAGTAAAATCATTTTATTACATTATCGAATGTTTTAGGACAAAAGCAATTTTCAAACATTTAATAAGTTTTTAGTAAGGCGAAACATGTCATTACCAAATAATATGATATAATTTCTAGAAAAGAGTCATTTTCGTTAGTATAAGCTATTTTTGTTGTATTTGAAACCATTTTCTCTTCTCAATAGTAAAATACGTATTACAAATTATAGTTATAATTTTACGCATGTTCAGCAATGTACCAATCAAAATCAAATTAACAAATCCATTCCTTGTGGCAACCGATAACATTATGCATATCTCTGACATAGACGTTAGATTTATATTTTATGTTCTCTTGATGATAGTGCGTCCGGGGGTTAAAATATTTCATAGCGACGTAATACGTTAGTACGCCGGAGAAATAATTATAACAATGGAGATGTGTGTGTCTCGGGCTCTTGAGATCACCGAAACGGCATCAAAATAATAGGTTTGTGTTCATAGCTTCAATTTCAAAGTCTCAAAAATTTTAACGATCGTTTATGTAGAAAATGGGAGCAGATTATTAAGAATTATTGCCTATCTGCTCCGCGTATAAATAATAATTTTAATATTATGCGCTGACAAGACAAGAGGCGGCGGTCCGGCAAACAGTTATGTAGAAGCGCCCCAAGTCAGGCCATTCCAATTTTAAATCAATACAATTTTTTTCTCCGAAGCTTCCAGCATCGGCCGCCAGGATGGGGTGACTACACCTTTCAGAATTCAGGAACTTTTTGAATGTATACAAATACTGGATTTTACCCATTACGGGTGTATTCTTCTTCTTCAAGTGCCCTGTCGGGTCCCCCCAACGTTGGCGATCACCTCGGCGAACCTGTCCCTGTCAGCTGAACAGCTCCTCAACACTTCGGATGCCGGTCCACTCCCTCACGTTTCGCAGCCAGGACATTTGTCTCCTTCCGGGCCCGCGGCGAATTAATCATTAAGAATTAATTGTACGGGTGTATTAATCATTAAGAATTAATTGTATCTCAATAGAGACGAAGATGTAAATTATTTGGAAACAGAATATGGTGGTCGAGGCGTTTACAGGACTTATGAACCATTGGTTAGGTTAAGCGATCGCTTAATGTAATACAACATTCTCCATTCCGTCCTTCTACTTTATTTGCGGAATTCGAAAACGTGTACTCGATACGGTTTGTTTCATATAATTGATTATTTTTTTGAAATTTGAATGAAAACATATTTTTTTATCTTATGCTAATGTATTTTATAATGCCTTAGCAAGGCTACATAAATGTCATTCCCATTGTTTTTTTTATTAGATAATAAAATGATTTTACTGAATTTTTTTAATGGAAGTTCAATTTAAATAATAATTAAATCAAGCGATGTTTTTAATTACTTCCACTTTGTTTTATCGTTAAACGACACTTACTTTTTGTTTATTTAATTATTGAATTAAGGCGCGCTGTATTGAATTTTCTTTGATGAATTTAGGCATTTGAAAATGATGAAATGTTTTTATTGTAAATATGCAACTTTATAGACGTTAGGTAAACAAAGTTAAGACAGATATAATACTTGTATAATAAAATAAAACCTTTTACAACTATTATTTTAATTGTAGAGTGTTATATTTTTTTAATCATCATGAATCGAAGAAATAGTTTTGTTTTTTGAATCGCAATATGTTACAATAAAATATGATCTTACGATCTACTTATAATATTATTAGAACCAAATAATATTTCATCTGGTCTTAATAATATTTAGACATAAGTCGGGAACAATTCATATAATGGAACTTTTGAAGAAAATATGTATGAATTTGTATATTATAATATTTTCTTTTATACTTATGTTATGTTGGTTTCTTTCGTTCGATTTAAAACCTTCGGGGGCTTATTTCAAATGTGATATTTAATAATGGTCACCCCAGCATGAGCACCTCCCGGGATGATATGACGGGGGTTCACCGACCTCTCACTCTCCTCTGAGGAGGTTTTTATCCACGCACTTACGCACACCAGCGCGCAGGTCACACACACAGCGACGCGTCCACACGTCACACACACCACCGCGCCAAGATCACAGGATGCTGCTACCCGTCTCACTCACACGCTTCCGTCTCGCTCTTAACGTATTAAAAAAACGACGTAATGGATTGCACAGTAAGCCTTATTTTTGGTTTAGGTTGATACACCTGTTTATTGAACATCGGTTCTGGGACATCGGTCACTTCCTCATAACAAATAAATCATTGAAAGTTCTAGATATTAATTAAGAAATCTAATGTCACGCACCCTAGTTTTAGTATTATATTCAATTGATTAAGAATAAATTCAACTAACTAACTAACTAACTAACCATCACGTCGTCTCTCCGAAAGGGTAGGCAGAAAGAATGGACTGTCACACTTTAACCGATGCGGCACTTCATCCTTCTCTTTTCGCCCCGCGGGAGACGCGGTGTCATGAGTTGCGAACCTCATCGCCACCAAAAGGCATCTCCCGCGCACACTTCAATCGTCAAACATCCACAAAATAAATCTAAAACAAATAATATAAAATACAGTAATCTAAAATAAAATAACAAAATAAAATTAATTTTACACAAAATGTTATTTTTAGACGGTGCACATATTGTCTATTTAATTTATGTTCCACTTATTCACCGTTTTTTTTTTAAATTAGCAGTAAAAAGGCACTTAAAACAAACCAACACCAGTAAGAATTCAAAAATAATATTGAAGAAATTATTCAAATTGTCATTTTATTTTTACTTTTACTAACTAACTAACTAACCATCAGGCCGTCTCCCCGAGAGGGTAGGCAGAAAGAATAGACTGCCACACTTTAATCGATGCGGCACTCCATTCTTCTCTTTTCGCCCCCGCGAGAGACGCGGTGTGATGGGTTGCGAACCTCATCGCCACCAAAAGGCATCTCCCGCGCACACTTCGATTGTCCAACGTCTACAAAATAAATCTAAAACAAATTATATAAAATACAATGATATAAAATAAAATAAAATAACAAATAAAAATAAATGATATAAATAATAAAAATATAATGTCTTTAAACTATTATATACTCGTATATACAATTCCATAACCACTCTTATAGCGTGTTAATGACATATATAAATTATATGTATATGAGGGCACTACTTGCAAAGAAACCTCCGGAAAAAAAAAATTCCAACTTTGAATGGTAGATTATTAATAAAGTATGTTTGTATATTGTGTGCAAATGTTAGGATCATAACTTACTTAATTTCAAGTAAAATAAGACTTGAAATTTTATGTATCTTGCAAAATCAGTAATATCCACTTGCCGCCATGTTGATTTTGTCTCTACCAATAGCAGTCCCCGATTCAAACAATTTTTGTTGTGTTAAAATACTTTTTTTAAATAATAAAAACTCTGTTAATAATAAAAACTTTTTTTCAATAATAAATAAATGTTGGTCAGAATTTTCGGAGATTGCCAGTAACATTATTTTCTTTGATGTTACTCGTATAATCAAAGTAGGTAAATTCCAATGTTAGGTGTTGCGAACCCAGTAACCTCTAAATGTATTTATTTTTACACTTGTCAAAATTCTTTATACAAACGTACAATTATTGCTTTCGAATATTGATTGATTTTCGTTTAGTTACTAATGTCACATGACAATCTAAGATACAAAAAATAACGTATCCAATTGATGTTTATTAGATATATACTCGTATATTACCTATTTATAAAAAGTTGCACAACATCCAAATTCGTTATTTTTTTACATGCGTACAAAAACTATACTTTATTAATGACTTTTCAATCTACAGCCTAATATGGAGCGAACATAGTGGACCGCTACCGCATTTCATCTCATTCCAAGTGTTAAACTTATGTGTTTGAAACCAGTATTCTTGGTGACAAGATAATTTTTTTCCAGACATCTACACGTACATTGAGAGCCGACTTTATGGAATGGTATTTAAGAAAAATTCCGCATAACTCCAAAGAGTGTAAATTACTTTTTGATAAAAAAAAAAGTTCCACTGAAACTGGTGTCACGTTGCGTGATTGCATTTATAATATTATATTAATTTATATTTCGAATGCGAAAACTAACAAACTAACTAAGTAACCATCACGCTATTTCCCCGGAGGGGTAGGCAGAGAGGATGGATCGCCACAATGCTCTGTCTTGGCATATCTCTCGGGCTTCCTCTACATTCATACATCGTACCATGCTCGCACGTCGATTATTCCGACTTCGAATGTGGCCGTCTTTTAGTAATTGATTAATTTGGTCATGCCATGTTTTCCTCGGTCGTCCTCGGCTTCTTTTTCCACTCACGCTGCTTGTGTACAACTTTATAACCATTCTTCTCTCATCCATTCGTTCGATATGTCCAAACCATCTGAGGGATCCTTATTAATTATATCCATGATGTAGTCATCTGCCTTACATTTCTCTTTTATTTCGTCGTTCGGTATTCTATCATACAACGTTTTCCCGCATTATTTTTAGTGATCTCATTTCTACGGCGTTTATCCTGCTTTCATACTTCTTTTGCCAGCTCCAAGCTTCATTTCCATACATGAGGGTTGGCACTAGAACTCTATTGTGTACTGCCATCTTTGCTTCTGTGGATATATTTCTATTTGCAGTTATGACTTTGCGTGCGCCATTTATTTCCATTCCAATCTGATTCCAATCTAATAAACAAATAAGTATGTATAATACATCAAAGGCCTATCAAAACATATATATTAAAATAACGTAACTAATCACAAAAACAAATTTTAATTAATACGAATGAGAACGTATGTTTTCTAAAAGTTTTGAAAGATGATATTAGATATGAGATGTGATGAATGACATTTTATTATGCCTTAGACAGACGAAACATGTAAAAAAAACTATAAGAAAACAAACGTTTTAATTCTTATTAATTATTTAATATTGAGGTTATCATTGCTCAAGAAACAATAATACAATTTAATAAAAGTAAACACCATTGTTTAGTGGTTTTACGTGGATTTAATTGATATAAATTGTGACAAATTTGTTTCGCCTTGCGAGGGCATTCTCAAACTGCCAGCCAGTTCGAGAACAAAACTAATACCTCAATCATCAATAATAATACAATTTTTCATTAATGTAAATAAATAATAGATGGTTTATAAATTCAGCTTACAAATACAAGTTTTTAACCAATTGTAAATATTCTACCATTGATATTGCATACAAAACTCGTATATTACAACGAGTATACTCGGCACAAGCTCCCGACGTGGGTTGTACGGAGGAAGCAATTTTGTTCACAGCACTCGCCCTTAATAGACTCAATAACCTGTGTAAATACGTTTATTTCCCTCGGGATAAGGCCGCGTTATTATTATTGGACGAAGTCTCCCATGGCGTCTCGTGATGTTGACTATACGCTATTTACAATACATCGAATATCTTATGAAAATATATTAAATATTGCATCCACATTATGATATAGATTTCTAAGTAATTTTTTTTTAAATTAAATTATTCTTCTTATTCAGTAGTTTCAATCGAAGTGGTTGGCAGCAAAGTATAACCTCTTTTTGCTGGTTCTTGAGATGCCACATGCACCTTTATTAATGTGGTAGCTTCCCGTTATCCAAACAAGCTAGAAAGGCAGTGCACAATGGTGTTTTTCTACCGACCCTTATGTATGGAAGCAAAGCATGGAACTGGCAAAATAAGGATGAAAGTATAATAAATGCAATAGAAATGAGATCTCTTAGACGAATGTGTGGATACTCTGTGTATGATAGAGTGTCGAATGAAAATATAAGAAGTGGTAAGAAGATGGTGTTTTGAACAAAATAATGAAAGGATCATTTAGATGGTTTGAACATATATGGAAAAAATTAATGAAGAAAGAATGAAAAAATATGAATGTTAACAATGTAAATGTAACCAGAAATAGACTTTCTCCTACTCCTCACGTGGTCAACATTTAATATATAATTGATTTGATAGTGCCTCGTTAAATCATTTACATATCTTCTTTTTCGATAATTTAGAGTGTGTTTAATATAAGGAAATGAATTAAAAAATGTTAAGCTATGCTTTCTTAAATGAAAAAAGTTTATCGTGAGTATTTTCTTGAATCTAGAATTAGCATTGAATCATTGATTGAAGTCTTGAGTGACGAATCCACTAGCACCTTTTTTTCAGTGTCTTAACAATTGCAAAGGGATTTGAGGAAGTTTTAATGTTAGTGGATGCTTCGTTGTATTCGCAAATTCCTTTCAGTTTCTAAACAGTTTACACAGTGTAAAGCGATTTGCGGAAATAATAATGGTATTAAAAGCTTTGTTTCATAAACTTAAAAAACCTATAAAAAAATACGTGAGTTTTATAAGTCTTTTCAGTGACGAGCCACCCTTGTGGCCAGGCGTCAGGTAAATGATTGCGAGCAAAGGTGTGAGTCGTGACAAAGTATTGCACCGCGAATCGCCGGTATGGCAGTATTCCTACTCCGAGATGCTGTGAGATATGAGATGCGCAAGTCCTGATAAATCCTGCGTACAGCGCATGCCTTACGGGACTTCCATAGGAAGACATAATTGCCAGTGAAAATACAAGAAAAACGTACAACCGTCGTGTTTACACAAAATACTTGTTTTTTTATGCATTTTTCATAAGCGATATCTTTTCACGTCTACAGTCGGTGTTATCTAAGATATCCCCGACATTTCCCATCATTCGAGAGTAATTGATTCCGCTTCATAGTGAGGACCAGGATAATTTTTTTTTTTTTTAGAAAAGACTAACATCAAGGATTTACATCAATGATATTAGAATTTATTTTACAATCTTCAATGTGAGCAGAAAATAGCTCATTATTATGAAGAAGGAATCTGGTCGTTGTCCAGGCTTGAACCTATGTCCCCTAGATCAGGAGCCAAGCGTTCTATCCCCAAGACCTCCACCCGAATAATGACATCCAGAGTGGTTTCTTCTAATTATCTATCTCTTATAAAATCTACATGTTTTAATTATTACACTCTTATCTAGAATATCATTGATTTGAAGTATTTAATATTGAGGAAATCATACGTTTTATGAAAAAAAAAAAAACTATTTATAGGATAAACGTATAACAACCGGCCAGAGCTTAATCAAAGGCAATAAAAGGTCACATAGCTAAAAGCTTGGGCGAAAAATGGACAAAAAGACTGCCGACATATAGACCATGAACCGCAAAGAGAAGTGCATGGCAACCACAACTACGATGGAAGGATGTCCTGAACTGACACGTCGGCATAACCTGATGCAGTTTGAGGAGGAAGCCCTAGTCCAAGAGCGGAACGGAATGGAAGAAAAAGTAGAAAAAGGTTGACAATTATCATTTTTGAAATTGATGAAAATTATCTTTCAAAGTAAGAAACTTTAAATGAATCTGTTATTTTCTCAAGTTTTTGACATATTCATTTATTTCAATAATTTATTTGTATTTTAATGTTGTTATGCATTATTTTTTAAAACCATATATGAAAATAATATGATAATACAATAAGTAAATTATGCATTTATGGGTATTGGCATTGATAATAAGGTTTTTACTTAGATGTGATATTGGATTGAAAATTTGGATCGATGTGACATTGGATTGATTGACATTGGACTGAACCATCTTTCTTCTCATATTTACACGTATTTAATTCCAACCAGCTTCTTCAGGCTGTTCTTTATTTTATCTTCTTCTATAATTTCAATCCTTAATCATTTCCTCCAGTACATTGTGCAAAAGATTATCATATCACAGCATTTATCCATTCTACATGCTTTTCTGATGAACTTGAAGAACTAATTAACCAGGAAACAGTAGTGAGATTCTGTAAGTCTCAACGCCTACGGTGGGCTGGCCATGTGGAAATAATGCCAGAGGGTAGAACACCACAAATTATATCCAGATGGGTGCCTCGCGAAAAAAGACCAAGAGGCAAAGCGAGGAAAAGATGGGCGGATTGCGCGGAACAAGATTGGGAGAAAATGGAAGGAGCTGGGGAATAGAGAGAGATGGCCAGAGACAGAAGTCAGTGGAGGACCGTTGTGGAGGAGGGCAAGTCCCACACCGGAATGTAGCGCCGAGAAATGAATGAATGAATGAGCATGCTTCTCTGATATAGCATTTTTCACACAGAGCATACGCTCTAATAAAAATACTAAGGAGATATTTTCCCGCCAAAACAAAGCTTGTATTTAATGTGAACTGTATTTTACAACGAATTGCCCATTATTTAATTTTTAGCGGAGATAATTCAATGTCTTTGATTCTGTCATATTTTACGTGGTCATTTTACTGCGCAACAATTTTGATTGTGTAAAATGAGTTATTTTCTATATCAAATTACATTGTACGAAACATTCGCTGGTATTTGCATATTCTACATTAAATATGGTGGACCAATAGAAGATTATGTTGATTTCGCTCCAAGGATGTATACCTAGGCCGGAGGCATTGAAATTTTTGCGAGTGAGCATTTAAATTCAAAAGTGAAATACATTGAATGTCAAAATATACGTACGACGTTGATTATTGAAAATTACTTAAAATTTAGTATACGTTTTATGAAAATATATAGGTACGCACGAAAAAAGAATTTTTACATGAAATACTCGCATTGTTGTATTTAATTTTCTTAAGATAACAAAGTAACTAACAACCTCGCCGTCTCTCCGAATAGACAAGCAGAAACAATATCACACTTCTCTTGTTCACTCAAAATTCATACAAGCATGATAAAAGCATTTTATATATATTTATTTTAATTTAAAAAATGATGTAACATTCATATAAAATAACATCTGACATTAATAATAAATAATCTTTGAAATCGTGATCGTGAAGATACACGAATTAAATAAGATATATAAAAAAAGGTAAAATTTTATTTATATGAAATCTAAATGTTTATATTTTCATGCGTGCTACTCAGTTTAAACTGACATTACACACTATGCTTGAATTGATGATAAAAAACATTTGAACAAACTAAATGCGACGATTTTTGTTAATGTACGCGTAAACCAATTTTAATTTGATTAAGTAATATTACAAATTGATAAAAAAAATCATGTGAGGTTGTATCAAATTAATTAAATTTATTATTTTACGGCAAAAGCTTTCTTGTTACACTGATTTTCTTCCCTGGGGAGTGTTATTGGAGTGATTTTCCGTTGCCTTCTTCAGTGATTTTCTTTAGGGGTTACATTTGCTTAGCTGGTTTGGCTCGCTTTTGTGGGCTCGCGGGGACCACACAAGGATGACAGGGAGTTGGATTTACTAAAAGTATTGCTGTTCTCATGTAAGGTGGCGTTTCATGGCATTTTATTTGTACAATAAACATATCTTCAAACGGGGTATGTTCCATAGTGACACTGACAATTAAGTTTAATGTCATTCGATTCAAATTAATTTTACATCAGTAATTTTTTGTAGATTTGAAAATGCTCAATCCAGCAGTATCATTCCTCTCGAACAGCAACGCTTCTGAAATGCGATTATACGCTTTGTGCTTATCGAGTAACTAACTATAATATTGTGTGAGGAGTGCGTGGGCCCGGGGAATTTTCCCAGCGAAAGATCTCCACACTCGGAGATATCGGAGAGGCTTAGCATTTCGATGGAAGTCATCGTCCACGAACTGTGTATTATATGATAATTTATTAGTCACTTATATTTTTATTTACTTAAGTACTGGAGTTAAGATACCGAGAAACGCTGTGAAGTTAAAGATAATAGTTTTATGGGTTTTTAATGGGTGGATGCAGTATATATCAAAGAGATCTTGTTCGGAGTGAGTATGCGGTTTGTATTACATTATGATTCTGTGCACTTAAACACATATCATAAAATTTTCTGTTTCCATCCTAATGTATTATATTAATGTATTGTCAATTGGCATGTTAAATTTTACATATCCAGCAAACATTTCATTTCAGTAAACATTAAAAATCATTTAACAAAGAAATCTCTCCCCTTTGTATTAGGTCTTACACCCAGCAAATGACAAAGTTCAGACTCGAGAGAGCGTGTTTCAAAATAGTGAAAAAGGCTGCGACAAATAAAGTAACAACAGGCAATTAACCCCCCAGAAAGATCAACTTAAAAATAGCAAGGCTGTTGGATATCTTCATCTCAGGGATAGAGTCCAAGAAACAACAAGACACAGTAATAAATATTGACATTTGACATTGAGACCAGAGCAGATACCACAAGAACGCAGGCTTAGGTGCGGGAGGTAGAGATGCGAAAACTTATAACAATAGCGGACGAGACTTTTCGAGATAGAGTGAGAAATAAGGCTGTCCGTAAAATCTGCAAAGTGGGAGATATTGTCAGATGGGGCAGACAACGTAGAAGACACTGGCATGTATATATGCAGAGGATGGATCCCTCTAGAATCCCACACGCTATGGCGCATCAGATTCCTGTCGGCTACCGTCCCCCCGTGAAGACCACCAAAAAGGTGTAGGGATAGCTGGGAGTCGACCTCCCAAGAGAGGCCAGTCTAACAACAGGAAGATACAAGCAGTGGCGGTACTTCCATAGAAACCCAGAAGCCCGGCTTGCTTTATAAATTTTGAATCAAAACCTTTTGTGGCGTACAGGGGTTCTGCTTTTATGTTGTTGGTTTACGCGTGGGCATGATTACTTAAATTTAAGGGTTTTGATTCAAAATTTCTTACGCAAGCTGGGCTTCTGGGCTTCTATGGGAGTACCATCACTAGATACAAGGTGTCTGGAGAAGGAGAAGTTCTGAATAAAGCAAAAGAAGTTGCATGTATTATAATAATGGTTTACTGCATAATATAATATGTGAATCATATGATTCTAGAATTATTGTGTGTTTTATTAATCTAAATACTATGTTATTTATTATGTTAATCCAATGCTTAAAATCACGTTATATCATAATTATGATTGCACGGTTTAAGGGCGTGATAAATACGAACAAGTGGAAGTCAAGAGTCGAGTCTACCGCGAGATATGATTGACTGATACTCGAATTGCCTTAACTGCATTTGCACAACGTTAGAGCCGACGTATTTAATACAATACCGTGTGCCGGGATCAGATCAGTAATATAACTCTGACGGTAACGTTCGGTAACCACGCGATGTAGTATTCCAGTGCACTGTACATAATGCAAAGGTCCTATAAACGGTGTTTCATGTAAGTGAAACTCCTAAAATCAATAAATGTTTACAGACTTATCCAGATCTTCGACATATTTATCGAATAATGATTGAAAACTCCATATTTAATAATTAATACCAATGAAAACGTCATTTTCTAGTATTTTTTTTACGGTTTTTCTCATAAGAAAATGTCATATTTCGCCTTTCTAAGGCAGTATCAAATGTTCTAAAAAATTACATTTAATTATGCTTTAGAGGCGATCTTAGATTTTTTGATTGCTTTCCAACTAACTAACTAACTAACTAACCATCACGCCGTCTCTCCGAAAGGGCAGACAGAAAGAATGGACTGTCACACACACTATTGCCTATTCAATTTATGTTCCACGTATCCACCGTTTTTTTTTTTAAATATATTGCTTTTCAAACATTTGATAATTATGTTAAGGTAAGTAACTGATAGAATAACAAATAAATCAAATATTGAATGTCGGCCATGTGAGCAGTCAGAGAAATCGTCACGCGTGCATGACACGATGTATGAATGTTGAGGAAGCGAGAGAAATATGTCAGGAAAGAAAAGTGTGGCAGTCCATTTTTTCTGCCTACCCTTTCGGAGAGACGGCGTGATAGTTAGTTAGTTTAAAAAGATAATTTTCGCACCAACTTGGGAAGGAATACACTTTTTAAATAATAAAATAATCGTATTTTGTAAATTTCACCCGTCAGTTTTATCTCGGTTTCGTGAAATTAACGTTGAACACCGTGTATAATGCGATGCGCATGCTTAGCATATAGTTGCAAGCCCGCAGCTCATGATGGATGGAGTTCTGCCCACCCCCGAACATCACGCGAACCGTGATCTCCTGACAACCAAACGCCTGCTGCACACAATGTACCCATATTCCAGTTTACTTTGTACAATATACCAAACTAAATTGTTAACAACACAAAGCGAAAATTCACGAGAATCATCGGAATTCAAAGTCACTTTGAATGTAAAAATAATGTGCAAATTAAAAACACCGAAATTTAACTAACTAACCATCACGCCGTCTCCCCGAAGGGGTAGGCAGAACAGATGGACTGCCATACTTTTCTTTCCTGACGTATTTCTCTCTCTTCCTCAACATTTATACGACGTGTCATGCACGCGTGTCGATTTTTCTGACTCCTCACATGGCCGACATTCAATATTTGATTTATTTGATCGTGCCACGTTTTCCTTGGTCTTCCTCTATTTCTGATTCCATTTACATCATTAACATATTTTTTTTTTACCATTCTTTCTTCATTCATTCTTTTTATATGTCCAAACCATCCTAATGATCTTTTCATTATTTTGTTCATGACACCATCATTCGCACCGCATTCACTTCTTATATTTTCACACTATCATACACAGAGTATTCACACATTCGTCTAAGAGATCTCATTTCTACTGCATTTATTCTGCTTTCATCCTTCTTTTGCCAGATCCGTGCTTCGCTCCCATACATAAGGGTCGGTAAAAGAACACCATTGTGCACTGCCATTCTACCTTTTTTGGATAGGTTTTTGTTTGCGATGACAACTTTAAGTGCGCTATTCACTTTGTTGCCTGCCCCAACCCTTCTTTCAATATCCCTCTCCACTCGCCCATCTCTTGTAAACATACTACCTAAGTTCACGAACTCAACTACTTACTCCAAATTTTCACCATTCACGCTAATGTTGCAGACTGTCATGGTTTCTTTCTTTTCAAAAATCATTACCTTGGACTTATTACCATTCATCATCAGATCATTTCGCATGCATACCTCATACATACAATTCACCAGGACTTGTAGTTCATGCTCGTTGTAGTTCATGCCACTGAAATTTACTATTTAATAAAATTGATTCGAAGCGCAAACGTTATAAAAGTATTTATTGTTCTTGAACAATGATGTAAAACTCCATATTAAATAATTAATACGAATGAAAACGTTAGTTTTCTTTAAGTTGTATTATATTCTATGGGAATGACATGTTTCGCCTTTCTAAGGCATTATCAAATGTTGAATGACATAATTATTATCAGAATCCAATTCTTAAACCAGTAGATTCGTTGTTGATTTTTAATAGACATTGTCAAAAAATCAGAACCAAATACCACGGCTGACAGGATAATGGTCTTGCAAACACGCATCTTGGTGTTTTATGATAAGAGCTTGGGCCTAAGGAACGTCTTTTGGGCCCCTATAACACGTTCTATAAAATAATTAGTAGAAATCTGGAAGGGTTTATTGTATAATGAATAAAAATGGGATGATATTTATTTATTTTACATGTTATAACAATAATTTGCCAAAAAAAGTTTATGGACTGTAGTTGTCACATTAGGCATGGCCTGTATCGTGACAACTACATAAAATAGGATGTTAGTAGCATTGTTAGTAAAATGGCGGTTTGTTAGTAAAATGGCGGTTGCTTACATTGCTAATCTTATGCTAACATTGGTAATCACAATATGAAGACGTAATTAAAATTACTAAATCTAAAAGAAAAATGTGTTTTCTACGTCTAAGGTTGACCCCTTTATATATTTGGTTAGAGCACGTTTAAAATTCTTAGTATCGTTAATTGATTTAAGATTCTCAGGAAGACGATTGAAAATATAGGGCGCGCGGAATGGAAATTGCTTTTGGGCTAGAGCTGAGCGACAGCGAGGAACTTTGAAATTATGGTGAGAGGAATATTTTGTGGGACGGTTCTGTTGTGATCTCGAATTCGAAATTTTAAATTTGGAGAATATGGCTGATATTTTGATGTAAAGTTGTCGAAGTTGGTTTAAAACTATGTAACCAAAATATCATATTTTATGGGTTAATTTAAGATGAATGAGAATTGTAGCACAAATGAAGCCGTTTCGTTGAAAGCTCACACTTACATATAAGTAGATATTACTATGCATACAGATTTATCACGTTTATATACAAATAATAACACAAATAAAACAAATATTTTGTTTTTTAGATTATTTATGTGCGTTATTAAGCATACGTTAGTGCATATACAAAAAAAATGTGTTCCGATTTAATTTACGTTTCAGCTAATTACGGGTTTCTGTTAGAACCAAGCGTTAAAATCCAATTCCGCGATATCTCCTATATTAATATTTTTTCAATATATTTGTTATATACCGTATGCACTGAGATTTATTCGTTGATTATGGAGTTGATGCAAAAATCTTTATGCGCAATCTTTCTCGATTCCATTCAAAGTGATGTTTCATTGGATTCGCGGCAATCTCGGCGCTTTGGATGTGTTCATATAGTATATGATTTAGAAGACTCTGTATCGTAGAAGAGTATTCCATTCCCCTGGTGGGCGCGGGCTATCGCTATCACAGAGGAACAGACTAACGATCGACGTGCAAGGTCATAAGGTAATGCCGATATTTATAGTCTCTTTACCTGGCCCACCTCGGCTAGTCACGGTTCTCGGGAATCGACGGGATCGTGCGCACTTTGTAAGTAATATAAAGATTAGTTACAAAAAAATATGTATAAGTACAATCTGTGTTGCCATTACCTGAAAACAGGTAACTCAATATGTATAATATTGTATCTAGATTTTAAGGTTAATTCTATATATCTTACTTCAAACTGGCTGTGGCGTTATGGCTTGAAATTTATTATAGAATTTTCTTGATTCCATTATATATATTTTAACCGTTTTAGTCACGGATGTTTTAAGCTTAGGAACACTCACATACCGCATGTTTTTAATTTAAAAAAAAATAGGGATGATGGATTTTTTGCATTATGTTAAAAGTTTACTTATTAAATGATATACCTATCAAGTTTAAGTTTTTCAAGTTGTATTATCAAAATTTTGTATATTTGATTTCTCTTTCAGGGTTTTCACAAGCATAAATAAATAGATAAATTATAAAACATTTTTACAAAAAAAAAATATTGAAAGCAAACATTAAAAAATCAAAGTATGTTGTATCAGTTCTTGTCTATTATCACTTGAAATTAAGGTAATTTAAACCAAAAAATGGATAATAATTAAATAAAACGATGTTTTTTAACTACTTCCACTTTTGTCTTTATTTGACCAGTCTGTCGATGCCAGCGAGCCTGGCGAAACCGGTCGCTGTCTAAATAAAGACAAAAGTGGAAGTAGTTAAAAAACATCGTTTTATTTAATTATTATTTAAAATGAACTTCCATCAAGAGATTTCAGTAAAATCATTTGATTATCCCAAAAATGGATCCTTTATATCGATCTCACCATAAGTGGTAACCTAAGTGGTAACCCTAGTGCTCGACTTTTACAAAAATCCCCTTTTCAATAAGATTGACCAACGTCAGAAAGTTCGTTTTCCTTGCAGAGATAGTGTATTGATGTCGTTAACCACACAAAAAAAAAATTGTTGAAATTCCTACTTGAATCATTTTTAATACAAAGTGGCCTTACGGTATTGGTGGTGCGCCTAATATTGAAGTGGTTAAATAAATATCAAAATACTTTTTTTCTGATACTTGTTATCGGTGTAAATATCATAATCCTCTTTTGGTTTTCTTTTCGTCTTGTGTCATACGATAATCTAATGACTTTACGTGAATGAGTGAATGATATTGAATAATCTGTATGAATGTGGAATCTAAAGACGTGTGTCAGGATCGAGTAGTGTGGCGGTCCATTCTCCCTGTCTACCTCTTCGAGAATACACGGCGTGATTGTTTGTTGTTGTTGTTTTGTGATTTTATTAAAATCTTTTGATGGAAGTATATTTTAAATAATAATTAAATAAGATGTTTTTAAAAAATACTTTCACTTTTGTCTTTATTTCGACAGACTCTTCAGACCCAGTCTGCCGATGACGAAATAAAGTACCAACCAACAAAAGTTGTAGTAGTTCACATCGTTTTACTTCATTATTATTATATTCCTTATGTTGATCCGGAAGATTTTTCGTACCCTTTGCCCATTAAAGTAATGCATCATCCGAGTGGTTTTTCTTCAGTGAAGATCTATATTTTTTTAAATAACTAACTAACTAAATAACCATCACGCCGTTTCCCCGGAGGGGTAGACAGAGAGGATGGATCGCCACATTGTTCTATCCTGACATAACTCTCGCGACTCTTTTACATTCACACATCGTTACATGCATATTTTACATGTCGATTGCTCCTACTTCGAACATTGCCGCTTTTCAGTAATTGATTAATATGGTCGTGCCATGTCTTCCTTGGCCTTTCTCGACTACTTTTTCCATTCACACTACTTGTATAATATATATTTTTAACCATTCTTCCCTCATCCATTCGTTCCATATGTCCAAACCATCTTAGTGACCCTTTCTTGATTTTATTTATCACGCATTCATCCGCTTTACATTCCTTTTTTACTCCATCATTAGATATTCTATCATACGAGTACATCGCTTTTCCGCACATCCTTCTTAGTGACCTCATCTATCCTACTTTCATCCTTCTTATGCCAACTCCAAGCTTCACTTCCATACATAAGGGTCGGCACTAGAACTCCATTGTGCACTGCCATATTTGCTTCAGTCGATATATTTCTATTTGCGGTAATGACTTTGAATGCACCATTTATTTTGTTTCCAGCTCCAACCCTTCTTCCGATATCTTTCTCCATTAAAATAAATTAATTTCCTTTAAAATAACTAAAAAGTTATAAAAAATAATAAAAAAATTCTACAAGTCATATACGTTATCTCAAGAATTTTCCACAATGTAATACGCATACAGATAAAATATATAAAAAAAAATTATAGAAGTCATCTCAAAATACTAAACTAAATAATGCTGGTTCTAATAACAATAGTCGTATTGCATATATGTATGAATAGTTCTGCTAGTTGTATCTTGTTCGGGCAGTGTTCCATTCATACGCCATTATTTGTTACCATTACGAATTGGATAAACATTGCATTCATAATAATAATACTAATTATTATAGCCCGTGGCTCGCTTTGATTGTAGTTGTGTAAAACGCTTATGGGGACGTAATTTTGAATGAAAGAAATTGCATGTGTATTTATTTAAATTTTATATACATGTTGCTAAAACGCAAATTACGATCATGAAAATACAGCTTGTCCAATACTTCAGACCAAATACATAAAAGACGAACTATATTCATTTATTTATACATAATACACAAATGAGACATTACAAAAGAAAAACATTTAGGCAATCATTTGGACACAAAACGGTGTTAAAGATAAGATAAAGGTAAAACAACAACATGAAACCAAAAAATCATACATATCAGAAGGAACCCAAATATATCGATGTCAGTGAGGCAGTACTCTTTCCAGAATTTGTTATAATTTTTTTATGAATACTGCCTCACTGACACTAAAAATGTCCTAATTCGAGACAATTAGATTCAACGTCCGAATTGATCTTCCTACTGGCAAATATTATTATATCTTACGGCTATGTTCAAAAGCCTATTCAAAAAAGCTTAAATATATTGCGCCTTTTTTCCCCTTCTTGTGTACATTACAACAAGTAATGAAAACAATTTATTTTAGCTATTATATTGAATTTCATGACATGTGATAGGTAGCTAATCTATCGCCATTTTATTGTCACGTGAATTCTACACCAGACCAAAGACAGTGTGACAATCACATTGCCATCGCCGGGAATCAAACCCGGGACCTTCGGTATAGATGTCAGAGCTCTAACCACTCTGCCACGAAGGTCGTCGAATTACGTGATTTTCGTGAATAACACACCTCAAGGACACATTGGTAGTGAACAGTGGAGTTTTTGTGCCGACCCTTTTGTATAAAAGTGAAGCATGGAATTAGCAAAAACAATCTTCACCAGGGTAGTATAAAAACTAGTTAAGAAAGTTATTATACTACCCTGATGAAGCTTGGGAAGCTTGAATTATAATAATCATACCATGGTTAAATATAAAGTTTTTTATTTATTATATCTACAAGTTTTAAATATTCTTTTAATTCATATAAGAATTATATTTACTTCTAGTTAATAAGAGATCCAAAGGATTCAAATTTATGTACGAGTACATAACTATTCTCATCTAGAACGCATTTGTATAATATAAATTTCAATCAACAAAACATATCAATGAGTTGTTAAATAATGAAATACATGTACTAGGTCATCCTGTATGTTAAACACTAAAAGAATAGGTTAATCTAATTGGTGTTATTTAAGTTTCGTCACAAACTATTATAAAATTGACCACAATTTAAACAAATTAATTTATTATTACGATTCACATAATTACACACATGGTAAATTATTACAGTGTTTGAATTTGGAGAACAAATATTTTCCTTTTTTTATTATTGAATTTGAAAAACGATAAATTGTTTTAATCTAAACGTGTTATGATAAAAACGATAAAAGGTTATGACCTAAATGTTTTAATATATAATAAAAGCGATAAAAGTTTTCGACCTACGTGTTCAGCGATCAAAACGATCAAAAGTTTTTACATAAGTGTACAACGATAAAAAGGATGAAAGATTTTGACCTAAGTGTGTTTATCATAAGTATGTTATTATAAAAACGTTAATAGGTTTTGACCTAAGTGTATTATGATAAAAACGATAAGAAGTTTTGACCTAAGTGTGTTTATCATAAGTGTGTTATTATAAAAACGTTAATAGGTTTTGACCTAAGTGTATTATGATAAAAACGATAAGAAGTTTTGACCTAAGCATGTTAGATAAAAACGATAAAACGTTCTTATCTTAGCGTGTTATGATAAAAACGATAAAAAGTTTTGACCTTAGTGTGTTATGTTAAAAACGATAAAAAGTTTTGACCTGTGTGTTTACGATTAAAACGATAAAAGGTTTTGACCTAAGTGTGTTATGATAATAAATGATAAAAAGATTTAATCTACTCGAAGTGTGTAACTAGGAACGGTTTGACCTAAGTATATAAAGATAAAAAAGTTTTGATTTAAGTGTTCAACGTCTATTTAAACACGTGGAATTCTAAATCAACGGATTTTCATTTCATCTGTATAGTGTAGTCTTCTTCTCTGACTTCAAAACAACAAACGAAAATTCTTATAAAATAATAACATAACAATATTCTTGATATAAAAAAACATGTTTAATATGTCTCATTCCATAACGTCCATTTTTTATTTCCATTTCGAATACGGTGTCGATAAACGAAATCATTTATGCTAAATACACGCGAGAACCGTATAAAATACAAGAGAGTTTTCTTTTAAAAACACACCGACTGAGATTTCGACGGAGTGGAGGAGAGGCTGATTAAGATAAGAAGTGAGACGGGGTATTAAAAAACAAAACGTAAAAAAAAATAAGGTCGTAAAAAGTCCGAGCGGTCGATTATTTCATTTGGTTTATTTGCTTTACATATTGAACACATCAGGGCTGCCACATCACATAATAACTGGGGCAAAATATGTAGTTTTTAAAATTTAAATCAAATTTATAACCGTCCCAAATTATCAATCAGATATTACGTTGTTTTCATTAATAATAATGAAATAATTATTTTGCTTGGGTTTGTGAATAGAAGGCAGCAATATTTTCTGTATAAATAGTTGAATTTTTCAAGATTAACCATAATAATCTTTATTTTCTTCGTATCTATTATTTATTATATTAACATTAACATCCGGCATCCCTTAATACGACGCAACTTTGCCAAAACTTTCTACCACAATGGAAATTAAAAAATATGGATATGTTTATTTTTTATGGATATAACAATATGTGCACCATCTAAAAAGAACATTTTGTGTTAAATTATTTTTATTTTGTTATTTTATTTTATATCATTGTATTTTATATTATTTGTTTTAGATTTATTTTGTGGGTGTCGGACGATCGAAGTGTGCGCGGGAGATGCCTATTGGTGGCGATGAGGTTCGCAACCCATCACACCGCGTCTCCCGCGGAGCGAAAAGAGAAGGATGGAGTGCCGCATCAGTAAAAGTGTGACAGTCCATTCTTTCTGCCTACCCTTTCGGGGAGACGGCGTGATGGTTAGTTAGTTAGTTTATTTTTTATTTTTAGGGTCTTTCCTACAAAATTAGATTATCATTGACACGACGAAGAAGATACATAAATAATTTGTTTTCTTTTTTTATACACTTTGTATACAACACTTACTTCAAAAATTTTTTTTATCAGACATGTTTCGGATAACCCGGTCCTTCCTCAGTGATATTATAAAGATATTTGAAATATTAATAAATTGTTTACAAATATGATCAGTTTTGAAATTTTTAATTCAGTTTTGAATCATAAAATTTGTCATAACTGATCATATTCGTAAGCAATTTTATAATATTTTAAATATCCTTAGAATATCACTGACCAGAAATAGCGCGACCGGGTTGTCCGAAACATGTCTGATATATTTAATTTTTTTTTTCAAAGTAAGCGTTGTATACAAATTATGTAAAAAATAAAATAAAATATTCACCACACAAAGTACGGCGAGCATAAAAAGAAACATAAATAATCATTTAAAAAATGTTATTCTGACAAAATACGAGTACAATTAATAAATTCAATTTTCTATTGCCATTGAAGATTGTAAAGGTTTTTTGTTTGGTTTTTTTTTGTATCCACATTTAAACACATATTTTTAATTCTTTGTACTAATTTGAAAATTATAATACATCATGTATAAAAATATACTTTTAGTTTTTTTTAAATTGAAATGTTAAAATAAATAATTAACGTAAATTTAATTGTATCTCAATAGAGACGAAGACGCAAACTGAATATGGATGATCAAGGTGTTTACAGGACTTATGACCTGTCATTGGTTGGGTTAAGCGCACGCTTTATGTAATTACAACATTCCCCATTCCACCTTTGTTATGATCATGCATGACAAATTTTTTGGAAGATGTATATATACTTCAAAATCCATACCTATCTTCACGTGTCAGTTTCAATTATCCATCTATGTGGATTTGGTTGCACTTGTGTATACATTCAAGATTAACTTATACAACCGATACTAACGCCACCTATGGAGTCAATTCAAATTTAATCCATCAATTAAATTTGAATAGACCACCCTTTGGTGAAAATCTAGAATTTCGTATACAAGTATAAGTATACATTCACAAAAATAAAAATAATTAACGATAAATGCAGTTTTGTGGCAACCCTGTTTGTATTGCAGGCAACAAAAAAAGGAACATAGATTAGACTCATATAAGATACACCCACAAGACTTTCGTATAGAGTTCCAATTAAAAAGTTCCTACGGTTATCACAAGTTCGGTTCATGCTTGGATCATCAGGTACCAGCTACGTACAACTCACAAAAGGCGAACATTTCCTTTGATGTTGTGAGGAACCGTGCTTCAAAGTACATAAATAATTCATATAGACTAATTTACAGAGTGATATAAAATTCGGTTTATAGATACACTTATGATTGGTCTAGTAGTAAATATTATATTTTAAATGTATAGTCCATAATCCTAAACTATGAATTAATTTACCGATAACCGTAAGTATATTATAAAGAATATCGTTTTTCTTTTTAATTATTTTTCTGGACTCTAATTACATAAAAAATATTGTTGATCAAATCATATTTCTAGATGGCACACATATAATATATATTTTATTTTATTTATTTATTGATGTAAATGGAACCAGAAATAGAGGAAGACCGAGGAAAACGTGGCACGATCAAATAAATCTAATATTGAATGTCGGCCATGTGAGGAGTCAGAGAAATCGACGCGCGTGCATGACACGATGTGTGAATGTTGAGAAATCGAGAGAAATTTGTCAGGAAAGAAAAGTGTGGCAGTCCATTTTTTCTGCCTACCCCTTCGGGGAGACGGCGTGACAGGTAGTTGGTTACTTAGTTTTATTTATTGTTTCTTAAACAATGGTGTAAAATTCCTAATTTAATAATTAATACGAATGAAAACGTGAGTTTTCTAGATGTTATTTTTAATTTTTTTATGGGAATGACATGTTACGCCCTTCTCATGCATTTGGTAATGCCTTAGAAGGGCGAAACATGTCATTCCCATAAATAAATAAAAAAAACTTCTAGAAAACTAACGTTTTCATTCGATATAATTAATGTATATTTTATGTTACATATTTCCACACGAGGATGAAGCGGGTCACCTTTGACAAATTCTGTTATTAAAATTAATATTCTGTAAAAATATATAATAAATAAAAGTGGAATAAACAGTGTTATTAATTTTTTTCCAAATTACAATGAAATTTCACGGTATTAACGCATCAACCTTTAATAAAGTACATAATAATAGATGATAATTTAATGCATAAGTCATAAACAATAATATTCAACTTCGGAATTTATAGTTGACAGGATACGTCTTGGAAAATATAGATAAACAAAGGCATGAAATCGCACCCGACGTTTATCTATACATTTATTATTATGATGGATGTACTAATGCAATGAACATGCGTAAAATAATATAATTTATCATCAAGACATTATAAAGAATCTGTAGGATCATTTGATGTTTTTGTATAAAAACGATTGAGGTCGTTCTGAATTGATAAGTTTAATATAACGATTTAATGTAACCTCGGGATTTTAACCTTTTTTTAAATAATGTTATGAGATTTCCTTTATCCATTTTCTTTAAGTATTGTAACGGTTTTTGATTTTCAACAAAAATATTTAAATATCATTGCAGAAGTAGATGTGATTATAAATTTAAAATGATCAAAACCTCTCGACTAATACATACTCGTATTAAAAAACACAGACATCTTTTGTTTTGATGTTACTAATTGTTTCGATGGTATCGGAAATCAAATAAGAAAAATTAAACATAAAAATGTATGCAATTTACATTCGGTGACTCGTTATTTCTTACCATCAAAATATTAAAGATCAAAATATAAAAATTCTGGAGTCTCTGCAGCAAAACCAGATTGATTGGAATTACGTGCAGGTGTTGAAATGCCTCTTTAAAAACGCCACAATGTCCTTGGAAATCCAAAACCAGAAGACCAAACCGATTGAGCTGCAGCGAGAAGTCAGACAAGGGGATGTGATATCTCCGAAGCTCTTCATTTGTGCTTTGGAAGATATATTTAAAAGTCTGGACTGGTCTGAACGTGGCCTCAACATAAATGGCGAATACATTTCTCACCTTTGTTTTGCGGATGATATTGTCATTCTGGCGGAATCTGTGGGAGAGCTATAAGGCATGCTAGATGAACTGAACACTGCATCTAGACGAGTGGGTCTCGGAATGAATTTGGACAAGACGAAAGTCATGTATAATGAACATATCCCGAGATCAGTAACCGTCGATGGGTCGGCTCTCGAAGTGGTACAAAAATACACATATCTTGGCCAAATCATACAATTAATACGAAACTTGCGATGCTTTCGGAGAGGCCTACGTTCAGCAGTGGATGGTAGACGGCTGATGATCAAAATATATAAGTCTCGTTGTCAGAAATAAATATGTATATGGTAGCAATATATATACGAGTGAATTTTTGGCCGATATAGGTTATGATGTCATGAAGTCAGATTTTCATAATATTATGTTTAAATGCAACCAGGGCGATTTTCTGTCTTAGCGGTTACCTCTTCCTTTAATATAATATACTAAATACTGTGTGCTGAATACCTATACTATTCTATATTTTGAATACTGTGTCGACGTTTATATAATATTTAAATAATTTATTTCGCTAAAAAAATCACTTACGATTTTATGGCTCTCGGGTACAGAATTGTTAAAAAGTACATAAATCATATCATTTTTCTTAAAAATGTTTGTTATTTAGTTCCATAAAGTAAAAAAACCAGAAGTCAAAATGTATCAACCATTAGACTTCATTTTTCTAAATGATGCTTCTTCCTATATATTTTTTTATTATAATTTTTAAGTGGGCACATAATCAGATTGTCATAATGTTCTGTCAGATCCGTGAGAAAATGTCAAGTTGGCGAATAAATAACTTTATTTATTACGGGCAGTAAAATAAATTATGAGACTTTTTTTTAGAGTTATGGATCTGAGGTTTTTAGAGGACAAAATGGCGATTTATTTTGAAACTAAATGGTCATAAACGCCATGTTAACCCAATAAACACCATCCAAATAAGGAAATGGCAGAAATCAAATTTAGTAATGTGTCAGATTTAAATGTATTTTTTTTTATATTTGATATTTTTGTCGCAATCTTCCGTGTGTGTTTGTATTACAAATATTTATTATTAAATAACGTAAAACAATGGTTTGGACATATGAATGAAGAAATAATGGTAAAAATTTATATGTTAACGATGCAAATGGAACCAGAAATAGAGGAAGGCCAAGGAAAACGTGGCACGATCAAATAAATCAAATATTGAATGTCGGCCATGTGAGAAGTCAGAGAAATCGACGCACGTGCATAACACGATATATGAATATTAAGGAAGCGAGAGAAATATGTCAGGAAAGAAAAGTGTGGCAGTCCATTATTTCTGCTTACCCCTTCGGGGAGACGGCGTGATGGTTAGTTAGTTAGTTAGTTTAAAACATTAAATTCTTTTGATTAAAAAAATAGCATTTAATTACGCAGTTTTTATTAAACAACGTTTTTGAAGAAAAAAATCCTCCTTTGAATTGAAAAAAAAAACTGTAATGTGATTCGAAGAACAATATATGTAGAATCATAATAAAAATATTTTTTTCCAATTATAGATAACGTTTCTGTTACCCTTGATATCTGAACTTAATATATTTATAAAACTTATTATTCTTCACATAATACATAAAACATAATATATAATACATTATAAAGAGCACAATTCAAGATTATCAACCATATTTTCTATTTAAAGCACCATCAAATCCCCTATGGCATATATATAATCTAACCGTTTTTGTGCGTTTGGGCTACATTTGCAGTTAAAATAATGGCTTCGAACTGCGGCAGACTACATTTGAAGTTCATATTTGAATGTATCACATAGACCTTTGTACTTTTGTTCCTATGCTATTACTATTCTACATACTGTTATGAAGAAATGGGACTATCTGTCTTAGCTGTAAATGTAGCTAAATAATGTTGTAGACCATTTTTTTTAACTGCTAATAAAGTCGGCCGCACAATGAGTGTTAAAAGGTTTTATAAATTGCTTTCTGGATACAGGAAAATTCTTATTTAATAACGCCATTAAACGTTTTCTTGATAGTATATAATTAAAATAATAATAGTACCTACTCAAATTTAAAAAAATGAATGATTCATTTAGCCGTCGGCAGTTGTGACAGACGAGGTTTCGAAAACATTTTATTCTTAGTAAAAAACTAAGATAAAACTTATTTTATTTTTCGTAACTTACATTAATAATTTATAACTGCACCTTCTGTTCCCAGAAAAAACAATTTGCATGTTCGTCTCTATCGAGATACAATTAATCCTTGTATTATAACTGCTTGTTCGGAAGAAATATGTTAAGATAAAATATTGTTTTACTAGTCAATCAGAAATTATTTCATATTTATTTAGCTTTGACAACAGAAATACTCGTATAAGTACAACGTTTATGAAGCCATGTCTTTTTTTAACTTGTATATTATTGTTCTTTTTAAAATCATTCGTTTTGTAAGAATTTTTTTCGATACATTCGTGTTGATTGAATGAATTTAACTAATGAATATTTTTTTCTTCCTTTGCAGGTAAGTGTTGGCGAAATGGTAAACTCATTATAATAAATCTATAAAATACTGGATAATTATGGAAAGTACGTATTCATGTTGATTTTTGAAAAAACATAAGATTTTCTGTAAAATGTGCATACATTTCTAGATATGATATTTATTATTGATAACAATATTTAATGCTAAGAAAAATCTACGTAATTTCATCCAAAGTGTAGTCAGGTTATAATTTTTTGATTCAAAACTCAATATAATAAAAAATATGAAATAAAAATATTTTTTTTGTATTTAATCAAATACCGTGGTTAAATACAACGTTTTTTTTATTTATTTTATATTTTTTAAATGTCTTATCACAAAATGAGTGCTTTATATGAACATTTAATATAATAAAGATTCATTTAAAGATTCTCTTCAATTTAACGTGTATATAATAACTTTGTATTGTATTGTTTAAAAATTTCAAGTTTCCTTATAAAGTAAATGAATACATTGCCCTTAAGTTATTGACAGTTGAAAGTGTCTTTAAAACATTAAGTTTTCGTGGTAGAAAATATTTTATATGAAACCAAGATACCCGAATAATCTAAAAATATTTTATCTAGTTGGTGATCTAGGGAACAAAATATTTAAACTTTGGTTCAATCCTAGAAACGACTGTTTCTTTCATTATAATACTGAGCTATTTAAACTAACTAACTAACTAACCATCACGTCATTTCTCTGGAGGGGTAGGCAAGGAGGATGGATCGCCACAATGCTCTGTCCTAGCATACCTCTCGGGCGTCCTCCACGCACGTACCATGCACGCACGTCGATTATTCCAACTTCGAATGTGGCCGCCTTTTAGTAATTGATTAATTTGGTCATAACATGTTTTCCTCGGTCGTCCCCGGCTTCTTTTTCCACTCACGCTGCTTGTTTACAACCCTTCTACTCTCATCCATTCGTTCCATATATCCAAACCATCTCAGGGATCCTTTTTTAATTTTATCCATGATGCAGTCATCTGCCTTACATTTCTATCTTATTTCATCGTTCGGTATTCTATCATACAACGTTTTCCCGCACATTCTTCTTAGTGATCTCATTTCCACGGCGTTTATTCTGCTTTCATCCTTCTTTTGCCAGCTCCAAGCTTCACTTCCATACTTAAGGTTGGCACTAGAACTCCATTGTGTACAAAATGGAGCTATTTCACTTGGATCTATTATAACAAATTCATATTTTTAATCCTTGTCAATCCTTCATAACGTCCACTCGCAAGAATATATCAGTAAGTGGACATTTGCAAGTCCCTTTTACTTAATAAGTTGATTATACCAAAACTAGTAGCTAGTGTTTTCATTAAAAGTTTCAACCCCCTACTAGTTTTGTTTATTTATGTAACATCGCAATCTGTATGTATTAACTTGTAGGTGATGTTTGCACAATGAAAGATACTTTCGGAAGTTTTGCGTGTTTCTTAAAAAGTGTGAACATCGTGAATTAAATAAATGCTCAAGTAACTAGAAATGTCTAGACTGTAATTGATGATTTCATTTCTACAACGGGTGACGGTGGAGCGAAGAGGTGTGACAGAGGTGGGTGGGGGTGTGACGGAGGTGGGAGGAGGTGTGACGGTGGCGATCGAACGCGAACTGTCATTTCTCTCTTAGTTTATCGGACTTGTTCGTTTCGCCTCGTTTATCATCGGCCGCGCTATAAATTTAGCCCTGGATCGAAGTGCGCGCATGCGCTGCGCTTTTGCAATCCGAATGCAATTATCATCCCCGGTATCCAGCCTAATGAGAGCTGAAGTGTTTATGTTTGAATATTTTGATTCGATCCAATAAATTGGCTCCATCCCACGGAGCAACTCGTTCTTAATTTTGAAATATAACTAAAGCTCATTGGAACAAACAGTTCAAAATTTAAACATGACTTAACATTATATATTGCAACGGTCAATTACTCTGGTCGTTAAGATTAATTTGTTGTCATGGTTTATTAAGATACACAAAATATATATTAAGGTCAATGATTGTCAATGACATTGATAAGAACGCATTACCTATCGTCAATTATCACGGATATTATTGTCAATACTTATTAAGGTGACAACTAAAATTCAACTTTGCTTTTTAAATTTTATTCACATGCCTTCTTCTTCTTGTTCCTCTCGTATCTAAAGTTGGACAAAATCACGGTTATTATCACTTTTATAAATAAAGTTCTATTTTTTAAAAATAAATATGGTTTAGTAAAAAAATCATTCTACGTCTAAAATATACTGTTTTAGACAATAAACATATGCTAGTGGAAAGCAAAGTCATAGTTTACTAAACATTCTTCAGACTTTTAATTATTACGAAATCGAAGCACTGTTAATACAGACATCTGCGAAAATATTGCGACCTATCGTGGTTAGAACGCTAAAAAAGGATAACCTAAATATAAGATATTATGAAATAGAGCAGGCAGAGGTGACAATTCTGGAGATACTACATCGAGAAGATGATCGTAACAAGGATTCCTTAGATAGTGAAGCACGGGACTCCATAGAACTGTAGATCACCAGGATGACCACCAAAGAGATGGCGAGAATGTTGGACGTCTTCATCACATGACCATGCCTGATATCCTGTACAAAAAGATAGCAGATCTGTATAGAGACAAAAAAATAGAATGATTTTTGAAAGAGATTGAATCATGACAGTCTGCAACATAAGCGTGAATGGTGAAAATTTGGAGCAAGTAAGAGTTCGTGTATTTGGGTAGTATTTTTACAAAAGATGGGCGAGTGGAGATGGATATAGAAAGAAGGGTTGGGGCAGGCAACAAAGTGAATGGTGCACTTAAAGTTGTCATCGCATACAAAAATATATCCAACAAAGCTAAAATGGCAGTGCACAATGGTGTTCTTATATCGACCCTTATGTATGGAAGCGAAGCATGGAACTGGCGAAAGAAGTACAAATGAGAGTATAAATGCAGTACAAATGAGATCTCTTAGATGAATGTCTGGATACTCTGTGTATGATACAGCGTCGAATAAAAATATAAGAAGTGAATGCGGTGCGAATGATGGTGTTACGAACAAAATAATGAAAGAATCATTAAGATGTTTGGGAAACATGGAAATAATGAATGAAGAAAGAATGGTAAAAAAAAATATATGTTAACGATGTAAATGAAACTAGAAATAGAGAAAGACCGAGGAAAACATGGCACGGTCAAATTAATCAAATATTGAATGTCGGCCACGCGAGAAGTCAGAGAAATCGACGCGCGTGCATGATATATGCATGTTGTGGAATCGTTAGAAATATGTCAGGAAAGAAAAATATGGCAGTACATTATTTCTTCCTACCTCTTCGGGGAGACGGCGTGATGGTTAGTTAGTTATTAGTTAGGAAATAGAACTATTATAGAATTGAATAATTGTTTTTTTTTATCTTTGAATCGTTACTCAGTAAAGTGGCAAATAGGCAACATGTTATCAGATATCAGGAATATGCAGCTCAGCTGTGTTTAGCAAAATTGCAATACAGTTTTAATATTTATTAAATTGATGATATATAATGATTGAAATTTCCTTTAATCGATATAAGTTAACATCCCGGTCTTTAGATAATGCGCATGTCCTCTTGATCATACCTTCGCATGATCGGAACACATTAATATCAGATCACGATAGTAAATAATGGTATTGGAACCAACTGGACTAATCAAGGGGTCTATTAAATGTAAATAAATTAATTATGGCATCGTTAGGCATTTTACCGTAGATACTGGAAATATCCATTCCAGATTATAAATTTAATTGCCCGACTACTCTGTACACATTCCTGTACAGCGCAGGACAACATTATTATCTAGAAAACAGCAAAATGCGTACAATGTACGTATTCGGTATGCAGAATATTCATGGACTATTCGCAAGTAATGGATTCCGAACCCGAGATAACATTTGATATCATAATAGTTCTTACCGTTAGTTGTACATGTGCAGTGCAATTGTGTCTCGAACAAGAAAGATATTATTTTCTAGAATCGATTCTGTCTTGTAGGACTACAAAACGCCTTACGGGATAAACTGTTAACAGTCATAATGATAGACGCTCATTACAGATCTAACTACTTAATATTTACGTCTTTTTATAGAACTTTAAATAGATTTTGTGGCAATATAACATTCCGTTTTGATATTGATACTTTCACATTTGATTATACATTTTTATTTATTTATAGACATACAATAATAATTCTGTGATTCCATGAGCACAATGCTCAATACAATAAAATTATAAACTGCGGACGATTTCTTCAATGTTAAATTTATAATTAAGAATTTTCTTCTATATTTATCACCAGTTTGTGTTATGGTATTACATTTGAATAGTTTTTAGAAATTTTTTTATTTTCACACCACTTTTTCGCACTCTCACAAACATAATAATTAAAAGTCCAGTCTGTCGATGCCAGCGAGCCTGGCGAAACCAGTCGCTGTCGAAATAAAGACGAATGTGGAAATACTTATTAAAAAACATCGTTTTATTTGTTCATTGCTTCTTAAACAGTGATGTAAAACTCCATATTAAATAATTAATTTACATTAAAACGTCTGTCTTCTAGTTTTATTAAAATTTATCGTTTTATTTAATTATTATTTAAAAAATAACTTTAAATCGAGAGATTTCAGTAAAAATATTTGGTTATTTAATAACTAACTGTAAAATTTTTTTAAATTACATCACTGATTTTACAATTTAGATTAGGTAAATGATATATTATAAACTGTTAAATTATAAAACTTTGTTTTATGTATCACAATTGTATTTATATTTTACGCGACAACTGTTTCGTTAACCTTTGTTGACATCATCAGGTGTTACAATGATACAATCATAATATAAATTTTAGATATGTTAAGCAAACGAATTCACACTTAGAAGCGATTTCAATTGCAAATGATATAATTAACACAGTTTCGTTAAGGACCGCCGCGGCGCTTCTAGCAACAATAAACTACTCGTACATCTCGACAACCGGCTAGATCATTCCGGCAGATAAGCAAACAAGAGCAAAGGTTAGGCCAGGTCGGGTCTCCCGCCCTATCCTTGTGCGTGCCCCGGGCCCCCGTTAAGCCACAATTAGTTCGGACCAGTATAACCAGCCGCGCTCCACGGTAGCCAAGAAGACCGAAGATCCTCGTCATCCGGACGCGGCGCGATCCGGTTCGGCAGGCGACGTCACTCCCGAGGGTACCGGTCTTCTCATTATTATTTTGTTCCGTTTGTTGGACTGGTAAAAAACGGGTTTAGGAACTGTTGCGGTCACGTGGCTTACTGTTTACCGCTCGCAAATGGAGCAAGGACGTGATGTAACCGCTCGCTGTGCGTGTGATAACAACACCCGCCGTGTGAATTCGTGGAAACCTACCGATTGTGCCACTCTTTGATTAGACGCCATACAATTATCAGTATATTTTTTTCTAATTAATACGAATGAAAACGTCTTTTTCATTTTATTTTATTATATTTTAATATTGACAGAATTAATTAAATGAGGTCCCTAAGACGTATGTGTGTTAGAACGATGATGATTTGTATAGCGCCGTTTTTGTGAGAGATTCACTTCAAGGGCGCTCAACGTCCGGAAAGCTTATCTTAAAAAGAAAAGTTTTTAAGATAGCTTCTGAACACTCCTTCGTCGTCTTGATTGCGGATATTGTAGGGCAGCCTGTACGATGTACAACGATGTACGACACAATCTCAAATGCTGATATTAGAAAGGAATGTAGAACGAAAGAAGGTATTATGAACAAAATTATGACAGGATCGCTTCGTTGGTTCGGACATATGGAGCGCATGGGTGAAGAAAGAATGATTAAAAAAGTATACGTTAACGATTTAAATGGAGTACGGAATCGAGGTAGTCGGAGGAAAACATGGCATAACCAAATTAATAAAATTTTAAAGGTTGGTCATATTAGAAACCGAAAAAATCGACGTGCGTGTATGACTCGCTGTATGAATGTGGAGGATCCTAGAGAGGCATGCCAGGATAGAGTAGTGCGGCGGTCCATTTTCTCTGCCTTCCCCTACGGAGAAACGGCGTGATGGTTTGTTGTTGTTGTTGTTGTTGACAAAAATTAATTCTATTACATTTTTTGTTGATACAGATATTTGACATAAATCTAAGAACTTTTTAATACAGTTACAGTAAAAATAAGCCTCAGACGAGTTAAGACGATATTAAATTTAAGCATGCGAGTATTTAGATCATTAAAGAAGGAAGGATTAATAAATAAATGTACTAGAGATGAGCAATATGAACACGACTTACAATTAGCGAGCGACGTATTTTATATTATTGTGGTAGGGTTACAAGGCGTAAAAAGTGACAACAAAGAGTATAAATTTGAGCTGGTTCGCAGAAATTATAAGTTTGGTGAAAGTCAATACTTTTCATGTTTAGACCGAAAAGAAATCTTGACAAGAGTTTGCAAGTCTAGTCATTCTGGGTTCAGGTGCATTATGTTCATTGTTTGTTTTATGCGGATTTTTGTATAAGAGTTTAATATACAAGTACATGCCGACGACATGTTTTGACTGTCGACATTATCAAATGTCATTCTTCTAGAAAACAAACGTTTTCATTTGTACTTTTTTTTTAATATGGAGTTTTACATCATTGTTCAAGAAACAATGAATATAGGCGTGTTTTTACGTATTAATTTTTTCTTTAAAAACTCTATATTAAAAAAAGATTACGAATAAAAACGTCTATTCTCTAGAAATGTTATAATACTTTGTGGGGATAACAATTTTTGCCTTGCTAAGGCGTTATCAAATGTCAAATATTTGAATATGGCTTAGCAACTTGTTGCAGAGTATAGTTTAAAAAAAATTTGTTTTAATATCTCATACATAACGTGTGATATCTTTACCGTCATCGTATTGTTAGTAGAAATTGCTTCTGTAATATTTCACTATGTGGCGGGATAGGCAATACGATAGGCCGCAGATTAAAATATATAATTCTGTGATTTGTATAAAATAACGGTTGTAAAATATTCCAAATAGTTTATATCATTATCTAAAGTATCCCCGAAACAATGACCAAGTTTAATATTATGCAATATTATTGATTGATGTGACACTTATTGTATAATATTGTATTGTGCTTGACTTTTGCAATTTATTAGTTAAATACTTTTGGTATGGAAAAACAATGATCAATCATCAATTATGATTATTTAATTTTTTTTAAATCAATTCAGTATCACCCTTTCCATACGAGTAAATTATTTTCATTGTTATTTAACCACTGCAGATAGTCCTTGCAAGGTGAACCGCCTCCTCGTTCCATAACCCGTTACTAGGTTCAATCTAAACAACCAGAAACCAGTACCTGAACTATGCATCGCCCACAGTAATGCGACATTCTAGTATAGCGAAGAAAACTATTGAAAAGGTACAAACTTACAATAACGTGCATCTTATCTAACTGTTCATTCAATAAAAATATTTTTACAATATAACACGTTTAATCAGACGAAAAGTTTTTAAATTTTTACAAGAATACACAAACTTATAAAATGTTATCAGTACGAAAATTTCACTGGATGCAATGACTTAGATTATAATTAATTTGATAGGGAGTAATTAGTGGTTTTTAAAATAGGCATGTATTACCTCCAATATATTATATTTAAATATTTTTAGATAGTTTACATCTTATTTAGGTTAACACAATCGACTATAATAATAGCTTTAAAGACCATAGCAATTTCTTTTTAAAAAAATTTAAATGCTTATTACCTACATTACTATAAAAAATCATTATGAACAATATTTTTCACCATAAGTAATTTTAATTTGGTCGAAAATAGTCAAACTTGATTTAAACATCAACGAAATTTCTCATGATTTCAAACCTTCCCACTGGGTTTACTTGTCTTAAGAAAATATATATATTTATGTTTTTGGTATAATTATAAACATTTAATTAATAAAGCCTTCATGGGCTAATAAAAGAGATAGTTATCTAGAAACACCCGATTTTAACCCAAAAACCCATAATTTTTTTAAGATTGTTTTAGGTTTTGTTATCTTAAATAACACCAAATAACTTTTAACAATATAAAATTCTGTCTATCGGTTTGACTGAAAAGTTCCTTAAAATTCTGTCGGTCGGTTTTTCTGACCAGTCTGTCGATGCCAGTGAGCCTGGCGAAACCGGTCGCTGTCGAAATAAAGACAAAAGTGGAAGTAGTCAAAAACATCGTTTTATTTAATTATTATTTAAAATTAACTTCCATAAAGAGATTTCAGTAAAATCATTTGATTATAATATAAAATTCTCTCTATAAAGTCTATTGCAAATAAATAATAATCCCACACAATATCAAGGATTATCTTCTATGTCAATATTTGTTATCGTCTTGCTTTTAGACGACCAAACATATGTACAAATATATTTGAAGAACACCTTATTTTTAAATTCATTTAGGATCATGTATTATAATTTTTTATGAGAACACATTTACATAAATGCATACGATGACAACCAAAAAAAAAGAAATGATTAAAATGTTTCGTTTTTTTTTCTACCAAGTGTCCATTTACTTTTCCATGTCCTGTTTCCTAACAGCCATTGGGCGTATCGCCCACGAACATTGTCAAAGTGTGTAGTGAATTTAAATTTAGTATTCCTTGTTCGAATCGGGTACACACGCCCCGCGGTGGCTCTTATTGGTCACCATTGTTTTGGCATTCTAGTTCGTTATTCGAATTTCAAATTAGCTCGTTGTCTGAAAAGGCGTCGAAGACGCATTAAATATACACAATATGCCTTGTTTTATACCTACATTTAGTTAAAACTAGCCCTTTCACTCTGATATTATATTTATAATTTTAATAGTTTTAGTATTGTTCTTTACATATTTTTGAACATATGTTGGGTCGTCTAATACGATAACAAATATTAACATAGAATGTAATCCTTAATATAAAGGAAAGACCGAAGAAAACGTGGCACGATCGAATCAATCAAATATAAAATATTGTTCAAATGAGAAATCAACGCGCGTACATGACACAATGTAAGATTTAAATTTTTAATTGTATCTCAATAGAGACGAAGAAACAAACTGGAAACTGAATATGGATGATCAAGGTGTTTACAGGACTTATGACCTGTCATTGGTTGGGTTAAGCGCACGCTTTATGTAATTACAACATTCCCCATTCCACCATTGTTATTATGATCATGCATGATACATTTTTGGAAGTTGTATATATACTCCAAATCCATACCTATCTTCACGTGTCAGTTCCAGTTAGCCATCTATGTAGATTTGATTGTACTTATTAATTTTTTTTAAGATTAATCTATACAATCCATCCACTAACGCCATCTATGAAAAATGATTGTTTAGCATTTAGCAAACTACTTTATTAACACAATGCGAAGAGGCTACCGCCTCCTAGCGCACTGCTTTAGAAGTCGCCTGGAGTATCACTCCTATTTTATACGCCAAAGAATTGACCAGAATATTTACAAATATTTGTGAAATGTATACTTATATCTCACCAAAAATGTATCACGCATGATCATAATAACAATGGTGGAATGGGGAATGTTGTAATTACATAAAGCGTGCGCTTAACCCAACCAATGACAGGTCATAAGTCTGGTAAACACCTTGATCATCCATATTCAGTTTCCAGTTTGTTTCTTCGTCTCTATTGAGATACAATTAAAAATTTAAATTAACCACCCACAGGTGAAAATCCAGGATTCGTATACAGATATAAGTATACATTTCACAAATACAATGTATGATTGTTGAGGAATCAAGAAAAGCATGTCCGGAAAAATCAGTGCGATGGTTCATTATTTCTATCTACCCCTGTCGATGACGGCGTGATGGTTAGTTAGATAGATAGTGAGAGTAAGAAAAGTTAAATTTCATTTTATTATATATGTATAAGTTACAATCAATATTTTATAAAAAAATCATTAATATTTAGATAATACGATACATATTTCTACAGCAAATGATGTAAAACTCAAAATGAATATTTAATATGAAATCATCATTATTTTTTCTAGAAGTTTTATTATATTTTGATTCATGATAAAAAAAATACTGAATGTCGGGCACGATGTATGATGTATGAATGTTGAGGAAGCGAGAAAAGTATGTCAGCAAAGATCAGTGTTCCGTTCTATTATTTCTGCCTATCCTTTTTAAGTTGATACTAAATGTATGAATTGACATCATTTTAATGCGTTTTATTATAATAATTACCTTCTGTATATTCTTATTTAAATCAAAAGTTAAAATCTTAGTGGATAAAATATTGCACTCAGTATATGGTTTATTAACTGGATTATTATGACAAGTTAAATTGTTCTTTACGATATACAGTACATGTTTTATAAAGATAAAAATGATTCATGTTAATAAAAAAACATGAGTATTTATTATTTTTTCGTATTGTTGATAACAATTAATAATAGGAGGTGACTTTGTGAACATAAATAAATTATATCCTCTTATTAATGTGTCGATAAAACGCAATGAGAAAGCACGATATTAATTATTTAAACGTGATTAACTCTCAGAGTACATAAATTATTTTAAAGTATGTGAAAACATGTATAAAAGAAACATCCACCAACAATACAATACTAAGTCGACTATGTTAAATATAATTGTTTAATATTCATTATATCATTAGGATATTGCAAGAATAATACATTTCAAATTATAGAGATAACAATTTGTTAAAAATTACAAGACATGTTATTATAATAATACTGTTGTAGGGGTATAAAAGTGATGGTTTATGAGCTTGAAAACCATACGCAAAATTATTTTATTAATAATCTTTTAACTATATTATTATGAATTAAAACACTGTTTTTCTCAGTTCTGAATTTATTTTTGTCAACATGTTTTAAAGGCAATTATCGAGAGAACGATACAAACAATCGTTTTTTCGAAATATTTCGAGAAAAATAAACCCAAAAGTGGAAAAAATGTTATATTTCTTTAAAAAATCGTCATTATGGAATTCAGCAATGTTGCCTGCAGTTTATCTAAAATTAAAAGTCCTATAGTAAAACCTTAAAAATTAGATCACTATAAAGATTGTGTTATAAAAACTAAGTATACAATTTGGTCAATGGAAAAATTAGTGTTCATTGAAATTATAATTAAGGGAAAATAAACATATAAATCGATTCTTTTACTTTCATTTTTATTAAATATTTGATATGGATAATTAAATAAATATTGAAGAAGCAATGAATTGAACACTTTTCTTTCCTGACTTATTTCTCTCGCTTCTTCAACATTCAAACATCGTGTCATGCACGCGCGTCGATTTCTCTGACATTCAATGTTTGAATTTTTTGATCGTGCCATGTTGTCCTCGGTCTTCCTCTATTTCTGGTTCCATTTACCTCGTTAACATATACTTTTTTTTACCATTCCTTCTTCATTAATTTTTTCCATGTGTCCAATTTATCTTAATGATCCTTTCATTATTTTGTACATAACACAATCATTCGCACCGCATTCATTTCTTATATTTTCATTCGACAAAATAAATATAAATAAAATAAATATTTGTAATTGGTGTGTAATAGGTTTCATATGCTTATTCCAAAAGGTTTTTAACTTCTGTTGTCCATTACTCTTATTGGTAATGTTCAAACATAATTTACTGTAAATTTAGAAGCGAGGTAAAAAAAAAAGACTTCAGGTAACCATAAAAAATGAACAGAAAAATAGTTTTAGATTTATCACGTCTACATAATAGTAATGTAGCTAGATGGCTCGGTGTATTTTACGAACATTGTAAATCACGTGGAAATAAAAGTTAACGACATTGCATAGAGCATAAATAAATTACGTTTACAGTGCTTCATTTAACTACCCAAATAAGAATCAGAGACATTTTATCTCCAAAAATATTAAATGTCACGAAGCTAATTAGATGCAAGATATGCACGAAATGCATTCGTTTTTTTTAATTATGAATAAATAATTCCATTATGATACAATATCCTTATGCCGAAAAAAAATTTAATATATATAATTGATAATAATGAACTAAAACGATGTTTTTTAACTACTTCCACTTTTGTCTTTATTTCGACAGCGAGCCTGGCGAAACTGGTTGGTGTCGAAATAAAGACAAAAGTAGTTAAAAAAATATCGTTTTTTTTTATTATTGTTTAAAATGACAGGAGATTTCAGTAAAATCATTACGTACAGAATTGAAGCTGGAAGAATTGAAACTGGCAAATGAAGGGTGAAAGTAGATTAAATACAGTAGAAATGAGATGTGTTAGAATAATTTATAATAATTATGTGTATGATAGTGTGCCAGATGCAAATATAAGAAGTGAATGTAGTGCGAAAGAATGTGTCATGAACAAAATAATTAAAGGATTATTAAGCTGGTTTGGATAAATGAAATGATTGAACAAACAAAGAATGCTAATAAAAGTACACATAAATGATGTAACAGGATCGAGGAAGACCGAGGAAAACGTGGTACGATCAATTCAACCTAATATTAAATGTCCACCACGTGAGTAGTCTGAGAAATCGACGCGCGTGCATTACACGATATATAAATGTTGAGGAAGCAAGGGACGTATGTCAAGAAAATCAGTGTCGCGGTCTATTTTTTCTGCCTTTACTTTCATGTGATTCCCATATATTATTATATAAAAATTCTAAATATTGGCATTTTCATCGATATTTATTTTAAAAAGTACAATTTTTGTAGTCATAAATTTACAATTGAAAATCAGTTTTTAAGATTAGCAAATAATATTGAATCAAATGAAAAATACGAAATTTTTTATCGCTGTTATCATTTGTCCACTCATTGCTCACATCTTTTTTAGTCACATTTGTACATGTTTTTTCGTCTAATTTAGTGATATCATCAGCTTATCATGTTGACTGATGTCTGATGTTAATGTATTCAGTTTGATGGCTCTACGCTTTCATTTTCGGGCCTCATCGATCATTTTTGCATCTGCATCGTGGCATTTCTTTCAATTTGCGAATTGGAAACTATTATTAAACTTGGGCTGAAGTGACGGTGTACTGGCCTTTTTGTCAAATAATCGAAAGTCGATGGGGATGACGGATTCTAGTGTGAAGACCTGGCACGTGGATGGCTGTATGTGACGATGGACAGGAAGCAGAGGCGTGCTTTGGAATAGGCATACGATCAGCAGTGGACGGACAGACGGCTGATAAGTAGAAGAAAAATAAAAAACTTTTGTCTTCATTGTAAATTTGTTTCTTCTATATTCGCACTTTGCATTATGAATTCTAGTTTCATTTACAAGATTGGAAATAGAAATAGAAAAGGACCGAAAAAAACGTGACACGATCAAATAAATTAAGCATTGAATATCGGCCACGGGACGAGTCGGAGAAATCGACGTGCGTGCATGACACGATGTAATGTTGAGGAAACGAGAGAAATTTGTCCGGAAAGAAAAGTTGGCCAGTCCATTATATCTGCCCACCCGTTAGGGGAGACGGCTAGATGGTTAGTTGGTTAGATAGCATCATTCACATTCGAATGTTTTTTGTGTACATTCTGTTTCCACAACACTTTTTTGTTTTGAAAATACAAATTTTTCCAAAAATTATTCGCAAGTACGATTTTTGATTCGTTTATTTGATGATTCAAATTACGAAGAATCAATGTTAACACACGTCCAATGAAGTAATATTATATTCGATTCGGTAATTGGTCGTACATAAAAATCCACTCACAAATGCCAAAGCCACGCACATTTAATTGTTTTATGTCCCTCATTACGTAATTCTAATTAGCAGAAAAACAATTACAGACATTTAAATTCCTAAATTAACATCAGCGTATCATTCTCAAACGAAAATAATTACCTATAAATATTTTTATATTAACCTATCCGAGAATTTAAAAATTCTTAATGTCCGTCTTTATGGTTATTTTGTACAAGTTCCTCTATTAAAAGTCTTGTGATTTATTCAACAATGCGCATCAGAATTCATTTATTACTTATCTTGTTAACAAAAACAATTAAGCGATAATTTTTAAAGTGATTATATGCATTAAGATGTAAAATTATGAACGGGTTTCCGCTTTGCAGCTGAGTTGATGTCTTTTGTTCGCTGTAGTCGTTTGTAAGCTTTTAATTTTTATTTTTGTGATTTTACCGACGAAACAATCAAACGAACATTCCACCTGTGGAATAAATTCAGATATAACTGAACATTTTATTTAAAATAAGATTTATAATATATATAATCTTAGGGATTTCATGAACTTTCTTATTATCCCTCCTATAGAACCCTAAGAGGCATGTGCGTTGCAACGTTTCACAGAAGAAAGTATTACGACCAAAATTATGAATTGATCACTGCGTTTGGTTTTGACATTTGTAACGCATGGATGAAGAAAGATTATCAAATGCCTTAAAAGGGCGAAACATGTCATTCCATCTAAAATACCATATAATAAATCTCCTAGGAGACAAACGTTTACATTAATATTAATAAATAGTCCATTGTTTTGGCCGAAACACTATGATACATCAATTTTGTTACTGTTAAAATTTAAAACACTCTTGTAATATCACAATTTATTTTTATTTACTTAGAATGGCGCGACAGCCGTTTCGCCAACCGATGTTGGCATCATCATGTGTTAAAATTTTTTTTTTGCATTATATGAGGAAAGAATGATTTAAAAACACAACGTTAACGATGTGAATGGAGTGCAGACGCTTGTCTGATCGAGGAAGAAATATCATGACCAAATAATAATCTAAAGATCGGAATGACCAAATTATTATAACTAACAAATTAAAAATCTTCATATGAATCACTCACTTTGTGGTTAGACCACGGTATGGTTATTATATTTGATAAACTAGTTGGCATCGAATATATTAACCATACCGTGGTTATACATTTTTAAAATTAAAGATCTGTAATTTTCAAGTCAGAACAATCGACGTTCTTGTATTACTCGCTGTATGAATGTTGTGAAATCCTGCCAACCCTTTCGGGGATTTACGTGATGGCGTTGTGATTGTAGTTGTTGTAATAAGTATGTAGTTTTATTTTTTTATGATTTGATCTGAATTACAGTTTGGTCATGCGTGTTATTACAAATAATTGGAGAAACATATTGGCGTAATAATTCATGATAATCGTATATTTAAATGAACTGCTCAATGAAATGTTTGTATTTACTAATGTAAAGTGAGTATGTAGAAATTGAGTAGGCGGTGATTAGTGTAGTCATTGTTACGAAATTTTTCTATTGTCGATTGAAAAGCGATTGGTGACGAATTGGGTACAAATACCCATTTAGTTTGCTTCATTACGTACAGCAAGAAGAATGTCAATGTCAAACTGTTCGATGTATTTGGGATAAAAGCATACATTCTAATATTATTTTACAATGGTTCTTCGACATATTTAATATGAATTTGTTATTAAACAATTTTTTTTAAATCCATGTGCATACTCGTACTTGTCCGTTTGTGATTCATATATGTAGTAGCGTATCATTTTTTCTCCGTTTTCTTGAACTTTATTTATTAAATCATTTGGTTTAACCCAGGGTTTCCCAAACATTTTCTCCGGTGCAGCAGTTTCAATGTCTTCAAATTTTGATGGAACACCATGTGTTATTTGAAGGATAGGTAATAATATATAATCAATAAATCTTAGAAACAAATACTCGTTTCTTGTAACGTAATAGGTATTGTAATAATACTCGTTCTTATAAATTTATTATAATAATAAAAACATTATTTCGTCTTTCACTTTTTTTTGGATTCACGTTGAATAAGTTTTGAAAACATTTTAACACTTTTAACAACCATGTTTTGGGACACAGACCCTCTTTCACAATATATAATTGATATTTTTATATTTAAATTTATTTTATTTGATTAATTTTTACACTGAGGAAGGGTATTTGTGTCCCAAAAATTATTAGCAAATAGTAAAAAAAAAATTGTTGTTAATAAATTTATTTGTGGAGCATCTAAACCTTTACTCGGAGCACTTGCGCTCCTTAGTTTGGGAAACTGTAGTTTAGCCAAAAATAGGGACAACGTTTTTTTTAATTTTAAATCAATACGTATTCAGTTCTATTGGTATTATGACAACTCTTCAGAGAAGCCTTAGTAATGTTAAGTAAGCAACGCCAAAACTTTCGAATTCAATGAAGTTCTGTTATCTTTTCGAAATATTTATTATTTTCACAACATTTCACTGGAAAGAAAATTATCCCAATTATTTGAAAAAAAAAAATTAAAAAACACGTGACTACAGCCAGTTTATTTATTGTTCCTTGAACAATGATGTAAAACTCAATATTAAATAATTAATACGAATGTAAATGTCTGTTTTCAAGAAGTTTTATTATATTTCATGGGAATGACATGTTTCACCTTACTAAGGAATTATCAAATGTGATTTTTGATAATTCTTCAATCAAAATTGATCAAAAGTCTTAGTAATTTTAACATTTTCATTCTCAAAGTATAAGAAAACTTATTTACAGTTTCTTGAACATTAATGTAAGACTCCATATTTAATATTATCCATACTTACTTACCATCACGTCGTCTCTCCGTAAGGGTAGACAGAAAGCATGTAATGCCACATTTTTCCTTCCGGATAAACTTCTCTCTATTTATCAACATTCATACACAGTGTCGTGAACGCACATTTAATAATTAACACGAATGAAAACGTCTATTTTCTAGAAGTTATATTATAATTAAATTAAGATATTTAATAATGCTATTAAATAATAATAAAATATTCTAAAACGTTTTTATACGTTTTCATACGTAATTATTTTACGTGGTTTTAAATTGTTCAATTTAAAAAATATATTACAGTTTCATTTACTACATAGTAATAAAACTAATTCACAGTTTTTTAGGGTATTTTAGATACCACCATTTTAGAGATCACCATTCTGTCGATGCCAGCAAGCCTGACAAAACCGGTCGCTGTCGAAATAAAGACAAAAGTAGAAGTATAATAGATAAAAAAAAAACATCGTTTTGTTAAAACAAATATTAAACAGTGTTTTGATGTTATTAAAATAAACAAAAGTTGTTTAAAAATAGAAGAACTAAAAATTCTATAATAGATATGAAATATTCACGACACGTGTTTCGTCATGAGGACATCTTCGAGTGTGCAGGCTTAAATATAATGTGTTACTTATATAGGCTTTGGGGTATGTCCCCCCCACTTCTACACAGATTATTTGTGGAACTTAAACTTTTTTTTAATTAGTACAATTAATTAGTACAATCAAATCTACATAGATGGCTAACTGGAACTGCCACGTGAAGATAAGTATGAATTTGGAGTATATATACAACTTCCAAAAAATGTATCATACATGATCATAATAACAATGGTGGAATGGGGAATGTTGTAATTACATAAAGCGTGCGCTTAACCCAACCAATGACAGGTCATAAGTCCTGTAAACACCTTGATCATCCATATTCAGTTTCCAGTTTGTTTCTTCGTCTCTATTGAGATACAATTAAAAATTTAAATTAACCACCCACAGGTGAAAATCCAGGATTCGTATACAGATATAAGTATACATTTCACAAATATCTTAAACTTTTTATTTCATTTTTTTAATTTAAATTTAAGTCGATTAAAACAGTGTTTTCTTTTTGGTAAGTAATGGACTATATATTATTTTCATATTGATAAGTAAAGCTTCAGATGTTATTCTGTAAACGTACGTAAATTTGTGATAACCAATAGTGTTATTACGCTTCAAAAGTTTCCAAATGCAAGCTTCTCTTATTTCAATCCATATTCATCAGAAATAATTATGATTGTATGTGTTTAGTGTTACCGCTGTCGGTAATCATTTCTCTTCCTAGTTGTAATAAGAAGGCGTTTTAGTTGCTCAATATTTCACTTTAAAAACATTCAAACTAGCAATACATTTACGAAGCCAGTTGAGAAATTTTTTGCTTGTGTTACATGGAAAAACTTACTAACTAACCATCACTTCGCTTCTCTTTAAGCTAGGAAGAGAGAAGGACTGCCACATTGCTCTATTCTGATATACCTCTCGGGTTTCCTCTACATCATAGGTTCCCAAACTTTTTTGACCCATGGCCCCCTTTCATTATCATTTGTTATTCAATTATTAATTTAAATCATTTTATTATATTTTAGATACGTTATGTTATAAATATACAATATAATTGTAAATGCTATAAAAATAATATTCAATATAACATATGAATTATTATTATAATCCTTTTAGTAAACAAACGTTTTCATTCGTAATAATTACGTCAGCCAGTATTTATATAAAACACTCGTTACGTTCTTAGTACACTTAAATAAATGTCCATTTGTGAACACCATTGAAGGCATCAAAATTATTCTGACGAATCGATTTCTTGGAACAATTAAGCTCCGAACAGCGAAAATGTATTTTATCGTCTCAACTACACGGCAAACAATTAACAATAACACGGTTTGCAAATATTCACTTGTGAGAAAGCCGCCTTTTTTGCTCTTTAAACCAACTGTCATCGACCTCTGTATTCATCAAACAATATGCCGTACAGTTTTCGTTACAAAATATTAAATGCCATAAAGTGTACTACAAAATTAACTGAGATTTTTGGAGTTTATTCTCTCGATTTTTTTAATGAATCAAGCACAATTTTTTCCACTTTTGAGTTTATTTTTCTCGACATGTTTCGAAGGTTTACAGCGTGTATATCGTTCAACCGATGATGGTGTAAAGTCTTCGAATCATGCCGAGAAAAAGAAACAAAAAAATATCTAAAACAGTGTTTTAATTAATTAATAATTCGTCATTTTGTAATTTCACAATGTACGCTTATGTAAAATTAAGTTTATTCTCAATATTTCAAACAACATGTTATTCTCAGTTTATTTTGTAACTCTGATAAAGCTCCAGCGGGAGCGAAACCGATTGGTTTTAACAAAAATAAAGTGGTGAAAAAATTAGTAAAAGTGTGTTTATATCGTTTTTAATAATGCCACAACCTTAAAGATTGTATAATATCCTTATGTATAGAAGTAAAGTTTAAAGCTGGCTACAGAAGGATAAAAGTAGGATAAATCTCATAGAAATGATGTAATATTTGTAATATCTTTTGAGAAAATAAACTAATTAAATTTAAAAAAAAAAAAAAAAATTGGATTGAATGGATACATTTTTAGGTCTTACTTGTAACTATACTAGTATAATTTTTCAGGTATATTTTAAATTGATTTATAGTGAGACTCTTTATGTCTTTTGGTAATTGTAAAGTTTCAGTCCATTGTTCAATATCCTTGATTGTCCTGTCTTAGTTCGTGCTTTTGGTACGTGATATCTGTCACAGTTCCTGGTCTAGTGTCTGTGTACGTCTGAATTTTTGGTTAATTTGTAGCTGCTGTCTGTTGTCTCTAAATGGTCACTCTGTGTACAATTTTCAAGGTCTCGAATTTGGTCAGGTCTGGTATGTCCATTTGTTTTGTTTGTCAGTATACTTGTATGGTTGGGGTAAGATAAAAATTTGATTCGATTTGATTTAATTTGATCACTGAGACGAATGTATTGGAAACGATGTCTTCGGATGTCTATTTCTAGTATCATCTACATTGTTAACATCTACTTTTTTTACTATTTTTTCTTTAAGACCATCAGATTAATTTCACTAAAGGTTTTTTAATATTACAGATTCAATGTGAACATTTTGTTTTTGTAAAATGGTAAACGAACATTTTATTCAACTCGTGTATACGTTCACATTTTCTTTTTGAAACAAAGCATTTTGTCGGTATGAAATTTTCCTAGCGTACCGTTCAGGAGCATTTCCAAATATAGATTTCCGATTTGTTTATTACATCGCTAAATAGGGCTGCTCGCTCGAAGTTGATAAATCCAAATTCGGTGCTCTATAAAAATATCACAGACCTCTACTGATATATTCAAATCACAATTCATCATCTTTATTTCAAATTTATGGGAGATGAATGCAAATAATGATTTTATACCGAACGACTTGCATTCGAGAAAATATATAATTTCATACATATAAAATATACTTGTGCTTAGAAACCGACTGACAGGATAGTAATGTCGCAGTCAAGGAATAAAATTAATTGTATATATTATCAATAAATTGTGTGGAGTTGTGAAGCAACTGCAGGAAACTTTCTGTGCGGTTCAGAACGTATACACGACAATAAATTAGTGTTTAGTCATTTCTCTGAATCTCTAAGTGTAATATAAACTAAATTTAATGTGTGAATATCTCAAAACACTAGCAGTGTGTACACATATTGTGTTGTAATTAATATTAATGAAAACGTCTGCTTTCTAGAAGTTTTATTATATCTAATGGGAATGACATGTATCGCCTATCTTAAACATTATTAAATGTTCTTCAAACACTCATATTAAATAAGTTAAACTTTAAGAAAGCGAACGTTCTCTCTTCTTTCCCTTTGCCATTTCTCATAATCTGGGGTCGGCACTCCTCGTACGAAAACGCCAAACTTTTCTTTGACTCATCTCCACTGTCAGGTTCTCGCGTTGGAGCTCATTTTCCATGTTGGCCCACCATATTGCCATTGGGCGATCTCTTCTTTTTGGTTTTGTGGGAATGCTGAGGGCTTTTTGAACAATGTGTTCACTGTCTCTTCGCATCATATGACCGTACCACCGGAGTCGAGATTCTCTTAATTTTTCCGTTATTGGGGCAAGCTTAAAGCTACCCCTCACGTGTTCGTTCCTTACGTGGTCCAGCCTTGTGACGCCTCCGGCCCACTTCAGCATTTTCATCTCTGCAGCGTGGACTCGACGTTCGTGAACTTTTTTGTTGGTCCAGCACTCTGCTCCATATAGCATGGCGGGCCTCACTGCAGTCTTGTAGACTCTGCCTTTGGTCCTGATTGGAATTTTTTGATCACACAAGACATTTATATATTTTTCATTTGAGTTTGATAATTCCGTATTCTATATTTAGTTCGGTTTTAAAACGGTCTTGAAAATAATCATTTTGAACAAGAATAACATAGGATTTTTTTTTCGGGTTATGGTCTCTGGGTTGGAAATTTTGGCTCTTTTGCGAGTGGTCACGTCAGATTTTCAATATATAATGTAATTTTAATTGATTCTAAAAAGTCGTTCTACCGAATTAAAATAAATCATAACCACTCTTATTTTTTATTCGTTATGTATAGTAGATTGTATAATCATATATAATCGAAAGGCCAATCAGAGAACAAGTTGCTAGGCGTAAATCGCTACGGATCGGTCACACCCTGATACGGAATCTAGCTTGCGTTGGTCAGGGCGCACTAGACTGGTCCCCTGTGATTGGAAAGAGGAAGCGAGGCAGACCTAGAAGAAGATACCTGGAGAAGATCCCTGCCGGACGAAGTTAGGACGGCAGGAGTCAAATGGAATGATGCTAGGCATCAGGCGTTCGATATAGTCAGGAAGAGAAGAAATCTTGAAGCCCCATGCGCCACGGATGTGCAACAGGACAAGCAGTTGATAATACAACTGATTGTATAAATAACGTTATTAGATTAGTTGCAGTTGTATTTTTTTTTTGTATACAACAGGTCGTTTGAACCCAATTACTGTCTACAATATATTTTTTAGCTATTATATTGATTCTCGTGACATGTGATAGGTAGCCAATCTATCGCCATTTTATTGTCACGTGAATTCTACACCAAACCAATGACAGTGTGACAATCACACTGCCATCGCCGGGAATCGAACCCGGGACCTTTGATATGGAAGTCTCTTACCACTCTGCCACGAAGGTCGCCCTGTTTTGTTTGTTTTGTTTTCATTAGGATACTTATAGTAAAAGCTTACATCAAAGCTCAATTCAATTTAAAAGTAAGAAATCGTTATGTCTATCTGAATTTATAGTTTTGGTTTGAGGTGCGCACTTTATAAACTATGTATGTACGTGTCGTGGGATGTCCCTCAATTTACATATATTTATTATACAAGACAGGGACACCGTTAGGGAATCATATTTATTCCTGTATTCACCTTCACCATCGTCAAAATATATTACACATGGTATTTATATAATAAATCAAATAATAAAATATTGTATTAATAAAATAAATAAAAATTGGAAACAGTCATTCGATTAATAATGTTAATATCATTGCCAAATTCGAAGTTCATTATAAATTATTATTATAAATTAAATACTCGAACTTCCAAAATTAACCATAGCGCTTTTCAATCCAAATATATTAAAATGAATTTTTAAATTTACACTAAAGAAGAAATTTCATCCAAAAACTGGTTGTTTAAAGAAAAAATATTATAAAAATACATATATAATAAATTGATAAAATGAATCATATTCAAAAATCGCATATTTCATAATATTCTATACTTAAACGTATATATGATTACAATTACATTAAAAAAGAGAAAGAAAAATTGTATCCTCATTACATAGGTCATTACATTACGTATAATGAAAGGATCATTAAGATGGTTTGGACAAATGAAAATAATGAATAAAGAAATAATGGTAAATAAAATATATGTTAACGATGTAAATGGAACCAGAAATAGAGGAAACCGAGGAAAACGTGGCACGATCAAAAAAATCAAATATTGAATGTCGGCCACGTGGGGAGTCAGAGAAATCAACGCGCGTGCGTGACACAATGTATGAATATGTCAAGAAATATGTCAAGAAAGAAAAGTATGACAGTCCATTCATTCTGCCTACCCCTTCGGGGATACGGCGTGATGGTTAGTTAGTAAGTTAGTTACTTGTATTTGTTAATCATACGTCTGAACTATTGGTAGAAAATAATTTTATATAATTTCCTAAATTCGGCACTGCTCCAAACTCTGATTTGTTTATCGTCTCAGGCTTATAGACATTCCTGAGAATTTCCAAGTACGTGGCCATTAGTCTTGGAGATAAAGAAGAACACAGGTTCGAGGGAGGCGTTTGAATTTCTTCTCAATGTAAATTTCATCTCACTGGGGTGATGTAGCTATTGTTTAACATGGCGCACTGCGCACACTGATAGCTGCGCAGAATGTACTGCGATCCAGAGGAATTCAAACAAGCAAACATAAATTTGCCTTCGTCGACTATTTATGTTGCCTACAAATTTCTCTTTATTTGGAAAGGTAAATAACTATTTTGATTGAGTTGAAGCAGTGGCGTAAACCTTAATTAAATAATAATAATAATAAATTGGATAATTTACTGAGCGCTATTTTTATGAATTTTTCAACTCAAGGGCTCTATAGAAGGTGCGTATACTCGTAGAACAAATAATGATATTATTATTATTTATATTATTTTGTTGAAACGCTCTTTACATTATGACAGCATGAGCCAAATGTAAAGGATATTAAAGCTATCATAGTGATTCTCGTGACATGTTATAGGTAGCTGATCTATTGTCACATGAATCCTACACCAGACCAAAGACAGTATGACAATCATACTGCCCTCGCCGGGAATAGAACCCGGAACCTTCGGGGTGGCAGTCAATGCACTTACCACTCTGCCACGAAAATCGTGCAATTGTAAATAATTACATATACGAGTATAATATAATAACATATATAATTACTGCAGTAGAAATGAGATCTCTTAGACGAATGTGTGAAAATCGGATTATGATACACTGTTGAAAGAAAATTTAATAAGTATTTACTATGTTTACAAAAGGTGGGCAAGTGGAGAGGAATATTGAAAGAAGGGTTGGGGCAGGCAACAAAGTGAACGGTGCACTTAAAGTTATCATCGCAAATCAAAACCTATCCAAAAAAGCTAAAATGGCAGTGCACAATGGTGTTCTTGTACCAACCTTTATGTATTGAAGCGAAGCATGGAACTAGAAAATGTTGCAACTAACTGCAGTTGCAGTGCGAATTAAACTGTTATGAACAAAATAATAAAATGATCATTTAGACAAATTGGACACATGTAAAAATTAAAGAAAGATGAATGGTAAAGAAAGTATATGTTAACTATGTTAACGGAACTAGAAATATAGAAAGAACGACGAAAACGTGGCACGATCAAATAAATCAAATATTGAATGTCGGTCAAGTGAGGAGTCGGAGAAATCGACGTGCATGACACAGTGTATGAAAGTTAAGGAATCGAGAAAAGAATGTCAGGAAATAATATTGTGCTTGTTCATTCTTAATGACTACTTCTTCGGGGAGACGGCGTGATGGTTAGTTAGTTCGTTAGTTGGTTATGTCAGAATATAACAGAGTGTCGGTCCGTCCTATCTACACGGAATGAGGTTGTTGGCTATATAAAAAATACAATATTTTTATTACAAGATTTAAAAAACTATAATTAAAAATACATGTTTTTTAAACATTTAAATAGTTTTTCAGGAAAACATCGAACTAAGCCAAAATCTGAATTATAAAAACGGTAATGTTAGAATCTTAAATCAAATCATGTCCATATCCAGCGGCATGAAATATCATAAATAATCTCAACGCAATTGACACGATACCCACTTTATAACTAACTTACTAACTAACCATCACGCCGTCTCGCCGAATAGGTAGGCCGAAAGAATAGACTGCCACACTTTTCTTTCCTGACATATTTCTCTCGCTCCCTCAATAGTGTATAATTTTGCTTCCGCCGTTTTGCAATAAATGGCAGTAGCGGTAAGTGGTAGTTAGAATAAATAGATCATAGATGTCATACAATAAGCTTAAGTATTTGTTAACATAACGCCATCGAAATATTAGTCGATTTGTGTCTGCATCATAAAGTTATTCCCGATTAAACATGTCAGCTTACGAGCCATTCTCGTCATTTGCGGGAGGTTTTAATTTTATGCTTTAATATGAAGAAATCTGCGGCTGCTCATCGAATGCTCTCAAATACCTATGGTGAGGCCGCTTTTAGTGAAAGAACGTGCCGAGAGTGGTTTCAACGTTTCAAGAACGGTGATTTTAACGTCGAAGACTAGCATGGCGGTGGAAGAGAGAAGGTTTTCGAAGATGCAGAATTGGAGGCATTACTTGATCAAGATTCGTGTCAAACGCAACAAGAATTGGCAGGATCATTAGGAGTGACGCAACCAGCCATTTTAAAACGCCTGAAAGTCATGGGAATGATTCAGAAATAAGGAAATTGGGTGCCGTACGAGTTGAAGCCGAGAGATGTTGAACGGCGTTTATGTGTTTGTGAACAGCTGCTTGCAAGGCAAAGACGGAAGGGATTTCTGCATCGCATTGTGACTGGGGACGAGAAATAGGTTCATTGCGATAATCCCAAGCGCAGAAAATCATAGGGATATCCCGGCCATGCTTCCACGTCGACGGCCAAACCGAGTATTCACAGTTCCAAGGTTATGCTCAGTATTTGGTGGGACCAGCTCGGCGTAGTGTATTATGAGTTGTTAAAACCGACTGAAACAATCACAGGCGATCGTTATCGAACGCAATTAATGCGTTGGAGCCGAGCATTGAAAGACAAACGGCCGCAATACAACGAGAGACATGATAAAGTGATTTTACAGCATGACAATGCTCGATCCCATGTTGCGAAAGTGGTCAAGACATACTTAGAAACTTTGAAATGGGAAGTCCTACCCCACCCGCCGTATTCTCCAGACGTTGCTCTCTCGGACTATCACTTGTTTAGATCAATGGCACACGGCCTAGCTGACCAGCACTTCTGGTCTTATGAAGAAGTAAAAAATTGGATCGATTCGTGGATCGCTTCAAAAGATGACCAGTTTTTTCAACGCGGGATTCGTATGCTGCCCGAAAGATGGGAGAAAGTAGTGGCCAGCGATGGACAATACTTTGAATCATAAATGTATAACCAGTTTTCTACGATAAAGCCTCGAATTTCTGAAAAAACGGCGGAAGCAAAGTTATACACCTAATAGTACAACGTGTCATGCACGCGCGTCGATTTCTCTGACTCCTCACATGGCCGACATTCAATATTTATATCTTACCACTTTATGTCTTATGAGAAATCAGACCTTTTCAAATTAAAGGGTTAAGTACGCATCACGAGCGTGATGTATGTCGAAAAAATATTGGACAGATGTTTTTCAGGGTAATATGTGTAAAATGATTGTCAGTGAAACATTTTATCATTTTTTTACGGGAATATTTCATTTTAATTTACCGAATATTAATTATTCGCCATGTAAGGTGAAGAACTGGTTTACAAGTATTTTTGTACTGCCCCCGATTCCATATAATTAATCTTACAAGTATCTTTTGTTTCAGGTATGAACCACTTTTAAACGAAGAAAAGAAAAACACACTGTATGTGAGTGAAATTGAATCATGCAACCATATTTATTTAAGGTAAGTAATATATGATTGTGTTTTGATAATTTTATTGACGTTTTCATATACACAGTTTAAATTTTGAGACATATATCAAGGACTTAAAGCTGTCATCGCAAACAAAAACCTGTCGGGGTTAAATGCATAACCCAGATAAACATATTTCACAAAGAAATATATGACACGAATAAACACAAAAACGCTGGCCCAAGACCTAATTATCAAATTTGATGATTCGTGGGCCCCGAATTCTTCAAGTTGGTCACTAGGTCAGGTCATCGGATCAGGTCATCGGATGACGAAACCAAAGCATATAAAAGCAGTACTCCCGAGCACCCAAAACAGTCAGTCCACTCTAAACGTCAGTCAATTCCAAAAAAGCTATAATGAAGTGCACAATGGTGTTCTTCTACCGACCCTTATGTATGGAAGCGTAGCATGGAACTGGCAAAAGAAAGATGAAAATAGAATAAATGCAGTAGAAATGAGATCTCTTAGACGAATGTGTGGATACTCTGTGTATGATAGAGTGTCGAATAAAAATATAAAAAGTGAATGCGGTGAGCAAAAGTGGTGTTATGAACAAAATAATGAAAGGATCATTAAGTTGCTTTGGACATGTGGAAAGAATGAATGAAGAAAGAATGGCAAAAAAATTATCTGTTAACGATGTAAATGGAACCAGAAATAGAGGAAGAGCGTGTAAGTGACAACGATCAAATAAATTAAATGTCGGCCATGTGAGGAGATAGAGAAATCGACGCGCGTGCATGACACGATGGGAATGTTGAGGAAGCGAGAGAAATATGTCAGGAAAGAAAAGTGTGGCAGTCCATTCTTTCTACCTACCCCTTCAGGGAGATAGCGTGATGATGAGTTAGTTAGTTAGAGTTAGTTTTATGTTAAAAAAACTTGTCATTGGATATATTCCATGATCATAAAATATATCAAATATTTGAAGGAGTATTTTGAAAATCTTTAAGCCTTTTTCTTCTTCTTATTTTTCTTTTATTTTAATATATCTGACGATTTGTGACAAAAAATTATTTTTCCTAAGTTCAGGGTCATTATATTAAATTTATGTCAACATGTTATTTTAAATAAGCTTTTTTTTGCAATCGTATTGCGTGTCTCGACTTAGTGTGAAAGCTGCATACCGTGTATCTCCATTTCCGACTTTTCAAAATCTTTAATGCAATTCGAGTTATTTTATCTAAAGAGGCTTACAGATATCACTTTACTGCAAGTGTAAATTATTCTTTTATGGTCGGTCATACCGGGGTTATAAAATTTTGAAAAAAAAAAATCAAATGTGTCTTTTATTGCTTCACTTGGGTTCAGTTCCCCTCAATGGCAGCTTTACTGCCCGTTGGAGGTAGTGATTCGGTTTTATAAATATTGGTTTTTAAATTATGTCGCCATTTTATTTATTTATGATGCCCCTTGATAACTCAATAACAAAGGAATAAATCCAAAATGAAATGGAGGCTAAGCATGCTATCGGTAACAGGACGTGTTTTTTAAATACTATTAAAAAAATAATGATTTTTATGAACGAATGAATGTCAATGGGCAAAGTTTTATGATTTGTTTGATTATCGAAACATTAAATTATATCGTAAAGATACGTATTTCTTTTGTTTATAGTATGTTTTGTTTCGCACTTTCATCATCAATCTAGAAAATATATTTGGAACTGTCCTACTTTATGAAAATAAACAATAATATGGTGATACATTTTTCATGTTGCTCTATAAAAAAACACATCAAAGCGCTCTTGAGGCTATTGTTGACAAAAATGGCTCTGCGTAAATTAATATATAAGTTATGATGATACCAATAAATAACTTGTTTTAATATATAAAATCACAGTATTTTTCTTAATCAAGCCATTATGAAGAAAGTATGAAATAATTTTATTTATATATTATAACTCAATTGCTTTAAAGATCTTATTCCGAATAGCCAGAGTTTTATGGTGTAAATCCTATTGAAAAACTAACTAACTAACTAACTAACCATCACGCCGTCTCCCCGAAGGGGTAGGCAGAAAGAATGGACTGCCACACCTTTCTTTCCTGACATATTTTTCTCGCTTCCTCAACATTCATACATCGTGTCATGCACGCGCGTCGATTTCTCTGACTCCTCACTTGGCCGACATTCAATATTTGATTTATTTGATCGTGCCACGTTTTCCTTGGTCTTCCTCTATTTCTGGTACCATTTACATCATTAACATATAATTTTTTTACCATTCTTTCTTCATTCATTCTTTCCATGTCCAAACCATCTTAATGATCCTTTCATTATTTTGTTCGTGACACCATCATTCGCACCGCATTCACTTCTTATATTTTCATTCGACACTCTATCATACACAGAATATCCACACATTCGTCTAAGAGATCTCATTTCTACTGCATTTATTCTACTTTCATCCTTCCTTTTCCAGTTCCATGCTTCGCTTCCATACATAAAAAAAGTAATCATCAAATTCAGAATGCATATTTGTATTTACATTTATGATTTTCAATTGTCATTTTATAATATTTAAGCATTGAGAAATACGTCACTCATTTGTGGTTATTTCACCCAACAGTTTCTTTGATGATCCAAACAATAGGTTTAGTGAAATAAATCAATCAAGAGAATTTTTTCTTTAAAAAATATATACGAGTATATATTTATTATATAAAATATTATACCGCTGGGTTCTTGTTAAATTATGTCCCTGGTGTTTTTTCATAATAATAAATTGCACACTTACATCCTTGCTTAGTTTATTTCGTTCTACTGATAATGAATCCATAATCCTTACCGAGAAAAATATATGCAATAGTTGAAAAACAAAGATTTTCAATTCATTGAAAAATGATTAAAAAAATATACCAGCAAATAGCCTTTTTTTCGGTTTTCGAGCTAATTTTTCTTAACATATTTCGAAATTTTTACACCTTCTTTATCAAACGACCGACGTAAACTTTCTAATGTCAGCATTATGTGTAAACATTAATTAACCAAATAAATCAAATTTTAAAGGGTGGTCCTGTTAGAAGACGTAAGAATCAACGTGCGTGTATGACTCGTTGTATAAATGTGGAGAAATCTAGAGAGGTGTGTCTGGATAGAGTAGTGTGGCTGGCTATTCTCACTGCCTCCCTCTGCGGGGAAACGGCGTGATGGTTTTTTGTTATTGTTGTTATACGTAAACATATGACAACCATATCAATTCTCACAACAACAATAACAACAACAAACAATCACGCCGTTCCCCCGTAGGGGTAGGCAGAGAGAATGGACCGCCACACTTCTCTATCCTGACAAACCTCTCTAGATTCCTTCACATTCATACAACGAGTCATACACGTACGTCGATTTCTCCGACTTCTAACATGACCAACCTTTAAAATTTGATTAATTTGGTCATGATTCTCACAATACATTTTTTTTATTATATAACACTTTTTTTATACTTTTATTTTAGTTGATATAAATATTCATTTTGTTTCATAAAAACAAGTTTTGTTTCGCATTTTATGATAGAGGTGAACGGATATCTTGTGGGTTGACGTATGGAATAAATAATAGATCAAATAATTAAATTAAGGCGAATTCGACGTGACTTTAATTTTAACTGATTTCAGATATATTTACCGATTACGTGGGCCCCGGTTATAATAGTTATGTTCTATTTTATGTATTAGGAAGCCGATAATGTGGCGTGGGAGGAGAGTAGAAGTTAGTGCGCTCTGCCTATCATTATTATGGGCACACTGGGTTATTAATGGTCTCATGATAAAAAGACATTAGTTTGGCTTGTTAAGTTAGGAAACAGCTCACCTCTACTGAATATTATATCGATCAATAAAACATTATGTACATTACTACACAAAATACATTACGTAAATGATATTGGACTTTCCTGCTACCACAAATCTTCGGGCTGAGATAAGAGTTTTATTTTGGGAAAATTAAATAACGATTTATACACTTTTGACTTCATTTTCTTTCAACGTGTTTCGAAGATTTTACACCTTTGTCATCGGGAGAATGATTATAAACTGGTGGTGAAGGTGTAAAACCTTCGAAATACATCGAGAAAAATAAACTCAAAACTAAAAGAAAAAAAGAACAGGTAATAATTAAATAAAACGATGTTTTTTTGTCTTTATTTCGACAGCGAGCCTGACGAAACCGATCGCTGTCGAAATAATGACAAAATTGGAAGTAGTTAACATCGTTTTATTTAATTATTATTTAAAATGAACTTCCATTAAGAGATTTCAGTAAAATCATTTGATTATCTTAAAAAAGAACAGAGTTTTATTCACAATATCGTCATAATGTGGTCCCACAGTGTTAACGCCTTAAGTATATTAAAACAATAATAAAAATGCTATTGATGTAAAAGTTCAGATATACAAGGCATGCGCCCGCCTCATCATGACGTATGGAATAGAGGTCAGAGCCGATACCAATACTAGTTGAAATAAGAACCTTCTTAGAGTAGCACAAATGCGAACCCTACGCTCCATCGCAGGTATAACCCTCCGCGATCGGATCAGAAATGAAACGATGAGTTCTGTCTGTGGTTTTGAAGACACAGTGAGATGGTGAAGAAGCAGAAGGCGTTTTTGGAGAGACTACATGGACCGCATGGAGAATACAAGAATTGCAAAAATTGTTAAAGATGAAAACCCAGGCAGCTAGAGATTACTAGGAAAGCCGCCGAAAGATGGCTGGATATCATCATTCCAGGACAGCTCACCGTCATAAACAGATCATACGACTTAAACTAAGAGGAAGAAGAAGAAGTATTGATGTATATAATACATTAACAACATAATGACCCAGCATTAGGAAGGAAATAAACACCAATGACTGGTGTCAGGAGCAGTAGACCGAGGAAAACATGCCATAATCAAATTAATCCATTTTAATGGTCGACCGTGTTAGTCGGATGAACGACTAGAAGATAGTGGCACTTATGACTCGCTGTATGAATATAGAGTAGAGTCGATTATCTCTCTCTACCCCTACGGAGAACGGCGTGATGTTTTGATGTTGTATTTATAGAATATTACTGTGTTAAGGATTATGTATTCAATTCAAATAAATTCAATGAATATTGTTTCTTGGACAATGATTTAAAACTCAATATTATATAATTTAAACAAATAAAAACGTTTATTTTCTAGAAGTTTTATTATAATTTATGCGAATGATATGTTCGCCTGTCTAAGGCATTTTGTATATAATACCTTAGACAGTCGAAATATGTCATTCACAAAAATTATAATAACACTTTTTGAAAACTTACGTTTTCATTCGTATTACTAATTCATCGAATATTGGTTAAACTGATAATACTCGTAGTTCGAATATGTTTATATTGATATGTTTATACAAACGAAAAAATATCAGGTTTATTATATGTGTCATTAAAAAACTTTTACGCTCTGTTTTTATGGGCTGCCTTCTATTTGAAAATGCGTATGCAAACTACACATCAATTAAAAATTAATAGATTATCTACAGATTAAAGAGTGATCACGGTTATTACGGACGGGTGCCAAATAGACGGGGCGGTGAATAATATACCCATCTGGCGGGTATATCAGATCGCACCACCGCGCTAGATGCAACACCTCAAGATGAGGAAGATACGATTTATGAGGTATTCAAATTTATTCATTAATTTTAAAATGGCCTTGGAAATCTTTATTGCCAATCAACCAGACAATTAATTTCGATTCATAACTACCGATTCGTGTTGTTCATAATTACTGTTTTTTTTTGTATTTTTATGTCTAGGGTAGGAACTATAAAACTATAGTGTTATCGGACAACTAACATTTTTAATAGAATTATATACAATACATAAAAAGGAGTTTTTTTTAAAAAGAAGTATCGAAATTTCGAAATTTTCAAACTGTTGATACATATCAAACGTAAAACTTCTTGATGGTTGAGGTATTAGTTTTTTAAAACTCCATTATTCATTTATAATAGTAAACACGATTGTTTAGTGGTTTTAATTGGATTTAATTTATATAAATTATATATATTGTGACAATTTTGTTTCGCCTTAAAACCATTAACCCCCATACCTTTGGGTTATTTTCCGAGAAACGTGCAAATATTTGTTTTTTATTAATGAAATTTAATAATATATTATTTTTATTTTTTTAAATAACGAAATATCAAATACTCGACCGCACACTTCGCCTGCCCCTTGTTAAACTATCATGTTTATGAAGACTGTACTCGAGTGTAGTTGGCACACGCGGGATAGCGCAGAATGGTACAGTCACAGTGAACGTTTCACGTACATTCAAATACGTAGAGTGGTTAAACCATCGTGTTTACTATTATATAGTAAAACTTCTTATCAAATCATCGATACGAACACAAACGAATGATATGTTTTGCCTTGCTTAGACTCAATCATTATCAAATGGTTGAAAAACAATCATGTTTCGAGGCACAGAAGCCCATCATTAGTATTGTTACATATTATATATACGAAATAAATATTCATACAAAGTTTTCATGAATTCGGTACATACTCGTATAACATGTAACTACACCGATGAAAGGATTCTGTTTCCCGAAACTTAACTTCTATTTTAAATAAAGTGTCGTATAACAAAGTTAATAAAATATTGTTAGCTTGTGAATTCACAACACAGAGTAATGGTGAATATAGAAAATATATACCCGTTTTAATGAATATTGTTAAGGTAATCAAATGGTTTTATTGAAATCTCTTGATGGAAGTTCATTTTAAATAATAATTAAATAAAACTTTTAACTACTTCCACTTTTGTCTTTATTTCGACAGCGACCGGTTTCCGGTTTTACACAAACTGGTCTGTCGATGCCAGCGAGCCTGGCGAAACCGGTCGCTGTCGAAATAAAGACAAAAGTGGAAGTAGTTAAAAAACATCGTTTAATTTAATTATTATCGTTAAGGTGTTTTTTTCACAGTATGCAGAAAAATATAACTTTATAAATAATAACAAGTTATTTTTATAAATTGAGTGAAAGTAGGTCGCATGAAAGCACGTATTCTAATATAATTTCTAAGTGAAAGATTGGCAGTTTATTGACCAGTTATAAGGTTACCAATTACGGATTCACATCGAACACTTTATTTTGTATGTGCTTGAGTTTTCTTACACCTTATAAAGCTGCAAGTCCCAAAAGTGATAGTAGTTTAATTAACCTCTTAATGGGGTATACCATATCACGTAATGATACTTACAGTTTGCCTGCATACATCAATTGGTACCCTCTACTTATTTTACATACACGAAAATGCATTGCCCGTTATTTTGTCCAGTAACGAATGTAAGTGGGTTTGTGTGTAAATCTTCCGCTTTTATGTTAAAAATACATGTGTCGGTTTGCGTTATTCCATTAAAATTCTTCGGCATGCATGAGACTTATTACTTATATTACTTACGAACAAATTATCAGTGATGTTAAGTGTCCAAGTTAATGATGCACGCCAATGGTCATTTGCTTTAACTGACTAGTTTTAAATTTCACGTATCTTTGTGAAACCAATTTATCACAGTGTAAAAATTTGATATAGGGTCAAAGCACCAATGAATGACCGTTTAAGGTTCAGCTTGTACTGAAATTCACATTAAAGGCATTTATTTCATTATTTCAGTGTACAAATTAAAATAAAACAATAAAAAACACATTTCATTCTCTAAATTATCTAACTTTTTTATTGAAATATGGGTATTACTATTAAAATTAATATTTCTCTAAAAAAATAGCACAATCACCAGTAATTGACCGCTTCAGGTTATATTGATACAATACATAGATTTTGTTACATTGTCACATTATGAAACACCCTAACATGTAAAAATATGTAAATATTCAAAGAATTGCATAAGAAATAATATTAAAAAAAACACTTACCACACTTTTCCTTAAAAAAAAACTACTAACAATCTCTGAACAACAACGGGAAGACGCACTTTTACCGTTTGACAAGGCACAGTTCAAAACTGATAGTTTTGTTTCTTACCAACAGTTGTCTCTGCCTACCTCTTTTGTCAATAGTTTCTTGGGATTTAAGTTTTTTGAGTGGACACATAGAGCAATTCTTATTATATTTTGTTTTATTAACCAACGGTCATTCACTGGGGGGTGGTCAAATACTGGTGCTTCGACCCTACTCGATTTGAGATGAGAGTCGTCAACGATTTCTTTGGACAAAGTATGCAATTAATTATTTGAAGTAGTGTCTCAAAGAAGCTTTATTTTTAAAACAAAGTGTTGAGATTACTGAAGAATTATACTGCTGAATGAAGTAAAATTCAATAATAAATATTTGATATAGTTGAATTCGTCACTTTTCTAGAAGTTTCATTATATAATGAGAGTAACATGTTTCAAAAACAAACCATCACGCCATTTCCCCGCAGGGGTAGGCAGAGAGAATGGACTGCCACACTACTGTATCCTGACAAACCTCTCTAGCTTCCTCCACATTCATATAACGAGTCATACACGCACGTCGATTCCTCCGACTTCTGACATGAACAACATTTAAAATTTGATTTATTTGGTCATACCATGTTTTCCTCGGTCTGCCTCGACTGCGTACTCCATATACATCATTAACGTATACTTTCTTAACCATTCTTTCTCCATCCATGCGTTCCAAATGTCCAAACCATCGCAGCGATCCTTTCATAATTTTGTTCATAATACCTTCTTCCGCTCTACATTCCTTTCTTATATCGGCATTTGAGATTCTGTCGTATATCTTTCTAACACACATACGTCTTAGGGACCTCATCTTTACCGCATTTATTCTGCTTTCATCCTTCTTCTGCCAGTTTCATGCTTCGCTTTTATACGTTAGGGATGGGACCAGAACTCCATTGTGAACGTCATTTTTCATGTTTCATGCTACGAATATTCTCATGCGGCAATTACTAAAAAAGGCAGAGCATATTACTCCCACAATATGTTTTTTTTGTGGTTAATATCAAATAAAAGATACAACCACTTGATGACGACCTTCGTGGCAGAGTGGTTACGAGCTCTGACTTCCATGCCGAAGGTCCTGGGTTCGATTCCTGGCGATGGCAATGTGATTGTCACACTGTCTTTGGTCTGGGGTAGAATTCACGTGACAATAAAATGGCTATAGATTGGCTACCTATCACATGTCACGAGAATTAATATAATAGCTAAAATATAAAAATTGTATACTGTAATTGGGTCCGAACGACCTGTTGTGTACATAAAAAAAAAGAAACAAAAAAAAATGAGCTTGTCGGTTATTAATTTATACTTTTAAGCTTGATGTTTCATTGGTTTCTTATACTCGTAACTTCCAATGAGCTTTGAAACCTCCCAAAATGTTGCCCTTAAAGATCATCCCGATACTGTCCGCTCAAATAATAGCCCATTGTGGACACATCGATGGTATCTATGACTTTTCAGCGGCGAAAATAAATTGTTTGGACACGCGAAACCCATAACCCCCGCCCGATCTCAATAGCGATAAATGTAAACTGGCCAAAGGTTATGGAAGCGTCTGAAACGGTATTTATATCCCAAGACCTGAACCATGATGGGTATTTTGAATATCATAAAATTTACGGGTATATAATGTATTTTATGCTTACCACATTCATTTTTTTTTATAAAAATAGCAAATGAGCGAAAGAAGGTCACATTATGCAGTGGCCGAGTGCTCTTTACAAGAGTATGTAAGTCGTTAAATGGTCGTTTGCAAAATACACGTGCATTCGTAAGGATTCAACCATTATTTATCATACTAAAATTTTCGTGGCCTTTCATTAAAATTAGATTAGGGAAGTTTCTTTAAAATTCTGGTAATTTACATATATTCTGCTTGTACATAATACAAGTATACACTGGTTTAGTTATATAAATGTGAAAATAATGCGTTTTTTTAACACCGTATATGATATGATATACCATATTAAAGACTTTTTGATTGTAGTTGGTATTAGAAGTGATGCTTGTACTGATAAAAAAAACATATTTGATTTGATGCAAGCAATTGGAAATTTATACGGAATTGATCAACTCATATAATCATCAGTTATTATATCAAGATTATTGAACCATAAATTAAATATATTTGATTTAAATTAATTTATACGAATGAAAACGCCCGTTTTCTAGAAGTTCTATTATAGTATATGTGAATGAAATGTTTCGTCTGTCTAAGGCTTTATCAAATGTTTATCATCCCGATTACACGCAACCAGATAATCTTATACCAAAATGACGTTTATTATTCAAATCGTTTATATAAACAAACATTGGATAATGCTTTAGACTGGCGAAGCATGTCATCCACATAACATATAATAAAACTTCTAGAAAACAGACGTTTTCATTAATCTTATGCCAATCTTATACCAAGATGACGTTTATTATTCAAATCGTTTATATAATCAAGCATGTGATCATGCTTTAGACTGGCGAAGCATGTCATCCACATAACATATAATAAAACTTCTAGAAAAGAGACGTTTTCATTAATCTTATACCAAAATGACGTTTATTATTCAATTCGTTTACATATCTTTTTTATTTTATATCGTTTATATTAATCGTCTGAGGGAAGTACTATCTTTATTATAATTGTATGGTATATTTATTTTATTAATTTGTCATGCATCTTATGTTTCTCGCTCTTTTTATTAATCTATTATGTATTGTATATATTATGTATATTATTGCGTATCTCTAACTTGTATTGAAAAAAAAATTCTGTAATGCTTTAGACTGGCGAAGCATGTCATCCACGTAAAATATAATAAAACTTCTAGAAAACCGACGTTTTCATTCGTATGAAGTTTTTTTTTTTTTTTATCAAGTTTTGGAAATATTTGCAATCAACAAAAATTAATTAATTAACTTAACTGTAAACTGGAACATTTCTATGCCGTGGTAGCGCTGTACCAGATTTTGAGATTAGTGTGTTATCTTACACTCATAAACCAATATTGTAACACCGAAATACGGCGACCTACAAGGAAAAGCACCCATAAAAACATGTAATACATATTGTAACTAATTATATACACGCGGGTTGCTAGTTACAGGCTCTGTATCTCTGGATCTTTTAATGTGTAATAAATAATTTAATGACAGATTTTATGCAAATCAAATGTGTGTGTCGGAAGGCATATCGGCATTAATGCAAATTTCAACACTCGAATTCTTATGTTAACGAATACTGATTAATGAGCCGCTCGGTCTTTGAGTAATCAGATTATTTTTAATCCATAGCACAATATTTCCTCTGTTTTGACGTTAGATAAAATCTACCAGGATAAGATCACTGACCAAATGTCACTTGTACCAGATCAATTGTACATGCATATGGTTTATGCATTTATATTTACACCAAATCTTTTTTTATCTAATTTTGTTATGTCAACATATTTAATCTTAATTATTTTTTCTATTTTCTGCACTGCAACTTAAACTGATGGCTTACATATATTTGATATTAAAGAAAACGTTCGTTTTCTTTGATATTTTACATATCATATTATTTGATTGTGACATAATTGACCTTGCCTTTACTTTTATCAGATATACTATGCGAATTTCGCGATGTCCTAACAATGCAAAACTCATCACTAAAATAAATAAATATCGTATAAAATTTATTTATTTTTTCTTAAACAATGACGTAAGACTCCGTAATTAAATGAATATGAATGAAAAAAGTCAATTTTCTAGAAACTGTATTGTGTTTTACGTATGTGTATACGACATGTTTCGCCCTACAAAAACTTTACACTTTATTATGCCTTGGTAGAGCTGAAATTCTACATTTTACTATGCCTTGGTAAAGCTCAAATTCTACATTTTATTATGCCTTGGTAAAGCGAAATTGGTCACTTCCATTAATGGGACCATCGGGTGTTTTGACACCTGATGATGCCAACATAGGCTGGCGAAATAGCTTTCGCGACAAACTCGAAAAAATAAATTGTGATACATGATAACAGTCTTTCAAACATTAACATTAAATAATTAATAATTTATACTAATATTTTATATGGAAAGACATGTTTCGACCTTCTAAGGTATTATCAAATGATACATTTGATAATGCCTTAGGAGGGCGAAATATGTCATTCCATATAAAATTCAATAAAACTCCTAGAACAGAGACGTTTTCAATTAAATTAATTATTTAACATGTACATTACATGAAATAAGAAAACGATGAAATAAGAAAATATTACATACATACCATGAAATAAGAAAGAATTGTAAGGCAGATGACTGAATCATGGATAAAATTAAAAAAGGATCCCTTAGATGGTTTGGACATATGGAACGAATGGATGAGAGTAGAATGGTTAAAAAGTTGTATACAAGCAGCGTGAGTGGAAAAAGAAGCCAAGGATGACCGAGGAAAACATTGCAAGACCAAATTAATCAATTACTAAAAGGCGGCCATATTCGAAGTTGGAATATTCGAAGTGGGTGCATGGTACGATTTATGAATGTAGAGGATGCCCGAGAGGTATGCCAGGACAGAGCATTGGCGATCCATCCTCTCTGCCTACCCCTCTGGAGAAATGGCGTGATTGTTAGTTAGTTAGTTAGTTATTTAACATGTAGTTTTACAAACAACAAATAATGAAACATTAAATTTTATTAAACTTCTCTTTCTGACTGTATATATTGTAAATACATATAATATAAGTGTTGTCATAATTTATATAATTGTTTGCAGGAAATATTTCACATATTGCGACATATCACTCAAACCTATTGTACATTTTATTTTACATCATACAATCATGTTATTCCTAATTAAATTGCGTGATAAATTTATTAAAATACGCGCAATTAATAATGCAAATGAGATGGTTCTGCCGGGGTCGCGCGGTCCACAGTAGGTGTCCGCGGTCACGATTGGCCCTCATCTCACACCCCAATCTGCGAGCAGATCTGAACCCGGGACTGTCTGGCGGCCAGCAAGCGTACAGCTAAAAGACTAAATCAATTAAATTCTCTTCGACTCATTTTGTTAGCGTCCGTCCGTTTGGTCACGGTCATTTATTACCGCGCGATGGTGATCCCGATGCAATGCTGCATCAACTCGAAAAAAACTGTTTAATAAATTATAAAAACAAAACATGTCAATATTTGGCATAAAAAAATATCATCCATGCTCAAGTGATGACATATTTGATAGCAAAACATCCGTGTGTTGCCCTACTGACGTTATAGGTTAAACTGAACAATGTTTTTATTTATTTTGATTTTAAAATGAGAATGCAAATACTATTACTTTTTTTCTATTAAGTGCTTGACTTTCAAGTTAGGCATCGTTCGAACAATAATATCAATAAAAAATACTAAATTTGAATTCAGAACAATCTGATAAATTAGGTATGATAAATCAAGCAAATAGAAAATAACATCTGGGAAGCATGTTTACAAGAGACGGAAAAATGGAGAAAGATATCGAAAGAACGGTTGGTGCTGGGAATAAAATAAATGGCGCACTCAAAGTCATTACTGCAAATAGAAATATATCCACAGAAGCAAAGTTGACAGTACACAATTCAGTTCTAGTGCCAACCGTTATGTATGGAAGTGAAACTTGGAGCTGGCAAAAGAAGGATGAAAGCAGGATAAACGCCGTAGAAATGAGATCACTAAGAAGAATGTGCGTGAAAACGTTGTATGATAGAATACCGAACGTTAAAATAATAAAAAAATGTAAGGTAGATGACTGCATCGTGGTTATAATTAATAAAGGATCCCTGAGATGGTTTGGACATATGGAACGAATGGATGAGAGTAGAATGGTTAAAAAGTTGTACACAAGCAGCGTGAGTGGAAATAGAAGCCGAGGACGACCGAGGAAAACATAGCATGATCAAATTAATCAATTACTAAACGGCGGTCACATTCGAAGTCGGAATAATCGACGTGCGTGCATGGTACGATGTATGAATGTAGAGGAATCCCGAGAAGTATGTCAGGATAGAGCATTGTGGCGATCCATTCTCTCTACCTACCCCTCCGGGGAAATGGCGTGATGGTTAGCTAGTTAGTTAGTTCTGAACAATGCTTTTTTTATTTTGATTTTAAAATTAGAATGCAAATGCTATTATACTTTTTTTTTGTTAAGTACTTGACTTTCAAGTTAGGCATCGTTCAAATAATAATATCAATAAAAAAATACTAAATTCGAATTCAGAACAATCCGATAAATAAGGTGTGATAAATTAAGCAAATAGAAAATAATGCAGTTATAAAAAATGCGCCTAAACATTATTAGATTCGGCTTATTTTCCAGAATGCAAATGTCACATTTTTTTACTTAATTGATCAAATTTCAATTTAGATGTCGTTAAAAAAATATTTTAAAAATGTATCAATAAAAATATGACCTATTTTGAATTCAAAACAATCTGATAAATTTAAATATGATGAATTGAGCATATAGAATATATTATACTTATAAAAAATATGCCTAAACTTTTTAAGGCTAAGTTATATTTGAGTAATCTAAACTGCATTAGCGGTATAATAATTCAAAGTTTTTTTTTCTTTTGAAATTTTCTCGAACCGTTAGAACTAAAACTGTCGTCATTTTGTAATCGACATTTTTTTTTCTTCTTCTCCTTCTTCTTCTTATTCCTTTTCTTTTTTTTCTTCTTCTTCTTCTTGAATTGGGGTCTTTCGGTCTGTTATTATATTATATTATCTGCATCAAGCTCGTTATTGAGATGTTAACTGCTAGCTGTCATACTATATCTTTATGGGTCGTCTTTAAAGTTTGATTCCTTGAGGTTAACATTACCTTGATTCCCTTGCGGCCATCGAATATAAATTCAGAACTTAAAAATTCTAATTACACAACATAAATTATTCAATTAGGATATTTTTAGCATTAAATTGGCGTAAAGAAACGTTGGACACTTTTGATAAATAAAATGTGAATTTGAATATTTTCTTGAACAATGAGGTTAAACTCCATATTAAATCAATTATTGGAATAAAAACGTCAGCCTTCTAGAAGTTTTATTATTTTTATGGGAATGCCATATTTCAAGGGAATATCAAATGTTTGAATGTATGACATTTGATCATTCCTTAGCAAGGCGAAACTTGTCAATCCTATTAAATATAATAAAACTTCTAGAAACAAGTCGTCTTAAAAATGAAATCAGATTGATAATGATATTTGAATCTTAGTTATGACTAACTTACTAACTAACCATCACGCAGTCTCTCGGGTAGGCAGAAAGAATGGACTGCCACACTTACACCAATGCGGCACTCCATTCTTCTCTTTTCGCCCCGCGAGAGACGCGGTGTGATGGGTTGCGAACCTCATCGTACCTATAGGCATCTCCCGCGCACACTTCGATCGTCTTACGTCCACAAATTAAATGATTTAAAATAAAATAACAATATAATCTTAGTTATATATAATATAACAATCTTAGATATAAAATGAACAAAACAAACAAACAAACAAACCATCACGCCGTTTCCTCGCAGGGGTAGGCAGAGAGAATGGACCGCCACACTACTCTATCCTGGCACACCTCTCTAGCTTCCTCCACATTCATACATCGAGTCATACACGCACGTCGATTCTTCCGGCTTCTGACATGACCAACTTTTAATATTTGGTTAATTTGGTCATGCCATGTTTTCCTCGGTCTACCTCGACTCCTTACTCCATTTACATTGTTAACGTATACGTATATTTTATTCGCTATGATATACGCAAAATTTTATAATTATAAACGATGGATTGATATAAGCATTTATTTAAAAAAAAAAAAAACATGGTATTTTTTATCGAGGTGGCTGTGCGATTTAATTTTGCACATGCGCAGGAGCCAGTAACCGCATTGGAACAAATTCCATCGCTGATAATGCGGATCGCTTTGTTTTATGTTTAACCATAATTAACCACGGTCAGGTTACGAATATTAAAATATATATCAAGTGTTAAAAAGTGCGATTTCATATTTTCTCTTTCCTTTGCACGGCTTTCGCGAGCGCGACAAAACACGATCGCGGTAACGACCCCACTTAATTAGACTTATATCTGCATACAAAATGGTGGACGGCGACCATTAAAATACATTTTTAAAGATTTGGATCGTTATAACAAATAGCGTACTGAAAATATTTTTGTCCTTAAAAGAAATCGTGTCACAGCGTAACATGTTTTTTTTTCATGAATTTAAATTAATCAAATCAACATTGTATACTAACTTTATTTTTTAAATTGTAACTAACCAACTAACCACCACGCCGTCTCCCCGAAAGGGTAGGCAGAAAGAATAGACTGTCACACTTTTACTGATGCGGCACTCCATCCTTCTCTTTTCGCCCCGCGGGAGACGCGGTGTGATGGGTTGCGAACCTCATCGCCACCAATAGGCATCTCCCGCGCAGACTTCGATTGTCCAACACCCACAAAATAAATCTAAAACAAATAATATAAAATACAATAATATAAAATACAAGGATATAAAATAAAATAACAAAATAAAAATAATTGAACACAAAATGTTCTTTTTAGATGGTGCACATATTGTCTATTTAATTTATGTTCCTCGAATCCACCGTTTTTTTTTAATTTAGCACATAATGTTTTTTTCGATGTTGCACATGTTGACATGGACGATCCGGACTTTTGTGTATATTTAAAATTGTAGATATAAAATAATAAAACACTTCGTGTTTAACCACGGTATGCTTCTTCTTTCCGTGCCCTGTCACGTCTCCCCAACGTTGACTATCACCATTGAGTAGGCCTCCCCGTCCTGGGCAGCTCGGAACAGCTCCCTCACGGTCCTCAGCCCCGTCCACTCTCGGATGTTCCTCATCCAGGAAACCCGCCTTCTTCCAACACCTCGTCGACCCTCAATCTTACCCTCCAAGATCAAATATAATAGTGCGTACTTTTCGCCTCTCAGAACATGGCCCAAGTAGGACACCTTACGGACTTTGATGTTGCTCAGCAACTCTCTGTCAACTCTGGCTCTATGGAGAACGTTTGTGTTGCTGACCATGTCAGTCCAGGAGATGCGTAACATCCTTCGGTGTATCCACATCTCAAAGGCCTCTAATTGGTTCATAACATTGAATAATTTATTAATATTTTGGTTGCTTTATTATTATATATGAATACTTTATTATTACCGTGATTATACACGGTATGCTAATAATTATTAATACCAACTAGTTTCGCTTATAATATGTCAAAAATCTAATAATAACTTCGTAACACGTCATTAAACAAATGAACTGTAATGCGTAAAAATACAATATATTTTGTATTGTACGTTAATATATATCCATATTAAAAAAATAATACGAATGTAAACATCTTTTTTCTAAAGGTTGTGTAAATTTCATGAAAATGACATGTTGTACTTATTCTAATGCAAAAAAATGACTAAGTAAGTATTTAATCCAAGGGATTAGTTTGTATCAAAGTGTAACGTTTTTGCTGGTTATTGGGCTATTCTTTTAATGTGATAGTTTCCCGTTGCTTTACACAATTGTATACAGCAGATTATTTGAATCCATTTACAGTGTACACTTTTTTAGCTATTGATTTTCATGACATGTAATAGGTAGCTAATCCATTACCATTTTGTTGTCACGTGAATTCTGCACCAGACCAAAGAGAGTGTGTGAGATTCAGGAAAATCAAACCGGGGATCTTCGGTTTGACAGTTATAGTTATTTCCACTCTGCCACGAAGGTCGTCGATATACGAGTAAAAGACAACGTACGTAAAAGTGGATATTTATGAAAACCACTAGTATATAATTCCACGATGTTTATGAAAGTTCTCGGTATATCATTTTGGTGTGCGAGGTTTTGATGTAAAGAATAATAAAACTAAATATCGATAGTTGTACCTGCCCAAGACATTAGATACACCTTCACTTAAACATAAAAATATAATTTGTTAACCAACAGGCATAAAGCCATTGATTTCACAAGTTTTAATTTATTTAAATCATGTCGGTATCAAAGAACACATCAAAAATTAGTATGTAACTAACAATGAGCCATAAATTAGAGTGTTTGTAAAAGCCTTGCATCGATCACATTGCAGCCAAGTTGTGTAAGTCTAATTATTGTAATAAAATTATTATGAATCCTTCGCTTGATCCACTTTGCATTGAAACGATTGACATTTAGAATTAGCGTCACCTATTGCGACCTTGCTCACACGGCACACTACCTCGTGGGCATTGTTTATCCAGTGGCTTAACTTATATAGATCAACTGGGGTACCGCCACAATTTTTAAATTCGATTATATAAAAATAAAAATAAAGTTTTCGAATATTTTTATAAATTTCTTAAATAGTCAATTGTTTTGACCGAAACGTTATGATATTTTAACATTATTAACTGTTAAAATATAAAGCGCTATTTTTGGCATCACAATTTTTATTATTTTTATTTTTCAGGCTAGCCGTTTCGTTAATTTGAAATTGACATTAGATCAAATGCACATAAAGGTTCACATAATCGCAAAAAAAAAACATTTGAAAAAAATATTTTAACACCTGATGATGTCAACATATGTTGACGAAACAGCTGTTGCGAAAAAAAATGTGATACCATAAACTGCGTTTTATATTTTAACAGTTAATAATGTTGAAGTATCATAGTGCTTCGGCCCAAACAAGTGACTGTATTTTTATATATTCAAAAAATATATATTAAGATGTTTTGGACCCATGGAAATAATAAATAAAGAAAGAATGTATGTGTCAAAGATGTAAACGGAACTAGAAATAAAGGATGACCGAAGAAAACAATTATACTAAATATTGAATGAACACATGGAGAAATCGACACGCCTACCAGACACGATGTATGAATGTTGAGGAACCGCAAAAAGTATGTCAGGAAAGAAAAGTGTCGCACTCCATTTTTTCTGCCTACCCCTTCAAAGAGAAGAGCGTGATAGTTATTTTTTTTTTTTATTTTTTACGTTCTAAAGATCAAAAAAATCACAATTACTTGATTTATCATTATACGTTGGTATGAAGCAAATTCAAAATACTTTGACAACTTCCAAAATATTGATAAATTATTCAAATTGACATTATTGATCGTTGAGGTATCAGTTTAGTAAAACTCCATTATAATTTTATAATAGTAAACACGATTGTTTAGTGGTTTTACTTGGATTAGGCCCTCGCAAGGCTAAACAAATTTGGCACAATTTATATAATTTAAATAAATTAAATCCAAGTAAAACCACTAAACAATCGTGTTTACTATGATAAATTTACAAATTGACATTGTTTTTTTTCGACCTTTACATCGATTTGGCTCGCGCTGTAATGATGTAAAGAGTTCATTCAATAAAATAATAATAATAATATAAATTGCGAAAATTAATTTTAACAGCTAAAAAAAATTATGTTACACCTAATGATGTCAACATTGGTTGACGAAACAGCTGTAGCGAATAATAAAAATAATAATAATAAAACTGTGATACCATAAACAGCGTTTTATATGTAAAAAAAAATATTACGGCACAGCACTCGTCCTACACAAGTTATTGAAATCGAGAGTTTCCTTATCCTTAAATCAAGAGTAACATGCAGACACGAACAAATGATCGAATTGACATTTAAATTGGGACCATTTGCATTGGAATAGTAAGTCTTTTGCCATGATTAATGTCCCCATCGTGTTCGAATTATTTTAATTTACCAACGGCGGTCCGCATATTGCCTGTGTTTATCAAATGTCAGGAATCTTTTTGTCATTTATTTCTGGTGACGCAAACTACTTGTCTTTGTACTAATCTGATACGATTATAAATTTGTTTTAATTAATGATCTTTAATATTTTACAACGAACCATTGTGATGTATTGTTCGAGTGCATTTATATTTAAATTATGACATATGCTGTTTTTTAATCCTATTTTAATCTTAATTGATCTTTTTCTTACACATAAATCTTGTGCTGGATGAAGTTTCGTATTTGATTTGTTTATTCTTTTTCAAGAATAAATACTGTTTATTCCACTTGAAATTGTTTTCCTCTTTTCTACTTCAATTAATATTTTATTATACTCCCGATAATGAAGGTGTAAAACTTCAAACCCAATCAAGAAAAATGGAAAATACGTGTTTTAATTCATAAATAAAAATCGTTTTTAGTTATTAAAGTTTAAACGTTTTAAGTTATTTACAATTATTTATCACAGAGTTCATGCTCTTAGTTTAACAAAGAAAACATAATATATTTGATTTAATAATTAAAATACATTTTTTTTCACATTTTAGAATGTAATGTTAACACCATTCTTGTTTATTGCCGCCTTTACATATATAATCGTATTAATCATGCCGTGGTTTTCTTAGTTTTTTTATCATATTTTCTATACAATTTTGGGACGTGTGAAGCTTTTTTACCTTAACTATTGAGTTTATATGCCAACACTATGTCGCTGAATAAAAATTAGATATTTTTATTACTTACTATAAAATAAATCTTCGTTCTTGACACAATCGTTCGATTTTCTATAGTCTTTCCGCTATTTTTTTTCTCAAGATAACACTCAAGATGATCACTGCTCACATTTTTTTTTAAATCTTAACAACCTTTAATTAATTGGCAACTAAAAAAATAAACTTGTGCTCGTAGATAAAACAAAAAGTATTTTTTTTTTAATTTTGTACAAATCAATATTTTTGATCTATTAAATTATGTTGTTTGATCGTATTTTACATCTCTGGAAGGATTATTTATGTAACACTGGCTAATATTCACTTTTTAATGAAATATTTGTAAAAAAAAATTGCAAGTCATGTTTTGAAGGTGACCTCCATCCTCATGTAGGGTGTTTTTTTTATAGAGGTTTGGTTTTTAAACTGCCAACATTGTTTTTACAGACTGTTAATTTGAAAATTATTAACTGCTTTGCAGTCAATAAGTTTTGCCATTTTACCATAAATAGACTGACGTTAGAACAACGCTTGCAAAATTGTGCAAATTTATTTTGAAAATCATGGTTCGGTTCGCCAAACTTATAGTGCAATACGTCCATTTTACGGTCGACATAATCGTCCATCCGAGCAATTTATTCGGAAGACCATGGAACGTTTTCACACCAGTGAATAATACGCATCCACAAAGATGACAATTGTCGAAAATTGGATTTCACGATTGCGCTTCATTCGAGCTAGCCGTAGGCGCTCATATACCCGAAATCATATTTAAACAATAATGGCATAAAATTATTTATTAAATGAAGCCAATATCATAGACATTAACATTATTTTAATGTGTTCTTTTTCATTTTGTATATGTATTGTAAACCTCTAAAAAAACAACCTATGCAACTAATTACTTCATAATATCAAATATTTTTTATTTATAAAAATATTTCGTTAAAAAGGTAAATATAAACAATTTTATATGAATTCCCCTTCAAAATTAACTATGAAATTCCTTAATTAAAGTAATTTTGGCATAGTTATTCTTACATTATCTGATATAATAAAATTTGCGTTTATATTTTAAATATCTGATTTGATATGGAGTTTTGAATCATTGTTCACGGAACAGTGAATAATCTGAGTAGTGTTATTTACGCTTGTTAAAAAAATATAAAACGAATTTAAATTCAAACACTGTCGGTTACTTGAAAAAGTATGACAAGGTATAATCGGATCACTTGTCTGACAGAAGTTTCGCTTCTTCAACTCTGGTACACATTACACACGGGTCGCCGGTTATTACGGCAGCCAACATTGTTTGGCATTCGTATCGAATAAAAATGCTTTTATTTACTCTTAACGTAACGTACGTTAAGTGTATGGAAGCTGTAAGAGCGAGTGTCCAGTGTCCATCACCCGTGGCAGGCTTTACGGACATACGTGATATGATCTCTACGTCACATTGTAGCGTGTCCTAGATAACGTGACGTGGGTATGTCAGACTGACAAAAATGCTCTCTAAGAGATTATTTTTTGTGCAATGACATTCAGAGTAAAAGGTTACTGCCAGCGGCGTAGCCGAGATACATTTTTTATAGCAGGACGTACATAAATTTGGAGTTTTTTTTTTAAAGCGAACACAAGTAAATTTTTATTGTATCACACAAGACATTATATACGATAGTATATCAAACAAAAAACGCATCTTCAATTCAATTCAAATTCAATTTATTTTTAAAAATCATAAACATAACAGTACATTACCAAATCGCTAATGACTAAAGAATACAAAAAAATAAAATTTAAACACAAAGAAGATACAGAATTAGGAAATATAAAAAAATATAAACAGTAAACTGTTTAGTATTAAGTAAGACCCAATTATTGTCTTTTATTCCAGGAAAAACCATTCAATTTAATTTCATTTTATTAAAAAATATATATAAACATTGCAGAATAACACGTTCCGATTCGTTTATAATTATAATTAAAATAATGAAAATAACATAAAATTGTAAATAAAGAGAGTACAGTAAGAACATAAATGATACGAAGAAGAAAAAATAAACACAACACAATTTTTAAAAAAATCTTGGTTTCATCGAACTTTAAAAAAAAATTCTTTGCCTTGTCTTGGATCCTAGCTTTCGAGAGTATCAGCCTGAACGATATTGCTTCCCTACCTGTTGGCGGTTACGTAGTCGATATTGAAGGTTCTAAATGAAATCTCTATTTTTAAAAATTGGTGCTGAAATTAAATGATTTTTTTTTTCGAATTAAATCGAATTTAAATGAATTTTTTTTTTCAAATTAAATGAACATTTTTTTAGTTTTTTTATACTTTTATCACAATTCAAAACAAAATTTGGATCATGGTGTGAATTATCTATTTAGAATTGATTCTGTTTTTTTGTATTATCAGCTCGTATAGGATATTATATAACACATTCTAATACCGTTGTTTCAATTTGTTGCCGTCTGTTTTTTCTTTAAAACTAAATTTTAAAAGATAACATGAATTAAATTATAATAAAATTTAGATTGTCAAATGAGATTAAAATAGTGCTATTTAAATAATCCAATTATTATTATTATTATTTTGTTGAATCGCAATTTACATCATTACAGCGCGAGCCAAATCGATGTAAAAGGTAAAGTTATCAAATTGATTCTCGTGACATGTGATTTATAGCTAATCTATTGTCATTTTATTGTCACGTGAACTCTGCAGCGGACCGGCAAATTTATTACTTTTGTTATGATGAAAAATATTGTATCTTTCGGGGTCCATCATAAATCATTACGCCCGTGTTCGTGGGTCTACCGATGTCAGATCGCAGGAGCCATTTTGATTGTATCTCCTCCGTATTCTAGCACCAAACACGCTCCGATTGTTATACAAGTCGTGATTCGCCTCGGACATATTAATTAATGTGCGTCAGTGGAGGCAACTGCAAAAAACTTAAGCTAGCGTAATACATTATACCCATTCTGAGTACAGCTATATGGTTTTATAAACCCTATATGTACGAGTATACCGTGGAAGGAATTTGTCGGTAACTGAAAATATAAGTAGTCCATTGTTTTGGCCGAAACACTATGATACCTTAACATTTAAAACTGTTAAATTAATAACTTTGTTTTTTGTATCACAATTGTATTTTATTTTACGCGACAGCTTTTTCTGCCTATGTTGAAAATATAAGCTTTAAAAAATCGTATTCAATTACTGAATTCTGAACATCCACTATTATCTTTCAATTCACTCACAAAATCGCATACACTGCTTCTAATGGGATAACAGCACAACGTTCACTTGGCAGACCTTCCAAAATATGGAGAGATTCTTCCTCATCACAAGAGGAATTTTAACCTGAGGCAAAGGATTACCCATTCAATTGAAGAAGACGATTATTTTATGAATTAATAAACAGTGTTTTTTCCACTCCAATGAGTTTGTTTTTCTCGAGAAGTTTCGAAGGCTGACTGATGAAGATGTAAGCCTTCGAAACGTGTCAAAAAAAATAAACTCAAACGTAGAAATAACAGTGTTTTATTTCATAAAAAATTGGTCCTTCTGGAATTCCATAGTGTTAATGCCTTAAGTTTATCTAAAATTATTTGAAGAAGAATATGAAGTATGCACTTCTCTTTGCCGTCCACTGCAAAGAAAAGTGCAGGGCGACCGCAACTACGGTGGAAGGATGATCTGAACAGACACGTCGGAATAACCTGGATACAGTCTGCACAGGACAGAGTGACATGGAAGCGAATGGAGGAGGCCTTTGTCCAGGAGTGGACGGGAATAGGCTGAGGAAGAAGAAAAAGAATAAGATGAAGAATAAAACTAACTCTTTGACTATTTGTTAAATTTGAAATTAGTTTTCATATTCACCCCTATGACGCCGTAGCGCCAGCAGCGCAAGCACCTAACAAGTACGTACTCAGACGTACGCGTTACTTTTTTTTATAAAAATCCCCACGATTCGGGTGTAATAGTCAAGAGTTAGAGCCTGTACACAGAGATTTAACGGTTCCGTATCGCAGTATCGGATATTTGGCCCGGCAACCGCCAATTACCGCCGCGCCGCCGAAGTTTTATTACCCAAAATAGCTACTTGCGCCGACCGCGTAATTATTATCGTCCATGGCCGAAGTTCCCGGCTGAGAGCCTCCACAGATTCCGAGATGATTGATTCCGTCACCCCTACAATTTGGGCCGAGACCAATAGCATTTGGGGTTCGTCTAGAAAGGATTCATGAGCTATTGCCTTAAATTACATCGAAACAGCCTCACTCACAGCCCCGTGACAACTCATTGGTACCACCATATAGATTATTTGTAAAAAAAAACATTTAATTTTTTTTTTCTTTTTGTTCTTCTTCTGCTTTATCTATAACTATGTTCTGTTATTTCTCGGAGCCTGATCCTCCAATGAAAATGTCCAAATGTCTCGCCATCTTTTGGGTGGCCTTCCAGTCGGTCGATTGTCTACTGGTATTTATTCGACGCTTTACTTATATCTCTTTCAAAACACGCTCTTTCCACGTGATTTATTTAATAATGATTTTAAAAGATTAGTTATAATAACCAGCTTTGATGGTTTTTAAAATTTGAATTATCTCTCTTGTCATTGTGGTGGGAGGTTTGGCCAACTTTATGATATTTCGGGTATCTACATGTGTCGTAGTTAAAGTAACACCAGATTTGTAGGAACCTTCCTTATTCCTAAAAGATATGCTATAAGCAACTTAACTGCACCTTAACGTACTAGTACAGTGGTGTATTATAAAAAGAAACACCTTTTTTACCAATGAATTCGTTTAAAAAATGGTAAATGCACCAAATAAGAAAAAAAAAGTCTTTAATAGTCACCATTCAATTGAGGAATTACTAAAATGACCTTTATTATTCAGGATACTTAAAGAATTCAATCTGGAAAAACCCTGACATGAAGATTAGCGTGACATAAAAAAAGGCGCTCAGAGTGTCAGAAATGAAGACGCTCAGAAATATATCTGGCGAGACACTGCAAGAGAGAATAAGGAATACACGGATAAGGGAGATATGCGAGGTCGAGGATGTCGTAAGTGGGGAAGGCAAAAGAGAAGATACTGGTATGCACACGTGAGGAGAATGGATCCATCCAGACTCCCCTTCATTGTGTTGCACGGCCAGCCCCAAGGTAGACCACCAAAGAGATGGATCGACAGCTGGGAGTCGACATCGCAGGAGGCCAATTCCTCTTAAGAAACAGGCCGCTAGGCGTACACTAAGAATAAGAAAGAAGACATTTTTTAAAAATAAAATAACATAATATATTAAAATCGGAATCTTTCTAATAAATTGTCAATAGACTGTTAATCAGCCTATACTTCACAACACCACTTTACTATCATATAATATTGTGTTCAGTGTTGTGTTTATTATATAATATTTTGTTCAGTGAGTGTTCATACTGCTGTGCGTATTTATAATTGTAAACATTCATCACAAAAATGAACATGAATTTTTTTTTAGCCATCACTTTTTTAACAAAATTTAACTAAACGAAGATTTTTTTCATGTTATTGCTACTACCAATATATTTTTTAACATATCCTCATTCAATCATAATCTTACATAGAATTTGAATATAATTTGGTATCAATATTTATTTTAAAGTCGATGATTTAAGATCACAACATTTTTTTCTAGATTGTGTCATGTGAACCTAGAATACTTTACTAAGTAACAGTTGTTTTTATCTTGAAAAATATTAAAATGATAGAAAATACCCTCTATTATCCTTACAGAGTTCAGTAGTCTTCTGTTTAGTCATACAGTGCATTATGCCCCGCATAGATTTTTCGATTAATGACACAACTAGCAATAAATGTGCCATTGGAGTAATGCGAACGTTAATAAGATGCAACTTTGAATACAAAAATATAATTTTTAATTTAATAAAACGTTGTTCCTTTAACTACTTCCACTTTTGTCTTTATTTCGACAGCGACCGGTTTCGCCAAGCTCGCTGTCGAAATAAAGACAAAAGTGGAAGTAGTTAAAAACATCGTTTTATTTCATTATTATAATATTTAAAATGAATTTTCATCAAGAGGTTTCAGTAAAATCAATTGATTACCTTAAAAATGTAAATTATTCAAAGCTTTTGAAATAATTACCAAACTATTGTGAACAATATTTTAAAATTTACTATATTTTTTAACAACGCTATCGGATAATTAATACGAATGAAAACGTCGGTTTTCTAGAAGATTTATTATAATTTATATGAATGACATATTTCGTCTGTCTAAGGGATTATCAAATAAAGCAAAAATCAAATACCTTGTTGGTTTTATCTATGAGTGAAAGGTTTATGGTAATTAAGATAATTGGCGTGGCTTTATAAAATTGTTGAAAATAAGAGATAAACCCAAGAATATAGGAGAGTATTATCTGGGACAAGTTATATTTATGAATATAATGTTAACATAGGTAATAATAATAAGTGTTGTTTAAGTTTTTCTGAAAGAAAAAAAGATATTTAAACAATTATTTATAATTTATTTTCTGAATCAAATCGTGGTCCAGCGTGAATACACTTGAAAGTGTACAGTGTAACAGGACATTTAATACAAAGTTTTCGGTTTTGTTATGATTGATTTTCTATTGTCTCGTTTTTTTCTAAATAGAAGAATGCTCTGTCTATTGTCTATTGAAAATCATTATTAATATAGCTGCCGTATGTAAGGTGACTCAGTCCGACCGGAGGGGAATAAAAAAAGCCATAGATATAATACTATTATACAATATAAGCGTAAGCTATGATGTATCTTACAATAAGTGGGCATATCGTTATTAGTGTATTATTTGTTTTCTATGATTACCAACTCACACATGTATATAAAATGATGAAAAGAAATTATTAGGTACGATGTAGTAGACCAGTAATCTTTTTTATTGTTTTGTTTATTGTTCTATTTTTCAAATATACTCGTATGCAACATTATGCAATAGATTTCGTAAATTTATTCTCTTATATTAGAAAAGAAATCAAAAGTGAACCAAATTAATCTAATTGTGTGGAGGGAATATTTACGTGCATGTACAAAACTTTTTATGAATGTTATCTAATTAACTAACTAACCGTCTCACCGGAGGGGTAGGCAGAAAGAATGGAACGCCACACCGTTCTGTCCTGACATACTTCTCTTGATTCCTCTACATTCATACATCTTGTCATGCACGCACGTCCATTTCTCCGACTCCTCACGCGACCGACATTCAATATTTGATTGATTTGATCGTGCCACGTTTTTCTCGGTCTTCCTCTATTTCTGGTTCCATTTGCATCGTTAACATATAATTTTATTACCATTCTTTCTTCATTCATTTTTCCCTATATCTTAATGATCCTTTTATTTTTTTTTCATAACACTACCATTCGCACCGCATTCACTTCTTATATTTTCATTCGACACTCTATCACACACAGAGTATCCACACACACATTTTTATTTATTATTTCTTGAGCATTGATATAACATTAAAACATATTTTAAAACTAAAGTCTAAGAGATCTCATGCAGTAGAAATGAGTCCTCTTTGACTCATTTCTACTGCATGAGAATTCAAGAATCATTCTTTGAATTTAAAATATGTTTTTATGTTATATCAATGCTCAAGGAACAATAAAAAATGCCACTTCATTCTAATTTGACCCAAATGATTTGATAATGTCTTAGCAAGGCGAAACATGCCATAACCATACAATTTAATAAAACTTCTAGAAAACAGACGTCTTCATTCGTATTAATTATGAAAAATAATACATTATCTGAAGCCATCGGCGAAGAATTCGTTCAAGTTAATCCCCATTTTAATCGATGAAAGTCTAATTTGTAAAATTCGCAGTTCTGCGTACCTGTACGTGAGTGCGCCCCCGGGTATGCCGTATGAATGATACATTTAACATTTCGACATGCACTTATGTACCTTCGTAGTGGTCGCTGCTTACTCCATTTTAACACAATTACACGGATAATTCTGGCGATGTGGAATCCGCACACAAAAACAAATTTGACGGACGCTTCCCGACACGACAGGTCCGTTTTAAAATTTATATATACCTACAATATATCTTTTATTTTTCATTTCAATTTATTATTTGATTACGTTATTTGGAAGACAAGGCAGGGGAAGCCATCCGCTCTGTATTTTCGTACAATTATTATATTACAATAAAGCTTTGGATGGAAGTTCATTTTAAATAATATAATTATTAAATACGCACTTTTGGCTTTATTTCGACAATAACCGATTTCGTCAGTTTCGCTGGCATAGGCAGACTGATCCGGTTTCGTCAACCTTCCTGAAATCGACAGTTTTTATTGTTTCTTCAATGGTATACAATTCTATCAAGAATGGAAACATCTGTTCTCTAGATTTATTTTATTTTATGGGCTCGCAATTTCCTAAAGCATAATCTAACATTTGATAATGAATTATCATGGAAAAATACGTCATTCCTACAAAGTAAAATAAAACATCTAGAAAAGAAACGTTTTAATTCTTGTTGATTAATAAAAAACTATAGATTAGAATAAAATATATCTGAGACATCGATTTTTATAATGAAATATTTGTGTGAAAAAAACACAATTCAATTTCATCACTGAACAATGATGTAAAACTCCATATTGCATGGGTAATAAGAATAAAATGTCTGTTTTCAATTATTAATGAAGAGCGTAATGAAAGGTTGATGAAAGTGATATAGCTATAACAAAGATTCGGGCCTGTTCAGAGAAGGGTATGTAGGCTGAGACTTCAATCGACATCAGATGCCTTCAGATGCCCCCAGATGCCGCAGCAGACGTGACGCATTCTTATCCCACGGTTTTTGGAATCAAGCCGGACATATACAAACAGCGAAACATTTATTAGCAAGGCGATGGAAAGCTCCTCATAATGAAATGCCAATAAGAATAAATCAGTGGCCTTTTTGCTATAGTTTACGTATAAATTGGGTTAAATTTATTTTACCGTAAAATTTTCAGAATTCAAAAGACTTATATTTATTCTTCCTTTGACAATTAAATATGACACCATATTAAACGTTTCTTCTTCTTCTTTCTTGCTATGCGGTATATTCTCCAGAGAGTTGCTCCTCCTGTGAGGTGGATTCCCATATTTCCTTCAATCTTTGAGGAGGTATTCCAGGAGGATGAGTCCCGTTAGACTGATTATGTAGTGCAATAAAGGGACTTCTGGTGGTGTCCATTCTTCAGACATGACCGTATCAGTCTCTCCTTCTCTATCTATTCCATCTTATAATATCCTGAGCCTCGCACATCTATCTTATTCTGATGTTCCTAGTGCGATATCTTAGTGTCTCTTGCCTACTTTCTACCTCAATATCACAATCTCGGAGTTCCTCAAAACTTGTTTGATCCTGACGGTGTCTGTCCGGTTTCAATGTCATATGTTATTAAATATTTAAATTTGATTAAAATGTTGTATTTTTTAGAAATTTTATTTAAACAATCGGAACATTTATGCATCTGAGGTGTGAAGGGAGATTGTTCCAAGCTGATGGACCGGCTACCGCGAACGCTCGATCCCCGAAATTTGTACTGGGGCAACGCTTCGGCTCAACGTGGATTTCCTTGAATTAAGGCTGTCCGTTATACAGAGTTCAGATATATAACTTGGTGCCATTCCATGTAGCGCTTTGAAGACTGTCCAGCAGAGTTTATACCGGATTCTTTCTGGACTTTTAAGCCAGTGAAGTTCTTTGAGATGTTGTGTTATATGGGACTTTTTTGGAATGCCTTTAATGAGTCTTGCTGCTGCATTAAACGCAGATTGAAGTTTGTTTATTTGTTGTTTTGGAATGTTTGCTTAGGTTAATGGCTTCGGTCGGTTTCGGCAGCTCGCTGCCATCTTCAGGTCTAACTAATCTAACCAGAAGATAACAGCGAGCTGCCGAAACCGGTGCGGTGTAATGTAAGTTTTTAGCAAGTGTTTCTGTGTGCGATTTAACTACGTTATTTGTAAGTGTGCCTGTGCTGTTTCCATGGGCCATAATATTTGTCATCTGAAGGAACCATGGAAAACCTCAGCCAGGATGGTACAACGTATTAAATTAAACATAGAATTTTTATTAGGCGCCTAGATTACTAAATTAACATAAAAAAAATTAAACGAGAGATCCGAAACAATAATGTAATATTGTGATAACAATTACCACCGATTCCGGAGTTGGTTAATAGCCGGTAGTTAGGGGCCCCGGCTATTGGGAGCCATCTCATATGTGGCTATTGTACATATTAATTCCGGAATATCCTCGCCCGTCTATGTGGAGCTGTTATTATATTTTTTCTCTTCTATCAAACAATGTAGCCCCCAGGATGGGTATGTATCAAAATTATATGCTCATAGAAGCGATTCTCATACTTCTAATTATTTTTTTGCGCGGCGTTGTCTCTATCGCGACAGGGCTCACAAACCAATGGTAGACGTTCATCGTATCAACGTGTTAATATTTAGGGGAAAAAATGTAATCACCGATATAGGTATATAAAATTAAAAAAAACTAACTAAACTCAAAAAAAAATCTAAAAAAACCTGGGGGTGAAATAAATGTTTCAATTCGGGTATAATTCTTCTTCTTCTTTTTCTTCAGCCTGTATTGACCATCCACCCCTGGACGTAGGCGTCCTCTCGCATTTTCCATTCTCTTCTATCCTGAGCGATCCGCATCCAGGCACTTCCCGCACTTCTCCGGACATCGTCGTGCCAACGCAACTGTGGGCGCCCAACTCCACGCTTTGCCGTCCTTGGCCACCAGTACAGCAGTCGCCTTGTCCACTTCTCATCTGGATCGCGAGCGACATGTCCCGCCCATCGCCACTTGAGGGTTGCGGCCATCTTGATAACATCGGAAACCTTTGTCCTGACCCTTATGCCCTCATTTCTGAGTCTGTCCCATAAACTGATACCCAACATGTACAGGTATAATTATATCTTCTTAATTACGAAGATCAAGTTATTGTTACATTCATTTTTAATGCCTCTAAAAAATATTTATTAGTATATATAGTTTTCATTATTAAATAAACAATGTTCTTTATTTCAAAACTTTTGGTGATAGATGTATTCTTGTCGTATGAAATATGAAATAATTGTATTTCAAATTAACGGTTGGCCGTCGCGGACCAATCTTGTTACCTTCTTACTGCTCTGGGAGCACATTGTCATAATATTAAAATCAGTGTTATTAATGACTTGCATTCTTATGATGTACGATGCTCAGCCCGAACGGAAGATGATCATAAGAGCTAATACACGTATCTATAGCTGTGTTACTTGCTCCAAATTATTATGTTTCGGATTCATTCTTCTCTTTATAATGCTCCGTACATACGTTCGTAGAGTCCGCGTGCCGTTTCTAAGAATTACGTTCCTAGGTAACGGGATTACACAACGCATTGTACCACTTGATTACCTGATCATAGAATAGTCCTGTGATTTCACAATGGACCTCATTATGATAATGCTAGTTCGCCAACTATTGTTAGTTATATCTTACGTTATGAATGGGTTTTTCAAATTAGTTTCTAATTAGTTACTGTATATCATCTCTGTTTATTCATAACACATTTTTGGATAACTTTGAAATAGGTTTTTTTTCAAATGCTTTTAATTATTTCCTGGCGAATAATAAAGTATCAAAAAAAAAACATTTTCTTAAGTATTCCTATTTTATTTTGGTTTAGTTTAGAACAAATAGTCTAATTAAATTCTTATAAGAAATAAATTGGATATTTGTTTGTAATTGTTCGCTAGCAACGCAGACACAACAGGTCGCCATAATAAAATCTAACTAGTCTAAAAAATAACTATTTTTTGTTTCAATTATGAGATATACGAGTAAATGCGGAATATTCTAATGATAATAATTATTAAAAAATGTTAATTTTTCATATTCTATAAGAAACTTTTAATTTATTGTTTCTACAACAGAGATGTAAAAGTCCATATTAAATAATTTATGCCAATGAAAACGTTGTTTTTCTTGAAGTATTAATATAGTTTATGGGAATAATATGTTTCTCGTTTTGAGGTGTCATCCAATAAAACTTGTAATAATAAGAAAAACATAACATAAGATGAATTCGCAAGCCTTTCATGTAGACATTCCCCAAAATATTTTCAAAATTTTGTTAATTAAGTTATAAATACCCTTTTCGCAGTTTTTGGACTTTTTGCCAAAACCGTTGGAAATTTATTTTACAGTAATTTTCCAGATATCTTTTTATTGTATTTCAAAGTATCCATGCCGTTAAATGTTGTTGTATTTCAATTTGTATTTGCAAGTGCGGGCCAAAGAAGTGAAACAATATAGCTATAATGTGGCCTGGTGTTTCTTTTGATTTGCTTAAATGAAATAATTGTTAACCTCAGGCCCGGATGGACGAGGAAAGGTCCTAATAAGTGAACAAGCAAGGCTAACGAAAGGGCGCCGTAGCCTTCTATAGCACCTTTTGGTAGTGGGTACCCTTTTATATAATGTATTTCAATTTCCCGTATACAGTGTGTTAAGTGCTACTTCATTTCGCTAGTTTCAGTCCAAGATATATATTTATTAGCAAAGTATAACAATTTTGCTAGTTCTTAGGATGCCACTTGGGTCTTTAATATTCCGCATTTGTATACAGTTTTATCGTTATGTTCCGCATTTGTATACAGCAGGTTATTTAAACCCAATTTCTATGTACAACTTTATAGCTATTTATTTTCATGCCATGTGATAGGTTGCTAATCTATCGTTTTTTTTTGTCACGTGAATTCTACACAATACCAAAGACAGAGTAACAATCACACTCCCATCGCCGGGATTCAAACCCGGAACTTTCGGTGTGACAGTCATAGTTATTGCCATTCTGTCACGAAGGTCGATATGAATGGATTTTCTTTAATTTATGTTGAAATTTTTGCTACGTGACTTTGACATACAATTAAACAATTCGATCTAGACTCGAACCTCACTAGATCACAATTTTGGCGATAAGTACTCTTAAGGTCCATTTACACTGGACAGTGACCAAACTGACGCCGTAACGTCACCGTAATAGCCTTGAATCTAATCGACTCGTTATCTCAAAGGCTATAATAAAATCGCCGTCGGGGGATTGATCTTCATCACTTATCAACTACCCCGATGGCGATTTTATTATACTAACGACCTTCGTGGCCTAGTGATAAGTGCTTTGACTGACACTCCGAAGGTCCCGGCGATGGCAGTGTGATTGTCACATTGTCTTTGGTCTGGTGCAGAATTCACGTGACAATAAAATGGCGATAGATTAGCTACCTATCACATGTCATGAAAAGCAATATGATAGCTGTACCCTTTAGATAAATAGCTAACTAACTAACTAACTAATCATCACGCCATCTCTCTGGAGGGGTAGGCAGAAAGAATGGAACGCCACACTGTTCTGTCCTGACATACTTCCCTCTCTTCCTCTACATTCATATATCTTGTCATGCACGCACGTCGATTTCTCTGATTCCTCACGTGACCGACATTCAATATTTGATTGATTTGATCGTGCCACGATGTAAATATCGATTCAATAAAATAATAATAATAATACTATTTGAGATAACAGGTTGGTGAGAATCAAAGCAATTACGGTGCAGTACATCAAGAGAGAGTAGCGTAGCTTAAATGTGGTCTGGGTCCCCCTTGGTTGCAAATATACAAATATATATATTTTTTTAATAAGTCCCGCATGGACGGGGGATGGGCCTAGAGAGTGCACGAGTGAAGCTGACGAAAGGCGCCGCTGCGCCTATAACAGCTTCGGAGAAGCGGAGGGAGCCCTTTATGTCTCGCCCATATGATTACGGTGCAGTAACGTCGTCGTGCTGATCACTGTCCAGTGTAAATGGACCTTTATTGCTGTACCATTTGGCACGGCCCACGGCCCATGGGACAACGTGAAAATATCCTAAATCATTCTCTCGCTGCGGAGGCGGCTTTAATATAAAACGATTAACAGCACATTAATTAAAAATTGGCCCGTGTTGTTCCAAAGTAGGCGATCAGTCTTCCGGCGAGCAAAGTTGTTTATTGCTCGGAGCTGCAGCTCGGGACGATGGCGTACCCGAACACGGCGCGGCGTGCCGGCAATAAATTTTGAAAAAATGTACTGATACATATTACGCGATCTATTATCCGAGGTGATATGTTGCTCTCTGGCTCCTGGCGGTCCAGAGCGGAGTCTGTTCAAAAGGTCAATACCAGGTATCTGCTTTATTGTACCTGCAATATGCTTACTAATACATTTTTTATCGCCGTGTTTTAATAGAGGAAGAAATATATCATACGATCAAATTATTTCAAATGTTTTATTATTAGCATTTATAAATAACTCTATATTTGTTATAACTACTTGACATACTAGAATTTATTAGAGACATATCATATTCATTAAAACATCTGTTTTTTTTTTGTTTAATTTTATGGGAGTGACATATATATCGTTTAGCTTGGCAATTATCAAATGTGACAGAATCAAATGAAACAGAATTTATCATTAACACAAATATTCTGTATGGATTTTTCATTATTATCAAAATAAATAATAATTCAATAATTCCCATTTCGTTTCTTTAAAATTTTTTATGTACTATGAATCAAAATGTCAGTTTTCTACAAGTTTTATTATATTTTTTGGGAATTGTTTTGCCTTGCTAGGGTAATATAAAATGTCTTAGCTTATTAATAACATGTCAAGGCCGATTTTTTCTCTTAAATAAAATCTAATTAAAAACAGATTTTTGATCGTTACGATTTTTTGTACACTTTTATAAATGATAAATAAAGCATCTGGACTATGATTTATTTATACGAGTACCTACTTAAATTTTTTTATTGTTAATTTATAAAATAGTTATCAAGTGCATATTGTTGAATAGACTGCATTTTCTCAGTTAAGAATAAATTTATTTCGACGTATATCTTTCTGTAAATTATTTAAAAAAACACAGTAAAAATCCGGTTTATGTCTTCTGAAAACTATGTGTTTTTCAATGTTAAGGAAACTAATAATAATAAAAATGATATTAATTAATATAAATGAAAATATCTGTTTTCTAGAAGTTTTTTTTATATTTTATGTGAATGACATGTTTTGCCTGTCTATTCTTTTCACATACATTTGATAATGCCTTGCCTAATGACAGGCGAAACAAGTGATTCACATAAAATATAATAAAACTTATAGAAATAGACGTTTTCATTCGTAATAATTATTTAATAATGAGTTTCATATCATTGTTCAAGAAAAAGTTAATAAAATTATATAAGTTTATAACTCAGAATTGTCATGGTTTTACAAGAGTACTCATTTAAAAAAAAATCTACATTAAATTTGACAACCACGAAAGCTTAAAAGCCGACAATAAAAAGAGCCAAGAAAAAAATCAATTTCACTTATCGCTAATAATTTGAATCCTTTCGAATTCGAATCCAATTTGGAACGCTACCAGATTTAAATAATAACACAAGCGAATTAAATTACCCGTGTTGGTCCGGTCTCACGGTGTTATTCCGTCAACACAGTTTTGCGAAACGTTTAAATTGTTAAAGGATATAAAATTCGGCGACTTTTCTTAATTCTTATGCCGATGATAAAGCGAACTGTTATTTAACGGGTTGAAGTTAAATTGACATCGATATTGTGCCATTTCAACCTCTTAATTTATAATCGTTCCACTAAAAGTCGCTTTCGGGAGCTTTTAGTTTCGGGCGTGAATGGATACTTAAGAATATATAAAAAATCTTAAAAAGAATCTGAGCCGTGTTTTTTTTCCTTCGTGCATGTAAAATGGTATTTGGTGAATATTGGAACGAGTTAATGTTTCAAAATTAATATGTTTGCAGTGATAATATAATATGGTTATTAAAAATATGTATTATATTTTGACTCGTGTATAAAAAGCACAGCTCTCTAAAATAAAACATAAATAATACAGACCAAAATTAAGTACACCAGCTAACATGAACTATGAAAAAAGGAAGCCCCTAAATAATGAAAATAAAAATAAAACGTTTTATAATGTACATTTAGTCTATTATTAATACGAATGAAAACATCAGTTTTCAAGAAGTTTTATTATATTTTTTGGGACATTTGATAATGCCTTAGAAGGGCGAAACATGTCATTCCCATAAAATATAATAAAACTTCTAGAAAACTGACGTTTTCATTCGTATTAATTCTTAAATATGGAGTTTAACATCATTGTTCAAGAAACAATAAATGAATATTTTGTTACTTTTTTTTAAATTTTCATTATTTAAAATGAACGTTAAAAAAATTAAATAATCTTTATAACGTATACATATTTTTTTAATAAGAACATCTTGTTTTCATTGGTTCTAAAAAAAATTCTAAGATATTATAATATACTTTCATATCTTTCATTCTACTTTCTTGCATAAAGGTTTGAATGAACAAAACCTTCCTAATGAATTGATATCTTTAAATTACAGTATTGGCTAAAGTGAGCCATATATTATTAATATGAACTACTCTATTCGAAAGTGGTTCTGTGATACGGAGTCCTCATGCAGCAATATATTCCGTTATGCTGGAGAGGGTTCAGAAAAAAATTCTGAGGTACTACATGAGGTACTACTGAGGTCTACATGAGGAAGTTTGGCTGTTATCCATGGCTCTATCCCACGGCATTTATTTTGTGAATGCTCGGAACCAATTCTCTACATCTTCGAAGAGATGGGCATCTCATAATTCATTTCTTTACTTTAATCAGGGGATATTTCGAGAACTCGGCCGTGCTAGATTGTGTTGGTCTTTTTGTCCCTGATAGATATCTCCGACAGCGACAGCACAGATTGTTTTACCTACCGGCCAATTTGCCTCTGGTGACACCGGTGGGAACAGCAATTAGTCTGCTGAACGCAGTCTCCTCGGAGATCGACGTCTTTCATATCAGTGAAGGTGCGTTCAGGAGACAAATACTCTTGACTTTAGAAAGTATATTGTCTTCCTAATGTCGAACCATCTCTAATGCGTTCCTGGTATTATGGTGTATTTTTATAATATTTTACCTGAACTCAATAGATGCCTTAAACATTTTGCTGTTTGTAATGTCATTGAGTTAATAAACTGATTTGATTGGGAAATGCCTTAGAAAGGCAAAACATGTCATTCCCATAAATTATAATAAAGGTTCTTGAAAACAGACGTTTTCATGCCTATTAATTATCAATCTATAATGATTGAACTTCTTAATTTGGCTTATTTTTATGGGCAAGTTAAGTACTCGATGATAAATATAATTGGAATTCGTTTTAAACACTATATTTACAGCGCGGATACAATAATGTTATGTCCCAGATTGCGGAATATGAAATTTTAGTGAAATTTCTAGAAAGCTTTTGCGTTTCTAAATGCCCCCGAGCTACGCCGGACACAGCTCTTTCACTAGAATTACAAAACCGTCCAACACAAATATTTACAGAGCCCGGTAAACTCCTATCCACGCTTAACCGCGAAGATTTCTGAACTAGAAGATGGTTTAATATGTTTTTTCTTGTCACTTTGACAGAGGCGTAATGTGATGTTCACTATAAATTTCCAATTCAATCTTTTATAGATAAATCTCTGATGAGAATAAATCAAATAAATCAGATTTATAAAATAATTTTCTGTTTAATGAAATAAATTTCTTTCGATGACGCGGTGCTAACCCACGACTTTTGCTAGCTTGTTGGCAGTATCAATACTTTAACTGGGTTAAAAATTAAAAATAAATGTAAAACTGGGATACGAAATGTGTAAGGGTCTCCAGTATATCTTCTTCTTCTTCTTCTTCAGCCTGTTGTGGCCGTCAATTTCTGGACGTATTTTCCAGTAAATATATCTTACATTTTTTACTCCATCATATATCTTCATCTTGCAGCGTGTGGAGCAAGAACTTATAAATAATAATAAAAATTCTAAAAATGTTTGAATATTTGTATGTTACTATTTAATTATTTTTAGATAAACTTAAGACGTTAACACTGTGGAATTCCATAATGACGAAACTTTATGAATTAAAACACTGTTTTTTCTACTTTTGAGTTCATTTTTCTCGACATGTTTCGAAGGCTCACACCTTTATCTTCGAGAGAACGATACAAACTCATAGTTTTGTATCGTTCTCCTGGTCGATCGAAGCCTTCGAAACATGTCGAGAAAAGTAAACTCAAAAGTGGATAAAACAGTGTTTTAATTCATAAAAAATCGTATTTAATTATTTATGGCTTCTTGAATAATTTATAAGAATGCCCGTATTCTAAACGTTTTGTTATATTTTATATGTGTGACACATTTCGTCCCAGGCAGGCAAAACCCTCAAAGATCGGATCAGAAATGAGACGATAAGTGCTGTCTGTGGTGTTGAAGACATAGTAAGGTGGGGAAGAAGCTGAAGGAGAGATCACGTGGACTGCGTTGAGGATACTAGAATTGCAATAATTGTCGATGATGAAAACAATGAAAATAAAAAAAAATTATTAAGAATTTTTCTATGTTTATTTTTAGTGTAAAATCTACTTATTAATTTTCGTCTTCGACCGGTTTCGGCAGCTCGCTGAAGATAATAATTTTTTTTTATTTTCATTATTTACAATGAACTTCTACCGAGAAATTTCAATCAACAACATCAATAATTTGATGATGAAAACCCCAGCAGCAAGAAATTACCAGGAAGGCCGCTGAAGAGATGGAGGGATAGCTGGACGTCATCATCCCAAGACAGCTAACCATCATAAATAGGTCATACGTCCTTAACTAAGAAGTAAACATCTTCTTCTTCTTCTTCTTCTCCTTATAGACCTTTGGTCTGTTCCTGAAATCAGGCTGGCCTCTCTTGGGAGGTTGACTCCCAACTATCTCTCCATCTCTTCGGCGGTCTTCCGGGGAGATGGCAGCCGGCAGGAATCTGATGCGCCACAGCGTATGGGATTCTGGTGGGATCTATCCTCTGCACATGCGCATTCCAGTATCTTCTGCGTTGTCTGCCCCATCTCACGACATCCTCCACCTTGCAGATCTCGCGGATGGCCGTGTTCCTCACCCTATCTCGAATAGTCCTTCCTGCTTTCATCCTCAGCGTCCTCATCTCTGCTATCCGTACTTTAGCCTTCGTTCTTGTGATATCCGCTCTGGTCTCAATGCTATTAGACATGTAAGTAGACATGAAATAGACATGTTTCGTGTAAATCTAACATTTAATAGTGCCCTACTAAGGCAGGACATTCTGTAAAATATGTATAAAAACTTCTAGAAAACGGACGTTATCATTTGTATTAAAATCTAAGTCATTCAAACAACTTCGAAATGAGAAAAACTAAATTTGTTCCTGGTGTGCAGTTAAAATTGCATAAATTATTATGAATTCCCGACATCAAAGGACCTTTATCGCCTTACTCGGAACATCTTATTTACAATAAGCACGAAACATTAAATATGTCGGCTATTATTTGCAATGTTTATGCTAATTCCTGCTATGGTTTGGATACTTGCATTCCTTGCCTATATTTTACTTATAATTATTTTCTTTTGGTACGGTACTGCAGGAATTCTAATCTAACCGTAACCTTATACATTAAAACTAGGATTAATACGTAAATAATATTACGTGGTACTGGTTATTACAGTTTCGCACAGAATTAATATTATTATAATTTAACGGATTTGGTACATTAACGGCTTTCTGAGGATTGCGATTATCTCGTTTGAAAATTTTACGGAATATTTTATAACTAATTACTTACAGTCGTATATTGCTTAATAAATCGTCTAGGTTAATATGAGAATATCTAAAGTATAAAAAAATGCAAATGGATACTCTTTAGAATCCCCATTATGCGGCTGACTTCATTTGCAGTAAAAAAAAATATTTCGAACTGCACTACATTTGGAGCTCAGGAAGATAGTTCTGGTTCATCATAATATAACGTACAATTTCGTAGTAAGGAACTAAAGTAAAAAGGTTTTTATGATAATAATATGCATATATGAGCTGCAAATGTAGTTTGTCATAATTCTAAATCAATTTTTTTTTAAACTATTTTGTAATTTTATTACGATCAAAAATTGAATGTCGGCAACGTGAGGAGTCGGAGAAATCTACGTGCGTGCATGACACGATGTATGAATGTTGAGGAATCGAGAGAAGTATGTCAGGAGATAAAAGTGTGGCTGTCAATTATGTCTACCTACCCATTCGGAGAAACAACGTGATATGGTTAGTTAGTTAGTTAGTTTTATAAGTTTTTTTTTTAATTGTAACAACTACAACAACAACAACAAACCATCACGCCGTTTCCCCATAGGGGTAGGCATAGAGAATGAACCACCACACTTCACTATCCTGACACACCGCTTTAGCTTCCTCCATATTCATATTACGAGTCAACTATTAGTACGTCGATTATTACGATTTTTATCATAATCAACCTTTAAAATTTGATTAATTTGGTCATGCCATGTTTACCTATAATATTTCTTTAGAAGATAGAGAGATTATTGTATTATTACAACTATACTTACACTTATTATATTGTTTAATTATATCTATACAACCATGGTATAATCGTATTCAAATTTCATCAGTAAAAATGTGCTATTAATTTTAACAAATTGACCAGTGATGGGAATACATTCGGCAAAAAGATTAATTATAAAAATATTATTTTTCCATCACTATAAGCTCTTGAATGATTTTCAAAGCGATACACCGTTAATTACGTGAATTTATAATTGCTTAATTTCATTGCTAAACACATAAATTAATCATCAAAATGACACCATGATTTCAATTGTGAATTTTTCAATATTAAAACTGTAAATCATTACACTGTTTTAAATTTTAATCAATTCAGCCTTGACATTCTGTTGGCTGTAAATCAAAAATTTAAATTAATTTTTATGTTGATACACTCATAGATTTAAGATTGAAATCCCATAGTTATTTATGCATTTTATGATTTTATCAGCTCAGCTTCTAGCTCAGCTGTACTAATTTCAAATATACTGTTCTCTTATCTTCTTCTTCTTCACCCATGCCCGAAATCTGAATCCATATGTCCGAATCAACGAAGCGATCCTTTCATAATTTTGTTCATAATACCTTCTTTCGCTCTACATTCCTTTCTAATATCAACATTTGAGATTCTGTCGTACATCGTTCTACCACACATACGTCTTAAGGACCTCATCTCTACCGCATTTATTCCGCTCTCATCTTTTTTCAGCCAATTCCATGCTTCGCTTCCATACATAAGGGTTGGGACCGGAACTTCATTGTGAACAGCCATTTTCGCTTTCATTGAGAAATGGGTGACAACAGATGGCCCTAAATAAAATAGTGTAAGAAACCTATATCCAGTAGTAGAGTAAAATTGACTGAAAAGAAGAAGAAAATTCTCCATCTTAATCTTTCTTCTGTGATCTTTTCTTATCGTTCACTATTCTCATCGTTTAGTATTCTTCCATAGAATATAATAAAACTTAAAGACAATTAACGTTTAAATGAATTTAAAAAATAAGACTTTCAACTTACTGAACGCTAAGGCATTAACACTGGAATTCCATAGTAATACTTAGGAAATTGAAAAACTTTGTTTAATCCACTATTTAATAATAAAAAAAATATTAAAAACACGACATGTTTCGGAGGATACCTCCATCATCAGGTGGAAAAATATAATAAAAACTAAACAAAGAAAGACTAATAAAAAACGCATTTAAAATTCGATACAATATTCGATTCAAATTTAAATTCGATTCAAATTTAAAAATTAACCTGTGCTGTTTGTTATAAGTAGGTACTAACAATTATTTTTTAACAGTAAGAACTAATAAATAATATTAATTAATAATAATACGTGATTAAAAAATATATAAAAAATAAAGTGTAATTTAGAAAAATACATACATTTGATAAGACATAATTTATATAGAAATTTAAAAAATGATTGATTTGCATTTGATTGGGAATGGGAGCTTGGGAGATTAAATTTAGACAAAGTATTTAAGGAGAAATGAGTAAAAGGGGGAATCTGATTATTAAGTATGATTTCACCCAATTTCGCCGACTTGAAGATTTGTAAATTTTCAAGTAAAATTTTTAAAATATTTTTTATTAAATAGTGGATTAAAAAAAGTTTTTTAATTTCCTAAGTATTAAAACTTTCAGTTTACATTTGAGTTACAAACTTATAATGATCGCTATTTGAAGTAATAATATTGATTTTCATTGTTTAAATACTGTGTTGTGTCACGTCGCGTTTAATATGAAGATTTGAGGCCGCCAGCTGGGTTGCCCATTATGTTTCATTAGCAATTATTCCATTTGGCGGATGGCCGTTCCGATGGGGTTAGAGACAATCCAAGAATCATGGGGGTAAGCAGAGAGAAGACAATTCAACTTCTACCTGCGCGCTGCAGGGGAGCATTGGGCAACCCTTGCAGCGACCACTGTTCCCCGCCCTTGGCGAAAGAACTAATATTATTTTTTAAATACATTATTATTCTCACTGTGTCATTGATATAATTTTAAACGTTCTGTATGAAAATTTTGCTCTAAGTAACAATCGTATTTATTCTTATTTTTAAGTTGTGGAATTAGGGATTATAAAATATGATTCTAATATTCAATATGATATATATTATAGAATATATCTAATATAAACAATATAATATTCTTTACTGTTAAAATTTTAAACACTGTTAGAATACGAATTTAATTTGTTGAATTTAAAACGTTGTATGATAGAATACCGAACGATGAAATAAGAAAGAAGTGTAAGGCAGATGAATGCATCATGGATAAAATTAAAAAAGGATCCCTGAGATGGTTTGGACATATGGAACGAATGGATGAGAGTACAATGGTTAAAAAGTTGTACACAAGCATCGTGACTGGTAAAAGAAGCTGAGGACGACCGAGGAAAACATGGCATGACCAAATTAATCAATTACTAAAAGGCGGCCACATTTGAAGTCGAAATAATCGACGTGCGTGCATGGCACGATGTATGAATGTAGAGGAATCCCGTGAGGTATGCCAGGACAGAGCATTGTGGCGATCTATCCTCTCTGCTTATCCCTCCGGGGAAATGGCGTGATGTTTAATTAGTTAATTTTTAGTTTTTTTTTATTATTTTTTGCGACAGCTGTTTCGCCAACCGATTTTTTAGTGTTTTAAATTTTAACAGTTATTAATGTTGAAGAATCATAGTGTTTCTGCCAAAATAATCGACTATTTAATATAATATAATATTCTAGAAATTTTATTATAAATGTACCTTTCTACATGCCCTAGACAGGCGAAACATATCATTCGCATAAACTATTTTAAAACTTCTAGAAAATATATGTATTCAATCGTATTAAGAATTTTTAATAATATTATTGATTCATCTCGAGTTAAAATTCATAATTAAATGGTTCTTGCGTGTTGGGCGTTCTCTTACCAAATTCCAAATCCGTCCTCCGTCCTAACCGTGTGAAGTCCGACCTCTCGCCCTGGGGTCCCGCGGACCCCTCGTCTTTACGTCCTTTAGACACCGCAGTCCGCCCGGACCCATCCTTTGTGTTCGCATTTAACATTACGTATTCAGCCGTAGCCACTGCCGGAGACAATGCGAGGGTAAGTGAATTCGCTGCTAGCAGGTAACGTATATTATGATTAAAATAAATATAATTGCTGTATGGGGGTCCGAAGCAGTACTTCGACGCTCAAGAATTAAGGGTTGCACATCAGTATTAAAAATACAACATATACTTCTTTTTTATTGTTTCTTAAACAATGATATAAAACTACAAATTAAATTATTAATACGAATGAAAACGTCTGTTTTCTAGACGTTTTATTATATTGTTATTTATATACGAGTATAAAACTTCCAGAAGTTTTAATATATTTTATGTGAAAGACATGTTTAACTTGTTTAAGGCATTATCAAAAAATGAACACATTTGATAAAACATCTCATTCACATAAAATGTAATAAAACTCCTGGAAAAAGAAATTGATATTAAAAATGTAATTATTTTTTAAAGACGTAAATAATACAATTAATACCAGGGTTAATACTCGTATTAAGGAATGCAAAACGTTTTCTGAAGATTATAAAAACATTTATTACAAGTACATGTTTCGTCAAAATGTTATATAAATATTGAGATTTATTTCATTTGAATAAATGAGATAAATTAAAGAATATTTAGTTTCCAGAGGTTATTGCATTTTACTACCATTTTCTGATGAACAGTGGCGGTACTCCCATAGAAGCCCAGAAGCCCGGCTTGCGTAAGAAATTTAAATCAAAACTCCAAAATCTAAGTAATCATGCTCTCGCATAAACCAACAATCCACCAAATCACCTTCCAACAATGTTCCCATCAGACGTAAGAGGAATAACCACAAGAGCTGAACCTCTGTCAACCAGAAGAGGTTTTGATTCAAAACTTCTTACGCAAGCCGGGCTTCTGGGCTTCTATGGGAGTACCGCCACTGTGGTGAGATGATGGCAGCGTGAGTTTGACATCAATGTTAAACCAATAAAAAATATTATGGTTATTTATCGTAGAATAATTGTCCTAATTATTTTTTATATTTCTTATTTTAAATGTCCAGTTTTATTAGAATTATTATATTACACTTCCGGTGAAGATAATACTAAAAATACTTAAAATAATGAATACTCGTGTATACCTGCGTGTGTGTGTACATTTATTTTCTAATCGGTTGTTTTCAATGTATGTATTTCAAATCGCATTTAATACATTTATTTTAAATTTCTAATATTTTATTATTTTGAAGATTTACTTAAACTCACAATTTGGATATCAAAATGATTCGTTTTTTTTAAGAAAATAAATTTATTTTTAATATAAAAAATATTATACGTTAACGATGTAAATGGAACCAGAAATAGAGGAAGACCGAGAAAAACGTGGCACGATCAAATAAATGAAATATTGAATGTCGGCCATGTGAGGAGTCAGAGAAATCGACGCGCATGCATGACACGATGTATGAATGTTGAGGAAGCGAGAGAAATGTGTCGAGAAAGAAAAGTGTGGCAGTCCATTATTTCTGCCTACCCCTTCGGAGAGACGGCGTGATGGTTAGTTAGTTAGTTCAAATTTTAATTGTATCTCAATAGAGACGAAGACGTAAACTGGAAACTGAACATGGATGATCAAGGTGTTTACAGGACTTATGACCTGTCATTGGTTGGGTTAAGCGCACGCTTTATGTAATTACAACATTCCCCATTCCACCTTTGTTATTGTGATCATGCATGACAAATTTTTGGAAGATGTATATATACTTCAAAATCCATATTTATCTTCACGTGTCAGTTTCAGTCAGCCATCAGTTAGTTAGTTAAAAAAATATCAACTGCTTTCTATAATAATATTGGTATAAGTTAATGTGCGATGGTTCAACGAGAATATTTAAAATCAAAACATTCGATTGCATATATACGTACCTGCTGAGATTGAATCTTTTTCACAACCCTTATTCTTCCACCCTTCAAATTGTCCAAAATATTTATGCATAACATTATTTGTCCGAAGCATCACCGTTACCCGTTACCCATACACCGGTCGCGGTGTATGGTGTATCGGATATGACCGAGTATTCAATCCCGTACTTAGTTTTTTTACGCTTCGACTGATCAAAAGGGCCTCAGGCCGCATTATAAGGTCTAAGGAACTAATGCTAGGCACCCTAGCTAGGACCAACGTACTTAGATTACTCGCAGACAGCTGTCCAATAATATATTCTGACGTGATTATGCATACTTTACCAACGAATACTTGATTTCATAATTTTATTAAAAATCGTAATTGAAATTCTCACAGCGTTATTGCGCCTTATTGAACTGGAAAGTGCATAGGAACTATTATATATTACTTTACGACCTTCGTGGCCGAGTGGTAAGTGCGTTGACTGCCACCCCGAAGATTCCGGGTTCGTTTCCCGGCGAGGGCAGTGTGATCGTCACACTGTCTTTGGTCTGGTGTAGAATTCACGTGACAATAAAATGGCGATAGATTAGCTACCTATCACATGTCACGAGAATCACTATGATAGCTCTTTACATCGATTTGGCTTATGCTGTCATGATGTAAAGAGCGATTCAACAAAATAATAATAATTATATAATAATAAATGGTCCATTGTTTTGGCCGAAACACTATGATACTTCAACAATATTACTGTTAAAATTTAAATATAATATCACAACTTATTTTTATTCACTGTGGGTGTCGCGACAGCTGTTTCGCCAACCGATGTTGGCATCATCAGGTGTTACAATAAACTAAAGTAACAAATAAAAATTATTTATTTATTGTAGCACCTGATGATGCCAATATCGGTTGGCGAAACAGCTGTCGCGACACTCACAGTGAATGAAAAGAAATTGTGATATTATAACAGTGTTTTAAATTTTAACAGTTTAAATTATGTATTTAAACACAAGGCGTTAACAGTGTGTAATTCCATTAATATTATAACAACAACAACAACAACAAACCATCACGCCGTTTCCCCGCAGGGGTAGGCAGAGAGAATGGACCGCCACACTACTCTATCCTGGCACACTTTTTTTTTTTAATATTATAAAATTTGTAAAAGAACGCTTTTAGAATATTTCATATTCTTCTTCTTCTTTTAATAGATCTGACAATCAATGGCTCAGAAACCTGGGATGACTAGGTCCGGCCGTCTCTTCATCTCATAGGTGGTCTTCCAGGTGAACGGTGTCCGGAAGGGATTTCGTAAGCGACTGTATATGCGAGTCTGTCACTATCTATTTTGGCTACATGGTCCCACCAGTGTATTTTTCCGGAACTACCGGACGATAACCTATATTTCAATAAGTTTTTCTTATTTCTGCGTTACGGACACGATCCCGGAGAGTTTTTCGAGTAATGGATCTTAGGACCTTCATCTTAGATGTTCTCAGCAGACCCTTGGTTCGTACAGTGTTGGCCCGCGTCTCGCATACGTCATGTATGCATGTACTCGTATTATAAATTCTGACCTTGCTGTCAATACGCATGTGCTTGTTTTTCCAGACAAGATTCTTGTTTTTCTACAAAAAAATTGAATAATTTATTTATTGATACATATAAAGTCTCTTTTATTAAATTTGATTTATTAATATATTACACATGGTGTATCTCCAAAACACGTCGGGTTTATTATTTTAATTTTAGCTTATTATTAAACAATGATAATATATAATATTCGATTATCCTACCAAAGTCACAATATATTTTATCGATAATACTTGGCAAGTCCAGTTTGTTTAAGGTAAAATTAACGGAAAGAGTAAGTGTCAGGAGTAGAAAAAATCCTGGCTGTTAAACCTTCTAAAATGGTTTCATTGCAGCATTGGTAGAAAGAAGCAATGATGTTGTCCACTTCCGACAGTAGATGAACAACAACGAGAAGAATAATACTTTGTACGATTGTGAAATCTGAGGAACCATGATGATCTGAAGCAGAAACCTGAGTGGATGTCTTGCCACATCAGTTTTTTCGCCTTCTTATATAATTTGTTCGACAATATATATTTATAGATCATATCTCTACATTGAGACAATATAACAGATAAAGTTCATAGTGTTTTTTCAACCTTTCCACATCACTGCCCTCAAGGTTCTTTATACAACCATGGTTCGCTCACATCTTGAATTCGTATCTCCTGTTTGGTCTCCTTACCTTCCGCGCATATCCAACGCATAGAAAGAGTTCAAAAAATATTCCTCAAATACATCGATTTCAAAATGTGCAGGTCTCTTCCTGATTATAGGTCTGCCCTTACGTTTCACTCTTTAGACTCTCTCGAAGATAGACGAACACTAAGCGATATGATGCTACTTCACAAAATCATACATTTCAGAATCGATAACTTCGAACATATTAGCAAATTGACCATTAATACCCCGCGACACACCGCGAGCCAAGTATTCTACCTTCCTGCTTATCGCACCAATTACGTTCAAAGCGCGGCAATGTACCGGGTGTGCGACCCTTACAACAAATCTTTTAATGCAATCGATGTTTTCACCTTAACGGTAATGATTTTTGAAAAATCGTAGCAGCAACTTTTCTGTGTTTATAGTGCTATAATATTATATTCATTTATTTGTATTATTATTATTATTATCTTTTTGTTAATTTTTATACTATTACCTTCGTTTTATTTTGATTTTAGTTAAATCTCGTTTCATAAGTCTATAATGTTAACTCTGTTCATTTATTTATATTTGTGGTAACATGTATTCGCTGTTTGTTACTCTAAAATAAAATAAAACAAATAAAAAAGAAGATACAAAATAAACTAGAACACGTGTGTTGGCGAGATGATGATTAATGTGGCAGGAAGGAGAGAAGTGATGGCCTTGACACAGAAACTTTAGACATAGAGCAAATCTTAGTACGACATGTCTAAATTCGATCGAAATATAATGGAGAAGAATGACTAAAGGTCTATAAAACGGTGTGCTATGGAGGAGGCATTCACCAATCAGTGGGTTGACAACGTAATGCCGTTGACATGGTTGACATTTAAAAATGTATTGATTTTGTCTTTGCGTGTTATTCTCGTTTTTGTTTTTGTTAGTTTTTCGTTTATCAAATATTCATTAAGTCATTCGCTTGATATACGAAACTAATGAGGGTATCGTAACGAATATACTAATAAAACTATATTTTATTATAGTAAACTTTGATCTTAATTAACGTCTGATACACTTGCTATTTTTTTCATGTATACGCAATGATCTATTCAAACAGGTACGCCGTACGATTGTGTTCATATGTTGTATGAACAAGCTATATAACAACAGCCCTTCTGGTAGAAACCAGTTTTCAACGGGGTAACGATACACTAAATACCTGTTTATATAACCTTGAGATAAATGTTTTTTTTCTAAATTGGTCAAAAATAAAATTATTCTTAATAGCAACTCAAATATAATCATTGTAATATTTTATATGTATTCAAGTTATATGGGCATCATAAAGAATGCATTGATTAAAATCTTTAAGTACTCCCAGTATTATAATATGTTTTAGAATAAAAAAATCTTTGATTTTGTAGTATGTAAAACGTCTGTTTGATGCCTGATTTAATATCGTAAAATCGCAGTACTGGTAGTAATTTACTGATCATGTATAGGGTCGATGCACCAGTATTTGACCGCCCCCCAGTAAATGACCGTTGGTTAATAAAACAAAATATAATAAGAATTGCTCTATGTGTCCACTCAAAAAACTTTAATCCCAAGAAACTATGACAAAAGAGGTAGGCAGAGACAACTGTTGGTAAGAAACAAAACTATCAGTTTTGAACTGTGCCTTGTCAAACGGTAAAAGTGCGTCTTGCCGTTGTTGTTTTGAGATTGTTAGTAGTTTTTTATAATGAAAAGTGTTTTTTTAATGTTATTTCTTATGCAATTCTTTGAATATTTACATATTTTTATATGTTAGGGTGTTTCATAATGTGACAATGTAACAAAACAAACGACCTTCGTGGCAGAGTGGTTACGAGCTCTGACTTCCATGTTGAAGGTCCTGGGTTCGATTCCCGGCGATGGCAGTGTGATTGTCACACTGTCTTTGGTCTGGTGTAGAATTCACGTGACAATAAAATGGCGATAGATTGGCTACCTATCACATGTCACGAGAATCAATATAATAGCTAAAAAATAAAAATTGTACACAGTAATTGGGTCCAAACGACCTGTTGTGTACTTTGTATTGTATCAATATAACCTGAAGTGGTCATTTACTGGTGATTGTGCTATTTTTTTAGAGAAATATTAATTTTAATAGTAAAATTCATATTTCAATAAAAAAAGTTAGAGAATTTAGAGAAGTCAATGTGTTTTTTTATTGTTTTTTTTTATTTTGTACACTGAAATAATGAAATTAATGCCTTTAATGTGGATTTCAGTATAAGCTGAACCTTAAACGGTCATTCATTGGTGATTTGACCCTAATACTAGTACATATAATGTTTTTGCTCTTATTCTATCGCAGGCAACTGATTAGCAACATATAAAAAATTGACGATTTTTTTCTAGGCATTAGTCTCACCTTTGATTTATCAGATGGCATATGTTTTTTTTTTTCAATTAGATTGCTGATTTCTGATTAACTGTTTATTTATTCCGTTCTGTCGTTTGTGTATAATTATTTGCAGTTGTTTAGCACGCAGGGATATAAAATCGCGTATAAGCTGTAATACGTATGTAATTAGAGCAAAAATATTATAAGCAGATTTATTATGTTAGAACAGAATTTGTACCGATAAAGGTGTTAAAAAATTTACACATAATTAAAGCACAACTTGTTTATATTAACTAGATGATTTCATTGATTGAAATCTCAATCTCCACATCAGCATAAATGTATATATATATTTTTTTTTTCACATTTTCTGGCATGGTAACACTTAATAAAAACTCTATCACGTACATTTTTTTACGTTTTATATCTAGCATAAATACATTTTTATATATTACGAGGTGTGGAAGATTTACATGTACATACGTATGTTATTACGTATCAATTCACACGTACACCAATATAATTGATTTTGATGTACGGCATATTCATATTCACCATATAGTTTTATGCATTACATTGTTTGCTGGTTCATCCAATACATTCAGTTCAATTATTTTAACCAATCCACCATTAACGGGGCCACAAGATATTTGAAATCGTCTTCTTCGTCTTCTTCCTTTTTGTAGACCTATATAGTCTGTTCTCCAGAGTGTTGCTCCTCCTGTGAGGTAGATTCCGAGCTGTCCTTACATCTTTTAAGAGGTCTTCCACGAAGACGAGTCCCATGAGGTTGATTGTGCAATGCAATATAGGGGAGTCTGGTGGTGTCCATTCTTTGGTCATGACCGTACCAATCCCTTTTTCGGTGTCTCCTCTATCTTATAGTATCCTCAACATCGCATATTTCTCTTATTCTGGTGTTCCTCACGCGATCCCTCAGTGTCTTGCCTGCTATCGTATTCAGTGTCTTAATTTCGGAAGTCGTCAAAACTTGTTTGGTCTTTACTGATATTTGAAGTAATTTAATTAATTTAAAATCAACTTATTTAATTTAATTTTAATATTTACAAATATTAGTCACAATGGGTATAATCATAAATAAATTTGATGCATGTACTAGAAGGTGGCATCGAGCTACCGAAACCGGTCGATAAAAAAACAGTGGATTAAATCTAAATATATATTTCGAAATAATTTTAATTCCTTTTTATTTATTTTCATTATTTGCAATGATTTTTACTAACATTATTAACAACACTAATACTAAAATTGTAAATAAATAAGTCTTAATATAAATTTATTTATTCCGGGCAATATTGTAGTTCTGACATTAATCTGTTCTTCTATGATTTTGCCTGAAGATGTTCATTACTGAACGTAATTCTCATCTTTAATTTTTTATTTACATTCATAAAACTATACAAAAAACAAATCTTGAAAATTCAGCCGCTCCATAAATTATTATCATTCAATGTATTCAAAATTTACCCATTAATCAAATTTTTTTATGTATATCTAATTAAACTGTAAGGCATTTTATAAAAGAAAATCTCTAATATTATAATTATTACTTATTATTTTTTGAATAATGATGATAAACTTTAACTAACTAACTAACTAACTAACCATCACACCGTCTCCCGGGAGGGATAAGCAGAAAGAATGGACTGTCACACTTTTCTTTCCTGACATATTTCTCTCACTTTCTCAATATTTATACATCGTGTCATGCACGCGCTTCGATTTCTCCGACTCTTCACGTGGCCAACATTCAATCTTCCTTTATTTATAGTTCCATTAACATCGTTAACATATACTTATTTTATCGTCCTTTCTTCATTTAATCTTTCCGTATATCCAAACCATCTTAATGATTATTTCATTCATCATTTGCACTGCATTCATCTATATTTAATTCGACACATTATCATACACAGATTTCAACACATTCGTCTAAGAGATCTCATTTCTACTGCATTTATTCTTTCTTCATCCTTCTTTAGCCAAAATTAATTAGAATTGTTAAACTCTGTATTCCTCGTTTAATTTATTATTTTTTTATGAATACTGCCTCACTGACATTGAAAATGTCCAAATCCGAGATGATTAGATTCAGCGTCCGAATTGCTCTTCCTGCCGGCATCACCAAAGGCAGGTTGGTTCTGCATGATGGAGTTAAGAACAATTGATGTTGGCGCTGTCGCAGGTAGTTATCAGGAACAAAAAGACGTATTTGCTCCAAAACATAGGGGTTCTCAATAGAGCCTCGAATCAGTTTGAAAAAATGTGTTGATAGTAATCCTTCCCTCCTCAGTTCGAGGGAGTTATACCCCAGCATACCCAAGAGAAATGCCGTTGGATAAAGCCAAGGATATACCCCGTACTCTCTCATGTAGAGGGCTCTCAAGAATTTCTTTTGAACCCTCTCCAACATGAGAGAATACTGAGCCTCATGAGGACTCCATATCACGGCACCTCCCTCGAGTCTGCTTCTGACTAAGTCATGGTTTCATCCTTCTCCTCACAATATATAAACTCAGCAAATCTATATATCATGTCTATAAACACTCGCTCTCTGACCATTATAAAATAATTATTCCGTCAATTATATTTCTAGCTAAGCGAGTAATTGCAAAATACTGATAATCGTAATTAACCTGCAGTTGTGAACGAATTCCTGCAGAAGCAATAAATTCTATTGAAAAAAAAGCAAGTAATTGGTTTATCACAGTAGGGGTCACCCCTGTCCATTTAAAAGTAATATTATTACTTGCCTTTCATAGCAAAAGGTTAGGCAATACGATAGACTGCTTCCTGCGTTTGTTGTTTGCTTGAAATTAATTACTTAATAAGTACCAAGTCGAAAGTAACTAGCGCCAAATTTAAAGTTTAAAACAAATTATATGTCACTAATGCGCATTCAATACAAGCTGCATTTTGACACTAATCAATTTCAAAATAACTTAAATTGTAAATAAAACACTTGTTTTTCACCACTTGAGTATTATATTTTACACGACTAGTTTTAGAAGCTACAGATGCTTCCATCTATAGGTTTCTATATAAAATGAGTTTATATTGAAACCTGTAGATGAAAACATCTGTAGCTTCTGAAACTAGTCGTGTAAAATATAATACTCAAGTGGTAAAAAACAAGTGTTGTATTTACAATTTAATCATGTCCTACCACAAAGTGAATACCGAAACAATAAATAACATTCAAAATAACTTGTTAATCCTTTTTATTGCAACAACTTCTTACTAGGTTTTAGATTTTTGTATATTTTTTACAACGGATTAATACTTATCTTACAATATTTACAAACAATCATTGCGTACAATTTATTTACGTTGAGTAATATCAACTATCTTCAATGCAAGTTAATGATTGAAACGAAAAAAATCATATTGCATTTAATATTGTAAGTGCGTTACCGCAAAGTTAGTGTGATAATGTTCCACTTATCAAATACATTTTATTTTATAAAAATATGATGTGATGTGCACGATCCTACAAAAGAACCTGATGTTCAATATATCACATGTTTATTATTATTGCAATTATTGTATTTTATTTACTTAACAAACATATGTACAATATTTTGTTGTATTCCCATGAGTTATTAAGGAGGAATATTTATAGAAATTTTAAAAGACCTTGTCCAAGACTGCGTAGGTAGGGACTTGGGATATATCATTGACTGAAAACCTTTACCGAAATTATCATTATTAATTGTTAGAGGCTGCGCCCTTTCGACAGTTTTGCTCTTGCGCTTTCTAGATCCATTCTTCGATCATGAGGCACTGGCGTTACTTATATTTATGAATGGATAAATGAAAGGGGATCCCAGGCCACATTTAATTCCCTATTGTATAAAAGTCAAATATTTGAAAAATCCTTGTCATCTAATGCAGAAAACGTTAGGTTTATATAACTAACTAACTAACTAACCATCACGCCATTTCCCCGGAGGGGTAGGCAGAGAGGATGGATCGCCACACTGGCCTGTCCTGGCACACCTCTCGGGCTTCCTCCACATTCATACATCGCACCATGCACGCACGTCGATTATTCCGACTTCGAATTTGGCCGCCTTGTAGTAGTGTTAATCGCTGACAGTAAAGACAATTTGCAAGTCTTAGTGGCAAGGATGTATGAGGCATGCAAAAAGAGTGACTTGGTGATGAATGTGTCTAAATCTAAAGTGATGGTTTTCGAGAAAGAAGAATGTATGACGATTTGTGATATAAGTGCGATGGGCGAGAAATTGGAGCAAGTTACTGAATTTACGTATCTGGGAAGCATGTTCACAAGAGACGGAAAAATGGAGAAAGACATCGAAAGGAGGGTTGGTGCTGGGAATAAAATAAATGGCGCACTCAAAGTCATTACTGCAAATAGAAATATATCCACAGAAGCAAAGATGGCAGTACACAATGGAGTTCTAGTGCCAACTCTCATGTATGGAAGTGAAGCTTGGAGCTGGCAAAAGAAGGATGAAAGCAGGATAAACGCCGTAGAAATGAGATCACTAAGAAGAATGTGCGGGAAAACGTTGTATGATAGAATACCGAACGATGAAATAAGAAAGAAATGTAAGACAGATGACTGCATCATGAATAAAATTAAGAAAGGATCCCTGAGATGGTTCGGACATTTGGAACGAATGGATGAGAGTAGAATGGTTAAAAAGTTGTACACAAGCAGTGTGAGTGGGAAAAGAAGCCGAGGACGACCGAGGAAAACGTGGCATGACCAAATTAACCAATTAGGTTTATATCATAATTAAAAGTCAGAATACAATGCTATGTTAGTGATTACACAAAAAACATAGTTATAAAAATTAAAAGGATAAAAAAAAAATTCTTCACTGGTTTGTGTATATAAAGTGTTATACTTTTCAGTCGTCTTAAATCTAGCGAATGAAATGATTGAGTTGGGATATTCATCACTTCATATAATATCTCAAGAATACAGAAAATATATTAATCAAATAACTATGATGCAGAGAGCTAATCGCAAACGTGTTCATAATAGACGCTTCTGCCCTTTCTAAGTACAATATGAAAACATCACGCTGTGAGGGCATCCAGTACCGCAGAAGCTTAAATTACATGTTATTTTCTTGTCAGTCAGTTCTCGTGCATTATTTGCAGTAAGCAGTGCGCTAGCAGTGAGCTTTGAACTTTTCACAGCTTACGCTCTGCGGCGAGGAGCTTTGTCCGCTTGGCTGGGAGCCGCACCGAGCGCCCCGCGGAGGGTAGATAATAGCCATTATCGGCGCTGCCTGATAGGATACTCTGTACTTTTATTGTTGGGTGAAATGTGGAGCACGTACGTGTAAACTGTGCCGCGCTTGATACGTGGTTAACGATGGCTTTTATTGCCTTACAAATCGCCGTAATGCCAGTTGTTTTCGAACTCTCTACGGCATTTAAATTGAATTCGAAGTCAATATTATTTCACTTTATGGTTATTGTATTCTCGTCGGATGCGGGTGTCTATCGAAAATGTTCTGTGGGTGTTGTCTGAGACCTTTTTATCAATAGTAGCAGCAATATGAAATTAAAGTACGTGTTATGTACCAATTTGATTAAAATGGAAATCAACAACGATATTCCTTTCCCACGGGTCTGCAGCTATCATTAAAAAAAAAGTATTCAAATCAATTAACAATCTTTAATATAAAGAGGTAAGCTCATTATTATGGATATGGAATCGGGTCGTGTCCAGGCTTGAACCCAAGTCCCCTGGATAAGTTAAATTTTAAATTTAAATTGGTTAAATTTTATTCAATATTAATATTGAATATAAATATTGATATGGGAGTCGTTTTATGTAATACAAGCTATTGGAATGAGTATAATTAAACATGGTGACCTTTGAATTCATGTTATTTGACCAAAAATTTGATTAAATCACCCAACGTGACGACTAATTTAGTAACCACACTTTAAATTATATATTGATAATCATTTGCCTATAATAAACGTACTAAAAAACGTACGAATTAGCATTACCATAAACACAAACAACAACATTGTTTCTTCTAAGCCGCCACTTTTTGTGATTTTAGACCATATTGAAATATAATTGAAAACATTGTATATTAACACATTGTTATTACACATACGTTTCGGATGATCGACATCCTTCTTCAGTGTTCTTGTTTTAATATATAATATTTTAAACTAACCCAAAGTGTTATAAATAATAATCTCGTAATAATAATGTAACATAATATAACATATTAAATCACTAAATTTGTGGAAACATTTTATGTACTTGATTTATTTGAACGCATATTATGCGAATGAAAACGTCGGTTTTCTAGAAGTTTTAATATGGAGTTTACATCATTGTTCAAGAAAAGATAAGTATTCTTAGCTTTTTTAACTCTTCATTTCACTAACTAACTAATCAACTCGCCGTCTCCCCGAAGGGGTAGGCTGGAATAATGGACCGCCACACTGTTCTTACCTGACATATTTTTATCGCTTCCTCAATATTCATACAGCGTGTCATGGACCACAGAAAAGCGACATATGTCATTTCCATAAACTCTAATAAAACTTCTAGAAAACAGAGGTTTTCATTCGCAATAATTATTTAATATACAGTTTTATATCATTGTTTAAGAAACAATAAATTTACTCATTTTTAATTGCTGTTTTTTTATTAATTCGTCTAGACTTCTTCATCCATTGTTAGAATCAGCTTCATGTATAATAAAATTTTATGAATGTATTCAAATTTCTACCATCAAAATACAAAGTAATTTGATACTAGAGCTCATATTCAACACCTCTCTATAAGTCCTCTAGATTGAATGTATCTCGGACGCTTTGTATTCCCCGATTTTCAACAGTCCATTCACCTCCGACGGTATAATAATGCCTCACAGCATCAATAATCAAAATCACACTCGTAAGATGAACCGAAAGGGGTGCAGAGATCATTCGCGACACCCCTTGCGAAGCTATTATGTTACAAAATTTTGATACCTTATGCTCAGTCGAGCATATACAAAATTAATTGTTATGGAATCTTTTTTTTTTTGTGAATGTATACTTATACTTGTATACAAATACTGGATTTCACCCACCGTGGGTTATCAATTCATGATTTAATTGTATCTCAATAGAGACGAAGACAATGTGAATGGCTACCCCGCCATTAGCGCATTGTTAGAAGCCGCCTGGAGATGTCACACTCCTATCTATATGCCAAACAATAGATTGAAGTTAAAAAGATGTTCTGCTTAATGCTTAATAAACATAAATCTCCATAGATGACGTTAGTATGTAGATTATATATAGAGTAATCTTAAAAAGATTAACATATGTAATCAAAATCTTCATAGATGGCACATTGAAACTGACATGTGAAACCTGGCATAGATTTGTAACATATATACAACTTCCAAAAATTTGTCATACATGGTCATAAAGAAAAGGTGGAATGGGGAATGTTGTAATTACATAAAGCGTGCGCTTAACCCAACCAATGACAGGTCATAAGTCCTGTAAACACCTTGATCAACCATATTCAGTTTCCAGTTTGCATCTTCGTCTCTATTGAGATACAATTAAATCATGTTATGGAATATTTTGATATCAGCGCGTAATTAAATTTGATATTAATATTTCTCAATAAACGGAAGTAATGCGAACCAATTTATAAACATTAACACGTACACGTAAAACGTATTCCTAGTGACTTGTCAAATTTATGTATTAAGGCCTTGGACGTGATTATATTTTGTAATTGAAACTATATTTAATATTACATGTATTTCCTATTAAAATTCACCTCAATGTTAATATATATAGCAAAGATAGGTGTGATTGAGAACATTGTAAATGCGATAATTGCCTCATTAGATATGTAGAATAATCAACGTAAAACTGATGACATAAAGGGTATAGATAATTTTCAATTGAATAATGAATAAATTAAAATCAACATCAGAACTAAAATGTCAGTTTAAAATTATTAACTTGAGAAATTATATAAACATGTTTACTACTATTTTAGGTACAGTAATAGCATACAAACAAACGAATAATTACTAATAATCATACATCATATTTATTATTATTTTTAAAACGTTTAAATGAAGTGTAAATAACTTATCGTTTGAAAATGGCAAAACTAATTTATTTATTTATTTATCGTTGGTACACAAACAAAGCATCTATACAGTAGTGATAAGTAATAAAAATATATGTATTAAAACAGATTAGATGCCTCAGTTAGATGTGCACACCAAGCATATAATATTGGAAGTTCAACTAACTTGTACCACCCCTCTGTGTAAAGAACCGTCAGGCAAAACAAGACATCAATTTAAGATAAAGAGACATACAAATTTAGTTAAATAAGGCTATAGCAAAGGACAAAGAACTAATATACAAATCAGGTATAATAACATTCATATTCGCATATATCCATACTAACGTACACACGCTTCAAAAATTTTGATAAGACTGTAAGGCGAAATGTTCAATTTTTAAATATTTAGGTAAAGTCCCGTCGAACAATGCATTTTCATCTGCTTCTTTTTCTTCTCGTTTTTCTCCTATCGAAGATTAAACAACATCATGCCTATTTTGACTTTGCATGTAATCATCTATAGTGGATACTCTGTGTATGATAGAGTGTCGAATGAAAATACAAAAAGTGAATGCGGTGCGAATGATGGTGTTATGAACAAAATAATGAAAGGATCATTAAAATGGTTTGGACATATGGAAAGAATGGTAAAAAAATTATATGTGAACGATGTAAATGTAACTAGAAATATAGGAAGACCGAGGAAAACGTGGCATGATCAAATAAATCAAATATTGAATGTCGGCCATGTGAGGAGTCAGAGAAATCGACGCGCGAAACGATGTATGAATGTTGAGGAATCTAGAGAAATATGCCAGGAAAGAAAAGTGTGGTAGTCCATTATTTCTGCATACCCCTTCGGAGAGACGGCGTGATGGTTAGTTAGTTAGTTAGTTATAAACTGTTAAAAAAAATTGTTTTATGTATCACAATTTTTTTTTTATTTCTAGCGACAGCTGTTTCGTCAACCTATGCTGGCATCATCAGGTTTTACAAGATTGATAATGTCAATATGGGTTGTAGAAACAGCTGTCGCGTAAAATAAAAATATTATTGTGATACATATAAAAAAGGTATTTTTATTTAACAGTTTATAATATTGTGTAAAATTTAATTCACATACGAGTACTCGTACATAGCTCTAACAGAGTAACAAACCTACCATATAGAAGATATTTCCACATCTCTATATACAAGAGTATATCCCGTAACTTACGCGAAATGAAATTCAAATAAAATATTTTAGTATGTAATAATAGTATTCATCCATATATCAATGTTATAGCCGGCAGTTCCTCAATTTGTTATCCCTTCTCCTCTCACTTGTGCACGTGTAATGATAAATCTGTGAACTATTCGAGTAAAGGTGAGAGGTGAGCTAATGGACCGTTATCTAACTGAGATCAGGTGTAATCTATTCCTAGTCAATAATACATTTCAATAATTAATATGCACCGACTATTTAAAAAGCGTTAATGCTCGGACATTGGTGATTGTTTCATATGCGGCAGAATAAATCAAACGGGATTATTTATAAATATCTAAAATGTCAGTGAAAATGTTAAGTAACTATTCAAGCATGAAGTAGCTCTTACTCTCCTTAAACATAAATACAATTATTACACAAACATTACAAAGAAAATTCCCTTCATCGTATTTTTCCATTGAGTTCTACGTCTCTGTATTAATAATTTCAGGTTCCAGACTGGTAATATTGAAATGAATGTGTAATGTGAATGCTTAAAATTCATCCAATCAAATAATTTTAAAATATTATAATATTTTATTGTACTGATATTTTTCTCCTTTTTGGGCATTATCAAATAGCCACGAGAAGAATTATTGGGAATTTTTTTTTAAACTTTTAATTATTAAATATAACGTCAATTCTTGTTCATAATTAATACGAATGAAAACGTCTGATTTCATATATTTTCTAGCAATGACATATTTTGCCATGCTAAGGCATTAATATCAATCAAATCAAATCAGTTTATTTCATCAACAGACATTACAAAATTTATTTTTAAGGCATCTATTGAGAACAGGTAAAATAATATATTATATATAGTATACTACCAGAAACGCATAAGAGATGGTTCAACATTAGGAAGACAGGATACTCTCCAGAATTAAGAGTATTTGCCTTCTGAACGTACTTTCACTAACATGAAAGACGTCGATCTCCGAGGAGACCGCGTTCAGCAGACTAATTGCTCTTCCCACCGGTGTCACCAGAGGCAGATTGGTTCTGGCGGCCGGTAGGTAAAACAATCTGTGCTGTCGCTGTCGGAGATATCTATCGGGGACAAAAAGCCGAACACCCTCCAGTACGGCCGAGTTCTCAAAGTATCCCCTAATTAATCTAAAGAAATGGATAATTAGATGTCCATCTCTTCGAAGCTGTAGAGAATTGGTTCCGAGCATTCCCAAAAGAAATGCCGTGGGATAGAGCCAAGGATAGCTACCATACTCCCTCATGTAGAGATACCTCAGAAATTTTTTCTGAACCCTCTCCAGCATAATGGAATATCTCGCCTCGTGAGGACTCCATATCACAGAACCACTTTCGAGTCTGCTCCGAACCAATGCGTTGTATAGGACTCTGAGCACATTGGGATCCCTGAAAACTCTGCCGGTCCGGACGATTAAGCCCAACATCTTCAGTGCAGTGCCACAAATCATCTCAACATGCGCACGAAAAGTCAGCCTACTCTCATAGATGATCCCGAGATCTCTCATCGTAGATACATGCCATACATATATGCCATTGAGACGTTATCTAATGCTTCAGTCTTATTAATAATATTTGATAATGTCTTATCATAGTGAAACATGCCATTCTCATTCTTTTCTTCTTCTTTAACACCCGTTGTCGTCCTCTGCTGGACATAGGCCTCCCCATACTTCTCCATGTATGACATGTCATACGGGGGATGGTTGGCATTACAACGCCACGCTTGCCAGATGGGTTGGCGAGGTGTCCTTCCATGTTAGCCTATGCATCAATATTATCCACCGAGGTTATATGCCAATAATCAAATCAAATCAGTTTATTTCATCAATAGACATTACAAAATAATTTTTTAAGGCATCTATTGAGAATAAGTAAAATAATATATTGTATACAGTATACTACCAGAAACGGATGAGAGATGGTTCGACATTAGGAAGACACGATACTCTCCAGAATTATGAGTATTTGCCTCCTGAACGTATTTTCACTAATATGAAAGACGTCGATCTCCGAGGAGACCGCTTTCAGTAGATTAATTGCTCTTCCCATTGGTGTCACCGGAGGCAATAATAAAATGTCGTACCAATAAGTCTTACATAAGATCATTATCGATCAAATTTCAATTTATAAAGCCCTAATAAGACGATTGTTGGCTAGAAGTTTGATAATATTTTATGGAAATGACATGGCATCATCAAATTTCATACAATCGAATATTTCGTATTGCATTAAGAAGGCGAAACATGTCATTCCCATAAAATATGATAAAATTTCAAGAAAACGGACTTTTCATTATATTTTCAATTCATTTATTTCTCGGCCCTACATCCCGGTGTGGGACTTGGCCTCCTCCACAACGGTCTTCCACTGACTTCTGTCTCTGGCCATCTCTCTTCATTCCCCAGCTCCTTCCATTTTCTCCCAATCATGTTCATGATCAATGATTCAATCCGCCCGTCTTTTCCTCGGTCTGCCTCTTGGTCTCTTTTCGCGAGGCACCCATCTGGATATAATTTGTGTTGTTCTACCCTCTGGCATTCTTTCCACATGGCCAGCCCACCGTATGCGTTGAGACTTACAGAATCTCACTACTGTTTCATGGTTAATCAGTTCTTTAAGTTCAAGGTTTATTTTAATCTAAAAAAATTCTCAGTATTTTCCTCTTAAAAACTGCCAGAAGCTTCTTACACCCATTAAAAGATCTGTTTGCTTCTAAGAGGCATTATATTTTTAATATGAAGATTAAAATCATTATTCAAGAAACAAATAATAAGTATTCAATAAACATATCTCGATGTACGCAATAGATTGGGCACGTTTCAAATCTGTCAAAAGCATGCGATACGAACAGTGGTGTAATATTTTATTTATTTAATTTAAACGTCCAATCTAAAAGTCAAGATCACGTAATTTCACGGTAGATTGACGTTTTATATGCTAATCTCTCGTCAATGGCAAACTTTCATTAAGTCTGTGATAATAGAATATAATGGTCACTTCGTAAACGGCAAGTATATACCGTATAAACGTATAATCATCAAAAGTCCATTGATATTCGCCGCCGACAGCTTTTTTTTTCTTAAATAATAATTAAATACATACTTATACGGAAACGTTAATTGTCGTAGAGATGTTATTTTGACTTTATCAAGGACTGAAGTAAGTTCGCGTCAATCAATAAACAAATTCATGTATATATAAAACGTGATAATATTTTTATAACTAAATAAACATTAAATTATTATTTTAAATTTTAAATTGAATCATAATATTTGTTAAAACAAAAGCTTAAGCGTTCCAAAATAAATCTTTATCACATTTCTCAGATCATGTAAACAATTTTATAATATTTTAAATCTGTATGTATCTTTATAATATGTGTCACTGAAGAAGGACTGGTTGTCCGAAACATGTCTATGTAATTAAAAAAAATGTTAAAAAAAAACAAGATTTTTTTATTATTTGTGAATTAAAAAACTGTTTTTCCACTTTTCAGTTTATTTTCTCGACATGTTTGGAAGGTTTTTACACCTTCATCATCGAAATAACGATATTAACTTCTTTCCTCCGATGATGAAGTGTAAAGCCTTCGAAACATGTAGAAAAAATTAACTCATAAATGGGCGAAAAAGCAGTGTTTTAATTGATAAAAAATTGTAACTATGGAATTCCGCAGTGGTGATGCTTTAAGTTTATCTAAAAATAAATAAACTAACCATCACGCCATCTCTCCAAAGGCGTAGGCACACACCCACACTGTTCCTTCTTAACATACTTCTCTCACTTTCTTAACATTCATACATCATGAACACACTGATTTCGCTCTCATTTTATCTCTCGCATAAGCTATATCATAAAATTTTATATTTTATCTAAATTATTTATAAAGATTTGTATAATTGCATCGAAATATATATAAAGATAATTCTCTATTTGATATTACATCCATTTTATAAATGCTAGCAGTATTATTATAATAAATATGAGTGTTACTATGCAATAGTCTACGCGCTTATTAAAATACTTTGTATTACAAGAAACTGCGCCATAACGCTGGCAGAAAATTATTTTTCATTTATCATTTAATACAAAAAGAAGAGATACTTCATAGTGGTGTAACATAGGCACTCGTGGTGATATCATTTGAATGGCAAATGCATATTTCATTATTGGCGTATGATAATGATAAGTGTGCCCTTTAAAAACCTGTTTGAATAGTACCAATATGTATTGGTTTATCCCTTTATATATAATATAATAATATATGAGAGTTAACGATAACATTACCAGGCAATCTTAATTGTTTTTATTTCTTTGATAATACAATTCGAACAATGTATGCAAGTACCTACCTACTTTTATTTTTATTCTCTTCTCGGTAATACGTTTTTAAAAGTCGAATCGTACATGAAAGGAAACGGAAATGAGGGCGATTCAACGCAGCAATTGTAACACTGTAAACTTTTAATGATCTCATTCTGTCTTCAATGTAAGGTTATATCGCACTTCCAATAAATGCGATCATCCAATAATTTATAATAGTTTTTATTTATTTATTTATTAACTTGAAAGAGTTGTTGGTAAACTCCAGGTGTTTATAAATAGATGCATTCGCTCAATATTCAAAATCTATTGGCCCCAAACAGTGTCAAATGCCGCTCTCTGGACTATGGCAGGCGAAAAGCCAATTAGAGAACAAGTCGCTAGACGCAAATGGCAGTGGATCGGTCACACTCTGAGACGGGACCCAACCTGCATCGGGGTGCACTAGACTGGTTCCCTATGGGGGAAATAGAAAGCGAGGCAGACCTCGAGCCACCTGGAGAAGAACCCTGCAGGACGAGGTTAAGGCGGCAGGCCTCACTTGGGATGATGTGAGGCATCAGGCATGCGATAGAGTCGGGTGGAGAAGGTTCCTTGAGGCCCTATACACCACGGAGGTGTGACAGGACAAAAAAAGAAGAAAAAAATAAAGAAACTTGAAAGAGTACGCATATACATAAACGCATGTCCTTATAACAATAATAAAAAAATTATGCAATTAAAAATAATAATCTATATAAAAATCAATATGAGGTTACATATTTATTTAATTCTTTTTTTAAATTTGTTCATATTCTGCTTACTTCTGAGTTCTTCAGGAATATTTTCATACATCTTGAGAACCTTGTATGTAAGGGAATTCTGAGATTTTTTTTCCTGAATAGGAGCCTAATTTTATTTTTATTTCTTGTTTTATATTGATGTTCATGTTGGTTAATATTGATATTTTTTAACTACAAAATTCCTTGAAAATGTTGTAAGAGCAAAGATGTAACTTATTTTTTTGCAAACGACGAAGACAGGACTAGAAATAGAGGAAAATCGGGAAAAACGTGGCACTATCAAATCTAGAATGTCCGTCAAGTGAGGAGTCGTAGAAATAGATCAGTGTGGATGACATGATATATTAACGTTGCGGAAGTGAGGGAATTATATCAGGAAAGTATAGTGTGACAGTCCATTATTTCTGCTTGCCCTTTGGGGAGGCGGCGTGATAGTTAGTTAGTTAACCCCTCAAGTGCGGCTGATTACATTTGCAGTCCAAAAAAATGGTTTAAAACAACGACAGACTACAATTGCAGTTTATATTTGAATGCACCTTAAGAACTTACTACTAACAGCGTCAGCACAGACTTTTTTATCTCCCAGCATGCAGAACCATCCCGCCTCTGGTAATGTCATTGGGGAGAGCAATCAAACTGTTGAACATGATCGCTTCGGAGATCGACGTCTTACATATTCGTGTAAGTACGTTCAGAACCATCTCTCATGCGTTCCTGGTATTATATTTATTATATTTAACCTGTTCTCAATACATGCCTTAAACTATAATTGTTGTTTGTAATATATTTTGAGAAAATAAACAGATCTGAGATTTGATTTGATAAATTGTACTTAATATTATAATGAGCTGGGAGTATCTATCTGAACTGTAAATTAATCGTGTTTTTAAGAAGTAGCACACATACAGTAACCTCAGCTTTACAGGACGGACAGAAAACTGTCTGGTACAAAATTTTCCTACAATATATATTTTTTTTCAATACACATTTGTCATAGGGAGTAAAATAGACAAATGTGTATTGAAAAAAATATATGTATTGTGGGAAAATTTTGTACCAGACAGTTTTTTGTCCGTCCTGTAGAGTTGAGGTTACTGGATGTATGCTACTACAAATGACGTCATCCGCACAATGGGAGTTAAGAAGTGCTAATTTTTTCCTTTAATATATACTCATTTTTTACCTCGTTTCCGTTGGCGTTGTTAATCAATGTTATATACGGATTCTTTCACGTTGCAATTGGCAATCGTTTTAAGGGCAACATAACAATTAACATTTGTAAAAAAAATCTCGTTTACTTCTGTATCGCAGTTCGTGAGAGAGAAAAGTCCGTTATGGCCGATGGCGACATCTACTGTCCGAAAATGGCGTTCGGTTTGTCGGCTGAATAATGATTTTTAAAGTCGGGATATTAAAATTCTTCAGTGATATAGGCACCCAGACAGAAACCACGCCGAGGGCGGATTGCCGCCTAGGTCGGGAACAGGGGCGGATGTGCGACTTGTAACAGTCACCGGAAAAAGTTAACATATTATTATTATTATTATTTTATTGAATCGCTCTTTACATCATGACAGCATGAGCCAAATCGATGTAAAGGGTATTGTAGCTATCATAGTGAATCTAGTGACATGTGATAGGTAGCTAATCTATCGCCATTTTATTGTCACGTGAATCCTACACCAGGCCGCAGACAGTGTGACAATAACACTGCCTTTGCCGGGAATCGCACCCGGAATCTTCGGGGTGGCAGTCAATGCACTTACCACTCGGCCACGAAGGTCGTCATATAACATTAGTGTTATTTTTATATTGTAATATTTACGCATTATCATCGACTGGTTATTTTTTTTTTTAAATGCGACACGAACGCGTGATGTTTCGATATTTTAATTTTATATATTTATTTTACAAACGAAATGGATATGCTTTAAAGAGATAACATAACATTAATATACTCATATGTTTTAGAATTATAAAACACGTTTTTATTTTTATATACAATGGGTCGTTAATCGTAATCTATCGCTATTTTTATTTTCACATGAATTCTACACCAGACCAAAGAAAGTGGGAGAATCATAGTGTCCTTGTCGGAAATCGATCCCGGAATCTTCGATGTGACCGTCGTAGTTGTTGTCACTCTGCCACGAAGGTCGTTGGTCGTTGATTCAATAATAATAGTGTATAGTAACTTTTGCCCGTATGTTATAAATACTTATTTACATCTTATTTTTCTCTCGATCTAAAACATCACAAAATTGTTCATGCCCTTTTGGACATTTCTGTCAAATTTTTTATGTCTTACTGGACATATCCGTCAAATTTTCTTTTTCTTCTTGGACATTTCTGTGAAAAATTTTCGTGTTAGCACATTTCTGCCGAATTCCCGTGAATATCTTCTATAACATGTCCGCTCCTGGCGATTAACTTCAGGGACTAAAGTGGAAATTAAAATGCGGCTATGCTTAAAGTGAACAATTACACTACAAAATAAGGCATTGCGTGAAATTGCTTTTCAATTTAGTGCAACGAATTTTTTCGCATTTTTTTAAACTTATTTTATGTTTTAATAACTCCTACAAAACGCTAAAGATATTACTTATAATATTATTGTTAATATCTATATTTCTTAAGCATGTTATTAATCTATTTTCATCGTTGACATTCTTACTGTTACTTATCAACTGCAGTTTTGATTGTTAATACCTGTAATCCCTGTATATGTGACCAAATCATATTTTTCTTCTTCTTCTTCCCAACCTTTTCTCGTCCACTCCTAGACAAAGGCGCCTCCATTCGCTTCCATGTCACTCTGTCTTGTGCAGACTGCATCCATGTTATTCTGACGTGTCTGTTCAGATAATCTTTCCACCGTAGTTGCGGTCGCCCTGCACTTCTCTTTGCCAACGGTCTCCAAGTCAGCAGTCTTCATGTCCATTTTTCATCTGAGCTTCTGGTTACGTGACCTGCCCATTGCCATTTTAGAGTCGCCACCCGGTGGATGATGTCAGTGACCTTTGTTTTTTTCTCTCACCGTATCGTTTCTGACTCTGTCTCTTGGGCTTATTCCTAACATGGCTCTTTCCATGGCTAAATTATATTATTAAATGTATATTTTTCTTAAACACCGAAATTTTTATTCGGCTTTTAATATTGCCCTGATGAAGCTCAATTACAAATTAAACAAATTGTCAAATAAAATAACAATTAGGTGTTTATAATACAAAGTTTGAATAAATATAAAAGCACTTTTTATTATTAAAACAATTTATTAATACTTAAATAAAGTGTTGTGATAATACAAAATACTTTTCTAATTATTCAAATATGCATCCACAACACAAAGTGAGGGCAAATTTACTAATTTAAACGAATGTCTTCTTCAAATTAATGTACTAAACGCAACATGTAAAGTAATATACATTTAACATATCTACACTCTAATCTTTTTTAACAAGTGGAACTCTGCCAATATGTACTATATATGTGTACCAATTTTTCGATATTCATTATGTTGACAATGGAGCTTAAAAAAAACTAAGTTTTCTGTGTTATATGCTGAAAATTGCAGGGTGGCATTCTGCTTCAAAGGTGAGCCGGACCGTTCTTCCCTCATAACATCACTGAGTACAATCAATCTTACGTTGAGCGAACATATCCATATTTTAAAAAAGAGAACTAGCTTAAATTTTAAAATAAAAACGTGATGCGAATCACCTGCTATTCGAGTCCACTGAGAAAAAATAATTGACCCCATTGAATGGCTGTCAGAAGGATAGCCAACCTCCGCCCTTTGGACAATGAACAATAAAAACGACCATCTCTGACCGCTGAGCAAACCGTTGTATATGGACACCGCAAGGGTGCGCAGATATACAGATAACAATAATGAGATGTGAAGTGTAAATCTGTCATACGGAATCGTTACTTTGAAGTTATGCGCTTGTTTAAAAAAACGCTGATTTAGTGACACACTAAATCGCAATTTGCAATTTCGCGAGAAGTGTTGTGCGTTTTTTGACACTTAATTTAACTTTGTTTATGTCGCGGGGCAATACACCAAGGGAAGTTACCGTGGGCTTGCAACAATGAATTTGCATAACAGTACGTTTATTTTAAAATATAGATAAATATTATAAATATTTATTACAGCTTTAGCAATGTGACGTCAATTATGTAAAAAAAATCTACTTATTTAGAATTGTTTTCGCCGAAAATCAATGTACTTCAACATTATTACTGTTAAAATTTAAAACACTGTTATAATATCACAATTTCTTTTTATTCACTGAGAATGTCGCGACATCTGTTTTACATTATCAGGTGTTACAATAAACTCGTCATAAAAAATCTTCTTCTTCTTCTTCTTTGCTAGCTTTCTTCCCTCCACTGCTGGATATAGGCCTCTTCTAATTTTCTCCACTCGTCTATATCCAAGCCCCCTTTGAATCCAAGATTTTCCAACCCTTTTGACAATATTATCGGTCCATCTCATCGGTGCCCTTCCGACACTTTGCCTATTTGCCCATGGTCTCCAACTGAGTATCCTGGGTGCCCATCTGTTGCCACCGTGTCTAGCCAAGTGCCCAGCCCATTGCCATTTCAATTTTGCCACTCGGTCCATGACGTCAGCAACCCTGGTGCGGTGTCTGATTTCTTCATTCCTTATGCGGTCACGCAAGCTCACACCAAGTATTTGTCTTTCCATAAACCTTTGTGTACACTTGAGCCTGTGGACACTTTTTGCTGTAAGAGTTGTCGTCTCTAGTCCGTATGTAAAAAATACACGGACAAAAAATATACAATAGGACACTTCGTTAAAAATCTACTATAAATAATATTAAAAATATATTTTTATCCCCGTAATTCCTATGATTTGAGAATCAAAATGACCTGTAGTAGGATCAGAAAAATTGGAAGAATATTTTGCAATTATTTTTATGGCTCTCCAATACAGATACAAAGGTAAATTAAATATTTGATTGCACATTCCACCTTTGAATAACAATATTAAACAATCTGAAACTATGCTTCTGAGTATAATAAAATATATGTTATAAATCGTTAGTTGAGTTAAATAACAATATTTTAATTGATTGAGAGTTTATACGAGATTGTGCACAAGTCGTGATGCACCACGTGAGCGAGGCGCGCCACGCGGGTGAGGCTGTCCCACCCCTCGCGTAATAAAGCGCCTCGCTCTTATAGCTCTCAGCTTTTTTGAGGTGTATTATCTTCACAAAACATTTACTTTTTTCCGCGGCATACCAACTGATGACAACGGTACACCACTGTGCCGCGGCACACGCTTTGCGGAACAATGCTCTAGATCAGTGATTCCCAAAAGGGTCCACGTCAATGAAAATAAACATTGGGGATGCACGATAGTGGATCCCATTTAGGTAGTCCGTCACCAAAATTTTCGCTTACCGTAAATGCAATAATCCACCTCACAAATAGTACTTGTGTAGGTTTTTTTGTAATACTTTTCCATTTGAACGAGCGAAATTTAAAAAAAATGATCGGAGCAACATTTCGGCGTGGATGGAACCACGATGTTACATGATATTATAATATATTACATTTTTATTTTTTATTTCCAGTACTATTAGTATTTTAACTCTTAAATATTATGTCTAGCCTCATTTTGTCTTAGTTTAACTGCAATCTCGCTGCACACTGTCATTTGTTAACTGTTAACTCTTATTTTATATTTGTGGTAGCATGCAATTGGCCTTACTTTAATTCTTCTAAATAATTTATTATGTATTATTGGCATCGCTGTTACCATTAATAAATAAGTAAATAATAAATACACAAATTTCGTAATTATAAGTAGATTTCATAAAATTGTCCCTCTCATTAAAACAATAATTTTTTATGTATTTATTTTATGTAAAAAAATTATACTTGTATTTTGTTTTATTTTAATTAGTAAATGTATAGCTATGAAACTTAACATATATTTTATTATGAAGATTTTATTTCCACAGTAAACCCTATCAAAGTGAGTAGCTCTGTGTCAGCTTCAAAAAAAACTTATAGTTTTAGATGAATTAAAAAAAATATCAATATAAGGCAGGGGGCCTATGGGACAAAAATGTTTGAGAACCTATGCTCTAAATGCTCTAGAGTTTATAGATCCATGATTGGACACATGATTAGTGATCGGTGAAAGCGAATGATGGTTTCATACGATTGATTTTGCAGCGATGCAATCTTTGGTTTAAAAATTTCCAATTCAACTGTGTTAAGGATTATGGACAAACTAAATGTTATGGAATTAAAAAAATACGTGAATATTCATTACCTTCATAAGACAATCCTATTAAATCTCCAGAATTTTTTTTTAGCTAAGATTTTAACAGCAAACAATTAAGTAACAAAATTAAAATACAAACAGGAACATGGAAATGCAAAGGTATTATACGGATTTCGTTTATAATGCACTGATTTTGCTGCAAGTAAAAATTTGTAAATCCGTTCGCAGCATTACGGCATTAATCAGGTGACTTTTAGAAGGTCTCCACATTTAATTGATCTTGATTTATATGTGTAATGAAATTTATAGGTACAGTAAAAGCTCGTTTCTAATATTTATCGCGCATTAACTCGCCGGATTAATTACAATGTTGTCTTAGTGCAGTAAACAGTTGCAAGTTACGGAAATAATAAGGAAGATAATAATTAAGGCTTTACGCCTACTTAAATAAAGTAACTTGAATCAGAATGATGCGAATATTTAGTACGATAATTTCGTCCTACAATTAAAAACAAAACTGTTTTATTTTTCATCATTTTTGGGAGGATTGTATTACAAAAAACGACACCAAAAATATATACCGTACAAGTTATTTATTAGCACTACATTTTATATCAGCTTGCATGTTCTTTAAATCAATTGAAATTAATCCCATAATGAGTTGTCTACTCATGGGAATACAATAGAACTATTATATATTTATAAAAAAATGTTTGGATACTCTGTGTATGATAGTGTGTCGAATGAAAATATAAGAAGTGAATGCGGTGCGAATGATGGTGTTACGAACAAAATAATGAAAGGATAATTAAGATGGTTTGAACATATGGAAAGAATGAATGAAAAAATAATGGTAAAAAAAAGGTTAACGATGTAAATGGAGCCAGAAATAGTGGAAGACGGAGGAAAATGTGGCACGATCGAATAAATCAAAAATTGAATGTCGGCCACGTGAGGAGTCAGAGAAATCGACGCGCGTGCATACCACGATGTATGAATGTTGAGGAATCGAAAGAAATATTTCAGGAAAGGTGTGGCAGTCCATTATTTCTGCCTACCCTTTTGGGGAGACGGCGTGGTAGTGAGTTAGTTAGTTTTTATATTTATTAAGTAAAAGAAATAAAATATACACCCTACAAATAACGTGTTTTTGTTTTACTTTATGAAGGTCAAGGATGTTAACGCTTTGAGATTCCTTTATTATTTGAAAGGAGAAATTTAAGCACTGTTTTTCTCTATTGTAATTTGTATTCTTCTTCTTCTTCTTCTTCAGCCTGTATTGACCGTCCACTCCTGGACGTAGGCCTCCTCTCGCATTTTCCATTCTCTTCTATTCTGAGCGATCCGCATCCAGGCACTTCCCGCACTTCTCCGGACATCGTCGCGCCAACGCAACTGTAGGCGCCCAACTCCACGCTTTGCCGTCCTTGGCTACCAGCACAGCAGTCGCCTTGTCCACTTTTCATCTGGATCGCGAGCGACATGTCCCGTTTTTTGCATTAGTCGTACTATATTTTCTTCGTAAGATTTTATTAAGTCTTATTTTAGTTATATATACAGATGAGGTCATATTCGAAACACATAGTGTGAATTTTTTTTTTTGTAAATATATAATAATGCACGTAGTATCCACATTTGTCTAAGAGATCTCATTTCTACTGCATTTATTCTCTACTTGACATTTATTCTACGTGCATGACATGATGTATGAATGTTGAGGAAGCGAGAGAAATATATCAGGAAAGAAAAGTGTGGCAGTCCATTATTTCTGCCTACCCCTTCGGGGAGACGGCGTGATGGTTAGTTAGTTAGTTTTAGAATAAATAAGAATTTAATTGATAAAAAAAGCATTACACTTTAGGCGTTTATACTGTGTAATTTGCTAATGCCGATTTTTTACGAATAGAAGCACTGTTGTTTCATGGAAAAAAATTCTCCTTTTAAATTCAATTTTTTTCTGATCTCGATGTGTATGGTTTTTCTTAGTTAGACGTACGTACGTAACGTATTTTAATTGCTTTTAATTTAATGTTTTCCATATGACCAAAAACAATTAAACTTTAATACAGTTTTTCTTATCTTGTCACAGATGAAGAATTTATGTGTTTCTCGGTGTCCGATGCATATAAAAGTGATTTAAATCGCCGAAATAAGTCATGCTAACCTATTTTCGTTAATTAACATCGTTGGTACGATTTATTCGGTCGTTAATGATGTCTTAAACGAAAAAATCAAGGTGACGATTTATCGTCCACAAGTTCATGGCGAGTCATGAGGTATCCACCAAGCCGCAGCGATTGCAAATGAATTATTCATTATAAATGTATTCAATTAAAAAAAAATAATAACTCAAATCAAAACCATAAATCCTATACATGAAGCTCGCTGGCGTCACGTGGATAGTCTATTAAATAATATGCCAAATTAATAAACATATCATAGGCTTATTCATGTGATGCGGTAAAGCATTTTTATGGAGTTAAAAAAATGTTTTGAAATAATTAACTGGTCAAAATTATAGCATATAGATTGGAGTGACATCTCAGGAGTGGACATACATGGCGGTAGCCTATCACATTGCGTTAAAAAAAATTCTGTTTAATACTCAAAAATACAATCTTCATAGATGGCGTTAGTGTGTAGATTGAAAAAACTACCATGTAAAGAGTGGTCTTACAGATTAACATATATACAACTTCCGAAAATTTGTCAGACCTGGTGGTCATAAGAAAAAAGGTGGAATGGGGAATGTTGTGTTACATAAAGCGTGCGCTTAACCCAACCGATCACAGGTCATAAATCCTGTAAACACCTCGATCAACCATATTCTGTTTCCGATTTGCATCTTCGTCACTATTGAGATACAATTGATTCTTGAATAAAATGTCCTTCTGTTTAAATTATCTAAGCGTTTTGTGAACAAGATAATTTTAAGTTAAATAAAAAATTTGCATTTTCTTAAATTTTATCAGTAATCACCCACTAAGGGTGTTTTTTTATTTTTTTTTAAAGGAACATAGAATTTCCCGCCATATACCCGAGGCTGTTATAAAGCGTAGCGGCGCCCTTTTGTCAGCCTCGCTCGTACACTCCCTGGGCCTGTCCCCGGTCCATCCGGAACTTACATTTAAAGACGGCAACAATAAGGGGGTGCCAGACCACATTTAATCTACCACATCTTACTTATATGCTCCGCTGTACTTTATTGAATAAATAAGCAAAATATATAATACATGAACATTTACCTCGATGTGAATGTGCGAGAACAACTAAGGCTCTATTGTTTCTATTACTACATGCGAAAGAATAAGTTTATTCACAGATTTACCTTATCAATCGTATTGATTCATATATGAACCGCAGCAACAACATTTTAAATATTGTTAAATAAATATTTAAAAAAAATCAATAAATATATGTGGATTTTTTTTCTTTTGATTGATAAGAATTCAATGATTTAACTGAAAACTGTTGATGATTAAAAATGATTTTAATTGCAACTTTTGGACCAGTCTATTGATGCCAGCGAGACTGTCGAAACCCATTCCTGTCAAAATAGAGACAAAAGTAGAAGCAGTTCAGTTTTATATAATTTTTATTTAAGGACTCTAAAAAAATTAATTAAATTGCGTTATTAGTATATTCATGAAGATTTTTTTATGTTAAAACTACTAGTATATCCACATCATGCAACATGTGTATAAATATCCTGATAAATTGAAGGTATTAAGGATTCAGTTTGTCTACTGTTAAGGGACATGTGAGGTTTGAAAAATGATATAAGTCATATTCGTCAACGTTATTATTATCTTTAAGTTAGTGGTGATAAAATTTTAATACGTTTTTTTGCCATTCGTACCTAATCCATTATCTAAAAAAATTAATTGTCACTTGTTTAATCAAGCAAGTTTTTTCCAGTACTGCATAAGTAGACTTTTTTGGAATATAACAGATCGTTTGAACCCAATTACAGTACACAGTTTTTTTAGCTATTATATTTATTTTATGACACGTAATAAGTAGCAAATCTAAAGCCGTTTTAATGGTAATAAATACAATTAATTGATTCTAAACTAGACCAGAGAAAATGTGCGATTTTTTTTTCTCACACTGTCGTTGCCGGGAATCATAACACGGGACTTCGGTGTGGCAGTCATAGCTGTTACCGCTCTGCCACAAAAGTCGTAACAATCAGTGTAAAACTATAATTTTTAATTAATTATTTCTTGAATAAACGTCGACCTTCGTGGCAGAGTGGTAAGAGCTCTGACTTCCATACCGTAGGTCCCGGGTTCCATTCCCGGCGATGGCAGTGTGATTGTCACACTGTCTCAAGTCTGGTGTAGAATTCACGTGACAATAAATGGCGATATATAAAGTACTTATCACATGTCATGAGAATCAATATAATAGCTTAAATACATTGTACACAATCATTGGGTTAAAACGACCTGTTGTATACAAGGAAAAAAAATGTTGAATACGAATGAAAACGTTTGTTTTCTAGAAGTTTTATTATTATTTATGGGAATGACATGTTTCACCTTTCTAAGGTTTATGTATATATCATAATGCTTTTGAAAGGCGAAATATGTTTCTTTCATAAATTATATGAAAACTTCTAGAAAACAGTCGTTTTCATCTGTAGAAATATTATTTTACATACGCATTACTATATTATCTTGGACCGCTGCGTTCGTTTCAATATTCAAAGTGAATATCGGTTTAAAAATTTCGTGGCGAGGTCCAAGCTCAGTCCAGTTGATTGAGTCCCTTCGGCATTGTATCACTCGCCGTTCGTAATTTTAACATAACGAACCGAACAAGAATTCTTCCCCAGTGGGCGCATATCTATCACCCAAATTTCACGCGAGACATGGCGTTGTTTATGGGAAATTACCCGCGACCACTGGCGCTGAATCACGGACATGCTCCGACCATAATTCATTCTTAACCTATAAGGCACTCCATCAATTTCGAACTCGATTGCAAATAACGAAAACGGTGTTAAGATTGCCTTGTTAAATAATGCTTTGTTTTGTTTTGTTACAGGTATGTTACTTTTTCCACAAATGAAAATCCACCTTTGAGAAGGCTATTGGTAAGTAGATATCTGAAGTATTTAAGGGTTATATGAGTATATGTACATATGTTATATTATCCGATAGTTAATACCAATAAAAACGTATATATTTTTAACTAACTAACCACCACGCCGTTTCCCCGGAGAAGTAGCCAGAGAAGATGGACCACCATACCGTTCTGTCCTAATATACATCTCTAGATTTCCTCCACATTCTAGCAGTGTAACATGCACGCTCGTCGATTTTTTCGACTTCGAATGTGGCCGTTTTTGAGTTTTTGATAACTTTGGTCATACCATTTTTTCTAGTATTCCACGGCTTCTCTTTCCACTCACACTGCTTAAATACAACATTTTAACCATTCTGCTTTCGTCCATTCGTTCCATATGTCTAAAATATCTTAGGGGTCATTTTTTAATTTTACTTATGATGCCATAATCTGCCTTACATTTTTTCCTTATTTCCTTGTTCGGTATTCTATTATAAATGGTTTTCTCACACTTTATTCTCAGTGATCTACGACATTTATTCTACTCTCATCATTTTTTTCCAGCTCCAAGCTTCACTTCCATACATAAGGGTTTCTAGAAGTTTCTTATGTTATTGGGTTAAAAATTTTTGCCTTGCTGAGGGATTTATTATTTTAACATATTATAATGCCTTTGCATGTCAAACATGTTATTCCTACAAAATATTATTATGCTTCTAAAAAAACACGTTTTTACTCGTATTAATATATCGTAATAATAAATAAGTATACTATGCGCTTAAATTATCACATCATGGGATAACATTTTATTTATATAATACAGGTGTATTCACTGTTTCTCAAGGAAAAATGTGAAACAACATAACAATACAAACAAACAAACAAACAATCACGCCGTTTCCCCCCAGGGGTGGGCAGAGAGAATGGACCGCCACATTCATACAACGAGTCATACACGCACGTCGATTCCTCCGACTTCTAACATGACCAACCTTTAAAATTTAATTGATTTGGTCATGCCATGTTTTCCTCGGTCTGCCTCGACTCCGTACCCCATTTACATCATTAACGTATACTTTCTTAACCATTCTTTCTCCATCCACGCGTTCCATATGTCCGAACCAATGTAGCGATTCTTTCATAATTTTGTTCATAATACCTTCTTCCGCTCTACATTCTTTTCTTATAACAGCATTTGAGATTCTGTCGTATATAGTTCTACCACACATACGTCTTAGGGACCTCATCTCTACCGCATTCATTTTGCTCTCATCCTTCTTCTGCCAGTTTCATGCTTCGCTTCCATACACTAGGGTTGGGAACAGAAATGAGGGACCAGAACCAGTTATAATGTAGATACGAATTAAACATTTACATCAAACTAACGCCACGGAAACAAACAAATTGATGTTTATTTAAATTGTAAAGTTAATGAAAACGCATGTTTTCTAGAAGTTAGTATTAGTAATCCCTGAAGTTAGTTTTGTTTATAGGTAAATTTAAAATACAACGCACATTTTAAACGAGCTTAGATTTTTTTTTGTTGTTGAATTAAATCAAAATGGTGGCTTCTGTCTCATTGATTCATTCAGGCCGCGAGACTTGCAATTACTTGGCTCGATTTCCTCGGTCCGGGCCAAGTGTGTGTCCGCGGCGGTGTCGACCCGTCCCCTAACTGCCGTTAATTGTGCGTTCCGAATCGAATTATCGAAGATTACACACTGTACGCCAGTTACCGATTATCCAATCCCAATCGACTCAATAATAACACGGCGATTCAATAAGCTTACGTGGCCCGCGATGGATACGGTGGCAGAACTGTTAAACGATTCCAACTAATTAATTTCGACTAATTTCGGTCAGTTAGTTACAGTTATTTTTGTAAATAATTCTGTTACGAACCTTCATTTTAAACTTCTATGGATTTCTGACGTAAAACTGTTTTTCAATATTATTCATCTAATCTTTATCTTTGTGTCAATGGCGAGATATTGGCATACGTCTGTCACGGGGATGGCTATAAAGAGGGTCTTATATCTCCTTCTTATCTTGCCATTGTGGTGGAAGGTTTGGCCAAATTGTATCGTTTTCATGGGCACTAGGTGTTAGAGTAGCATTATATGTAGAGGCACCTTCATTGCCCCTAATAAACAAATGCGTAGCGTTAACATCGTAGAAATGTTTTTCCGTACTTATTATTATTTTTCTTATTAAGATTCTGGTAGTCTCTTGCTGATTTATTATTATTTTTTAACGTTTAAAAATGACTTAGCAAGGCGAAATATCTTTCCCATTTTACATAATAAAACTTTTAGAAAACAGACATTTTTATTCATACTAAATATGTATTCCCGAAGTAGGGACTGGTATTTTGCACTACGTTGTACACCTTATGGAACTTCTCCCGGAAAACCTAGAGAAAATAGTGAATCCACCTCATTGAAGGAGCAACCCTCTGTAAAACAGAGATCTATAGCACAAAATAATAATAAGAAGAAATATGCAACATGTTTTTTTTTTCTTTTCACCACTATATCCTGGTATGAGATTTGGCCTTCTCTACAATAGTCCTTCAATGGCTCATATACTTGAATATCCCTCTCTGTTTATTATCAATATCGTCCCTGTCTACTTCAGTCCTCTTCGAAACAGTAAGCCCATCGTTTTCTTGGTCTAACTCTTAGTATCTTTTCACGCGGCACTCATCTGGACAAAATCATTGATTTCGAATCATTCTTTCTACTTGACCAGCCCACCGTAGTCATTAAGATTTACAGAATATATCCAATATACAAACAGTACAAACATGTTTCGAGCTGTCATAATTTTTTAAATGTAATTAAACCATTAATTGATATGTCAACTAGAACGACGTCTAATTATTTCGTGATACAAATAAAAATGCGTGTTGTGAAATGAAAATTTTAACATATATACACATTAGTTAGTAGCAAAAAAATGCCCTGTATAAAAGCCTAAGTTATTTATGTTATTTGTGTAATATGTATGTATAATATAAACAAATATTTGTAATCTATTCAATCCATAAATATGTTTGTCATTTTGTTTCGGAAATATAATTTATTTAGAGTGCTTATATATGTACATGAGTGCATACTTGATAATTTTCATAGAAAACTCTGCATAATATAGTTTGGTTTATTACCTGTATAATGTAATACTTCCTCCAGGGCATAAATGGAGTGTGCACGGATTCCAGTAGGATTAATTTTATGGCCTAAACAAAATTTATTACAGAGAAGATATAATTAGTTATGGAAATTAAAACGATTTTTACAACATAATTTATGTAGTAAGAAATCTGACTACATTCGGTAGAGAAAATTAAGCGAAGCTATGATTTGAGATTTTCAAAGGAGCCATAAGATTTTTTCATATGACTACAGATCATTAAAACTTTATCCAGGTAGCAGTACAACTCTTGTAGAGGTTTAGTTTCCTAGATAATATTATTCCAAACACTCAAACCAATTACTCTGTTTGATTCTAGCAGTCTCATTCGCCCAGTTTAGTCAACTCAATCAAAAGATTATTTTATTTTATGTGTATTGATACACAGACAAAGCGGTCAGGTAAAATAAAATATGAGTACAGAGATAAATAAACAGTCACAAATCAAGTAAAATAAGGCAATAACAGAGGATAATAAAAAAAAATACAAATCAGGTTTGTTATTTAAAAAAATAACGGAATTCTCGAAATAAGGAAACCGACGCTCTGGAGATCATTGCAGTCTCCATGTTCATGGTTGTTAACTAGCAAAACATTATCAACATTTTAAAATAATATTTGTTAATAGCAAGTTTTTTTCGTTCTTATTTATTAACTTTTAATATTCTAGGACATAAATGATAATATTTTTGTAACTAAAACTCAACACATACTCGTAGATAACTTTTACAGGGATTAAACTTTTAATGTAATTTTTTTCACACATTAAAATGTTCTAAATTAACAATAATAAATTGTTTTTATTTTTTATACTACTGCCATACAACAATAAAAAGAACAAATTTCAAAATAATCCAGAAACGGTCTCAGGCATGCGCATCGTGATCATTTTGAATTACCTTCTGAGATAATTTAAGTTTTCCTCTCTTGCTCTATTGGATTCATAATATTCTCCTACTTCTTCGTGACGACACTCGAGTTATTTACTATATGATTACAAAAATTACAGTTAAAATCAGCAAATATCGACGTCGGTCGACATTTTAACTAACTAACTAACTAACCATCACGCCGTCTCCCCGAAGGGGTAGGCAGAAAGAATGGACTGCCACGCTTTTCTTTCCTGACATATTTCTCTCGCTTCCTCAACATTCATACATCGTGTCATGCACGCGCGTCGATTTCTCTGACTCCTCACATGGCCGACATTCAATATTTGATTTATTTGATCGTGCCACGTTTTCCTCGGTCTTCCTCTATTTCTGGTTCCATTTACATCATTAACATATAATTTTTTTACCATTCTTTCTTCATTCATTCTTTCCATATGTCCAAACCATCTTAATGATCCTTTCATTATTTTGTTCGTGACACCATCATTCGCACCGCATTCACTTCTTATATTTTCATTCGATACTCTATCATACACAGAGTATCCACACATTCGTCTAAGAGATTTTAAAAATGGTAATTTCCGGAATCGTTACGAATCAACTAGATTTGATCTAAACGCCAACCTTCCTACAGAGTCGGCGTCTTAACAAGACGAATAATTAAGTTATCTTTTATTTTTATCTGTGATGCATTTTTTTCGCATTATACAAGCAGGAAAAACTACCACAATTTTAATATTTCATTATACACGTGGGGAAGTAATTTAATATAATATGAATTATATATTTTTTACGATAAAAATAAACGCTGCAATTATTATGCATATCACACATGAACATAATTAACTCTAAGTTGTTATAATAAAGTATGTAATGAAATATGCAATTATTACTAGAATCAAACGTCGCGATTGTATGATAAATCTGCGTACATTATATTATAATATCTCTATGTAAATCGGTTATTCCGTATAGCAAAGCTAATCTTTTTACATCTACGCTTTGTCGTTCGCTAATACATGTGATTTAGTAAGTGTAATAAATGGATCGACTTATCTAAGTGATTTCTAAATTGCAAGCGATTTTACAGTGAGTACAGATTTGCATACTTGAGTAGGACAGCGCACGGACCTGATCTGAATGTTAAAAATCATATTTTATTGTGTTATCCGTTCAGAATATTAATAAGATAATGCGTACTGGGTAAAATGTATCTGATTTGTTAGTTAGCGAAAATATTATAGAAGATGTTTGGTAATTTATTCCAGTAATACATAAGTACAATTCGATAGATTTCATGCCATATCTGAAATCAGGGCATTTTTATAATATTATTTTTATAATATTAGAATCGTGTACTAGAACCAATTTCCCATTATCGATAGTCAAGTATTTTGTGTTAAATTATTTTTATTTTATTTTGTTACTTTATTTTATATCATTGTATTTTATATTATTTGTTTTAGATTTATTTTGTGGGTGTTGCACGATCGAAGTGTGCGCGGGTGAAGCCTGGTGGCGATGAGGTTCGCAACCCATCACACCGCGTCTCCCGCGGAGCGAAGGATGGAGTGCCGCATCAGTAAAAGTGTGACAGTCCATTTTTTCTGCCTACCCTTTCGGGGAGACGGCGTGATGGTTATTTAGTTTTTTTTTCTTTTCCTTTTTCATTTCAAATGAATCAGTAGTTTCTTTTCATCCAGAATATCTGATACGTATATAAATTTTAATGGAATATTTTTATTTCTTCTACATTCGTCATAACTTTGGGTTGTTTGGTGTTTATTATTTTTATTTTTATATAGGTATACCTAGTAATCATTTTAACATCTGTCAAAACTGACCACATTAGAAAAAAATTATATAATATTTTTAATATTTATATTTATATATCACTGATGAAGGGCTTGTTAGTCCGTAACATGTTTGGTATTTAATTTTAATTTTTTTAATAAAGTGAACGTTGTATACTAAGTACGTAGAAAAAAAAATATCACAATTTAATTTCATACACTGAGAGTGTCGCGACAGCTGTTTCACCAACCGATGTTGGCATTATCAGGTTTTACAAAAAACAGTTTATTGTAACACCTGATGATGCCAACATCGGTTGGCGAAATAGCTGTCGCGACACTCAGTGAATAAAAAGAAATTGTGATATTATAACAGTGTTTTAAATTTTAACAGTAATAAATACTTATGTCAAAACGATGATAAAGTTGTCATTTTTGCGTCTATGCCTACATTAAATTTGTAATGTTGATTTGTATATAATTCACTGTTAGGTCGTAGGTACTTCTAAAGTGATGTAAAAAAAATGTTGAGAAATCAAAACATCGACCTCGGCTGATACTCGATATATTTTTTTCTCAATCACTCCACATGTGTGTCATCTACATCAAGAGATTACTCTTATTTCATCATCCATATCAGGTCCAACAAAATATCACATTATTAACATCAAATTAGTCTTACTCGAAAGTAACTGTATCTTTCTAGATGGTGAAACGGAATATGCTTGAAATATTCCTTTACGCGTGGCGGGATACTCAAGCTCTCGTAAAAAGACGATGTTTATTCAGTTTACATTAGCGTCAAAGGTCTTAAAAGAATGGTACCATGGTCCGTCGGGGGCAAATTGTTAGATGAGATTAAATCTCCCGACCACACAGTACTAATTAGATAGACGTAGCAGATTGTGACTGATTAGATACAGCAGATTGAGTCTGATTGTGTAACACAGTACTCCCCCTAAAATACAAACTATTTACGTGATTGGAGTTTTTGTGGAAAATAATTTTGTAAATTTACATTATATAGAATCATTTCAACTACAACATAATAACAGTAATACATTATTTAGAATCAGGAAAAAAATGTTAAACCCCACCACTATCATTTATTATATAAACCAAATAAATTTTAATGTAGGTACCAGAAGATGGCAGCAAGCTGCCGAAACCGGTCAAACCGGTCGGTAGTGAAAGCACACTAAATACGTAATAATAAATAAATTTTGTGTAATTTTTTTTTGTTTTCATGATTTACAAAAGTGTTGATATTTTTTATAATGTATGTTTGGTTAAAATCTACTTATGATTGTGTCTTTAACCAGTTTCGGCAGCTCGCTGTCATCTTCTGTATTCAGAAGATGGCAGTGAGCTACCGAAACCAATCCAAGACACGAACATATGTGGATTTTAATTAAATACGAGTATACTTATTTTTTAAATTTGAAAAAAAAATTTTTTTTCATTATTTACAATGAATATCTACCATGAAATTTTATATAACAATATTAATATTGATGGTTGAGGTATTCGTTTTGTAAAACTCCATTATTAGTTTATAATAGTAAACACGATTGTATAATGGTTTTACTTGGATTTAATTTATATAAATTGTAACAAATTTGTTTCGCCTTGCGAGGGCATTTTCAAACTATTGAGAATGTTTGAGAATGCCCTCGCAAGGCGAAACAAATTTGCCACAATTTATATAATAAACAATCGTGTTTACTATTATAAATTAACAATATCATTATTTTTTATCTATATAAAGTTATTCGTCCAACGTAGGCATCCACTTTGGTATTCTGAAACCGTATCTTCTCTAAAATTTTATCTACTCGAACATCCGCGGCATTATATGCCATAGTAACTTAAAGAAAGCTCCAGATATTAATGTTAAACATTACCGATTCGAGGTCATGGTCATAAAAATACGCTCTTTCGCTCTGGATATTTCCAATCATTTCAAAATACTGCAATTCCAATAACGAAAACCGACTCTCTTTACATTTCATCGAAACGATGACATGATACTTGGTTGCGTTATTAACTTCGTTTTTTTTCTCGGTTTTATTATTTTTCGTATTGGAAAGACACGACACTGCCGCCGGACACAATTTGCATGTAAGTAGCCATAAAGTATGTGCCTGAATCATAATAATATAGTACTTCTGCCGTTATGCGCGTCGTGTGTTCCATCTTTAAGATTTTCCTTCTCGTTTTGAATTTGAAGTGTTTTGTTTTTGAAGCGAAGCTTTGTATTGGCCGCATATATAAGATTTGCTATACTGGCAACACCATGAATCTTTGCGGGTTTAACTTAGTTAACCAAAATATAACTGAATAAGTAAAAATTTTGTAGGTTATGTCATTTCAATATCACGTCAAAATGTTTAGTTTGATTGCAGTATTGATGAAATTATGTGCAGTGAACATATTTGTAAATTTAAGCAATATGTTTATGTGCGATGGGCGAATATGTTGAAAAATTAATTTAAAATTATAAAATACACGCATAGCGTATGATATGATAGTTTTCATTGAAAACAAAAGCTTTTACACAAAAATTAACATGGAAGCTAACAGAGTTGTTATTCAACTTATTGAACGCTAAGGCATTAACACTGTGGAATTCCATAGTAATATACTTAGAAAATTGAAAAACTTTGTTGAATCCACTATTTTAATAGTGGATTAAACAAGTTTTCAATTTCCTAAGTATAGAGTTGTTATTCTCCCGATTCATAAAAATAAAAGTTAAATGCAAAACTGAAAAATTGGGTTCATAATATTTTGCAACATCAAGGATTTATTTAAATATTTTTAATTAAATAAATAATCGTCTATAGATACTTTTTTCAGCAGAAAAATCTTTTCACCACACTTACCTTACATTTTAAGGCAAACTGAACTTTAACATATTTTATGATTTCACGAAATACGAAAGGGTGCCGAATTTTAGTTATGAAATACGATCTTAATGACAAATATGTGGTGAAACGTTTTATGATTGAATGTCAACTTTCGATATAATAATTGAATGTAGGGTGTACGAAAGTATTATGAACAAAATATAAAAAGTTCACTGGTTTAGATATGCATGTAAGAATTTTGAATAATAAAATAAAGGTTTAATGCACAATGGAACAGGTTAATGAAATTGCTAACAAAACGGGACATTTCTGCTTTACTCTTACGGGAAACGGAGTCTGTGTTCTTTATTTTTTTTTATTCTTATATTAAAAATAATAATTACGAATATGTTCATTCGTTTCATCAAAAAAAAATTAAGTATGTAAAAAATAATACCGTTCTTGTATGTCGTATAGTATTTCATATAATATCAAACATTATTATTTAATGATCTTGAAATATTCGAATAGTATAATATTGATTCAAAAAAATCATGTATTTTTTTACGTTTGATTTTGCTAGCAATAGTGCCATCGTCTTGTCGATCCAGCCGATATCAACATAATAAAATAGCTACTGTTAACTAACTAACTAACTTACCATCACGCCGTCTCCCGGAGGGGTAGGCAGAAAGAATGGAATGCCACACTGTTCGATCCTGACATACTTCTCTCGCTTCCTCTACATTCATACATCTTGTCATGCACGCACGTCGATTTTTCCGACTCCTCACGTGACCGACATTCAATATTTGATTGATTTGATCGTGCCACGTTTTCCTCGTCTATCCAAAAAAGCTAAGATGGCAGTGCACAATGGTGTTCTTGTGCCGACCCTTATGTATGGAAGTGAATCATGGAACTGACAAAAGAAGGATGAAAGTAGAATAAATGCAGTAGAAATGAGATCTCTAAGATGAATGTGTGGAAAATCTGTATATGATAGAGTGACAAATGCAAGTATAAGAAGTGAATGTGGTCCGAATGAAAGTGTTATGAACAAAATAAGGAAAGGGTCATTAAGATGGTTTGGACACATGGAAAGAATGAATGAAGACAGAATGGTAAAGAAGGTATGTAAACGGCGTGAGCTACTGTTAAATTAGACAAAAAAAATTAAACAAGATCTACGAGTAATTTTGTATACGAGAATTTAGTAACACCACCACCGTGGGTCAGAAGAAATAAAATTTGTTTTAAAATATAATATGAAATGACGGAGGCTGCTGGGATCTCAAGCCCATTGGATGCGGTCGGTCAGAGTGTCAAAAGACATCGCGCCGTCAAGCACGGCCCATCTTACGTTGGGTCTCCTCCCGTGATGGGCTGCGGAGAATTGGATTAACTTTAGTAATTCTCTTCTCCTTGTGTGCCATTTATAATTAGAGACGCGCTATACCTGTACAATGACTACACTTTGGTCGGCATAACTTTTTAGATTTAAATTTTAATGTAGTTTTTTTCAGATAGCAAGATCATTGCAGATACCCCAGTTCACGATTTCAAAAAGGATAACCTCCAATTATTCTTCTTATTTTTTGCTTATAGACCTGTATGGTCCGTTCTCCAGAGGTTTTCTTCTCATATGAGGTAGATTTCCAATCGTTTCCAAATTTTAGATGTCTTCCTTTGTATTGTAATAAATAAATTATTAAAGACGAAGATATACACATCTGCAAGTATAAATAACAGTGTTTTAATTTATATAAATACAATTATGAAATGGGTCTTAAGTTTTTCATGTTTTGTTACATCAGTTTGAAATTAAAATAATTATTAAGACTTAATTAAACACTTTTTGTACTTGGTATACAACCACTTTATTTGTGATGATGAGGGCCTATCGGTTTCGCTCTATGCGAGCTTTATACATAAAGTATGTGCAGAAGTGTTTAATTAAGTGCTAAATATGCCCAACCACCATGTAATGGCTTATTATTAAAGTTCAAAATAATTATTATTTAAATTTATATAAAAGGAAAGGAACCAAAAGTTCATTTTAATGCGTATTTTTTAATTACTTTCTTGCTTTTTTCACAATCATATTACGGATCACAGATACCCTTCCTCGGTGTAGAAATTCTCAGATTTGTATACTGGAGAAGGGCATCTGTGACGTGAAATATGTTAGAGAAGAACAAAAATTATTGTGAAAATTCAATGTTTAAAAAAATTTATTAAAATGTGAATCCACCCCAAAAATTGATGGTTAATTTAGAAGACTAGTTGCAACCCTTGAAATATTCACAGAAGTAATGATATTCTATCTCTTATAAACTTGGTTCACAGTACAATCGTAATCAGTTATAAGTTTTAACTTTTAATGGTAAATTTTTTTTCGCACACTTTAATAATTTCACAATTATGTAATAACACCAAAATATTCTCTTTTTGTTTTCTACACTACTATCACACAATAATAATTTGAACAAAAAAAAAAATTTCATAAACGTTCCATCGTGTGCATTTCGATTTACTTTCGGAGAGATTCAAAGTATTTCTCTATTGCTCTCTTGTATTCAAAATATTTTCGTACTCTTTCTTTACAACATACGGGTTTTTGCCTATTTATATATTGATATAATTAGGAATCGACGTGCGTGTATGACTCGTTGTATGAATGTGGAGGAAGCTATAGAGGTTTGCCAGGATAGAGTAGTGTGGCGGTCCATTCTCTCTGCCTACCCCTGCGGGGGAACGGCGTGATGGTTTGTTGTTGTTGTTGATATAATATATAAATATATTTTTTGGCTTACATCGAATAAATGATAATTTTGAATCTCAGACTCGTGTGTCTCGGAATATGGTTTGAATACATGGATGAACCATTTGACACTTAACTGTTTTTCTTCCCCCGATTCGCATTTTGGTGAGAACATTCGAAGCAATAAAGCGTATGATTTATATCATTTCATATTGCGAAATAATTTGCATTTAGATAGCTCACTTATTATACCCAGGCACTTTACTTGCTGACTAGTAGATCTCTTATTTTGCAACGACCCGAGTTTTGCATACGGCAGTTAGTGAACACTTAAGCTGTTTGCTTCGATCCTGCGAAGGAATTATGCAGATGATTTATTGATGTACGGAATGATGAGGCAATCTATCAAACTATCAAATCAGGAGACCTTGTGTACAAAAATACAGAGAGTGCTACTCACCTATAAGATTGATTCAATTCACTTTGATATTATTGATACTTATGGAAATTTTCAAGTAGAAAGAAGTTCATTAAAAATATAAAAATGTATTCCCAGTTTCAACCGGTTTCAGCTGCTCACTGCCATCATCTGGTCGTCAAGCGGTAAAGTGGAGCTACTAAGAATATCGGAAGTAAAATGATAAATCACTATATAAATATACAGATTAGAATTTTTCGACATGGTCCGAATTACGAAAAATTGTAAATTGACCAAATAATAATAGATTATTATTTTTTTTTTATAATGATATAATTATAATTATTACAAATTAAAGCGTCTATTTTCTAAAAGTTTTATTATGTTTTTTGGGAATGACATGTTTCGCCGTGCTAATGTGTTATTAAATGTCTAACATTTATTTCCAATGTGACTCTATTACATTTTTAACTAACTAACTAAGAAATAATGGACTGCCACACATTTCTTCCCTGGCATATTTCTCTCGCTTCCTGAACATCAATACATCGTGTCATGCACGCGCGTCGATTTCATTGACTCCTCACGTGTCCGACATTCATTTATTTGATCGTGTCACGTTTTCTTTGGTCTTACTCTATTTCTAGTTCCATTTACACCGTTAACATGTATTTTTTACCATTCTTTCTTCATTCATTCTTTCGATGTGTCCAAACCATTCAATAATTAATTTATTATTTTTTAAACTTGAAATCTGTGGAATTCTGATAAATTTTGATCTTTTCACATTGCAGTTTTTTTTTCGAATTATTTCAAAGATGTAATACATTTTTCATTGGGAGAACGATGTCAATTTTATAAGACATCAAAATTGGTACAACACATACGTTTAAATCAGGTAGTATGTAAATACGGTAAAAGTAGTGTTTGGAAAATTTGATTCTTGAATATCAAGCTATCGAACACCAAAGTGATCATGTTCAGTTTGATTGCTCTTTCCACCGGTATAACCAGTTCATAACTGTTTATAATATGTTAGGCAATAATTCTTATATTTTCAAAAAAACTGTTTTATTTATTTGTTTTATACAAATTCACGTTTATATTTAAAAATAAAAATGTTTTATGATGATTGAGGTTCTAGAATATAATAACGCTTATTGATTTGGTATTAAATTACTATTATTAACAAATTTCTTAATCAATTTTATGATGGGAAGATGTAGTCGTTAAGAAGTTTTAAAAAAATGCAAAAAAATATCAATTGATGCGATTAATTTATCGTACGGCACGGAGGCGAATTCTGATCCATCCGTAGGCGGGCGGTAGTGGTTTGTAGTTTATAATGTGAGTCCGCCTTAATGCGGTGGGCGGTAATAGGAAGACTTCTCTTACAAATGAATATTAATTTACCGTAAACTTATTAGAGATAAGCGAGATTATTGCTAGTCAATTTTGTGCAAAAACATGAAACTGAACAGTTAGCCAACAGGTCAATAAAAATAAGGAAAATATCTTGTTATTTTCCCGAGTTCACATTATCTAATTAACTTATTAATATTACACGTAAATACTTAACTGTAATTATCATGCCTCCAATAGCGATATCTTAAAATATCCGTTTTCTAGAAGTATTATGATATTATATGGGAGTGATATTACTAACCTAACCTAGATAGCTGAAATTTTAATTAAAATCATTTGAAGCATTTTTTTGTTTAATAAAAAAAACTTAGGATAGCGATGTTTCAGGAATCTCCCGAAATCTTCTACGTAATGCTAGAAACTGAATTCAAATCAGAAAAAAATCTTTGTTCCATATAATTTTCACCATATATTCTTCAATTTATTATTTTATTTTATTTTATTTATACACGATACACAAATGAGACATTACAAACGAAAAACATTTAGGTGACTCATTTAGATAAAACGGTGTTACAAAGATTAGATAAAACAACATGAAACCAAAAAATCATACATATCAGAAGGAACCCAAATATGTCGACGACAGTGAGGCAGTACTCTTTCCAGAATTTGTAATATTTTTTTATGAATACTGCCTCACTGACACTGAAAATGTCCAAATCCGAGACGATTAGATTCAACGTCAGGATTGCTCTTCCTACTGGCATCACCAAAGGCAGGTTGGTTCTGTGTGACGGAGCAAAGAACAATTATTTCTAAATTAATGACGTAAAACTCCATATTTTATTGAACATGCTTGTAAACGTATGTTTTCTAGTATGATATATTTTAGAAGTGAAAGTAGTCGGAATAATAGTATTATGAACAAAAGAATGAAAGGGTCATGAAGCTGGTTTGAATACATTGAAAGAATGAATGAAGAAAGAATGATGAATGTGTAATAAACAGAACAAGAAAAAGAGGAAGACTGTGAAAAACGTGGAAAACACGATCAAATCAATCTAATATTAACATATTGAACGCTAAGGCATTAACACTGTGGAATTCCAATTCCATGTAATATACTTTGGAAATTGAAAAACTTTGTTTAAACCACTATTTAATAATAATAAAAACGACATGTTTCGGAGGATACCTCCATCATCAGGTGAAAAATAAATTATTATTATTATATTTTTACACCTGAAGATGGAGATATCCTCCGAAACATGTCTGTTTTTTTATATATTTTTTTTATTAAATAGTGGATTAAACAAAGTTTTTCAATTTCCAAAGTACCATCTAATATTGATGTCAGCCAGTGTGGCAGCATATTTTTTTCTGGCAACCCCTTCGGGAAGACGGCGTGATGATTAGTAAATGAGTTATTATTTAATAAGAGAGTGACATATTTCATCTTGCTAACTGACAAGACATTGACTTAGCAAGGCGACACATTCATGCCATTCTTATAAAATATTATACTATAATTACTTCTAGAAAATATACGTTTTCAATCATATTAATCACAATAAATTATATATATTTTTAATTAATATACATTCTAGATAGTTTTTTTATTTAAAAAATATGTTTTTTTAAATTATGATTCCAGTTAGTTATAAATCGATATTTGAAAAAGCAGTTTAGATCAGGGTTCCCCAACCGGTGGTCCGCGGCCCCGTGCCGGGCCGCAAACAATACGCCAAATTTCAAGAAATTCGCCGTACAAAAATATTAAATATAGGATTTTTGTCCTCAATAAATTCTAAATAAAGGAATAGACTGGACGTGAATGCGTCACTTCGTCTGTCAGGGACTGCAATGCATCCAATAATATCCAATATATTACCAATGATGCAACAGCAGGTTTCCATTAGTTTGTTGAAAAAGACGATTGTTTTTATTTAAATTTAAGTGTATCAGACTGTTATAGGTATATTATTAAGTTATAGTCATAGTTGTTAATGTCCATCTGGCACAATATATGATTAATAAATATTACATAAAAAAAATGATAGAATACCGAACGATGAAATGAGAAAGAAATGTAAGGCAGATGACTGCATCATGGATAAAATTAAAAAAGGATTCCTGAGATGGTTTGGACATATGGAACTAATGGATGAGAGTAGAATGGTTAAAAAGTTGTACACAAGCAACGTGAGTGGAAAAAAAAGCCGGGGACGACCGAGAAAAACATGGCATGACCAAATTAATCAATTACTAAAAGGCGGTCACATTCGAAGTCTGAATAATTGACGTGCGTGCATGGTACGATATATGAATGTAGAGGAATCCCGAGAGGTATGCCAGGACAGAGCATTGTGGCGATATATCTTCTCTGCCTACCCCTCCGGGGAAATGGCGTGATGGTTAGTTAGTTAGTTTTAAGTTACATAAAAACGATTTTTATTGTTGCTCCGCGAAAATTTTCTCAATTTTTTTTTACCGGTGCATGTGTAACAAGGTTGGGGAACACTGGTTTAGATAGTTAATTAGTAGTGAAATTTTCAATATCGTTCTAGATCTCATAGATGTTAATTTTGAAGTCTGAAAAATATCTAATACTTACAAATATATAGTTGTGCTACTTGCATATAAATTATATTGGACGGTATTATAAATTCTCCCCACGGGCCCGGAGGTTGAGCTTTGCTAATGAGCTTTTTCTTTAATTGCAATTATTCTAACTACTAATGATACTCCGGTAGCTATTCGGCGCGTTCACCCAGAGCCGTGATTACTAAAAGGTTTTCAAAAGCTCATAAATACATACATATTAATAGTTGGCTCCCCGATAGTCCAGGCTTCATCGGCGGAGTCGGTCCGCTTGATTCATGGCTTCCATTAGAGGCGATATGTTAGTTGGAATTAGCATACTTTATTAGGGTTGGGTTATTTAAAATGCATGTTTTAAATATTGCAAAATTGTACTTGATGAATACATCAATATGAATAAATGTTCACTTGCTTGCTTCAGATTTATAAAAGCAACGCAGGTTGAAAACTATTAACCAGTTGTAATTAAAGGGGTCGTTTTCAATATGTATTTCAAGTATCTATTTCATTTAAATACATAAAATGAATAGTCTAGCGTAATACACAGAAATACTAGGATTATTAAGACATTACAGTGATAATTTTAGTCGTTAGAATTCTTGGCAGTGTTGTTAATTTCAGTTTCAAAATTATACTCAATGCATAATTAAGAAAATTAGCTATTACACTTGAAAACTATTTAAACGCTGTTGAATTTATATGAACTGATCATCACGAAATATTACGAATAAAGAAAGCTATTTATAGTTTCTTGAACAACGATGTAAAACTCCACATTAAATAATTAAAAAGAATGAAAATGTCTGTTGTAATAATGTTGTAGTAATCTTTGTAGATGTTTTAGTGTAGTTTATGGGAATGATATATTTTTCCTTGCTAAGACATTATCAAATATGACACGTCCATTCCCATAAAATATAACATTGGTGAGGTAATAACCCCATATTAATAAATAATATTGTGAATATTGTGTTTTTATTTTTCATTAAGAACATCTAATGTATAGAAACGAAGCATGGAACTGGCAAAAGAAAGATGAAAATAAAATAAATGCAGTAGAAATGAGATCTCTTGATACTTTGTGTAGGATAAAGTGTCGAATAAAAATATAAGAAGTGAATGTGGTGCGAATGATAGTGTTATGAATAAAATAATGAAAGGATCATTAAGATGATTTGGACACATGGAAAGAATGAATGAAGAAAGAATGATAAAAAAATTATATGTTAACGATGTAAATGGAACTAGAAATAGAGGAAGACCGAGGAAAGCCCAGCACGATCAAATAAATCAAATATTGAATGTAGGCCATGTGAGGAGTCAGAGAAATCGACGCGCGTTTATGACACGATGTATGAATGTTGAGGAATCGAGAGAAATATGTCAGGAAAGAAAAGTGGGGCAGTCCATTCTTTCTGCCTACCCCTTTGGGGAGACGGCGTGCCGGTTAGCTAGTTAGTTAGTTAGAACATCTTAAATATATTTTTACTATAATATTTAGTGCCTACTTTTGTATTAAAATGATAGTTTATATTCCACAAGATAAAAATTCGTGCATTATTCAAATTTATGTAAAATATTTTACAGTTCATCAGAATCTGAACGTTCTACCGCGTTACTAATAAACTATGCACACAGATATGAATTTTGGGTGGCACCCTAAAAAACCCGACAGGTAAAAAAACAACAATAAAATCTACATTCCGACTTACTCATCCCTGTGTAAACTAACAAATACACCCCGGGGGAACCGAAAGGACATATGTGTGGAAGGATGCTTAACAATTTAAGACGTTTTACGCTCGGGGGTATGTTACCCTTCCATACATAAATTCGTCAGCGGGGAGTTTGCACGGACGCGTTTTATTGAATAAATACACAATAGAATGAAGGAGCTCAAGAGTCGTGAATTGAAAGAATTCCGACAGGAAGCAATGCATTAGATAGAACTTCTTAAAAATGAGAAGAAAAAAATGTTTTTATGAATCTGCCTCCATATGATGTAAAAATACAATCTAACAATTTATTTATAATAACTTCGCACGCTTAATAGAACACTGGCTTAACTCAAAAAAGCAAGTTTTGCTCAATCTGACATGAGTCGGTGTTTTAACAAAAACAGTCGAAAAACACGTACGAATGGATAGCGTTAACATTGTGAACGATTATCGTACGTACGAATGAATAGCGTTAACATTGTGAAAAATAGATCGATAGCGTTAACACACGCCTCTGTCTAATGTTAACTCAATTATGACATTAACCATAATCGGTCAGTTTACTATTAAGCGTGCGACTTATTGAAAACTAAGCCATAGATAGCAAAAGTAGCTTCGTTTAACTTACTAACTAACTAACCATCACGCCGTCTCCCCGTAGGGGTTGTCAGAAAGAATGGACTGCCACACTTTTCTTTCCTGACATATTTCTCTCGCTTCCTCAACATTCATACATCGTGTCATGCACGCGCGTCGATTTCTCTGACTCCTCACATGGCCGACATTCAATATTTGATTTATTTGATCGTGCCACGTTTTCCTCGGTCTTCCTCTATTTCTGGTTCCATTTACATCATTAACATATAATTTTTTTACCATTCTTTCTTCATTCATTCTTTCCATATGTCCAAACCATCTTAATGATCCTTTCATTATTTTGTTCATGACACCATCATTCGCACCGCATTCACTTATATTTTCATTCGACACTCTATCATACACAGAGTATCCACACATTCGTCTAAGAGTTCTCATTTCTACTGCATTTATTCTAGTTTCATCCTTCTTTTGCCAGTTCCATGCTTCGTTTCCATACATAAGGGTCGGTAGAAGAACACCATTATGCACTGCCATTATAGCTTTTTTAGATAGGTTTTTGTTTGCGATGACAACTTATCCCGTGGGATAGAGCTACATTATATATGCAATATGGTACGAAACTGCATACTTAGTTTGATTTTTTTTTTTGTATTTAGTGCCTATTTTAATATTTTATTTTTATTAAGTCCGGATCGTCCATGTCAACATGTGCAACATCGTAAAAAACATTATGTGTTATTACTTTGTGTGCTAAATTAAAAAACCGGTGGATTCGTGGAACATAAATTAAATAGTCAATATGTGCGCCATCTAAAAAGAACATTTTGTGTTAAATTATTTTTATTTTGTTATTTTATTTTATATCATTGTATTTTATTGTATTATATATTATTTGTTTTTGATTTATTTTGTGGGTGTTGGACGATCGAAGTGCGCGCGGGAGATGCCTATTGGTGGCGATGAGGTTCGCAACCCATCACACCGCGTCTCCCGCGTGATGGTTAGTTAGTTAGTTAGTTAGCCTATTTTACTTCAATCATTCAATTGTTGAATTTTGTTCGTGGAAAAGACGTTGAAACTTATTTTTCAATTTTCCGATGTAGGGAGTTTGCTGGTGTAACTGCTTTCCTTAGGAAATGTCATCGACCTTTTCCCCGGGGCGCATCGAAACATTATAATACACAAAAGCACATTAGATAACGCCGTGAATCGGAATCTCCGTATTACCCTTTAAGGACGCTGGTGTCGGTGCGTATTTACATTTTAATACCATCGATACACATTGTAAGCAGCCTTTGCCCAGTTTAGTATGTAGGTGTCGTAAAGACCGATATAACGGAAAGGCTCGGGGGCGTAATTCAGTAACGAGGTTTCGTATCAGAAATCGCAGTATGCAAAATGTGCGAAGGTTAATCATTATTAGCTGTAATGGACGTGTCAGAGATTGTATTGTGATTGCTCCCTTGATACCGGTGACGCGAGATTTGCGGGTACTTATTTTTATTCAAAACATACGCATGACGATGAATTTAAGATGCTTAAATTGATTACTTAAAATATGTTACGTAGAAAAGATAAAATACTGAAATATGTTTTCATCTGAAGCACTCAAGATTAGACATTTTAAACTTATATATATATATATATATATATATATATAAAATAATGAAACACTTACGGTATCGTTATTACAATTGAAGACAACTAAGTTATTGTTTCTTGAACAATGACGAATGAAAACGTCAGTTTTCTAGAAGTTTTATTATGTTAATGGGAATGACATGTTTCGCCCTTCTAAGGCATTATCAAATGTGCACATTTGATAATGCATTAGAAAGACGAAGAACCTTAAACGGTCATTCATTGGTGCTTTGACCCTATAACATGTATTATTTTTCCATTGGGTTTTGTGCAAAATTTATAAATTTTAGAAAAATAAGCTTTTGCCATTATGTGTAGTTGATATTTAATTGTACAAATTGACATTAAATCTCAAAATCTACAAAAACTGACATGCATGCTTTTGCCAAATAGATACTGATACAAACTATACATGACCCATTAGTAATCTCAACATGTTCTATTTATTACCTTGAATTTTATTCAATATTTAGTTGTATATGCTTCAAAACAGCATTGACAATATGTGTTTCGAAAATAAATATTTTTTTTATATTTATTACTCGTAGAGAGACTAAGCAAACACAGGCAAATATTTCATACTGTCTTATGTCTAAATCTTATTTAAAAGAAATACTGTTTTTCATGACAAATGCAATAACGGACATTACGATTAAATTACAGATCGTATTTCAGAGCCACAAAAATGGCTGATTAATGCAGTTTTAATTTATTTTGAATATACTTACAGAATAATTTTATATTGTTTTTTTTATGTATTATATTATTCTTTAAAATGTTTCTCCCTGCTAAAACAATCCCGTATATAGTAATAAAACTTCTAAAAAACATGCGTTTTAATAAATATATGATATTAAATATGGAGTTTCATACCATTATCAAGAAACCAAACTATCGTTATGTTTTTTCAGTTCCATTCGGAATTACTGATTTGAATAATTAATACAGGAAAAAACAGTATCTCTATATTGTACAAAAAAACTCTATAACTCTCAGTTGCAATTTCAGAAAGTAGATATTTCTAAACCGCTTTTTGATACTTGTTAATGTAAATGTACTACACAGATAGACTTGTTTAACAAATAGTAATTTTAATCAACATGAATACAATAATTCTTAAATTTTTAGCACACCTCTTCTACCAGATGTTGTCTATTATAATCCTCACCGTGTCAAATCATAGACTAAATTTAGATACTAAAATTTCTAAAAAAAGCCAAAGACATAATTTACAATAGATTTAAATAAAAATAGCACCGTTGTACCACATTCAAGATTTATGTAATGTTTTATAGACATTTGCAATAAAAAAAATTAAGCACTCTCCTACATCGATCATGTTTTGCGCCGTTTCGAATTTCGGTTATGTCACGAGGCATTGTGACCTGCAAAACAGCGTATCGAATAAAGGCCGTTCTTTAGTGATTTCTGGGGCAAAGAGCTCATGGGAAGATATTAAAATCTGAGCTGTCGGCCGGGGATTTTGATTCACTGCCTGTCCACAAAGGGAGCCCGCTGGATCTGCCACTTGTTGGATTTATATCATCACGCCAATTATGCTATTCAGATATTTTATTATTATAGCACGGCTTTATTTATGCGGAGATCAAATGTATTGTATGTTTTGATATCGTATTTTGTGTTACTATTGTTTGTATACATTGACATTTCTAGATATTGATGAAATATTATTATTTCGGAGAATAATTTCATTGAATTAAACTTTAAAGACTTACACTATATTTATTTGTTTTTCTAATTACCAATTGGTTGAACAAACCAAAAAACTTGAGCTTGTTTTGTTACCCCGATGAAGCTCTGTTAGAACGAAACCAGTTGATTCATAAATGAAACAAAATGAAAGTGTGTAAAAACAATGTGTTTGGTTTTAATTTATATAAAAAATGGTTAAAACCCAAATAAATTGTTTCATATATGAAAATTGCGGAAACATTTTAAAAAAATACTAGACTATTACTACAAAAGTCTACAGAAAAGGAGGAATGGGTTCACACTTACCCATTTCTTCATACTTGTTAGGTGATTCTTTAAGAATTCCGACATATTGAGTGAATGAAAACATTGAATTTGAATTAATCGCTATCCGGTTTCGATATCTATCCAATATGTTGTGGGGTTGGGGTGTGATTTTTCGTAATAATTAGTAGGTTTTTTTTATTAATAAGAATAAGTGTTTCAAATTTATAAAAAACATTAACAACGTTACCATAAATACCGTACAACATTTTAACACTCAGCACCAATTTTTATCAAAACGCGTAACGAATGTAACATTTTTGTTTCACAAACTAACAAAAATAAATTAACCTTTATTCACAGTTTTACATATATAAGTGCAGAGAAATCACATAATTTATTTCTTATCGAATTAATTAATTTTGATCACGAATACATTTTTGAGGTTGCATCACTCGGGATAGTTAAGTATGGCCTTTTTTTTATACGTGAAAATCTTTAGATATGTGCGTTCGTGAAATGTGGGCGGACCGTAGAGGCAAAGTAATTACAAATTCGTCGGGGAGTTAGATTTATTCGTTGGTAACACGCCATCTCGATTCCCATAAACTAAGTATATATTATTTTTACACGAATCTTCAGAAGCATTAATTCAAATTGAAAAAAAAAGAAGCGTATTCTTCTTAATCAACGCGCTCATAAATATCGTGAAAGATGACCACATACTTAGCGAGAGAAGCAGGGGTGTAGCAGCGCCTACCTGCGCCTGCGCAGCGATAGAAAAGGACGGTATAAAGCGGTTAGGTACTACTACGGTACTATACTACCCTAGGTACAATAAAGAGCAAACATTTGCATTGTTCGTTCTATATCTTGGGGGGGGGGGGGGAACTTGATGTAATAAATAATATTATAACATTGACACTTAGGACATTGAAAATAACTTTGTTTTATCCACTAATTATTAAATATATATTTAAAAACACGACATGTTTCGGAGGATACCATCTTCAGGTGTAAACATATAATTATATTTATATTATATTTTTCCACCTGAAGATAGAGGTATCCTGCGAAACTTGGAGTGTTTTTACATACATTTTTTAATAATTAGTGGATTAAACCAAGTTATTTAAAATTTTCTAAGTATATTACTATGGAATTCCACAGTGTTAATGCCTTAGCGTTCAATAAATATTATAATATTTGATATTGAAAGCATTTTTTATATAAGAACGAGAAATACATCATTTTCAAATTAAACCAACTACACAATAAGGTGTCATTAAAAAATATATCGAAAAAGAATTGTCTCTGTTTTTACAACAATATTTCGTCCTTTTATAAAGCTTTCTACGCATGATGATGAGGGTCGGCTTGATCACTGCAATCTAAGAAATGAGATGTGTGGAGACGCAAGATTTACCGAATTTTGTTTACTCTTGAGCTTTGAGTTCAAATGACCAACTGATCTATTTAGCCCTACTAACTCAATAAAGTCTTTTATACGATGCGAAAAGTTTTCTTCTTTTTCTTTTAATAGATCTGACGATCTGTGACAGAAATCATGTCTCGTCGGATGATGAGGTCCAGCTGTCCTTCCATCTCTTAGGCGGTCTTCCAGGTGGGCGGTGTCCGGAGGGGATTTCATAAGCGGCTGTATATGCAAGTCTGTCACCATCCATTCGGGTCCCTCGGGTACATGGTCCCTCCAGTATCTTCTTCTGGATCTACTCCACTGAACGATATCCTTTATTTCGCAAGTTTTTCTTATGTCTATATTGCGGAGACGATCTCGTGAAAAGTGTTTATTTTTATTTTTTTAAATGTTATTCTATCAATTTAAAATTACCCATTTTTTTATGTAAATAGATTTAATATAACTTTAAAAATTTCACTAATAATTTTAACGTATTCTACTTTTCTTGCCAAGAAATATTTTAATATATGCGCCACTGATATCATCCCACTCACCTACTTACATAATTATTGGAGAATTAATGATTTAAAGGTCTCATTTCATCCTGTCTACTCGAAAGACGTCATACTTTTGTTACTTTCTGAAGTTTTACGAGCCACCTGTAAGCAGGTATGATAATTAGCGTTATTTAATTTATAATCCATTTATACATTTTCTAATAATTAACTAAACACATATTGAATCGAAATTTAGGATTTGTGTGACATTACTTGGCGCGGGAATGCAAGATAATATCACTAAAGAGAATTGTAAATTTCAAAATCAGCAACATTATTCTATAAAAAAATGCTAGAGCCGAAAATAGGTCCTGAATGTTCGTATTATTCCTTACACAAACCATTCTGTCATCTTCAATATAATCTTTCAGCGATCTTCTTGCTACTTGCCCCGCAAATGACTATTTGATCACAGACATCCTTTCGACGACATACATTACTTTCGACCTTCTACGTATCTAAGTGTTTCTTATTCGGTCTGAGAGTTTAATATATAACATGGCTAATTTTTCTATGTTACACGGAACTTCCTTATGACAAAAACACGAACAAAACATATTTATTTTTTCTTGAACAATGATGTATAACTCCATATTTAATAAATAGTATGTACGAATGAAAACGTCAGTTTTCTAGAAGTTTTATTATATTTTATGGGAATGACATGTTTCGCCCTTCAAATGTTTCCTATGAGAATATATTAAAACGTTTAGAAAACTGACGTTTTCATTCGTATTAATTACAAACAAACAAACATGTCGACCTTCGTGCAAGAGTAACAAGAGCTATGACTACCAGATCGAAGGCCCCAGGTTCGATTCCCGGCAATGGCAGTGTGATTATTACACTGCCTTTGGTCTGGTGTAGAATTCACGTGACAATAAAATGGCGATAGGTAATCATCTATTACTTGTCATGAGAATCAATTCATCTTCTCTCTGTCTCTACAGTCCTGGGTGGACTTCGGTCGTCTCCAAAAAGTGTCTCCAGCCGACTCCATTCTGAGCCTTGGACTTCCACTCCGCTGGTCTGAATCCCATCAATCATAGGTCCTTCAGAACACAGTCCAGCCAATGAAGTCACGGTCTTCCCATGCTGCGTCTACCCTTTGGTCTTGTAAATGTCAAATGTGCGGGAATGGTAATCAATATAATAGGTAAAAACAAATTGTCTACAATAATTGGGTTTGAACGATCTATTGTAAAAAAAGTAATTAATAAATTAGAATTTTAGCAACATATAAATATACTTTTTTTTAAATATATATTTTTTTATCTTATCATCATGTATTATTATTATTTAATTTTATTTATTAGTACTTACTGTTAAAAATAATTGTGAGTACCTACTTATAACAAAAAGCACAGGTTAATTTTTAAATTTGAATTATTGTATCGAATTTTGAATGCGTTTTCTATTAATCTTTCTTTGTTTAGTTTTTATTATATTTTTATACCTGAGAATCGAGGTCTCCTCCGAAACATGTCGTGTTTTTTTTAAATATGTTTTATTAAATAGTGGATCAAATTTTTTTTCAATTTCATAAGTATAATACTATGGAAATCCACAGTGTTAATGTCTTAGCGTTCAATAAGTTAATATATAAATACTTAAAAAATAATATAATATTAAAAATAAATATTTGACCACCAAAAAAAGGTCACATAAACGAAGGAAGTCGTTTAATTATAATTGATACTAAATTAACCCAAACACATAATTTGGTCCGCTAAAAAGTAAAAATAACGATAAGGTGGACTCTCCTATATGCCGGACATTGTCTCACGCGCAGCAAAGAATTTATTGCATTCATTAAAACAATACATCCCCCAGACTTCGTATTTATAGCAGCGCAATATAAATTAATTTCAATTACACCACGGCTGAAATATTTAATACCAAAGCTCTCGCCCGAGGCCGCGCTTATTAAAGAGAACCAAACAATGCACGCTCCTAGGATGTCTTTGTATGGGACGCCTAGGCCGTGTACTTCGTACGTAGTTTTAATTTCGAGCCCCGAACCGACGACGTTTTATGGTGCATCTGTTTGATCAGCGACCGCAGAATATAACTCGTAATTGGCCAAATAAAAGTAAAATTGCGTTATTTCCGTGTGTTTACAGAACGAATAGTTTTTTATTGACGTGGCGCTGACGCATTGTGCCTCTGATGGAAGGACGCTGAAGAAAAAATAATCGCCAAAGATATTTTATTTATTTAGTTTAATAGTCCATTTTTAAGATAATCAAATGATTTTACGGAAGTCTTTTGATGGAAGTTCATTTTAAATAATAATTAAATAAAACGACGTTTTTTAACTACTTCCACTTTTGTCTTTATTTCGACAGCGACCGGTTTCGCCAGGCTCGCTGGCATCGACAGACTGGTGACACTATTGTAAACTTAGTCCTTTATATACATACAGACGGTAAACATGATTCTATTATATATAAAAATAATCTTCAAATATTTATGTAAAATTTAATAATTTAAATATTGGTATTACAAGTATTCAAGAAGATTCATATTCAATGGAAGAGCCTGGCGAAACCGGTCGCCGTCGAAATAAAGACAAAAGTGGAATTAGTTAAAAAAACATCGTTTTATTTAATTATTATTTAATAATCCATTGTTTTGGCCGAAACACTATGATACTTTAACATAATAAACTGTTAAATAAAATAAAAACTTTGTTTGATGTATCACAATTGTATTTTTATTATTGTAACACCTGATGATGTCAACATAGGTTGACGAAACAGCTGTTGCATAAAATAAAAATAAAAATACAATTGTGATACATAAAACAAAGTTTTTTAATTTAACAGTTTAAAATGTTAAGGTATCATAGTGTTTCGGCCAAAACAATAGACAATTTAATTATTTTTTATAAGCAATCCAAAAATTCATTTAAACTCAAATGACTGTCACGTTGGAACAAACCCAGGTGGAAGGCATGAACCCAAAAAAAAGTAGTGAAATTAACGTGATTTAAACTTCCAATAAATCCGACTCTCTGGCATCCTAGAATGGTCCTCGTAATCCCGCGAATTGTATTTTATTTTACGCGACAGCTGTTTCATCAACCAATGTGACATCATCGCGTGTTACAATAATATATCAAATGTCAAATTTTCATGTCAAAGATGATGTCAACATTGGTTGATGAAACAGCTGTCGCTTAAAATAAAATACAATTGTGATACAAAAAACAGAGTTTATTCATTAACAGTTTAAAAAGATAATTTATGTATTTTTTTTGTATTTGATATCATTTCTTTATTATATTTGTTTATTTAACATAGTATATTCTGGTAACTCGTCTATCATTTGCTTTCTATAATATTTCATTTGTCTATTTCTTATACCGAAATACTCCATTTTATGATCAGTTTAATCCTTATTGCAGAACGAATTAAATGGCATTATGTCAAAATTCAATTTATTTTATTAAAAACACAAACTATAAATAATTGCGCAATGCTAGTTTATTATGACTGAGGTAGGTACTCAAACGACCATTCACAATTTTATTGGACACTGGATTAAGTGCTAAAATCACACCGCTTATACTGCAATATTATATGCTTATATACTAGCAATATTTTATTGAATAATTTAACTGTGTATACTCTGGATGGAATGCGATAGATTTGACTTATTGTGCTTATATTGGATATCATTTGCCGCACAGTTATAACAGTGTCAGCTAACTGCATCGTCTTGAACAACTATAAAGTACGGAGATGTTTTCTCCAAAGATAAATCAAAGAATGGTTATACCAGCAGCAGGATTTATGACGAGAACTAGCGCAGGAATCAATTCATTTAATAATGCCGAGCGGACAAGACTGCGCCGACATATTGGCATCGTAAATCGTCCTCACATTTGAGACGTATACTCTTTGGTTTGTTCCACTCTCTCCAGCGCACAGCTGCTCAAATGTAGAAGGTATCTCCCTAGCTTTCGAAATTCCCTAAGCAGATTTCAATTCGTGAAATTCAGATTGCGATTGGTTCTTATAAAAATATGCAAAGTATCTCTGTGTTTCAAGCATAAGAAATGTGCACTTACGTAGTTATTTTAAGCATCCAGATATGCACTTTCATTAGTAATTTAATCAGAATATTTACTGTGGCAATAAATCACAAGTCGTAGATTTCACAATAGGTTAACTAATAATATATCACATATGTTTAATGCTTACCTTATTTATATCATAATGCTATCTACGTTCAAAGAATAGAGATCCAGAGATTGCTATAACCCAGGAAACATTCAACAAAATCTGATATAATGCAATCTTCAGACATCTTTTCTAACCGACTTTTTTAGTTCTGTTACCAGAAGTAAAATATTATTTATTTCTTCTACGTTAAAATACGTAATTTTTGTCTTCTGTTTTTTCATTAACATGATCGTTATTTAAGAAATATTACTTATATCATAAATGCTAATTTGAACAGCTTTGTAATTTTTAGCGTAGTAACGTGTAACTACTCGTATTTTGAGCTGAAATTTATTAACCAAGATCGCAAAATTTAGTTTATCAGTTGTATAAAATATTTGGCTATCTGCGTCTATTTACTCTCTTCTTCTTCTTCAACGTTACTTACGAACTGCACTACGTTACGAACTGCACTTATCTGATATTCCATGCAGAGCTATGTAATATTTGTGTATTCGTACGCGTATATTCTTCTTCTTCTTCTTCCTCAGCCTATTCCCGTCCACTCCTGGACAAAAGCCTCCTCCATTCGCTTCCATGTCGCTCTGTCCTGTGCAGACTGCATCCAGGTTATTCCGACTTGTGTGTTCAGATCATCTTTCCACCATAGTTGCGGTCGCCCTGCACTTCTCTTTGCCGTCCACGATCTCCAAGTCAGCAGTCTTTTTGTCCACTTTTCATCTGAGCTTCTGGCTACGTGACCTACCCATTAACATTTTAGAGTCGCCACCCGGTGGATAATGTCAGTGATCTTTGTTTTTTCTCTCAACGTATCGTTTCTGACTCTATCTCTTAGGTTTATTCCTAACATGGCTCTTTCCATGACTCTTTGGGTCACTCGTAGTTTCTCGGCACTTTGTTTGGACAATGTAACAGTTTCAAGACCATAAGTACCAACTGGCAAAACGCAGGCTTCATAGACTTTTCCTTTCAGGTTGATCGATATTTTCCGGTTTTTAAGGATGTAACTCATGTTTCCGAAAGCTACCCAGCTTAGTTCAATTCTTCTTTTTAGCTGTGCGGTTTGGTTATCTCAGCCCAATCGATACGTTCGTACGCGTATACCTATTCATAACTATCCAAGTGAAATCAGATTTTTTTTTTGTAAACAGCATTAGATAATTTTATCCGATTTATCTGTAATTATTTTAAACGCCTACAATTTATTATCTCGCCATCACGTGGCGCCCAGCAGTCCGACGTCTCGAGAGCAAAAAAAATGACATCCCATCGTGTCATCTCGCACGGCCGTCTCATGGGCAATTGCCCAGTGACCAGAAAGCCGCCCCGGCTGCTCCGGCGGGCAGGAGGCTGGGGCCGGGCACACATCAACTGTAACGGCGGCTCTCAAAGAGACCGTCTTGTCGGAAGTGATTGAAGTGTGATGAAACGTACATCATTGATTATATAACGAGCCAATTGTTACCGAATATTTACCTCCGATAGATATTCCGTACGGATATTTCGTGAGACCTTTTTAAGTAGATCTACCTACACCCATAATAGAATTCATATGAACACAATTATCTCAATGACATGTGTATTGATGAAAAAGTCCATTTTTCATAAGTTAAAAAATATTTTTTGGGAGTAATAATGTTCTGGTTAGGTGAAATATGTCACTCCAATAAAATGTAATAAAACTTTTAGAAACGGGACGTTTAACATTAATATTTAATATGAAGTTATACATCATAATTGTTGTTCTTCTTCTTTTCCTTTCTTTCTCCTTCCAATCTCTTTAGACAGGACATCAAATTCGGTCCTGTGATGAAGATCTTGTGATTCTCTCCATCTCTGTAGTGGTTTAGTGGTTTACTCTTTAGTGGTTTTGAAGCACAGCGCAGAGACGATGTCACAGAGAGGAGGAGTAGGAGAAAGGAGAGACCACTGGTAGACGGTGACGACTCCATTACAAGTGCCTTCTCCTGCCCCAGAATTTGTGGATCCAGGATCGGGCTCTTCAGTTACATGCAGACCCACAACCGTGAAGGACAGTCTTCCTCGGACACGAGGGACAGTCGATGATTGACGACCCTCAGAAGTCTCGAGCATTACAATCTTTGGAATCCTCGGTCCATCCTCTCGATATGATCCCTTCAGAATCGTCTTCTCTACCTACTCCATCTCACTATCTCATCATTTTTGTAGGATCAGAGAAACTCTTCTTTGGATATCTTCTTTCTAATGGTTCACCCACGATATGGGACGCAATGATTTCATGTCTACTATTGGGAAATGTTTGGTTCGGACAGTGTTCGCTCTTATTTCATTGTTCAAGAAACAATACATGTGATTTATATAATACTGCTGATTTACTGCTTTTTAAAACAGTAAAGCAGCAGAATTATATAAATTTTTAAGCAATGTTGTCACTATTTATTATGCATTTTAATGCACTGTTGGTCACTACAAAATACGAAAACCACTTCAAAATTATTATGAGCCTATTTACCACTAAATTGAATGCAAATTGTATCAGAAATTACATGATATATCGAGTAACATTTCTTGGATGCATTAATATCTTAATAATTTATCATCTGATAACTCAATTAATTTCAGAAATTATACAACTTCGATTACCATACTTAACTATGCGTACAAGATTCAGGAATTTCTCTGGATAGAGGATATCGATACTTCAACGTAATGAATAAAGTGCGCAAGGAAAATCTATAATAATTATAATCGCTTAACCACATCTACATATTCCCGACGCTAGAGGTTCATTTTAAATGAATGATGAAGAATTGTAAGTAGATACGTAAAACAGTTTAGAAACAATAGGTTCTTGTTCATTTTTTTTATTGTGTTGAATATTAATCATCGAAAGCGTTCGAGATTTCCGATAATTAAACAGCTAACCTAATAAATCACCTGTTTTGAACGATAACCAACACCTCCGCTTTGAATAAAGACTATTTTCCGAATCCACCCATCTCCCATATATTTTTATTTCGTCTGGCCGTGTTTCATAGTCCACGGCTCCCATTATCTGTAGGCGTCTCTGTTCTACGGCGGCTCATTGTTGATGCTGCGTCTCTCTCGTTCTCGCCCCGAATTCGTGCTCGGCAATATGCCTCCGGAGTCGCAGCATCCGTTAGACACGAGCAAGAAAACAAACAGACGCTACTTTAAACAAATAAATAATAAGATTTTAATTAAACGTCAAACCCGTCAGATAATAATCCCCGCTGTGGAGCCTATATAAATTTCCTGTCCATGCTGAAAACGTTGTTACTCCATCCAGTAGCCACCGATACTCCTTTGATTTCAGCTCGGTGCGCTATCAAATAATGAGCCATTTACTTATTCGGTTCTACCGGAATGTGAACCGATTCAATGTATCCTAATGAAGCACACGGACGTAAAAAAAATATCCCTTGCACGGAAAATATAAGAGATTAAATAACTATCAAATTGTCTATGTAATATGTCGACCTTCGTGGCAGAGTGGTTAGAGCTCTGGCTTCCATACCGAAGGTCCCGGGTTCGATTCCCGGCAATTGCAGTGTGATTGTCACACTGTCTTTGGTCTGGTGTAGAATTCTCGTGACAATAAAATGACGATAGATTGGCTAATAAGAATCAATATAATAGCTAAAAAGAAATTGTATACAGTAATTGGATTCAAACGACCTGTTGTATACAAGAATTTATTTATTTATTTATTTTACAATTAATATCAAATCAGTTTATTTTTCTTAACATACAATATTAATAGTTTAATGCGTTCATTTGAGAATAGCTAAAAAAATACCAGAAATACTTGAGAGATGGTTCGACTTTAGGAAGACAAGATATATTACTCCTTGAAGTCAAAAGTATTTGTTGTAATCAGTTTAAATTCCATTGTACTTCTTCTTCTTCTTTCGGTGCCGTGTCAGCTCCTCCTAACGTTGGCAATCACTGCAGCAAAAGCATGTCTGTCCTGCGACACTTGGAACTGGTTCTGAACTCTTGTAATTCCTGTCCACTCGTATATGTTCCGCAGCCAGGACAGCTGCTTTCTACCAACTCCCCGACGTCCCTCCACTTTACCCATTAATATCAGTAGAAGGAGGTGGTATTTTTCTCCCCTTAGCACATGACTCAAAAATGAGACCTTTCTAATTTTCACACTTGACAACAGCTCTCTATTGGCTCTAGCTCTCTGTAGTACGTCTGCATTAGTGACCCTATCGGTCCACGGTATATTCCATTGTACAAAATATAATCAAAATGTAAAATGACATTAATTTAAATATTTAAATTAAGTAAATTTTAGAGAATCATTTTAATATTAATTTTGTATAGAAGTTAGGTAAATTATCTTGTTAGGAGATTACTTAAAGGCGTCACTGTTGTCACAAAGGTCACAGTCAAGTCCGAATAATCGATGTGCGTGCATGGTACGATATATGAATGTAGAGGAAAGTCGAGAGGTATGCCAGGATAGAGCATTGTGGCGATCCATCCTCTCTGCCTACCCCTCCGGAGAAATGGCGTGATGGTTAGTTAGTTGGTAAGTTGGAATCTTGTTAAGTATCCCTAATCTGTATGTACTCGTATATAGGTAAAGGAGTAAGTTAAAAATAGTGTCACCAGTATGTTGATGTCAGCAATTTAAGAATATATGTATTATGTAAGTACTTTCTTAAATATGAACGACTGTGTCACCAGCTTTTGTCGTAATCTTAGAAGATGTTTTTCAATGCGGGAAATTTAAAATGTGCCATCTCTATTTCTTACGTTTCAAAAAAAATCTCTATTGAGATTCTCAGTAAGATTACCACTCAGATTCGTAATAGCTCTAGTAAAATATTTCATGTTTGATTATCTGCACCGTTTCGATATTAAGATTGATCGTTTTCATAGGAAGCTCAATACCTCAGAGCGTACATTAAAAACATGATTAATTTCATCAAGAAATAGACTGCCCCTTTTGATACAACCCTTCCTCTCATAATTTATTCCACCTTATAAATAATTGCACTCTATATATTGATAATAAATAAGACGCATCCGTGAATGCAAGATTTATTGGTCGGCAAACAAACAAAAAGGTCGCTCAAGTTTCACTTCCCACAATACAAATGCATTACCCGATTGTTGTGCCTTTAATTTTGTATCGATTATTTATACTTCAAGCCCCTGAGTCCCGGTGGAGCAGGGAGTTGACGATCGATGAAAAATGTCAAGGCTTGTATAATTTACCTGACTCGGATACAGGGCCGAATTGTAATTGCCCGATGTCTTGTATTAAATCTTACGTCTTACGAACAATAAACTCGAGGATTTTATTTATCTTTTTTATATTGTGTGTACAAAAACAAACAAACCATCACGCCATTTCTCCGAAGGGGTAGGCAGAGAGAATGGACCGCCACACTACTCTATCCTGGCACACCTCTCTAGCTTCCTCCACATTCAAACAGCGAGTCATACACGCACGACGATTCTTCCGATTTCTAACATGACCAGCCTTTAAAATTTGATTAATTTGGTCATGCCATGTTTTCCTCGGTCTGCCTCGACTCCGTACTCCATTTACATCATTAACGTATACAACCATTCTTTCTCTATCCATGCGCTCCATATGTCCGAACCAACGCTGCGATCCTTTCATAATTATGTTCATAATACCTTGTTCCGCTCTACATTCCTTTCTTATAATCAGCATTTGAGATTCTGTCGTATATCGTTCTAACACACATACGTCTCAGGGACCTCATCTCTACCGCATTTATTCTGCTCTCATCCTTCTTCTGTCAGTTCCATGGTTCGCTTCCATTAGGTTTGGTATCAGAACTCCATTGTGAACGGCCGTTTGCGCTTTCATTGATAAATTCTTGTTTCCAATAACTATTTTTGATGCTCCATTTACTTTGTTACCCTAACTTAAAAATATATATATTTTCTCAACAATTTATTACACTCTTTACAAACCTGTTTCGGATGGAACAGTTCTTCAGTATATAAATTTGGACCATATTATGATACCAAATCGTAACTTATATACATAATGAGATATAAATTAAGATTTTAAGGCAATGAGAACATATTAAAAAATTTGACTTATTTTTTTTTAATTATTGATACATTCTCATTGCCATATTTACAAGCTATATATTTGACGGAATTAATAAAATAAATGCGATAACTAAAAATAATTCGTTTGCTTACTATAATCATATTTTATTTACGACAATAGATCCCCTTTGCAAAAACTATACCATTTTTACGTTATTATTTCTCAGTCGACCCTGCATAAAACATGCGCCATTGAGTGTAGGGTCTTGATATAATAATATAATAATGTATTGACAGTCAATATTTTTTTTAGGTCGACTGATTTTCTTAGGGACCAGGGGTACAACAATGGCACTCTCCCGGGGTCGACGTTTGGGGTCCTTGCAAACACATTGTGAAATAACGAAATATAGCTAATGCTCGATTGGAGTCAAAGGTCTGTCATGTCACCTCCAAGTGACAACTGGGTTTTCAAAATTGTGTAAGATCTTAAAATTAAGTGTCATGTCAATCATTCGAATTGGTCAAAACGATCATTGTGGAGTTCTAAACGAATTCAATACCCAAAATCAGTTTGACCGTTACATTTTATAAAATATATTATTTGGTTGATTACACAAACGGTTCTAATTTTAAATACAAGAATAAAAATGTCGTTTATGTAAAAAAATAAGTATATATTGCAGAACTATATACCTAAACAAGGCGCATTTAATTTTCGTTATTTTGAAAATAATATAAAACACTTGTTTATTTTTGACAATTATTTTTGTATTTATGAAACAATCGGTTTCGCCTCCGCTGGAGCTTCTTCGGGGTTACAACACCAACTGTCGAATATTTTATTGTAACTCTGACGAAGCTTCGGTGGGAGCGAAACCGGTTGGTTAGAAAAAAACTAAATAATGTGATATGAAAAGAAAATACGTAAGTGTTATTAAACTATTTTTAATAATGTCATACTTCAAATATATATTTAGAATTCTTATTTCGTACTTTAAAAATATTATAAACTTTTGAAAAAAAAACTTTGTTTGATGTATCACCAATTGTATTTTATTCTACGCGACAGCTGTTTCGTCAAACTATGTTGACATCATCAGGTGTTTCAATAATATATCAAATGTCAAATTTTTCGAACTTTTATACCTACACTTATGATACTTAAAACAAGTTTTTTTAAATTTTATTTAACAGTTTAAAATGTTAAAGTATCATAGTGTTTCGGCCAAAACAATGAACTATTTAAAAATATTGTATATTTTTTATTTTGTGAATTCAGGTTATTTATATTTAGAGCAAACCTTTTGAAAAACATTAAAATTTTATCACTTCCTCTCCCTGCAATATTAACATTACAAGAACTACATAACTTATCGTTGGATCGCTTAAGTCATTAAAGGCTGACGAACGTGTAATCCAGGTCCACATAGAAACTTGATCGCAATATAATGAATTAGTTAATCAAACACTTAAAATGCAGAGCGATTCTAGTGCATTCTACGTACAATCTTATAATAAATAGTGCAATCGAGCTAACGATGTTCGAATCGGTGATTTTAAACGGTTATAAACATCAGCCCCATAGACCAGTCGTAAGATATAGAGGTACTCTAGCCCAGTGCTCGGCAAACTTTTCTCACCTACGGCACACCAAAAGGTAAAATTCGATCTGGACGTGGGCGTTAATCAGCTCAAGAAACGTTGGTGAACTTTTTTTCAGCGACTTCCGGCTAGTAGAAATCGGCGGCGACCTTTTTTTCTGCTCATTCGGGAAAATCGAATGATTGATCCGATTTTTCACGAATGATCTAAACAAAATTTCACCAACGTCTCCTGAACTGATTTACGAAAGAGTGGACTCTTTCGCAATTCACGAGTTCTGACTATAACTAAATGTTAAATTAAATAACGTTGTTTTATGTATCACAATTGTATTTTTATTTTACGCGACAGCTGTTTCGTCAACCTATGTTGACATCATCATAATATATCAAATGTCAAATTTTCGTGATCTTTCTTACCATTATGTGTATTTGTTCCTATGTCAATTTGAATAATTTCTTAGATATAACTTCAAAATTATATAAAAGAAATTATTCAAATTGACATAGGAACAAATACAAATAAAGGCTCGAAAAATCACGAAAATTTGACATTTGATATATTATTGTAACACTTGATGATGTCAACATAGGTTGGCAAAGCAGTTGTCGCGTAAAATAAAAATACAATTGTGATAAATAAAACGACGTTTTTTTTTATTTAACAGTTTATAATGTTAAAGTATTATAGTGTTTCGGCCAAAACAATGGACTGTTTAAATATTTTTTTCTCTATATATTTGGCTACGCCACACCTGCATCCGGCTCACGGCACACCGGTTGCGAAGCACTGCTCTAGCCAATAGACACCGAACAGTCAGCTATCACACGATGAACTTCAAAATGAACAATCTTGTACAAAGTAAAGACGTCTGCTTAATGAATACGTAATGGAAAATTTATATCTCGACAAGGGAAACAGAGATTATCCATAAGATGTCAGATGCAAATAGAGGATTTCTTATCTTGATTAAGAAATGATTGCATAACTGGAAACCGTCAGCTGAAACATAAGGTATTTCGTGAATAGCTTTCATGCAATATTACGAAGTGTGTTTGATGTTATAATCGTTACAAGTCATGGTAAATTATTCATAACAAAGCATAAATTTGCAAAGTCATTGAAAGTCTTAGATATGAAGGATATGAAATGTATATATGTTCACTCCGATCAGTAGAAACAAGTGCAAACAACATAACAATTCCAGTCAGAGCCAATAAAGCAAGTTTCTACGATCGTGCTTTCAGCGTTGCGGGTCCGTTGGCGTGGAATAGCCTCCATGTTAGTATTAAGTATGAGGATAGTGACGTTAAATTTAAGAAACTTCTAAAGACTGCACTGTTCGGTCAGCCATTTCCTAGTGCGCCCTTGGAGTAATTGATTTTACAAAACACGCATTTAAAATACAAGTCATCAGAATAATAATAATAATAATAATAATAATATGACAATAAATACATACACGCACAAATACTCGTACATATTAATAAATGAAAAACAAACTAACTTACTAAACATCACGCCGTTTCTCCGAAGGATTCGGCAGATAGGATGGACCGCCATACTGCTCTGTCCTGACACACCTCTCTAGGTTCCTCTACATTCATACATCATAATATGCACGCTCGTAAATTTTTCTAACTTTGAATATGGCCGCTTTTGAGTATTTGATTAATTTGGTCGTTCCATGCTTTCTTTGAACTTCCCCGGCTTCTATTTCCACCGACACTGCTTGTATACAACATTTTAACCATGCTTCTTAACAAAAGATCTTTTATTTAAATATTTTGAAAAGTTAAGGGTATTTGTTATATAGTTTGGTGCGAATAACAAAGTAAACAGACACACTGTCTTTGGTCTGGTGTAAAATTCACGTGACAATAAAAAGACGATAGATTAGCTACCTATCACATGTCACGAGAATCAATATGATACCTATACCCTTTACATCGATTTGGCATTGCGCTGTAATGATGTAAAGAGCGATTCAATAAAAATAATTATTATTAAAATAACCTAATGTTCATTTGCGCAGTACCTATTATATTTGAGTATAATTGAATGAAAATAATTTGCTTGCGTGCATATTTTTATTTGATTATTTTCTTCATGTTTTCTTATCCAGCATTCGTATCCTTATAAGGAAGTAACCTTCATCTCGATCGCCCAATAAATTACCAATGAAACACCTGTTAACCGTTACATTTTCATGCATAAGTGAATTTCCATATGAATTGGAAATGGAGAATTAATTCATAATTTCAGCATCAAATGGACGACGTGCCAGGAAGAAAATAATATTTATGCCCGAATTGAATTATGAGATGCAATTTCACTTCTTTGTTGAACTATTATTCACGCGTGGACCACTCGATCTTCTGTGACAATCTTTATGGGGAAAGCAGATCTTGCGGTATTTTCGGGCATGTGATATGGATTATACTGTTTCTTAATGTTGGGTTCGCACGCAAACTTTACCACAATTTTTCACACGCGCAGGTACTTGCATCTGTAACCGCCCACATTTCACAATGTCAATGTAATCAGATCAAGTTTTACAACATGTATGTATTGTTTACAATGTGTTACACGGAAAAATAAAACAATTACACATATTATATTTTGTAATATAATAAAGCACATAGTAATTTAGTTGAAAATAGACGGACTAATTATTTTAACACGATGTTAATTCCAGTAGTCTGGATTTTGATATATGTTTTTTCATAAGAAAATACCAAAGAATATTGCAGAATGTTAGAACTTATATAATACTAAGTATATTATGTAATTGTATATTTGACTATCGGATAAACACGTCAAAAATCTTATTGTAAATTAATCCAATAGAAATGAAAGCAGTTTATTGTTTCTTGAATAATGATGTAAAACTCCGTATTCAATAATCAATTCGAATGAAATCGGCTGTTTTCTCGAAGTTTTTTTTATATTAATGACATATTTCGCCGGCCTAAGGCATTATCAATTAAAAAAATTTAAGAGAAATAATGAATGGTTCATTAGATAATTAGGATACGTGGAAAGAAAGAATTGTAAGGAATGTTTACGTTCACGATGAGAATGGAAGAATTAGAAGAAGACCGAGGAAAACGTAACACGATCAAATAAAAATATATGAAAAGTTGGTCATTTTAACAATTCGAAGAAATCAACTCTTCAAATTCATATTGCCAATTTATGTTTTTTTCTACTTATTACGATTGATTTTGTGTTGGGACCTTTTCTTAACATTTTACAATCACAGGCTCGACAGCTCTGGGTGAGGCTAAATACAGGAGTCTCTTTCATTCTTGTCGGTCTGTTGCTTTTCGGCTGACAGAGTCCATCCATCGCACTTTGGGTCTATATTGTCTCCTCAAACCTCGCGGCATGGAGAGTGCGAGAGATTTTATGGGGTTTTTGGCGTCCATTCTTATTACGTGATTAGCCCATCTCAAATGCCCTACCTTGACGGAACTGATCACATTTAGTTCACTGTAGATGTCATAAAGTTCAATATGTTATATTTTTTGAGAGTGGGATATAGAAATAAAAAATTAATTTGATTAAATGTGGCCAGGGGTCCCTCTTTCTCTTGTTGGAATGATTCATATTCCAGTTAACGCAAATTTTGTATGGACGGGGACAGGCTTAGGCGAAACTGACAAAAGAGCGCTGCTGCGTTCTATAACAGTTTCAGGCGTGCGATGCTGACGAAAGGGCGCAGCTGCGTTCTAACAGCTTCAGGCATGCGGTGTGCCTGACACACCTCTTTAATTCCATATTGTATCGACGATCAAACTAAAATACTGCAATGGATCATAACTTGTTCTTTTTTCATAACTAAGGTTTCTGAGGCATATATCAAAACTAGTTTAATAATTGTTTTTTATACATTTAAATTACTTTAATTTATTGTTACTATGTCATTAACATTTCACAATTTCAATGACACCATAGATAGCAAATTTGTTATTACATACATAAAATATAAATTGCTTTAATTGTTTATTTCATGGTTGATGTTATATTAATTAAGCTGTCACCGCTATGATTTAGGCACTTGTGTTATATTTATATAAATCAATAAAATTATTTTATTCATTAAGAGTTATATCATCAAATAAGTAATTGCTGTGGCGCATGGCGAAATATTTGTTTCGACATTATGTTGATTGCTTCGGTTTTTATTATTTTATTATGTTAAGTTACTTGCTAATTGTTTGTGCGAGAACAGTTTAAAAAGCTATATAAAGGGTAATTATTTTGATAATAGCAAAATAATTTGATGAATTATTTTAGTTACACAATCTCATAGACGGAATCATTAAATGTAAATAATCTACAATTTGTTATCATCAATTTTGTAATCACATTACAAAAAGGACATCAAATGCCCGTTTATCTTTCTCGAAGCCGTTATTACATTAAAAAAACACTCGGTGTCTATCGTTAGTCCTGCATTGATAGAATCTCCTGCTTCGTTGTATATACATATATATTTTTTATTTTTTTATTTTACATGTTTTATTTTACAATTTGCCAAAAAAGTTTATGGCCTGTAGTTGTCACACTAGGCATGGCCTGTATCGTGACCACTACATAAGATATGATGTTAGTAGCATTGTTAGTAAAATGGCTTGTTAGTAATCTTATGCTAACATTGGTAATCACAATATGAAGATATAATTAAAATTGCTAAATCTAAAAGAAAAAAGTGTTTTCTACGTCGTTATGTATACATTTCTTCATTATTTCGTCGTTCGGTAATCTATCTATGTCGTTTTCCCGCACATTCTTTTTGATCTCATTTCTACGATACTCTATTCCTACTTTCATCAATTTTTTGCCAGCTCTAAGCTACACTTCCACACAAAAAGGTTGGCACTAGAACTCTATTATGTACTGCCATGTTTGCTTTAGTGGATATAAATATCGAATATATTTTGAAAATAAAGTCCTAATTTTAATTTGATTTCCTGGTTTACTTAGAGTTTTAGAGTTTACGGAATTACACACACTATCATCTCTTGTTTTTATACGTTTTTTTTATTATTTTAGTTTTATATATTTATTTATTTGTCCCCAGCTACGAGCTTTTTATGATTTTTAAAGAAATGTGGTTTGAATCAATAATGTGTTGTTGTTGCAAATATTCGAGATGAAATGAAATGTTTGCATTTAATATATAAAAAAACATAGTAATACACTTAGGAAATTGAAAGTAACTTTGTTTTTAATTCACGAAATATTTAAAAAAATACGACATTTTTCGGTGGATACCTCCATCATCTGAGATGAGATTTCCTAAGATTAAATTAAATTATAGGATTGCATACTGTTAATTCCAGTTATATTAAAAAAATAAAATCGCAATTAAAAAATAATTAATTAACTTAAATAATAAAATAAGGAAATTTATAACTTTAAAAATGTGAGCATTGTGAAAAAACATAGTAGTTCGTCTCTCGCGTCGCTGTTTTAAAAGCCCGAGAATGTAGCAGCAAGCGGGCTCTCTATCTGAAAATTGAACGGTGTCCCGTTACGCTACTAGGAAGTACGCTTTGTTCCAATCAACCAATATTGCTTTCTCTCCGTGTAATTTGTAATTGAAAACTGTATCTAATAAATCTGATTTGCCGTGATTTGCATATCTCGTGTGACAGGTATTTAGGAATCTACTGTAACGGGTGTTATTTATCGCGTTATCTTCCTGCACATTCGTACATTACTATGATTGCCTCGTACCGTGTTCCACCGAACGAAAACAGGACCACAATTTACCCTTAGAACACGTTGGGAATTTTCGTAAGCTGTCCTGGAGCGGCATAAATATTGGCATTCGGAACGCTTTCGTATAATAATTAATTATGGTTCAGATATGATTATCAATATATGCAAGTAATATTAAAAAAAATACTAAATTAACTGTTAACATACCTATATCTTTATTTATAATTTTAAAAATATATTTTTTATTTAGTTTCAGTTGCAGCAAAAATTTGAATTTGGTTTGCAACAAAGTGATTTTTTTTATGCTCATTTTTTGATGCCGCTTGAGCTTTTAATGTGGCAGTTTCTCGTTACTTTCCACATTTTTTAATCTTCTTCTTCTCCTTCCTCTTGGTTTTGGTCGTATGATCTGTTTGTGACGGTGAGTGGTCCTGGAATAATGATGTCCAGCCATCTCTGCATCTTTTTGGCGGCCTTTCTGGTAGTCTCTTGCTGCTTGGGTTTTCAACAATTTTTTGCAATTCTTGTATTCTTCGTGCGATCCACATAGTCTCTACTAAGGCGCCTTCTGCTTTTTCCCCATCTTACTATGTCCTCAACACCCCAGACAGACCTTATCGTTTCATTTCTGATCCGACCTCTAAGAGTGTCTGCGATGGAGCGTAGAGTTCGCATTTCTACTACTCTAAGGAAGTTCTTAGTTCTATTGTTAACGGCTCTGACCTTTATTCCATACGTCATGATGGGGCAGACGCACACCATGTATAACTTGACTTTACTTTCGGTTGATTTTGTATACGCCAGGTTATTTGAACCCAATCTTTGTATACATTTTTTGAAGCTTTTGATTCCTATGACACTTGCCACTGCAAATGCAATTTTCCATTATTTACACAATTTTATGGATGTGACACGTTTCGGGGGCATTATCAAATTTCAATCCCATAAAATATAATAAAACAGACGTTTCACATCAATGTTCAAGAAACAAAAATAAAATATTTTTAGATAATTCTTTGTTTTGACCGAAACACTATGATATTTCAACATTATAAACGGTTTAATTTTGAATTTATTAATATCAGTTCTTTGTTACACCTGATGATGCCAAACATATGTTTAATAAATAATTGTCTTATCTATTAAAATAGCATTTAAAATTTTAACAGTTAATAGCATATTTAGAATTTCACTGTTTTTAAAAGCGCCGAAAAGCACGTAACGGCTTCTCGTTGAAATCACGATTCATAGATTCGTTGAATGTTGTTGTCCAAAATAGGATTGGATTTCAAAGTATCCATATGCATGTACGCCAAAGCGAGGGATCATTAAGAGATTGTGCCCAAAACTGTTCCGCGATCTTACCTATCGCCGGCCAAATTGCTCCAAATACATAAATGAATACATTACGTTGCATTTTGGAAGGCTCCCTGCCGCCATCTCGTGAGAAAGGTCTGTTTATCTTTTTATTGAATTCGCCGAGTCATCGGAAACGAACTATATTTCAACCCTTTTATAGGTTAGCAGTTCCAATTAAAGAGATTCCCATATTGTTTTTACCATCTGCGTGGTAATTAACTTGTTAACCAATAAACTAACTAACCATCACGCCGTCTCATCAAAAGAGAAGCAGAAAGAATGGACTGCCACACTTTTTCCTGACATACTTTTTTACCATTCATTCATCATTTAGTATTTCCATGTGTACAATCCATCTTCAATTCATTATTTTGTTCATAACACTTACATTCGCACCGCATTCACTTATTATATTTTCAAATTATTGAACGGTAAGGCATTAACACTGTGGAATTTCATAGTAATATAGGTACATAGGAAATTGAAAATATCTTTGTTTAATCCACAAAATATTTGAAAAATGTATTAAAAAACACGACGTGTTTCGGAGGATAACTCCATCTTCAGGTGTAAAAATATAATAAAAACTAAACAATGAACAAATATTTTGTCTACATTTAATCTCCCAAGTTCCCATTCCCAATCAAATGCAAATTAATCATTTATTATTTTTTTATAAAAATTGTGTTTTTTCTAAATTACAATTTTATATTTTTTTATATTGTCATAATATTTAATTATTTATTAGTTATTACTAATAAAAAAATAATTATTAATACTTATAACAAATAGCCCAGGATAATTTTTAAATATAAATTATTGTATCGAATTTTAAATGCGTTTTTATATTAGTCTTTCTTTGTTTAGTTTTTATTATGTTTTTACACGTGAAGATGGAGGTATCGTGTATCGTATCATGTCGCGTTTTTCAATATTTTTTTAATATTTAGTGGATTAAACAAAGTTATTTTCAATTTCCTAAGTATGTTATAATATTTTCATTCGACACTCTATCATACACCGTTTTTCCACACATTTGTCTGTGAGATCTCGTTTCTGCTGCATTTATTATACTTTCATCCTTCTTTTGCCAGTTCTATCTTCGCTTTCATACATTAAAGTCGATACAAGAACACCATTAGGCTTTTGTTTGCGATGATAACTTTAAGTGCACAATCACTACAAAGAGATTTTTTCGTTTAAAATTGGCCCTGGACGAATCACATTTGGAATATGAAATGACAGAATAAATACCAGTTTTTTTTTTCAATTCTCCTAACTAAAGTTTGATTTATTTTTGCTCTTGTCGCTTATCTCTCCAATAATAGTTTAATTACATTTTTTCGTGAAGCTATATTTTATGCCAAATGTTATTTAGAGTAGGAAGTTTTTTTCAAGTACGCATGCGTTCTTGATTTATTGACGTAATGATGACATAATGAGAACAGTACAGCTAAAATCGAATGCTGATTTTCAATTAATTTTATTACTGCAAATAATTACGAATGATTAATTATCGAATCTTTGGTTATGCGGTAACACCAGTAGCCGGTTACAAATTTGATATGTGATTATGAAAATTTGCATACTTCTGATAGTATAATATAATACTTACATTGATTATGTTTATAGTTGAATATTCTAAAAATATTTTAGTATCACATGAAAACAGTTCCACACAGAATATTCATTTTTATTAAATATTAATTTGACAATAAAAAAAATCAGAATAATGAAATAAATAAATGTTTTTTAACTACTTCCACTTTTGTCTTTTTTCGACAGCGAATGGTTTCGCCAGGCTCGCTGGCATCGACAGATTGGTCTGTCGACAGGTCGGTCCATGGAAATAGTTTAAAAACATCGTTTTATTTCATTATTATTTAAAATAAACTTCCATCAATAGATTTCAAATAATCATTTGTTTATCTTGAAAAATCATATTTATGAAAACGTATGTTCAACTGTTTAATAATTCTTTGGCAAATCGCAATACGTCTAACCTATAAAAAAAATTAAATCATCTAGAAAACGAACTTTTTTGTGTATATGAAAGGTTTGTTTCCAGTTAATTGTTTAATTTCAATGGTCGTTTTAACAATTTCGATGATTATATAATATAAAAATAATAGTATTTACCCCATTCTATTAAAAGTATTCAATTATTGCATTCATAAAATAAAATAGATATTTATATCTTGTCCATGAAATCGTTATTATATTAACTAGTTTTGCTTGTTCCCATGCTTCATCAGGGCAAAATATAAACTGGATAAAAATACAGTTGCTTAAAGGTATACTTGAACACCACGCTCTATGTATTCATGTAAACATCTATTTTTATTATTTTATGTATGTGTTATACTTATTATAATTCTTCTTATGTAGGTCTAACGATCTGTTGTTGGTTACATCTCCGTCGTCCTAGGACATGGACCGCCAACTTTCTCATCATATTTTCGGTGGTCGGCCATATGGTCCGGAACCCTCCGATAAACTTTATCAAATTATCTTTAGGATCATTTAATTGCATAAAGGAGACACGCTCGTTCCAGTATCTTCTTCTTTGACACCTCATCTGAGAATGTCTTCGGCTTCGCAAATTCTTTAGAATTCTGTTTTTCTTATTCGGTCACAAAGGCTTTTTCTAGCTATACATCGTAGTACGAGTACTTTCACCTCTTAGAAGCGCAGGAGTTGTTTTGTTTAAGATATCTCGGCTCTGGATTCTAATGCTTATGTTAAGATTAGTCTGGTGCTGGTTTTGTAGATCTTCGTTTTACCTTTGATGCTTATTTTTCATATATTTTGCAAATACGGGAACTGGTCGCTTTTACCCTTGATGCTAGTTTTTAAATATGTAATCTGGTCGCTGTTAAAATAAAGACAATTAGTTATCAAAAATAAACATCGTTTTCATATTTGCCTTTTTCTTTTTTATATACTTTGTATATACAACACTAACATTAATAAAAATTAAACCACATATCAGACATATTTCGGACAACCGGTCCTTCCTCAGTGATATTATGAAGATACATATTTAAAATATTATAAAATTGATTACAAATATGATCAGTTTTGACAGATGTTATAAAAAAAATATTTTGGAACGTTTATGTTTTTGTTAAAACAAATATTATGAATCAATTTAAATTTTAAACTAATAATTTAAAGTTCTTATTGTTGTTCAGGTAATTACTTACAACAATTTATTTTTAATGGCTTTTTCAATTTTTATTATCAACTATTTATTTTTAATGGCTTTTTCAATTTCTAAAATTACGAGACTGCTCAAAGTTATATTTCTATTATTAACATGCAAAATTTCAACGCCATTATGTATCTTTATAATATCACTGAGGAGGGACCGGTTGTCCGAAACATGTCTGATACGTAATTTAAATTTTTCTTAAAGTTAATGTTGTATATTCAAAGTACATAAAAAAGAAAAAGACAAATAAAACATCTACAACACAAAGTATGGCGAATATAGAAGAAACAAAATGGAATTAGTTATTTAAAATAAACATCGTTTTATTTCATTATTTAATGTACATGTAATAATTTTATATGTCTTACCACAAAGTGAGTGCTTAATATGAAAATCTAATAAGTATTCTCTATTTGCCACTTTCATATTGTGAAGTGAACCATCCAATCCGGATCCATCTAAAAAGAGGCAAGTTTTGAAACATTTTATTAGTGCTACTTTGATACACGATTCGGTACTAACGTTAGATTTTTTTTTTGGTGTTTCTGCTTTACATATTTATTAAGTGAGGTTAATACGCACGAATGCTATTTACGCGGGCTCATGATATGTATCCAAACAAGAGTAATTAAAGGCTACAGCCTCGGAGAATGACGTGAATGTCTGCCATCAAATTCGTATTCACGATCTAGTAATCAATCCGGTGGAAGTCTGGCTACCGTAGAAGCTCCGAGATTGACGGGAAGATCGTACGAGATGATAATGTGCCATTTAATGGAAATGAAAGCACAGTAAATCATTACGTGTAAGGAAGTTTTCGGATTAGTTTTTTTTTTAATACAAATGAGATACGCCGTTCGTCTGCGATCTAAGATATTCGATTAAAAAGCTTTTAAACGTAATTCGGTGGTACTGTTGCATTAGCAACACGGACGACTTTTGAAATACGAATAAGCCAGTAGAATATTGATGATATGCATCTATTGATATGATCTTATTTCGATCTTTAAATATGTATAATAGCAAAACAATTTTGTCAGTTGCTGATAAATTTTATATTAATCGATTATTAAAATTTATTGTAAAATAAGTTATATATAGTGTCACAATTAAGGAAGCGAAGCATGGAACTGGCAAAAGAAGGATGAGAGCAAAATAAATGCAGTAGAGATAAGATCTCTTAGATGAATGTGTGATTCTCTGTGTATTATAGAGTGTCGAATGAAAATACAAAAAGTGAATGCGGTGCGAATGATGGTGTTATGAACAAAATAATGAAAGGTTCATTAAGATGGTTTAGTCACATGAAAAGAATGAATGAAGAAAGAATGGTAAAAAAAAGTTTTTGGTAACAATGTAAATGGAACTAGAAATAGAGTAAGACCGAGGAAAACGTGGAACGATCAAATAAATGTATGAATGTTGAGGAAGCGAGAGAAATATGTCAGGAAAGAAAAGTGTGTCAGTCAAATCTTTCTGCCTACCCCTTCGGGGAGACGGCGTGATGGTTAGTTAGTTAGTAAGTTAGTGTGACTAAAAAAGGTAATTATTATGAACGATATATTTTTTCTAGCAACTTAATTTAATTTTCCGGGAATGACATGTTTTGCCTTGTTAAGGCATTATCAAATGTTATTGAATTTGATCAATCATTTGATAATGTCTTAATACTCATAAGGCGAAACATGTCTTTCCCATAAAATGAAATATGACATCTAGAACACAGACGTTTTCGTTCATATAAATTATATAATACCGAGTTTACCTTCATTGTTCGAGAAAGAGTAAATAATTTACAGGTACCATATAATACAGTTTACGCAAGTGTATGGAAGGGATGTATACTTTTCGTATGAACATAATGTATATCTTTAACAATAATTCAATTAGGCTGTATATAAAAGTGTGCACATAAAAAAAATTGTGTCCCTAAATCTAAATTGAAATTAGTTACTCGCCACGAGTTCGTGTTATGGATATACATTTGACATTTGAAACTAACTAACTAACTAACTTACCATCACGCCATTTCTCCGGAGGGGTAGGCAGAGAGAATGGATCGCCACAATGCTCTGTCCTGCTCTGCATTCATACATCGTACCATGCCCGCACATCACCTATTCCGACTTTGAATGTGACTGCCTTTTAGTAATTGATTAATTTGGTCATGCCATGTTTTCCTCGGTCGTCCTCGGCTTCTTTTTCCACTCACGCTGCTTGTGTACAACTTTTAACCATTCTACTCTCATCCATTCGTTCCATATGTCCAAACCATCTCAGGGATCCTTTTTTAATGTTATCCATGATGGATGGCCTACATTTAAATACATTTTTAAAAACCTCGCTATATCACGACTCTTTTATTGCAATTATCTTAAACATTTTCCTAGCCCCAGATACCCTTCCTCAGTCTAAAAATTGAAAAGTGCCAAAAAGAATTGTGAAAATACGATATTTCTCTAAAAATATTACTCTATGTGCAACATCGAAAAAATATATATATATACATGTGCAACATCGAAAAAAACATTATGTGTTATTACATTATGTGCTCAATTTAAAAAACGGTGGATACGTGGAACATAAAATAAAAAGACAATATGTGCACCATCTAAAAAGAACATTTTGTATTAAATTATTTTTATTTTGTTATTTTATTTTATTTCATTGTATTTTATATTATTTGTTTTAGATTTATTTTGTAGGTGTTGGACAATCGAAGTGTGCGCGGGAGATGCCTATTGGTGGCGATGAGGTTCGCAACCCATCACACCGCGTCTCTCGCGGGGCGAAAATAGAAGGATGAAGTGCCGCATCAGTAAAAGTGTGACAGTTCATTCTTTCTGCCTACCCTTTCGGAGAGACGGCGTGATGGTTAGTTAGTTATATTACTCTATGTTAAATAATTATAATATTCAAGTATTACCATTTTCCATTTTAACATATGACGTTCAGATATTATGTGTTTAATTAATTCCTCGTGTTTTAAAAATTCCGCTTTATAGGAGCCGGGCATGAATGAGAATGCGTATCAATGAATTTAAAAAAATATAAATAGATTGTGCCAGGACAGGTTGATGTAGAAATTATTGTAGGCAGGTACTCTTACAAGTTTTTCATGCAAACTCCCACGCATAAAATAACTATGCTAACATCGCTGAGCTAACTAATATGTATTAAATGTTTAGGTACTCGTTAGAGTGGGAGAAAAATTATTAGAATATTTTCATAATAACCTTCTTATTACGGTGCTGTGTAGCTGGTACACATTATTCAAATAACTTTAATATATCTCAATGAATATAATATAAATACACAGTTAAAATTTTGTATATACTTCCGTTATACATTTATACATAAATTATGTCCACGATCTTCAAGTCAGAAGCCTTCTTGTCCATTTTTTGTCTAAGCTTCTGGCTACGTGACCTGCCCATTGCCATTTTAGAGTCTCTACACGGGGAAACTTACAAGTATTACAAACCTTCTAACTATAGTTACATAGACGCGGGTAAAATTTTATTTAGTTACGTTAATACGCAATTTATAACACGCACATAATAATAATAATATAATAATAATACATAAAAATAAAAAAAACAGTTTACTACGCATATTATTATTCGTGTAATATAGGGTGTTTTTAAGAGGTTCGGTTTTTAAACTGGCAACATTGTTTTTATTGATTGTCAATTTGACAGTTGATAGTTGATTTGTAATCAATAAGTTTTGCCATTTTACCATAAATAGACTGACGTCAGAACAGCGCTTGCAAATTGTGCAAATTTGTTTGAAAATCGTGTTTCGGTTTGCCAAACTTATCGTGCATTACGTCCATTTTACGGTCGACATAATCGTCTATCCGAGCAAATTATTCGGAAGACCATGGATCGTTTTCGCACCACGTATACTTTAGTGGATAATACGCATCCACAATGACGACAATCGTCGAAAATTGTCGACAATTGGATTTCACGTTTGCGTTTCATTCGAGCTAGCAGTGGCTCTCATATGCCCGAAATCATTTTAAACAATAATGGCATAAAAGTATTCATTAAATAAAGCCAATATCAGAGACATTAATTAACATTACTTAAATGTGTTTTTTTTTTTCATTTTGAATATGTATTGTATACCTCTAATAAAACAGCCTATATATTGTACTCATTTCGTAGGGTCCACTTAGAGTTAACATCTTTTAAATATTGCTTCGGCTATTAACGAATTCCCTCCGACTAAAAATCTACAATCTTCACATTTATCTCGCTACGTATTAGTGGAGCTAATGGTCCAGAGATTGTTAGTTAAATCTGATTAGCATTCTCAATCGAATGCGTCATCTAATGTGACCTCACATGGGACCGCAGCAAGTGAATATTACCAAGAAAATTGATTGTAAATCACGGTGTATCATTATCCTACATTATTATTCAAATCGATTCAAATTAACCATACATGTATACGTATATCTGAAATACGTAGAACACTTCATATGTTCTTAGTTCGTCATCGGCTATTTGAATTTAAAAAAAAAACACCCAAATAGGAATGTTTTATAATCAAAGCCATTGATTTATGTTGAAAGAATCTTAGTCTCTAATTGTGATGCTGAACATGAAACAGTTATAATTTGTTAACGAAGACGTGTATACACACAATAAATTTAAACACAATGACATATATTCCATATTTGCTGAGCAACGGTGTAAAACTCAATACAAAATCTAATATATTAAAATGTATGTTTGAATGAGCTAATCCCTGATCTTTTAATATATGTTGTAGGTATATCAAAATATTTTAATAATAATCATCTTTTTTTTTCTTCTACATTCGCCTTCACTTTGTGTTGTGGATTCATATTTGAATAAATATAATTACACTTTGAATTACAACACTTTTTATTTTTAGAGGTTACAAGTAACCTTTATCAATGTATACAATTTTAACCTTAAATGTTTCCATTGATAAAGGTTACTTGTAACCGAAACATGTCTGTATTCAGTAAAAATAAAAAGTGTTGTAATACAAAGTGTAACTATATTTATTCAAATAATCATCTTAATTTTTTATTTTTTTCGTCATCACATTCGAAGTCGCAAAAATTGACGAGCGTGCATGTTACGATGTATCAATAAAGAGGAATCTGAAGAGAGGTATGTCAGGACAGAGAATTGTGACGTTCCATTCTCTCTGCTGACCCCTCCGGAGAAACGGCGTGATGATTAGTTAGTTAGTTAATAAAATATGATTTTGTACGCGTTTAGTTAAAATGATATTGTCATGAATTAATAAAGAAAAATCCCTTGATGGCTGCTATGTACTCAGTGGTTTAATTCAATTTTAAATACTTATTTTTCGTGAGCAAACTTCTTTGATTGTGGGTTTGGTACGAAGTGCTACTTATGTTATCGGAAATTTATAATTATTACTATTTAAACAATTCATAACTGCTTCAAACTCTTTCATATATTCATTTTAAAGACTGCTTCAATGTAAGATTAAATTTTATATAAACATTATAATCATTTGATCTTGTTCGTAAAATTATACGTAATTTTATGAATCACAAAGAAGGTACTTGCCTTGTAATTCAAATTATAATGTTACTTGACCCCATATAGTTATAAATTATAGACAATAAATGCTTTTTATTGATATCACTATAATTGAACGTGGCTTTTGTAAGTTTGTATTCTAAATTAAGTCAAAAGCAAAACATAAGAAATATTGACATGTATCTCTTCTGTGCTTGAAACCACCAGACAGTGGAATGGGTTTTTTTTTGGTTGTGAACACCCTCAAAAACATTATCATTTCATAATTAATACGAATGAAAACGTCAGTTTTCTAGACATTTTATTATATTTTATGGGAATGACATGTTTTGCCCTTCTAAGGCTTTATTAAATGTGACGAAACTTCAACTCGTTGTAGTTAATATACACTAGTAAATGGAGCAGAATATGGTAATTAACGAAAATTGATGTGACTTTATACATTTTTAACAAAGAATTATTTGGGTAGGTCTAGAAATATTGGAAAGTATTTCTTGGAACTCGTTAAGAAATTGTATGACAATTGTTACATAGTTAGGGAATACTAAATGATATTATATAAATCAAAAATAATTTATTTAAGGTGCCACGAAATAAAGTGTTTCTAAGAAAAATTTATTTTTACAAATTGTTGAAGATTACATATTTCAAGGTGACTAATGATTCTAAGTATTTTAGGTAAAATAAAATCGACATCCAGTGTGCGTAGACTCAATTGATGTGTTCTTCTCTTCTGCATCTGAAATGTGAAATAAATACAGTGCAGAATCAAGAATTCTTTGAATCTAATTATGTATCGGTAAATCAGCCGAAATCGGTCGAAGCCTTAAACCTACGTGGAATTTAACTTAATATACACTATAAAGTTTTTTTTCTCATTATTTAGCCTCATATATGATACGAGGAACAATAGTAAAATGGATCAAAAGGTCACAAACATTCAGTTATGGATAGGCAGCAAGGGAAGATTATCTATTCTACGAGTATATTCGCCTTCACTTCACAATAATAGCACGTGTTTTAATTATTCCATAACTGAAGTTTCTTAACAATCGTATACCTGAATCTATCGTCAATTTTCACGTTTTAAATAAATAATTTTAAACAGATTCACGATAACACAATGTTTATATTCACCCATCTGTCGCAAATACAAATGTTTATTAAACTGCATTTTAAAGTTTTTCTTATTATACCTTGCTTTCAAATACAACTAACCGAATGTTTATAACTGAAAATTTTGTAGAATACTATTTTTTTTATAATAATAATGTTATTATTAGAGATTTCTTGGTAGAAGTTCATTGTAAATAATAAAAATAAATATATTAAAAATGTATTTACAGTATAGGTTATGTTTGATTCCATTTAGGTGTTTGGCATCGACCGGTTTCAGCAGTTTGCGGCTATCTTCTAGTGTACCATAAGATCGTCCGAGAAGTTCCTTAAGAAGTTTATTTCGAACACCATCTTGTTTAGAAGAAAAATCGTTTTCAAAACAGGAGAACTTCAAATCGCCTCTATGCAATAATTTGCATTTTTTATTATTAGCAAAATTTGTTCCCAATGAAATATATACACTCCCAGCTTTTTATTTTCAAAGTCAGAGTCACTTAGACGATAAAAACAAAAAAAAATTGATATTAGTATTCAAAAGAAGAAATATGTTAAGCCTTGCAAGCGAAATATCAAATGTTTATTACCCTAGGTGAGGGAACTATGGTTAGTTACAACAATTTTATATAATAAAACTTCTATGAAATGGATGTTTTAATTAATATTAAATATTATATAATAGTCTGTTTCTTTTGCGAGTCGTACTTTTTAATAACTCAAAATATTGTAGTTTTTTTAATTTTTTTTAAAATTAAAATAGAACTTACATGTATCTTACGCCAATCTTGTTAGCCCGAGGGAAAAAATCTACCGAGACAAATCAATTATACATAAAGTATAAAATAAATTAATATCTAAAATTTAGAAAGTATTAAATGTGAAAGTCGTTGAACAGTTTGCTTGTCTTGGATGTGAGAATAAATCAAAAGTGTAAGTCACATTTTGCATATCCAAATTAATTCTCAAAATTACCAAATCGTAAACTGATAACATCTAATTCAGATGCCTTCGAGCTGATGTAGTTATGTATGTTAACTATTTCAACATTTATAATCATTCGTGTGTGCAAATAAAATGCTGCAAGAAATCATTAATGTGGCCATTGTAAATAATAATTATTAATAATAGTTTATTAACTCTTTCCGTGCCAGTCGTAGTTAAAGAACAACATTAAACAAAATATGTTGTTATTTGAAATTTCATGGTAGAAGTTCATTGCAAATTATGAAGAAATTTTTTTTCGTAAAAAATCTTTTTAAAATATATATTTAGTTAAAATCCACTAATGTTTGTGTCTTCGACCGGTTTCGGCAGCTCGCTGCCACCTTCAAATGGGATGATCACCAGAAGATGGCAGCGAGCAGCCGAAGCCGATCGAAGACACAAATATTGGTGGATTTTAGCTAAATATACATTTTAAAAAGATAATTAAGAAACGTATTTTTTTTAACGTAAGAAACACTGTGATAAGTAGGAGCAACGGATGTCATCGAAGGCGTAGCTAAGCTCAAATGGTAATTTGTGGGACATGTTGCCAGAATAGTTGCCAGAATTGGGAGACTCACCCTACACGATTTTCTGATGATATAAGGAGAATTCCTGGCCACTGAATGCAGAAGTTGCGAGATACGATTGTGTGAAGAAATATAGGGGAAGGCCTATATCCAACAGTGAACGAAATCGGCTAAACCAGGTAGAGAGCAAGCAATAACGATTATTTGATTAACCAAAAGTTTTAATTAATTAATATTATGAAATTATACAGTTATGATTTTTTTATAAAATAAAACACGGTTTATTCTACTGAGATTATTTTTCTCGACATGTTTCGAAGGTAATATATCTTCATCTTCGGGAGAACGATACAAAATTACAAAATATATTTTGAAAACAATACAAGAATCTTTCCTGAAAATAAGTATTTACTTACATATTTTATAATTTATTGCTTACAACGTAAGCACCATGTAAAAAACCTCCAAACAATGAGTTATTATTTTTTATTTAAGATGAAATACCGGGAGTGAGAGGGTTAAAAAAATTACAAAGACTACCTCACAGAAATAGCAATTTACCCTCGTTAAAACAAAAGTACATATTTGAACAAGATTTTGTTTTTTATAAAGGTTTTTTTCGTACGCAGAAAACGGGATTAGTGGGCATATTCAATTACGAATATCACACATGTAATTACGGATACATTAGACTTGGTTCCAATATTTTTTCGCGTTAAGCAAATCGGCCTTAGGTGTAAATACTTATGTGTATTGATCTGTAATTGCAGTACAGATGTAAATTATTAGATAGGTTTAGTTTTTATTGTGCAAAGCAAAGCACTTATTTTTTTGAAAAATTGGGTTATATGAATGACATTATCACTATTTTAACAACACTAATTGTGAATTTTAAGACATCGAATATATTGTGAAGTGATACAATATTCCAATGGAGTTCACATTCGGATTCCCTTTTTAATAATTTAAATATCTAATCATCACGCCGTTTCTCTGAGGCAGAAATAATGCATAGCCACACTGTTTTTTCCCGACATACCTCTCTCTCTTCCTTGACGTTAATACATCGTGTCATGCGCCCACGTCAATTTTTATATATTAAAGCAATATTAAAGGAATAATTAAATAAAACAATGTTTTTTTTACTAACTACCTACCTCCACTTATTGTCTTTATTTCGACAGCGACCGGTTTCACCAGACCAGTCTGTTGATGTCAGCTAGCCTAGCGATACCGGTCGCTGTCGAAATAATAACAGTAAATAGAAGTACTTAATTAAGAAAAACTTTGTTTTTATTAATTATTATTGAAAATGAGCTTCCGTTATTAGATTTAAAAAAAATCATTATACTCATTAGAATTATTAAAGTTAACTAAACATCTAACCATTGTGCCGTATCCCCGAAGGGATAGGGAGTAATAATGAACTGTCACACTTTTCTTTTCTAACGTGTTCTTGTTTCCTCGACATTTATATATTATGTACGTCATGCACATACGTCGATTTTTCAGACTCCTAACGTGGCCGACATTTAATATTTGATTTATTTGATCGTTCTACGTTTTCCTCGGTCTTCCTATATTTCGAGTTTCATTTACATCGTTAACATATAATATATTTTTACCATTCTTCATTTTCTTCATTTATTTTTTCCATGCGCCAAAACCATCTTATTGGTCCTTTCATAACATTGTTCATAATTAAGTTTTTCTATAATTATATGTTAGTATTTCGTTGAACTAGAATTGGCCTAACGCAAAATGCGACCGCGGCAAAAATGGAGTAATTAATTACCTGCATCAGTCACTCGGAGTCGCTACCGTTTCCCCGCAATGTAAATACAGTTGTCCCCGAATAGACCCGCTTTACAATATAACGAGCGTTACTAATCAGACTGCGCTGCAACCGAAGTCGAGATTGACACATAAAATGTCTGCGCAATGACATTTCAAAGGAGATAATGAAACACTTTAGTGAAGTGAATGTCACTTGTTAAGGAGTTCTTAAATTTAAATTGAACATTTAAATCCACAGAATTATTCTCAAACATATTTTATGGGAATATATGTCAGGAAAGAACAATGTAGTGGTCAATTATTTCAGCTTACCCCTAATATTTTCAGAGAGATGGCGTGTTGAATATTTAGTTAGTTAGTTAGTTTAAAATAACAGAATCACATTTTTTTAACATATATAATTTTTTTAAAGAGATATGTTTCGCTTTGCTGGGGAATTTTCGAACACTATGAAGTCGAAACATATCAAAACTTATGAATGTTATAAAACTTCCAGAAAACGTGCGTTTTCCTATATATTTTATATTTCATTCATATGGAGTTCTACATCATTGGTTAAACAAAAGAAATTAATTAAAAAACCATCACGCCGTTTCCCCATGCAAGCAAGGAGCAAGCAGAAATGAAAGGCTAAGGCCGTACTGTTCATTCCCAACACGCGTCGCGACAGCTATTTCGCCAAACAGTGTTGGCATCATCAGGTTTTACAAACAACTTAAGACAACTAATTATTAAAACAATTGTTTTATACGTGTTAAAAACGGTTAAAAATATGGCATTCGTTTTTTATTTATATATTTAAGGTAGTGTAGTCTGGTAACTTAAGCCGATTATGATGTCTTTTTTGGAGGGCGTTTTTTTGTAAGTAAATAAAAATGAATCGTTTCGGAAATTGAAAAAGACATGAAAATCGGCTTAAGTTACCAGACTACTACCATAAAAATATATTTGCAAGAGAAAGAATGAAGAAATGCTTATCAAATCGATGGTAACAGGTACATACAACGTTTATTTAAAAAATCGGCACATTTATGATTGTCAAAAGCGAGGTTTGCACCAAGGCTCTTTGAAACATGATAAATTGGGTGATATCATCATATTCGCCACAAGTATCGATCATTATTTTCTAAAGTACCTACTTAGGTGAGTACCTATCCGCTTGCTTCATATGCATGACTGTACGGTATTCCGAAAGATAAAAAAAAAAGATTTTTGTAATAATTTCATAAGATCAATTTCATTTTTAATAAAAAAGTGTATAAAACATGTAAATTCGTTTTTTTTAATCAAGTATACTTGAATTTAATATTCATTTTAATAAAAAAATATATATATCATATTAATATATATCAATAAATATATTTACATTTCTTCAAAATTATTGCTTAGTGGTCGATTGCGTATTTACTAAAAATAATACACGAAACTGGTCAAAAATATTTGGAGTATTTTTTAATAACATATTATACTTCCAAAATTTACAATGTAAGCAAAAAAAAACATTGCATATTTTCAAAATGTTTGCGATGTCTTCAAAGTATGATTAATCACCATTTTATTATAAGTCACTTCGTCTAAAACTGTAACTCTGTCGAGATGAAAAAAGTGCATCTTACTTCTTTCAGAATATGTGCATAAAATTATTCGGTGGAATGTTAAAGCACATATGGTCCATTTTAAAATGTCATTAGTCCCATAAAAGGGAAGGGATCAATGCTACCTACTGCACGTTCCCACAGGATCATTGAATTGTTCCCGTGAGGTGTTGATTTAATTTTCAATTAGTGACGTGGTAGTAAAAACACATACTTATGTCTATATTATAAAAAATATATTTTAAAATTTAGCGTAGTTTTTAAATTTAGTACGAATGATTTTGTCTGAATTTTACGATCTTCGTGAACCAGTGGTAAGTGCTTTAATCGCCGGCATCCCGAAGGTCCCGGGTTCGAATCCCGGGGATGGTAGTGTGATTGTCACAATGTCTTTAGTCTGGGTCAAAATTCACGTGACAATAAAATGGCGAAGCGTTAACTACTTAACACATGTCACGAGAATCAATATGATAAATATACCCTTTATATCGAATTGGCTCGCGCTGTTACAATATATAAAAATAATCATGTAATTCTAACCTCCGTATATATGTTAACTTAAGACTAGGACGCTTACTAATTTGTATACTTTTCTTTGTGTTTCTTTATATGAAACATAATTCGGTACCTATTTGGCACTCACTTTAGGTCCCCACTGCTTTATTATGAATTTTACAGGAGAGCAAAAATAAGATTTTTACATAACTAACTAACTAACTAACTAACCATCACGCCTTCTCTCCGAAGGAGTAGGCAGAAAGAATGGACTGTCACACTTTTCTTTCCTGACATATTTCTCTCGATTCCTCAACATTCATACATCGTGTCATGCACGCGCGTCGATTTCTTTGACTCCTCACATGGCCGACATTCAATATTTGATTTATTTGATCGTGCCACGTTTTCCTCGGTCTTCCTCTATTTCTGGTTCCATTTACATCATTAACATTTATTTTTTTTACCATTCTTTTCATATGTTCAAACCATATTAATGATCCTTTCATTATTTTGTTCATAACACTATCATTCGCACCGCATTCACTTCTTATATTTTTATTCGACACTCTATCCACACATTAGTCTAAGAGATCTCATTTCTACTGCATTTATTCTACTTTCTTCCTTCATACTTCATTTATTCTACTTTTTACATTATTTTGATTATTTAAAAAAATGTTCTTTTTGTTCCAAATTATTGATTTCAAATGTCAATTTACGTAGCATAATATTATCTACGAGATATATCAGTAACTAAATTTAAAAAAATAATAAATGTATTTAAAAAAAATAGGGATTGAATGCAATTGTACATAAAAGAAAATACATTAAAAAAATGTAATATAAAAAAGTACAGCTCTAACGTTTTGTCAAAACATAAAGTGTGCAAAAATAATACTGATGGTTTATTTAACTCAATTTCACAAAAAAACGCATCTGGAACGTTTTGCAAAATAAGTATTGAATTATACTAACCTTCGTATATAACTTAAGATTAGGACGCTTACTAACTTGAATAATTTTCAATGATTATGTTTCTTTGTATGAAACGTAATCATATTATTGACATTCTCTAATAAATTCTTTATCAGTGATAAAGATCAAACCTTGTCATAGAGTATGGCGATTAAATAATAAAGAATGATACAGTTGAAAAATCATTAATCTGGGTCAATCAGATTGGGGCAACCTTGGGGCATACACAATTATTAATATTGTACACGGAATGCACATTGCGTTCGTGAACTCCGACTCGGCTTAGACAGGTTAAAAGGCGTTCTTTAGATTGGTGGTTTGTAGGTGCAAAAAGAGCCAATTACTTTATTTATTGCCTACGATTCAAACCATAAATCTACACAAAGTACGCGGACCGTTTGATATTAGGTTTCCTTTCTTAGCCGATCTGAACCCGAGACCCCGAGCGTATTAAATTCCCCGCTAATTTATGGCCTGCCTCTCTATAATTTCATCGGATATTTAAATGTTTTAATGCAATATTATAATCTCGTTAATATCAAGAGGTTTTTGTTCTGCTTCACGACTTGCGATGACTAGAAATCACGTACGAACGACTATTTTACCACGCAAAAAATTCGTTATTGAAAATACATGACTTTTCTCCTGTCTTCACATTCACTTTGTGTTTTAATTTCATATTTTATTATACTAAATATATGAACACTTTGTTAAAAACATAATAATTTGTTCGTTTTTTTAAACAGAAATGTTTTGTTCGTTTTTTATTATTCGTCAATGTAAAACTCATAATATTTTAACACTAATGAAAGACAACAACCATCCAAAACGTGTCAAAAGTATTTTTTTTTGTGTTAAAACTAACAAAAATATATTATAAAATCAAATTCAATTTTATTATGCCTTAAAATATTGTTTTTTATACTTTTGAGTTTATCTTTTCTCAGTTTATATCATTCTCCCGATGGTGAATGTGTAAAACTTTCGAAAGTTGTCGAGAAAATTAGAAAAAAGTGTGTTATCAACAAATAAAAAATCGTCATTATGGTGCAACGGCTTAAGATTATAAAAAAATCAAATACTTTTTTTTTATTTCTATATTCATCCCAAGTACCATATTATATACACGTAATATGTATGACATACTATTAAAGTTATCTAATTAAACTGAGGAATAATGCCCGATTTGATGTCTAAGTATAGGAATCAATTATTTAAGAACTCTTAGAAGAAAAATATTTTTACGAAAATTTCAAATATCTTTTTTTTTTTAAAAGACTGACACCAAAGATTTAAATCAACAATATTAGAATTTATTTTACAATCTTCAATGTGAGCAGAAAATAGCTCATTATTATGAACTCGCTCGAACCCAAGTCCCCTTGATCAGAAGCCAAGCGTTCTATCCCCTAGACCACCACCCGATCTTACTAACATGAATTGAAGACTTGATAGATGAGCCATTTGGGTTTAGTGTCCGATACGCTTATACAATCGAACGCGTGACGTGAATAAAATTTCACGTGTAGCTTAATTGGTTTAATGCAATGCGCCCGGGTAACCATGGTAGCTGGTTTGAGACTCGGCGCGGAGAGTATTTTTAAAAAATATTTATCAATAACCGAACATAAATACAACGGAATGAATACAAAAAATACCTTGGGTACATTTACAGGTTCCAAATAAAATATGTGGGGAAAAAAACATTTAAATAAAACAGAAAAAAGCGGGAAACCAGTTCCGAGGCGCGAACCATCGTGGTGCGCACGCGCGCGACCGGACGTGTACGAAAATATTACAAAAAAAATGCGCTTCCAAACGTATGGAGAGATGCACCCGTTAACGATTTTAGAATTGGACAAAACAACCTGCCGGCCCGTATTTCAGGTTTGGAGTGGCATACAAATCATACCGCAAAGGGGTTGCTCCCACCGCCACGTGGGTACACTCGTCCTCAGTGGTGTAGCCGTAAGATTATTACCCCATTTAAATGACACATCTTTGAAAAAAAAATCAAGACAACAAAATTTTAGTATTTACTTTTTCTTGAACAATGGTGTAAAACTCCATAATTAATAATTAATATGAATGAAAACGTCTGTCTTCTATGAGTTTTATTATATTTTAGATGGAATGACGTGTTTCGCCCTTCTAAGGCATTGTTAAATGCTATTATGCTAAAAACATTTGATAATGACTTAGATAGGCGAAACATGTCTTTCCATCTAAAATAATATATAATAAAAGCTCGCCTGTATATAAAATAACAGTTCTTCAGAAATTTTTAAGAACTTGTACAGATTTTTTTTTTTAATTTGGAATTTAGTATCATAATAACAACAACAACAACAACAACAAACCATCACGCCGTTTCCCCGTATCTCGCTACACCACCATATCCTGACACACCTCTCTAGTCCCTCCACATTCATACAACGAGTTATACACGCACGTCGATTCTTACGACTTCTAACATGACCAACCTTTAAAATTTGATTAATTTCTTCATGCCATGTTTTCCTCGATCTACATCGACTCCGTACTCCGTATCATAATATAAATAGGGAAAACCCGGATATCATTGGAAAAGAGAACGAAAATATTTTGAATATGAGAGAGAGAGAAGAATATTTCGATTCTCTTTGAAAGTATTGTAATTCTTAATGCACACGATGCGCATGCCCCTTGAATGTTTTTGGATTATATTTAATTTTGTTCTGATTATGGTTGTATGACAGAAGTGTAGAAAACAATAGAAGAACAATTTGGTATTATTAATTGTGAGATTTTTAACGTGTGCGAAAAAAATATACAATAAATTTAAAACTTATTACTGATTACGATTGTACAGTGAACGAAGTTTATAAGGGGTGAAAAATATCTTTTTCGTGAATATTTAACGGGTTGTAACTAGTACTAGTGTATTCGGTAACCAGTTTTGATCGGGATGTGTTAAAATTTATTTTTTATATATTGAAATTAATTAAGCTATCCTGAGATTAAAAATGAATTCTAATACTTGGCTTTACACAATAAATTTTGTATATTTTTGTGGCAGCGACGATGTACGCAATGACAGCTGTGATGATTAGATTTTTAGTCTATATGAATATGAACGTTGCCTTTTATTTATATAGTTAAAAAATATATTCAATTCTCTCTAAACACTCCTGGTACATTTATGATCAAACTGTGTAATTTTCAGCGAAATCGGTCAAGTAGATTTTGAATCAATATAGCATACATATACCAACAATATAGCATACATATCCCTCATGTATGGAAGTGAAGCTTGGAGCTGGCAAAAGAAGGATGAAAGCAGGATGAACGCCGTAGAAATGAGATCACTAAGAAAAATGTGCGAGAAAACGTTGTATGATAGAATACCGAACGATGAAATAAGAAAGAAACGTAAGGCAGATGACTGCATCATGAATAAAATTAAAAAAGGATCCCTGAGATGGTTTGGACATATGGAACGAATGGATGAGAGTAGAATAGTTAAAAGTTGTACACAAGCAGCGTGAGTGGGAAAAGAAGCCGAGGACGACCGATCAAACATGGCATGACCAAATTAATCAATTACTAAAAGGCGGCCACATTCGATGTCGGAATAATCGACGTGCGTGCATGGTACGATGTATGAATGTAGAGGAATCCCGAGAGGTCTTCCAGGACAGGCCATTGTGGCGATCCATCCTCTCTGCCTACTCCTCCGGGGAAATGGCGTGATAGTTAGTTAGTATGTTAGTATACGCACATTGCATTTTTATTTATAAAGATATATCAACCCGTTTAGTGCATACCGCAGACTAAAAAGTTAAAGTTAATCGTAAACCTTACATGACTGGTTGTTATCCATTGTTTAATCTTACATATTATAATATAATACTCGTGGATACTTTAATGTTGGCAACGGATTCCTTATCGTTGATGCATCTCGCTGTAAGCTGGTTGAGCCACAGCATCTCGCCGATCGGTAGCTGTCAAATGCATCCCACGCAAACGGCTGATAATATAATATCATGTCTAATCCCACGGAAGCTGCGTTAATGGATCTAGAAACTTGTGTGGAATACTTCTGTTTCTTTGTTACGCCGAGAGCTTTTTATCTCGAATGTCACAATTTTGTATTTTGTAGCTCATTAGATATCTATTTTGTTTCCTATCTACTAAATGCGTACAATGTATGTATCACTCACATTTGTTGAATTGATTAAGAAAACAAACATTGTTGGTAATTTATTATTTAAATTCTTTTTTTTCTAATTCATTTTGATGATTTTGATTCATTCTGCCTTTAACAACAACAACAAACCATCACACTGTTTCCCCGTAGGGGTAGGCAGAGAGAATGGACCGCCACACTACTCTATCCTGGCACACCTCTCTAGCATCCTCCACATTAATACAGCGAGTCGTACACGCACGTTGATTCTTCCGACTTTTAACATGACCAACTTTTAAAATTTTATTAATTTGGTCATGCCATGTTTTCCTCGGCCTGCCTCGACTCCGTACTCCATTTACATCATTAACGCATACTTTCTTAACCATTATTTCTCCATCCATGCGGTCCATATGTCCGAACCTGGCCTTTAAAGCCTCTATATTTATAATTTGAAAGTTATTTGATTAAAATTGGGAAGTTTTTGTGAAATAACGTTTTTTTAAATGATTTTGTGTTGTAATGAGAAAATAAAATGTTTCGTTTTGTTAGGGCATTATTACGTCTTTGTAGACATGTCAATATCTCATTTATTATGAATTTTTATATGAAAAGTTTCCATTATACGAGTATGTCACAATTATTCTTCCGAGTCTAAAATATATCCCTAATATAGGGTAATATATTCCCTTATTCTAGGGTAAATAGTAACATTCGTATCTACGAGTTTTTAATTAAAAATTCAACTTTATTATATTTAAACGACTCGAATTGAGTCCGCGGTTTCTCTGCAATAGGTTTTACATTATTTCAATTACACCAACCTATGGACAAATTGATTACATTTTATGGTTCATTTTATGAATAAAGATGAATCTGATTCATGGGCCAACATTCAGTTTGTGATCTATTTATCTACAAACACACTCACATTGTGTAACATATAATCGCACGCACACAAGTAAGCACGGGCAGGTATATATAACCGATATCATATATCAATTTAAAATTTGATTAATTATGCATCTTCGTCAGAATACTGTATAGTTTTATAAATGTGATTAATTGTTAATTAATTCTCTTTTGACAACACGAATTATAATTATCGTTTAAAATAACAAAGCTGACATTTAATGCATCAGCATTTGAAAAAACAACCTTGATAGGACGTCATGTTGCTAAGTATCCATTACACTTGTGTTGTGTTAATTTATGTACACGGCTAATTAAAATATACGCCTCCTAGATGATAAAATTCTATCATGTTTGGCACATGAATGTGGTGGACCCATTAAAGATCATTTTGGGGAGACGTTGAGGAGTAGGCAGATCTTGGATGGTTAAGTGACATACGACTTTGCTGGACAGGGGATATTTAAAGTGGCTATTGCCATTAGACTAACTCTCACCCACATGGGGTAGAGGCGTTGCAGATGATGTTTTAATACTATTAACTGATAACTTTATATATATTTTTTATGTATACTTAGTATACAATACTCAATTTATTAAATAATTAAATACCAAACATGTTTCGGACTAACAAGCCCTTCATCAGTTATATAAATATGAACTCTTTTTTTTACAAATGTGGTCTCTTAGGCTTATTCCTAACATGGCTCTTTCCATGGCTCTTTGGGTCATTCGCAGTTTCTCAGCACTTTTTTTGGACAATGTAATAGTTTCAAGACCATAAGTACCAACTGGCAGAACGCAGGCTTCATAGACTTTTCGTTTCAGGTTGATGGGTATTTTCCGGTTTTTAAGGATGTATCTCAGGTTTCCGAATAACCTGGATGCAATCTGCACAGGACAGAATGACATGGAAGCAAATGGAGGAGGCCTTTGTCCAGGAGTGGACGAGAATAGGCTGAGGAAGAAGAAGAAGAAAAATAATACATAACCAGTATTGGATGTTATTAGAAAAGCAGAAAAATCCCAAACGTGCTACTGTGGTTTTAACATATTTTAAGCAGTCTTGACAACGCAGTTAAATCTTATAAGATATGTATATTATCTAAGTAAGGAGATAGAACTGATAACACTATAGAATTAAGTAATTATCGAGCAGGTAGGTAAATGCATATTAATATAAGCCTAAAGTTAGATATTACATAACAAACATAATTCGATATATCGTAGAGTTAACCTTAGACCATATTTGGATAGTAGTTACATAACGAAATATTCATGTCCAATTTTGAATAATTCTTAATTTATTCAATTCGGACTCATAATGTTAATCTGGTTCGACTTTTGGTGCCGTGTTCCTATCTAATGGTGGTCGAAGATTACGCAATTTTCGGTAAATTCAAAAGTGGCTACCGTACACAGTACACTTTGTATCAAATGATTCGGTCTTTAATTAAATTAACAAATAAATAATTATAGCTGATAGATTCGAACACCTGGACTTACGCGTACGATTTTTTTTCACATCTTAACTAATATTTCACCTACATGATTCAGGCGGTTGCTTTCGATTTGCTGCATATAATCTGATAGCTACATTAGATAAATTAATTAATTAAAATTCTATATAACCACATTTACTAGATGACAATTTGCCGCACATAAGCATTTTAAAACTTTCAAAGTAAAAGACCGAGGAAAACGGCCTTAAAAGACCGAGGAAAACGTGGCACGATCAAATAGATCAAATATTGAATGTCGGCCATGTGAGGAGTCAGAGAAATCGACGCGCGTGCATGACACGATTGAATGAATGTTGAGGAAATGAGAGAAGTATGTCAGGATAGAACAGCACGGCGGTCCATTCTGTCTTCTCCTCCAGGGAGACGGCATGACGGTTAGTTAGTTATATAATTGTTAAACAAACAAAAAAATTCTCTATAATTTTGGCGTAAAGTTCACAAAAAATGTAATTTAATCCTTTACATATATGCGATTACAATTTAAATTGAAAGTTTACACGTCTCTTAAAATATCAATTTAAAATGATTATTTGTACAATTAAACATAACATTTACACTTTATATACATCGCTAAGCCATAACGTTAGCACACTGTATAAGTAAATAATTTTTATGCGTGCCTTCGGAACTGCAAATTACAAAATTATTTTTTGTAATTATATTTAAATGTGTTTTTTTCAGAAGCTAAAAGTCGTATAAAATATAAATAATACAAAATTGCAAGAAAAAATATTGTACATACCTAACGTACATACACACGTCTTGCCCGCTCGACGATCCCGAAGGGAACGATCTTGTGCGTCACTGATCACTCGATATTCGTCGACGTGCGGCAAGTGTAATAACTCTGTCTTCTCTGGTTTCAATCCTGGGATTGGTTTGCAGCAATTTCCTCTATTCTTCTCATCCATTCTTCCCTGTCTTGTGCGGCTCTTTTGAAATCTGCATACGATGAGCAGCGCACGTCCACCAACAGGTCCTCCAGGTACTCTCGGCGTGGGCGTCCCCTAGAGTTTGTCCCCTCGGTCATACCCTCCATTATGGCATGCAAGAGACCTTCTTGACGTATTACATGGCCGATCCATCTTGCACGCCTTTCAGACAAGGTCCTGAGCAGGGCCTTCCTCCTTCGATTCCTTGAAGGACTTCCTCATTCGTGATGTGGTCTCTCCAGGAAATTCCTAATAGTCTTCTATAGGACCACATCTCAAAAGCCTCTCGGCTCCGCTTATCTCTTTCGGATAGGCACCATGTCTCGCAGCCGTACATCAAGACACTCCATACATAGGTCTTGACGAGGAGTAGGTATTCTCAGTTTTAGGTCTATATTATTTGACTGGATTATTTTCGACCTTTTATTAAATGCAAGCCTAGCCTGATGTATACGGCTGTAACAAAACAAAATTTAATCCTAAAGATGGCCACGGTTATACCATATAAATATATTTCGTCAAACAGGGAGCACATTTCATTTCACGCTGTATCCAAAGCAAGTCACGGAGATTTCTAATATTTCAAGGTCATCGCCTTTTTTCTGTTATCTTCTCTAGTGATTTAAGTAAAACGATTATAACAACATAATAAATTAGATAAACGCTTGAGATTTCCATGAAATCATTAAAATATCTTAAACAGTATCTATCTTACAAATTTATTCCTGTGTTCAGATCAAATTATTCATGCTTTACCCAATTTAAAAACACGAGCCGTCTTTTTTGTTTTGTTTTTTAAGTTATTGCACATTGAAAAAAATAATTTGCATTTCTTTGTAGGCTATTATATGTGTTACACATGTTTTATTACAAATTTAAAAATCACTACAAATTTTCATCTTACATTTGTAAAAAGAGGATTTTTTTATTTATTTTATTTTTTCAAATAGAAACACATTTTTTGTTTATTATTTCGTTGAATCGCTCTTTACGTCATGAAAGTGCGAGCCAAATCGATGTAAATGATATAGCTATCATATTGATTCTCATGAAATGTGATAGGTAGCAAATCTATCACCATTTTATTGTCAAGTGAATTCCACACCAGACCAAAAACAGAGTGACAATCACACTGCCATCGTCAGGAATCGAACCGAGGACATTCGTATATATACCTATATTTATACCTGGGTAGCCATACAGAATACCTAATATATAATAATTAATGAGATGTTCACACCAACTTCATAATAATGACAGTGATAACAAAATCTTCAGTCTAAGAGTTTGTCAATATTTATACTGATGATTTATATACGAGTATACCGAAATATGCTTGTGTTTAAATTATTTTAAAAAGTTGTGATACAAAGATTTTAAACTCATTCAATTGTTAATCCACAACACAATGTGATGGTGAATATCTTATTCTCAGTCTTATTCCTTACTATTTATGGTCGTGTCCATCCTGTAGACCATTGCCCATGGCACGCCATGCGCTCCTGTCACCCGCCAGTCTCTAAGCAGCAGCTAATGAGAAACCAGTTAACTCCCTGATTTGATCGGACCAGCGGCTCGGTGGTCGCCCTTGTGGTCGCTTTCCCTCCACTTTTCCCATGATGATGAGCTTTTGAAGTTTGTCATTATCTCTCCGAAATGTGTCCAAAATATTTTCACTCTCTAAAAGTGAACATAGAACAATGACATTTTATTTATTATTTGTTTTTTATTATGAAGGATATTGAAAGAAGGGTTGGGGCAGGCAACAGAATAAATGGTGCACTTAAAGTTGTCATCGCAAACAAAAGCCTATCCAAAAAAGCTAAGATGGCAGTGCACAATGGTGTTCTTGTGCCGACCCTTATGTATGGAAGTGAAGCATGGAACTGGCAAAAGAAGGATGAAAGTAGAATAAATGCAGTAGAAATGAGATCTCTAAGATGAATGTGTGGCAAATCTGTTTATGATAGAGTGACAAATGCAAGTATAAGAAGTGAATGTGGTGCGAATGAAAGTGTTATGAACAAAATAAGGAAAGGGTCATTAAGATGGTTTGGACACATGGAAAGAATGAGTGAAGACAGAATGGTAAAGAAGGTATATGTAAACGGCGTGAACGGAGCTAAGAAATAGAGGAAGGCCGAGGAAAACGTGGCACGATCAAATCAATCAAATATTGAATGTCGGTCACGTGAGGAGTCGGAAAAATCGACGTGCGTGCATGACAAGATGTATGAATGTAGAGGAAGCGAGAGACGTATGTCAGGACAGAACAGTGTGGCGTTCCATTCTTTCTGCCTACCCCTCCGGGGAGACGGCGTGATGGTAAGTTAGTTAGTTAGTTTTTTATTGAGATTTTATTCCATCTTACAGCATGCCAAACGATTCGATATATTAACAAAGCGTTCAATCCGTTTGATGGTACACCGTTAATGAAATTAATAACTTTAAGCTTTGGTATTAATTACAAGCAGGATAATTGAAGAGTTCCGCTCTGCTCCGCGGTAAGTGACCGGTACCGAGGGCCGCTAGGAAGTGATGGGTGGGCTGAAAAGATTTAGTATCGTCTCGAATAAAAAACGGTCACAGATAACACCAATTTTCTCTTAAACGCTTCTAAGTATGACTCGGGAGATAAAACTGTCCATTTTAAAGATAAAATTACACACATTCTGAATATTTATTCGACGTTTAGACCCATTCATGTTTCGTTTCCTTTAAAATTTTGTATTAGGGGACGCCATATTTGATTCAAATCTTATACATTTAGAGAGCCGCTTTTAGCGTTTATATATAATATTTAAGAATAAAAAGGAAATATATGTACATATAAGCGATGATAAAAAATATTTTATTTATTTAAATACATAACATATGATATGCTGTAAATACATTTATAATGTCAATCTGAGTGATAAATGTTAAAGCGGTATTGGAACGATTCGTTCAAATATTTAAATTGTTATAATTATAGTACCTACTCATCTATGGAATAGATACATTTCGCACGCTTATTAGTAAACTGACCGATTATGGTTTAGGTCATAATTGAGTTAACATTAAACAGAGGCTTGTGTAAACGCTATCCATCTATTTTTCACAATGTTAACGCTCTCCATTCGTAGTACGATAATCGTTCACAATGTTAAACGCTATCCATTCAGATTGAGCAAAACTTGATTTTTTTAGTTAAGCCAGTGTTCTATTAAGCGTGCGATTTGATCACTATTAGTACAAACAAGAAATATGTGTAAAACTTTTTTTTTTCATTTTCAACTTTTTTGTATAAAATGTAAAAACGAAAACATGTTATTTTTTTATTATTTGCTAGTTCACCCCTATTTCGGTTTTACATTCCATATATAATAATTCTGCTTATTCAAAACTGATCATTTACGATAGGATAATGATATACACTTATTTCGCTCAAAGAGCATTTGGGTGTAGGTACCTTAGTTTGAATATTATGAAGTTCATACTATGGAGTACTTAACTATTAACCCCATTCAAGCAAAAAATATATATATTCGTTAAATACAACGTCAAAGATAATTTGATCTGGTCAAAATCCGACAATCCGACAAAAGCCAGAATACCCGGTTTTAGTTCGCATATTTAAATAAGCAATAGGCCTAATGATCTGAAGAATTTCACTCCAGCGTGACTCTAGTTTGGTTAGTCATGAGACATTCGTCAATCCATGTACCACCCACTTTAATTTGATAATATATGCATTCGTAAAATTTATCCCATTCGATATAAATTATATCTTAATTAGTGAATCTATTAATATATGTAAAAATTGATCTTATTTCCTACTAATGAACTTGCTTCAATACCTTAATTCCAATGGAATTTGATGTGAGGTGTTTTGAGTCAGAGCAAACCTTATATTGAGTCCATACCGTACGAGCTAAGTATGCAAGCGGATATAGTAATTATACATTCGGTTATTTATTTCACAATAATTGTGTATTGGGATCGATTAATCAAGAGTTTAGCATCGGAACTGGAATATTTCGACATGTTTATAGATCTGGAAGTGTACCTCAGCTATTAGCGGGAGTTATTCATGTAATCAATGTTTATTTAGTTGGATATTTTATTCTACAATCTATGCCGGGCATCTGAGTCGGATTAGGTACACTGTCACTCTAATAGCTCGCGGTACGCGTCCACCTAATACACCTTATCGTACGTATTTAGTTTTTGAATGTCTCAATTTTAATACTGCATAAAGTTTAATCTGAGATTGAGATAAGAACTCGTTTTGTTATTTGTGTTTGTATAAGTGCACGTCAAATAATTATCCGATGTGAAAGATTAATGATAATGGACGCGCTCTGTACAGGGCGCCATTTTAAATAACCTAAAAACAAAACGCTTTTTTTTTTGTAACGTACTCTGTCTAACTATATAACCAGTGCCATTGTTTTGATTAGTTATTTTAAAAAACAGCCGCTTTATAAATCAGAGAAATTTATTATCAAACATTTAATTTTATAGAAATGGTAGACAAACGGAATGGATTATCACTCTTCATGACCGAATTATCAGACCTTATGGATGTGAGCAGCACAATGATTTCTTCAGACTTTTAGAAATAACAAAAACTATATTTACAAAATATTCATCATGTTGTTCATTATGCAAAATATGTTAAGCGCGTTATTAAATGTTTTGATAATGGCAGATGAAACACGTCACAACTTTTTTCAATATTTAATATGGAATATGATTATGAAACGTGTGTGCGTCCTATCATGATCCTATCATGTCCTATCAAGTGCAGGGCGGACAACAAAATCACAAAAAACGCGCTCAGAGTGTCAGAAATGAAGACGCTCAGAAATATATCTGGCATGACACTGCAAGAGAGGATAAGGAATACACGGATAAGGGAGATATGCGAGGTCGAGGATGTCGTTAGGTTGTGAAGGCAAAGGAGAAGATACTGGTATGCACACGTGAGGAGAATGGATCCATCCAGACTCCCCTTCATTGTGATACACAGTCAGCCCCAAGGAAGACGACCCCCGGGCAGACCATCAATGAGATGGATCGACAGCTGGGAGTCAACTTCGCAGGAGGCCAATTCCTCTTAAGAAACAGGCCACTAGGCTTACGCTAAGAATAAGAAGAGAATGATTTGGAGTAACATAAAACAACAGTATTGTATTTTCAATGTGACCCCTGATAATTTATTCCTTTAAAATAACGTAAAAATATTTTTAGTAACTGTTTCATCAATAAAAAAATCATTTCAATAGAATCGTAATAATACCTACGAATGAAAACATTACTTTTCTATAAGTTTTATGATATTTTATTTTAATGATATGTTTCGCCTTTAGAATGCATTATCAAATGTCATATTTATTATTATAAAATTTACTAAAATTAGTTTTAGTTATTTGATATGGAGTTTTACATCATTGTCAAGAAACAATAAATAGAAAACATAATATCTAAATAATTATGAGTGTCGCATTGCCTATCACATTATTCCTATTCTGATGTGTATGATTTTTTGGTCTCATGTTGTTTTGTTTTATTTTATCTTTGTAATACCGTTTTGTGTCCAAATGAGTCGCTAAAATGTTTTATCGTTTGTAATGTCTCATTTGTGTATAATGTATAAATAAATAAATAAATAAAATCACAAGTGAAATTGTTTGACGCTTAAGAAAGTCATACAATAATGTTATAACTGCAAGGAATGTTAATCTCTTACGTGAGTGCTTTGTTTTATAAACATTTCTTTCACAGCAATGTTTTTCTCCTCGGTATTTATAACGTTTCTTAAAATCTACCTACGAGTTGTCAGATCGATCATCAATAACACGATTTATTAGTTAATAAGCGTAATAATTCACCTAAACTGACATTTATTGGCCAAAGTACAAGGTATCAACGAGAAATAATATCGGAGTAATCAAAATTAGTAGAAAAATATTGAGGAATCTACGTGCCTGTTATGTTGGAATTGATTTACAGCCATATACGGAAGATTTCCAATCAAATCATGCACTCGGTAGCGAAACCATAATATGTAAATTTAATCCCCCCAATCGATTGTACGTAGATTCACACAATAAATTTAAATCACAGACGTCCAAAAAGAAGGATGAAAGTATTCTAGAATAAATGCGGTAGAAATGAGACACTTAGACGGATGTTTGATAAATCAGTACATGATAGAGTGTTAAAAGCAAATTTTAGAAGTGAATGCAGTGCGAAATAATATGTTATGAAGAAAATAATGAAAGGATCATTAAGATGGTTTAGATACGCATTGGTTCGGAGCAGACTCGAAAGTGGTTCTGTGATATGGAGTCCTCACGAGGCGAGATATTCCATTATGCTGGAGAGGGTTCAGAAAAAATTTCTGAGGTATCTCTACATGAGGGAGTATGGTAGCTATCCTTGGCTCTATCCCACGGCATTTCTTTTGGGAATGCTCGGAACCAATTCTCTACAGCTTCGAAGAGATGGACATCTAATTACCCATTTCTTTAGATTAATTAGGGGATACTTCGAGAACTCGGCCGTACTGAAGGGTGTTCGGCTTTTTGTCCCCGATAGATATCTCCGACAGCGACAGCGCAGATTGTTTTACCTACCGACTGCCAGAACCAATCTGCCTCTGGTGACACCGGTGGGAAGAGCAATTAGTCTGCTGAACGCGGTCTCCTCGGAGATCGACGTCTTTCATGTTAGTGAAAGTACGTTCAGAAGGCAAATACTCTTAATTCTGAAGAGTATCCTGTCTTCCTAATGTTGAACCATCTCTTATGCGTTTCTGGTAGTATACTATATGTAATATATTATTTTACCTGTTCTCAATAGATGCCTTAAAAATAAATTTTGTAATGTCTGTTGATGAAATAAACTGTTTGATTTGATTTGATACATTTAGGCGCGGTGTTGGAAGACCCCAGATGTCCTGGCTTGAGAATATGAAGAAATGGACCGTAATTCAGGGGTGGGGGAGTTGTTCCGTCTGGCACAGGACAGAGAGGCCTACGCCAGGGTGATAGCCGACGTCGGGGGGACCTGACATGGCACTCGAAGAAGAAGATGAAGATACATGGAAAGAATGAATGAAAAAATAATGGTAAAGAAATTACCGTAAAACCTCGATTTAACGGACTAATTGGGGGGGGGGGGGTGTCCGTTAAAGCCAAAAGTCCGTTAAATAAAAAAAGTTTTAAAATACAGAAAAAACTTTTTTTTGAAAATATGTACACTGTATACTCGTATAAATAAACAATACAAAACACAAACCAAATCATATTTATTGACTTCGGACACTCGTCGTGAAGTGTCGTTGCTGTTTGATGATGCGCTTGCTTTCAAAAATCCTGCTTTGAAGAAGGAATCAAGTATTGAAGTTTGCTGTTTTTTTTATAATCAACTCTCTAAAATGACGAAAATGTGCATAATAAAGTTGAATTTCGGTATCTGACGAATAGTAAATAAATGTTATTAGATCGTCGAGAAGTGATCTTACCACTGATAACTTCATTTATGGCTGTGTTGATTCTTATTCTTCGTTATCTTCACTTCCATCCTGAGTTTTTAGGTTCATAACTTCATTTTTTAGTGAATCCTCTAATATTCTATCCGGCTAGGTGCATTCTACGAGCAGGGCGGCATTATGTCTCAAATTCTAGTGCTAGACGTATGACGTGATTATCATGGCCGCTAAAAATGGTTTACATGCGGCGATATTTGAATGTATATATAATATTGACAGAACGTTTTAATTGTTTTACATTTGATCGGATTTTTGTCCTTAAGTTCGTTAAATAGAGGTCCATTACATTGAGATTTTACTGTATATGTAAATGACGTAAACGGAACTAGAAAAAATAAGAAAACCGAGGAAAACGTGACTCGGTTAAATCAATCAAATATTAAATGGCGGCCACGTGAAGAGTCGGAGAAATCGACGTGATTGCATGACACGAAGTATGAATGTTGAGAAAGCGAAAAAAGTATGTCAGGATAGAACAGTGTGGCCGTCTTTTCTCTCTGCGTTTCCCCTTCGAAGAGGCAGCGTGATGATTAGTAAATTAGCATCCAAAAAAATACATGAGAAACTAACGAAGTCGTTTTCCGTTAATTCATTTAGTCTTTCGTAACCTAATTTTGGCGTAATTAATATGGCTTCATCGTCCGCGGTATGAAATTTGATAATTCGAAACCAGTTTGGGTTAAAGGATTCGTGTCTACCTTCAAAAACTGTGAAGTTTATTTATTTTTTACTACGCTGTTACTATAACACGTACATGTACAGGTATACGAAGTAGGTGCATACACGAAAAAACAATTATATACCTGTAAATGAATTGATAAAAAAAAGTCGTCAGGGGATAATTATGGATGGGATGAAAAAACTATATGATTAAAGGGATAATTACAATTTTCTTTTCACGCCGCCATTTACCTGGTTTCGTAATTATTAAGAATGATATGTGCACATAATTAAAATAACTATATTTATGTGTTCACTAAAACTGTAGCAGAGCAAGGGGGCATATATGATATTATTTCATGCCCCAAATTGCCGCACAGAGGTACTTCGAAGTTCGCGGTTCGATTCGAGGTCACATTTGATATGGACATCTTTAGATACTATAGCAAAATTTTTAATACCTGATTGATAAAATCAACAAAGAGATAACTGTAATATTTACCGAATACATGAACAGAGACAGGACAATCAAGGATATTGTATTATATAATGAACTAAAACTTTGAAATGTCCTACCATTAGAATTAATGAAAAATTGATAAAGAAAATAATTTGATAAAAAACATGTTATAGCATGCAAGATGTAAACAAAATAGTGTACATTATAACCTCTTATGTTTTTTTTAAATAATGAAAACGAAAAAAATTTATACAAAATTTCTTTATTGTTACATATTTAGTGTGCTTTGTGTTTAACGTCGACAGGTTTCGGCAGCTTTCGGCCGAAATCGGTCGACGTTTAACACAAGTGAAAGCACACTTAATATATAATAATAAAGAAATTTTGTTTATTAATTTTTTTTGGTTTCATCAGTTAAAATGAACTTCTATCAAGTAATTTCAATTAAAAATATTAATTATTTGATTTATTTTTCAATAAAATTAAATATTACAAAATTGGGCTATCGCTGCTATGATGGGTTAGTCATTCAACAAAACAATTTTTACTGATAAAATAATAATATATCATTGCAAGTATATTCAAAATATACATGTGTGTTGTATCAAAATTCTATGTAAATTTTAAGATTATATTTATTATGTTATATATGTATTGGACTTGGACCACAAAAAGAATGTTCCATTCTGTCGAGGGGTCAAATGATTGGTGAAAACAATTACAGAAGGTTCTGACGTAATACGGATCGAAATAGAACAAAATTTGATTGTTCATACCTTGTTCTACCCCTCATAAAAGATATGCTATTAGATAAACTTTTTTATTACGTTATCAAAGAGTTTTGCCTACGTGAGAATTCGTCCATAAAAATAAAATATTCTTCTATGTCTCAAATAACAAAGTAATATTAATAATGCTTAAGTTTCAATTCCATGCATTATTTAAAGATTTTTTTATATGTTGTTCACGATTGCCCGGGCAATTCAAATTTTTTTTAGATGATTTATAATTATTATCGTAAACTGTTTACAGCGCTCTGTTGGCATTGGCCTTGGAGTTATCACTTTGTGATCATCGAGTCATGTAAAAATACTCCCCCTTAAGACATCGGCTAAAAATAGGTGAATTATTGTGAATAAAAAAAATTTGATTTTTTAATGAGTCAACGAAGTTGATATGAGACAAAAAACTTTAATAAATTAATCACTAACCGAGGCTGCCGGGACTCGTACGCGTTATAGCATATAATAGTCACTTCTTACTTCATAAGGCCGTACAACTCTTGAAGAGTTTAAGCCTCCTAAAAGATTTTATTCCTTAAAGATTTATTCCAGCAGTTCGTTTCGTCTAACCTAGCCATATCAGCCAGAACATTACCCATTAGGCGCTGTCTAGGCCTTCCTAGAGGTCTAGCTCTGAGCAGTTTTGGAGCTTACAGGATCTTGTTTGATCTTGTCTCTCTGGCTCGGCATACGTGCAAAGTCCATGCTAGGCTGACTCTCATGGTGCTTATTATAGGGGGCTGCTGGGTCCTCGTATAAATCTCTCGGTTGCTCCTATTCCTCGAAGTTCCCGCTGCAACATCAGGTCTGGGTCCCAGGATCATTCCTAGGATCCTATTTTCAAACCAATAGATTCTTTGCTATTCTTTTAGAGTCATGGTCTACGACTTATATTTCACAACTGGCTTGATGATGATATTCTTCTTCTCCGGTCTCAATCTAATGATTGATCTGCAGCAAGGCGACGCATCTCCTCTTCCACTCCGCTCGGTCCTCGGCAACTCTCTTCAACTCCGCATAAGAGGTGCACCCCATATCTAAACAAATCTGGTCTAGATACTCCTGGCGAGGTCGTCCTCTGCCAATCGATCCCTCGACCATTCCCTCCAACACGTCATGCAGGAAACATTAGTGTCGCAACACATGACCAATCCATCTTGCGCGCCTCTCCGCTGTGGTGTTCAACATGTGCCTACTCTCTTCAACTCTTCATTTGTAATGTGGTCCCTCCATGCAACATGGACAATTCGTCGGTAGGTCCACATCTCAAATGCCTCCAGCTTTGCGCTCTCTTTCGCCCAGGCACCAAGTCTCGTAGTCGTACAATAAAACACTCCACACCAATGTTTTTATAAGTTGTTTTCGGAGGTTCAGGTCTGTTGTTGGACTCGAATATTTAAGATTTTTTGGTGAAGGTAAGTTTAGCCTGGTGGATACGACGATATCAACGTCTTTCTTCGATCGACCATTCTTTTAATACTGCTCCCCAGGTAAATAAAAGTCTTTACATTCTTGATCGCAGTTCCAGCCATCCCACATTTATTTGGCGCTCATCTCTACCCACGGTCATTACTTTAGTTTTACCTTTGTTTATTTTCATGTTATATGTTGTATTTAGTATTTTTTATTAGTATGATGATATTATAAATTCGCAACTTGGTGTTTCTGGATAGAAACTTGGATTTAAGGAACGTCTTCGAAAATTCGAAAATGTATTTATTAATCTAGTCCATATGTATTCATAAAAAAATGTTTATAAGGCAACAGATATAAAAAATATTTTCTTTTCCAGACGGCGCCGGGAGCCACCAGAGCGCGGGGGGAATGTCCAAGGCGACTGGCGCGATCCGCCCATGGGCGGGGTGTCGCCCGCCCTTCTGGAGGGCGGCGCGCCCACGCCTGAGGGACCGGAGCCCATGCTGTACGACTACTACAAGCTGCCGCCCCTGCAGCAGCAGCAGATCATCACCACTAAAGACGGAAAGTTCGCCGATATCTGGTCGTGAGTATTCCAATCGAATTTAAACTTAATTCACGACAGCATTGGTTATTTTATCTTTCTTAACATACTTATTTAAATAGCCGTTGTCGTCACAAGCTTCAAGCAAGCGTCCCGTACTTCTCAACGTATTCCTGTCTTGTGCTTTTCGCATCTAATCACCATCAAATTTTCGAATATTCGAATATCAACTTGCGTAATTAACCTGCTTCTGATCACGCCAGTGTGGATAATAAGCTACAGAATGTTTTCGCTTAAATTTTTTTTTAATGTCGGACCATTGCTTTTATGCTGGGTCTATCAGTTTTTTTTATGAAATAAAATATTATTAATCACGTATCATAATTTATTAATTAATTTCTATGAATTTGTCGTGATAGCTGTTTCGCCTACCTGTGTTGGCATCATCAGGTGTTGCAAACAGCATGGAGTTATTTGTAATACCTTATGAATCCAACATAGGTTTGACGAAAAAACTGTCGCGACAATTTGATAGAAGTTAAAAAATAAATTGTAATACGTACTATTTCAAAATTAAATAATTTAATAATGTTGATGTATCGTAGTGTTTCGGCCAAAACAATGAATTATCTACAATATAAAAAATAATTAATTTCAAAAATCTACATAGATATTGTGAATAAAACTGAATAAATAATTTATTTTTATAATCGAATGCACTTTATGGTTAAATTTAAACATCATTCTTAACCAAGTTATACAATTTAACGAAAAGTCTGATCTCTGGTTTTTATTGCAGACAAATAACATTAGAATATCTTACATACATAAATTAATTTTCATCAAGATGAAATATTTATATTGGTTCAATAAAAAATACATATACGTGATCAAGCACGTTTTTTTTATCCTAATTGCAATTTATGACCTGAAATCTACCTGCCCGCCCCGGATAACACATTCAATAATCCAACCGTTTAGAACATGCAAATACTTTCGAAAAATGAACAATCGAACGTCGTGATTCCGAATTTAAAATAAACAGAAGCGATTCTCTCACGCACTGGCAGTCCCGGCGCGGCCGCGGTGCGGAGCGGCGGTACCCTCCGCCCTTCACGGAAGCCGGATAAAAGGCGCGTCAAGAATAACAAATAATAAAAATTTAAATTAAATACTCAATAAATCACGCGCCCGAATTCAAATTTATTTAAATTTGGAATCTAAGCCCCGCCAGCGAATCTGGCTTCGCTCTCTCAAGTTGCATTTTTTTTTCTCGTGAATTCAGGGCAGAACTGGATACGCCTGGAGTCTAGCAAACGTATTAACAAAATTAAAATTGGAATAAGTATTTTAATTAGGTTTTTCTTCTTATCTAAGGAATTACATCTATGAACATTAGATTTATTACAGAACCTATTTGTAAATATATTGGAGATGTGTTTGTAATCTAAATACGAGTATATACTATATATGCATATATTTATATGTTTACAACTAGAATGGCAGTGCATAATGGTGTTCTTCTACCGACCCTTATGTATGGAAGCGAATCATGGAACTGGCAAAAGAAGGATGAAAGTAGAATAAATGCAGTAGAAATGAGATCTCTTAGATGAATGTGTGGATACTCTCTGAGTATGATAGTGTCGAATGAAAATTTAAGAGGTGAATGCGGTGCGAATGATGGTGTTATGAACAAAATAATGAAAGGATCATTAAGATGGTTTGGACATATGGAAAGAATGAGGTAAAAAAATATATGTTAACGGTGTAAATGGAACCAGAAATAGAGGAAGACAGAGGAAAACGTAGCACGATCAAATAAATCAAATATTGAATGTCGGCCATTTGAGAAGTCAGAGAAATCGACGCGCGGGCATGACACGATGTATGAATGTTGAGGAAGCGAGAGAAATATGTCAGGAAAAAAAGTGTGGCAGTCTATTCTTTCTCCCTACTCCTTCGGTAAGACGGCGTGATGGTTAGTTAGTTAGTTATATGTTTGAATTAATATTTTTATTGAATTTTAAAAAGGTCATGGTTGGAAAAAAATATCAGTGTATGAGAAAACCATTATGCGTAATATTGCTTATGTGAAGGCTACTTCATAACGTCGTGTGTTATTTTGAACCGACAAAAAACTATTGGGTTATTTTGAATTTACTAAATTGGCATTAAAAAACCTCAATTGTCATTAATTGTTCACTGTCACCTGAACAATAGGTAATTCGGGTGGTGGTCTTGGGGATAGAACGCTTGACTCCTGATCCAGTCGACATGGGTTCAAGCCTGGACACGACCAGATTCCTTCTTCATAGTAATGAGTTATTTTCTGCTCACATTGAAGATTGTAAAATAAATTCTAATATCATTGACATAAATCTTTGATGTTAGTCTTTTTTTTTTTTAAATATATATCAAATCATAGATGAATTGTTAAAAACTATATTTGAGCAATGTCGAAATGGATATTCGATAACACGTCAAATTAAAAATCTAAACCGTAATATCGAATAAAATGTTGGTTTAAAACCTGAATTTAAAAAAAAAATCGGTTATGATCAGTTTTTAAGAAAAAAATGCGTAAAAATCGATAAAATGAAACTACGACTAAATTTATTTAAAATATCAAATTACTTTTTCTCTAGTTCGTCACAGCAAACTTCCTTCTATTTTGCATATATTACTCCAAAAAGAGTGCACAATAAATGTGGAGGTTGTTAACAACCCGACTCAATAGAAATGAGCAAATGGGGCATAAAAAGTCTCAATAACATCTTGCATAAATATAATGAAAGGGTTGCTAAGCAGCATCCCCCAGATCAGAGCACCCCTCACACTCATCTCCGGCACTTCCTTCAATAACTGTCTTTTTTAGAACAAATCAAACAGAAATAGTTTATATTCGGAATTCGGAATCATATTCATCGTGATAGATTATTTCATAATGATTTCAAGTTTATTAATTTTTGTAATTACCCCTGCTATATATTAAAAATATATATCACCATCTTAAAGTATCCTGTCAGATCACCTTGATACGGACTATCACCCTGGCGTAGGATTACCTGTCTTTTGCCAGCCGAAACGACTCCCCACACTTTGAATTCCGATTCATTATCTGATGTTTCTCATCCAGGACATCTGCCATCTTCCCACACCGCGACTACCCTTAATCTTTCCATTCAAGAAGAGGTGCAGCAAACCGTATTTTTCGTTGCGGAAGATGTGTCCCAAATATACAAATTTCCTTATTTTTATATTAGATAACAATGTATAAGAATATTAAAAAAAACTTTTGTATTTTATAATCAAATTATTATTAAATTTTAAATAGTCGTTAACTTATTATAACAAAAATTATATAAAATACACCAAAATTAAAAAAGCTTCATATTTATGTTTATATAATTAGTTTTTTTTTAATACATACAAATACTTGTAGACAAATACTGGATTTTACCCATTACGGGTTAATCATTTTTAAGGATTAATTGTATCTCAATAGAGACGAAGGTGTAAATTGTTTTTTTTTAACAGAATATGGTGGCCGAGGCATTTTCAGGACTTATGACAAAATGTGAAGTGTGTCTCAACATAGTAGCATATATACAATCTTTCAAAAATTTGTCAGACGTGGTGGTCGTAAGAAGGGCGGAATGGGGAATGTTGTTTACATAAAGCGATCGCTTAACCTAATCAATGACAGGTCATAAGTTCTGTAAACGCCTCGGCCACCATATTTTGTTAAAAAAAAAAAACAATTTACATATTCGTCTCTATTGAGATACAATTAATCCTTATGTTTCTATATTCATAAATATAACAAAATTACCACAGTCAAACCGAAAAGTATAAAGTTTGGTACAAGCAGGATCCCAAATGATATAAATAAGGAAGAGAAAAGAAGATGAATGTGATTTTCATGAAAATCTATTCTGATTCAAAATCGGTTAGCAAATTTATATAGTAATAGTGGGTGTTAGACCTGTGATAAATGAATTACTATAAATACTTTAGAATTCACTATTTCGTCACATAAATTTAAAAGGCAAGCAAACGCAAAACCCAAGTAAAACAGTTGTCATTTTGAGCAACGTGAATAAGTACATTGAGGTATGAAATGACTTCACTTGTTTTAAAGAAACCGTTAAAAAAAACTTATAGTGTTTTGCACCTGAGATGATTGTTAGCTTTATGTTTCTATAACAAAGAAATATTTTTGAATGGCAATCATCGTATAGATAATAACTTCTTGTTTGATATCTAATGGATATACTCGTATATCGCGAGACCATCACGCGAAATGAGTTTATGATAACCATTTAGTATAAAATTCTCAAATAGTAATCCATCATTTAACTGTTATTTTTAATACTTAAAAACCTTATAAATTAAACAAATAAAATATATAATAATATTTGTATACTTTCATTTAGCGATTGCATATAATTACTTACTATTAACGTGGCTTTAATATTGCGTAATTTCTGTTCATTTCGTATTTTTATTTGTTAATACTAAATGTACTTAGTTCTTAAATAAAAATGATATGAGGAATTGTCACATAATTCGATAATATGTGTTACAAATCCAATATTAATAGAGTTTATTTGTCTTGATTTACTTAAAAATTAAACGAATATTTTAAAAGTTAGCCATATTCCGTTCGCCTGTTAAAAATATTATTAACTGTTTAAATAAGAAACTTTGTTATAAATATCAGAATTGATTATATTTTGTCGCAATAGCTGTTTCGCTAACCATTCGCGGAGTTGATTGTCAGACCTGACAATGCTAATATCGTTTAGCGAAACAGCTGTCGCGACAAAATATAATCAATTGTGATATTTACAACAAAGTTTTCTATTTGAACAGTTTATAATTTGAAATATCAGAGTGTTTCTGCGAAAACAATGGTTTATCAAAAAATATTATAAAATTTGTTCGATTGACTTCGATTTATATTCAAAATTGATATTTTGTACATTTGAAATAGTTCAGTGTACACATTGAAATTCAGTTGATATCAATACATTTATATAATCAATAAAAAAAATCATTGAATGGTCATGCGCAATTTACACTGAAATAGAATAACCTTTATCCTGAGCTTTACGTTCACTTTATACTTTAATAAATAAAATATTCACTTTGATATATATGTGATATTTCCTTTGAACTTTAATAAATAAAATATATCTATATTTTTTAGAGACCGAAATGTTTTTTTTTACATTTGGTGCTTTTTATTTATAAAGAGATTTTTTATTCAGTGTATTAATTTCTTTCGCGTTGGCTAATGGTGTGTGTTAATATTATTTAAATTATGGGTTTTTACCGTTGCAATATTTAAATGTTGTTTTTTTTAGAAGACTACCATTTCTAACGAGTTATACTTGTTAAAAGCGCCTCGCAAACTTATCGTCTTATCGCTGGACATTTTTTAGCTTTTTAAGCTCTCATCTATTTCCCATGACCTAAAAAGCTGGCTTCTTACATACAATATAATAAATACATTAAATGAGATCGTAAATAAAAAAGGATGATTATTTCATTGCGTATTGAGATATCAAACATTTAAGCTGATATTTAAAAAAGTCTTATTTATTGATTTCTAGTCAGTTTCTTCCGCGGGCTTATATCTAAATGACATCGACAATGTTCTATTACATGTCATTTTGTGTATCTATTCGATATCAAACTCGAATTTTGATAGTAATGAAAACATATGTTTTTTTATTAACATTTTTTTCAATAGTTCTTAAGTTCTTACTTCTAATACATATTTCAAAATTGGCCTTCGATTAAATCAGGATACTATAATTTAATTAACTTCTAAAAAATCATAATATTGCACCAATCGGTGTTAACTTCGTTTTTGTTTTTTTTTTTTGTATTTTTAAGGATTACTTTTTTTTATACATTTATTTATGTTTGGATTTTTAAGGATATGGCAGAATATGTATTTATAAATACTGCATACCTAGTTATTTTAAATTATAAATAGTTTTGTGATATACAGTATCCATCTATCTTGGTATATTATGGATGTCCATAAAGTTGATGCTACAAATATATACATAAAAATGTATTTTCTACAAAAAGATTATTCTTTCATAGCTTTATAAATACACTATCCTTCACGTCAAAATTTATTATCTTATTATATTTTTCATGGAATGGCTCCAAATTATATATCCGAACTCTGTATAACGGACAGCCTAAATACAAGGAAATCCACAATTTGCTCGGCGAACTCCTCGGCAATAAGAGCTTAGTTGAGCCGAAGCGTTGCCCTAGTACAAATTTCGGGGATCGAACGTTTGCGGTAACCGGCCCATCAGCTTGGAACAATCTTCCTTCACACCTCAGATGCATAAATGATCCGACAGATTTCAGATCTAAGCTTAAAACCCATCTTTTTCATATTTCATACCCAATTTAAAACCTGCGTTTATTGTTCTATTATACATTCTAATCGATCGCGAATATCAATCAGATGCAGCGTTCACATTTAGATTTAAAACACGTCTTAATGCGCCCTTGAGGTGATTACATCACAAAAACGGCGCTTTAAAAGTTAGCATATTATTATTATTATTATTATTATAACGGAGCCCCAAAAGGTTTATGCTACAAATTTATTGCATACAAAAATACATTTTCATGAAGAAGATAATTCTTTCTTAACCTTTCACGTTGCTTCAAAATCAATTATTTAATTATTTTAATGGAAGCCCATAAAGTTTATGCCACAAATACGTCCCAAAAATTTTGTTTTTAATAACGCTATAAATATATGATACTTCTCATAGAAATGAATTATTTCTGTATGTACCTACGTGAAAAACCCTGAATGCATTATAGTTGTGTTATCGTATCTCCTTAGACGGACACCAGTAAATAAGACCACAACTAATTCTTTACCGAGAGCCTGACAAGACGGAGTTATCTCTCCTCCGCGGGCATTCAGTACCCGACACCACCTTTGTATGCAAATGGCCTCGTATGTGCCCCGTCTGGTGTGGGTATGTGAATTCCTCACCGCTCGGCGACAGACTGACAGGAGACAGGCCGACGAAAACCCGAAGCAAAGAAGCCAAAACTTATCCAATTGAACGCATACAAAAATACCTCTTTTAAACGCAAACGACAATATTTATTAAGAATTAATTGTATCTCAATAGAGACGACGATGTAAATAATTTGAAAACAGAATATGGTGATCGGGGCGTTTACAGGACTTATGACCTTGTCATTGGTTGGGTTAAGCGATCGCTTTATGTAATGTAACATTCCCCATTCCGCCTTTCTACGAACACCACGTCTGACAATTATTTGAAAGTTGTTTGAGAAACATTTCACATATTTTAGTTCAATCTACACTTCACTTCAGTTCATCTATTGAGACTAGAAAAACAAAATGACTATATTTATATTTGAAGTAAATTAAAAATTTCGTTCATTATTTCGCGCGCGAATTTGTGACAAACCTATTTCCATGGCTACTTGATTTTTCTCCGCTAGTTTAAATTCAAGGGATTGGTTTGCAGCAAAGCGTAACATTTTGTCTTGAACAGTGATGTAAAACTCCGTATTTAATTATTAATACGAATGAAAACGTCTGTTTTCTAGAAGTTTTAGTATATTTTATGTCTTCTTCTTCTTCTTCTGATTGTAAATTTTGCGATCTGTTTATGCAGGATATTAACTTTCGTCCTGTGATGAAGACGACCAGCCTTCTCTCCATCTCTTTGGTGGTCGACGGCCCTCTGGAGTCTCGTGCAACACGATATTAGGAATTCTTGCTGGATGCCATTCTCTCACTATGTCTTTAATTTTGCAGAATTTGCGAATTTCTTCGTTGGGTATCCAATCTCTAAGGGTTCTCCCCACAATAGGTCGCAATGTTTTCATTTCTGCTACTCTTAAGAGATGTTTGGTTTTGACAGTATATATGATATTTTATGTGCATGACATATTTGATAATAATTACGACAGGTAGAACATTTCATTCACATAAAATATAATAAAACTTCTAGAAAACGTACGTTTTCATTCGTATTAATTGTGGAACATATTTTCTGGTTTTGGGATGCCAATTGGACCTTTAATGTGATAGTTTCCCGTTACTTTCATCATTCACATACAGCAGGTTATTTGAACCCAATTACTGTATACAACTTTTAGCTATTGAATCTCATGACTTGTGATAGAATCTATGGCCATTTTATTGTCACGTGAATTCTACACCAGACTAATAAAAAAATAAAAGTTTAAATAGTATCTTTAAATTATTCTTAGTTTCCTTCACTTTGCGTGTGATAGGGTAGTAAATTTCGCATTGTTTATTCCGCAATACCGAACGCGTAAAAATGTTGTAGTTAGAAGTTTGAAGATAGTTTAAGAGTCAGGAAGCTTCAAATAAATTTCTTATATTTATGAGTTGTAATTTAGTTTATACTGGGAATTTCACAAAAAAAAAAATATAATATATATTTTTTTACTCTATTTAACTCAACGAAAATGAAATACATATTCTACGAAAGTTAACTCGGATTAATGCAACCCTATGATTATTATTAAAATGTGAATAACTAAAAAATAAATCAAAACCTTATCCACAGTATATATATAAAAAAGGTCTTTGTTTTTATAAAAAATGATGACACGTAAATCTGGCATCACGATAAATAAAAACTTCTGAATTTACGATAATAACCGAACTGTTCATCAAGTAATTGGCCCCTAATCAAAACGTCAAACCTCCTACGCTTTAAACGGAATCGTGTCATAAAAATCCTTGGCTCTTTTTGGGACGATTGCGTGAATTTATACCTGCGAGATTTTTTATATAATCTGGATCACGCTGAGGACTGGTGCGATTATGTACGCCAGTTACATGAAGTTTCTGGTCCAAGGGGCTCTGTGATTTCGCAAGTATGACATTTTTCATAATACGTTTTGTTCGTGGGTGTCCGTTAAGAAACCGAATAAATAAGTACTTAAAAACAGTGCTCCAAAAATTGCATTATTGTTTCAATAAATGAGTCTCGTTTACTTAGTAAGCTGACCAATTCAGCGCAATCGAATTAAAAATTAAGAACGTATAATGTAAATGTGGTAGTTAGAATCAGTGGTCTTCAAAATGTTTTGATCGTGTACCCCTAAATGCAATCGTTGTCTTTGTCTATACGATGTACCATTGTTTTAACTTGTTCAATGTATGTTACGTTATAATACAACAAACTTTTGAACTTTGCCGACCAAGCCTTCAGCCTGGAACAATCTTCTAGCAGACCTAAAGTGCATTGAGATTCAATCAGAGTTTAGATCGAGACTCAAAACCTTTTCAAATTATCATTTCCTGATAAGAAGGGTTGATCGACTGCGTTGGGTGCAGCCCTCATTCAAAATATGTTTATTTTTAACCAGTTCATAAAACAGAGAATTTTCTACAGCGCCCCTGAGATAAGTAATTCATAAAAATGGCGCTCTATAAATTATTCAATTTAATATATATATATATATTTTTTATTGTTATTATTATTATTATGATCTGTCGAAATCGGTCAAAACAAAAAAATATCCAGACTATTTTAAATATTTAACTTATTTTATCTTTTTAAACCAACCTACACATGAAAAGCGTGTGGTATAAATATAATTTCTTAAGTAATTTTATGACTAACATAACCAGTCAAATAAAATTAAGATTCCTAAACTTTTATTGCACAGTAGGCAAATAAAACGTTTAATTTCTTATCGAAACTCGGTAATAATATGTTGTATAAAAGATGCTATCGAATAAAATTATCACTTTATTTTTAATAGTCTATTATGAGAGCATTGATAAAGATAATCGTAATTACGCATTATGGTGAATGCGAGATACGACACGATCTCCAACACAGGCCCCGACCACACGGCATACAATAAAGACTCGTTATAACAATCAACTTGCCACGAAGGTGAGCGATAAATTTATTTATACACATGCCGTCGAACAAGAGTACGAATGCTCCCCTCGTTTTTTCTCCTATCCTCTGTTATTATACCGGTGGATCTAACTCATCCAAATAATAATGCCCGAAGTAAAAACACCATTGTAGGTCGCCCGTACGGGAGATCCCAAATAAGGAGCTCGGTTATATCACGATACATACATGCACAACAAATTGAGACTAACACCCAACTGGGATCATGCTTATACAGAACAATAAGTTTTAAACATATACATAGCTGTAATCTCTCTTATTCTGGTGTTCCTCACGCGATCCCTCAGTGTCTTGCCTGCTATCGTCCTCAGTGTCTTCATTTCGGAAGTCCTCAAAACTTGTTTGGTCCTTACTGTGTCTGCCCTTGCTTCGACGCCATATGTTATTATTGGTATAACGAGATATGTGAGGTTAAGGATATTATAAGATAAAGCAGACAGCGAAAAAGGTGGTACGGTCATGTTCAAAGAATGGACTCCACCAGACTCTCATATATTGCATTGCATAACCAACCTCATGGGACTCGTCCTCGTGGAAGACCTCCTAAAAGATAAAAGGACAGCTGGGAATCTACCCCACAGGAGGAGCAACTCTCTGGAGAACAGACCACATAGGTCTACAATAAGGAAGAAGAAAAAGACGACATAGCTGTAATATACGCTTATTTTTTTTCTTATTCTTAGTGTAGGCCTAGTGGCCTGTTTCTTAAGAGGAATTGACCTCCTGCGAAGTCAATTCCCAGCTGTCGATCCATATCTTTGGTGGTCTACCCGGGGGTCGTCTACCTTGGGGCTGGCCGTGCAACACACTGAAGGGGGGTCTGGATGGATCCATTCTCCTCACGTGTGCATACCAGTATCTTCTCCTTTGCCTTCCCTATCGACCTATGTGGTCTGTTCTCCAGAGTGTTGTTCCTCTTGTGAGGTAGTCTCACAGCTGTCCTTCCATCTTTTAGGAGGTCTTCTACGCGGACGGGTCCCGTGAGGCGAATTAAATAGTGCAATATAGTCTGGTGATGTCCATTTTTTGGACATATCCGTACCAGTTCTTTATTCGCTGTCTACTCTAACATATAATATCTTCAGTCTCACATATCTTTCTTATTCTGATGTTACTCGCGCGATCTCTTAATGTCTTGCTTGCTACCATTCTCAGTGTTATCATCTTGGAAGTCCCCAGAACTTGTTAAGTCCTTACTGTGACTGCCCTTGTTTTTACGTCATATGTTATTATTGGTCTTACGCATGCTTTACAAATCTTACTCTAAATGGCCATGTATTTATTTATATATTTTTTGGAATTCAGAGCTTCACAGATTGCAGCTTCCTTGTTGACACGGGCTTGTATTTCTTCACGCAGATCAGCTCCTCCGACTTGGTCTATACCTAGATATCTGTAGAGAACCAACCCTCCTAACGGGTTTTGAGGGTTGGTTCTCTACAGCCCATCCCACCCTAAAAACATATAAGTATGTGTAGGTGTAGATTTTGAAATGTTCTCGGCAAATTATCTTCTTCTTTCTCCTAGCCCTTTTCTATAACTCCGGATCGGCCTTATTAATAATATGGTGAGAGGTGTTTCGCTGGTAAGCATCTTCTTCCTTAAGGCCTAGAGTCTTCATGAACCTAGAACTAGATGGTTTGGGGTCTTCTTTTCCATCTTTTCTTATTAACCAAAGAAATACACTTTTATGACATGATCCTTGAGTCTACTTATTACATGATCACGTGATGAGTAGACCCTCATCAGAAACTTGATTCTGATAATTTTTCGGTTATGGGTGCAAACTCGAAACTTCCCCTCGCATATTCGTTTCGCACCTTGTCTTTTAATTTGACTCCTCCCGACCATCGTTAAAATAAATTATATGTAATTATAATGCCAATAAAAAATACGTTTATTTACGATATGGTTTTAATTTATATATTTATCCGTAATGACTAAAATAAAGCAAATTGAATACATGAATTTCAAAGTACATTTATTATTGTTGCTGTAACAATCGAACAGTGGTATGAAATAAACGCTTTTCGTTATTATAAGAAAGGAATACCTATATTTATAATAATTATTATTTAACTAACTAACTAACCATCACGCCATTTCCCCGGAGGAGTAGGCAGAGAGGATGGATCGCCACAATGCGCTGTCCTGGCATACCTCTCGGGATTCCTCTACATTCATACATCGTACCATGCACGCACGTCGATTATTCCGACTTCGAATGTGGCCACCTTTTAGTAATTATTAATTTAGTCATGCCATGTTTTCCTCGGTCGTCCTCGGCTTATTTTTCCATTCATGCTACTTGCGTACAACTTTTTAACAATTCTTCTCTCATCCATTCTTTCCATATGTCCAAACCATCTCAAGGATCCTTTTTTTTTATTTGATTTATTTTATAAAGTAAAACTAAAAAAAATTGCAGCTTCACATAGAACATATAATATATTTATTTCTTAAATATATTTTTTTTTATGAATTAACAACAACAAACCTTCACGCCGTTTCCCCGCAGGGAATGGACCGCCACACTACTCTATCCTGACATACCACTCTAGCTTCCTCAACATTCATACAGTGAGTTAGCACGCACGTCGATTCTTCCGGTTTCTAACATGCCCAACCTTTAAAATTTGATTAATTTGGTCATATCATATTTTCCTCAGTCTACCTCGACTCCGTACTCTATTTACATCATTAACGTAAACTTTTTTAACCATTCTTTCTTCACCCATGCTCTTCATATGTCCGAACCAACGCAGCGATCCTTTCGTAATTTTGTTCATAATAACTTCTTTCGCTCTACATTCCTTTCTTATATCAGCATTTGAGATACTGAATTATGAATTGAAGTACTCTTTTTCACTTCTGAGTTTATTTTATTAAATTTTATATGTTTCGAATGTTTTATACCATCATGAGGAGAACTAGATAAACTGAAAGTGTAAAACCTTCGAAACATGTCGAGAAAAAAAATCATGTTTTAATTCATAAAAATATCGTCAAATTGGCAGCGTTAACGCGTATTATAAATTCTTAAATTGTATCATTTTTTTCTCATAATAACACAAAATAAAAATTTACCTATTATTTAATGACTGATGAATAGTAAATTTGTGGCTCTCTTTACATTATAAATTATATAAAAATGTAGATGTAAATTTATATTTCGAATAAATTCTGAACCCAATGGGTTAACTATTATACATACATTTGAAACTAGGTCGTAAATTTAAAGAGTCTTTCCCCCGATCGCTGCATTATTCAGTTTATTGCTGGAATGATGCGGTAATTCGTTGACTTCCATGTTAGAAATAATTATGTTTTAGAAAGTTACCTGCATGTACTTTTATTCGTTCATCAATAGTTAACAGTGTTTCACTATTTACAACACATGTAAACATCTACCAAAATCAATTGAAAAATGAGAGAACCTTAAAATCCTTGGGTTAATTTAAAACATAAAAACGTTCAGGTAATCGAATGATTTTACTGAAATCTCTTGATGGAAGTTCATTTTAAATAATAAAACTAAATAACTAACCATCACGCCATTTTCCCGGAGGGGTAGGCAGAGAGGATGGATCGCCACAATGCTCTGTCTTGGCATACCTCTCGGGCTTCCTCTACATTCATACATCGTACCATGCACGCACGTCGATTATTCCGACTTCGAATGTGGCCGCCTTTTAGTAATTGATTAATTTGGCCATGCCTTGTTTTCTAACATATTTTTCTTTACATTCACATTAAAAGACAAGGTGCGAAACTATGTTTTTTTAACTACTCCCATTTTTGTCTTTATTTCGACAGCGACCGGTTTCGCCAGGCTTGCTGGCATCGGCAGACTGGTGACGCTGTTATAAAGGTAAAAAGTTTATAAAAGTGTCACCAATCTGTTATTTTAAAAATATATGTAATAAGTAAGCTATTAGTTATACGATATAAAACTTACTTACAATGCATTTTTTACCATTTTTTTTAGTTCAGTGGTAGTTATATCAACTTAGGCGTGAAGCATGGAACTGGCAAAAGAAGGATGAAAGTAGAATAAATGCAGTAGAAATGAGATCTCTAAGACGAATGTGTGGCAAATCTGTTTATGATAGAGTGACAAATGCAAGTATAAGAAGTGAATGTGGTGCGAATGAAAGTGTTATGAACAAAATTAGGAAAGGGTCATTAAGATGGTTTGGACACATGGAAAGAATGAGTGAAGACAGAATGGTAAAGAAGGTATATGTAAACGGCGTGAACGGAGCTAGAAATAGAGGAAGGCCGAGGAAAACGTGGCACGATCAAATCAATCAAATATTGAATGTCGGTCACGTGAGGAGTCGGAAAAATCGACGTGCGTGCATGACAAGATGTATGAATGTAGAGGAAGCGAGAGACGTATGTCAGGACAGAACAGTGTGGCGTTCCATTCTTTCTGCCTACCCCTCCGGGTGAGACGGCGTGATGGTAAGTTAGTTAGTTTTTAGGCGTGAAATGAACTTGGAGATGACATCCACATGACATGTACCGTTTATTCCTGTTTAGAATATCATTTGGTTTTTTCCATTACTTATTATTATTATTCTGCTTATGAACGTTATGCTTCAAAGATAAGTATCTGAGATTTTAATGATATTCCGTCTGTTACATGCTATAATGAATAGCCAGTATGTAAGAGTCAATCGTTAGGTGTAAAATAGTATTTAAAATTATGATTGTCGGTTGGTACAATTATTTCATAGTCACAATTCGTCCAATAAATAATTTAAAAATATTTTGTTTTGCGAACATTTACATTAATATCGAAAAATGAGTTACACCATTTATAACTGAAGAACGGCTGGACAGATTTTTATGATCTTTGATTTGTTGGATTTGTCTCCATCCCGAATAGCAGAATAACTGTTAAAACATCGGGAAAACCGACCCGAGTGCATCCCATCAAGCAAATATAATAAACAGAAAATAGTGCAACAATGCTACGCGAATCATTTCGATTCGCTTCAATAAAGCAAATCACTTGCTGCCATGTAAATTACATTAATATCAATGCAATTCAAATACTTTTCATTTTGATGATTGCACATTTATTGAACATAGCCTTACAACTCTTGAAGTGTTTTAGCCTCATTGATGATTTTTCGCCTAGCTCTTTGATCCTGCGCCTTTTGCTCCCACCAGTCCGATTCGCCCAACCTGGCCAGATCAGCCAGAACATTGTCCATTAGGCGCTGTCTAAGCCTTCCTAGAGGTCTTACTCCAGTCAGCCTAGACGCGTACAGGGTCTTGGCTCGGCATACGTGCCCAATCCATGCTAGGCGACTGGCTCTCACAGTGTTTGTTATAAGGGGCTGCTGGGTCATCGTACGGATCTCTTGGTTGGTCCTATGCCTCCGAATTCCCGCTAATTCCAGAAAATTCAGGATAATTCTCAACATAATGTGTCGAAATCATAATTTATAAACTGTTAAATTAAAAGAACTTTGTTTTATGTATCACAATTGTATTTTTATTTTTCGCGACAGCTGTTTTAGAAATTATTCAAATTGACATAGGAATAAATACACATATAGGTTCGAAAAATCACGAAAATTTGAGATTTGATATATTATTGTAACACCTGAAGATATTAACATAGGTTGACGAAACAGCTGTCGCGAAAAATAAAAGTACAGTGTTAAAGTATCATAGTGTTTCGGCCAAAACAATGGACCACTAAATCTTATTTTGTATGGAAGAACCGAATTACTATTTTTCGACAAAGAGCATAAGCCAAATCTTTTATAAACTTAAAAGCTTTCATTTTTTCCGGCTTTGCTGCTGAATGCTAAAAATTTATGAGTTTCAAATCCAACCACAATGTATTACTAAATTCGATTGTCTGAAATGAATACTCCATCTGTTGCTCATAGTGCGAAACTGTCACACACCACTCGAAGCGCGACCTTTTTTGCATTAGAACTTATTATTAACGCTAAGGTTAATGGCACTATGAAAAAATCCCTACCAGAAACTAGAACATGGCGGTTCTCTCCTTGTGTCAAGGATTGTAACGACTTTGAAGGAAACCGGTTTCCCGTTTACTCGACATGTGAGAGACAACCAAAAACCACGAGGCGTGTAACAAAGGCGGGAAAATTGCAACAAAAAAAAGAGTACAAAGAAGCATCCCATTGCGGCAAGGATGAGCGAAGCTACTAGCAACGTGTCACCACTTGTAAAAAGATCTCTTATAATGATTCCATCGCATTCAATTTTAATGGTTTCAAATAACCTTTTAGCTTTACACCTTCTGCTAGTTAAAAAATGTAAATCTACAAGTAGCTGTCTAAGAAGCCATGTCTGCCCACTTGTAGGTACTACAGGCACTGTTAGATGAGACGTTATTTTTATTATGTCATATTCAAAGCATGTCCGTATATATATTTTTTTAAACTTGATTGCAGAAGTGGTCCAAGAGATTAATCAAATTCAGTGCTCATCAAATATAACTTAGTTATTAAAAATCCGCAAGCTGATACTGTGAGACTGTCAAACATTTCATAAATAATTGATGAGTAGGAACGGTAATTTGTGGTCGATTTTTTTTTTGTAGGTACCTTCATACGAGTATATAATATTATATTATATATAAATATCAAGTAAGTACACATCTCTCTCTCTCTCTCTGGTTTCAATCCTGGGATTGGCTTGCAGCAATTACCTCTATTCTTCTCTTCCATTCTTCCCTGTCGTGTGCGGCTCTTTTGAAATCTGCATATGATGAGCAGCGCACGTCCTCCAACAGGTCCTCCAGGTACTCTCGGCGTGGGCGTCCCCTAGTACATATAGCATCTCAGTATTTTTGTTATGATGTCATTTAAACATAGACATAGACATAGAAGGGGTACCGTCCGCTTACCCGAGGCTGTTATAGGGCGCAGCGGTGCCCTTTCGTCAGTCTCGCTCATTCTCTTTCTAGGCCCGTCCATCGTCCATCCGGGACTGACGTTAATTATTATTTCATTTACGAAAATCAAAGAGACACCAGGCCACATATCAGCTACTTTATTTTTTCCCCTTTTATGTCCCGCACGTACAAATACAAACACATGATTTATACAGCCAATACAATCATCTTACCTGTAAGGGAATTCATAGCAAAAATCTTAAAATTAATAGTGTAAGAAATGCGGGACTGAATTGGGGGGTGGAAAAGAGAGTAAATTTTGGGTTTAGGGAAAAAAAACAGTAGAGTTAGTAGACAGAGAAAGAAGACCTCATTTAAGCGGCTGATATATTTATATCAGATAATGATACTTAACTATTTAAAAATGGGAATTTTTAACTAGTTAAGTATCATTATCTGATATAAATATAATGGGCCACCACACTGTTCTTTCCTGACGAACGTCTCTCGATTCCTCAAAATTCAGACGCCTATGCACGCACTCTCCGACTGCTAACGTGGTCGACATTAAATATTTGATTAATTTGATTGTGTCACGTTTTCCTCGGTTTCCCTTATGTCTTGATTCGTTTACATCGTTAATATATGTTATACTTTCTTTCTTCTTTAATTATTTCCAACCTAACCTAACCCATCTTAATGACCCTTTCATTATTTTGATGAGAAAATTTTTCTTCGCACAGCATTCACTTGTTATTTTGCATTTGACAATCGTATCACTTACAAATTGACCACAGATCTATTTTCAACTGAATTTATTGTTAATATTATTCTCATGATGATACGTATATTATAGAAATCGGCTATCATCACAATTACAGATAAAAATAAGTGTAAAAGTTAAAAAATTCGTTACTAAATCTACCGTTTTGTCAATCTTTAATTAGATATGAATTACTACTAGTTTATTCTTATTATATATCAAAATGATTTTAAACAACACTTTTTTTACTGATAAGTTTTCATTATCTTACAAGAACTTTTTAAATGTAAAAGTATCATAATGCTCAAAAGTTACAATTTAAAGTGCACTGACAGTTTTACAACTTTGAAAAAATACATTTATTCTTAATGTTTTATAATAAAGTACTATTTTTTCAATTGGTAATTAAATTTTCAACAGTAAAATAAGTGTTTTCTTTCCCTATTTGCCATCACCTTTTGTTGAGGATTCACAATATTGTATTTTCATAACATTTTTAACAAGCTATGGATCATAAACGTCCTTCCTTGATGTTAAAATGTTAACGTTGTTCAAATTTAATAATTGTAAAAAAATGCACCGAGGAAGGACATCAACCGTCTGATATATTTTTCAATAAAAATAATAATAATTAAATTTCAACTATTATATAAACATGCTGTACAGTAATTCATTCGATTTTCTAATATTCAACCTAATTTATTTACAACTTCCTACGTTGTTTAAATCGATTACCCAAAATACTCAGAAACTACTTACCCACGTTATCTGTTATCAGTTGAACGACTATTGTAAAACACGAAGCATTACCGTTTTTGTTTCAATGATCAAAAACGGTTAACCTGAACCGGTTATAAACAATAACTACTTTACCTTTTAAGTTATCAGGTAATAAAATTACAAAAAATGGGTAATGTGCCGGAGGTGAAATGCGTTCTATAAAACACAATAGCGCTTCTGAATGAATAATCTAATTCAATTAACTCAAGAAGTTGAAAGTACATAAAATTATATTACTCCTGTAATTATAGGTTAACTGTGTTTTATTGAATAGTTTGCAGTCATTACGTTTCGAAATTTTCTATTAGAAATGTGTCAATGGAATAAAACAGTGCGTTTGAAATAAATTTCAAATGTGTCCACGCCTAAAGATTTCCAGTTTAATTTTTTAAAGTATAGTACAAACAGTATGAACTTGTACCACGAGACATGGAATAAAAACTTAAGGCTTTTTCGCGTACTCCAGCATGGTGAAATATATATTCTTCTTCTTCTTATCACCCGTGTATTGTCTAATGCTAAACGTAGGCTTCTCATAAAGCACGCCACTGCCCCCTGTCCATCGCCACTCGCAGATATTATATATCGCAGATATATCACCCGAATTAATTTGAGGTGCCACATTTTTTGGTTATACCACAACACAATTCTGTTTTGTGATTATATATTTTTTTTGTTACGCTGACAAATTCTGGTAAAAGGAAAAAAAACTTAAAATTGTCATCGTAAACAAAAGCTTATCCAAAAAAGCTAAGATGGCAGTGCATAATGGTCTTCTTGTGCTGACCTTTTTGTATGGATGTGAAGTTAGGAACTGACAAAAGAAGGATGAAAGTAGAATAAATGCAGTCAAAATGAGATCTCTTAGATGAATGTGTGGAAACTCTGTACATGATAGAGTGTCGAATGAAAATGTAAGAAGTGAATGCGGTGCGAATGAAAGTGTTATGATCAAAATAATTAAGGTTTGGACACATGAAAATAATGAGTGAAGAGATAATGGTGAAAAAGGTATATAAGTGAACGATGTGAACGGAACTAGAAATAGAGTCAATCGAATATTGAATGTCGACCACGTGAGAAGTTAGAGAAATCGACGCGCGTGCATGACACGATGTATGAATGTTGAGGAAGCGAGAGAAATATGTCAGGAAAGATAACTGCGGCAGTTCATTCTTTCTGCCATCCCTTTGGGGAAACGGCGTGATGGTTAGTTAGTTAGTTATATATTTTACCAAAAAAATATCTGTATAATTTTGGCGTAAAGTTCACAAAAAATGTAATTTAATCCTTTACAGATGTGCGATTACAATTTAAATTGAAAGTTTACACGTATCTTAAAACATCAATTTAGAATGATTATTTGTATAATTAAATATAACATTTACATTTTATATACATCGCAAAGCCATACCGATAGCACACTGTATTCGAAAATAATTTGTATGCGTGCCTTCGGAACAAATTAAGTCACAATTATTATTGCGATGCGAAATCGGAGATACATATCAAGTTCCCGCGGTCCCTTTTGCGTTCTTATCCGCGTCCCCCATCCAGAGACGCAAGCTCTTCACGGGATAAAGGAAAGATCACACCTTATCTCCTTTGAGCATCTCCCGAAACATGATATCAATATACCTTCATCACCCGAGATTTCCTATACGATAAAAAGCACCAACATATAAACGTATGCATACGCACACACACGCGAAAATAGCCTTTATTCAAACACTAAACACATTACAATTTTGCATGTTTTTAAATGTATATTTTATAAAGCAATTTGTTGCAGTAGGCATCACCCTTTAGAAGGGAGCAGATTTTTGTGAATAATTTATCATGCGGAAAGGTCTGAGTAAACATTGCGTTAGATGATAATGTTACATTATAATTGTTAATTCGATTTCTTTCCTATTTTATATGCATGAGTTTTGATTGATTCACGACAGCTTCCGTGCCTTTCACCGGCGATAAACTTGGATCTCTCTCAATGTCGGATTACGAAGGATCGTATTTCAACTAAATATTCATGCTAGAGCTGAATTGCGAGATCTTATGTGTTAGTTTCTGTCACATACAATACATACCTGCTAACTTTCACATATGCTGACTTGTTAACAATATTTTAATCGAATTAAAATAATCAATTCACGTTTAAAGCACAGATAAAAAACTTAAAAAAATATTTTGAAAGTATTATAATACTTATAAATAATTAATAAAAATGAAAACGGTGTTTTCTAGATGTTTTATTTTATTTTATGGGAATGACATGTTTCGTCCTTCTAAGGCATCATCAAATGTGTGTTCTATCAGAACTCACCAGGGATCGGTTAGCAGCAAAGTCAATTAACATCTTTGCTAGTTCTTGGGATACCTCTTGGGCTTTTTAATGGAGTATACTAAATATTTGCATACATAAAAATATTTGAACCCAATTACGGTAAACATTTTTAGCTATATGTACCACTGAAGGAGGACTGGTTGTCCGAAACATGTCTATGTAATTAAAAAAAAAAAATTATGTAAGTGTTGTATAAACAAAGTGCACAAAAAAGAAAAAGAGAAATAAAACAATTACAACACAAAGTATGGCGAATATAGAAAAAACTTTTAGCTATTGATTCTCATAACGTGTGATAGGTAAAGTTAATCTTTTGATATTTTATTGTAACGTTAAATCTACACCAGATCAATGACAATCACACTTCCATCGCCGAGAATCGAACCCGGGACCTTCTGTATTTCTTACATTGATTTTCCCACTCTGCCACGAAGGCCGTTAATAAAAAAAAATTTCTTCGTCAGCTTGTCTCCATTCACTGCTGGACGTAATCTCTCTCGGTCTCTTGTCAGTGTTTTCCAGGCCCTTCCCGTCGTCCGCATAATATGATCACTCCACCTGGTTGTCTGTCTCCCGACACTTCTTCGGCCCAATCTTGACCTCCAATCAATAACCCTCTGGCTCTATATTCCATCATCCCGTTGACACACATGACCTGCCCACTGCCACTTCATCCTCGCAATGCGTATCCCTACATCGGTCACCCTGGTGCGTCATCTAATTTACACGTTGGGTATATGGTCTCCAAGCGAGACACCCAACATGGATCTTTCCATGCAACTTTGATTTTGTGTACTGCTTCTTTAGTTAACGTCCATGTCTCACATCCATAGGTCATCACAGGTAACACACACTTGTCCAGCACTTTGGTTAAATTTTGTGGCATGTCCGACTTGAAGATGTTGCCCTGCCTTCCGAATGCAGATCAACCGAGCTGTATTCTCCTATCAATCTCGTATAGTTGATAATTGGCAAACGTTATTACACCGGTCTCTTACATATCGTATGGTGTAAGATCATCATCGGCGATATGCGTATATTCGTTAGTATGTTTTGATTCTCGCGCTAGGCAATTCAATTTTATAATTCTTTGATATCTATTATCTCTATGGAAATCATCTGTGATAAGAAAGAATAGAGTACGCGTGTATAATTACAGAGCTCGCACACCTACCCGGCGGTTATATATGTGACTCTATCCCACCTCATTCTAATTACTTTATAATTAAAATGTTTTATGAATTATTCATTTAATTACGAAAGGGGGCGTGAGATTCGTTGAAATTTAGAGTCATTTTATTCATAAATGATAAATATAATAAATGTTTTAATCAAGTATGATACAAACACGGCTAGAGTTGAAGACATAGAAGTGCTAACTAACTTACCTGCTTAGGCCATTAAGTTGGATATATTCTAAGTTCAAATTTTAAATATGTTTTTTATTTAAACTCATTAGGCGCACACAAAAAATAATTCCTACCTAGGATTTTGATATATATTTCATCTTCTTCTTCTTCTTCATCAGCCCACTTCTGGACAAATGTCTGCTATTGTATAGACTGCATTCAGGTTATGCCGACGTATTAGTTTAGGTTATTTTTCTACCGTAGATGAGGTCACCCTGCACTTCTCTTTGCTGACTATGGTCTTCAAATCAGCAGTCTTCTTGTCCATTTTTCATCCATGCTTCTGGCTACGTGATATTTTAAGGTCTTTATACGATGGTTGGATTAATATAAAAATAAAAATAAATATAAAACATTTGAAACACTTAGAAACAAACTATAGAAAATATACCTTGTAATAAAATATCATCTATGTTTCATATCAATTATAAGTTTTAATATTAATTAATATTGAATAATTTAATCAACTCAAAAAACTTGCCAAAATTAAAAACTAACTAACTAATTAACTATCACACCATCTCCCCCAAGGGGTAGGCAGAAATAATGGAATGCGAAACATTTCTTTCTTCAACATTCATACATCGTGTTATGCACGCGCGTCGATTTTTCTGACTTCTCACGTGGCCGACATTCAATATTTGATTTATTTTATCGTGCCACGTTTTCCTCGGTCTTACTCTATTTCTAGTTCCATTTACATCGTTAACAAATATTTTTTTACCATTATTTCTTCATTCATCCTTTCCATGTGTCCAAACCATCTCAATGATCCTTTCATTATTTTGTTCATAACACTTTCACTTCTTATATTTTCATTCGACACTATCATACACAGAGTATCTACACATTCGTCTAAGAGATCTCATTTCTACTGTGTTTATTCTACTTTTATCCTTCTTTTGCCAGTTCCATGCTTCGCTTTCATACACAAGGGTAGATACAAGAACACTGTCGAATAAAATATATTCTATATAATTGTGGAGGAGTGTTGCTTAGTATGTAGGTATATCAGGATATATTTATATGTATGTGTGTAAAACGTAGAGCAGGACTATTTACTAAGGTTTATCATAGATGGCGCTAGTATGTGTCACAACGTACCTACTCATGAACTGCAGCGCAATATTAATTTAAAAAAAAGAGTATTGTTGTATTTACGTGTAGTTTTATCGAGAAGTATTGTTGTATTAACTTGTAGTAGAGTTATGTATATAAGAGAGTAGTTTTTATCGAGTTGTCTTAACGTGTTGTTCTAACGAGTTGTAATTACTTATACTTTTGTTTACACAATAAACGAGTACCTTCACGAGTGCGAGGATTCATTTTTAACATGGTGCCGAAACCAGGGAACAAGTGAGACAGAAATAAGTGTTGTGAACCAGTGACAAAAACATTGGACTTGTAAATTGTAAGTAAAAGTGAACTATTCTGAGAAAATATACTGAGAAAAAATTCTAATTAAAATTCACTTGTAACAATTTCGTGACTTAGCAATTTTTTGGACTCTAAATACTTGTTACAATTTGTGAAGTGATTCAAATTGGACTTGCAAAACTTTTTAAATTTATATTAATCGAAAAGTGCATTGAATATTGGTGACGTTTGAGAACTTAATTAATTTAGTAACAAACTAGAACTTACTTTCAAAAATAAAAATTTGTGTACTTGAAAATCAAAATGGAAAATTTAATTGAAGGTCAAATGGAGATTCTTGAACAATTGAAAAAGGCTGAGCGGAATCTTAAAAAAGCAAGTTATGAGACTCGAGCAAAATCTAGTTATTTAACAGCTAGAATGGAAACGTTGGATAAATTAGAAGAAGCGTTTAACAAAAATCATTTTAAAATTGTCGCATCGATTACAAAAGAGCAGAAGGCAACATTACCATATTTCACTGATGATGTGCAGGATACGTTTCAAGAAGGTGTTATCACTTACAAAACCCTTCTTAAGGATTACCTCACTATGAACAACCCAAGTACTACTAAGGCAAATAATACGACAGTGCCCAAGACTAAGGAAAGTACTTCTGAGGCTCACTTGCCGCAAATTAAACTTCCCGTTTTTGCAGGGAAATATACCGAGTGGCAATCCTTTTACGACATGTTTGTTTCATTAATCCATGAAAACAGCTCACTTTCGCCAGTACAGAAACTACATTATTTAAAAACGAGCTTATCTGGAGAGCCTGAACTGCTGTTGAGAAATTTTCCGACTACCTCAGCAAATTATCAAGAAGCATGGGATCTATTAACCAAACGTTATAACAATAAAAGGTACAATTGCAATGCCATTCTGAAGACTTTATTTGCTCAAAAAAGTCTACAACACGAGTCTGCAAGCTCCATAAGACAACTTTTAGATACTACAACATCATGTCTAAAGGCATTATATAATCTTGAAATTAACACGAAAGAATGGGACGCGATAATAATATTCTTGGTTGTGTCAAAATTAGACACTGAGTCACACAGACAATGGGAGAATCATGTGAGTACTGTAGAACAGGACCTACCAGAATGGTCACAATTGGAGAAGTTTATGGAAACAAGATTTCGAAGTTTGGAAATGGTAGATACAAGTAAAAACCCTGCGACTGCTAAAACAAACATGCAAAATAAAAATCCAAATCAAATAGTGAAAGCTAGAGCGTTTCATTCCGCTGTGAATGTGAAGCCAAGTTCGTCTGAACAGCTATGTGCGATGTGTGACGGGCCACATTACATATACTATTGTAATCAATTCAAGAAGCAGCCAGCATTTGAGAGGCAAAATATAGTACAAGCCAAAAAACTTTGTTTTAATTGTCTTGCACCAACGCATCCAGTGTATAAGTGTCGTCAAACTACATCTTGCCGTAAATGCGGTAAGAAACATCACACGTTGCTGCATTTCGAGGACGAAGATAAACAAGCATATAATAACTTGAGGCAAAATGAGGGTTCCAGAGGAGAAGCACAACAACCTAAGAGTGAAACAACTAACCAAATAAACGACGCAACTGTAGTAGCAAATTTTTCGAGAGGAGATTTAAAAACTAATACGAGTAATGTACTATTAGCGACTGCTGTTGTTAAAACATGTTGTAAAAACGGTTCTTATTTTGTAATTAGGGCTTTACTTGATCAAGGCTCGCAAGCCTCCTTTGTTTCTGAAGATACTGTGCAATTGTTAGGTCTGAAACGAACAAATGTAAATGGTAAGGTGTCAGGTTTGGGAGATGGTCAAATGGTGGTCAAACACGTAGTTAGTCTCAAAGTCGAATCGCGTATCGAGCCTAGAAAAATAATACGAGTTAATGCATATGTACTAAAATCACTTACTTCGGTTTTACCCTCACGCGAAGTACCGATCCCCGATTGGCTGGAGCTGACCAATTTACCTCTTGCAGATCCAGGATTCACCTCACCAGGTAAGGTTGATTTATTACTCGGAGCTGACGTATATGGAGAAATATTGCTAGATGGGATTAAGAAGAGTCAATACGGAAACCTAATAGCACAAAACACTTTATTCGGGTGGATTTTATCTGGAAGAGTATCACAAGAACTAAGTACTGAAAACATTAAAACCTTACACGTGAAAATAAACGAAGACGAGATACTAAAAACATTTTGGGAAATTGAGAACGAGCCTAACAGTATTGAGAAAAAATTAACTAGAGAAGAGCAACTTTGTGAAGAGTTTTATGATAAAACAACAATAAGACGTGAAGACGGGAGATTTGTTGTAAGGTTACCGTTTAAAACAGCAGATCCGCAATGTCAGTATGGAAAGTCATGCGACATAGCTGAAAGAAAACTACTTGCATCAGAGAGAAGACTGAGTAAAACTCCGATACTTTTAAACGAGTATAATAAGGTTTTGGAGGAATACATTACTTTAAATCACATGAGACCAGTTCACAGTTACGAGATTAACAACCCTAAGGCAGTGTACTTGCCTCATCATGCTGTCGTACGCGAGGATAAAGATACGACGAAGGTTCGCGTAGTGTTTAATGCCTCGAGTAAGGGATCAAATAATGTGTCACTAAACGACGACCTTCATATTGGACCTAAACTTCAGCAGGACTTACGTCATCTCTTACTTAGATGGCGAAGAAATCCTATATGCATTGTTGCAGATCTTGTGAAAATGTACAGACAAGTACATGTGAATGAGAATGATGCTGATTTCCAGAGGATTGTGTGGAGACCTAGACCTGATATGCCAATCCAACATTATAAACTGTTGACGTTAACATTTGGCACAGCTTGCGCACCATATCTTGCCGTGAAGACACTGCAGACGTTAGCAGAACTAGAGAAAGATCAGTTTCCATTAGCAGCACAGATAACAAAACTTGATTTCTATGTGGATGATCTCATGACAGGTTGCGAAACTGAGATTGAAGCCTTACAAATTTACGAGTCAATGAGTAAACTAATGAATCATGGTGGATTTCAATTACAGAAATGGAGCAGCAATAATAACAACTTTTTGAACCACATCGAGAAAGAAAAATTAAGTAATGAGCAAATCATGACAATAAAAAGTGACAATATGATGAAGGTGTTAGGGATTTGTTGGAACAGACTGACAGATAATTTTGAGTACAGAGTTAATCTAAGCGATCCCGAACAACCTATTACTAAACGAAAGGTACTTTCAGACATTGCCAGGCTATATGATCCTATTGGTTGGATTGCACCGGTAGTGATCACTGCTAAGGTATTCATACAAAAGTTGTGGAAAGCAAATCTTGATTGGGACAAAGAGTTACCAAACGAATTAATGGTTGGGTGGTTAAAATTTAGACATAATTTGAAGCAGCTTACAAATATTTCAATTCCACGTTGGCTCGGCTCAACCAAAGGATCTAAACTTGAACTTCATGCATTTTCGGATGCGTCAAGTGTAGCTTATGCAGCAGCAGTGTATTTGAGAGTGGTGGATACAACTTACCACGTACACGTGAAGCTTATAACAGCTAAAACTAAAGTCGCGCCAATCGAGAGGGAGGTGTCAATACCAAGATTGGAGCTTTGCGGAGCGGTGTTAGCTGCAAAACTCATACATGAGGCCTCACAGGTGCTGGACGTCCCCAAGCAGGATTTGTACGCGTGGACTGACTCAACCGTTGTATTAGCTTGGTTACGTGGGCCAGTTAATAGATGGGCTACTTATGTGAGTAATAGAGTATCACACATTCTAACAATTATGGACATCGAGCAATGGGGACATGTATCAACTCTCATGAATCCCGCTGATTGTGCATCAAGAGGCCTTAGACCCAACGAGTTGAATAGTCACAAACTGTGGTGGAACGGCCCGAGATGGCTTTCAGAACAAGTTGTTAATGTAGAGAGCCCTGAAATACTTGATACACATGAAGAAGAACGAATTAAATCATTCTCAACGATGAACAATGAGTGTAATTTTGTGTGGATGAAGTATTCAGATTTAACTAAAATGTTAAAGGTTATTTCGAGATGCCGGAGATTTTTAACACTAAAGTTGTCGAGAAATGAGAGGACAGCATTTTCAAAGTTCGTTTCAACGGAGGAGATGAACCAAACTTTGCAAATATGCATTAAACAAGTGCAAGATGTCGAGTTTAATGAAGAAATTATTTCACTAAAAGTAAAGGGTTATGTTGCAAAACAGAGCGCCTTATATACTTTTCATCCGTTTTTAGACGAAAATGGCATTTTGAGAGTTGGTGGACGCATAAATTTGGCTAATGTGGACTATGGTCAAAAGCACCCAATTATTTTGCCCGCTAAGAATCATCTGAGTAGACTAATAATTGCAGATGCCCATAAGAAGACGTTACACGGGGGACCTCAAGTCATGATGAATTTTTTGAGATCCAAGTTCTGGATATTGAGAGCACGAGAGATGGTTAAAACATATTATAGGAATTGTACACAATGTTTGAGATATTCAAAGGCAGCAAGCAACCAATTGATGGGTCAGTTACCAGAGGCCAGAGTTAAACCAAGCCGACCATTCAAGACCGCAGGAGTGGACTACGCAGGTCCTATTAACATTAGATTTTCACCAGGGCGAGGAGCTAAATCTTATAAGGGATATATATGTTTGTTTGTGTGCATGGCGACTCGCGCGATTCATCTCGAAGCGGTGACCGATTTAACTACCAAGGGTTTTATTGCTGCATTTAGGCGATTCGTTTCACGAAGAGGTCACTGTCAAGATCTCTTCAGTGACAACGGTACAAATTTTATTGGAGCCGATGTTATGTTAAGGAACATGTTCAACAGCGCCAAATCTGAGCTACCTAATGAAATAGCCGAGATATTAAGTTTGGAATCAACAAAATGGCATTTCATCCCTCCAAGAGCCCCAAATTTTGGTGGACTTTGGGAGGCGGGTGTTCGCTCTGTGAAAGCTCATTTAAAACGAGTCATAGGCGATAATATTTTAACCTTTGAAGAGATTTCTACTTTGTTGGCACAAATCGAGGCGTGCTTAAATTCGCGACCATTGACCATTTTAAGCGATACTCCAGACGATCCTCTCCCCTTGACACCTGGTCATTTTTTGGTAGGGGAACCATTAATAAACATAAGTGACGTTGACCAGTCAGATCACAATGTAAATGTTTTAGATAGATGGAAAATGTTGCAAAAAATGTTAAATTCCTTTTGGAAACGATGGTCGAAAGAGTATCTAACCAATTTAAATCAGAGAAATAAATGGTGTACTAAGAAACCTGAAGTTGAGGTAGGTGATATAGTTATTGTAAAAGACGATAACATTCCACCGGCCAAATGGCTCTTAGGGAAAATAATTGAGAAACACCCGGGACCTGATAATGTGACGAGGGTCGTAACTGTAAAATTCAAGGGAGGTTCTTTTAAACGTCCTGTTAATAAGCTTTGTGTACTGACTAAGTCAGTATGATTACACACACATTGTCACGGTCGGTGGTAAAATAAAAAAAAATAAAAAAAATAAATAAATAAAATAAATTGTATTTAAGTTAGCTAGTTAAAATATTATTGTACAATTATATGCAATTTACGGTGGTAGTATTAGATAAGTAAATAGAGAACCTTTAATTACGAGTTTGAAGGACAAGTCCTTGGTGGGTGGAATGTGTAAAACGTAGAGCAGGACTATTTACTAAGGTTTATCATAGATGGCGCTAGTATGTGTCACAACGTACCTACTCATGAACTGCAGCGCAATATTAATTTAAAAAAAAGAGTATTGTTGTATTTACGTGTAGTTTTATCGAGAAGTATTGTTGTATTAACTTGTAGTAGAGTTATGTATATAAGAGAGTAGTTTTTATCGAGTTGTCTTAACGTGTTGTTCTAACGAGTTGTAATTACTTATACTTTTGTTTACACAATAAACGAGTACCTTCACGAGTGCGAGGATTCATTTTTAACAGTATGAATGTCACATTCCGTTCTCTGCCTACAGGTTTGACAATAAGTTGGTAAATATTACATGAGCGAAATAACATTATTTATATTTGAGATTGATACCCAATTTACACAATAATTTCTAAACTACCGGTGTTTAAAATGTACCGTAAAATATATCTATGTAGTGCTTATTAATGAGGTGCTTATTTTAAATAATGTATCATTACAGGCTTTCTCTTATCAAGTGCCAACTCGCCGACTTATCGATTGTGTGGTTTAATTTTCAATTATAAAATCTAAATTGTACATCGATCCCCTTATCAAGTGTTGTAACTCAAATTTTCCACACCGTGTCGATCTTAACGACATGTTTTAAAAGTCTAATTATTTATCGGCGTTATTAAATTTCGGCGTGTTAGAAAATTTGCTTAATTTTTTTTATTTCGCCCGATACCAGTTCTCTAATTAAGCAATCGAAATTTAAAAAAAAATCACTTATGCCGATACTTTTGAACGAGCGTATGCGATCCGAACATGTGCGCGACTTTTTAATTATTCAAATTTGTCGCACTACGGAATAGACGCTTTTTTGCGATCGGTCGCGAACCATAATTTTTTCATTAGTACGTATTTATGAATTAGTTTTTGTAATTAAAGCGTTGCGGTCCGCTATTAAGCTCCCCTGAGATGGTCAGTATAATTCAAATCTATTGAGAGAAAAAAATTACTAACTAACTAACTAACCATCTGGCCGTCTCTCCGAAGGGGTAGGCAGAAAGATTGAACGGCCACACTTTTCTTTCCTGACATATTTCTCTCGCTTCCTCAACATTCATACATCGTGTCATGTACGCGCATCAAGATTTCTTCTTTTTCAAAAATCACTACCTTGGACTTATTCACATTGATCATCAGATCATTTGGCATGTTTTCCTCCATACATACTATTCACAAGGACTTGTAGTTCGTGCTCGTTGTCTGCAAGTAGGACAACGTCATCCGCATACAAGAGACAGCTTACTGACACTTCGCTCATTTTGGCACCTGCATCCCCAACCCTTTCAGCTCCTACGTACTGATAGGAACGCATACGAGATGGTTCGATATTAGGAAGACAAGAGACTCTCTCTTAAGTCAAGAGTATTTGTCTTCTGAACAGTACGTTCACTAATACGAAAGACGTAGATCTTCAAGGAGACCGGACTAATTTCTCTTTCCACCGGCGTCACCAGAGACAGGTTGGTTTTTGCTGCGGGTAGATAAAACAATCTATGCTGTCGCTGTCGGAGATACCTATTTCGGACAAAAACGCCAATATCCTCCAGCACGGCCGAGTTCTAGAAATATCCCTTGATTTTTCAAAAAATGGGTGTAAAACTAGTTTACGCTTATTATCTAACTAAGACGACCTTCGTGGCAGAGTGGTTACGAGCTCTAACTTCCATGCCGAAGGTCCTGGGTTCGATTCCCGGTGATGGCAGTGTGATTGTCACACTGTCTTTGGTCTGGTGTAGAATTCGCGTGACAATAAAATGGCGATAGATTGGCTACCTATCACATGTCACGAGAATCAATATAATAGCTAAAAAATGAAAATTGTATACAGTAATTGGGTCCAAACGACCTGTTGTGTACATGAAAGAAAAATAAAAAAACTGTGATAAAAAAAAATAATTAATAAAATTAAGCATCACGTCGTTTTCACCGCCAGAGAGGATGGACCACCAAACTGTTCTATCATGGCAAAACTCTCGCGTTTGTTCTCCATTCACATACCGTGATACGCACGCTCTTCGATTGTTCAGACTTCGAACCTTGGCGCCTTTAGCAATTGATTAATTTGGTCGTTCTATGTCTTCTTTGGCCTTTCTCTGCATATTTTTACATTCACACTACTTTCATATATTTGTTTTAACCATTCTTCCTTCATCCATTTGTTCAATATGTCTAAACCACCTTCGTGGCCTTTTCTTAATTATATTTTGGATAATTTCATCTCCCTTATATTGCTTTCTCACTTCTTCGTTCAATATTCTTACTTATTGAGTTAATTGCTAAGACATTCCAGCTCTTGATTGCACCTTATCTTCTACACTCAATTTCCTCAGAGTGGTCCAAATATATATTTGAATAGTGTGAATTATATTTTGTGCCATTTATATTATATTTTATAAAATTAAATACGTTTCCCGTCAGTGAGAAGTTGCATAGACAATATTGGTCACATAGATAATTATCATTTATGTAAACGTTTACTGACCGTCTCCGGGGTGCTTATGAATCTTTGTATCGAATACATTCTAAAACCATTATTTTAAATCCATAATGAGACGGCGACGTACGTGTTATTTTGAACTTGTTAAAATGCTGTTTTACCATTATGACGTTATGCGCGTTCCGAATATTCTAGAAGGAAAAATCTATTAGTAGAATATTCAAGAAATTAATCAAAATTTGAATCAAAACGTTCCTAAAAAATATTGACGCATCTTGATATATTTTTTTAGATATCGGTTAAAGATAGATTTTGAACATTTCATACAATTCATCATTTTATTTTTAAGATTAAAATTAGTATAATGAGATTAAACACATTTAAGTGAGAAAATTTAAGGGTAAAACAAAAAAAGAAGGCAAAGGAGTTTTTAATGTTTTATTGCTTCTTGAATATTCAAATAAGTCGTAATACTCCCATTTTGGTTCCGTTGTTAATCAATATTGAATAGTTATAAAATAGTTTCGATATTTTTAAAAAAAATTAGGGCGCATAGCACATCTTCGACGCCACAAAATCGAGACCCACCAGCAAAGGGATGTTAAACCCTACAGAAAATCCCTGAAGAAGGCAACGGGAAACCACTCTCTATGAAGATTTCCCAGTAAATCACTGTGACAAGAAACCATTCGCCACAGTGATTGACAACTACGGGGGAACCAGACCTGTGACTATTATAAGAAGAAAATATGTATGAGAATTTTCAAAGGCTTTCTTTCCGCGGAATTTATATAATGCAAACAGTTATGTATTCATATATATATATTTTTTTTTTTTTAAATACTAATATCAAGGATTTACATCAATGATATTAGAATTTATTTTACAATCTTCAATGTGAGCAGAAAATAGCTCATTATTATGAAGTAGGAATCTGGTCGTGTCCAGGCTTGAACCCATGTCCCCTGGATCAGGAGCCAAGCGTTCTATCCCCTAGACCACCACCCGGTTTCTTTGACCACCACCATTTCTTGAACAATGATGTAAAAATCCATATTAAATCATTAATACGAAAAAAAAACGTATTTTTTTAGAAGTTTCATTATTCTTGCAATTAATAAAAATGACATGTTTCGCCTGTCTAAGGCATTATCAAATGTAACATATTTGACAATGCCTTAGGCGAAACACGTCATTCTCATTAATTATATTAAATATTCTAGAAAACAGAGGTTTTCATTCGTATTAATTAGTTATATGTTTTCGCATTGCTTAAAAGTAATTGGAATGTCATAACAATTTCAAAATGCAATAAAAAAAACTTTCACTGCATAAAAGCCCTCTCAACCAAGAACGACATTTAAAATTATTCAAATTAAGTCGGTGGGCACTAAGAATTTACCCCGCAGTTAAAAAGTATTCCGAAATCTTAACGAATTGTAAATGAATGCGATATTTTTATAAGATAGCTATCGTAATGGTGTGAAAATCGATTCAGGGTAATTTCTGCGGACATGCAAATGTTCGGTAGCCCCACTTAACAGACGGGCAAGTGGAGTCGTTTACTGTTTCGAAAAAAGGTTAAAAACTTAATAAGGGGTTCCGAGACTCCAGTACTCGAGAAGTCGAGTGCGTAGGCTGCCTGCAATCATGGCTGACCACCTGTGGGGTTAAAAAAAACAAGGACTCCCTACAAAAAAAATACGAAATCCCATTCCTCTATTGCACGAACTATCAAGGTTTACGCTGGAACGTTTTTTGTTAAGATTGGTTTTTTTTTACATATACGTACGTGTTGTTAAAGCTTCGACTACTAAGTTTTTTTTTCTTTATCGGTTTCACTTATATGAACCTTGCTGGTGTTTATCTTAAGGAATTTACTAGTTATTATACACTAACTAACTAACCATCACGCCGTCTCCCCGAAAGGGTAGACAGAAAGAATGAACTGTCACACTTTTACTGATGTGGCACTTCATCCTTCTCTTTTCACCCCGCGGGAGACGCGGTGTGATGGGTTGCGAACCTCATCGCCACCAATAGGCATCTCCCGCGCACACTTCGATCGTCCAACACCCACAAAATAAATCTTAAACAAATAATATAAAATACACTGATATAAAATAAAATAACAAAAAAAAAATAATTTAACACAAAATGTTCATTTTAGATGGTGCACATATTGTCATTTTATTTTATGTTCCACGTATCCACCGTTTTTTTAATTTAGCACATAATGAAGCACATAATGTTTTTTTCGATGTTGCACATGTTGACATGGACGATTCGGACTTTTGTGTTTATTTAATTTATGTTACACGTATCCACCGTTTTTTTTTTAATTATCTCTAATTAGGCACTTAACCAGCAAGAACTTTAAAATAATATTGAAGAAATCATTCAAATTCTCATTGGAACAAATGAAAAATTTATTTTTACACCTGTCAAAATTCTTTATAAAAACGAAAAAAATTATTATATATAATTTTAACAGCAAAACAGTACAAAAGCATTACGTGTCACAATTGACTATTATAAAGTGCGGCAACAATTAAATTAACCAAAACATATTATAAAATTTCTTTATTACTGTTAAAATTTAAAACACTGTTATAATATCAAAATTTCTTTTTATTCACTGAGAGTGTCGCGACAGATGTTTCGCCAGCCGATGTTAGCATCATCAGGTGTTACAATAAATGAGTTAATTAATAGTCATAAAAGTCATAATTTTTTAGAGTAATATGTTTTGCCCTTAGGTATAACGTATTATCAAATGTGCCTTATTAGAGTGAAATATGTCACTCGCTCGTAATTTAAAAAAAAAACTTAAAGAAAAAATAAATGTTTTCTTAAATGTTTCATATATTTCACTTTACGTCATTTATCTAAAAGCAATGAAAACCTCAAATCGTAATTGCGAATTGCCATTCAAAATATTTTGACTTATTGACAATTTTATATATTTTTTGTATATTGAATTGGGTTGCGAATGGTGGTGTTATGAACAAAATAATGAAAGGATCATTAAAATGGTTTGGCACATGGAAACAATGAATGATGAAAGAATGGTAATAAAAGTATATTGTAACGATGTAAATGGAACTAGAAATATTGGAAGAGCGAAGAAAACGTGACACGATAAAATAAATCAAATATTGAATGTCGGCCACGTGAGGAGTCAGAGAAATCGACGCGCGTGCATGACACGATGTATGAATGTTGAGGAATCGAGAGAAATATGTCAGGAAAGAAAAGTGTGGCAGTCCATTCTTTCTGCCTACCACTTCGGGGAAACTGCGTAATGGTTAGTTAGTAAGTTGTATTGAATTGATTTAAAACTCCTTATTGATTAATTGTTAAACGTCTGCATACAGAAATTATTGGATTTTACCTAAGACTAATCCTGAGAAAGTCCTAGCCTTGCTATGGCGAATTCACTAACAAGAATAGGGTATTATCAAATGTTGCGAGTATCCGTTTTCTAGTCAACTTTGAGTTATTTTATTTATATCTTCTATAATTTGACAAATTAAATGTATGTATAAATATCAAATAAATAAGATAACCAGTGTACCTTGCTGGGAGCCACAGCTCTAGGGCTCAGTTATCTCCAAGTTGTTTCGCTACTGTACCCGCGAGTACATCAATATAATATCTAAAGAGGAGTGTGCCTGAAGTCTGTACCTACATACTCGTACATCTCGGACAAGAGCTACACCTTGTAGAATGCCGTAGAACATTTTATAGTTTAAGTATCATATGATATACATTAGGTACTAGCAAGGTACTTCTGCTTGTGCAAGGTGAGCTGTGTTGTTTTATACACAATGTGATGTAATAGTTTGGTTGTTTTTTTTTTAATTGAACACATTTCTCCTGCTTTTACGTATTTTAAGAATAAATTGTTATATGCTTGTTGTAATGGTCTTTTAATTTTGTGTATATTTTAATATTTACTATAAATTTCATACAGTAGAATTGTTCTATAAGTATGTAGATTTACAACATTTTCAATATTATATTTGTACAAAACGTTTAGCACATTTAGTACCAAAGGTTAACACAGATGGCGCTGAGCGTGTGTGCGCGCGCAGCGCAACAACAGCAGCGACATATTTAAGTTAAGAAGAAATGGAGTAGATTGAGTTCTGTTTTGTTTTTGTTGTTTTTTACGAGTTCTGTTTTACGAGAAAATAAACGTGTGTATTAACTAGTGAGAGTATTTAATCTTTAACAATTTTATATAACACTTCTGAGACACTTCTAATAGTTATTGGTAGTAATTAATATTAATGAAAACGTCTGTATTCTAGGATAATTATTATATTTTGGATGGAGTGACATGTTTCACATACTTGATACATTTGATAATGCCTTAGGGCGAAACAAGTCATTCATAAAGGGCGAAACAAGTCATTCCATCAAAATATATTTTTTTTAAACTCCTAGAAGACAGACGTTTTCATTCGTATTAATTATTTTATATGGAGTTTTACATCATTGTTCAAGAAACAATAAAAAGTATTCATAGTATTACGGTAAACAGAAGCTAAAAATGTACCTAATATAAAAATACGAATATTTCAAATCAATTTATTTCTGGAACAACATTTCTCTTTCAATCTAACGGTCTATTCATTATGTACACTAGGGTGTCCCTTATTTTTCAAAGTTTTAATTTTACAACGCATAGGCTATTGTTTTATTCATTTGGGCCTAAAACATTCGAAAACATTTTTTTTCCTTATTCGGAACAGTGTAACCCGTGCCGACTTACGCCCAAAGATGTCCCATACAAATTGCGTCACAGGAGCGGCGCGTTGTCGTTGTTATTAGCATTTAGTCTCGGCTTGTCAGATAATACCACGGATTGTTTTATATTTCGAAGATGTCAGTGGAATTAAGAAGCAATTAAAAAAAGTTTTTTCTTGGTTGATGAAGTAAATCACCAAATATCAGGTGTAAACTACCATCTAATCGTCTAGTTCTCGCAGTTCTATTTTTCAACATACGTGAAGTTCATTTGACTGTTAATGAAAGCGCAAATCTTGTCATTCTGGAGTGCAACATATTATGAAAAAAGGCTAGAATACCTACCAGAGCTGTTCCTAATTATGTTAAGAAGTTAGTGGATCTTTATCAGGTCTGACGAGAACTGCAAAAAATAGCAAGAAGATTCAGGACTTACATAGGCGCCGCGAAGAGAACTTTCAACTTGAATTAGATAATTTATTCGATATCGCACACACCGATGCTCTTGAATATGCTGTGATACGACAGCATCTTATACAGGATGCTTAAACGGAGCTTGTGTTCAAAAACTAGAAAGAGATTTGTTACTCTTTGCTTGCCGCCATCATATATACGAACTGATGCTCAAAAGTGCGTCTGAATCGCAAAATCGATTGTACGAGATGATTATAGTGAACTCATTGAGCTTGTTATTATTTTTCTGGGTGGAGGCAATGAAAATAAAATAAAAATCAGACCTGCTGGCCCAACGCATCAAGCACGATGGATGGCAAGAGCTATTTACTCCTTAAAAATACGTTTACTGCAGTCCCAGTTAAAAATGTCCGCTAAGGACAAATAAGCTTTACGAGATGTTTGTTTATTTATTGTGGCAGTTTATTTGAAGGCCTGGCTTGAATGTAGTTTGGCGATAAAAGCTCCGAATTAAGTTTTTTGTTTTTTGAGGACCTTATAAGATTACGAAGAAGTTGACAATTTCCAAAGCGGCTTTAAACAAGTTCAGTCAACATTTGTGGTACTTGTCAGAGTAAATAGCTATCCTTTTAATTTTTGATGACAACGTTGATGAGCAGACCGAAGGAAACATTGTAGAAAACTTACAAAAAGAAAGTTTTGGTGATTCGGGAAAGATATATGTTCCATCGAAGGAACAGCTGTCTGGCTCTCTATATGGTACGTAAATAGTGTTTAATCTAGTATTTAATTTAGAACTTATTTGTTTTATTTATAGGTACTACAAGTATTTGTTATCTTGTTTATTGGAAATATTTGAGTGATTTTGTTTCTGTTAAGAGTAAAGATTTATTTTCACGACTGAAACTTGATAGTGGTTTCCTTCAAGAAATTGTATCTTCATAGAAAGACAGCGCGGCGTTTGTGGAAGCTAAAAAGAAGGTTACTAGCTTAAAAGCAGTTAATGACACAGCTGAAAGAGCTGTTAATCTAATGACAGACTTTCATGGTTTGACTACCGCAGATGAATAACATAAGCAGTTCACATTATGTTGTGTGCAAGAACATAGAAACATTTACCCAGACTGTAAAAAAAGAGACTTCGAAGAGGAATTATGCAAGTAAATAAATATAAATTTGAATCTTTTTTGATAATTACAAGAAAAGTATTACATAAATATACGTTTTCATCAATATTTATCTAACATAATGATTTTAAGTGATCTTCTACTACTACATTTAAGAGACACCTAAAGCAGGTATTTTCTAAAACTTTGAGGCCAAGTCGGCACGGGTTAGAATTAATGTAGGAAGTTGAAATTCTGTATTTGGGTAACTAGTAGGCTATTAAACATAATTAGGGGGTATGCGTTTCAATAATCCAAAAAAAAAATTTTTTGCCCATATAAGGGACACCCTAATGTACACCCTTATAATATTTCAGCAAAATTTCATTTATCTAAAATCCTTCATTCAGCTTAGTTAGATACTATGTTTTAATAATCAGAAAACGCTGGTTTTGCCCTGCAACTGAAAGATAGAAGGATGGGATTAGGTCGGCCTCCTGCAATGTGGATGTCCACAGTTGGGAACGACCTGAAGGCGCTGGGACTAGACAGCCAGATGACCCTGGATCATGAGACTTGGGGGAGCCATATTAGCCTCTTGCACTCGTCAATCATTATTGGTTTACGTGCCACCAACTGCTTAATTAATATACATAAAAATAACACAATGAAGGAGTCCATATAACACCGTATTAGGAAGGTGTAGAGTGAATTATAATTATTATTAGGATTTAGTTTTTAAATTGCGTCATATAATGTCGAGTCTAGGTCTGTCTACATAGGAATTGGTAAAAAAAATATTATGTCGAGTCACACTCGACATTGGAGCGGTAAGAGTTTAGAGAGCCGACCCCAAATAACGGGAATGGCTAGGTGAAAAAAGAATAAGATTTGCGTACGAAATCATTGTCACATTATTTTTCATGATCGAAATTCTAATCTACGATCTGGAAAAAATGTATATATTTTACCGGGTCTCCGTGAATGTGATAGATCAGCCGTTGAAATTGGTCACAGGTTATATAGGTTATTATTTCTTTTTACCGCCATATTTAGAGTCGGCGGTTTTTTAGTCATCTCCACCGGATGAGCGAGCCAGCCGGCAGTTGAACTGTAATTAACGGGTTTACTCGATAAGATTTATTAAAATTCTCGAATACCCGCCTACACAGCATCTCAGAGTGATAATACGCTCAGATGATAATCTGGACCTGTCAACTTTGTGACGCCTTGTGAGATGCAAAAACGGCCAAAGATTAGATTGATAGGTCCATGTGTGCCTACTAAATACGTTATGATGTTTATTTATTAGGTTACAAGGTACGTACGTAGGTAGCGGAATGTACCTACTTAAATACCAATTTGAAATGTGTCTTGTACAATTTTATTTGAAATCATATTCTAAGTGGGCACACATAAATCAGATGGAAACTTATATGCAAGTAACTACTTTATACTACTTTGGATATGGATAAGAACTTTAATCATTTGTGGGGTAAATTCGAATGGCTATGTGCTATTTTGAGGTCTAAATTCATACGAATTTTTATGGAAATATAAAATGCTTTCTTGTTTTTGATCATTTTCACGACGTCTTCGTCTTCGTCGAAATGTACTTATGTACCAATTTGAAATGTGTCTTGTACAATTTTATTTGAAATCATATTCTTAGTAGGCACACATAAATCAGATGGAAACTTATATGCAAGTACCTACTTTAATCTAACTTCTCTAACTTTAATCATTTGTGGGGTAGGTTCAAATGGCTATGTGCTATTTTGAGGTATAATTTTATAAGATTTTTTTGTGGAAGTATAAAATGCTTTCTATTTTGTGTGATTTTGGGTAACACCGTGTGATTTTTCCTTCTCGACCGACATTTCGGAGATCGTTGCAGTCTCCATCTTCAGGGTAATATGGTGGTGGTAATGACTACCACCATCCAGTTTTTACACTTACTTCTTTAAGAAAATGGCGTAAATGTTAATTAGTTAGCGAATGAAATTATTTATACGTAGACATTCTTAAAAATAATACCTAAATCAACGTTGTCATATTTAAGTAATTTTTTTAGTTGTGTTTTTACTTGTCACCGTAAAATATTCGAATAAAATTAATGTATAATAAATACGAATGAAGGCGTTTTCTGGAAGTTTTATCGCGTTTTATGGGAATTACATGTTGTGCCTTTTTCTGTTTGTTAATGTTATAACATTTGATTATGTCTTAGAAAGGCGAAACATGTCATTCCCATAAAATATAATATAACTTCTAAAAAAACAAACGTTTCCATTCATGTTATTTATTTATTATGAAGTTTTGCATCATTATTCAAGAAACAACAAATGAATCAATGTAGATACGTCAAATTACAGATTCAAACAAAAAATATATAAAGTATGAATTTTGGTAAAATTGATTTTGTCGTGATTTAAATATTTTTGTAGACGCGGTGAAGATAAACAACGTGTCCAACTTTATGCACGATTCAAATTCAAGTTTTCATTATGGAGTTCCATTCACACTCCAAAAGCCGTTTTAGTTCTCGATTTTACCGCTTATATGGCGCCACCGTACAGAAACGGGTTGGCGTTCGGTGTATAAAGCGATAAGTGCTACCGATATAGTAAAGAGCATTCGGAAATATTCTGATGAAACTCTTTGAAGTCATCTCATCTGTTTCACGTTTGATTGATTCGACTCACACTGCTGGAAATTGATTACAATATTAATTATTTATACTAGCAAACAAATTTAATGATTTTTAAGTTCTTTTTTTAAATAATATATATTCAAGACTAATATGTATTATAAAGGATGTTTCAATAATTTAAACTCAACTTTGTTTTCTACGCTTCACTTCCAGTATACCTATGGTCGGTATCAGGATACCATAAAGATTACAATTTATTAGAGTCTACTCAATAGAGTATGTTTAATAGATATCGACATATGAAGAAATATAAATAGGTACGCCGTTTCTTCCAAAAGGCAGAGAGAGAGAAGACGAACCAATTAGCTATTCTATTCTGATAGAATAGTTTTATTCCTCCATAATTCATACAATATGCTAAAAATAAATAAAGATTTAGCGGTTTTCGGCGATTAATACATTTTTTTTATTCTTTACGTATATTTTAAGTACCTGTTCATTCGTCAAAATCTCCACTTCAGCAACACTTTCGTGACTTTATTATGATCTCTTCTATTCATCACGAATTCACTATGTTTTTTCATATTTTACATTGGTCCATCATATTTTAAAAATATATAGACCTAACATTAAAAATATATAGTTTACCTAACAGTTATTTATTTATGTCTTAAGCGCTCTTGCTAAAACGAAATCGATAATTAATTAATCTTGGAATAATAGAATTGACCGTTCTGTAAAAGTTTTAATACCTTTTCGGACTGATATATTTCGCCATGTTAGGGCATTATCTTCTTCTTCTTCTTCTTCGATGGCCCTACAGCCCATATCGAGCCTTAGCCTCCAGTATTCTTCGCCTCCAACTCCTCCTGTCCTCCGCTTCGACCCTCCAATCTGACACTCTTAACAATCTTGCTCCATCTCTCCCAACTTCATCCTCCCATCGCAGCCTTGGTCGTCCAACTGGTCTTCTACCACCTGGGTGCCACTCCAGCAATCTTTTTGGGGTTCGCGATGACGGCATCCTCTGCACGTGACCGGCCCATCTCAGTCTATTCAGTCTGACCTGTGTGGAGAGACTGGGAGCTTTGTAAATATTGTACAGCTCGTCATTATGCTGCACTCTCCAGCCTTCACCGTCATTCACAGGCCCCAGAATTCTGCGCAGCACCCTTCTCTCAAAAGTATCCAGTCGCTCTGCAGATTTCGCTGTCATTGTCCACGCCTCACACCCATAGGTCACTACTGTTCGGATGATTGTTAGGGCATTATAGCATTATTAAATGAGTCATTTTATAGAGTTGAACATGGTTTTTAAAGAAATAATCAATAAGTCTAGCAATGTAATTTCAAATTGTCAGTTTTGGAATATCTTCTGTAAGGAAGGTAGGTAAATTTGAGCATTTTTAAAAAACATGATTGGTTCTGTTTGCTTTCTAGATTCCATTAGTATTTTTAAGGGCTTGTAAAGCTAATCTGTTCATGGGTGATAACGAAAAAAAATTGTAGTAAAAAAAAAAAAAATGTTATGATTCATATACGTTTCTCCCTTCTTAGACATCGAATTTTAATGTTATTATAAGTTTAAAAATACAAATAAAATTATAACCTTATTTAATTTATGATAAAAACGGTGTTGTGCCGAACTAATAATTATCGCATGGTATGTACGGCCTCTTTAATCGCGTTTTAGACCTACGTGTAATACCTACGTAGGTACTTTCTTTCTCTTTATTTACCCGGTACCTACCACTATCATTAAATCGGCTTATTATTAAGGTTAATTTTACATCACCTGGCGCACAGTGCACCACCGCCACGAGGATGATGGTATCGGGATAATTACTGTTACTTGTGTCTCGTAATCACAGATTCCATCCCACTGTGCGTCGATTGATTTTTTTCAAACATAAATACACAGTGGATACCAGATCTTAATTATTTTAAATCAATTTATATTAATTGACAAAAGGAATGTTGATAATACAAATACCTATCGTGGTAGAATTTCATTGTCAATAAGGAACAAAAATATGTACCTAAATAATTTTTTTATAAATATTTTGATTTTTTCCACTTGGTACTAGAAAATGACAGCGACCTGCTGATACTGTTTTGAACAATTACAGATTTTTTTAAATTAAATATCATTTGAATTATTTTTGTATTAAATATTTTACGAAGTCTGTTTGTAAACAAATATTTAAATATTATTGTTTGTTTAGATATGAAATATTATACTTATTAATGGAATGTAAGTTTTACGTTTATTCTTATATAATTTCGGTTTTAAATATAATGTAAAAATAATTTTAGGTATATCTGTGTCTTGCAACGTTCTCTTCTTTGGACGTTTCGAAGATAGTTGAAGTCTCCGTATTCACGGTAAATAAATTTTAATTGTATACATAATCTTAATTGAACAATAAGATACGTATTTGAATTTTGTAGTTTATTGTAACACCTGATGATGCCAACACCGGTTGGCGAAACAGCTGTTGCGACACTCAGTAAATAAAAAGAAATTGTGATATTATAACAGTGTTTTAAATTTTAACAGTAATATTTGTATTTTTTAATATTTATTTCATACGTTGTAATAATGTATTGTTTTCTCTCTTTTAATGTGTATTAATGTAAATAATTTTGAGGTATATAACTATTTTTTTTTATTATTTGTCCTATGTTAGTATGATTGCATAATAATATTTGTTTAAAAACATATTGAAATTGAATTCGAAATAATGTAAATAACGTTAATATATTGTTATTAAGTTATGGTGCGGGTACATACTTACCATAAATAATATATTTGAATAGTACAAGTGATGTTTATGTACGATCTTCGACCATCCACTTACTAGCAGATGTGTGAATAAAACAGAAGCCAAGATAAATAATGTTATTTTGTCGTTTTAAATTCTTCAGACTATTATTACTACTGTATGTAAGTAGTTGTCATTTTATCCCCACTCTCAACAACAAAAATACCAACAAGACACGAAAACGACGAACAAATATAATCTTTATTTTATCATACTCTAGGCGCTATAATTGCCCGAGCGTCGCTCTGTACATACGACGTCTCGGAGCTGTAACATGTTGACCAATGAGAACGGCTGTTTGCAGGTTGCGCACGCAGGGGGCGGAGCTCGGGACCGAACTGCAGGGCCTACTTCACGCGGGGCTGGTGAAGAGAGAACCGGAGGACCTGAGTAGAAAGGGAGTCGAGCCACCTGAGTCGCCGGCAGCGCCACCGAGGAGCAAGGTGCGTGTTTCTGATACTTAGCGATAGGGAAACAAAATTCGAATCGGTAGTCTTCGCGCTGTCGCCGCCGCGTTCGCACGCACGGCGCACGCTCATGTTACTTGCCTTAACACGAACATCAAACTAAACAATCGCATATCACTTACCTTACATTTTCCTCTCAAATTCTGTTGTGTTTCGAGCGTATTTGCAAAGCGTTGTTTCATTTTAAACTATTGACGTTATAAATATTCGTTTATCGTTTAAGTGTTTAGGGTGAATTCATTGACTTATTATTTCATCCCTTATTTTGATTGTGATAAAGTTAACGTTTTATATCGGTGTCATTACAAGCGTTGTATCGTCGGAAAAGCTTGACATTTTTTTAAACAAAAACTTAAATAAATTTGTGATCGTAAAACGAGCTGATTGACCACAGTGCATTTGAAACTATTTTGGATTATACCCTCTCTAGTGGACATACGGATTATAAAACAGTGTTTGTGTCGCAAATTGGTTTCCTTTGGATTTGGTGACTTATTCCTGAGTGCAGTTAATTAGATTTGAATTGTGAAATTACCGTTGTTGCGAAATTTGCAATTAGTTCAGAAACCCTTGGGCAAATTGTGAAATTGCTTAATTATTATTTGCCGAACACATCCGCATTGCTGTAGCTCTGAGTGAAAAAACAACTGTTTGACACAACAACAATTTTTGAACAATTCCTATTTTGAGTATTTTAAAAATTATAGGGTATTTACAGTATAGGTGTCGCGAGTTACGAAACTGTTCGCCACAAACTGAATATATTTAGTTTTTCCGCTGCCTCTGACAAGTGTCGTGTTGGGCCAGATTTATGTCCACTCGAGGCGAGGGCCCAGTTTTTTTTATACGTGAATATCAATCGGATATCGAAGCAAACGGACCGACATTTCGAAACCGCTCCGATTCAAGTGTGATACCGAATACATTGTTATAACACGGAGTTTTTCGATATTCCTTATCGGGGTGAGAGCGATCGGAATATCGCCCGAACGATTACGATTCCATAAAAGCGACGTCTGCTCCGCAAAAGCGATCGAAACATAAACCATGAATTATTCATCACTTTGACATAGCCCGTATACCTGTTGCGCATTGGCGAAGTTCGTTATTCTGTATGTCCATAGCATGCCAATAGTTTCCATCGATCATTTGGATCACTTATCGAGATCGTATTGTGATCGTTGGTGGCACTCTGATCGCGACTCGGATTGTAGAAAATGAGAACTCGAAAGTAGATATTGAGAGCGCCCGATTCGCATCGCGCGCGGTTCTCCGAGGGTAGCGAGCGGCGGGTGGATGCCGGAGGAGTGTCCGCGGGCCAAGGGTTAGTGCGCCGCGACAGTGGCTAACTTTTGGCCCGGTCCGCCACGCGAGGCGCGCCCCTGCAGCGACTGGCTTTTGCAGGACGAGATGTATGCCGCCCAGATGTTCGGCGGCTCGGGGGCGCCCAGCCCGGCGCCGTACGCGGACCAGTACGGGCAGGCGCAGTACGCGCGCGCCCCCGCGGGCTTCTCGGAGCCCTACTACAGGGAGTACTTCGGGGAGACTTACCAGAGGCCCGCGTACGAGGCCGAGGCGGGGCCGGAGCGCTACCGCCCGCCGTACCACGGCAAGGGCGTCATCGCCGCCGCGGGACTCACGGTGGACCTGCCCAGCCCGGACTCGGGGATCGGAGCCGACGCCGTGACCCCTCGGGACCAGCCAGCCACCCACCAGGTGAGTCGCTCTCCTTAGCTTTTCCCGGCCCCCGCCCGCTCCCCATATAAATCTGCTCAAGTGACACTTCTCTGATTACAACCGTAATGATGCATAGGCACGTACTCGTAACTCGGAACGTAATAATTACGTAAAAAACGGAATGCACAAATATACTGAAAATAAAAACATTGCGCGTGAATAGGTTACACACGAACATGAAATAATACACGAGTAGGTAGGCTATGCTGTAATATTTTATAAATCATTTCTTTCGTATTAGGTATAACTGGTGCTGATAATTCATTTTCACTAACTAAGAGCTTTCTTTATTACTTACCAAACAATTTTCATCATAACTTATCATTAATGACATGACATGTTGAATAACCTCACTGACGCAATAACATTAATAAACAAATGAAACTTTTTTACACAACCAGCATTATAAATTAAGATTATTATTCTAGTTGTTTTATTTGAAATAAGAATTAATAAAAATTAAATCATTCCAATAATGTGTTTGTTAAACTTAATTTTTGTTTTTAAAATAAGTTAATCATGCCTATTTTGATTATCAACAATTTAAAATAAATACAAGTATGTTATTTTTATTAAAAACTTTACATTTTCTACGTTTTTTCAGTCACATAAAAAATTTACATGGAACCTTTTTTTTCATTTCAAAGAATCCAAACCCATGTATAAAGAATATTTATTCGAAATTATAATTAAAAACTTTTAAAACGTTGTAAAAAAAACACTTTATATTGAGTCAGGAGTGCCAACCGGTTTCACTCTGTAACGAGCTTCGTCAGAGCTATACGCAAACAGTTTGTGTATAGCCCTGACAAAATAAAGGTTTTATATATACAACATTTTAAAAGTGTTTCATTCTAATTTTAAATATTTCAAACCACCAAGTAATAGCTTCTTTCCAAAGTTTTATATATATTCGATTTTGGAAGTTAGTAAGAGTTCACTGGCATTAGAGTTACCGAATTATAACATTACGTGTTATTTTTTTGTATCTAAATCTTTGTATATTGTCTGATATATGTATTTCTTTCAATTACGAAACGCGTTTGAATCATAGATAATATTAAATAACGTCGTGAAACTTAATGCCAGATGACTTATTTAGTCATAGACAAAAAATGTCTCGGAACTTAATCAATAATACATTAGTTTATTGTCCACCGTCTCCATTGTCACATAATTCAGATTTAGTTTACAAGAAAAGTGACACGTTTCGCCAATAATAATAAAGATGTCCTACCTAACAGTAAAACGTTCTTTATTCAACGTGATTTGTGAAAATGTCACACTAATAAATTCGCTTTAAATCCGAATCCAACAAAAGTAACTGTGAATTGATTGCAATACTTATTGAAAAAAAAAAGACTTCTAACGCGAAATTTAGATTTATGCGTCCTTTTCGACGTTATGCTGTATTCGTATATATGCATAGAAATGTAGTTTTTACTTGTGTCCGTATAATAGTGTTAACAGAAAAAAGTTTATGCAATCCGCATATTTTTGAGAATATTCAAAGTAGGTACCACTTTAGCTATGAATTTAAATTGATCCGCTAAAAATGCTTTTATATTTCGATCATTATTTAAATTCATTCGTAATCAGAATCAAAAACGATAAGCCGCGTATAAAAAAAATTTAAATTAACTCGCTCTATACCTATTAAATAACATATTGTTTTTATATACGTATGATACCTTAAAACATATACTGTTATACTAAAATGTCATAATGGAAAATTAACCTAATGTTACACCATATTCATATGCATTATTTTTTTCAATTAAATAGACTCATTCATCATATATGTACAATAATAATAATTAAAAACATTCTAAAATTATTATTTAAATTACTAAAGAATAACTTTTTGTTTTTGTTTTTATATTTGCCGAAACCTATCGATACTGGAAGACAAAAAGTTAGATAGACAGACGAGTAAGGTGTTTTATTGCGATTACTTTTATTCTACTTGATTTTTATATATATTTGACCGGTTTCGGTAGCTCGCTGTCATAACTTTTTATTTTCATTTTTAGCAATAAATAAAATCTCTTAGACGAATGTGTGAATGCTCTGTGTATGATAGAATGTCGAATGAAAATATAAGAAGTGAATGCAGTGCAGTGCAGTCTCGGGGAGATGGCGTGATAGTTAATTAGTTAGTTAGTTAGTTAGTTAGTTAAAACAGTATCAAGGGGTTCAAAAAACAGATTTTTCTTAAGGGTTTGAAAGTATTTAATAGCTTGCCGCAAGTCAGTTAGTTAGTAGTTATAAAAATAAGTACTCAAATAAAATGTTTTGTTTATTTATAATGAAACTAATTGCATGTATTTAATTTTTATTTCAAACTAGAATTAGCTAAAATTAAAACGTCTGTAGGTGTAAATCTCGTATCGGTGGAGTAGTGGTAACGCCTTGTGCCCTGTTTCCTGAGTGATGGGTTCAGTTTCTTGCTCCAGCTCGGGCATCTGGACGTATAAATCTGATCGTGGATGATATAATATATTGCGGATTAGCTCTCTCTCTCTCTCTCTCTTTCCCGCCCACCATCCGATGGGCGGGACGGGAGTGAAGAAAATTGTAAATACAGATGGGTTGAATACCCAACTCAAATTAAAAACATTCCATCTATATATTGAAGCATACCAATGCAAATTAAAAACCTACATTCATAAAATTAATTAAACATGCATGTTTTAAAAACCTACGATATTTATAATTAAATGTAAAAATTATCTTCTTCTTCTTCTTCTTCTTCTTCTTTTGATAGATCTGACGATCTGTGACACAGAAATCATATCTCGTCGGATGATGAGATCCAGCTGTCCCTCCATCTCTTAGGCGGTCTTCCAGGTGGGCGGTGTCCGGAAGGGATTTCATAAGCGGCTGTATATGCGAGTCTGTCACCATCCATTTGGGCTACATGGTCCCTCCAGTATCTTCTTCTGGATCTACTCCACTGAACGATATCCTCTATTTCGCAGGTTTTTCTTATGTCTGCGTTGCGGACACGATCTCGGAGGGTTTTTCCAGTAATTGATCTTAGGATCTTCATCTCATATCATATTATCATACCTACTTATTTAATCATAATAGTTATACGGATCAAAATAATATTGAAAATAAATTTTGCTTTAAAAGAAAAATAATTTCACGTTGGTCAAGCTCGAAGATGTTACCCTTGTGATCTGTGATTTAAATTCTTTACCGTGTAAGCAACATCAATGAAATATTTTGGCATAATGTTTCCGAAACTATTCAAATATGAAACAGTCTTCCTTTCACGATATATATTTTTTTATTCAATATAATTATTCACTTACATCAACCGATTAATTAAATGTTTAAATCGATTAAATCAATTCCATATTATTCTTAGTTTTTTTACTGTCCAACTAATTCATTGTAGTAGCTATATATTATGGATATACATTATTAATTAAAAATATTAATCAAAAGTTAAAATTGGTATATTACTATTTTAATATATAAGATATAATAGATATTAAATTCTAACAAATTTCTAGTTAGAAATAGGCCAAAATAGAATTCAATTAGATAATAATCAGCTTATCACGTTGATCGTTGTGTGTTATTCAAACATGAATATAAATCAAATTATTGATTCAATTCAAGTTTCATATTATATGATTTTAATCTTATGTTTCATACAAGGATCTGTTTTCATTTCATATTTGCTGTTTAGTATTTTGTTGGTCATCAAAAGTGCGAATGCCAGTTTAAATATTAGTTTTATAATCAAGACAAATTTATTAAATTTTTATTTTTATGTTTTGAAATAATGTTGTAAAATATGAAGTTAGATCACTCTGTGAAAATTCAGAATAAACTCACTCGTGTGGGCGTTCCTTTACTGTTAACACTTTGTACTATTAAGCGGTGATGAATTATAAAGCCACCCCCACACGACACGTCCTGAAACCGCAACCGTGTTTTCTCATTTCCAATTTTCGTGTCGGGCCGTGGGTGCGAGATTTATAAGTGCATCAATTGTATCAATGGCCTTGGTGACGTGCGGGGGATCGTTTCCCGGCCAGTCTGCTTTATTATTCGTCCAAAAGCAGTGGCGGCAAAATTCAAATCAACGAACACATTCTAAATATGAACGAGCAAGTTCAGTTCGTTTTTATAATAATAATTCATATTTTTACAACTTTATAAGAACAAACAAAAAATATTTTATGATTTTGTATTCTAAGATATATTATTCGTTTCTTTTTATCATAATAAAGTTTCTTAGAATTTAAGAAATTAAGGAATCATTCTAATTAAATAGGACAAAAGCGTTAAAATTTTATATTTCATAAATACGTTGGTTTTCATATCTTATGTGCTGCAATTTGCACCCTTATTATTTGCGCTCTAAAAGTTATTGTATTAATATTATTTTTATTAATAAGTACAATTTGTACTTGTAAATATTACATTGTATATCTTATATAGCTAGAAAAAATATCGTATTCAATTTAATTTATATATTGAGATTTACTAAACATGCTGTTAATTCAATCTAAATTAAGAATTTTCGTATTGAACGTTTATTTCTTTTGAGTAACCTTTTTTATCTACCGTATTTTGCGGACGATACCCATCGGATCATAAGACGCACTCCAATTTTTGGTTGAATTCTTTGAGTAATAAATTGCGTCTTATGATTCGTAAAATACAGTAATTAATTTAACATCACATTGCAAATCAATGTTAATCTAGAATCTTTAATTTTACAAGGTACAATACATATCATATATTGTGAATTATGGAGAATTTTATTGATATTTAATTATTTTTTAGATACGTTTAAGATACGCCTCTGGGGAACTACCCAAGCCCAGGTGTGAGGACTTGGGTGGGTTTAGGAACATACGATGCGAATGAAGGGCATTTTTATCATCTGACAACGCCTCTCATTTTAGGGCTAAGACAAAAGGATTTACAACGCGTCAAAAATCATCTCGTGGGCTTATAATGTATCTCCGATATTGATATGCGTGTCGCTACCTACGTTCGTGTGTGAGATATGATTTATATAAAACGAGCTACACAAATGTGATTTGTGAATCATCGGGAATTTTCTCATTTAAAATCATGTGAATATTCTTACGCGAATCATTAAAAAGCTTTAATTTTCCTCGTGTCATATGAAAATTACTATTTTATGTATTCATTTCTAGTTATAAAATATATTTTAATTATATGCGAAAACGCTTATTCCATGAAATTATACATGTTTGCAGCAGTAAAATTTCTGAATATGATTTCATAATTGTAACTTTCGCATATATCATCTTGATTATTACAATTATTTAATTATTATTCATTGTTTCTTGAACAATTATGTAAACCTCCATATTACATAATAAATACGAATTAAAACGTCTGTTTTCTAGAAATGTATATTATATTTTATGTTAATGACATGTTTCGCCTGTTTAAGGCTTTATCATATTTGATTTGCCTTAGACGGACGAAACATGTCATTCACTTAAAATATTATAAAACTTCTAGAAAACAGGCGTTTTTACTTACTTTATTTTCTATTATCATCAAGTTTTCTTAAATTGTACTTTCATAAAAACATGTTTTGGCTTTCGGCATGTTATTTAATATCATAAATTTATATATTTCAAGTACAATTCCTTTAAAAGATTAATTAAGTATAAAAGATAAATGCTTTCTTTTAATCTGTGTTACTGAAATATTGAAATACATATCTTATGAAGATGAAAATATAAATATTTTTTTGATTAATTAATTGACTGTTTAATAACCGCACAACAAAATGCACATCTAATAACAAAATGCAGTAAAATCCTTATTTATAATATGAGACAATAATGTTTAAGAAATGTAGAAATTAGTGAATAATTTAATTTACTAATTTAATGTTTCTAAAAGAGTGTTAAAAAAGTCTAGAAATTTCTATAATTTATTTTATTATGATTTTATCTAAGATTACGACCATTTAATTATACTATATATTAATAACCCAGGACCGATTTCTATCTAACCATAAAACTTCATTTATCATTTTTAATTACGATAGTTAATAATTTTATTGGTCCAATGGGCAGTTTGCATATGTCGGATCGTTAAATAAGAGCTATAACTCAAACTTAACACGCTGAAAAAATCCTTATGTTTTGTTTCCAAAGTATCTGATATCTTACACACACATTCATAATTTGTCACTCTGGATACATATGCCCCATACACAAACACCTACACACGACACTTTACGTATGGCAAGTAACATGAGCTTTTAAACATAGAACGAAACAAAAAATCTAATTGATATTTTTTTCAGAACTTGCAAGAATAATAATATACCAATTGACTTTCAATATATTTTGTTTCTATTTTTAGGTATGTGTCCATGTAACAGTTCTTACTTAATAAACATGACTTAACGCAAATCTTTGGGAAAAAAAGCTTTGATAAGTCACTGATTTTAGTATTGATGAAAATGTCCGTTTTCTTATATTTAATAGTAGCGACATGTATCGCCATCTAGGGAAATATCAAATCATCGCTATGTTGGCATGTCAATCAGAACAAGACATTTGATGATCTTAGCAAGGCGAAACATGTTACTCATATGAAATATAAAAACATTTCTATTTAAGGACATTTTCATTAAAGTTAACTAACAGTTTTAAAGAAAACAGTATCATCATTCATAATATTGATTTTATAGGGAGAATGCTTATTTTAAGGAAGTAATAAAAATCAACAGCACAATATTAAAATATTATTCAATACTTTTCTATCCGAATCTGTTACAATTATTTTAATTTGTAGTAAACAATACGCTATACGCTTTATTTTGTTTTAAATATTTTGTATTTTCAAACCTCAATTAGATTTAGGATCCATTTCAAATTATCCTAAATATTGGAATTGCTTATTATGAAATATTTTTAACATCATATTTTAAATATTTTACATCCATATCAGAATCTTACATCTTGATATTTGCAGTACACTAGATATTTAGGTAATTAAATTTCGAAATTTGTATTGTTAAAGTTTGGTTTTAATGACATAACTGTCGTAATAAATTAGTTGAGAGTTTAATGGATATATCAAAGTACTCTTCCACACAAATCTAAATATTGCGACGCCCTGATTTTGTAGATATACTCGTATCACGTCATGAATATTTAAGATATTATTCAGATCTGATACGAATCTTACTAGAAACAGGAATAAGTCTGTTGTTAAGTAAAAGCATTCATACATATACTGTTTATCAGCGCAAAACAATCATTTGTCTAACAAATATTTTGTTTTGTTTTACAAGATGAACGCAGACACATGATTTAATTAAAAGCCCTGTTTTTAATTTGTTGTCAATCGAAATAGTAATTATGACATTTTCAGTATCATAATTAAATTGAGACATGGCTGAGACATTCGACTACATATTGGAATCAACAAAATTTTATTTTTTGTATTGAACGATGTTAATGTATGTGAAAGTCCATATTTATTTATATACTTGTATTAAATTAGAAAAAAAACGAACAAAAAATAGAAGCAATTACATGCGTTCGTAATTTAAAAAAAGTTTACGAACATAAAAACATACGTATGTGCAAAGTAGTTAATTAATTATAAGAAGCCAGACACAATTTGCACTAATTCGCAATATTCTTAATTTGTCCGTAATTAGCGTAGACTCGTTAGGCACTTCCCACCATTTTTTGAAAATTTTACAAGTTTTTATAAGAAAAATGGCGGATAACGGCTTCCGCTTTTCAGCATGCGGTCTCAAAATACCGCACGGCTGTGTCGGGTAGGTACTCGTACCTACCCGCGAAATTCGCCGCATTATATATGTATGTTACTCTACCACTTCTAGCGTGAGCATAAGAAAAATCTACACACTAGCGCAATCTCTTGGCGGAACGGAAAAGGTCGGATGGGTTTATTGTTTATGTTATGTTGCAGTTCGTACTTATTTTTTGTTTGTTTAATGGTTATAATTGAACCTATTAATTAAATTAATGTATATTTAGACAACAAAATGTTTATATTGTATTATAAATTAAAAACCCTTTTTTTTTTACAAAAAAAATTACAAACTTTGTGCGTAAATCTTCAAAATAGACAAAACCTATCGATTATTATTTTTTTTATTTTGTTTGATTTTCAAAGTTAATTTTTTCGCTAAAACCTGCAATATATAATTTGCAAAGTTTTAAATATTAAGGGCAAAAGGCTGATAATTATGATCAAAATAGAAGAATGAGTAGAGTTGACAAACTGTTCCAACTGGCATATAACAGAGATTCCTTCGGTGCAGTGATCGCCAACCAACGGAGGACCTGACATGGAACCAGAAGATGTAAAAATTAAGAATATATGTCAATTAAAAAAAAAAACATTAAATATAGTAAGCTTCTAGAAAACAAACGTTTTCGTCAATGTCAATTTTTTACATAAGTAATACAAATCCGTGCATTGCAGGCTATGTAAAAAAATATTTATATGCACATATAAGAATTTCATTACAAAACTAACTAACTAACCATCACGCCATTTTCCCGGAGGAGTAGGCAGAGAGGATGGATCGCCACAATGCTCTGTCCTGGCATACCTCTCGGGATTCCTCTACATTCATACATCGTACCATGCACGCACGTCGATTATTTCGACTTCGATTGTGACCGCCTTTTAGTAATTGATAAGTTTTCCTCGGTCGCCCTCGGCTTCTTTTTCCACTCACGCTGCTTGTGTACAACTTTTTAACCATTCAACTTTCATCCATTCTATCCATATGTCCAAACCATCTCAGTCCACGATGCAAACCATGATGCAGTCATCTGCCTTACATTTCTTTTTTTTATTTCATCGTTCGGTATTCTATCATTCAACGTTTTCCCGCACATTATTCTTAGCGATCTCATTTATCACGGTGTTTATTCTGCTTTCATCCTTCTTTTGCCAGCTCCAATCTTCACTTCCATACATGAGGGTTTTTAAAATTGCCTTTTTAATGCTCACGCAACAGTGAGTGCATATGCGAACATTTGTATACATTTGCTTCTGGATTTAAAAGCCTGATAATATAGCGATACTAAAATAATGGTTTGAAACTATTATATTTTTAATGACGCCTACGATTCTTTGGGCGGCAATCCGTCTTACACGCCTAAGTCCTTGGCGTTGAAATCCTCTCCCGTGGCTATTCGCCGGCCGTAATAAAACTGAAAAAAAAATGACGCCGGCCGCCTCAGATATCACGGCGTTTATTATATTCGGGAAGTTATAAAACCAGCGCAATCACAGACTGGGCTTGTTAATTTATTTGCAGCTCCAACCACGCTCACGGACACAATAAACTAATATGTATAATGTCTGACACACCGCACAGGGATACCTGTACTTGACGTAATATTTGTATTTAGACACTTATATAGTTGTATTTACCTATCTACCTACTATAGTTGTATTTACCTAGCATGGATCCGGTAATATAAGAATAAAGTAGAATGATGTAGTAGAAATGAGATCTTATAGACGAATGTGTGCGAAATCATTTTTTACATACGATGTTATTTATTGTTTCGGCATTTACCTTGTGGTAGGACATGATTAAATTGTAAATAAAACACTTGGGGACTTTTCACCACAGTATTATATTTGTTTTTTTTTATTACACTTGTTTTTCACCACTTGAGTTTAAATTTAAACCTATAGATGGAAGCATCTGTAGCTTCCGAAACTAGTCGTGTAAAATATAATACTCAAGTGGTAAAAAACAAGTGTTTTATTTACAATTTTACATACGATATTTAATAATTTAACTAACTAACTAACTAACCAACCATCACGCCGTCTTCCCGAAGGGGTAGGCAGAAAGAATGGACTGCCACACTTTTCTTTCCTGACATATTTCTCTCGCTTCCTCAACATTCACACATCGTGTCATGCACGCGCGTCGATTTCTCTGACTCCTCACGTGGCCAACATTCAATATTTGATTTATTTGATCGTGCCACGTTTTCCTCGGTTTTCCTCTATTTCTGGTTCCATTTACATCGTTTACATTTATTTTTTACCATTCTTTCTTCATTCGTTCTTTTCATATGTACAAACCATCTTAATGATCATTTCATTATTTTGTTCATAACACTATCATTCGCACCGCATTCACTTCTCATATTTTCATTCAGCCCTCTATCATACACAGAGTATGCATACATTCGTCTAAGAGATCTCATTTCTACTGCATTTATTCGTGATGAAGATGATCAGCCTTCTCTCCACCTCTTTAGTGATTGTCCTGGTGGTATTTATTTATAATTTAAATTTATACTCATTTAAATTGTGTATTGTCTGAGAATAGCACCCTGTACATAAAAGCTCTTAGTTTACCCATAGAATATTCTACACTTGGGTGACCGAATTAAAAAAACTAATATGAATATAAATAGAGCTCTCTAGACCTGCGATATTTCACGGCTTTGATCCTTTTTTAGTTTAATTCGGTCAGCAATAAATGCAATTACGTTTTTCTAAACCGACGTCTAGTGATTTTTTTTTGCAATTTAATAAATTCTACATGACAGAACGCTAGTGTTGTTGGCGTTAAATTATGATAAATATATTCCATTTATCGTAAGAGCGGAATATTTACATAAGTATATATTCAAATAGCACCTTACAATATAGCTTCTACGTGGTAAAATATAGAAAATCTTTATATAAAGAAAATTTTTATGAAAAGAAATTAAAGTTTTCATTTAGAATCGTAAATGTGTTCTTTGATTCTAAATTAATTATATATTTTATCAAAGTTAGAATCATAATATAAGAAGTTCATTTTAAATAATAATCAAATAAAACGATGTTTTTTTTAACTGCTTCCACTTTTGTCTTTATTTAGACAGCGACTAGTTTCGCGATGAGGTTCGCAACCCATCACACCGCGTCTCCCGCGGAGCGAAAAGAGAAGGATGGAGTGCCGCATCAGTAAAAGTGTGACAGTCCATTCTTTCTGCCTACCCTTTCAGGGAGACGGCCTGATGGTTAGTTAGTTAGTTAGTTAGACTAGTTTCGCCAGGCTCGCTGTCTAAATAAAGACAAAAGTGGAAGTAGTTAAAAAACATCGTTTTATTTAATTATTATGTACAAAAACTGTACATAATACGAGTACGTTATTTGCGACGAATTTATTGTATTTCTAATACTAATAAATAAATTGTAATTTCTACTACTAATAAATAATAGTTTGCAACATTAGCGTGAATGGTGAAAACTTGGAGCAAGTAGTTGAGTTTGTGTATTTAGGTAGTATGTTTACAAGAGATGGGAGAGTGGAGAGGGATATTGAAAGAAGGGTTGGGGCAGGCAACAAAGTGAATGGTGCACTTAAGTTGTCATCGCAAACAAAAACCTATCCAAAAAAGCTAGAATGGCAGTGCACAATGGTGTTCTTCTACCGACCCTTATGTATGGAAGCGAAGCATGGAACTGGCAAAGGAAGGATGAAAGTAGAATAAATGCAGTAGAAATGAGATCTCTTAGACGAATGTGTGGATATTCTGTGTATGATAGAGTGTCAAATGAAAATATAAGAAGTGAATGCGGTGCGAATGATGGTGTCATGAAGAAAATAATGAAAGGATCACTAAGATGGTTTGGACATATGGAAAGAATGAATGAAGAAAGAATGGTAAAAAAATTATATGTTAATGATGTAAATGGAACCAGAAATAGAGGAAGACCGAGGAAAACGTGGCACGATCAAATAAATCAAATATTGAATGTCGGCCATGTGAGGAGTCAGAGAAATCGACGCGCGTGCATGACACGATGTATGAATGTTGAGGAAGCGAGAGAAATATGTCAGGAAAGAAGTGTGGCAGTCCATTCTTTCTGCCCTTCGGGGGAGACGGCGTGATGGTTAGTTAGTTAGTTAGTTAATAAATAAAACTAACTAACTAACCATCACGCCGTCTCCCCGAAAGGGTAGGTAGAAAGAATGGACTGTCACACTTTAACCGATGCGGCAATCCATCCTTCTCTTTTCGTCCCGCGGGAGACGCGGTGTGATGAGTTGCGAACCTCATCGCAAATAAATGTAATAAATAAATGTTGTAAAACAAATTTGTGTGTTTAAGACGATGTTAATCAAATAAATGTTTATTATTTTTAACGCATGATGTAAGTTGAAAATACATAATATTGCAAAGAATATAAAACAAAATATTGGAAATTAACGATGTACAAAGGAGACAAAAATGCAGGTATAATAAAAATGACTTCTGAGGTGTCTAGAACCAAATTGATCTACGGCGATAAAACTGGAGGAATAAATCTAATTTTTATTACCGCATGTATTTTAGAAATATTTTATTGTTTTCTCCCCTCTCGTTCTATCGCCTTTAATGGTTTCGGTTTTATTCTCATTTTATGATCTTATTTTTATTATTTCACACAATCGGAAACATTTCATTAAAAATATTTTGAGAAAGAAAATACATAAGATTTATTGTAAACCTAGCCATTCGTTTGTATTATTTATTTTTGACTACATAGAAAACTATTTAGATGGAGTTATAAAAAAATATATTATTGTTGATTGAACAATGATGCGTAACTTGTTACGCAATACATTTTTCATTATCCTAATAAATAAATAAAACACCATCACGCCGTTTCAAACATATGATACTTCCCCAAATTCTTCCTCATTCAGACAACGTGACACTCTCCCATGTCTCCAAACATCGTCGAATTTTTTTTTTAATAGAATGTTATGTCCGTTAACACTGTGGAATTCTATTGTTAATTTGGAATAATTTAAAATATTGTATAATCTATTTTCCAAAGAATATGGATTATGCAGTGTTGTTAATTATTCCTAATAAACTTTTAACGTTTAATGGCATTATATGTTAACGATGTAAATGGAACCAGAAATAGAGGAGGACCGAGGAAAACGTGGCTCAATCAAATGAATCAAATATTGAATGTCGGCCATGTGAGGAGTCAGAGATATCGACGCGCGTGCATGACACGATGTATAAATGTTCATTCGAATCAAATCAAATCAAGAGGAAGCGAGAGACATATGTCAGGAAAGAAAAGTATGGCAGTCCATTCTTTCTGCCTACCCCTTCGGGGAGACGGCGTGATGGTTAGTTAGTTTTAACTTTTTAAATTTGATTGTTATTTATTTTGTTATGTTTTCGCTTGGCATTTAAATAATTGACGTACACTTTTTTTCACTATTAATTTTAAGTTTCTTTTATATTTACAATCAATCCAACTAATATTTTCAATAGTTTTATTTAAAAGTGTTATTCTACGTATATGTATACTTTTTTAATACACTTTGTTCGTTGTTTTAAGATATTTATAACAATAAATTTTGACGATTAATCATATTTACAACCCATTATAGGTCAGTATTATTTGTTTCGATATTTGGATGTTTATAAAAGTAATGTTTTTATCGATTTACGTTTGTTTATATTACAAGAAAATCATAGTAAAGTATACAATTATATTGCAACTTAATGTGATTTTCTAATTAAAATTACACTGGTCTTTTGGAGTATTCAGTAATGTTGAAAAGTGACCAGAAAGTGAAAGAGAACAATTTATTTAAAAGGAAGCATGATCTGTTTTGGCATTAGAATATATTTCAAAACCATTTATGAAAAGTTAGTAATGTAACCAATTATAGCTTCTAATGACATAATTGCAAGTTTTATGTATTATTTGAATGACTGAATCGTTTTTCCTTGCATGATTTCAGGAAATTTGTATTTTACAATAAACACGGCATAATAAGTTAAGCGTTTGCTGTGCGATGAAATCGCCCCATACCAATTATCCTAACAGATGAATAATTGGTCTTAAATTCAAATAGTAGGAGGCAATAAACGGGCGGAACCAGGAAATTACCCAACGGGTGAGAGTTAATTAAGATATCACGAACGAAGGTTCTCGAAGGCGGGAAATAATTTCAAATTTTCAAATATCGAAGACCTCACTTGTCTCTTCGCTTCCATGATAATAATAATAAAAATAATTATATTTAAGCATTCTTCACTTACAGATCATTCGGATGACTCTTTTTTTATTCATTTTACATGCTGCATAAACTACTCATATATATAACTCCCGATTTAATATTACATATATGATAACCATTTTCAAATTATATTACGTAATTAATACGAATGAAAATGTATATTTTCTAATACTTTATTATATTTAATGGGAATAATATGTTTTGGCATCCAAATACCATTTGATAATGCCTTAGAAAGGCAAAACATGTCATGGGCATAAAACATAATAAAACTTCTCGAAAACGGACGTTTTCAATCGTATTAATGATTTAACATGCAGTTTTGCATCATTGTTCAAGAAATAATAACTATATTTCGTGACCTATTTTTTCAAAAATATTACGAGTATAACTAACGCAATCCTTTTTTTAATTGATGGCTGGTTATTACAAACTGCTATGTGGTTTAAAAACAAAAGAAAGTAGAAAAAAGTTTATTGTAACATGTATCATGTAGCACAGGTGGCAATTATAGGGTGAAATTTGAACATTTTTTTTTTATAAATCATTTTGCACCTTTTCATAGTTATTGGCTTTTATGTTTCACACCAATTGGAATATAAAATTAAACTTATGACTGTATTGATACTTGGCACCTTACCTTTGTAATGATCATCCCTTAATTCTTGATAATATTTAATTTTTGTTTTAGTTCGATATGCAATATTTTTGTAGACTCTTTTTATTATTATTATTAGTATAATTATAATATTATTTTGTTAAATCGCTCTTTACATCACGACAGCAAGAGTCAAATCGGTGTAAAGGGTATTATAGCTATCATAGTGATTTTCGTGACATGTGATAGAGAGCTAATCTATCGCAATTTTTTGTCACGTGAAATCTACACCAGACTAAAGACAGTGTGACAATCACACTGCCCTCGCTGGGAATCGAACCTGAAACCTTCGGGATGGCAATCAATGCACTTACCTTGTCGGCCACGAAGGTCGTTAAATAAATATCATCATATAAATACAAACATAAAATTTATCTAAATATTTAGAAATGAAATTATAATCAATGTTTGTCAATCATTTCGTTATTTTATCATAAAGGGCGGTGTTTGTTTCACGTAAATAAGTTACAAATTTGACAAGGGCGTGGCCAATCACCTTACCCACTTACTTTACGAGATTTTCATTTCTTTGGGTATTTAGTCTAAAACTAAATCCATAGAACACGAAACAGGTATAAAAGCTGTTACTACACAGGTTGTGTTAGGTTTTAATTATATATGAATGCAAGGTGCATTATTAATTACAAACGTCACGTTTGATAGAAACTGTATCCTTCCTTTAATTAAAATGTTGACTGTGGTGCATTCATTTAACTCGAACGTAAACTAACTGGTTTTATCATTTTCTTTTGGTAGAGTCAAATAGATAAACTATTCTTTGGCATATTTTGCGCTTAATCAATTCAAGAAAAGTTCAAAAGAACGGATAAGTTGGAAAGCTTAGGAACTTCGTGTGAACACTATTAGATATGAAATATTATTATTCTTGCAGATGTTACATAGTTTGCCTTTACTGGGGATTCTTTGAGAATTCCGTCATCTTGGAGGCTATCCATCTTTATGTTCCGGATGGTTATCTTCGATAGCGTCAGCAAAGACTGTTTTATCTCCCAGTATGCAGAACCAACCTGCCTCTGGTGATGCCGGTGGGGAGAGCAATCATACTGCTAAACATGATCGCTTCGGAGATCGACGTCTTTCATATTCGTAAAAGTACGTTCAGAAGACAAATACTTTTGACTTTAAAGAGTATCTTGTATTCCTAATGTCGAACCATCTCTAATGCGTTCCTGGTAATATATAATATATTATTATATTTTACCTGTTCTCAATAGATGATTTAAACTATAAAAATAGTTTGTTATATCTTTTGAGAAAATAAACTAATTTGATTTGATTTGATTTGATACTTTCTGCATCTCATCTTATAGAATTACCATCCAAACATCTTTAGGTATAGCATTACGCCTCACCAACCATTAGAACCCCTGATATATTATATAAAAACATCTTTTGATATTTTTTACTGTAACTTCTTTTATTCTCCTCTATACCCATCTATCCACAGCGGGATATATAATAGGAATATTCATGTTACATGTCTACATGTTTTCTTGTCTTTAGCGACTCTTCCATCATCTTCCCTCTACTGAAATTTTGTCGGCAGCCGATCTTTTTTGGGGTCGACGAATGTCTCTTTTTTTATTCTCCACATCAAGGCTGTGGCCACGTGGGGAGGAAAATTCGACGCACGTGCATGACACGATGTTAAGGATAATGTTAAGGAAACAAGATAAGCATGTCAGGAGAGAACAGTGTGGCGGTTCATTCTTTCTGACTACCCCTTCGGAAGGACAGCGTGATGGTTAGTTAGTTAGATAGTTGATTTTTTTAAATGTGTCGTATAATGTCAAGTCTAGGTCGACATAGTAGAGTTGGAGTATGAAATATTATGTCAAGTCACACTTGACGTTAGAGTGGTAAGGGTTAAAGCTCCATGTTCACAGAGCATGCGTTTAGAGCGTGTGTTAAAATTCTCTGAGCAGAGATCTCACTGTTTCAACAAAATTCAAATACCGAGTTTTATACGCAGTAACCGATCATTTGACTTCCAGTATAGATTTATGGCCCATAAAAATGTCAAACGATCGCAAACACTACGGTCATCTAGCTCGTTCCATAAAAAAATGTTCACCGCCGAATGGGAGGGATAGAGATGTCAATGTTTTTTTTAATGTTACCTAAACTGCTTCCATCGGTTTTCAATGTCGTTTTTTTTATTTCGACTATCGTGCGCATTTTACTGAACGAATCTTGTATCTTCTTCTTCTTCTTCTTCCTCAGCCTATTCCCGTCCACTCCTGGACAAAAGCCTCCTCCATTCGCTTCCATGTCACTCTGTCTTGTGCAGACTGCATCCAGGTTATTCCGACGTATCTGTTCAGATCACCCTTCCACCCTAGTTGTGGTCCTTGTCCATTTTTTATCTGAGCTTCAGGCTACGTGACCTGCCCATTGCCATTTTCAAGTAGCCACCCGGTGGACGATGTCAGAGACCTTTGTTTTTTCTCTCGCCGTATCGTTTCTGACTCTGTCTCTAAGGCTTATATTCCTAACATGGCTCTTTCCATGGCTCTTTGGGTCACACTCCCTACAGTTTCAAGACCATAAATACCAACTGACAGAACACTCTTGTATGCACCATATCAAGCAAAGAAAAACGGTGAAAAGGATTAAAATTAGTAAAATTTATCATTTGGATACCATATCGATACAAGTATTTAATAAATAGTGTACATAATATCCTATCATAATCTTATGATTTTTCTAAATAGTAATGAAATAAAACGAAGTTTTTTTTGTTCCACTTATTATCATTCTTTTTAGACCAATTTGTCGATGTCAGCTAGCCTGGCGAAACAGGTCGCTGTAGAAAAAAAGGCAAAAAGTGGAATTAGTTAATAAAAAAACATATTTTTTTTATTGTTCCTGTTTAGATATAAGTGTTTTTGGTTTTGCACCTTATTTTATTTAATATCTAGTCACTTGAGCTGATTTTAACAAACGAATCTGTTTTATTTCCTATGTTTTTAATAATTTAATATTACATTTATTATATAATATATAATGAATGAAGATTTATTTTCTACATAAAAGTATTATTTTAATATTATTTTGAATAACCCTTCCATAATATTTATTATATTTTGAATAACATGCCAGGTTTCTTAACAATCTACTTCTGTACAAAACATTTTAATTTTATTCTAGAAAAAACATACGTGCATTTATTATTAATTCATTATCACTGCATTAATTACGATAAGTCAGTCATAAAAATATTTAAAACAGAATTTTACTTCGGGCTTTCGGGAAATAGCCAGACAGCCCCTTTAAATATTAAAATTATACAAACGCTTTAAGGTACTTATTTTTGAAGCATTTTTATATCTTCTTCGGTAATTCATATCCTTTATTATGGAACACCGTCACGGATAAATAAAACCGTTGAAAGTTTAACGCTTCTTCGATATTTACGATTTGTTTTACGACGACTGCCAACCTCAGGGGAGGATAACGGATACCAATTGAGAAATAATGAATAGAAAGCACGCTTAACCTACCTGTCAGAAGATAAGATATTTTGTGCAATAATATTTGATGCTCGAAATAATATATTAACTCATTTGCGGTATTCACATATAATTAAATTCTTGTGAACTAATTAGGCCTTGTTAATATTTTGATGGGCGGAAGTTCTCGTGAATAAATAAACGAATAATTTCAACATTTGAGGGGAGGTTAAACTGTTAAATATTTTTTCATTTTCAAATTTGGCACACCTGTCCTTTCTCTTCTATAAAAAAATATTTAAGTTCATTTGATTGTTTGCTTGCAACTGTTTATTTAACTAAGAAAAATTAAAACGTGAGTTGCATTTTAGTACCGATTTCATTAATAAAATACACAATTTATTTTAAGAGAAAATATCATTCAAACTCAAGTGCTTTCTTTAAAATTATACGAGTACCAGTTATACTTTCATAAGTTTTCTAATATTTTTTATTATGAGTAGTATTGTTTTTTTATAAATAACTCTTAACATCATTACAGAGCGATCCAAATCGACGTGAAGAATGTAGCTATTATATTGATTTATATGATATGTGATAGGTAGCTAATTAATCGCCATTTCATTTTCTCGTGAATTTTACATCTGACCAAAGACAGTGTGATAATCACACTGTCATCACCAGGAATCGAATCTGGAACTTTCGGTGCTGCATTCATAACCATTGCCACTCTGCCACGAAGGTCATATTAATAACGTATAGATTTTTTCATATTAAATCGGTAATTTCTATGTTAACGGTAAATGTATGTAGGCCGTTATAAATATATTAAAAACAAGTTTAATTAAAATTAAAACACATAGACGAAACAAAAAAACACTGATTTTACCGGTAAAACCTTGTGTTTGCTGCCAAAAAATTAGGATCGATTTATCTCTTTATTTTTTAATGTAAATTTATTTAATATTTTGTAGATATTGTCAGGAAAATTAAATCAAATTTTAATTCAGTGTTTTTCCTTCCAGTCTTTCGAGTATACGGAGCTGTGCCAGCAAGGCGGAGGACCTGGATCCGTCAGCGGAGGTCTTGAAGGCGGGTCCCTCACGGCTCGAGCGCAATCCAGCCCCGGTTCCGCAGGACGTTCTCGTCCATGGCATGACTTTGGCAGGCAGAACGATGCAGACAAGATTCAAATACCTAAACTGTAAGTATCAATTTGAAATTATATTTCTATGCACATTGTAATAAGTTTTCCAATGAATCTTTACCATTACATTTTTGAACATCAGTAATATTATTAATTTTTCTAGTTGTGAAGACCCCACAATTAATATTTCATATATATGCCTTTAAAAAATTTAATCTAGGTACCATAATAAGGCAGCAAGTTGCCGAAACTGGTTTACCGAAGCTTATAATAAATATAAATAAACTTAGTAAAAGGATTTTTTTCATTCATTGGTTTTAAAATATTTATTGTTTCTTAAACCAAAATAAAAAATTGAAATTAAATAACAACATCTGTTTTCAAGAGTGCTATTATAATTTATGGGGTAGGTACAATACATTTGATAATGTTTTAGAAAGGCGAAACATGTCATTCCCATAAATTATGATAAAACTTCTGGAAAACAGAGGTTTTCATTCGTATTAATTTAAATTGAAGTCACACTGTACCTACCATAGTCACTTTGTGAGAAATGTTTTTTTTCTTTAATTAAAAAAGTTAGGCAATAATTTTATCTTTTGTACAGTACCTATTACATTAGGTAAAATAATAGTTAATTAATAAAAACAGAAAAGAAAGAAAATAATAATTGCCACGTTTGCCCTTGAGTGAAGCATGTAGACATCACTTACTAAACATCTCTAGGTTATCATGTCGCCGACCAACAATCTCACATTTTCTCAAGTCAGTACTGCTCCATAAGCTCCGCTGAATACATCCGAAATATTGTTATTGATAATTTATCATCGAAAATTTTTTGAATTTGAAAATTGAAAATTTCCCTGCACGGATTTATGTTTTATAGACTTATTACAGAAAATATCTCGACTTTTAGTGTAGATAGGACTTTGTGCGTTTTTGCAGATTGTAGAGTATTTTTTTAACAGTATAACCAAATCATTAAGTCGAAACAGCAAAATTTTGACTTAATGCTTTTTCGCGGAATACCCACGATATTATAACTGTTATAACTCTAGTTTTCCATCATAATACCATGCAAATTATACGATTTTAGTATACAGACGACGTTATCTTAATTACTAAAAGAACCGATGATAACACATTTCTGAAAATTTTCACCGAATCGTTATTGAGTTTAAACACAGAATAGAATAATTACGTTTTGTGTGCTGAGCATGCAATCAGCATGTACCCTTAATTCTATTGTATAATATATTGTTTGCGCGTTCTTGGATACGTAAAAGTTTCCTGTCTCAACTCGTTAATTACTCTTTCCGTTGATAAAGACACTTTATCGCACATTTAGGAAACTCCACAATCGTCAGGTTATATTGCAGTGTCTGCTTAAATAAAATAGATAAGGATGTTTAATTACAATTTTCAAATTCACCTCACTTAAGTGGTTATCGTTGGCTGGAACAGAGAAATGACTTTATAAATTTTCAGTATCAATTTAGATTGCTTTAATTTAATACTTACATATTTACCGATTCAACTGTTATGCTTAGTGAAGTTTAAACCTTTAAGATAAAATTCAAAATATTATTCAATTAAATAAATATATTTTTACTGCATCAAATAGTCACGCAAGTTTATTAATATATTTTTTAAATAAAATCAGTTAATTATAACGACTTTACATTTGCGGATGTGAAGAAATTCTTTAAATTCTTTGCATTTATTGGATCTCAAAAAAAAAATAGTTTTTTGGATAGTTATTTAATATATTAATTTATTTTAGAAATGTTAATTATAATTTATTTTTCATAATCGAGTATTTTAACATTTGGTACAGTTTTCAACATAAACTTGTTAACTTGAAAAATCATTACATGGTATATATTTTGAAAATATGTAATTTTTGAAAAACATCAGTTTTTTAAATATATTTACCCAAAATAAATTTTACGTAATGCCCATTGTTGCAACGTGTTAAATAAATTAAATGTATTTTAGTTTCTTGAAACATCATTTGTTGTAATTGAATAATTTAAGGATTAATTGTATCTCAATAGAGACGAAGATGTAAATTATTTGGAAACAGAATATGGTAGTCGAGGCGTTTACAGGACTGATGACCATATTCTGTTTTCAAATAATTTACATCTTCGTCTCTATTGAGATACAATAATTCCTTTAAAAAAAATATTACCCCTATCGGGTAAAAATCTAGTATTTGTCTACAAGTATTTGTATACAAAAAAAAAATATTAATAATTTAAATTTGAGTAGGTGACTTCACACTGCAAAAAAAAAACATTCAATTATTCTACTTTGTCAGTAGAGAAGTATCCGACGATATCTGATAATTTGATCTATTGTACAATGGGAATACAACTGTTAACTCTTTTTGGAATGCCGTAAAAAACCATGTCAAGTTTTTAATGAGTTTAATTGAGTCTTCAAAGGACATTTGGATTTCATGACAACGAAGTAACTGTTTATGTCTTCTTACATGTCTTTCCATCTTCACAAGCAAGTAACTGCATATCTGGTAAGTAAATCTTGCAATATGAAACGAAATATTCAATGATTATAGTTTTTTTTGCACCTTTTCCTGTATAAAAAATATCCAAATTGAATAACCTTTCGACTGTAAATCCTTTAATCGAACGATATGTTTCGCCTTTCTTAGGCATAATCAAATGTTGATTAGAAAATGCCTTAGAAAAGCGAAACATTCATTCCCATTAATAACAATTAAACTTCTAAAAAAACAGACGTTTTCACACGTTTGGTATGGAATTTTACATCAGTATTAAAGAAACAATACATAAGATTTAAAATTTCTTATTAAATAAATAGTCGATTGTTTTTGTCGAAGCACTATGATACCTTTACATTTTAGACTGTTAAATTAAATAGCTTTGATTTTTAACATTAACATTTGATATATTATTGTAACACATGATGATGTCAACATAAGTTGATGAAATAGCTGTCGCGTAAAATAAAATACAATTGTGATACAAAAAACAAAGTTATTTAATTTAACAGTTTTTCTTATGAAATAAATAATAATAATGAAATAATTTTGATTAATATAAGTTTTACAATATTTTATTGGAAAGATATGTTTCACTTTTCTAATGCATTATCAAATGTCGCATTTGAAATACTATATAACGTTAGAGTCTGGAATATGCGCAATGTAATCATTTAACCCCGACGCTATCTACACCGGGTTTACGCTTTCGAGCAGTTTCGCTTAAGCTTAAAAGCGATTTAATTATTAATATCAGTGATAGCACTCATATGTAAGACCTTCAGGTGTCCGGGGGTCAGGGCGAGCCATTAGGGCCGGCTAGAAATGACACGATAAACACATTAACATATTATCTTTCGGTCTTCTTATTAATGTTACCGTATCTATTCGTTTAATGGTTGGCAACGATACCTTAATACATCCACATTTCTCTGCGCTTTCAGCGCCATTAAGCCGGGGAGCTAATGATGATGCTTGAAGTATCACCGTGTCTGAACACTGTTACTTAATTGGTGATTAATACTTCAATTATGTCTAAATCCATCAGCTATTTTTCCTTTTTTCACTTTAAATCAACTTCAAATATGAGAGATTAGAATAGTATTTAATATTGATGATAAAAACTATAGTTTTAGGTCTTAAACTATTTTATTATTTTTTCACGTTCTTCCATCAACTGTTTTTTAATTAATACGAATAAAAACGTTAGTTTTCTAGAAGTTTTATTATGTTTTATGGGAATAACATGTTTCGCTCTTTGAGGCATTATTTATTATTTTATTTATTTATTTATACATGATACACAAATGAGACATTACAAACGAAAAACATTTAGGCGACTCATTTGGACACAAAACGGTGTTACAAAGATAAGATAAAACAACATGAGACCAAAAAATCATACATATTATATCAGAAGGAATCCAAATATGTCGACGTCAGTGAGGCAGTACTCTTTCCAGAATTTGTAATATTTTTTTATGAATACTGCCTCACTGACAGTGAAAAAGTCCAAATCCGAGATGATTAGATTCAGCGTCCGAATTGCTCTTCCTACTGGCATCACCAAAGGCAGGTTGGTTCTGCGTGACGGAGCAAAGAACAATTGATTATCAAATGTTAAAAACATCAAAGTATGAAATCTACGATCTATTTAATTTATTCCACTACTTACCGCTACAGCCATCTATTGAAAAACGGTGGAAGCAAAGTTGTACGCCTAATATCATAATTAAGCTTCTGCGATACGTGCGGAATTTCAACACGACTGATATAAATATAAGTTGATTTTTATATCATTGAGGCACCTTTTGTATTTTTTTAATTGCGATATCACAATCAACCAGCCAAAGAAGTTCGTGAATAAAATGTTGCGTTACTCGATCGCTTTTAAATGTATTTTAACATATGTCGTGTCCAGGCTTCTTAGTGAATGTTAAATGCCGCCTTAATTCCCGCCAAACGCCGTGGAAGTAAAATAAAAAAAAGAACGCTTCGGAATTGAGGAGATAAGGCGAGTACTCACGCTTTGTGGTAAGTGGCTGGGCTTAATAAGTGAATAAAATTACTTTTTAATTATATCCGCCTCAGAGACGCCCTTCCTTGCGCTTGATCGGCTTAATAAATAAGTATAATAGGTTTCCGCATAACCCAAGTGTAGTCGGCCATAGATATTATATAAATTACGTTTTGAACTCCATTACTTTGTAGTTTCGCGAGATGCATCATCTTATCGTTATCAATGACGTTGATCTATTCATGAAATCGAAATCTTCTTCTTCTTATTCTGATTGAAGATCTTGCGATCTGTTTTTGCAAGATATCAACTTTCTTCCTGTGATGAAGACGACCAGCCTTCTCTCCATCTCTTTGGTGGTCGACGGCCCTCCGGAGTCTCGTGCATCACGATATTAGGAATTCTTGCTGGATCCATTATCTCGATGTGGTCCCTCCAAATCGAAAATCCGAAATAATTGTATATATTCGAAAAGCTCCTTATTAAACTTTTTTCTTTCTGCTATACGAATATGTTATACTATAACTATTTCTGATAGAAGATTGTATATATAATCCAATTCTTACTATTTTTTGCAACAAACGTTTACAAAAAATTTAACTACAACAACAAACCATCACGCCGTTTCCCCGTAGGGGTAGGCAGAGAGAATGGACCGCTACACTACTCTATCAAGGCATACCTCTCTAGCTTCCTCCACATGCATACAGCAAGTCATACACGCACGTTGATTCTTCTGACTCTTCATGACCAACCTTTAAAATTTGATTTATTTGGTCATGCCATGTTTTCCTTGGTCTGCCGCGACTCCGTATTCCTGATGTAACATCTTTAACGTATACTTTCTTAACCATTCTTTCTCCATCCATGCGCTCCATGTGTCCGTATGATCCTTTCATAATTTTGGTCATAATACCTTCTTCCGCTCTACATTTCTTTCTAAACTACATAGCCATAACGCCGTTTCCCTGAAGAAGTAAGCAAATAAATGGTCCAGCTACACTATTTTCGACACTCTTATGGCATACTTTTGTCGCTAACATTCATACATGGTGTCATGCGCGCACGTCGATTTCTCCGACTCCTCACGTGGCCGAGATTTGATATTTGATTGATATGTTCGTACCACGTTATATTTTAGTCTTCCTTTATTTCTCGTTCCGTTTATATATGTTTTCTTTAGCATATCTTCTTCATTCATTTTTTGCATGTGTCCAAATCATTTTAATCATCCTTTCATTATTTTGATCAAAACACTTTCATTCGATCTGAGTTCACTTTATATTTGCATTGGACACTCGATTAATCAAAAACAGATTTACCCCTTTTATCAATTATTATCACAATTATTTCTATTCTCCGAAATATTCATAAGATATGAAAAGTGACCAAGTCCTTTTAAAAAATTAAGTGTTATATATGATATAATATATGCTCGGACGGACACCCCAATTTTCTTCACTGTTAAAGCCTTCATCGTTCATTGCTAAACAGGCGTTATTAACCGCATATAAATTTTAATGAGTATTTTTATAGTATGCACGTTAGCATATTAATCGGTAATGAAAGTGATAAACTGCATGCAATCATACCACGGAATATCACTATTATTTTATTTTTATAATGATTCAGTGAGTTCATTTTCCTCAAGATAAGATAATAGACCATACAGCACTTGGAAAATACTAAAATCCCATCACAGTTTATTTCATTCTCCTTATGAATAAAGTGTATTATATTTTCTAAAAATGTGGAGATTAGTAAACTCATTCGAGAGGAATAAATAGTTGAATCTATAACCATGAATTTAATTGAACTCTAATAGTATGATATTGTATTTTTAATTATTTATAACTGTTAATTCAAAAACTTTGTTTTATATCACAAATTTTTGTAACACCTGATGATGTCAACATTGGTTGATGAAACAGCTGTCGTAAAGTAAAATAAATACAATTTGTGATATAAAACAAAGTTTTTGGATTAACAGTTATAAAATGTTAAAATATCATAGTGTTTCGGCCAAAACAATGGACTATTTAATTATTTATTTATGACTGTGATTGCTATGAGTGTGTGATAAACACTGTTTTTATATATTAATAATTTTTATTTTAATTTTCACGAAATTTCTGTTATAAAATATAGTTATAAATAATCTTACAAATGTTTTAAAACTTAATCATTGGGAGAACTTAACGCGCGTAGAAAAATATTCTCAATAGCTGTAAATAAAACATTGTTTTATTTCATATACATATCATAATAAAAGCACTGTTTCGATTTTCCGTTTATATTTCAAGACGTTTTACAATGGTACATATACAAACACATTAATTTTACCTTGCATTAGAGTATTGTCATTAATTTAAACATATAAATCGAATATTGAATGTTGGCCAAGGAAGGAATCGGAAAAAACGTGCGTGCATGACACGATTTATGAATGTTGAGAAATCGAGAAAAGTAAGTCAGTAAAGAACAGTATAACCGTAGTTTATTGTTTCTTAAACAATTATATAAAACTCAATATTCAATAATTAATACAATTGAATACATCTGTTTTCTAGAAGTTCTATTATGTTTTATGTGAATGACATGTCCGCTTGTCTAAGACATTATCAAATGTAGCCTACACTTGAAAATGCCTTAAACAGGTTAAACATGTCACATATAAAATATCAAAAAACTTCTAGAAAACGGGTGTTTTCATTTGTATTAATTACTTTCGTAATACTACTGTGAATGAGTTTAAAGAATTAAAATGTTGATACTTTGTGTTATGTTCTCTGTGAGGCCATTTATTCGCGTGCCATACAGTGCAACAGTGTAGAGTTCGATAAACAACTTGATTTTAATTTATGTATAACTTGGCTGAATTACCTTTATCGCAGGCGTCACCATCTTACTGTCACTCACTCCATTTTGCAACAGGTGATGTGAAAATTTGTGAGTTAATTATGAATTCTGTCAGCCACTTGCTCGTTAATACTACACTGAATCGTTTGGATATCGCGTACACGCCCATACTTGAGCTTGATTCTGCACTTGGCAAATAAATTACTAGGGAAATTGATTAACTTATACGACATAAACAAATAATCATACTTAATCACATTTCTTTGCAAACAACTGCTTTTCTCCCTTCTTTAGTTTCAATCCAAGGGATTGGTTTGGTTCTTAAGATTTTTTTCCTTTATTGCTTTTAATTACAATATTTGATCCTTGCAGGTGTTTATCTCAAGGATATTATTACTAGTTATTATTATAATTTCTGTATTATGATTTAAGCTATACAAAACTGATTCAGTCAAGCTCTGGGGTCCATGGGCTATCTATATATAATATGTTCCGACATCCGACAGGAAATAATGGAAAACCTCAATCAATCTTTCGGCTATTGGGATGCCATTTGTGCCTTTTTTAATATTATGGGTTCCCTGCCTTTTGGTGACACCGCTGGGAAGAACAATTAGTCTGCTGAACGCGATCTCCTCGGAGATCGTCGTCCTTCATATTATGTATGTTGTGTGAAAGTACGTTCAGAAGACAAATACTCTTGACTTTAGTGAATGTCTTGTCTTCCTAATGTCGAACCATCTCTCATGCGTTTCTGGTATTATGTTGAGTTATTAAACTGATTTGATTTAATTTTGTTTCCACATTTGTATACAGCAGGTAATTTGAACCCAATTACTGTATACAACTTTGAAATGATAAGGAATAATGAAACAAATTACATCACACAAGAAGGGTTATTATATGGTCCCTGCGCTAGAAACAACAGAGGTGTAAGATCAAATCCTGCGTAAAAGATTCAAAGTGCTTTTAAAATTTATATTCCAATTAAACAGATTTAAAATCAAACGTAGGTGTCTCGATTAAAAAGAATACTCTCGCAGCTGAAACTCATTTATAATAAAGCAGTATCCGGGGCTCCTTAATAAAAACATTTGTATTTAAATTAAGCTCACACTTTTACGCCGTGTCCCTCATTTGCGCGCCCATAAGCCATTACCTGTCGCGTTGGAAACTTTTCGATTACGTGTAGGCGGATCTTTCATGTTAATCTGAGCTAGAAATAAGCTTTATTTTTTTATTGTTTCGCTCCATCGCACTGGCCGTCTCGTGGGTAATGTTTGTCCACCAGAACATACCTCATTCAACTCATAATTGTATGCACATCTCATACTTTCACATTAAAATGTTATCGAATAACCGGCAACAATTCTGTACGTAGCCAGCAGATAATTTTATGGAATTAACAGAAAAGAAGAAATGCCATATTGTTATTTATTATAACTAACTAACCATTACATCGTCTCTCCGAAGAGGTAGGTAGAAAGAATGGACTTCCACACTTTTCATTCTTGACACACTTATATAGCTTCCTCAACATTCACATATCGTGTCATTAATGCACGTTGACTCCTCGCGTGGCTGACATTCAGTATTTGATTTATTTTATCGTACGACGTTTTCCTCGGTCTTTCTCTATTTTTTTGTTTCGTTTACATTGATAACATATACTTTTTTACCATTATTTCTTCATTCATTGTTTTCATGGGTACCGAACCATCTTAATGATCCTTTCATTAAAAATTGGAATATAAAACACAACACTGTGTATTCAACTTTAGTTTATTTAATATCTTTATAAAATAATAATAAAAAATTTAAAACACGACAACGTTTCTGAGATGACCTGCATCTTAAACGGGAATTCTACAGTGTTAACGCCTTAACTTTCAATAAATTGCTCATTTCTTTATTTTTATACCTTACATATATTGTGAACAACTAGAAAATAGTTTGATATGCGGAATTAGTACTAAATTTTTAATCAAAAGTACTGTATTTTTAATGCATTAGAAAAAAAAAATTATAAAATGCCTTTCTTAATTCTTGATTTTAATCGTAAGATTTGAATGTCTTATCTTATATTATTATATACGAAGAACGCTGCGTGATAATTAAATAAATAACATTAATCTACGAGACGTATATCTATCCAGCGTATAGACCTTGCCGCAACATGTAGAGATGACTGCAGACAATTAATTTAGACGAATACCAGATGTAACATTTGATAACACTATCATAGACAACACGTGATTGGTACTGATGGCAGATGCGTAATGTTAAAGGTACGCGTCAAGATGACCAATTTAAATAAAGAATTTTTTATTAAATTTCACTATAAAAACAAGTCTTACTTCATGGTATATCGGTTTTCTGTAACTAAATTATATTTTTGGGAGTGACATGTTTCGCTTGCTGGGGTATTATCAAATGTGGCGGGAATTAAACGCGAGACCGTTTTCATTCCCAATTTAATAAAGTAATTTAATGTAAGTATTGTAAATCAGATGTACATTTGATAATGCTTTAGCAAGGTGAAGCATGGTTTTATTATAAAATAAAGTAAAACTTTCAGGAAACAAATGTTTTTATTCGTATTAATAGCTTAATAATTGTTTTATGGCAATTCAATCACTTTATTCCGTTTAATCACCTAGAGTATATAAACGGCAACGTATAAGATTATTTCCACGTTTATTAAAGGCCTAGCAAAAGTAACCTTTCATTTCCATAAAATACAATAAAACTTCTAGAAAATTTAAGCTTTCGTACAAATCAAATATCTCGATTAGAATTTATTATTTTGGGATCTGTATTGCACGGCGAGACACCTTGAATTACCCAATCCTGTTATTATTAATAACGTGCTAAATCTGATCAAAATTAATTTGTTTGACCAATAGAGTTTCTAATATCCTAAAGTATTTGGATCGCTATTTTTAAAACGCTTTATTTTCACGAAATACAAACAAAAAAGTGTTAAATGTGATGTTTTTTGAAAAATTATCATAATGTGAAGTCACAGTATGTAGTGATGGCTAATATATAAATTAGTTCGAAAATATTCCTACATCAATACTATAACATCACTTATTGATCCAAAAAATACCTGTGAAAATATAATTAATAGTATTTTCTTATTCATTTTAAATAAAAAAAATATTTATTTGCTTCTGAGTACGAGTATGTCAAAATATGTGCTACTCTTTCATTTTATTTAAATTGGACTACCACGGAACAAGCATGACGAAATACGTTTTTGATACAAGAATCCTCAAAACATCTGAATATTCCGAGAACATGGATAAATTAACTTAATGATTTTGTACGTTTTAACCATTAAAATAATAGCCCATACTAGTTATCTTCTAATCGGTTTCTTCGTTAGTTTAATGGTCTCGGATGTTTCTCTACCAATAATGGAAAACCTGGACCCCGCTTGACGTATATTGCAATTAAAATGCCTCTCCTCTATTCGGAGACGTTTGAAGTAAATAAATACGATTTATTGCACGATTACACAGATAAGTAAGCCACCCAAAACTATTTCACGCTTATTACGTGTGAGAATAACGGTAATTATGCCATATTTTATGTTAAGAATTTGCATTTTTAACGAATTTTATATTCGTTTGAATTCATTATTTTATCTGCATATACGAGTATATTTGGTTTCTACACATTTTAATGCTATAAAAGTCCGTTTTTAATGTATAAAAGCTCAAGATGAACACAATAATATGCGGTAAATAATTATATACGTATAATAAAGGAAAACGGCGACAGAAAAGCCAAAAAGCTCTCACTAAAAATCATATTGAAATTATGATGCTATTGCACTTTGAAAAATAGCGGATAAATTTGATTATTGGAAATAAATATACATACACTTTGCTCTCCTTTTACGTGGTAGATACGTATCAAGTAATACTGCGTAAAAGTATAATATAATTAATACATATAGATATTAGATAAGTTCCTTTACATAAAAATCAATTCTGGAAAAAAAGAATTAAAATTCATTTTGTAAATAATATTTTTGAAATCGTACCAAAGTTTATTCACTATCACACAGTAGACAATTTGTTTATGCAGATTGATTGCGACGTCACTTTACATTTTTAATAGAAAGTGATTAAATGTAAATATAAATAAATATAAAGATATCACTTTATATTTTTTATATGTGGGTTTTGACGCAAGGGGTGTAGCACCGTGTTATTTATAAAACCGAATAATAAAATTAAAAAGTGGGTCAAGTGTATAAATATAGTTTATTCAATAAGTCTCCAGTTTATTTTGTTAATACAATATATTAATACTATGAATTCAATAACAATTTTTTATAGGTTAGCTGTATTAATAGTGACGTTTTTCAATTTATAAAATGAAGAAGACAAATGATTGGAGAAAATAATAATAGCGATTTTTTTTAATTTTTTTTTTTTCCTTTTTTAAATTTAATTCCAATTTCAGAAAAAAATAATATTACATATCCATCATTGCCACCAACGATCAATTAATACATATATTTTATTTGATACAGTAATATTTTATGATAGTTACTAATAATATGTGTGAAAGTTACAATTAATATGCTTAGATTAAAATGAAATCGACAGATTCATTTCAGATACAAATTTTTAATGAGTTCTACTTCGAATTTAAAAAAAACAGGCTCGTTTTAATTATACGTTCAACCCATTAAATTTTCACAAAAGCTATCAATATTCATTAAGCATAAATTAAGCTCATTTCATTCGCCACAATGTACTTATCTACAAGTAGTCGGTTGGAACTTTGTCTTTCTTATGACAGGATCTGCGATCTTATAAGCACCCATTTCTTGTAAGGCAGTGTGGAATTTTCTAATTGCTCACGAAAACATTTCTTAACTGTCTCTTGAAAAAATGCATATATACCACTATCGAAATATTTTTTAATCTTTACAAATGGAGTTAAGTTTGGTTTTTTTATATGTTGCGGGAATAATATGTTTCACATTGTTTAAGAAATAAATCAACAGAACTAACTTTTTTATAAATATTAAATAAGTTTATATTTCATATTCAGATCCGGGTGGTGGTCTAGGGGATAGATTAATGCTTGGCTCCTGATCAAGGGGACAAGGGTTTATCCTGGACATGACCAAATTCCTTCTTTTTAATTATGAGTAATTTTCTGCTCATATTGAAGATTATGTAATAAATTAATTTCGTTGATTTAAAATTCTTAGCCTTAGTTTTTTTTAAACATTTTCTCAAAATCTTTCATATTTGATTAATTGAGTATTTTTTAAGATACACTGTATTCATGCAGTATCCTTTTTTGCATCAACATCTAATTTAAAAAAAGGAACTGAAGTTCTTATAATATTTATTTATTTATTTATTAATGGTAACATATATTAGAAAGAAAACAATTAGAAAAAATAAAGCAAGGCCAATTGCATCCTACCACAAATATAAAATAATAGTTAACAGTTAACAGACGACTGTGTGAAACGAGATTGAAGTTAAACTAAGACAATATGAGACTAAACAAAATATTTAAGAGTTAAAAATAATAATCGTAGTGAAAATAAATATAAAAATAATAAATAAGAATATATATTTTTTAATATTATTTAATACTTTTTTGACCGATCCAAGTAATCATTCAAATAATGTCCCATTTAATAAGAAAAATAATTAGTATATCTGTTTGGTGTGTTCTTAATTGTTTTATTTTTAATATTATACATAACCTTGGTTCGTGTATCTTATTATATTACAATATAGCATCTTAATATTTAAAATATTGTTGTACATAAAATACGAAGACGTAAGTTTTTCGGTTTATCTGTTCATTGATGTCTCTTTCATGAAAAAAATCGGTTAAAACTCTTAGCATTTTTTACTCTATGCATTCGTTTAAAGGTTTTTCAAGTTAGTCTGATGATTTATATCACGAAAATAAAATATGTACAGTAGCTAATAATTTTCTGCCATTACGTAAATTATTTTTTTATGTTCATAAAACATTAAAAATCTTTTTAACGAAACGATGACATGTCAAGTCTCTTATGGACGCTAATTGAATTGAAATGAAACCCTTCGATGGTAATCTCCGTCAACATTCGGAGACGGACGATTTCGTCCCGGCAGATCAGTAATTACGGACGCGTTCCTCCCATCCCATAATCGGAGGCTGGGACGTCTCTGGAACCGAGTCGTTTGGTTCGGTATGGATTCCGCGGGCGACATGTGCCGACCCTTCTTCGGCAAATAAATCGATCATTAATATCATTAAATGTTTTTAGTACCACAGCCCTTACGCGTAGGCATTTGCAGAATGCAATGACAAATTCGCCAAGCAAATTAAACGCACTCGATTTAATTTAAATTGAGTACACAAGTGTTGTAAATAAGTTATGTAACAAATGCATAAGAAAACGCTGCGTTCATACTTAAACTTAATTTAATATTTGAATGTCAAATTAATTTAATTTTTAAGTGTCAAAACGTCTAAAATGGAATGAAAGCATAAAAGAACATTTAGCTCTACAATTTTCATCTCAATCCCTGTTTATATTATATAAATATAAATATTTCATTTGTAGTTACTGCCATAAAAAAACAATTGTCTTGTTTATTTTTCGAGATAATTTTAAATAACCTGGAACCGTTAATTAATTATAACCGTAATAATTAAATTTTATATTGAATGTCATTCTATATAAAATTTAATAAAACTCTTAGAAGACAGTCGTTTTCATTTATATTACTTATTTAATATGTAGTTTTACATCATTGCTCAAGAAACAATAAATAATTATAACCTTGTTTGCGATTTGCATAAAATTTCAAATGATTGAAATATGAGATTTTATACAACAGTATTTTATAAATATCTCTAAAGTAAAAAATGAGGTGAAAATGCTGAAGAAAATGTATTGTTTGATCCTTAGAATTTAATCAATATTAGAAATCGTCAATACTACAATCAAACTGACTGTTTTTGTTTTAGAAATCTTGAAATATTTCGAATTTCTTATAGACATAAAATTTCGATGTTAACCAATTTGGGACGGTCCGTCTCTACAAAAACTATTTTGAATGGGCGAAGTACGAACGCGTTGAACAACAAAGTAAGCTATGAATGGCGTACTTTATTATGCTTAGTTATATTTATGTACTTCGATATGTTTTTATGTGTTATTAACAAGTTAGTTTCACATTCCGGTTAATAAGAGCCAACAGCTGAATAAGTGCACATGTATACTGAAGAAGGTATCCGCCAACATCCGCTCAAGTTACTGCAGTACCTGCGTGACGAACAGTGCCGGTACTACGACTATAAGTACCCATTTAAAGCGATAGCAGCGCTAGAATAAAGATTTTTAAAAATCACAAAAGTCTACATAAGTACTTGCCTAAAACGCAAAGAATTTTTTTTTTAAACAAGGATGTAATATTCCGGCAGCTTGCTGCCAGAAGATGGCAGCAAGCTTCTGAAACCGGCCGACGCTAAACATAAGTGAAAACCCACTAAATATGTAATAATAAATACATTTTGTATAAATTTTATTTTTATTTTCATTATTTTAAATGAACTTCTTACCAAGAAATTTCAATTAAAACTTTTTTTTTTAATTCCATATAAAAAAATTAAAACGAATAAATTAATTAACTCTTGTATAAAAACAACGACGCGTTTGATTTTTGCTACATTTAATAATATGCGAAACATGTCATTCACGTAAATTATAATAAATTTTCTAGAAAACAGATGGTATCAATTGTTATAATTATTTAATATGTAGTTTTACATCGTTCTTCAAGAAACAATAAATACTTTTTTTTTGTTGCCTTTTTGCAGGTATTTATATTAAAGGTCACTTTGTTTCAATAAATATATGTACTATTTAAATGAATGTTTAATAGAGCGATGTAAAGTATAGTTTATTTCGAGTTTTAAAAAATCCCACTTTTTTCAATAACTTGTTTAAGCAGAATTCGTCAAAATATATTGCAGTTTCATAAATTATTAGGTTGTTGAGTTATCCACGCGCCATCTCTGTGTAGGTACAACACTAGATGCTTTAGATTATAATTAGCCATCGTCTATGGACATAGGTAGCAATAATTATTGATCAGTACATAATCTACACCCATAGTAGGTATCTATGCACCTACAAATGCATCTCTACGCCTACATGCGCTGTCGCGAAAAAGTATCCGCACTAGGGTTGTAAAGAAAAAACATAAGAAAAAACAATTTAACGTTAAATTTGTTTTTTTTTTTTTTTTTGATAATCCATTGTTTTAGCGGAAACACTTTGATGTTGCAACATTTTTAACTGTTTAAATAAAAACACTTATAAAATATTACAATTCAATAGATTTATATTTAATTTTTTTATTGAATATATTTTTTCTGAATGCAATCAAAAGAGATTTTCATAAGAATTTACTAGTCAGAAATTACACTCAATTATCTCCTTTATTGCCATCTTCTTAGTAAATAAATGTTCTTTCTGATATTTTTTATAATTACAAAAAACTTGTATCATATTTTTTTTATCAACATTCTGTTTATGTTTATTTTTATTAAATTTCTGCCTAAAACTTATGCCATCATCATCAAGAAAATTATGTTCTCTTTATAAAGATAATATATAATATATTATATTTTAAACATGAACTGTGAAAAATATGGTTTGATTCATAAAAACATTTGAATTTTGAAATCGTTATTTTTTGTGTTAATAAACTAATAATGATATGTATAATATTTTCGAATTTTGATTATTATCAGCTACTTTAGGAGTAGGAAGTGAAGAGGCATAGAAAGATCACAAGTGGACGAATGATATTATCCAACTACCGGGCCGTAAGTGGCCACAGATAGCCCACGATAACAAATTTTGGAAGAGTTTAGGAGAGGCCTATATCCACCAGTAGAGAAAAATTTGCTGAAAAGAAGAACGACTTTAGAAGTATCGATTTCAAATTAATTCGACGCGCATTTCCCATCCCTAATCACGACATTACGCAGAAATTCCTTTGTACGCGTCTGTCCAACTGACGTTTTCTTTGCCTTTATTTGCTGCAGGTGGTATCACGGTGAAGAGGTTTTTCCCGCCACTTTTTAAGATGAAAGTTTACGCGACGTGTTCTCGGAACAGTTGAAAAAGAAATTCGCGTACCGGATGCATACCTGCGTCTGTACCTATGTGCAGCTAATCTTACATGAAACCATGAGGCGATTACTATGTAACCTTCCATTATTAGAGAAAATACTTAATAACATACAACAGTTGAATTGTTTTCCAGGTAACTGAGATGTTTTATATTGAACTAGCTAAATAACCATCATGCCGTCTCCTCGAAGGGGTAGGCAAAAATAATGGACCGCCACACTGTTCTTTCCTGGCATACTTCTCATTCACGCACATCGATTTATATTTAATATGTAGTTTGAAATCAGTCTTTTATATTTAATATTTATGAAAACGTATTATTTATCTCTCGCTAGAGTATAAAAAAATGTCCTGGGAAGATGGAATATGTCACTCCGATTAAATATAAAATAACATCCATAAAATTTTTGGATTTCGTCAATATTAAATACAGTACCAGTTTAAAACTTTCAGATTATCTCATCACTAACCCTTGTTACATTAGGGTTTTTTGTGTAAGACCTAATAATTCGTATAAGACGATTATCGTAAAAAAAATATTCCGACACGAATCCTTCAATTTGAAATAGGGCGCAAAGATTTTAATTTATTTTGAATGTTGCACGTGAGATATCTACCAATCAATAGCAAAGAAAATACTTGTTAACAGATTCACAATTAAAACTCAACTAATCATTAAAAAACAAGATGCCAAATACAATATTTTCATCCGTAATCTCCAATATTTTATAAAATAAACACGATGATGCAAGTTAAAATAATTTACAAACTGAACTTGTACATCGTTCATAAAATTTCGATTATATATTTATTTAATAATTCAAATGAAAATTTTGGCAAAGAAAATTATCTAGGGTGCTTTTTTTCCGTTGATGCAAGTTCTTGCTTTGTTTATAATGTGCATCGTAGTACTTCAACATATTTATGTACCTTAGACTAACCGGTCGTTGTAGATACCACTCATCTGCTGTAAATAACTATATATTTTTTTATAATATATTGCAGTCATATTAAATACCATATAATATCACTTATAATAATATTGTATTATAAATCGTATCCATTTAATAATGGGTTGTTACAGTATTCAATAAGCGTATGAAATATTTTTTTCATCACATAGATTATTAGGTCTTGAATGATACATCCAATTACAGTGATGCTTAGCGCAAAAAGTAGTTAGATATCTTATCAATTCCATTTCTAAGAAGAAATCGAATGAGGTCTTCGTGTTTCTAATGATGCATTATAACCACTGAGCTATAAAGGTCTCCATAATCATGTGTAAGTTTTCTGAACATCTATTAATCTATTTTTTGTAAAACCTTAAAGGGGTTTATTGTTTAAACTGTATCAAAAGTTAAAGTCATCATTTTAGTGATGAGCAATTCAAAATTCAAAATTTGATTATATTTTATGAAAATAATATTATTCACTTTGCTAAGACATTGAAAATGACATATGATCATATTTTTTTAATGCATTAAAAAGTCGAAATGTGTGATTCTCTTTAGATATAATAAAATATTTAGAAAACAGATGTTTTCATTTATATTAAGTATTTAATGTGAATCTCCAGATAAATTCATCATTGTTTATGAAACGACAAATGTTAATAATGTGTTTTTTCCTTGTTTGTTTGCTATATTTAATATCAACTTTAATAAATAATTTATATACACACACAACGTGTTATTATACTTTATTGAAACAAAAACATTATATATTTGAATATTTTTTAGAAATATTGAAAATAGTCCTTTGTTTTGGCCGAAACAATATGATTCTTTAACATTTTAAACTGTTAAATTAAAATTTTGTTTTATATATCACAATTGTATTTTATTTTACGCGACAGCTGTTTCGTCTACCTATGTTGACATCATCACCAACCTATGATTGTAACACCAGATGATGTCAACATAGGTTGACAAAACAGCTTTCGCGTAAAATAAAATACAATTGTAATACATAAAACAAAGTTATTCAATTTAATTGTTTAGAAACATTGTATTTTCACAAAATTCGCAAATGAAGAAGGTTCTCTCCTCAGTGTAACAATGTCCTCCTTTCTCAGTATAGAAGTCTTAACGCAGGTTACAATTTCTATACTAAAAAGGGCGTATGTAGCCCGAAACATGTTTGTGAGAAGTGCAAAAAAGTTTTGTGAAAATAAAAAAGTTTTTAGAAAATATATTATTATATGAGTCTACAACACAAAGTGATATAGAAAAAAACGTCTACATTATTCGTATATGGATATAGGATAAACCTATTTCCACTCAAGAATCACATGTGATAAGTTTTTTAATTAAGGCTTCTTGAACATCTGCAATTAGTAATTTATTTTAAACGGGTAATGGCAAAAACAGCTCATTTCTCCGTTTTGTAATGAGATCCGAGAGCACTTGAGTCAGGTCCTTTTATGTATTAAACTCATTCGTCTTTTTTTTTCACATCACCGATTCCCTTTTAAAACGGCCGAGCCCATAGAAGTTGCGTGAAAGATTTGAAGTTAAGATACCTTATGAATTTTATTGCCTACTTATAATCCGATAGAATACAAATGCTTCATGAATTATCACTAGGGATAAGATATCGCGTTAAAAAGTATGGTTGCGTGATTCACGCCATAGTGCAGAAGACAGTACCGAATAGGTTTCTAAGCAATTAGTGAAGATCAGAATTAAAGATAATTCATGTTTTTATTTTTATTGAATTATTTTGACGTAATATTTGCATTATTGAGTTTTAAGTTTACTCTGGGGTTTATCAAACTTATTTAAAAGTTGTTATGTATGGATGCGAAGTATGGAACTGGCAGAAGAAGGATGAGAGCAGAATGAATGCGGTAGAGATGAGGTCCCTAAGACATACGTCTTACACATACGTGTGGTAGAACGATATACTACAGAATCTCAAATGCTGATATAAGAAAGGCATGTAGAGCGGAAGAAGGTATTATGAACAAAATTGTGAAAGGATCGGACAGATCGAATTTCATGGTTTAGGTCGTATGACCTGTTTATGAGATTGAGCTGTCTTATAATGATGATGTCCAGCCATCCCTCCATCTCTTCGGCGGCCTTCCTGGTACCCTCTTGCTGTTGGGGATTAAGAAATCATTAATACAAAATAACGTCTCTTTTCTATAAGTTTTGTATTATTTTTCGGGAATGACATATTTTGCCTTGCTGAGGCATTATCAAATAACATTTATCATTGAGTTTTACATTAGTATTCAGAAAACAATAAATAATTTCAGAAATCATATACGTTCTACTAAAATATTCCATATAGTTCTCGAACAAATTAGTTACACGGCTCCAATTAACTCATTATCTATGGTATATAATTTTTCAGATACTCGAAGGTCGAGTACGTTTATAAAATAAAATAATCACCATCAAGACAACTGCATTAAGACAATCTTACACATTGGTTTTTGAATGTTAAGCATGTCTCGAGTAACACTCATCTGTTAAGCAGGTTCCTAGTAAGCACTCATCTGTTTTTATGCATCCGGAGCATATAAAAAATAATACGTTGGATATCCACGCACTTTTATACGCGTGTAGAAACCACCTTATTACGATAATTCGAATACGCGGCTTTAATACATCCGAATAACTAAAGTTAATTTTTGTAATCACTGAAATTGTGTACAAGCCAAGTATTCAATCACACAATGTTTCAAAAATGTTCCCGGTAATATTTAATGATTTTATTAAACATTGAACCTACGCTTGTAGCGAAATTAATGTATTGGGTTCTTATCTGTGTATGAAAAGCTTTTACTTTGCGGTTGAAAATTATGACTTCATTACAATCTTCTGTTAAAACTGTACTTATACAATTTCAAGATGTACTTTGGATACAAATACAGAACCCGATATTACCCAACTCAACGTATGTGGCAACAGATATCTATAGACAGAAGATATTGAAAGAGTTTTAAAGAGGTTTTTATCCAGCAGTGGAGAAGAATTGGCTGTAAAGAAGAAGACAGAAGTCAATACACAATATTTTCCATGTTAAATTATATAAACTAATGTATTCCGTATATGTTTGCTTCTGCTTTGAGTTGTGGATATATATTTTAACGAATATCAAAAAGCTTTGTTATTATAAAAGTTATTTTAGTCATGTTTTAATATCGGAATCTTGTTTATTGTTTCTTGAACAATGATGTAAAACTCCATATTAAACAATTAATACGAATGAAAACGTCAATTTTCTGGAAGTTTCATTATATTTTATGGGAATGACATGTTTCGCCCTTCTACGGCATTATCAAATGTCACAACTTCTAGAAAACTCACGTTTTCATTCGTATTAATTATCGGAATCTTATATTTCATCTTAATATTAACAACAGCTAATACAAAATCATTTCTTACATAATATATTGAATAAAACGGATTGAATAATGTGATGAAGTAGAGATAATTGAATTAAGATTGTGAAGATAATGCCATCATATCGAAAATGGACTAGAAATGTTTATTTTAAGTATCTAAATAATTTAATTAGTGTGTATAGTTTATATAATTGACGTAAAAAATATATATATTAAGCAATGGTATATTTATCTGCCTATCGAAACCAACGAAATCGACGTGCTTGCATAAAACGATGTATGAATGTTGAGGAATCGAGATAAGTATGTCAGCTTACCCCCTCGGGGAGACGGCATGAAGATTAGTGAGTTTTTTTAGTTAATTATAAAATTCCGCAGTATTAATTACGTAAATACTCGTATATCATTTATTCATTAAATCAAATCCGAAATCTCAAGAGCTATAATTTTACGCGTATTTGAATGTTTTAACAAGAGATACAAGGATAAATCATCTTATTTTTTTAAAGATTATGGAAACAAATGTTTTTTTAGAGTTTGTGTGTATATAAAAAAATAAACGATTTATTACGTTCCGCGCGCTATAAATAAAATGGTATAAACTCCACAAACATAGTATCAAATCTAGAAAAACTCATAACGGCACTTGACTTGAATAACACATTATGGTGTTCATTGAAATTCAACCTTAGGGGTCTCCATATTTATGGCCATCGTTGCAAACAGTCAAGTGTATAAAACGTGATTCCACCAGCTGATTTTCCAGTCGGTTGTTGGATTTTTCACACAGGATGTCCTTCTTGGTAATAATATTTTTGTCGATTCATTAAAATCATTTTAACAGTTGTTTATTTGACGACAAAAAAATTAGAAGAACAACAATGAATTACGTTTTTTTTAATATGAACGGAAAGAATCAAATTAACTGTTTTGCAACGTGTTTCAGATGCAATTACTAAAAAAACAATAGGGGTGTTGAGTACGAAACCTTTTTTCATGCAAACAAAAGCCTTTCCAAAAAAGCTAAGATGGCAGTGCACAATGATGTTATTGTACCGATCTCTATGTATGGAAGTGAAGCACGACAAATGAAGGATTAAAGTAGAATAAATGCAGTAGGAATTAGATCACTTAGATGAATGTGTGATAAATCTGTAAATGATAGAATATCAAATTCAAGTATAAGAAGTGAATCCAGTGTGAATGAAAATGTCATGAACTAAATAATGAAATGATCATAATTGTCACGATACAGGTCATGCCTAGTGTGACAAATACAGTCCAAAAACTTTTTTTATCAAATATAGTTACATAAATCATGTAAAAGTAAAATAAAATAAAAAAAATAAGATAGTTTTGACATATGAAATGAATGAATGAACATATAACCGTAAAGAATGTAAATGTAAACGACATTAAAAGTACAAGAAATAAATAAAGACCAAAGAAAACGTGGCATGATCAAACCGATTAAATATTAAATGACGGTCACCTAAGGAATCAACGAATTCGACGAGCATTCATAACACGATGTATGATTGTTGAGGAATCAAGAGAAGTATGTCAGGAGAAAACCGTCCGGGGTCTATTATTTCTGGCTACACCTTCGGGAGTCTTATGATAAATGGTTGATTGTTTTTTAACACACATTTTTTAACACTCCAATGAATGAACAAACTTTTTTGCGTCAGAAATTTCGAAAAAATACTTATTAGGGTCTCTTCTGTGGTTGATCATTCAAAGACTTATTCCCAGAAATAAATCTGAGCTCCGTGCAATTGCACAGTGAAGTAAACTGCAACCGTTGTATCGACAAAGTAATACGAACGGTTAAAAAACCAATTCAGTCATCGCAGGATTGCAAAAACCCTCAGAATGCCTCGAGCCCTTCGTCGGGAGTATTATTTCTCGTCAGAGGCGTGTGTATAATTTTAATAGGGTCATTTTAACGAGTCGGAGCCATCGGGAAAATCGATTCGCTGAATTTCTCAAACACTCAAGAAGGAATGTGCTAAAAATATGGTTACACTTGAAAAGCAATCTATTTTAAAGTTTTTTTTAAGATGACAAGATTCTTCTCGTTTTTAGCAATGTTTGTTCTTCCAATATAAACTTTCGGTATTATAATACACTAACAAGTATTTTTTTAAATATGGTTAAAATTTTAGATATAGTTGGCTTCTGTCTGTTAATAAGTGAATGATTTCACTCAACGTGCTTATAATTTTTAAAATAAAAGCAAACATTGATTAATTTGTAAACTAAGATCATACGTTCGATCTTTTTTACTTTAACTTGGTAGAATATTATCTTAATTTACAATTTTAAACCGAATTTATTTGTATTGTCATATTGTTATGGATTATCATTTGCGACGTTTTTCAAAGATAATAAACTCAATGAATAGAACGATATTTTTTCAATTATATGAATTCCTTATTATGGAAACTCTGCGTCCGTAAAAGAATGGAGTAAAAAGTTTCAAATTCTTATTATTCTATGTTTTTTTAACAATAAAATGAAATTAAAAATGATGTGATAAATATTATTAAAAACATCAATTGTTATAAGTTATACGGGAGAAGTATATTATGTTTCTCGATTTTAGGGCATTATCAAATGTGAATTAAGGAATATATTGCAATTCACTTTGGAAATGGAAAATAACTTTGTGGATAATAAACGATGTTATATTCAATTTCCAAAGTGTATTACTATGGAATTCTACAGTGTTAATGCCTTAGCTTTCAATATATTGCAATTGTTATAAATATTTTTAATAAAGTCCAATGACAGTCAAATGTGTTTATTGTATCTTGAACTGCATTAAATACTTAATATTTAAGAAAACATTTCTAGAACTTTAGTTATATTGAAAGGACCGACATATTTCACCTTGATAGGATATTGGCAAATTTATTAATGTCCTAGCAAGATGTAACATTTAATTAAATGGTATTTAACAAAAGTTCTAGAAAACAGACGTTTTCATGAATATTAAATAGACAATTAAAGACATAAATTCTTATAAAATGTAACTAATTGCTGGGAAATCTTACGTTTAATCGTGAATCGTCATAAAAATGTCGCGAAGTCGCTTGTATGAATTTTTTTATTGCAGTCAATAAAATACAAAGCATTCCAAGGCTGGGGAATAAATATTTATGAGAGCAATACAATAATACAATGCGATGATTTTTTTTCCTCGTATATTGCAATTGTTTTTTCATTACAATGTCCGCTGAGCAAATGTAAATATTTTTCATCTCCCGCTTTTATTTATCAATGATTTTGCTAATCTTAAAGTCAAATTTTAACTGCAGCCTCTTGTCAACCGAATACTAAAAAAAGTTCACTTGATGCAATAATTATTCGAAATTTTTCGAGCGGCTCTGGAAATTCCTTGTACGCTACAATAAATTTAATTAATTCGATGTCATTATACATGATGCCATACTATGAATTACCAACATGAAAAACCTAAAGAGAAACCAAAAATAGGTTGAAAAATTCGGTTGGCCGAGGAAAACATGGCATGATCAAATAAATCAAAAGTCTTCCCTTGTGTATGGAAGTGAAGCTTGGAGTTGTCAAAAGAAGGATGAAAGTAGGATCAATGCTGTGGAAATGAGATGACTAACTAGATGAATGTGCGTAAAAACAGTGTATGTTAGAATACCCAATGAAAAACTTAGAAAGCAATGTAAAGCGGATGAATGCATCTTAAATAAGATTTGAAGAAAGGTCACTAAGATGGTTTGGAGATATGGAACAAATGGATGAGGGAAGAATGGTCAAAAAGATATATACAAATAGTATGAATGGAAACAGGAAGACACGGCATGACCAAATTAATCAAATACTGAAAGGCGGCCATGTTTAAAGCAGGAACAATCGACGAGCGTGCGTATCACAGTGTGTGAATGTAGAAGATTCGCGAAAGTTATGTCAGGATAGAACAGTTTGGCGGTCCATCATCTCTTCTTGGGAAACGACGTGATGGTTAGCTAGTTTAGTGCTTGCATGACACGATGTATAAATATTTAGGAAGGGAGAGCAGTGTGTCAGGAAAGATTAGTGTGGTGGTCCATTCTATCGGGGAAACAGCGAGAATCATGTCTCATCGGATGATGAGGTCCAGCTGCCCTTCCATCTCTTAGGCGGTCATCCAGGTGGGCGGTGTCCGGAGGGGATTTCATATACGGCTGTATTTGCAAGTCTGTCACCATCCATTCGGGCTACATGTTCCCTCCAGTATCTTCTTCTGGAATTACTCCACTAGACGATATTCTCTTTTTCGCAAATTTTTCTTATGTCGTTTCGGACACGATCTCGGCGAGTTTTTCCAGTAATTGATCTTAGGACCTTCATCTCCGATGGTCTTAGTAGTCCCATGGTTTAGACAGTGTCAGCCCGCGTCTCTACAGCGTATGTTTTTTATTAAGAAGGGCAATTCGGACGTTGAATCTAACCATCTCTGATTTGGACATTTTCAATTTAACTGAGGCAGTGTTCATAAAAAATATATTACAAATTCTGGAAAGAGTACTGCCTCACTGACGTCGACATTTGGGTTCCTTCTGATATGTATGATTTTTTGGTTTCATGTTGGTGTTTTATCTTTGTAACACCGTTTTGTGTCAAAATGAGTCGCCTAAATGTTTTTCGTTTGTTATGTCTCATTTGTGCTAACTAACTAACCATCACGCCGTCTCTCCGGAGGGGTAGGCAGAAAGAATGGAGCGCCACACTGTTATGTCCAGACATACATCTCTCGTTTCATCTACATTCATACATCTTGTCATGTACGCACGTCGATTTCTCCGAATCTCACGACTCCTCACGTGACCGATATTTAATACTCGTATTTGATTGACGTCTCATTTGTGTATTATGCATAAATAAATAAATCATAATAGTATATTTTAGTGCATTTATGTTTAGCTTCAAAATATTCCGTATACTGTTTTCCTAATACATTATGTAAATTAACCGTGTTAAAAATTTCTACGATGAAAACTAACCAATCACGCAACTCTTTTGTATAAGTATTATTTTTCAACCATTATTCAGCAGTAGAGGAATAAATTACCACAAATTACACAGTGGCTGTTAGTGTATATCAATAACGTTAATGAATCGATTAAGCGACCGGGCAGCAGAGGCCGAAAGGGGGACATTATACTTCATGGGACTCTTCTCTTATCCGCGGCCGCGGCTCCGCCACCGGACACTGATTGATTCCCGAGCCGCCAGCCGATCTCTGATTAAAACATCTCATAACTCCTCATGCGCTCCTGTGAATCGTAGAATTATAAGTAGCACTTATTCACTTGTACTATAGAGTTTTTAATAGTCCAACTAAAAATTCTTGCACCTTAATTGGGTGCATTTTTTAGATTATTATAAAACGTTTGAATATTTCATAATTTTTTGTATTTAAACAAAAAAATCTTTTTGTTTTTATTCCACCATTTTATTATTTATATTTTCAGGACAAATTTGGTATTTACTGCTCTTGTAAATATTATACTATGAAAACGGCGCTTTAAAAATTAACATATTATTATTACCGATAATGTATTTCTAATATGTTCGCAATACTTTGTGATGTAGATGTTTTATTTGTCTTTTTCTTTTTTACATACTTTGTATCCTTCTTCTTCTTCTTCTTCTTCGATGGCCCTAGAGCCCATATCGAGCCTTAGCCTCCAGTACTTACTCTTACTTTGTATATACATCACTTACTTTAAAAAATATTAATTACATATCAGACATGTTTCAGACAACCAGTCCTTCCTCAGTGATATTATAAAGATACATATTTAAAATATTATAAAATTGTTTACAAATATGATCAGTTTTGACAGATGTTATAAAGATATATTTTATTTTTTTGTATTTAAAATATATTGAACATCTTTATTATTATAATAATAACAATAATATATATTTTTTTATAATACTAAAAGGCTGCGATAATCGAAGTCTCAAAAATCGTCGAGCGTGCGTATTGCGAAGTATGAATGTAGAGGAAACTAGAGAGGTACGCCAGGAAAAGGGCAGTATGGCGGTCCAATCTCTTTGCCTACCCCTCTGGGGAAACGTCGAGATGGTTAGTTAGTTTTTTTTTTTTTTAATTATTATAATAATAAACATATTTCTTTTCATAATTATTATTTTTAAATGTCATGATTTAATCCTTTTTTAGTTAGAAATAATATAATTTAATTTGAAATAATAAAAAAATAATAGGAACCAATGACAGATAAATTCTATATATCCTAATTATATAAAATTTTGAGATGGTTTAGATTTATGGTATTGATTTACGAAAACAAATTGTTTAAAAAGTTGGTTACAAGTAATTGGAAAAGGAAAAACTTGTAGCAACGAAATTAATCAGTTACTTACTTGGTGGAAAAATCGATCAGGGTATAAAGATAAATGATTTTAGAAAAATCTCGAAGGTTTGTCTAGATAAAATAGTGTGACAGTTCAATGTTTCTGTTTGATGGATAGTTATATAATGATTTTTATTTTCATCTCATAACACGCCAGCTTTAAAATATATTATTTTATTATTGCTAGTAAAAGATTCAATGTTTTATGGGGAGAGTACAAATGTCATATTACTATGACATATCTGCCCGTTAATCTTCATTTGAGAATTACATATATCTATGTTATTGCTTGCGAAGGCATTTACTTTAAGACTATCCAACATCAATCTGTATTAATTAAAGAAAGGATATCTCAGAGGCAGCAAAAACGTCTTATGATAAGTATGATGCACTGCAAAAACTTTTTATTTCATTCTACTATATCTTATATCAGTTGTAGTAGGGTTTTTTTCTTCTCTCATTACGTGACCAAAGTATTGAAATTTCATAGTTTTTACACTGTCAAGCAACTCCAGATGCTTTTTCATCCGTTGGAGAACAATCTCACTGCGAATTCTGTCTCTCCAAGTTAATTTTATTATTTTTCTATATATTCAGAGAAAAATACCAGGAAGAAGAAGACCAGGTCGGAGAAGAGTCTAGTGGTTGCAGAATAAGACAATGGCTCAAAAGTAACGCTACAACGGTGTTAAGGGCCGCAGTCCACAAGGTGGAAATAGCTCTGATGATCATCAACTCTCACAGAGGAGACAGCACTTATATAGATATGTTTGCGTTTTGCGATTTCGTTGGTTATGAGTTATTCATAACATCTGATTATGCCATTGTAGGTTCTCGAAATAACTGTCGTGACAATTTCATATAAATTAAAAAAACTTTGTTTTATCTATAACAATTGTATTTTTATTTTACGCGACAGCTGTTTCGTCAACCTATGGAGAATAGAGAAAATATTAAAGGTTGAAAATATAATAATAAATAATAATAATAACAATCATAATTAAAGACAATAAACTATAAAAGGAAGTAGATTACTTTAATACGAAAGGTGACAAAAGTTTAAAGTAGTATTATTATTTTTTGCTAGATTGTATAGGGGAAAAGTTTTTAATGTATATACACTAAAATAATTAGGTATTAACTCAACTCCAGCAAGAACTTCAAAATTATATCAAATAAAATTTTCAAATTGACCTATGAATAAATTCACACAAAGGTTCGAAAAATTACGAAAATTTGACTTTAATATATTATTGTAACACCTGATGATATCAACATAGGTTGACGAAACAGCTGTCGCGTAAAATAAATAAGAAATTTTGATACGTAAAACGAAGTTTTTTTAAATAATTAATGTTTTCATTGAAATTTCTTGATAGAAGCTCATTTTAAATAATGAAAACAAACGAATTTTGGTAAAAAAATGTATTTATTATTATGGGCCACCAGACGATGGCAGCAAGCTGCCGAAACCGGTCGAACATAAACACAAGTGGAAGCACGCTAAATATATAATAATAAAGAAAAAAAAAAACTTTTTTTTTTGTTTTCATTATTTAAAGTTTTTTTAATTTAACAGTTTATCATATTAAAGTATCATAGTGTTTCGGCCAAAACAATGGACTATTTAATTTCATATAAATTAATAAATCAATTGTGATACGTATTTTAACAGTGTTTCAAAATTATTCAGTTAGTTTTACATGTTATCTTAACGCCACTTTAAGATGTATCTTTCCATAAAAGGTAGTATGAAAAATCACGCGGAATAACCACCTCTTACATTTTTTTTGTGCCCGAGTTCAAGGCGAGAACCGCGAGGAAACGCAGCGGCCCAGGAGACGAGGAGAGGCTGCACAGATCTCTGCAATTAGCATAATTCGCTGATTCCTAAGCTATTCACAATGCTGATGGCCGGTGTCGAGTCGCTTAGCAGTTCCTATTACTATATTTATTTCGTCTATAAAATCTGTGTATCTTTTGTGGGAATCTCAAATTAACTTCCACCACAAAGGGCGAGCCGCCTCTCGGTACACCGAGATCACTTTGACGCGTGTTACACTGTCGTGTTTGTGAATTAATAAATGTGATCCCATTCGTTTATCGTTTTAATTACATCTCCGGAATAAATTTAACAAAGGATTACGTGGAATCGTCATATAATAAAAGCAGATTTGGCTGGTCTAATGAAATCATGCCAAATAACTGGTATTGTTTATGGCACGCGTCCCACATGATTCTATCTGTTCCTGATGGTTACCTGTTGCATCAATTGTTCTCCACTCCGTCAGGCAGAACCAACCTGCCTTTGGTGATGACAGCAGATAAAGCAATTCGGACATTTAATTTAATCAACTTATTGAACGCTAAGGCATTAACACTAGAATTCCATAGTAATATACTTAGGAAAATGAAAAACATTGTTTAATCCACTATTTAATAAAAAAATATTTAAAAAACACGACATGTTTCAGAGGACACCTCCATCTTCAGGTGTAAAAATATAACAAAAACTAAACAAAGAAAGACTAATAAAAAACGCATTTAAAATTCGATACATTAATTTAACCTGTGCAATTTGTTATAAGTAGGTACCTACTTATAACAAATAGCACAGGTTAATTTTCAAATTTGAATTATTGTAACGAATTTTCAATACGTTTTTTTATTAGTTTTTCTTTGTTTAGTTTTTATTATATTTTTACACCTGAAGATGGAGGTATCCTCCGAAACATGTCGTGTTTTTAATATTTTTTTATTAAATAGTGGATTAAACAAAGTTTTTCGATTTCCTAAGTAATTTAATCAGATTTGGAAATTTTTCAGTGTTCATAAAAAATATATTATCAACTCTTGAAGGAGTACTGGCTTACTGACGTCGACATATTTGGTATCCTTTTGAGATATGTTATTATTATATTGTAAGTGTGCTCTCTAAAATCCATCGAGAATTGTTCATTTTAAGCACAACATATTTTCTAAGAGCTGCTGCATCCAAAATGAAGATAGCCACGATTTTTTTTTTTTTTTTATGTATACTACAGGTCGTTTGAACCCAATTACTGTATACAATTTATTTTAGCTATTATATTGATTCTCGTGACATCTGATAGGTAGCCAATCTATCACCATTTTATTGTCACGAGAATTCTACACCAGACCAAAGACAGTGTGACAATCACACTGCCATTGCCGGGGATCGAACCCGGGACCTTCGGAATGGAAGTCAGAGCTCTTACCACTCTGCCACGAAGGTCGTCATGCGATAGGAGAGGAACAAAAAGGCGAAGATTCAGCTTTAATTTATAATCAACATTAATTAAAACACATGACTAATGGTTTTTGATTAACAAATTATTAAATACTTTTTTAGATTCGGAATGTAGTGATGTTATATTCCAAATGAGGATAATGTTGACTTGTACTGAAAGGAAAAAAGTAATACTTTATTTTAATGAACGAAAAGTGATCTTTATCGATGAAAAATGACGTTGTAACAGCGGCTCTATAACACAAATGATGTCAATTTGGATAATGTGTTTGGACATCTGTGCTGCCCTGAGTAAATAATAGACTAATGACTGGCGTTTAATCTGAATTCTCTCTCCGCGGTTAGTTATTTATTTAGTATCGCCGTGTCGGTTCCACATCTTACGTCTTATTATTATGGTTTAAACTTTAAACCCTTGTCGGTAAATTAGTGTCACTTTGTGAATCTGATACATGAAATATACATTAGTGTATACTCGTATACTCGTATACTATATTTATATAATTATTTATGTATGTTCGTGCATCGTGTCAATTTATATTTAGATCAACAAAGGTACATTTTATTAATTAAACAAAACACAGCAATTCCATTATCTTAATTTCAAACATTTATAAGTTAATTGAGAATAAAATTCTTCTGAATATTTGATAGAAGAAATATATCTCGAACTGAAATTAATGATAACTTGTTTGCACGTAAACCCGTAAGAGGTTTAAACGGAAACAAAGTAATATTTTAATTCACCGTTACTAAATATTACTAAATTAATTTCTCAGCGTCTCAACGTAGATGCGTAAAACGAATATACAACAATAATGTGTAGTTCTTAAATAATAATAAAAAAACGATTTTAGTAATTCTTACGTAACTATTTACGTCAGTCCAACGTAACTCCAATAGTTGGGGGATCAATAATGGCTTTCGTATTGATACTCCTAAAATGCAAGATCCAAGACAAAATAAAAATACTTACTATTTGCACATTTAAAATAAAATGTCACAACAATTTAAACCAAATATATACCTTTTTAATAATGCCTTAGAAATGGGATATATATTATTCACGTAAATGATAATAAATATTCTATAAAATAGACGTTTTCATTCGTATTAATTATTGTGACATGTTTTTTTTATTCATTATATATTTTTTTATTGTATACGTAGTGCTTAAAATGCATCCTTAGAACGGGTTACACCAGTTGTGGATATGAAAACCACGTACTTGGTAAATAATACAATAAATAAATATACAATAATATGAATAAAAATCAGATATGTTTACTTCATGGGAGCTTTGGAACAAGCAAATATTCGTCGGTTGAAATCACGTCAACTTCTGAAGTAGCATCATTGCGTCTTTTTATTTACCAATAATTCTTCTGTTCGTCTCCTTCTATTCTCGCTTCGTCCCGCTCGTACTTTCCTAAACCGTAGAATGCCTCACTCCCTGCGGTGAAAAATTACAAACAAGAGAATTTTAATGACATTTAAAAACAACTCGTCTGTACACATTCGTCACAAGCATTTGAGGTGTACACAAAAAGTCTTAATGAATATTATGACCAGGCGGACCCTACCTTCTTGAAATTCAAGAAGGTTTTTGTCATAATCAATTTTAAATTGCTTCTCAATTGTTAAATTATGTATCAACAATTAAAATCTGCTTTTCTGCTTTCTATATATTTTAAAGGAACATATTAATGAAATAATTTTATACGAACAACTTAATTTTGTCGTGTGACATTATGAAATATAATTTTATATTATTTTTATTCACTGAATCATCAGGTGTTACAATAAACTAAAGTAACAAATGAAAAGACTTACTATTTATAGTAAGTCTTTTCATTTTGGTTATTTTATACAATTTGGTAAATTATTTTTACACCACTTAATTTTTTTTAGAACCATGCCGTTATAAAGTATACTGTTTTGTTACCCTGGCAAAGCTTCGGTGGGATAGAAACCGGATGGTTCTTAAAAACAAATAAATGTAAAAACAAATATGGAAAGAATGAATGAAGAAAGAATGGTAAAAAAATTATATGTTTACGATGTAAATGGAACCAGAAATATAGGAAAAGACCGAGGAAAACGTGGCACGATTAAATAAATCAAATATTGAATTTCGGCCACGTGAGGAGTCAGAGAAATCGACGCGCGTGCATGACACGATCTATGGATGTTGAGGAAGCGAGAGAAATATGTCAGGAAAGAAAAGTGTGGCAGTCCATTATTTTTGCCTACCCCTTCGGGGAGACGGCGTGATGGTTAGTTAGTTAGTTTTTTTTAAATGCTTTTATTACTTAATCGACTTCAATACAGTATTCTCTTTTTCTCTCTATAGATGTCTCTAATGCTGAAAAATTATTTTAAATATTGTTCTTTGTTTTACAGATACACATCCTGCGGCTTCAAATACCACCTCGAGAGTCCCATTAGCAGTTCACAGCGAAGGGAGGACGACAGGATAACGTACATCAATAAAGGACAGTTCTACGGCATATCCCTTGAGTACATCCATGATCCAGATAAACTAATCAAAAACCAGACAGTCAAGGTAAGAATCTATTATAAAATTTTCTTCATCTTCTTCCTCAGCCTATTCCCGTCCACTCCTGGACAAAGGCCTCCTCCATTCGCTTCCATGTCACTCTGTCTTGTGCAGACTGCATCCAGGTTATTTCAAAAACGTCAGTATCACGAGCAATTTTATGAGTTAAAGATTACTGTTAAAATGAAGATTCACTTTTCATCTTTATTTATTAATAGTTTTTCTTGTTTGATTCTACATAATAATACAATCAGAATCTTGGGGAGTGTGGATTTTAACCGTGGCTATAACCTGGATTATAAAAAACGCCATTTATATCGTTAATATCCTTAATAATGAAATTTCGGAAAAAGGATTCAAGTTCAATTTGTATTTTTTATTAAGAGTTTTCATGAAAATATGTTTTCAGTATCACTAGCAATTTCATGAGTTTACGATGATTACTGTTAAAATGAAGATTCACTCTTCATCCTGATTTATTAATAGTTTTTATTGTTTGATTCTACATAATACGAGTAATAAAATCAGTATCTTAGAAAGTAGAAATATTATCCGTGGCTCTTTCCGACTGATTTCTCACTAGGGATGCTAGGCTACCAGTAACTCGAAAGAAGACGAGACATTTACTTGAGTGTTGTCTTCTTTCGACTGATTTGCGGTTATATACACAACTCAGAAATCCTGAGTGATGTAGGTATGTTCGTCCCTGATAAAATTATCTTCGACAAAAGGGCCATAGATTGTTTTATCTCCCATGATGCAGAACCAAACTGTCAATTGTTATGCCTGTAGGTAGAGCAATATCTTTGCTAAATCATATCACCTCGGAATTTGACGTATTTTTTAATAGTCTGGCTCACCTGAGGTCTGTCTGCTGTCTTTATTATAATTGTATATTCATTTTATTAATTTGTCATGCATTTTATGTTTCTCGCTCTTTTTATTGTGTATTACTTATTATTGTATATATCTAACTTATAAATTTAGTGTATTGAAAAATAATTCTGAAATGCTTTAGATATATTTAAATATATAATTTAAATAAAGAACATCGTGACAGAATATATATATGTGTACAAGTAACTAAACTAAACTAAACTAACCATCACGCCGTCTCCCCGAAAGGGTAGGCAGAAAGAATGGACTGTCACACTTTTATTGATGCGACACTCCATCCTTCTCTTTTCGCTCCGCGGGAGACGCGGTGTGATGGGTTGCGAACCTCATCGCCACCAATAGGCATCTCCCGCGCACACTTCGATCGTGCAACACCCACAAAATAAATCTAAAACAAATAATATAAAATACAATGATATAAAATAAAATAACAAAATAAAAATAATTTAAAACAAAATGTTCTTTTTAGATGGTGCACATATTGTCTATTTAATTTATTTTCCACGAATTCACCGTTTTTTTAATTTAGCACATAAAGTAATAACACATAATGTTTTTTTCGATGTTGCACATGTTGACATGGACGATCCGGACTTTTCTGTTTATTTAATTTATGCTACACGTATCCACCGTTTATAAAATAAGTTGTAATTAGGCACTTAATCAGCAGAACTTCAAAATAACATTGAAGAAATTATTCAAATTGTCATTGGAACAAATGAAAAATTTATTTTTACACCTGTCAAAATTCTTTATAAAAACGATAAAACTAATATAATTTTAACAGCAAAACAGCACAAACGTATTACGTATCACAATTAACTATTACAAAGTGCGGCAACAGTTAAATTGACCAAAACAATTCACTTATATGCGAAATATCTCCAAATATACAGGAGCACCAGATGTACCAAACCAAATTTTCAAAATCAGAATATACCTATGTACAAGTAGATGTAATAATTATAATGTTGAGACTAAATTGATTAAAAGTTTGACAGAATTTTAGTACATCGACATACGTAAAGTGAGATTTCAGAATTCCTCTAGTAAAACTTCAAAGTTTTTGTATTTTATTTTATTTAAATAAATGCAAACGAAAGCTTTATTGTTTAACCTATGCACCTGTCACCATTGTTAAAATTCTTCTATCACATTATTTAATTAAACAGCTTTATTCTCAATCAGATAATTGCGCAGCGTTCGACTCATTTTGGCTGATTTTATGACATATTTATAAAAAATAATTATAATTAATGTGGAATTCAAAACATGTTTAAAATTAAACATGTACGTACATATTGCAATACGAGAATCATATGGGGAATTTCTTAATTAAATTAAAATGCATACTTTCTGTTTGTCATTAAACGCGTGAATTTTTTTGGTTAAACGACTCCTTTAAAATGTTATCTCTCTTTAATTTGTTTATTTAATTCTACAATCATGAGAGACAAACTTGTGGACTCTTTATTTCAATGTTTAACATGTATAAACAACACCATAAATTAAACGAAATGTAGTAATATTTAATCAAAATTTCATCCCATGTGGACGCATTTCCTACGTGTTAAAAATATAATTAATTTTAATTCGAAATTGCATCATTATTTTATGCTAATTACTACCACTTTAATGTCAACTACCCACGCATGCGCTGGCAGCGACAATCAACTGGCGTGGCTAGTGACACATTTGATAACCTCGTTAATTTTTTTTCCTTCTTGTACTAAACATTTGTGCGTGCTTAAGTGTTAATTGAAATTATGTTAAAACGTTATTTAATCGTTGAGTAATTATTTTCTGATTTTTTTTATAATCAGAAAACTATTTTTCCACTGTTTTAAATGGGATAAACATCGCCCACCAGTGAACGTTTGAAAAATAAAAAAGGTTTTTTGGTGTTAAAAGCAATATTTGAGCTTTAATAATCAACTGTCGCCTCCTGAGCTATACTTCCAAGTTTGAGTAAAGTTTAATTAATACTCAAAATATGTCAACTGCCAACCACTGCTAAAATACCAACTGCCGCCTCCTGAGCTATACTTCCAAGATCGAGTAAAGTTTGATTAATACTCAAAATATACTGAATTTTGTATACAATATTTCACTAATGAATTACTTTTAGAATAAGTGGGCAATGGCGCAAAACAGTTGTAAATGTTTGGTTACATTATTGATTTTAAGAACGGAGTAGTTCATGTATTATATTTAAAAAAAAAATTAAAGATTGGATCGAGCAATACTTTTTTTTCACAGGGAGTGGTAGACCAAAAATGGTTGGGAGCCTAACATGTATCGAGTCATTTATTGTTTCAATGATGTTAAACTCCATATTAAATAAAAAATATGAATTAAAACGTACGTTTTCTAGAAATTCTATTACAGTTTATAGGAATGACATGTTAGCCTTCCTAAGACATTATAAAATGTGAATTAAATTGATAATGTCTTGGAATGGTGAAACCCATGAACTATTATAAAACTTCTAGAAAACAGACGTTTTCATTTGTATTAAATATGTATCCAGTATATTTTGATTAAATAGTTCTTTCGATAATGAAAGTATATATCTTAAAATAAGTTTTTTATCTCATAAAATCTAGAATTAAGTAAATGGGCTTAAGCCTTAAGTTTGTCAAAAGACGAACTTCGTGGCCGAGTGGTAAGAGCTTTGACTGCCACCCCGAAGGTCCCGGGTTCGATTCCCGGCGATGTGATTTTCACACTGTCTTTAGTCTGGTGCAGAATTCACGTGACAATAAAATGGCGATAGATTAGCTACCTATCACATATCACGATAATCAATATGATAGCTATAACCCTTTATATCGGTTTGGCTCGCGCTGTAATGATGTAAAGAGTGATTCAACAAAATAATAATAATAATGATACCATTTTTCATATTTTAATCGTTTAGGATGGTTAAACATTATTAATACACTTTTAATTTTTAATGATAATCTAAGATTTACTTTAAATTTTAGTTGCGTCGTTATTAAATCTTTAGAGATTGTCAACAATTGGCTTCTGTACCTTTCGTGCTTTTCTAAATCTCCGTAGATAGTGCATGTTATGTGCGCTTTCTTATAAATTGTGATTCTCATAAAATGAATGATTGCCATAGAAATTTCATAGAAAACTTTATAAATAGATAACTTCTTTAGCAATTTTTAGAATTGAATCGGTAATCGCGTACAAGTTCATTTGGCGACTCGTTTATCAAGTATTGTAGACCGAAACAAGAGATCTTTAGAAGACTCTAGAACTCGGCGTATGCTACAAGCACTTCACGCCTCTAGCGATGATTCGAATGTAATTCATCACGAATGCATTAAGACGTATATTATGCGCGTACTTCAGTAGTAAATCCATCATTGTAAATGGCCTTCCCTTTTTTCTTGTGTCTTGTAATCATACTCGTACATTCATCTCCAAACAAAGAAACAAAGCAAACCATCACGCCGTTTCCCCGCAGAGGTAGGCAGAGAGAATGGACCGCCACACTACTCTATCCTGGCACACCTCTCTAGCTTTCTCCATATTCATACAGCGAGTCATACACGCACGTCGATTCTTCCGACTTCCAAAATGACCAACCTCTAAAATTTGATTAATTTGGTCATGCCATGTTTTCCTCGGTCTGCCTCGACTCCGTACTCCATTTACATCATTAACGTATACTACATTATTTCTCCATCCATGCGCTGCATATGTCCGAACTAACACAGCGATCCTTTCATTATTTCGTTCATAATACCTTCTTCCGCTCTACATTCCCTTTTTATATCAACATTTGAAATTCTGTCGTATATCGTTCTACTACACATACGTCTTAGAAATCACATCTATACCCCATTTATTCTGCTCTCATCCTTATTCTGCCAGTTCCATGCTTCGCTTCCATACATTAGGATTAGGACTCCATTGTGAACGACCGTTTTCACTTTCATGGATAAATTCTTGTTTCCAGTAACTATTTTTAAAGCTCCATTCACTTTTTTACCCGCACCAACCCTTCTTTCGACGTCACTATTCGAACGGCCATCCGCTGTGAACATGCTGCCTAAATACACAAATTCACTCACCTGTCCCAAATTCTCTTTGTTCACACTTATGTTACAAACTGTCATTTGCTCTTCCCTTTCAAAAACCGTCACCTTGTATTCCTTCTCCATCTCCATATTGAATATACTCGTATATTGGAAGAGAACATATCTTTCCCCAGCTACACGAAATAGCTCAATTACAAGTTTAAAATTATATATAATATTAACTAGTGATTTTTTTATATGGTAGTACCGGTAATCTTGGTTTATCTTATTATTTGGGGTTTTTTTTTCGCCGATTTGAGTCACACAATTTTTTGAAAAAGGAACTATATAAAATTTACTTTTTTTTAAACAAGAATCATATTAGGTTGTGTTTTTAACCACGTAATACAGTACATTAATAATTTGATCATAAAAAATCGCGCAATCGATTTTAAATAATCAATCGACATGCAGATCGCTTCGTTTGAACTTTTATACGTAAAGCATTCGTCAGCAGATTAAAAAATCCAATCGGTATTATTAATCTGTTATCTTCTCACAGGATGGACCGTAAAACATGTACTAACCGCGTGTTATATTGATTTTAAATTGCGAATTTTGTACAAGTACCCATTTAGGTTTCTGAAACATGCCGATTTTAAGAAATTAAGTCCCTGTCTAAAAAAATAAGAACTCTGCCGTTTTGTGATAAAGACGTTAAGTTTGATAAAATTGTTTTTGGTGTACACATCTAATCGACGTGTCTAATCTGAAGTAATAAATGTTTTTTAATTTTCGTATGAAGCATTCACTTTGTGGTAAGACATTTAATTTTTTTTTATTATTTGAAGACTACAGGGGAAAAACAAGGAATGTCAGTAGAAGGTTAATTTTAATAAATTGAGAATAAAGCTAATCAAAGTCTATATATTTCTTAGCAATTAGCAATCGATTATCTGGCCATAGTCGATGACACACATGATTTTTGAATATGAACATTTTACTGTGGATAGATACGTACAAATGCCGCTAGATGGCATTATTACATTTATTTTATTTTAACTGACATTCCTTGTTTTTCCCCTGTAGTCTTCATTTATATTTATAATAAAATAAAAATAAAAACACTGCACTTTGCTTTTTACCACTATGCGGTTATTTTAATTGCCGACTTGTTTCGCTTGTACCCAAGCTTCCTCAGGGCTTTGTAATAAAAGAACAACAACACAGATTTACATGTATATACATGTAAAAACATGTAAATCTGTGTTGTTGTTCTGTTATTACGAAGCCCTGAGGAAGCTTGGGTACAAGCGAAACTAGTCGCCAATTAAAATAACCGCATAGTGGCGAAAAACAATTTGCAGTGTTTTTATTTATATTTTATTTGAAATATAATTAATAATAAATTTTAATAAATATTTTTTTGTTACTTATAACTATTGTACATTAGTTTCTTTGTTTATGTATCAACAAAAAATAATTCTTCTTCGCAAAGTGCCATGTCAGGTCACTACAACGTCGGCTATCACTCCGACGTAGGCCTATCTGTCCTGTGCTAGCCGGAATAACTCCCCCACCCTTCTGAATTCCGGTCCACTCTTTGATGTTTTCCATCCAGGACATCCCACATCACGCCTACCCTTAATCTTTCCTTTCATGATAAGGTGCAGCAGACCGTATTTTTCGTTGTGGAGAATGTGTCTCAAATATGACATATTTCTAGTCTTAAAATAAGACAACAATTATCTTTATACTTTAGCTCTATGCAACACATCATTAATATAAATTAAAACGCCTGTCTTCTAGGAATTTTATTAAACTTTATATGGAATGACATGTTTTACCCTCCTAAGGTATTATAATATAATAATGCCTTAGATTGGCTAAACATGTCAATCCATATAAAATTTATTAAAGCTCCTAAAAGACAGATGTATTCATTTATATTAATTATTTAATATGGAGTTTCACATTGTTCAAGAAACAATAAATAACACCTCATTCTTCTTCTTCCTCTTAGTTTAGTTCGTATGACCTGTTTGTGACGGTGGGCTGTCCTGGGATGATGATGTCCAGCCATCTCTCCATCTCTTCGGCGGCCTTCCTGGTAATCTCTTATTGCTTGGGTTTTCATCTTCAACAATTGTAGCAATTCTTGTATTCTCTATGCGGTCCACGTGGTCTCTCTTTCTCTGTACTGGTGTTGTTATAAAATACCATTTTTTAAATTTGTCATATACATTTAAAAGCATAAACAACATTTTTTTGTTATACTGCCCTGATGAATCTTGGGTCCAATATAAACAAGTTGGCATCAATTATAATAATCACACCGTGGTTAAATACAAAGTGTTTTATTATTTAATATCTATAAGCAATAATAATCGACTGCATTTCAACACGTGATTTTGTTATTCCATGCATCCAACAAATTGCCTACTACGAGTACATCGACAGAGTCTATTTTTATAATGGTCGTTCATGTGACCATGCTGCCGTTTTCCAGTACTTGAAAGTGCAAGGGCGCAATGTCACCTCGGTTAGAAAGCGCCCTGCGGCGCGTTCCGCGACTCACCGAGTCCATAAGACAAGTGCAGAATGAAATTTTCGAAATTCTCAAACAGATTTCTTCACAGAACTCGAATGCACCGGACAGGTAGCCACTCTCATAAAGTTGATTGGCGGTTTCATGCACAAGATTAATATTATATTTTATTCCAAACAAATGAAAATGTATTTTTAAAAAGGGCGATTCTCTTAGTTGTCATTGGATAAATGACATTTAAATTTAATCAACAATTTTTCAAAGGAAATAAATGTCCTCTTTTAATTATAATAGCACTTCACATGACACGATACATGAAGGCTACTAAATGAGATTTATTTATAATAGATTATAAAATATATTTAATAAATACGATTAATATGATTTAATAAATAATCTTAAATCCGGGCAGCGTTCAACGATGTTAAATAGTACTTAATTAATTTGGTTTCTTGAACAATGGTATTAAAATACGTTTTAAGTATTAAAAAAGTTTAAGTAAATATTTATAATGGTTATTATAAAAATATATAATTATGTAAATAATAATATAATTATAAAAATCCATTCCAGACGATCGTATTAAATAATTAAATTATATAAATGAAAACTACGTTCTTTTAGAACTTTTTTTTATATTTTACTAAAATGATATAATTCGCCATGCTGGGGTATACAATTTTATAATTCCCCAGCTAGATGAAACGTGTAACTCCCATAAAGTATAATAAAACTTCTAGATAACGGATATTTTTATTGATATTAAATACAGAATTGTACAGGTATTATTTATTGTTTATTATAAGTTATCGATCGCTTTAATGAAGATAAGATTAGCATTGAAAACCGTTCAACATAAAGTTTGTTCAGTAGTTAAATAACCCAAAAAATTGTTATAGAAGAAATAAATTTGTAAATAAACAAAATATTATAATTGTTATAATAATGGACATGGTTACTTTCTGAAATTATGTGTATTTTAGTCATAAACCATACGTAAAGAAAAAAAATCTTCTCTTTTGTCGCATAATTACAAATTTAGTTATTTACTTTTATTATAATAATAGTGTAATTTAATAATAATATCTGGCTTTGCATATCCTGAAACCACCGCTAACTACTGCCAATCAATGGTTATATTTATTTATTTTTATTAATGTTCCTACTCGGATAGGAGACACATTGATTGTTACTAAAGCATGGGAAACTATATATACAAATTACAACTTTACTTTTCATTTTATAAATGCTATGTGTTTCTTCATATATTTCTAAGTATTGCTGGCATCAGTCTAAGTTACACATCTAAACGCAATGGAAATTTCCGTTTGAAACATTGTTGTTTAAATCGCATTACTAATCAGTTGTTACGTTTAAGGTTAACTTAATGCACTGTAATTCTTTATATGTCAGGAAAACATAAATATATTCTTGTGTGAATATTTATAACATAAACGACCATGCACTTTATGTGAATAAAATGATAATATTATTAAAGTACTATACTATGATATGTTTTACATTACATAATCTTAATGTTATTTAAACTACACTTTATGTATAAATGTAAAAAATTCATAAAACTTCTTATAAAATTAAAAATGTTAAAATTCGTATTTAGCAAAAGATTTAAAAAGTGTTATTTTGTTTATTGAAAATTCTTGATTCATTGTAAATACTGAATCGATAAAAAATATTAAAACAGTCTTTCATAATTGTATTTAGTATTATTCCAATAAAATTTTAGTATCATTGGTTTCGAAACATATATAATGTGAAAAAATATATATAAAAAAAACATTATTTTAAAAAAGCTGTTTTGCCTTCAAATTTCAGGCTTTGATCTATTAGTTTATTATTTTTATAATGTAGATTTGATGTGATTCTGATTGATACTCATAAAAATAATTAAATATGTGTTGTAATATTTGGAATGCATTAATAAATAGTTGGTAGTTGTTATAACATTAAACAGACATTAATATAATGGGATAATTATTGACGAAACCGGTTATGATTGCGAAAAGTCATATTTAGAAAAAAAATCCATAGCATATTGTTGTATAAAATAATTAGTTTTTTTAGAAGTTTTATTAAATTTCAATGGAATGACACGTTTCTCCCGCGTTTTCATACATCATGTATAATTCCCAGGCTTAGCAATTTTTTTCTGCGTCTTTCTCTTTAGCGCTTTTATTTATGGCGCGGATAGTTACCGATCGGAAATTTCTTAGTTTACTACCAATACGGTTGACATTATAGGATGTATCCAGCGGCGCTAGTAAAGTCAATAACTTATAGACAAACACACGAATGGCGGACAACCGCGATGTAAAAATCGTTGAATATTCATACTGACTCTAAATCAATACTATGCTGTCGGGTAATAAAATAAAATACGCTGTAATTAATGAGGTTTAAGTCGCAGCCCGGGAATGCCTCCTCTAGGTTATGTCACGAAAATAAATAAACCGTGACTAATTTTTACGTGCGCCATGCAAATATTATTTAATTATGGAATTATTTTATTTTTTTGAAAAGCCGACTGACCAGAGATATAATCGGCTACCTATCTTTAATGACAGCTATTTAAGTAGAAAAAAAATGTTGGCGTTTTTTTCTAATTATCTAGTAAATCGATCATTGTCGTTTTTGTTATTTATCGTTCTACATGTAAATGTGGTAAAAAAACGTAATTTATATCTTACTTCAAGCTAGGGTCAATATATTATTGACATAAGAAGTATTTAAATTATATGTCCATTTATTATTTTAGAAATGGCATCGATTTTTACATGAAGAACAAAAATTTTCGTTATTAAGATATAATACATAAATAAGTTAACAAAAAACTTCAGCCCCGAAGCAAACAACAATGAAAATATTCCTCGTCATCGTATTTTGTTATTTTTATATCGTAGGGTTCGATTCCCGGCAATGGAAGTGTGATCACACTGTCTTTGGTCTGGTGTAGAATTCACGTGACAGTAAAAGTGATAGATTAGCTACCTATCACATATCATGAGAATCAATAGCTGAAAATGTGTATACAATAATTGGGTTCAAAAAACCTGCTGTAACAAATTTTAAGAACAACGGGAAACTACCATATTAAAGGCTTAAAAATGTTACACTTCTGCAAACCAATCTCTAAGATAGAAACTAGCGATATCATCATAGTTATTTTAATGACTATAAATATAATTTTCCAAATAATCATCATAAGCCAATTCTTTAATGTAGATGTAGAAGTATTTTTTAAATAATTTTTTATGCGAATTCAATGTTTTAACGGTAAATATGTCACATAAATAAAATGTATAAAATACACATTTTCGTCAATATTAGATACTTAATATGGAGGTTTAAATGAAAAAAGAAAATTTTACATAATTGTATTAATAAAAATGTTATGCTATTGATTTCGCTTAATTAATTATGTAAAAAATAGTTATATTGCGGTGTATTACATTTATTGTTATGAAGGTTTTATGTGGTGAACGCATATAATAGTTTGAACTTGAAGTGAATTTAGGAAGGCCTCGAATACCGTCCGCGTTTGTTTTATGAAAGCTCGCCGTAAGCTACAACTCCCCGTTCCGATTGTTCGCTCGGGATTTATCGGTCTTGTTCGGTTCTTGGGGCTAATCAAAGTAATTTAGCCGCCATGTTATCCGACTTGTTCCCGTATCTTACCATACCCAGGTGTATGGCGTATGGAGCTCCATCCATCAGGGAGTGGACAGCGAGATAGAGCGGAGAAGTACCCAACACAATTGATGGGTAAACCGAAACTAAATAAACATAGCTTTGATTTCAAATAAGTTACAAGAGACCGTATATCTTTTATTAACCCATGATATCTACGAGTACCCGTGTAAGAAAAATCACATTTTACGTGTAATTATTTATTTGACACGTTTGCTTATGAACATAATTAAAATTTCGCATTATTTACATTGTTTACGATGACATCCTTGAGACTATCAAAATATTATTACCTTATTATTGGAGGGTAGTAATAATGCAAGTCTGACACAATCAATAATTTTCACATCAATAAATGGCCCCTACCGTATATTTTTGTGGTATTTTTTACTATTAGACTGCCTTGGGCGTGCCACATTTTCTTTAGTCTACCTCAATTACATACTCTTTTCACAATTCATTTCTTGATCATTTATTACACATAAACCCATCATTTTTAGTGGTTTTTGTATTATCTTAGTTGATTAAATTACCTGTTATAAAATGTTAACGCATAGTTTGTTATCAGCAAGGTTTTTGTATAAACTATCATATCATTCTGGATTTTTATGTATATCTTATATTATAAAATACTTTTAATATGTATTTTGCGTCTAATCAAAATATAGAAATCGTATTCATTATTAGCGAATTTGCATTACACGGAAATGACATTTTTCACCACGCTAGGACCTTATAAATGTGATTTATTCCAACAAGGTTAAACGTATCACTCCTGTATAATACAATATAATAAAACTTCTAAGAAACAGACGTTCTCATAAATATTTAATAATGAATATGGAGCTTAATACTTTATTTTCTAAGATTAAAAATTGTGGTACTCCCATATATTATTGTAGCTCGTTGACATAGAAAAAAACACGTATTTACGTTGATTGTTGAATAACTAAATTATTATTAAGAATGCAAATAGTTTCATGACACCGCTATTTTTATGAACCCCAGGAAGATAATATAATCAATACGGTTTTTATTGGTTGTCATAATTTAAAACAAACCAGACATTATACTTAGCAATTAAAATTAACAAAATTCAGGACTATAAATTTCGTAAACATGTCCTGTTGCGCATTTTTAACTAAAGGACATTTATCATGTTTATGTTGCAATAACTTTATATTAATTCACAAAACTGTATATAATGAGTTTGTATTTTAAATGCATGCATATTAAATCTACGTGCAAATTTAAGAATGTATGTTTTCACTTACGATGTTACTGTTCTTATATGTAGAGCACGATTTTTTATTCCTGATCTATATGAAGTTGGTAAAACGACGCTGATGCTAGAACATCAAGATCTTTCATAATTAAATACAGTAGTATTTTGTTATAAATATGTGATGTTACAGTACCAACGTCGAAATTCTAATGTTTTATCGATTCACTAACTAACTAAGTTACCATCACGCCGTCTCCCCGGAGGGGTAGGCAGAAAGAATGGAACGCCACACTGTTCTGTCCTGACATACGTCTCTCGATTCTTCTACATTCATACATCTTGTCATGCACGCACGTCGATTTTTCCGACTCCTCACGTGACCGACATTCAATATTTGATTGATTTGATCGTGCCACGTTTTCCACGGCCTTCCTCTATTTCTAGCTCCGTTCACGCCGTTTACATATACCTTCTTTACCATTCTGTCTTCACTCATTCTTTCCATGTGTCCAAACCATCATAATGACCTTTTCCTTATTTTGTTCATAACACTTTCATTCGCACCACATTCACTTCTTATACATGCATTTGTCACTCTATCATATACAGATTTGCCACACATTCGTCTTAGAGATCTCATTTCTACTGCATTTATTCTACTTTCATCCTTCTTTTGCTAGTTTCATGCTTCACTTCCATACATAAGGGTCGGCACAAGAACACCTTTAAAGGGAGAAACATGTTATTTCCATAAAATATAATGACTAGAAAACTGACGTTTTCATTCGTATTAATCATTAAATACATTTTTAAAATACTCAATTGAATAATTTTAATATATTCTAACTTTTATACATTCTGAATCTACATACAATGTTTAAATATCGGTACCACACACATTCATATGAATATATCAAAAATTCCTAGTATTACATATGTATGATATATGTTATGTAATTTTTGTATAACGAACTTATCATATATATTTATGAAGGCAATCATTTTGATGGCGGTTCTTCGCGCTATCACCAACATCAAAGTATTTTAAACACACGGGTTTTATTGTTTTAAAACAAGGGAATGTAACTTTTGGTATCTTCTTTTTATCAGATATGAAGTGAGTAGCCCCTCGGTAATATAACCACCTGTTAATCACCGGCGATTAGCAATATATCCTTGTCGTTTACTCTGCCTCCCGTGGCGCTTTAAATTTATTTTTATAGTTCAGTTATTTTTTTATAATTTTTGTTTTTGGCTACTTAATCTTTAGGTATCGGATTCATCTCAAGAAAAAAATTATAAATAATTCAAATTACATATGTTCAAATTTCTCCAAAGCATGTTTAGTGCCAATGTTGAGAAATTTATATTTATTCAATACATAATTCACAGTGACAGCAGAATGCTGTAACTTGTTATTAAAAATAAATTATTTTTATGATAATCAAATGACTCTGAAATCTCTTGATGGAAATTCATTTTAAAGAATAATGTTTTTTAAGAACTACATCCACTTTCACATTTATTTCGACAGTGACCGGTTTCGCCAAATCAGTATGTTGATGCCAGCGAAAACATCATTTTATTTAATATATAAATAGTTAAGCCAAACTATAAATACCTGTACGCCGGTTGGATGAATAAAATCTCTTATTATTTATTTCACAACTTTAAAAAGACGCTGATTGTGTTGATTTTTTGATGATATCAAATTATTTTAACAGCCATTACTTACTACGATTCTAAATATGGTAAAATACGGATTATTTTGAATTATTTTGTATTTATTTAACTCTTGCTTGTTCGCATTGACATGACGTACCAATAACTGGAACCCATTGCCCTATAAATTCTATGCAATTTGAGGTTCAACAAAATAATGCTTACGGTTATATTTTAAGAACTCTTTTTTTCATTTTGAATTGGTAATTTTAATTTATGATAGAATCAGAAATAATGTTTGAAATGCATTACCAAATTCAAATCGAATCATCTTTGTACATACAGTGACCTCGTGAATATTTGTGATTGGACAGTTAGAATGAAATTAATATGTCCTGTCCATCTGCTGCCATCTAGCGACCAAAATGTCAAATAAGAAATCCATTACTAGAGCACCTATTACATCCGTTCCATGCGTGATATTTTGTGCACTAACGACTGGAGTGACGGTGTCAATCAAGATTATGGCCGATTTCGTGACTGGGTTTGATTTCCTCTAAGGTTATGTTCACAGGGACACGGTTAGGTAGCCACGACACAGTGACACATGCAAAAAATAATATCGTGCTGAATCGATTTCATCTGATGTGTATCAATATATTTTATTTTTTAAATACTGATTCAAAGAAGGCTATCTGCATTAATCTCTTTTTTTATATTTTATAGAACAACATATTTCGTCTTGCTAAGAGATTATCAAATGTAGCGAGAATCAAAAGCGTTCCTGATTCTCAAAGATCCGATATTCAAAAGCGAAACTTGTCATTCACATAAAATATAATAAAACTTTTAGTAAACAAACATTTTAATTCCCTGGTTAAATCGTATAAAGATTTTACCAAACGTTTTAAGTAATTTATTGGTTCTTGTACAACGATGTAAAACTCCATATTAAATAATTGAAACGAATTGAACGTCAGTTTTCTAGAAGTTTTATTATATTTTATAGGAATGACAGGTTTCGCCTTTCTAAGGCACTAAGGCACATTTGATAATGCCTAAGAAGGGCGAAACATGTCATTCCCATAAAATCTGATAAAACTTCTAGAAAACTGACATTTTCATCCGTATTAATTGTTTAAAGTAATGTAATTCAAATTTCAAATTATAATTCATTAATTTAGTACTTAGAATTTTTATGCGCTATATTTTTTTTATATTTACCTATAAAGAAGAAGAAAACTAAAAATAAAATTTTGAATAGTGAATATATCGTATCAGAATAGACCAAATGTTTTTTTTTATCGTTGATTACTTTATGCGGTAATATTTATATAACTACAAGCAGCATGACACATCACAATGCAGTTTTTTTTTTTGCAAGTCTATATTTACATACGCGAAAGTTTAAAAGACATATTCTCATCCTAATATGTACCACGAACTCGCAAACCGAAATGATACAAAAGATAACTTACTTCATACAGGGCCGCCTCCAGAACTTTAAAGAGAAAATATTTTCTACAGTAAAAATAAAATGTTTTTCATTATATTTTTAACGGTAATTATGGTATATAATATATGATGATCAAGTGACAATAAAATTTTATTCTAGAATTAATAAATAAAATTTAATATATAGATAATTGTGACTAGTGATAATGTGATGAAAATGTGTGATAGTATTAATGTGATGAAAACAAAAAATAATTTGAAGATTTATTATATTATTATATAGAAGAATGACATTTTTCCCATTTCTAGGGCATCATCAAACTATTGCTTGATTAATGTACAATATGTAATAATGCACATTCGAGACGACATGTTCAAATCAATGACTTACTTAATTCAAAACGTATCATTCACATCTTATATAATAAAACCTTTAATAAAACTCTAATATTATATATACAATAAAACTGTATTATATTAGAGTTTTATTATAGGTAAGACGAAGATGCAATTTGTTTTTGGAAACAGAATATGGTGGTCGAAGATTTTAGAGGACTTATGACCTGTCATTGGTTGGGTTAAGCGATCGCTTGAACATTCCAATACTACATTCCCCATTCCTCCCTTCTTACGACCACCACGTCTGACAAATTTTTGAAAGATGTATATATGCTACTATGTTGAGAAACACTTCACATATTTTTTTCAATCTACACTAGTGCCATCTATTTAGATTATTAACCATATTCCGTTTCCAAAAACAATTTGCATCTTCGTTTCTATTGAGATACAATTAATCCTTAAAATGATTAACCCGCAACGGGTAGAATCCAGTATTTGTATACATTCAAAACAAAATGTGTTATGTTTCATTAAAAACGTCGTCATTATGGAATTTCACAGTGTTAAAGTCTTAAGTTTATCAGAAATGTATTCATTTGATTGAAATAAGTTTTGTATGTGGTTATTTCGTTTTTTAGTTTTAATTATGAAAGCGAAAGCTTAAGGGCCCCAAGGTTGTCAAGGCGGCACTGTCCCAACTCGACATTTGTATATCTTCCATCTGCCAGATGTACGGTGGTCGTGAATGGAGATTAATGACTCCAACCTCTGCGATCAATCTCTCTCCTCTCGCAAATATTAATCACTTTCTTACACCCCTTAATACCGGCATTACGTGCCACTGAATTAAGTAGGGAGCATTCCGAGGTCGTGGCGTATGTCGGTGAAGCAGACGTGAACTGAAAAGGATATCTAATTTAACGGCTTCTTGAGATTATCATTTATATTGTGTATCTGTATGAAACATACTTTACATATGTATATCAACAATCGTTTAAGTAAAACGTCCATTGCTTTGGCCGAAACACAATGATACTTTATTATTATTAACTGTTAAAAAATAAAACGCTTTTTATGGTATCACAATTTATTTTTTTCGCGACAGCTGGTTTGTCAACCAATGTTGACATCATAATTTTTTCAACCGTTAAAATTAATTTTGACGATTTTTCTAACCTTAGTGTGCCTTTGTTATAATGTCAATTTGAATAATTTCATTGATGGCATTTTAAATTGCTTGCTGGAGTTGTGTAAGGTACTTAATTATAGTTAGAAAAATAAAAAAATATATAAAAAATTGTGATACCATAAAAATGGTTTTATATTTTAACAGTCTTTCGCGATCTTTTCTGCCTACCGTCACCTTTTAATAAAAACAAATAATCTTTTCAGAAAATAATTACAGCGATTTCTTAATTAATACAAATGAAAACGTATATTTTCTAGAAGTTTAATTAGATTTTATGGAAATGACATGTTTCGCTTTGCTATTGTACAACTAACAAACAGTTTCAATTCGGACCATCGTAACTATAGTGCTCATTAGTCAATATACGTGTAGGTATCAATCTAATTGTGATATTTAAATAAAACTGTTTATATCTACGTAATGTTTCAACGCTCAAATGTTAAAATACTTATCTTTGACATTTCAAATAAACGGAAAATTTAGTTCGATTATTCGATATTCCAATTTCAAATTGTTGCTAAAACGTGAGTACATTTGTTTATAGATATAAATATCGTTTTTTTTATATTTAGATTAGCTGCTATTAGAGTAAACAAATGTATATTGAGACTATTTTATGATTAAACTCAATAAAATACAAGTACATTTTTTTCACATAGCAAAAATGAATGCTTTCTAAAAGTCGTATTTAAATTTACAAAGAATCTAAAGAATCAATATATCAAAAAACAAATTGTATTATAAATTACTCCTTTTTATTAATTTTTTTTTTCTCGACATGTGTCGATGGTCATACTTTCATCATCGGAATAACGATGGAATTTCTCAGTGTTGATGACTTAAGAATCAAAAAATTATAATTTTTTTAATTATCCTTTGTTATAAATACTAAACAAATATTTTTATAATTCTTGAGATATTTCCTTTTGAGCTACGATTGTAAGATCCAATATTAATTAATTAAACGTAGATTTTTAGAATAGAACTTTTCATTGTGACATTTTGAATCAAAATACTGTTTTTTCTTCTTCTTCTACTCGTATGTGTATGTATATTTCTACGCGTCAAATTTCTAATTAACTATTCCTTGGTAATCATGATAAGACTCTGAAACTAGATCGTACAGTTCCTTTGATGGTGAAGGAATAGTTCATTAGAAGCATCTTGCATGTGGAACAAATATCGTTTTTTTTATAATAAATATATAATTTCACAATGAAAATGCCTTACGATCATCAGAAAAATATTAACATAAATAATTTATGAAAACATCATGTATGGGAGTGAAATGTTTCTTCTTGATAGGACATTATCAAATTGCATATTTCAAATATTGTATATTGAATAGTAATAGATCATTTTTCAAAACAATAATAATATGAAGTGGGACTTGTCAATAGGTTAAGTTCAGGGTTCACAATCGAGTAGAAAATGTTTAAAAAATCCATGTCTAAAAGTGTTTGTTAGATTCTTGAGAAAAGTTCACACGGCTTTTTGTTCGTTTGCTTAATGATTCATCATTGTGGATGTAATAATATCGAAGGTTATTCAGTTTTTAGTATTCCTCCATCAAAACATCACGCAAATAAGACAATATAATTATTCGTATAGTTTATTTATTGACAGATTTTTTTAAACAATAACAATAAGCGCTCAGCAGTAATCATTATTAATAAGATATTTTTAATTGTATAAATCCATTAATAGGACATACATATCTAACTATAATTGAATAATGGAAGAATGAATGAGGAACAACAGTCGTTTTTTATAATTTCAAGTTATCAAGATTTATTTAATCATTTTAGGTTAGCCCTTGAAATAAACGTCGTACATGTGTGTTTGAAAAAAAAAAGATATTTTAGTTTTTAAAAAAATTTCACTTACGATGGAGAAAAAAAGAACCTATCCATGCTACTTCAATGTGGATGTGGATGTCAGAGGTCGCTCTATAATTATCATCGGCTGTCACTCGTATCCGAAGAAGTATGTCGTTACAGTTTCGTCATATTGTCGAGGAGTTCAATCCTGGACCTAAAAACTCTGAGGCATCTATAGCATGGAAAGACGTTGGCAGTGGAGCCACCGCTTTCTCCCAATGGTCCCTCATCTTCTTTCTCCTATCGGCGTCGTGCGGCGTCGTGTTTGCAATGTGCTCAGAATTCGTGTGTTTTATGCACTGCTGTTTTCCATCTATGTCTCATTTTGTTCTGATATATCTTAAATTTCGTACTAATTTCATTCAAACATCCTTCATTCATACAATCTAACACGATTAAATAGTAAATAATGAAATCAAAAAAAATATATACAAAATTTCTTTATTATTATATATTTAGTGTGCTTCCACTTGTGTTTATCGTCGAGCGGTTTCGGCAGCTTGCTGCCATCTTCTGGTACCTACATCAAAATTTATTTGGTTTATGTAATAAATAATAGTGGTGGGGGTTAAACATGTTTTTTTCTGATTCTAAATAATACATTACTGTTATTAAGTTGTAAGTGTTGTTGTTTTCTATATAATTAAAATGCATTTTCATATGTGACTAATTTTTCAAATGATTTCATATAATGTACCTATGGTATATTTATTGTGTTTTGGGTTAGTTTGTTTACTATATAATTAAAAAGCAATTACTAGGGTGGCTAATTCTCGGAATGATTATATATAATGCAATTTTTGTATATATTTTTTTTTGTTTTCATTATTTAAAATGAACTTCTACCAAAAAAAAATTATTAAAAATATTTATTATTTGACGATTAAATAGCTTATAACGAGCACCTAAAATATGCATTGAAGGATTGTTTCAGGTATGAGTTCACATATTATAAAGTATAATAGCAATGCCCAGCGCCAAGGATTTAATTCGATATAATTATAATTAATTAAACAATCTCCAATATGAGAAGAAAATATCTCATTATTGTGAAGAAAGAATCGGGTCGTGTCAAAGCTTTCCATTGGATATAGAGTCAAGCGTTCTGTTCTCTAGACCACTACTTTAAAATGACTTGGACTTGGGCTTGGACCTTCTAGCTTACAGAGGTTTAGTTCTAATGGTTAATAAAGCTCTATTTTTGTTCATTATAATGAACCCCATGTTACGTGTTAAAACAATCTCTAATATAACGCTTGATTGGCGTTGGCGTCACAACCGATTAACACATCTGCGGAATGCTACGAACTAATTAAAACGATATGTAATACAGCCCAGAAAGCTCTCTTATTACATAAGAACATTTATAGTCATCTAACGCCAATAAAAATGGTTCATCTTTCACGGTTGACTTAGAATCGTATCGTGTATTCGTGCAGCATCAAAAAGTATACACGGCACGCACATTTGTAACTGACGTAGCTGTTATGTCGGAGTCCGCGAGGCGGGAAAAACTGATGCCGACAGCTTGGCTTTATCTTTAGCTTGATGATACTTGCGTCACCGATTCAAAATATTTTCAAACCGGTGTTTTTATCTCTCTCTAGAGTCAGAAGATTCCATTACAATACATATATATCAAACGACAATTGAAAACATTAAAAACGTATATTAAATGTATGACGTCTCAGATCATTTCAATTCATTTAAAAAATCCTTAACATTACAGACATTTCCAAGGCGTATATTTTTTTCATATTATCATTATTCATCTTGTATTATTATTATTTAATATTATTTATTAATTCTTACTGTTTAAAAAATGATTATAAGTATAATACTTATAACAAATAGCCCAGGTTAATTTTTATATTTGAATTATTGTATCGAATTTCAAATGCGTTTTTATATTAGTCTTTCATTGTTTAGTTTTAATTGTATATTTACATCTGAAGATGGAGGTATCCTCCGAAACATGTCGTGTTTTTTAATATTTTTTTGATAATTAGTAGATTAAACTAAGTTATTTTAAATTTTCTAAGTATTGTACTATGGAATTCCACAGTGTTAATGCCTTAGCGTTCAATAAGTCTATGTTTAAATTTTTTTAAATGTTAAAAAAGTAAAAAGAAACAATACAGTAAGATAAAACATAAGACAATTAAAAAAATTAAATTTATTAAAAAGAAAAATTAAATATAAATATACAAGGTAAAACAGTTAGAAAAACAAGAAAAGCAAATATTATTTTAATGTATATATAAGAGATAGATGCTTTCGGAGGGTAACCTCACTATCGTGAAAAATGTCTACATCCAAAGAGATACGGTTTAGAAGGATTATTGCCCTGTAGATTGGTTCTACACAGTGGCAGGTGAAATAATCTGTGTTGCCGTTGTCGTAGATACGAGTAATTATCACGGACATACAAAGTCATTCAAAATATCGGAGTTATGAATTCGACCACGATTCAGTTGAAAATAATGAACGCTCAAATAGATAATTCGTCTAATTTCCAATGATTGGTAGTCCAGCATACCCAGCAAGAAATCAGTTGGGTGATAAGCGTTTTCTTTGAGGTACAAAAAATGTAGAAACTAGTTATATAGATATTTGCGATGGCCACACTGCACGCTTCAAGCCACACTCATTTATTTTCATTTATTTATTTTAAACAAATCTAAAGCATAACAGAATTTTATTTCCAATACACTAAAGATACAAGTTAGAGATACACAATAATAAGTAATTCATAATAGATAAATAAAAAGAGCGCAAAACATAAGATGCATGACAAATTAATAAAATAAATATACCAGATAAATAAAAAGAGCGAGAAACACAAGATGCATGACAAATTAATAAAATTAATTTCCCTCAGATGAGCCAAACTATCACAAAATATGTCAAACTCCGAGGTGATACGATTAAGCAAAGATATTGCTTTACCTACGTGCATAACCATTGGCAGGTTGGTTCTGCGTATAACCTAGTTTAGCATTAAGCAAAGCACTTCGGTGTGGTTTCTGTCTAAGAGCACGCACGAATCTATGCATAGTAAAATATTAGCAAAGAGAAAATTAATACATAGATAAAATAAAAACGAATGTTTCTTTGGCACAAGATAGCTTTTTTTTCGTATTCATAATATTAGTTTAAAAAAATCTTACGTGTGTAATTGCATAATATTACAAAAGTTAAGGATAATTTCTTCATACTAGTTACCCACAGCATTTCGTCTCGCTAGTAAAAGTTATTTTCATTTAATATTTACTCAACACGCTATTTTCACTCTAGATACTATGATGATTGCACAAACCTGTCATGTTTTACGGATTCGGTTCGATTCTTCGAATTGTTATATTGTACTTTGTATTGCATTGTGTGTTTATGATTTTTTTTGAGTTACAAATATTTTTTTAACACGTCAAAACATCTTGCCTACGCTCAATATTCAAGCTCTATTGGCCCCAAACAGTGTCAAGTGCCGTTCTCTGGACCATGGCAGGCGAAAAGCCAAATAGAGAACAAGTCGCTAGACGAAAATGGCAATGGATCGGTCACACGCTGAGACGGAACCCAGCCTGCATCACTCAGGGCGCACTAGACTGGCGCAAGAGGAAGCGAGGCAGACCTAGAGCCACCTGGGGAAGAGCCCCGCAGGACGAGGTTAAAGCAGCAGGCCTCACTTGGGATGATGTTAGGCATCAGGCATGCGATAGAGTCGGGTGGAGAAGGTTTCTTGAGGCCATATGCACCACGGAGGTGTGACAGGACAAAAAGAAGAAGAAAAACATCTTGAACACAGTAAATGATTCATAGCGAAGATATTGTCATTTTATGGTATTAATTAATGAAACAATCGCACCGTCTCCCCGAAGATGTAGGCAGAAAGAATGGACCGCCACACTGTTCTAAGTCCTGACATACATCTCTCGATTTCTCTACATTCATACATCATGCCATGCACGCACGTCGATTTATTTGACTCCTAATGGAATTATATAAACATAAAAGTATTTACAGACTGTTTTGAATAATAATTAAATTGAACTATTAATTCTTATTTAAAATAAACTTCTATCAAAGAGATTTGAGTACAATCATTTCATTATCTGTTAAATTAAAAAAATAATGATAATCAAGAAATAATCATAATAATAATAAAAACGGTAATTAGGCGTTACTATTTATTGTAACTTCTATAGTAATAAAAATTAATCTAGATTTTTTTTATTATATAATTAATATATTAAACCTTTCGCGGACCCTCTGACGCTGTTCAGTGACCCCCAAATCAATTTTAATTTTCCACGGACCCCCTGAATGATCCCAGGGACCCCTGGGGGTCCGTACCGACCACTTTGGGAACCACTGGTCTATATTTGGCTAACTGCTTCTATAAACAACGGTATTAACTGGATAACTCAAATAGTACAATGTAATATGATATCAATGATATCACCATAAAATGAAGCCACCGATGATGATTATTTTATCATTTACCGTTGACGTCACATCAATAAAATTTTGAAATGACTTTTAAACGATACCATATTCTACATTTTGCAAACTGTTACAATGTAGCGATAGCCATACATAACTCACTAACTTGATTCAGCATTATTGATTAATACATTGATATAAGCGAATAATTGCGTAATAGAAAATTTGAGCGTGTTGAGGCTCTCGTAACCGCAGGTAACACAAATGCTCGTAACGTGATGCGCATACATAAGATCTACTGTTCCATAGAGTGCGTACTGTTGGCTGAAAATGATATTATATATATTATATATACTAGTGTTTCACACGCCATCTCTGTGCATTTTTTATAAGACCAGTATCATATGGTGGACTAGCCATTGCATTGCACCACCAACACGCGGAATTCGATACAATAAGGAAAGTTAAGTAAGCTATATGAAAAAAAAAGCAAATAGCATTCTGTTGTGTAATGTCTCAATTGTGAATCAATAACTTAAAACAGAAAATCCCAAGGATTCAGATTGGTAGCTTTTTAGTTCTGTGTTAAATAAAAAAATAAAATTTTATTTTATTTTTCTTCTATATTTACAATCACTATGTGTTTTGGATTCACATTTCAATATTATTTTTATAAATATTGTATTTTAACAAGACTTTATTATAATTCATCAGTGTAGAAATTTTTGGACCGCGGAAGGATGTCTGTGGTCCGAAACATATTTGTGAAAAGTACAATAAAGTGAAAACACAATGTTTTTAAATAGTAATTAAAATTTAATTTAATTATATTCGCATTTTTTTACCTTTATCTGTTAAAAACACTATCGATTTACCCAAATTGATCTCAATATAAAAACAATCATACTTTTGATACTTCTTTTGATCATCCAAAAACCGATTATGTCACAATGGCCTTTAGCCATACGCGCCAATATTTTAGACAGAACAGTAAGAAAACATACGAGTATATACGATTTGGAGCAAATCATGAATGTCAAAGTTATACGAGTATAAGAAATAGAAAAAAAGAAACTAGCTATACCATTATTATAAGCATCGAAGAACTGAATTTCAAAAACTATAACATAAACGAAAGAATAACAAATCAAAAAATCTTTGTAAAATCAATCATATTGCAGTTTATCAATCTAAATTAACTCGTAATATAGGTACAATCGATGAAAATTTCCAAAGTATGTTGGAAAATATTAAACCATCTTCACAGCTTTTTAGTCATGTAATGTTTACGTAATTTCTACAAATTTATCCTTCTGTAATAAAATGAAAAATATGTGTTTGGAGCCAACATGGAGTCTGTGATATAAGGCCGGACGACATTTTTAGAGGGTGTAATAATTTTACTGGACTAACGAACGAGATCGCTATCTCTATTTGAGAGAGTGCGATTTCCGACCGTCATTATTATCATTAACTGTTGTCATTAATTAGCTTGCTGTAAACGAGTTTACCAGGGTGAAACCAATAAGCGAAGATAAAAATAATGAATCGATACGAAATGCGTAAAAACATCTAGTAAAAAAGCTAAAATGTCAAATACTATTTTATATATCATAAAGCAATGTACCCACTAGCAAATAAAACTTTAGAATATGCCTTTCACAGTGTAAATACGCGCATTTTGCGTGTATCTTTTGCAGGGAGTTATTTATATTATACAAGACACATTTTGGAGGTCTTTTTGATGTGATCCATTCGTTTACGAAGATAGTATAAAAAAAAATTGGTATTTGGTACAATTGAATTGTAGTTTTTCAAAAAGTCTTTAACAGTCACATAGACAAATTGAATCTGTTCTTCTCTCTTCTTCTTATTCTTAGTGTAGGCCAAGTGGCCTGTTTCTTAAGAGGAATTGACCTCCTGCGAAGTCGACTCCCAGCTGTCGATCCATCTCTTTGGTGGTCTGCCCAGGGGTCGTCTACCTTGGGGCTGGCCGTGCCGCACAATGAAGGGGAGTCTGAATGGATCCATTCTCCTCACGTGTGCATACCAGTATCTTCTTCTTTGCCTTCCCCACCTCACGACATCCTCGACCTCGCATATCTCTCTTAACCGTGTATTCCTTATTTTCTCTTGCAGTGTCTTGCCAGATATATATCTGAGCATCTTCATTTCTGACACTCTGAATGCGTTTGTGATCGTGGTGTCCGCTCTGCACTTGATCCAATATGTCATGATAGGTCGCACACAAAGTCTTATAGATTCTCACTTTGCTGCTGATCTTCATGTCAGGGTTTTTTCCAAATTGAATTCTTCAAGCATCCTGAAATGACCGCAGCCTTGTTTATTTGCCTCATCACTTCACACGATAGATCCGTTTTCCTTGATTGAATCTGTTATTTTACGAGTAATATACTCCTATTATGCCGAGTTTCATTTTCATAATTTATGCTCGTTGCGATAGGCAATGTACAATATTCAAATTAAATTTATATTTATTAATTTTTTAGCTTATAAAAACACATTTGGTAAAGTAAATTAAATAGGTCACTTTTTATAATTAAATATCTAAATAATTATTAGTAAACAATTTTTTATATTAGTTTTATTATTCGTCCAATCTTATTATAACTGATTCTCTGCTTTAGATCTGTCGATAATGAATGACCATGTCTTGTCCGCGATAAGGAGGATTAACATCGGCGTAGGTACATTACTTGAGCCGCATGACAAGATGAGATGTGACAGAGGAGACTGAAAGATAAGCCCAAGTACTCCCACACCCCAACTAGCGTGACAATTCACCTGTGAAATTGTTATCTACTTAAGGAAAGTCTTTATTCTAAGAAATTTAACGCTACAAGGTTACGTCATAAAATTTTCTCTTTAGAAATTTGTTACAGATATTATACAAGAAGCGTCTATTTTTTTAAATTGATGTACATTCAAAATACGAGTATATAGACAAGGCAATGGTTTCTCAATTAATTGTTCACTTAATGCCACAGAAAGCTATGAAAAATAAGATCATGCTTTACATGAATTATTTATTCGCATTTTTGTATTTTTTTAGCGAGTGAAAGTTATTTTATTAAAATTGTATTTTACTAAGCATGAAAGCATGTGGAAAAATATCTCTTAAGCATTATTTTTTTTTTTTCGGAAAAAAATAGTAACACATTAAATTTGGGTGTTTTCACAAATGAAATAAAAATCTGTTAAATAAATATATTCATATGCATATTTTTAAATTTGTTAGTTTTTTTTAAACTTTGAAGAAGGTTCAGTTATAGCGAAACCGGACGATTATTTATTGTAAAAATAAAATAAAAAAACAACTTTAAACTGTATAAAAATAAAATATATTTGCATTTTATTAGTTTTTATAATAATTATTGCACACCAAAATATTTCATTTTTAATTATTTAAAATATAGTTAGTCAATAAAATTGGTTATGTAATATACTGGAATAAGCTATTTTGACGATATTATTAAACTATACATCAACCATAAGATTAAACTATTAATTGGATTGATAATAAATATGTTATGTTTTTTTTTACTTATTTTTTATTTATATTACATATTTTTTTTAAATCAAAATTTTTTGGTTCACTCACGAAAACTGCACACATATAGTGTGAAAAAAGCCAATTTTCTTTTTAAAAAATCATTATCCACTGTATATCGTTTTTTAAATTCCACTTTACAGTATTTCGTCTTATTACAACTCATTTTTCGAACAATGGTAATAAATAATGGATCGTATAAACTGAATTTCTTACACTGTTTCAACAAACTTTCATTCCCTTAGATAAACCTGAAAAATACATTGGGAATAAAAAGTCTGGATTACTTCTGTATATAAATTTGTGAAAAATAATATTACAGAAAAAACATTGAATTTTGAATAAAATACGCAATACTGAAATCTCAAATACTTTAAATACGTTTTGTTTGTATTATTTTAACTTCAATTTCGTTTCATAATGTCGTCTGTTAATTATTATATTAATTTATTTTTGTGGTAGCATGTAATTAGCCTTACATTATGGTTCCTTTGTGTTTTTTTAAATATAAATGTGAATTTTAATCGCTCTATGCTACTCAAAATAAGTAAATAAATAACCACATGTTATTTTTAGAAGAATCTCTAGAAATGTGCCAGGATAATGAAATTCTTTGATCTATCACCTCTGCTTATCTCTCCGTGTACGTTATGTTTTTTTATGTTTTCGATTAGCATAAATTGATGATTTAAAATGTACACTTTAACATTATATTTAAACAATATCTTGAGTTCATCAAAGTTAATAAATCTGACGTTTCCTCTTCAAATGCGAAGACGTCAAGGCGTCAGTGGTACGGCCGGGTCGCTAAGTGAAGCGGTGGATACATACTAATTTACTTACTCAAAATATTCTTTATAAGGCTCTATCCTCGGCCAGTCGTATGCCTAATTAACGACGATTTCATTACTCGGCCAACTCGGAAAGAGATCGGTTTTAGAAAATAATTAATTCAACTGTCAATTACTGCTAGCTGTCGCTCAGAGCTGGAGTTAGATTTAATTGTATCAGTTTTTTTAATTGAAAGCATAACTCTCAATGAATCAAGGTTGGATTCTAAATTCAAACATTTCCTGTATCACGTCGCCTGCATTTTTGTTTCATTATTCAACTGGAAAGTTTACTTTTTTTAATACAAAAAATCTGTGCGTTCTTAAAATGGTTCATAACATGTAATGCCGCTATAATTAACTTAAAAAACAACAATATTTAAATTTTTAATCGAATGCATTTGTTTTATTGTATAATTTTATTATATCCATTGAACATAATATAATAAATGCAGTTAAAATAAGATCACTGGTAATTTTTTTTTATAACTGAAAAAAAATTAAGATCACCCCACATCGCAGCACTGTCGCGTTTTTCAGATTGGGGTAGCTTATCATCAAATGTATCTTGAAATATGTCAACGCTATTAATATTTTGTACTGTTTCTTGTACAGTGATGTACGAGTATAAATCTATATTAAATCATTAATACTAATGAAAACGTCTGTTTTATTGTATTTTATGAGAATGACATGTTTTGCATCGGATTATGCAATAGAAAGGCAAACATGTCCTTCTTCTTTAGTTTTATTTAGGATTGTATCCTGATATTTCTCAAAGTCTATTCCTTTGATCTAAATATCCAATTGTTTCGTAATATTTTGAGTGGTCTTATTACTTATTTCAGAGCACGTTTTGTGCCTACGATCTCTCCAATAACGTCTTCTCATTCTTTCCCATCGTACAACAGCTTTGACATAAATTCGTTCCAATAAAATGTAGTAAAACTTCTAGAAAATGGAAGTTTTCATTCGTATACTTCTTCCTTATTGTAGACCTATGTGGTCTGTTCTCCAAAGTGTTGCTCCTCCTGTGAGGTAGATTCCCAGCTGTCCTTCCATCTTTTAGGAGGTCTTCCGCGAGAACGAGTCCCATGAGGTTGATTATGCAATGCAATATAGGGGAGTCTGGTGGAGTCCATTCTTTGAACATTACCGTACTAGTCCCTTTTTCGCTGTCTGCTCCATCTTATGATATCCTCAACCTCACATATCTCTCTTATTCTGGTGTTCCTCGCGCGATCCCTCAGTGTCTTGCCTGCTATCGTCCTCAGTGTCTTTATTTCGGAAGTCCTCAAAACTTGTTTGGTCCTATTCGTGTACGTATTGATTATATCGATTACGGTTAGAATTTTAGTGAACGTATAACGATTAGGTAACTTACTAACCATGTGTGCTTCCATATTTAAAAATAGAGATTTTCTGCTGCGCTACCAACTCTGTCTCGCATCGTTTTTATGGCAAAAGTATCCTGAAGAATATATTATCAGATCTAATCGGATGTATTATGTAAAGCACCGATTAGTACCGCGTATGTATGACGGCTTGAACTCTGTGTGCAAATGCTAGAAACTATGTATATCAAATCTAATGCTAATGTCGTCATCAATAACACCTCTAATGAAGTTACATTCGTAGTTTGATTTCAACTTTCTACTTGGAATCTGTCACTCAAATAAATCAACCGAGCTAAGCGGAATGTTTGCCGTTATTAAATCTATCAACTTTTTTTGTTTCTAGTTTGTTCTCTTCCGAGATGTCTCTTCGCTATTGCAAACTGTTGCATGTCATATCGGAATATATTTAAATTATATCAGATTAAGAGAATTGAGAACGATGTTTTCATTTCGCATGTATTACCCACTTACCCCAATAATTCAATCAATAACTGTTAAATCTACATGTCAGTACTAATTTCAAGCGTTGTATTAATTGATTCCAATATAATTATTTTTCTGTGTCACATTTAATGTTTGGATATTGCTTATACTGCAAATTCCAGAATAAATTGATTTTGACTATTTGCTTGGACTTGATAAATATTTTAGATAACATTTATATTTCTTTTTAAAATTGACATCTAAGTTTTTAGCATTTATAAAGAAATAAACAATCATACGGAATAGATTTTATTTATTCCTTTGAGATTGTTTTCAAATTGTTATGTTTGCCTTTTCTCCATTAAAAACAATAATATTTAAAATAATCAGTTTCTTTGCGTCCAATTAAGGGTTAAACTAGGAAAAGTAGACAGACTCACTGGATTACATCCGGGAAATTTTAACAAACTGCATTTTCCTACCCCTTGTTGTGTTATTTATTAATGAAGATTTCTTACGATATACATTATTTTCCTTGTTTAAGTATTATATATTCTCTATTCAAATGTGATCACATCACTTCGATAATTAATTAAATTAAAGTACTGAAATTACTTCGAGTGGAAATTCTTATGAAGCAACGATGGGTCTATAATGCGATTATGTTCATAATTCCTTAAATTTGCAACGGAATCCGAATGATCATGACCGAAACCGGTTATTCCTCGCTTCTTCCTTAGTCTAATCTAATTTTCTAGTTGAATTGTCCGATAAAATTGTCGGTCGCTTTGCATTCGAGAGAATGGCAGATGCGATGTTAGATTGTGAGCGCGCATGCGAGGGTGTTTCGCTTCACATCCACAAGGACATATCACCTTGCCTGGCTGTAAAGCATTCTCTCCCCTTCGACGGTGTCACGCAAGATGCATATTTGAGCGCATTCGCGGAAGCATCTGCCTCCGTTGCAACAAAGTTCCATGATCAGTTTTAACTTTGGAACACGTTTTAACTTTAGAATAATTATTCTCTTTATTTGAATACTTTGAAGATGTATGTAATTAATAACATTGTTGCTCGATTTTTAAGAATACAATTAACAATAACAACAAAACAATCACGCCGTTTCCCCGGACACTATGACACTACACAATCCTGACTTCTCTATGCCACATTTTTCTCGGCCTTCCTTTGTCAAATATTTGTTTGTATTATAACAGTGTTTCCAATCAAAGAATTCCACAAATAACAAATGTATTTTAGCACCTAACATAGTTAACTACGAAAATAATATAAACATCTAAAAATAAATCGATCTAGAAAATGACACTGAGCTGGCAAAACTTGTTGGAATTTAACTAACTAACTAACTAACTAATTAACCATCACGCCGTCTCCCCAAAAAGGTGGGCAGAAATAATGGACTGTCACACTTAAACCGATGCGGCACTCCATCCTTCTCTTTTCGCCCCGCGGGAGACGCGGTGTGATGGGTTGCGAACCTCATCGCCACCAATAGGCATCTCCCGCGCACACTTCGATCGTCCAATATCCAAACATGTAGAATACAACTATTTTAATTTTTGTTCTTATCTTCACTCTTTACTATCAACGTTTATAAAGAAATATAACCTTAACCAACATTAAGTGATTAATATGAATGAAAACTTATGTTTTCTAGAAGTTTTGTTATAGTTTATGGCTTAGAAAAACAAAACGTGTCACTCCCATAAAATATAATAAAACTTCTAAAAAACAGACTTCCTCATTCGTATTAATTATTTAATACGGAATTTTACATCAGTGTTCAAGAAACAAAAAGAAATCATTAATTGATTCACTTGTTTTTCAGTGCAAGTACCTATACGAGTACACTCCAACAATTAAATAAGATTTAATGCACTCGTAATAAGCAAATGTCCACGGGTTTATCGTATTATAAATACACTTATATATCCAATAAATACAAGTGTGTAGTATATAATGTACAAGTATCCATATATAGTAATAACAAAAGAAATAACTGCCGTCTATTGTTTTGAGTCAATCGCCAGTCTAGGCACGCATCCTCCATGCACGTGACAGCTCTCTCCGCAATGATTGGCTGTCCATTACAATCTCCAACCAATCAGAAATATTCCTTATGAGTCCATTATTGGTCGGACTGTGCGCGTTCGATAACATTTCAAAAGGACATGGCCTGAATTCTAATTAGATTATTTTGTTTCCTACCGCAAGAAAACATTACGCTTTTTTTTACGCTGAGTTTAAAACGATTATGAATAAAGTGTTTGAACGTAAAAATAAAAGAGTAAAATTAAAATAATAAAAACGTAAAAGGGACACTTCACGAAGAGAAAATAATGTCATCGCAAAACGAATAAATATTCTTAATGAATGGTTTACAAAACGACTTTTTTTTCTTTATAATGTCGATGCATAATCGTAAGTATTCTGACTTATATAATAAAATAAGATCTTTTAAAATAAATTTAATATTATTTGGTAATTTAAAAAACACGTATTTTCATATTTGCGAATTCACCACCATTATACAATATAATAAAACAACATATGTAGAATAATTCTATGTCTTATCCTTCCTGCCTTTCTCTAGTCTTGACGAAAATTTTCGGAAAAAAAAATTATAAATGAATGTGGATAAAGCCGTTTTTAAAAATGAAATAGCGAAATAATAAAAATAATAAATTATTTATAATAAATATTCTGTTTTGTTTCCACTTGTTCTTCTAGTTACGAACACTATCGGGAGTTCATTGCCATCTTTCGGTCGAACGTAAAAATATATGTTATTAATAATTTTATTATAAAACTAACTTACTAATCATGCCGTCTCCCTGAAAGGGTAGGCAGATAGAATGGACCCCCTCACTGCTCTCGATTTCTCGACATTCATACATTGTGTCTTCTTCTTTCTGTGTCCTGTTAGGTCTCCCTGACGTTGACTATCACCCTTAAGTCATAGTAATGACCTGGGGAAATATCCATAGTGGTATCCCCTTGCCTTCTCTAGAGGATTTTCTGTCGGGGTTACCTTCCCTTAGCTGGGTGTATCCAGTTTTATGGCGCTGGAAGCTCGCAATTCACCCTCTCTCTATATGCTATGGCACTAAGTAATATGTGCCACATTGCCCGGGGTTCGCGGGGTCTTTAAAAAGACCTCTCGTGGACGCTAGACAGTTGGACTTGATAGTAGTGTTGCTGTTGGAAATGCAACATGGCGCCTTACTACATTTTGTAGAGGCATGATTTCCAGCAAAACCTACCCCATCGTAAAATATAATTAAACTACTACCCCCTACGACCCTTTTGAACCCTTTTATATTAATATTTAATATTTTTTGTACAATGATATTTTGCAAAAAAAAAAATAATAACCAATATTCAAGTTTTAATTCATAAAAGATCAAATTTTAAGAGACCTGATGAATACTACGATTTTTAGAAATATTCGTATGTTCATTTAATTATATAAAATTCTATTAAATGAAGCCTTAAATTGTACTTATCTTCCAGCCATGCCATGGATATCCGTTTCATTTTAATTCGCATAGTGATAAAGATTACCCGTTCCCGCGGCGTTTAGACAACATTAGTATGCAAAATTGCATGCGCTGAACAATCTAGAATTTAATATTCCTGCCCAAAGAATCTGTGCAGATTGACTTGGCCGATACCGGCGATAGTGCCGGGCTCCAAGTGTTTCCATATTAAAAATATAGATAGCCCATCTGCGAGGCCAACTGCGGGCCCACCGTACGTGCGTTATATTCAATTAGGTACGCTGAATTGATTTTCTACGTCCCATTGTAGTCAACATGCCATCAGAGGAGCTTACAACGACCAAAGCTGAGCCAAATGAACCGCGCTTTGTACCTAGCTAGGCTCAATATTAATAATTATACTCAATTATCTATAATGCAAAACGATGATTTAAATACGCTTATGATATTCTGCATTTAATAATATTATTATAAAAATAAAAACGTCCGTTTTCTAGAAGTTTTATTATATTCTATGGAAATACCAAATTTTGCCTTCTTAAGGTATTATCAAATGTGCCATTTGAAAATACTTGAGGATGGTAAAACATGTCATTCCCATAAAATACAATAAAACTTTTAAAAACACTTGTTTTTTTTTCTTTTAAAAAAATACTAGCATCAAGGATTTATAACAATGATATTAGAATTTTTATTTACAATCTTCAATGTGAGCAGAAAAATTATTATGAAGAAGTAATCTGGTCGGGTCCAGGCTTGAACCCATGTCCCCTGGATCAGGAGCCAAGCGTTCTATCCCCTAGACCACCACCGGTTTTTATTCGTATTAATGATTAAATATGACGTTTTATATCAATGTTCAAGAAACAATAAATCATATTTATTGTATCAAGAACAATGATGTAAAACTCCATATTAAATTATTAATATGTATGAAAAAACGATAGTTTTCATGGAGTTTTATTATAATATTTATGTATGACATGTTTCGCCCTTCTAAGGCATTATCAAATGTATTTTTAACTAAGGCATTATCAAATGTATTTTTAACTAAGGCATTATCAAATGTATTTTTAACTAAGGCATTATCAAATGTATTTTTAACTAAGGCATTATCAAATGTAAATTTGATTATGCCTTGGAAGGGCAAAACATGTCATACATTAATATTATAATAAACCTCCTTGAAAACTTTCGTTTTTCCATACATATTAATAATACAATAAATCATTATATTTTACAACCAAAAATATACCAATTCCACAGTCTCCATATACTTCTTATTAATGCCACTATATTAAAAATTCAACGGAATTGAGTATCGATTGAGAGAAAGGCAGCTTATCGTCTACTTTATGAAGTAGCTTCTACGTACTTCTCAAGTTGATCCGATCTATAATGTTTTTAAGTGAAAAAATTTCACGTTAATCTACTACGCGAGTTTTTCGATCTTTTTTTATGTACGATAAGTAAGTTTATTTTTTACTTATTAAGTATATGATTTATTCCTTCCTGGATGACTTTTTAGGTTTTCTATATTTTTAAAATCAGTTTCATATGCAAACCTCATTGTTTTTTATGTAAATATTTTGATATTTGTGGGTTTTTGATATGCTAATGAAAAATCTATGAAGTATGAAACTTTTTCCGATATTTAATAGCTTTTAAAAACAGTGATCACATTGATACTTCCCTAGCCTTGATTCGATATTTTTGCGTCCATTATAACCAAATAAATAAAATGTGGCTTCCATGTTTTCCGAGGATTATAGATATGTTAAGATATTTTTTTATGTTAATGGCCATTTTCTCAATACACCAGTATATTCTTACCACCCTGAGTGTTCATTATTTAAATCTAGTTGTGTTGTAGATGTTTAATGTCTCTTTTTTTATATATGTGTAATTAGTATATAGCACTTACATTTATTAAAAAAATAAAGTAAAAATGGAATATCAAACATACTTCGGACTAAGCAGCCCTTCATCAGTGATATTTTATAAATATTTAAAATATTATAAAATTGTTTACAAATATGGTCAGTTTCGACAGATGTTATTGTGATTTTTTTTTAAATCCTTATAACATCTGTCAAATCTCATCAAAAGAATCGTCATTATTAAACTTCATTTAAAATACTGGTACAATTTTCAACTAACTAACCATCACGCCGTCTCCCCGAAGGGGTAGGCAGAAAGAATGGACTGCCACACTTTTCTTTCCTGACATATTTCTCTCGCTTCCTCAACATTCATACATCGTGTTATGCACGCGCGTCGATTTCTCGGACTCCTCACATGGCCGACATTCAATATTTGATTTATTTGATCGTGTCACGTTTTCCTCGGTCTTCCTCTATTTTTGGTTCCATTTACATCATTAACATATAATTTTTTCATTTACATAATTACATTTACATCATTTACATCATCAACATATGTTTTTTTTTTACAATTTTTACATCTCGCATAATCTTGTTTGTAGCCAGCCTATACAGATCATCTTGATACAAAATTTTATAAATATATTACATTATTATATAAAATCAAAAACATTAAAATAAAATAAAAATCAGCACAATAAAATACTCAAACAATGGATCGTTTAATGTTGTACTAAATTAAAGATATGTAACCGTTTAGAAACGTATTATAATTATTATTACTCCTGCCTCGCTTGAATTCCACTCAATTTGTCATACAGATCTACAATTAGTGATACATGGCGTTAGATTACACACGCAGTAATAAGAGGTTGTGCACCATTCTTCATAAAATTTCCTATGAGCATAGCCTCGAACATCCTGAAGCACTGTAGATCCGATAGAGATTACGGGCGCATTAAGAGCAAAGAGATACTATCTCACTAAACGAGATACACAGATTCATAGGAGTAAGGGGCCTTGAGATATAACCATTGTGGAGGCTGGTATCTCGACATCGATCTGTATTATGTAAAAATTACCATAAAAACTGCTGTTCAAAAATTCTCTCCAGAAAATTTTGTGATAGACCACCTATACGATGGAGTTTTTTTTTCTCTCTATATTACGTATCATTTAAATTATTAATGCATTAGAAATGAGATCTCTTATACTCTTATATTCTTATTATCGAATCGGGTGGTGGTCTAGGGGATAGAACGCTTGGCTCCTGATCCTGATCGAGCCTGGACACGACCAGATTACTTCTTCATAATAATGAGTTATTTTCGGCTTATATTGAAGATTCTAAAATAATTTTTTATATTATCTTTGGTGTTAAACTTTTTTTTTAAATAAAAAATGTGTAGAAAAACTGTGTATGATAGAGTCTCGAATGAAAATATAATAAGTGAAGGGCGAATGAAAGTGTAATGAAAGGATCATTAAGATGTTTTATATACATGGAAAAAATGCATGAATAAAAAATGCTAGAAAAAAGTATAAATGTTAACGAGGGGTTTTTACGGTTGTCTACCCCACCGGAATTCACCGGAATTTGTGCTGTTTCTTGCCCTCTGAGGGTGCACTGTTTTCCAGCTGGGAGAGGGAGGTTGCCCCTCTGTGACGGGTTTCGTTCCTCTCCCTGTTGGCCATTATAATAATTTGTGCAGTGGTTTTATTTATTTATTTAATATTATGAAATGCTTCCTAAACCTCGTCCTTTGTCCTACATGCCAAAAACTGTACTCTACGTTATCATTATTATTTTTTTTTCCCATCCCGCATTTGTCTCCTCTGCCTCTCCTGTTCTTCCCGCTGTATATTCCTGTGGTGTATATTTTATCTTTTATATAATGTTCCTCAAATGTTCATGTATTATATATTACGATTATTTATTTATTCAATAAAGTACAGCGGAGCATAGAAGTGAGATTGAGTAGATTAAATGTGGTCTGGCACCCCCTTGTCCGTATTTAAATGTAAGTCCCGGATGGACCGGGGACAGGCCCAGGGAGTGTACGAGCGAGGCTGATAAAAGGGCGCCGCTACGCCCTATAACAGCCTCGGGTATGTGGCGGGAACTTCTATGTTCCTTTTAAAAAAAAAAAAAAATGTTAACGATATAAATGGAACTAGAAAAAGAGGAAGACTGAGATCAAATGATGTATGAATATTGAGGAAGTAAGAGAAGTATTTCAGAAATCCATTATTTCTGCCAACCCCCTTCGGGGAGACGGCGTGATAATTAGTTTTATGAATACGAATGAAAATGTCTATTTTTTTTAAGTTTTATTTGTTGTTGTCATTTCTTCTATCATACATCTGTTATAACATTCAATTTTCATCAAAAATTTGTTAACATTATTTTTATTATGATGTAATCATTTTATATTTTGCAACGATGCATCGCTTTGTAACGAATACGTTTGCATGTACTCTCAGTTTTCATACAGACGCATGTCAATAGCATAAAAATCAACACCTGTTGCCGCGGAGGAGGCGAGAGATAAGATCTTCCACATTAATTCCTAACGCCAATAGCCATCCCAGCCTCCGATTACATCCATCCAACCGTAAAACTCCATTATTAAATTGAATATTCACGATGTTATTCTTGAGGTTAGCCCAATCTACGGCTTTAACACGGCATTTTAATTATAGCGCTAGGAATTCCCCTTTGCTGAATCTCCTAGAAGCCAGCTAAGCCGACCGCCTCCTGCAATATAATTTATTGTAGTTTCTTGTACAGTAATTATTGTTAATTCAGCAATATGAACTTTAGGATGGTTTCAAGTTTTTCGTAAGAGACTTAAGCAGGAAAATTAGCTTGTACGCAGTAGGAATACTTCCACTCATCTATTAGACGTTTGTAGAATAATCTGCTATTAACATATGACAGTTATTTAAAGAACAAAACATAAATAATCAAAACGAATATAAACGTCTGTTTTCTCTAAGTTTTATTACATTTTATGTGAAAATCATGTATCGCCATGCTGACGCATTATAAAACCTTTCATTCATATAAATTATTTAATTATTTTACATATAAGGTTTGGTTAAGGTTACAATTGTTGTTAAACAATACAGATGATCAAAAACAAATATTAATTTAAGTAAAGCTATGCAATTATAAAATTGTTGTTTGTTTTTCGACCAACGGTTCATTTTCTGTTGTTGTATTTCGATAAAACTCTAAATATTTTAATTTTATTAATCCAAACCAGACTATAATCAAGTCTAAAAAATATTTAGTAAAAAAAATTTACGGAAAACGAAATGTTGATAAAATAATAAGATCCTAGCTAGAAAACCTTCATAAATGGATCGGTTACAGCACAATATCCATGTTTTTACATCAAATGTGAAAATAACCATGACGTAATTCAACCTCCGATAGAAGAGGATCAAAAAAAGAGGAAGACGTAATTTTGAATTTAGAAATTAAAATCCATATACTCCATCTAAAACTTCCATCAGCGCCTATATTGATGTAGTATTCTATGATTGGAGGATAAAATAGAATAAAAATGATTTTTACATAAAAGATTGTACTACATTTTCTAATGAACTTGTTTTAACTTTCTTGGGAACCTAGGTGTCAACATGTTATGCAGAGAGACGGAAATTTATTAAGGATCGGGGAACTCACCTCACTCCACTATAATTATGAATGAAAAAATAGTCATTTTCAATTATTTTTCTCATAATATGTCAGTAACGTAATTGATTGTGATTGAAATAAAACAAGTGTAAGATCTTTCGTTAAATTAATTGTCAACGTCACTCAAATAGCATTCATTACAATAAGTCTTTTTTTTAATGATCACGTCGTACATTGAATTTTCTTGGTTGAAGATTAATTTAAATAATGATAATATATATTAAATATAGAATAAACGCAGTAGAAATGAGAGCTCTAAGATGAGTGTGTGATAAATATCGAATGCAAATATAAGAAGCGGAGAAGAAGCAGAAGGCGCTTTCGTAGATGATTTGGATACATAAGGAATAATTAAAGTTGTAAAGAATATATATGTAAAAAATGTAAACGGAAAAAATAGAAATAAAGGAAACTGAGGAAAACGTAGCGCGATCAAATCAATCAAATATGAAATGAGGGCCACGCGGGGAGTCGGAGCGACTTCTCTTGCGTGCATGACACGATGTATACATGTTGAGGAAGCGAGAGAAGTATGCCAGGAAAGAACGGTTTGGCGGTTCATTATTTCTGCCTACCTCTTCGGACAGACGGCGTGATAGTTAGTTAGTTAGTGGAATTTTTGTGATAGTTTAAACTGATTTCTGGCACAGAACATCGCTTCGAGCCAGCGAAACTGATTAAAACTAGACATACAAGTGGAATAAAACTACACATGTTATAAAGCATTAATTATTAATTGTTTCGTTTTTAATTAGTTGAATGTGTATAATTTAAAAAACGACAACATTGCATTTTCGGAAAGCTCACACAGACAATTATTTTTGTGCATTCATTTTTATTACTGTTCATACTATATGTATATATTGTATGATACAGCACCTACAGATTAAGATGAAAATTGCGCTTATACCTTTAGGAGCTTAAATCCTAATTGACCCGATAAGTTAATAATTTTACGAGACTGTATTCAGACAAACATTAGCGCGAGAAAATTATACGTCGCAGCTTAAAATTGTTACGTCATTACGGAAATTTTCATTTGAACTTCTTACGGTAGCTCGATTGCTCGAATGGTTCAATAAAATGCCGAGTTTACAAGTTTTGATAGTCCACGCAGGAATATAAAGAGACGAAATAATGCAGTAAGATGTGCAATGTGAATACATTCAAGTCAATACGTATGGACTCCGCACGTTATGAAAGGTGATTTAAGTTTATTAACATTATAAAATTAGCAACCATTATCTTGGAATAAAGATTCGCGATAAGAAAACGTTATTTTAACTTTTCATTTCACGATTTTTTATTTAAAAGATATGTATATTTTTGCTGAGAACATTATAGTCTAAGCTTAATTAAGACGAGGGACGCACAGCTTTAAGCTTTGGCCCGCGCTGTACAAGCGAGTATCCCGCAGAACATCGAACCCTCCTATGTATATTTTATAGTTATCTATTGTAAAATAGAATACGATAAAATGAAACCTTTTTAGTTGTTTTTTTTTTATATAAATATGTCGAATAAAATGTCTTGGAAAATTTTCTTTGTCAAATTATATAATATGTTTTTATTGTTAGATGCCAACATAATTCGACCACAAAGAAGGTGGACGGATTATGTTGGCAACAGATAGCCCTAGATAGAAAATGTTGGAAGAGTTTTGAAGAGGCCTATATCCAGCTGTGAATTAAAATTAGCTGAAAAGAAGAAGAAGTATATATGTTATCGTAACATCATAATCTGTCTAATATTCTGGCAGTAATCGAAGAAGATCAATCCATCAAATCAAAAAGTATATTTTTTTATAAACTAGCGCCACTTGCGATGGCTTGTTTACATCTATAAGTCGATGGGAATGTAGAATGTAGCGTAAAATAATATTTAGTAGTTTGTAGCAAATTTGCTACATGTTGTTAAATCGTTATATTTCAGGAGGTCAAATGTCAACAATAATTTATGTTTTTGTTGTACACAAGTAATCTTTATATCCTTCTGGTGTTCTATTAGCTACTTCCGACATAAATCTAGGCTGTGAGTACAACAGCATTTACACTTGAATACAACAGCTCAAACCCCTCCCCTGAGCGGGTTGGTCAAACTATGATGTATTCTTCAAAAGATTTTCTACAGCGCTTTTTTTATTTCAAATAGAACTTACACATTCAAATTAGGCGCGCGTGTATCTTAAAACAATTGTGTGTGAATGATATCTGCCTACGCGTCATGTTTCATAACATTTGGGTTTGATGGTTATCGCGTTGTTACATTCCAATTAAAAATAAGTTATTATGATGTAATCATTACCCTGTTGACAAACACGTCAGATAATTTGATCGATGACAAATGAACCAATTTACTACAGTTTTGAGCGACAAGCAAACAAGTTTACGTATTTTAGATACATGTTGCGTGTGCGTGGGACACTGTTACGTCACTTGAGCTTTCTCTCAATATTAGCTGATTGAAAGCTCCCATCGATCGTCTTAAATAATGGTGATATAAAGCTTTTCACATTAAAGTGCTTTACCATGTATTCATTCCTTTATCTTCTAAAATGACATCTCCGCATGATAAGACTGTGACATTATCTTAGAGTCACGATATTCTTATTAGAAAATTAACTCTACGTTTTTTTTTTTATATACATTATATCTTATATCGTACAAATCCTCTCAGAGAGGATTAGTGTTTGAGAATACGTTATATAATTATTTAAAATATATCAAGTGCTTTTTTTTAATCTTTCTCTTTTTATAAATCAACAACACTAGTTAAACACAAGTGGAAGTCCACTAAATACCTGTATATAATAATAAAGAAATTTTGTATCAATTTTTTTTTAATTTTTTTAAATGAAAGTGTTAAAAGCAAAATAATGAAAAGGATATTAAGGTAGTTTGGACGCATGGAAAAAAATAATTAATAAATAACGGTAAAACAAGTATATGTTAACGATGTAAATGAAACTAGAAATAGAGAAAGACTGAGGAAAACGTGGGACGATCAAATATAGAACTTCGGTAGTCCATTATTTCTGCCTACCCCTTCGGGGAGACGACGTGGTGGTTAGTTAATTAAAAGAACAAACCATTTTTTTTAATAAAAACTATTATACATTTTAGCAAAAAAAATATCCATATCTCGTATATGCTTTTTTGTTGAATAATACAAAATAAATAACCAACAGTACATGTATCAAGCAGAAAAAAAATAAAACTTTATTTCTACTACAAATCTATTGTAATTTATTTATTTTAATAATTGCAAATTATAAATGTTGATTAAAATCATATCCTGGTGTAGTTTATATAATTGATACGCGATGTGTCTGTGTTTTTATTTTGGCTGTAAAATTCGCTTTAAAAGATTTTTTTGATGGAGCAGATCTTACCTTTGTATTTAATCTCGATTTTTTTGTTCAAAATTTCGTGCACATTATATTTGAGCCATTTATTGGGGGTTATCGCATTCTTGTACAGCAGCTCATTAAATGAAACAAATCAATCTCTTCTGCATTCGAGTCTTCTATTACGATATAACATTGAGAGGATGGAATATATGTACCCATAATGTGGGCACCATAACGCGCATAGAGAGACGTCAATTAAAACCCAATAAAGTTTTAATTAAAACTGTTTATTAAGGCAAGGAGATAACATCAGCCGCGAGGCAGTCTTTCGTAATAGGCACAACACACGAACGGCCGTATGTAATATTATATTATGTTATAATATTCACCAAACTCCTTTAGATAATCTCGGCTTGTTTGGTACAATGTAATATTTACTCACTCATGCTTGAATCTCACATCGAGTTACATAAAATCGAGAGATTCGTTGGACAACAGCCTAATCCATCATCCGGCTGGTGTTACAAGGTGATCCTCAACCTTAAAGTAATTAAACAACAAATATGATTTCATATAATTTATCCAAAGATAGAATTTTCCATATTCGCATATGAGGGTATTATTTGCAAACCTGGCAAACTCTATCATTAGATGTTTTGAGTAAATCGCCAAAAAAACTGATACGCTAATAAAATGCGCTTGTTTACGATAATTATTTTTTTCATCTCAACCAGTTAGTATTTTAAAAGTAATCAGCCATGAAATAATCATCATTATGTTGATAATTAAAGTAAAATAATGAATTTCATTTTGGAGTTTGCCAGCTTTGCAACACTCAAGTGGAGGTTGCCATGTTTGCAACAAACCCTATATTTTAATAGCAAAATTCTTCAGAATGAAGCCGAATTTGAAACTGAAAATCAATGAAAATTGTTTGCAAATGTATTATGAATAAGACCCAATTCATATCTCACTTTTGATTGTTGGTGGAGTTTGCCGGGTTCGCAAATAGTACCCTCATATATAGGGTGTTTTTTTTAGAGATTTGGTTTTTAAACTGGCAACATTGCTTCTACAGAATATCAATTTGACAGTTAACAGTTGATTTGTAGACAAAATGTTTTGCCATTTTAACGTGAATAGTTTAAGGTCAGAACAGCGCTTGGAAATTAACAAAAATTATTTTGAAAATCATGGTTCGGTTCGCCAAACTTATCGTGCACTACGTCCGTTTTACGGTCGACATAATCGTCCATCCGAGCAAGTTATTCGGGAGACTATGGATTGTTTTTGCACCACGTACACTCTAGTGGATAATACGCATCCACAAAGACGACAATTGTCGAAAATTGGATTTCACGCTTGCGCTTCATTCGAGCTAGCCCGAATATTTATATACCTATATATTTTTGAAAAATAGAAATAAAAAATAAAGATTGACATTCTCACTTTTCATGTTTTAAAAATTTACACGAAAAGTTTACTTACTCTCACTCGAAAGTTTTAAAAAATTTCATCTTTGAATTTCCTCTTAAATTTATTATTAATCACGTACACTACCAATTAATTCACTGCATAATTTAATTGGCTGTATTTTTAAGCGAGATTTTTCAATTATTTTTGGGTACCCCTGGTGTAACGGTCTCTAACAGCTAATAATGATTTTCTCATACTTGTTTCACTTGTCATGTAAGCTTTACTATTTATTTGTGTTAACATACAGTTTTAAACATGCTACTTTTATCTCGATTTTTGGTTATAAATTTATTTATTTTGACTTCATTAATTAAATTAACAACCTTCGTGGAAGAGCGGCAAGAGATATGACTGCCACACCGGAGGACAGATGACAGTGTGACTGTTACAATAAAATGGTGAAAGATAAGATGCCTATCACATATCGAAAAAATCAATAGCCTGTAGTTGTATACGGTATTTGGGTTCAAGTAACTGAAGCTAGCAAAAAATAATTAATTTTGTAATATAATACTTCATAAATTACGTAATAATCAGAAGAAGAGCAATATGTGATATCAAATTTGAGTATAATATTTTGTATAAAAGTATTCGTGTAACAATTTCTTTCTTCTTCTTCTTCCTTGTGGTCTACCTATGGTCCGACCTATGTGGTCTGTTCTCCAGAGTGTTGCTCCTCCTTTGAGGTAGACTCCCAGCTGTCCTTCCATATTTTAGGAGGTCTTCCACGAAGACGGATCCCATGAGGCTGATTGTGTAGTGCAATATAGGGGAGTCTGGTGGTGTATATTCTATGAACATGACCATACCAGTCCCTTCTTCGCTGTCTGTTCCATCTTATAAATAATATCATCTACCTCTACAATTGTAACAATTAACTGGGTGAAATTCTTAGCTTTTGGTCCAGGGATGCTTGCTTCTAGATACTAAGTTAAATTTCATTTCTGTCTTAAAACAACAGTAGTCAACATGGTGAGAAAAGGTCCGTATAAAAAATTACTCTAAATGACAAGTGCCATGATATTTAACCGTAAAAACTGGATTTATTTACTGTTTTTAAAATACTCCATCCAACGTGACTTCTTTATAAATCAAATATTTTCATTTCAGTAGAAGGTACATACATAAGATTTTTTTAGATTTGTACGCACATAATCTGTTGCCATCATTCACAAATAAGCTGAATTCGGTTCCCACAGTATTCTGCGGTACAAGAATACCTGAAACATGTGACCATTCATGCCTCGTCTATGGAATTTTAATTATATCTAATTATATGAACAAATCTTTTCTCTCAGTGAAATGACTTGTAATTTATTTGTCCGGAATGTTTAGAAATTACGACTATTTCCTGTGAAGTGTTCTTTTTTCTCTCAACTGTTTATGTCCCTTCTCGCTTTTGTTACTCTAAACACACAAACAAACAAAAAAAGGTTTTTAATTTGTTATATTAAATAAACATTTGTCATCAAAAAATGTCTAAAAAGTTTCCTTTTATAATATGATAAAGTAATAAGTTTATTATACATCTAAACGACTAAGAATAGATTGTTTAAAATCGAATATTTTAAAATTAATATGACAAGCCTTCACAAAGGTGATTTAAACACAAAATTATGTTAAATTATGAAACCTTGTTTATGTATCATCATTTTTTATTTTTTATTTTTCACATGACATCATCGGATGCTACAATTAAGAGTCGCAAAAAATGTGATATATAATCATAGTTTTATAATTTTACAGTTAAAGTATCATAGTCTTTCGGCCAAAACAATGGACTATTTAATAAATACAATATAAAAATTATCATGAATGTCAATATATTTTGCTTAACGGAAATCATATATAAATAAAAGATAAATAAAAAAACAAAGTTATTTCAATATTATTATTAAAATTTTAAAAAATTTGGTAAAAACTCTTTTATTAAAATAATGAAAATTTCTTTATAATAGATTGATTGATTGAACATGTTATTTAGTTTCGACTTGTTTCGGAAGCCCTACTTACCTTAAAGATGGCAGCGAGCTACGGATTTTATTGTTTATTTACTTACTAAGGGTATAAAACATACAGCGATATCAGTAACATATATTAGAAAGAGGAAAAAAATATCAAATATATATCAAAGATTCATTTTTTTAGTTATTCTCATTATTCAAAATTATTAGTTGTATATTTAGAATAAATAACACAAAAAAATAGGTCAGTTTTGTTTTTTGAGAAATATGTTTTTTTGGATGTATTTATTACAAATGTTATTTTTCATTAAGATGTCAAAATTTTATTAGCGCAAATGAAAACGTCTCTTTTTAAAAGGATTATTATAATATAAATTATGTGATTGAAATTTATCGCCTGTCTAAGGTATTATCAAAAAATGTTTGATAGATGCATACATGCAGTAAAACATTTAAAAAAAAACAGACGTTTTCATTCGTATTTTAATATGGAGTTTTACATCATTGTTCAAGAAACAATATACTCGTATATGTCAAAATAGTGTCAAAAATACCAATTAATTACTGTTAGGTTCGCAAGAGAATTCGAATAAGTATTCGAATTATTGCGTATTTTTTTTTTCGAAAATATATGGTCTTGCTTCATTAAGTAGCTGCAGGTATTATATCTGACAGTGCTGTAAACATTCCATCATTAATAGCCCCATAGCCCGTCCAGCGTTAATTGATTACCATTTTGTTGCATTATAGAATGACGGCTTTAGGTATCAATTAAATGGGTTGCTGGTTGGGATGTGAGATGAAGATAGCCCCATGAGCGCATTACATTGTTTTATGGGGTAAATACAGGTGTTCTCGATAATGTAATCTGAACCCATTTTTGGAAAATCTTAATTGACGGAAACAGGTGCATGTGTGCGTACGTGAGCATTTTCTTAAGCGATTTCGTTACGTGACATTTTTTTTCGGGAAAATATAAACTTCGTTATGATACGACAATGTCAACATTATCGCTCTCATTAAAATCCACGTAATTTTATATAGTTAGTTATTTCTTAAACCACATCTTCATTATCTTAAACACAGTATTCTTTCTTTTATATTTGCCATATTTTGTGTTGTTATGATGCTTTATTTCTCTTTTTCTTTTTTGTATACTTTGTATATACAATACTTATATTAAAAAAATAAAATTACATAGAATATAAATTACAGTTCTACTTCAGTGATACATATTTAAAATATTATACAATTGTTTACACGATCTGACAGATGTTAATGTTCATAACATCTGTCAGATCATGTAAACAATTGTATAATATTTTAAATATGTATCTTTATAATATGTATCACTGAAGAAGGACTGGTTGTCCGAAATATGTGGATGTATTTTTTTTAATAAATGTGTTGTATATACAAAGTATATAAAAAAGAAATACAGTATTTTTTTATGATTTTTTATGAAAACTCAGTTGTTGTTTTTTTCACTTTTAAAGTGAATTAACAGTACAGACCAATTAATAGAAATCGAAGTTAAATTAATACTAAAAAAATGTATTAAAGAGTTGAAAATAATAATAACACATCGTGTCATGCACGCCCGTCGATTTTTGCTTTTCACACATTTAAATATTTAGTTTATTTGATCGTGCATTTTTCGTCTGTCTACTTCTTTTTCTTGATCTATTTACATCGTCAGCGTATACTTTCTTTAATATTATCTATTAATTATTCCATACTTCTAAACCATTGTAATAATCATTTCATTGTTTTCTTCAAAATGCTAAGATTCGCACTGCATTCTTTTCTTATATTTGCATTTGGCAAACTATCATATTTAGATTTATCAAATATACGTCGAAGAGATTTTATTTTACTTATTCGATGATAACCTATCAAGGCAAAACATGTCACTCCCATAAAATATCATAAAATAAAACTTTTTGAAAGCTAAAACGTCACCTCAGCATCAACGTTAAAATTTATATATTTTATACCTTTATGTGCAAAAACTTTTTGTAAACTTCCGTGTCTCTCAGATTGCCTAAGGGCTAATATTATAAGGCTATGTATGCAGCGTAGAAGCTGTGCAGAAAGCTTTTTTTCTGCGCTCACAAATAACCAGCGAATACGCACTTGCAGTGATCGGGCAGATCACGTACAGGCAACAATTTCGCGTAATTTGCGCGGTCTCAAAGGGCCGTCACCGAGCGGGACGCGGCGGGCCTTGGACCCTCCCTGAGGCCCCTCGCGTGTGGGAAGGTCGTTAGGTCCAGACATGCCACGTTAATGAACCGGACAATTAACCGCACCAGGACCGGCGCAAGAGATTCATCCCTGCAACCACCCAAAAGCAATACACAACTTGATTTGTACTTGTAAATCTCTTGTTAAACAATGTATTAATATACCACCCTTAAAATACTTTATCTACATAAATATGGATCCTAATATCAAAAAAGTGTATTTATAGATTTATATATTAATAAGCGATTTTAAATATAATTATTATACATAAAATATGATACATTATTAAACAAAAAATATGTTTCAATCATAGGAATTGATTTGCAGCAAATCACGTTTTTGCTAGTTGATGCCACTGGGACCTTTTTTATGTGGTTGTTTCCTGTTGATTTCCACATATTTATTTTGCATACAAAAGATCTTTTGAATTGAATAACTGTATACAACTTTTTATCTAATCTATCGCCATTATTATTGCCGCGTGAATACTACCAACCTAAGACATTGTGACTTTTTTTTGTTTCCTTCTTTTCACTCTGTCGTCGGCGGGAATCGAGCTCAACACCTTCGGTATAGTCGTGATATATTTTTATTCGTATAAATCGTCATTGTGGAATTCAATAGAATAATTTAAATTATATTAAATTTCTATTTTTTTCTTTTCATTACGTAAGTGGCAAATTAAGAATTTATGATGAGTGAAGCTTACCAGTAAAAATGGACGAAAAATACCACAAAAAATCAATTAAAGAAAATCTCGTACATATATGACAAGTTGTATTAACATGAAGGAGTGTATAGAAGTATGTCATGAATGCAGATTGTGATTATAATTAAATTAAATAATGTTTAAAGAAAACATAATGTATTTTGAATACAATAACCTCATTATTTAACTCACGTTATAGCATCTGTACACACACATGTTATATTATAGTATCTCGCAGCCAAATAAAAATTATTAAAAAATTTATTACATTTTATAAAATATTAATTGAAGAGTTTTGTAGTAATTAATCAGAGGTTATATTGCTTTCTTAAAAAATACTTAATAAGCTCGTCGGCTAGTGACGTATCAAATAATGAGCTTTTTTAAGTCACGGAAAAAAGCGTTTTACGTCGTGTCAATGTTATAACTACGGTGTATTATTATCCCTCATGAGTGACGGATCGGGGTCGTGGTGAGATCCGACATGTCTGGTACTGAGTAAATCCTTGATTTGGGTACAAAATGAATTTATAAGTTGACTTAATACGCTATAATCTACAGGGTTATTTCGAGCAAAATCGGAATGTCAGTGATTCATTACAACAGATTTTTTAACGCTTTGCCATTTTATTTATAAGATTAACATAAAAATAATTTAACCCCTATTGTGCGGTTGACTGCATTTGCAGTTTAAATAAAATGGTTTAGAACTACAAAATACTACATTTGCAGCTCATATACGAATGTATTTCAAAAACCTTATATTGAGTTTCATGCTACTAAATGATACGTATTATTATGACGAACTGAGACTGATCAGTCTGGACTGCAAATGTATCCATTGCAATTCAAGATCATTTATCGCAATGGGGGTTAATTACTCTTACAAGAAAATAATATTGTACGCTCCACGTGACTACTATTTATATTTTATCTTGCGTATCGTTTGATTGTAATATATATTAGATTAACATAATAATAATATAAGATCGCAGTGTACAATGATGTTCTCGTACTGACCCTTATGTGTGGAAGTGAAGCATAAAACTAGCAAATAAGGATGAAATTAGAAAAAAATCAGCAGAGAAGAGATGTGTGTTAAATCTGAATTTGATGGAGTGTCAAATGCAAATATAAGAATTAAATGAAAATAACAAAAGGATCATTAAGATAGTTTGGACACATGGAAGGAATGTTCAAATAAAGTATTGTAAATATAGTATGTGTAAATGAGGTAAACGGAATTAGAATTAGAGTAAGACCGAGGAAAACGTGACACGATCAAATTAAAACGAACTAACTAACTAACCATCCCACCGTCTCCCCGAAGGGGTAGCCAGAAATAATGGACTGCCACACTTTTCTTTCCTGACATATTTCTCATCGTGTCATGCACGCGCGTCGATTTCTCTGATTCCTCACATAGCCGACATTCAATATTTAAATCAATCAAATCAATCACATATTAAATGTCGGTCAGGTAAAGGGTCGTTAAAACCGACGTGTGTGCTTGACAGTTATACGAATGTTGAGAAAGCGAAAATATGTGTCCGGAAAGAACAGTTTGGTGGTTCATATTTCTGCCTGTCGGCGTGATGGTTAGTTAGTTAGTTAGAAATAGTATGCTGTACTACATGTTGCTACCATTTCTATTTTATCCCCTTTGATTATTTTTTTATTGGAATGTATATTAGATTAGACATTATTATATGATCCGTGATAGTTTTATTTTAAATCGCGCTAATGTATTATATGTATTTTTTTTTTGTCCACAGAGCGTGGTGATGCTGATGTTCAGAGAAGAGAAGTCACCAGAAGATGAAATAAAAGCCTGGCAGTTCTGGCACGGGAGACAACATTCTGTCAAACAGAGAATCCTAGATGCTGGTAAGTACATTCCATTTTATTACATTGTGTACAACTGTAGAAAATAATACAATATCAACCAGTCGAAAGGAACTCTGTTTTTTTATAATTTTTCGTGTACATTATGAATGAAATTTTTTGAATAAGTCAATGTCAACAACAACAAACCATCACGCCGTTTCCCCGTAGAGGTAGGCAAAGAGAATGGCCCGCTACACTACTTTATCTTGGCACACCTTTCTAGCTTCCTCTACATTCATACAGCGAGTTATACACGCACGTCGATTCTTCCGACTTCTAACATGACCAACCTTTAAAAATTGATTAATTTGGTTTGGATTCTTTCTCCATCCATGCGTTCCATATTGTCCAAAAAACGCAGCGATCCTTTCATAATTTTGTTTATAAGAGAATACCTATGATACCTATAATACCCTTTACATAGATTTGGCTCATGCTGTTATGATGTAAAGAGCTATTTAACAAAATAATAATAATTATAATATTTAATTTAAAAAATATATATTTTAAGTTTAAAAAAATCGGCTGATTTCAATGTAGATAACGTTGATTGTTATTTTCAGAAGATAAGTGTTAAGCCAGTATGCCATTATTAATTCGGATTGTAATCTTTCGAGTAAAACTCGGTCGTGTGAGAACCGTCGCTGTATCACGTAGAGATAATTCAGTTTTTCCTTGAAATATCGATCTCGAAATGTCAAGGGGCTTCTTGCAAAAAGTCAATCACTACTCAACGGAGTGGTTGATTAATTATTGTGTTCGAATTAATTGGATTAACAATTTTTTTAGTCATATCAATGGCATGGGAGTTGTTTTCGTTAACAGAAATAAATTTATGTTTCCTGTATGCATAATGGTTAAAATACATACTATTTAGCTGTGTGTATTTTTTGTGGACATTGTTCTCGTCTATAAGCTAGTAATAAATAAATGATGATTAATAATGAAATAGAAACTTCTTGACTTGGCGCTCTCGGTGATACTATTTAACCCTTGTGTTTATGAAAAAGTACCGGGGTAACACACTTCACACTTTTCACAATGTTTAAACTCTGCGAACAAAAAAACACTTTAAATAAATTAAACATTTAATGTTTTTACGCTTCTGTAATTTGTTATCCGGACTTGCTATCACTGAAGTTTTGTCAAGATAACAAAACAAATAAGTGGTTTTTAATTGATGTGAAATTTTAGTATGTATTTGTTTTTAATTTATATATTTCAAAATACAAAGAAGAAATTTAATATGTATAATGTATAAAATAAATAAAAACATATTTCTGTATGCAATAAATGAAAATGACATTTTTATGAATAGCGTAAAACCTTTCTTTGTATTTTATACCTTATTAGTTGAAACAATTTAAAATTTATTTCAAGTAAACATTTTGTTGAGTTTTTAATATACGAGTATCTTTGCTTTTAAATAAAAATGTCAGGAATATTCTGCTTAATAAACAATTGCAATAGTCTGGGCCCCTTTAAATGTATAGTATAATTGTATTATTATGTACATTAAGTAAAATTGTCTAATTAATAACCATCACGCCGTCTCTCCAAGGAGATAAGCAGAAAAGGATGGACGGACCCTCTTTTTTTTACTTTCTTTTCTCGATTAATCAAAATTATTATATCGTGTCATCCACGCACATCAATTTCTCGGACTACTCACGTGGCCAACATTTAATATTTGATTGATTTGACCGTGCCATATTTATTTAGTTTTCCTCTATTTCTTGATTCGTTTACATCATCTACAGACACTTGTTTAATTCATTATCTAAAATAATATTTATATGTGTAAACTTTAATTCAAGTAAACTTTTGATTCTAACATCTAAAACACCAACTGAATATTACACCGTTTTAAATTGTGCATACTGTGATATGATAAGCCTGTTTTTCATGCGGTATTTGTTTAACTAATAATAATAATTAATTTTGTGCCTGTGGCGCCAAATAAAAGGATGGACATAAATGCGTAATGCCCACTAGGGTTAAGGTTCATTAAGGCTAGGAAAGCACCTGTCATTAGGCGGGCATATCATTATGTTGTAACTAATGATGGCCGCGACAGAAGCGGTAGCAGATACCGATTAATCGCCGCTGGAACCTAATGTGTGGACTCCCGACCAATTAGGCAGAGTTTGGAATCAAATGTCATTAAATGCCAGCGTCACAAGGTCTCCAGTTTTGATCATTCAATAACCTTTCGTAGACATTCGTCTTGTAATATTTTTATACTCTTGATATCGAAAATACTTTGACGGTTTACATACACACGTATCTACTTTTATGATCATGTTTAAAAATGTTTACATACACACGTTTCTATTTTTATTATATAACCGTATAATTTCTAGAACAATGATGGGAAACTCCACTTTATATTATTATTACGAATGAAAACGTCTGTTTTCTAGAAGTCTTGCCTGGGCTTATCAAATGTAACAAAAATCAAACGTGTTGTTGTTTTAAATACACGAGTTCATTCTTTAAGTCATATTAATTATTTAATATATGGATTTTTACATCATTGCACAAAAAACTTTTGTCTTTTTTCTAGAGTTTTAATACACGATTCACCTTTTAAAAGGCATTGAAAAATTATGTCACATTATCAACATTTGATAATGACTTAAAAAAGCGAAACATGTCATTCCCATAAACTCTAAAAACACTTCTATAAAACAGACGTTTTCATTCGTATTAATTGTTTTATAATCGTGTTTAAAAAAGTTTACCTACTTACGTATCTACTTTTCAAATAACTTTACACAAATCTTTGTAAAAATGTATTTCTAAATTAGAACAACGTTAGAAAATATCGATTATGTTTCCATATTTTTATATGTCATTTAGATATTTTAAATTACCAGATAATGTTAATAACAAACCATTTAATGGCTGTGGATATTTCAATAATAATATGCTTAAGTAATATATCTACAAAAATGATTGACACTTACTTAATAAGATTTCATCTCATTTCTCTCATCTCTATGTCTATTATTATATTTTATATTACATTATCTTATTATTCGATGTTTCTTTTAATCATCTTTAAACTTTTATCCCTGAATGAGTTACCACTACCCATGGGAATACAGTACCATTTATTTGTAAACAAGACAGTAAAAAAAATAACAAAAAAAACATATTTTCTCGTTGATAATGTAATATTTTAAGCAATTGTTTTAAATTCGTTTTAAATATTTTTTTAAAAGTTTATTGTATTCTTAATTTAATTTAATTTATTATTTTATTGCTGTTCTTATGGGATTTTTATTAATTACGTATGAGAGATTTGTTTTATTTGTATCGAATGTGGAATATTTTAATGTGACGCTCGGTGAGATTTAAGACTCCCAATAGATAGACACGGATTTGTACTATCTAGGGCCATAAAAATGGCACCAAATTTACGTTGGAATTAAACTAATGTTTCTGGAGAGATGTAATTTAAGATAACAGAAGAAAAAGCTGCACAGAATAAATAACAGGCACTCTGTTAACTGCCATAAACACAGGAAGCCGAGTAAGAAAATCGATTAATATGCTAATATAACGAATGCCTTATCGATAGCCGCTACATAGCTTACTGTAGCGCCTTTTCCACTGTATTTTACCAGATAACACGAGATTATTTTAATTTTTATGAGATTTTTAAAAGGATTTATAGTTATGAATTTTCAATTTAGGAACGGGGTTATAAAGATACATAAACTGAGGAAAAGATTGGACACAACGTATCGAGTAAATTATAGGCCTTATACGGCTATTATTTGATCGTTTTGGTTTGTTATATTTAGCCCTTTTGAAAATTAATTTGTTACGTTTTATTTAAACTTCTATTAAGGTATCCTAGCGAAATAAAATCCATCATTTAAAATAAAAATCTAAGGATGTACGAATTATATTGTATAAAACATCTTATCTGGAAATGTACAAATCGCTGGAATCGCCTTGTTCTCCATTTAAAAAGAATGATATATTTTTCTTCTTGTTTTTTTCGTGTCTATGAGATATTATTGAGCTTTCATTTAAAGTAGCTTTATCTTTTTCAATGGATCAAATCTATTAAAATGTAATCCATTGCTAAGATTTTTAATATTAATGAAAAGTGTTAAATTGATTTTATTTATAGTTATTTTATATAATAAAACCACGCACATCTTTTTGTAAAAGATTTATGTAATTATTCATTTTACATACACACGTAACGATGCTTTGCGTAATAATTAATACGCATGAAAACATATCAGATTATTTTTTATAACCGCTTGATTCAATGGCTGCGCGTATGTATAATATTTTAAATAAACCATCAATACCACAGTGATGATAATAAATAATACTGCCAACTGGCATATAAGTTTCCAACAATTCCAATTTCCGCTTCGTGTTGCTAAAGAACATTAACATTTTTATTCGAAGATATTTGGCAAAAGCTTAATCGATTCCATGTTTTATGGAGACAGTTATATACGTATTTTTCATAGTATCAATATGCATTAATAGATTTTTACATACCAGTATAAAAAAAGTTACCTTTGACTTCACTCCATATTATTGATAATTGAATTTTAAATTAATTGATTTCAAATAAAATTATATATAATATTTTTTTTTACAACAATTACCTACGTTTTTTTAATGATACTACACGTGTTAACCCTAGGAAGCCTTAGACCTGTGATTTGAGCATAAGCCCTGTGATTCAAAAGCCAAGCGTTTGTACCCTAGACCACCCCCCGGATATATTCCAACAAAAGCTATTTTGCTTACAATTAATACTTGAATATATTTATATAACAAACATATTGTTTAAGGAATTTGTCTTTAAACAAAATAAAAACTTTTTAAATCGGTAAAATTAAATATTACATTTTTTTAAATAGTATATTTGTAACGATTTGTTTACTCGTATTTTATATAATATCTTTTACCCTTACTTACTTTTACCCATCGATGTTGGCATAATCATTAATTATCACTTGAAATATTAAAATATCACAATGTTTCCCCCCTAACAATGGAGTTATAAATCAATTTCGGGAGACAGAAATCGTAAATATTACTACACCTGTATATGCACGTATTGCAAAACTTTAAATTCCTATTATATGCTATATTGTTTTTAATACCACCGTGATTTTATTAACCTTTCAATTGAATGACTGGGACTTAAATTATGACATTCAAGTTGAAAGTCATTCGAAATGGGGTGTCTGCCTTGCTCGGGCGGTGATGTCTCTTGCACCGTCTACATTGTGGACTACGCCGCGGTCGCGCTTGTAACTCTACACCACAATGAAGTAAGGTACTTATTGCGTACAATGGGATATCACGTTGCTTCTACAGCTATCTTCAAGCGTTTGAGGTTACGAGAGAAAAGTTGACCTGAAGGTTTTTGAATCAGAAAATATATCTTTATTTTGTATCAACTTTCAAAAATTAATACCTGTAAGATATATTTTTATTCGGTGGATTTTTGAAGAGGTTTGTAGATAAATTTCAATTTAGCGATTTTACCATTATTGCAACATTTACGTATTCTTCTATGTTTCAGAATTTCAACGTTTAAAGAATAAAAAATAAATAAAAATACTGTTTCTAGTTATAGTTAGAAATACGCCTCTTGTTTGTTGTTTAAATAACAAACTAACCATCACGCAGTCTTCCCAAAGGGGTAGGAAAAAAAACAGAGTATCACACTGTTCTTTTTTGACATAATTCTCTCGATTCTTTAACATTTATGCGTCGTGGCATGCATGCACGTCGATTTCTAAGACGCGTGAATCGCGTGCACGATATTTAATATTTGATTGATTTAGTCGTGCCACGTTTTTCCTCAGTTTTCCTCTATTTCAGGTTCCGTTTGCGTCGTTTGTTCAATATCATATAAATTGTACAATATTCAAACATCACTTGAGTTTTGTTGAGTTTGAAATCTCTCTCTTTCTCGCAAGAATGTACGCATGTAAAGATCAATACAAGTATATTATGTGTAGGTACATAGATCATCCACACGTTAATAATATTCATACATTAAAAATACATATATATGTATGTATTTGCGTATGTGAATGTGGTGTGCGTAGTTCCCGCGTCCTGATTCACTCGAGTGAGAAAGGTTCGGCTTAAATTTCAACCAACTTTAAATATCAAATGTTCACATTAACACCATGCCGTGTATATTTGATTACTAAAATTTCGAAGTACTTTAAAATCATTACTTGATCTCTTCTTTTGTTTCTTTAGGTTGTTTATTAAATCTCATAAAAGTGTTTTTTTTTAATAATTCATAATGATCACATTTGATGTGATCACCATTAATTAAAATTATTTCATTATTTCTTTCACCATTACAAAAAGAATGATGTTTTGTGTACATTAATAATGTTTCAATTTCGTTCAAAGAAGAAAATGAGGAAATGCTTACGTATTTTTATAAATAATTGTAAGATATAATGCCTAGGACTGAATTAAATATTATGAAAATATGATGATTTGGGTAAATCAAATGAATAAACTTAGAATATTTATAATAGTAATGTATACAATACAAATTACGTATCTTCTTCTCAGTCGAATTCCTCATGATTCAGGGTCGGGTCCATCCTGTAAACCATTGACCATGGCACATCATACGCTCCTGTCACCCGTCAGTCTCCAAGCTGCAGCTAATGAGAGACCAGTCAGCTCCCTGATTTAATCTAACTAGCGGCTTGGTGGTCGTCCTTGTGATCGCTTTCTCTCCACTTTGTCCGTGATGATGAGCTTTTCAATGTTGTTCTGATCTCTCAGGGCTATGTGCCCAAAATACTTGTAACAATCTCTGAAAGCACATCGGTGAGAGTCTTGCCCTGATACCCAGCTGGTATATGATCGACTGGTTTGTTCTTCTTGCCATCCAGGGTATACGCACTATTTGCCGCCAGCACCACATTTCAATAGCATCGATTTATTATTATTATGTATTAAATTGTGTTCAAACAAACACAAACAAAAAATATTATCCATGCATATTTTATTTTGCTGAAAACATTTGTTTTCTATGTTTTTTTATTATATTTAATATGTCGCACGCTTAATAGAACACTGGCTTAACTCAAAAAAGCAAGTTTTGCTCAATCCGACACGAGTCGGTGTTTTAACAAAAACAGTCGAAAAACACGTACGAATGAAAAAGACCGATATAGTGTAATGGAGGTCAATTGGCGGAATGTTGACTTAATTTTAACGCGAAACGATGGATAGCGTTAACACAAGCCTCTGTCTAATGTTAACTCAATTATGACCTTAATCATAATCGGTCAGTTTACTACTAAGAGTGCGATGTGTAAGTGTTTATTTCTTTTACATGTTAATGTAAGGTTTTATCCGACACATATTTTGTTACGTAAAGTGTGACAAAAGTAATTATAATACAGGTTTTCTTAGTAAGTTCAATACAACAAGTATTGCACCGAATACAGTATTTCTAATTCGATTATCACGATATCAATTTGCATAAAGCAATTTTAAATTTTAGATTTATATCTCGGCAATATTGAGGACAAATTGACGTGTGCGTGAAAAATCGAAATAGACAAGGTAAGCGACTATGAAATTAAATTTATTATTAAATTAGTCTATCATTTTAATTAACCAAATTGAAAACAAACAAAAAATATACAGTCGCAATTATTGTTGACGTATTTAATAACGCAAACATTTTTTTATGATTCTGCCTTGTCCTCTTTCCGATGAAAAGTCCAACTCACGATAATCAATCACTCGAAAACGATCTGACGCCGTAAGTCAACGAAAACGGTACCGGGAATTTTTATTAAAATTACTGTGTATAGTTTCGCTAGTACATATTGATCCAAAGAGACATTCAATTCAGCTGTAAAGATGTGTTTACTCTTGAAAATCATGTTTACATAAAATTTGTATAAAATTTCGTTATTGTATTTTCTGGAATAAATTACTAAATTAACTAAATAATTCAAGTGAATATAAAACTTGCATACCTAAATTGTTTGGATTGAGCGTGATTTATGTTGATACAGATCCAAATAGATAGCCGAGTAAGGGCTAATAAAATTTGTAAACTCTGTAATCGACGATTTAATTATACCTACTTTTTATAATTTATAAAAGAAAAAGATGCAGAGTTTATAGTATCAATATTAATGTAATTCAGTATGCTTTGTGAGAAATCAAACAATCTTTTATTTTTATTACCAGTTAAATATTGGAACATAATATATTAACATATTTAAAGTTTTTTAACAATAATTTAAAACCCCATAAAACTTCAATTAATAAAAAGTATATTATGTATTATTGGAGTGACGTATTTTTCCTTTCTAGGACATTATGGAATGTCTTTGATATACATTTAATTATAAAAATATATTTAATTATAAAAATATGTTTAAAACAAAAGTTTAACCAAAAATATTTTATTCTTCAAGAAAAGTATGACATTTTTTATCATATCAGGTGTATAAACATACGATTTTTTATCGTTGTTACAGCTTATGCTACTACCAGAATTATTATCTTCGTGATCTTTTAAAAAATATGAATCATATCTGGATTTGTGTATAATGATACTGGCAAGGTAGCTATTTAATTTTATTATCAATGAAATTATACTCTTTACAAAAGTTGAAGTATTTTCGACGTACACATTGCACTTCCATCGTTCGATTTAGACCCTTTTAAAAACAAGTCACCGAGACATGCTACAGCTCCGATTATTTTGACTCACGGGTATAAACACACAAGCATTCCGATTGGATTATTTGACTTAGCAATTTGCATAATTCCGATTGCGGTATTTTTGTATCGAGCTTAAAAGCACCCCGCGGCCGGGCGTAAATCAGCCGACCCTCCGCCTACTATTACGGCGGCCAATCTGTCCTAATTGTGATTTATGGAATAATCCGAGAACTCGCAATTTAGCGATCGCAAAACAATCGCGACTGCGATCAGTCAGTCGCTCTCGGACGCGACGCGGACACTATCGCTGTGTAACGAGTATAGAAGCTTACTTTAAGCTCAATTTGCACGTGCCGCTACTTAGAATTATGCAACTTACAGCAACACCTACGTGAAATATTATTTTACTCTATACATGGTGTTTCTTAAGCTGCAGAGCTGTTTCAATTATTACAAATTCAAGGCTTTCGTTTGTTGAATTCATAGAAAAATTTCGGCATGCTTTTGTTTATATTACAACAAAAAATTACCCTTAACGATACTGGTTATTTAAACTTTTTTTAAATAAAATAATTGATATATGATTTAATATCAATTGATGCTGTTAATCAATTTTAATTTAATAATAAATATATGTTTGAAAAGATTTGATAATATCTTGGACAGGCGAAACATGACATTTACATAAAATATAATAAATCTTCTATAAAACAGACGTTTTCATTCACATTAATGATTTCATGTGGAAATTTACATCATTGTTCAAAAAACAATAAATAAATAAAAAGTTTTTTTTTATGTACACAACAGGTCGTTTGGACCCAATTAGTTCAAATTTCGTATCATTTTTCTGATAATTGTACTCCAAGTACTTACATTTTGACTCGTTTTTATCTCATTAATCGTCCAAAAATTACAACATTGTAGAGAGAAACGGGATGAAGTAAATCTAGGTTAGATGGTAATGTTAAGCATTAAATAAATATAATATTTTTGTGTACTTAACAAACCTTTTATCACAAAATAATGGTTTCTGTTATCATAAAAGTATAATAAATACATACACCGCCTATCTAAAGAGACCTGTTCCACACAAACGCCATTTCTAATAGTACACGGTACGTATTCATACAAGTCGATAACTCAGTCCAGTAATAACGCTAAGATCGCGGTAAGATAACGGCTTACTTTATTTAGAACAATTAAATTGCACGTTGCCATTGACAATAAATTTGTCATAACCTGTTATCGTTTACGTCTTGTATCAATGTGATAGAAACATGGTTACTTTGCAATGCACGCTCCGCGGCTAATAAATTTACAGATTTGTAATTTTAATTTATCTAACATATAAATTAAAACAAATATTAAACTTCTAGCTGCGGACAACCAAGAAACAAATATGATATCACTGTAATATATGTTTATTATATTTGATATGATTTCATAACGTATATAAAATCGTATGGTTATTTTTCATGTATCGTAATTTATCAGTCAAGTGTAAAAACATTATAATATTTCAGTTATTAAGAGCGGAAAAAATAATTAACAATATAAATACAGTACACTAACTTTGTATTATAAAATTCATATTCATGAAAAACTATATAAATAAACAAACCTAATAATATGCTGAAGGAAAGAAAATAGCTTCAAAACCTGCGTTCAACCTATAATAGCATATGGAATTGAGATGAGAATTGACAATACTAGAACAAAAAGGAACCTAAGAATGACAGAAATGAAAACTCCGATCCATTGCGGGAACGACATTCCGAGACCGAGAAATATATATCATTCGTAACATATTTGGGAAGAGTACAATAAAGTGTTGTGAAAATAAAATGTTTTCAAACATTAGAATGAAGTTTGAACAACATTATATTATTCAATCATTGGGTTTTATGTTTAACACCAATTGGGATAAAAAACTTTCTTATGGCTATTTTAATACTTCACACCCATGTTATGATCAGCCATTAATTAATAAAAATATATATGTATATAAAGTAAATTAATAGAATGGGGTATTTAACCATTTCGTGATACCGTAAAATGCAGTACCAACTTGAATTTTTTTTTTTTTTAATTTATTGTTAAATAATTAATACGAATACAACATCTGTTTTCTAGAAGTTTTATTAAATATTATGGGAATGACGTGTTTCGGCTTTCTAAGTAATTATGAAATATATATTTTACAATGCCTTAGAAAGGCATAACATGTCATTCCATATATTATAATAAAATTTCTAGATAACAGACGTTTTCATTCGTATTAATTATATGAATATTGTTTTTGATATCATTACTTCATCATGCGTGAAATGATTTTCATTTAAAAAAAAGTATATGAACATAATATTGTAACGTACAATCTATATGTTCTCATGTAAATGAGAAGGTAACTACGCAATGGGCGTTGAATATCTGACGTTTTCATTATATTTTTCCTTTAAATTAATTTACCTGCCACAACATCCAACCATCCGCGCTACCCACAGCCCTTTGCAGATGCATACATTTTTTTTATTCCGAGCTCCATTTGATGTAATTAATCTTTTGATCGCCGCTCAGCTCTCACGATGCGATTTAATAAGAGCGTAATAGCAAAAAACATGAAGCTGCAATATGTGTCCAAGGGGTATGATACATAAAATTGTATTATATTTGATTTAATTAACATATTTACATGGGAATAAAGTTTATGATATACAATTAATCTCGATGTTTTTTTAATTATTTTTTTGTGTTTTTCTTATAATCTTCATGTCATATAAAATAATATGGACATTTCAAATCTTAAAAGGAATATTAACTCTTAAATATCATTATATATTTTTTTCTTGTATACAACAGGTCGTTTGAACCCTATTACTGTATACACATTATTTTTAGCTATTACGAGTATATTGATAATTCTCATGACATGTGATAGGTAGCCAATCTATCGCCATTTTATTTTCACGTGAATTCTACACCAGACCAAATACAGTGTGACAATCACACTGCCAGGGCCAGGAATCGAACCCGGGACCTTCAATATGGAAGTTAGAACTCTTACCACTCTGCCACGAAGGTCAAGGTGTTTTATTTCAACTGTGGTTTAAATGAAAACATTTAATTAAAAAAATTATAAATAAAACAACAACAAACCATCACGCCGTTTCTCCGAAAGGGTAGGCAGAGAGAATGGACCACCACACTATTATATCCCGACACACCTATCCAGCTTCTTCACATTCATACACGGAGTCATACGCGCAAGTAAATTATTCCGACTTTTAACCTGGCTGATATTTCAAATTTGATTGATTTGGTCAAACCATGTTTTTCTCGGTCTTCCTCGACTCGATGCACCATTCACATAGTTAATGTATACTTTCTTAAACATCCTTTCTTCATCCATGCGTTAAATGTGACCAAACCAAAAGCTGTGATCCTTTCATAATTTTGATCATACTACTTTCAATATTCTGAATTCGTTCCTAATATCGGCATTTGAAACTCTCTGGAAGTCTTGTTAAGATAATAAGATGATTTTACTAAAATTTCTTGATGGAAGTTCATTCTAAAATATAATTAAATAATACTATGTGTTTTAAGAATTATTCCACTTTGTCTTTATTTCGACTGCAACCGGTTTCACCAGGCTCGCTGGCATTGACAGACTACTAAAAGTAATCCGGGTGGTTGTCTAGAAAACAAAACGATTAACTCCTTATCCAGAGGATCCAGGACACGACATAGTTCCATCTTCATACTAACTAACTAACTAACCATCACGCCATTTCCCAGGAGGGGTAGGCAAAGAGGATGGATCGCCACAATGGCCTGTCCTGGCATACCTCTCGGGTTTCCTCTACATTCATACATCGTACCATGCACGCACGTCGATTATTCCGACTTCGAATGTGGCCGCCTTTTAGTAATTGATTAATTTGGTCATGCCATGTTTTCCTCGGTCGTCCTCGGCTTCTTTTCCCACTCACGCTGCTTGTGTACAACTTTTTAACCATTCTACTCTCATCCATTCGTTCCATATGTCCAAACCATCTCAGGGATCCTTTTTTAATTTTATTCATGATGCAGTCATCTGCATTACATTTCTTTCTTATTTCATCGTTCGGTATTCTATCATACAACGTTTTCCCGCGCATTCTTCTTAGTGATCTCATTTCTACGGCGTTTATCCTGCTTTCATCCTTCTTTTGCCAGCTCCAAGTTTCACATCCATACATAAGGGTTGGCACTAGAACTTCATTGTGTACTGCCATCTTTGCTTCTGTGGATATACTCGTATTTCTATTTGCAGTAATCTCATATTCATAATAGTTAAAATTTATTTGTGCTCTCATCGGAAATCGCATAATGATTTAAATATTTGGTGTCAGTTTTTTTTTTTAAATAAAATTAAAAAAACTGTGACTACAAAGTTATTATAAAAATGTTTTTTATTTAAAATGTAACTAAAATATAGAAGATTTATCTAATTCTAATGTGCATCCGCTAGGTTAATAAAATACATTAATGATTCGCAGTCTCCACCGTGCACAGGCTTTATGATACATCATTAAAGCACGTAAGTTTTGTATCCATTACACTCGTTTTATTCACTGGAAAGGCCTCAGGTTCTTACAGTTATGCAGGAGTCGTTTGAGTAATCTCTAATAAATTGCACGCGCTGGGTAATTCAGTAATAGTCTATCAAGTTATGTATGAGTCCACTGTGATACATCCACTTACCTTCCGCGAACAATCACGTATACTGTTACACGTTAAGTAAATCATCGAAGGATCTTGAAATATATCATGGTACTCGAATCAATCTTTTAAATTGATTTTTGCGTAACAAATTGGACGAAATCAAAACCGTTTAATTTTAAAATATGTAGGGGTTTGAGGTGCTAGCGCAATACAAGTGCCAAAATTGAATTTAAACTGCTAGATCTTCGAATGTATTATATATGATATAATTTTTCGACTCAGTCTCACCACACACCATTAACTAAGTATCAATCAAACGTACTTACTATAGGCATAATGTGGCTCAATTAACTAAAATCGATACCAGTAATTATGATTTCATCTTCAAACACTTTTTTTTTATTCCCAAGTTATTTTACGATTAGTTTACACTTACCAAATGATCTGTCTTATCTATTTATTATGTGGATAAAGATGATAATATTGTTTGTGATAGTGTGAAATCAAGCCGAGTGGAGGCCAAAAAGGATCAAATATTCGGGTGCCTCAAACTTAAATTAGAAAACAGAATTTTTTTAAAAACTAACTTTTTTAACTGTAATGTTGATCATCTTTTTTAATTCCTTGCAAAATTCAATTTAAATGTTTTGCTCTATAAACAGATTGACCATATTATTAGCGAGTTTAACAACATTTCCAATGTTCGTATAGTATATGTTACATTTAGGATTTGTAGATATACGAGTATTATCATTATATTGACATCATAATTATTTGTAAAAACAGAGTCTGGGGTAAAACTATTTTATTAATGACACTGTTTTATTCGTGTAACTATTTTATTAGTGAGACTATTTTATTAGTGAAACTATTTTATTATTAAACAATTTAATATTTGTAAAACATATACTATTTACAAAACGAACTTAATTTTAACTCTAACCTTCGGAATCTTTGGTATTCCAGGGCCCTTCGCGGCCAGTTTGTCCAATTACTTCTTTCCGTCCTCGATTAGTACCGAAAATAGTTACATTCGCCTAAACATTAAATTTTTATTAGATTTTGTTTTGTGTACAACAGATTGTTTGAACTTAGTTACAGCATACAATTTGTTTTTAGCTAATATTATATTGATTCTCATGTGATATGTAGAAAATATATCGCCATTTTATTGTCACGTGAATTCTACACCAGACCAAAGAGAGTGTTTTGCCTCTGAGGAAGAGTTATATTTTATCTCCGGTGACATATTTTTTATCGCTTGCAATACGACTTGATATTATAAATTGGTGTGCATACAACAACTTCAGATATTTCTATCTTGTCTGCCGTAAGTGTGTTAATAGTGCATTTAATTTAATTATTACGCATGTTTTAATGATTTATTTTTAACTACTTAAGTACCGGAAAAGACACAATTAAATAACTGAAACATGTGATATAAATGACATGTTATTATTACAAATTGTTCTCGGATACCCGCATAATTTTTCAATGACTTCTCACTTCATTTGTCATGGAACAGCATACTGCAAAAGCTGTTGCAAAATACTTTAAAGACAGTATTAATTTATTTCCAGTTCGAAGAATTCATGTCTCGAATAGTTTGTCGATATATAGCATTTATGTAAAGAATGCCGCCCGTGATTCAGATCATAAAATTATATATTGTTTGTTATTAAGTTATATGGGTAAAGCGTTATTATAGGGTTGTAGTAGATCCGGATACTCAAATCATAGTGTCATAGAGTTTTAGAAAAGCAACTTCCACTGTGAACTTGCCCAATCTCTGAAATAGCAATCCATAACACATATATTACACCGGGTGACGATTTTAAAATGGAAATGGGCAGAGCATGTCGCTAGAGCTGCAGACGAAAGATGGACCAAAATAATGCTGAATTGGAGACCGAGAGACACGAGAAGAAGAGTAGGAAGACCACAAATAAGGTGGATGACCTGGAACGATACGCTGGGGTGCTATGGATGCAGACTGCGCAGGAGAGATCGACATGGAGGGAAATGGAGGAGGCTTTCGTCCAAGAGTAGACGGCGATAAGCTGAAGAAGAAGAAGGAGATGAACACATATATTACACTAATAACAAACCACCGTGGGCGAAAAGAGAAGGATGGAGTGCCGCATCGGTTAAAGTGTGGCAGTCCATTCTTTCTGCCTGCTCCTTAGTTAGTAAGTTAATTACAACAAACCATCACGCCGTTTTACCGAAGGGGTAGGCAGAGACAATGAACCACTACACTACTCGATCCTGAAACAGGTCCCTAGATTCCTCTACATTCATACAACGAGTCATACACTCACGTCGATTCTTCCGACTTCTAATATGGCAGACTTTTAAAATTTGATTAATTTGGCCATGCCAAGTTTTCTTCGGTCTCCCGCTCAGTGTGACAATCACACTGCCACCGCTGAGAATCGAGCCCGGGACCTTCGGTGTGGCTTTCATAATTTTGTTTATAATACTTTTATCCTCTCTACATTAATTTGTTTTATCAGCATTTGAAATAATCAGTAGATAAATATTAGAAATGTAATTGAAATATCTAGAAATGTAATTATACATGTACTTCAAATTACTTAAATTATGAGCGTGTCTGAAAGCACTGTGGCTACTACATGTAAAAGGGCTTGTTAAATGTAAATAGTCTTATAATAAGTATTTAAAGCTGTAAGGCATGATTCGCTTTTCGTTAATGGTTACTATTCATTAATTATGTTCGACGTTCCCATATTTACTGCATAATTATCAACAAGTGGCCATAATCATATTTTTTATTCCAATGAGTATTCGATTTTGCTATCCAGTTTTTCTGAACTGTTTGATTACTAGATGCCCTGAAACTTTTCGTCATCTAGTAAGTTTAAAAAATATATACTAAACGCGCAAATTACACATAGGTACTGTTTGGCATATTGATATACGAGTACATTGTCAAAAAAATAACACTGAATAACTTATATTTACAAAAAAAAAATTAATATTAACGCTTGTTTTCTGGAAGATTTGGAGGAGAAAAATATCGCCTGCTGCATCTAATTTTGAAGGGAAAAATAGAGGGCCGCAGGGGGGCAGGGAGGAGGCAGATCTCTTGGCTACGCAATGTGAAGGAATGGACGGGAATCGGAACTGTGGAGGGGCTATTCTGGACAGCGTAGGATAGGGAAGAGTTTACCAGAGTGATCGCCAACGTCGGGGGGACCTGACAGGGCACTTCAAGACGAATAGGTGCATACCTTTCATCAGAGTATGTTCTACTATGGCACTTCCATAGATTCGAGTTTCAAAGTACATGTATTAAAATTTATTTGATTTCGACAGAATTCGCACATTTTTATTATTGGTGTAATAATTTACATAACTGATTTCTATCATTCACCACACATTACGACCGCTACAACGCTTTACTCCGGACTCAACCGCGCTTGTAATTTCATATAATTTTCCAGCGTTAACCAGGGCACTGGCGATAAATCAAAATAATGCTCTATAACTGCTTCCGAGGGCGCTAAGACCGCGGTCGAACACAATGACTGATTGTCATTCGTGATTTAACAATATCTCGGGCCATTACCTGCCTCATGCCGGCAGTAAGTGTGCTTGCGGAAAGGTATCAGCACACCACCCACGAGTTATTGAATTAAATCATAACACAGAAGTGGATTTGTTTTTAAACTTAATTGTATATCAATATTTCGAAATACCACTATACCAATCTTGTCGTACGCGAGAGAATTCGCAGCCATTTTATGAAATCGTCGATATCGTCGTCCACTGCTGGACATAGGCCTTCCCCATACTTCTACACACACTTCTATCTAACGCCTTCTGCATTCAGTCACCGGCATTGATTTCATATATCGTCAGACCAACGCGAGAGTAAAATGTTGTGCCCGAGATACTTATGTTCGTTGACTTCTACCTTTAACTGATTGTCAATATCTGAATACGTTAAGTTTCAGTAAATTGTCGGGAATAGAGATTTTCATTGTTCCTGTGCAATTTATGTGCTCTTGAGCAATGAGCTGAATAACTTGTTTTTTCAAGATAATGAAACAATAAGTTAATATCGTTATCCTGATTGTGAAGGTAAAGGGTGTTTTTTTAGGGGTTTGGTTTATTAACTGGCAACATTGTTTCTACAGACTGCCAATTTGACCGTTAACAGTTGATTTGTAATTAGTACGTTTTGCCATTTTACGATGAATAGACTGACGTCAGAAGAGCGCTTGCAAATTGTGCAAATTTATTTAAATATCATGGTTCGGTTCGCCAAACTTATCGTGCACTACGTCCATTTTACGGTCGACATAATCGTCCATCCGAGCAAGTTATTCGGAAGACCATGGATCATTTTCGCACCACGTACACTCAAGTGGATAATACGCATCCACAAAGAGTCGAAAATTGGATTTCACGATTGCGTTTCATTCGAGCTATCCGTGGCGCTCATATGCCCGAAATCATATTTAAACAATAATGGCATAAAATTGTGTTAAATAAAGCCAATATCATAGACATTAACATTATTTTAATGTTTTTTTTTTTTTTTCATTTTGAATATGTATTGTATACCTCTAAAAAACACCCTATACCATACATTTGAAACATAACTAAGATACTAATCGTCACGCCGTCTTCCGAAGGAGTAGTCAGAAATAATGGAGACATTTTTTATTTTGACATTTGACATTTGACATTATCATATTCAGGTTGTATCACATTCGTCTAAGAGTTTTCTTTTCTGTACCCGCGTACCCAGCTGTACCCAGCGCCCTTGAGATGAATAAAAATGGCGCTCTATAAATTATCCAATTTATTATTATATATTATTATTGATAATTTTCTATAAAGGGAAACATATCACTCCTATTAAATATAATGAAACTTCTAGGAATCTAGCGTTTTATCGATATTAAATTTTATATATATTTTTTTTTGCCATTCTACTGCAAAAAAAACATAAACAGATTCAACACACATCAGCATTTATTCTAAATACTTACTTTTAAGAGTAAATAATGTTTTTATATTAAAACAAAGCGTATTTAAACATTTATTCAAGAAGAATTTTAATTTACAGTTTTATGGATTTTTACAGAATCAAATTTATCAAAAAATGTAATAAAACATTTTTTCTATTGTACCATAAATATGATTGAGTGTTCACTGCGTTTAAATATGTTTGTTATATTCAATGTTAAAATTATATGAGTATGTCTAATATAATATTATGAAGGCCTTTCTATTCATAGTTATGTGTTGACATGATCACGATTCACAGTTAGCATGTCTACAAATTTATATCTGGACCGCTCGGGCTTCAGTTCTGTCGTGTTAACTGCCATATTCCTGTGCGATGTTTTACAAAACGATTAATCAGTATTACAATCTTAACAATACATTTATTTCGTTGCTTTGCCATTTCTTACAACTCATTCCTGTAACGTTCATGAAGCAAAAACCTTAATTTTATTCAAAATATATTTATAATTGCAATGACAGCTTTAAGTGAATGGTGCACTTAGGGTGCCTGTGCACCAGAGCGGAGCTAGGTGGCCCTGTATAAGAAGTGAATGCAGAAATTAATGCAATTATACACAACCTTACGAGCAGAACATTACTCATTATTATGAAGGTATCGGGTTGTGTCCAAATTTGAACTCAAGTCTCCTAGACAACCGTGGTCCATCCTCTCCCCCTAAGAGTGTGACGCTCCATCCACTTTGCCTATCCCTTCGGAAGAAAGGCGCGATGGTCATTTAATTAATGACGCCATTTTTTAAACCTCAGCGTAAATTTCATTGTGTTTTTTTTTTATTTTTCTTCTTCTTCTTCTTCCCTGTTGTAGACCTATGTGGTCTGTTCTTCAGAGTGTTGCTCCTCCTGTGAGGTAGACTCCCAGCCGTCCTTCCATCTTTTAGGGGGTCTTCCACGAGGACGAGTCCCAATAGGAGAGTCTGGTGGTGTCCATTCTTTGAACATGCTCGTACCGGTCCCTTTTTCTCTATCTGCTCCATCTTATAATATCCTCAACCTCACATATCTCTCTTGCTCAGTGTCTTGCCTGCAATCGTCCTCAGTGTCTCGGAAGTCCTCAAAACTTCTTTGTTCCTTACTGTGTCAGCCCTTGCTTCGACGCCATATGTTATTATTGGTCTTACGCATGCTTTATAGATTTTCATCTTACTCTTAACCGCCTTACCTTCAGGTAATTTTCCGAGAAACATGCAAAAAACAAGCAGGTTTTTATTAATTAAATTTAATTATATTTTTTTTTTTTTTTTAATTACGAAATGACAAAGAGTCGACCGCACACTTCGCCTGCCTATTGTAAAACTATCATATTTGCGAAGACTTGTACTCAAGTGTTGTTGGCACACGCGCGTATCCCTAACAGTTTGTACATTTTAGGTTAATTACTTTTTCTCAAGCGCGTACGTGATACGGGATAGCGCAGAATGGTACAGTCAAAGTGAACGTATCACGTACGTTCAAATACGTAGGGTGGTTAATGGCTATGTCTTAGTTTTTCCATATTGATGATTTTATTTGAAGTTTGGAATTAAATTTTAAGATAAAATATCCATCAATCCATGTGTTATTGATTACGTACATATCTAATAAATTATTTTCTTTTAGATACAAAGAACAGCGTCGGACTGGTTGGGTGCATAGAGGAGGTCGCTCACAACGCTATCGCAGTCTACTGGAATCCATTGGAAAGTTCCGCAAAGGTAAGTTTTTATGCCATTACTAATAATATATTTATGCGAATGATTGATTAATGGTTGTTGTTAGGTGGTTAAACGCTATGAATGTATAATAAAATGGAATTTTTCTTTAATGAGTACGTCGGTAACTATAAAATTGTACCTTTGAGAATTCCTAATACCAAAGTTAAGTACGAAACCGCCTGGATATATTTCAAATTCTTGCCGAATTTTTTAGGGTAACTAATAATTTACGATACACCTGCTTTTGGTGTTTATTGAACGTAAATGTGTTTTTGGAAGGGAGTACTTATTCAATTGAACGTTTGAATATTTTGAAAATATACTTCTACAGATATTATTGTTTATTGTCCACCAGAACCATAGATTAATAAATTTCTAAATTTTTTTTTTTAATATTGACAAAAAAATCATATGAACACATGAGATGATTACATGAATTTATGCATAAGGTTTTGATAAAAAAAACGGTAAAATAAAAAAAAATAGTGGTAAAAAAAGTATATGTAAACGAAGTAATGGAACTATAATAGAAATAGAGAAAGACCAAGGAAAACTCGGCGCGATCAAATAAATCAAATATTGAATGTCGGCCCACATGAGGAGTTGGAGAAATCGACGTGCGTGCATGACACGATGTATTAATGTTGAGGATTCAAGAGAAGTAGTGTGTAAGGAAAGAAAAGTGTGACAGTCCATTATTTCTGCCTACCCCTCCGGGAGACGGTGAGACGGTTAGTTAGTTAGTTTAATTGATTATAATATAAATATATCTACTGAAGCAATACACTTTATATTTAAAATTCAGCACGGAACCAGAATTATTTTACACGAATATCACGAAAAAACGGGGTGTGAAGAAAGCGTTGATATCAAAAGTCAACGCAAGTCAGATACATACGTCCTTATTAAGATTATTTTGACGTGTAAAAAGAACGTATAATGGATGCGTGGTAATTTTTTTGTATCGAAGTCGAAAAATACCGAAAAAAGCAGGACACGAATCGATAAATTAGATAGTTAAAAGTTGTAAAGGAAATACGATGTAAGGGTGTACAGGAATATCATGGTATGAGAAAACGTGTATCTTAGTAACTCATCCTATACGCCTACCCTCTTGGAGATATAAAATAATTAGTTAGTTAATAATCATTGATACTTCTGTGTATTTATTTTGTATTATTTTGTTTGAAAACATAATGGCACTTTTTAATACAGCAACAAAAATAAAAATAACGGACTAGTTAATTAATTAATAGAAATGAAAATGTGTGTTTTCTAGAAGTTTTATTATATGTAATTATAAAAATTCTAGAAATTTTAAAAAAATGATGATGCCTTGACAAGACGAAACATGCTATTCCCGTAGAATATAATAACACTTCTAGAAAACACGTTCTCATTCGTATTAATTATTTAATATGGAGTTTCATATCATTGTTAAAGAAATAATAAATGACGTGTTAATTGTTTTAAGTTTGTCTACGAATTTACGTGTTAATATTTTTAATGTTTTCAAGAAAATTAAGTGATTATTCAATTGCGTTTATAACTTTACCACTGGTTCTGTGAAAAGAAATGGGAAAATGATTTGATTATAAATGTCGTAATTTGCCTGAAATGCGAGGTGCGCGCGCAATTAGGTGATATAATAAAAGTGAATAGGCGGCAATTTGTGTTCACAATATTGTCGGGCGACCCCCGCAATTACCCACGAATGTTTGGTACGATTTCGACCACAGTGCATTACCGAGTTCACCCTTCCATTCCCTGGAAGGATAATTATTACCGGGCGTATTAATTCGCGGGTAAGCACTTGATTGGGGAGCTGGTGGGGGTAATGAGGTGTTCCCTCGACCGGGCAGCCGGATGCGACCACTTTGGAACGATACAAACATTGAGATTAACCGCCTTGTTAAGAATTCTTTCGGTTGTGAAACTTCCAGCCAAAAGAAAAGGAACGAAATTGATTAGGCGCGTTGTACTTCTATGGACGTAATAATAGTATTTAGTGGCTATCGAGACTAACACACGATGGAACAAGGCGATACGGCGTTCGAGTATTATGGAAATTTATTATAATTGATTTTCATTCCGGCGCGAGTGCCCGCCAGAGCAATGGATCCGATTCCGGGATTATTGGGTGCCGCAGTATTTGTGCTAGCGTTTCACAGCTAAATTTGTAATTTATAAAGGTAATCAGATTAGACGGGGATAATGCGCGGGTCGGCTGCCCAGAGGAGAGATGTGTAATTGCTCGTTTCATGCTTCAAGGAGCGAGGTTATGTGACGTTTTATTGAATCAACCACAAACAACTAATACATGTTATTATAGCCTTACGCGTTCAAATCGATATTTTTTTTAATCTCATAGATGTTTTGACTGGTGGCATTACATTTAAATATTATACCTGCGTACTCTACTGCCTTCAGAAATGAATTTCATAAAAATAATTTCAACTTGCCCCGTATTTATAATGTGTAATGATCTTAACCCTCCCTTCCCTGTGATGGGTATCTTCAACACTTTGCTTATAATAACTATCAATATCTCTCTAAATATAATAAACACAAGGTTAAGATTTTAGGTATTCCTCCATAATATATTTACGCATTGATAAAAAAAATATTAATAATAATCTAAATTTACCGGGTAAATTGGAGGTATTTTGTGAACATCGGAAACAAAATTCGTAGCGCTGAGTGCGTGACACTATATTGGCATCTCACTCTTGCATACTTCACTGTGGAAGCGCGAGGAGCTCAATGTTCTCACTGCCGCCGGCAGTAGCTCTCGGGCTTGCAACCAGAATGGACCTATGCCCGTTCCGTGAGCGTTGCCAGATGTTTTTTTTAATGTTTTCAGCAAATAAATCTCAATTATTATAATTTTTTACTTCAATTATAATTAATTAGGGGTTTAGCTATGAATGTTCTTATTTTTCCGATTTAAAATCGATAATTTTTGATTGGGTACTGACTACCCAACACCGGAACGCGCGTGTTTATTTTAGCACCGTAAAGGAAAGGTTAATTAGTTTGCCTGCTGGAAATGTAGTAGCATAGTAGATACATGCCATGATTTAGCGATCTAAAACAATGGAAATACTTTCACGGACGCGGTTTTTTATTAGAGAGAAATCAAATAGACCAGTCAGTGGTCAACGGGAGGTATAAATAATGTAAATGTCTCTCGGGCAATTTTGTACAATAAAGCTGCCATCAGAAATGTTTCGCCGCTACCCTTATTGAATTGTCAATTGCTACGCGGACGAGCAGGCATCCGATTCGCCGTATACCCGAGCGGCCATTATTGATCCTCGGACACTCGCAAGAAGTGTAATTTCACGTGCGGGCGGGCGGCGGTAGGCGCAGGCGCAGCAGGGAACAGCCGCAGCCGAGCCGGTAGCCGCGCCTGTCGCCCGGGGTCGCTCCCGCAGCGATTAGCCTAGACTAACTACCCGCAATTTGTTCGTCTGAACTGAGCAATTTCCCGCGGCCGCCGGCAGCGCCGCCCGAGAGGGCTTTTTGCCTTTTTTAAAACGTGCCATTACGAGTCATTTCAATGTCATCTGCGGGGAAAATTGCGAAGTCCTCCGCAAACTGCGGTCATTACGGACGCTTTGTTTCTAATTTCCGCTTGCCGTGTTTCCTCCTGCAAATAGTGCATTATCTTAAACTCGAACCGATCATAAGTGATTGAATGGCCTAGCGTGCACCCAATTATTCCACTCTTACTCTCTTCAAATTATCATTTTACCTGCTCCTCTAGCTCTTTTCAAGTTTTTTTTTTTATTAAATCCATTCGCGATTTCTTCAAGAGCGGGTAGGTACTAATTTAATAGAGAGTTTGCAATTTCGTTGATCTGAAATTAGCAATCGTTATATTTACTTAATCATGTGTCGAAAGATAGTCGTTGGCTGAGAACACGTGTTTTCAATTTATTTTTATTGTACAATCTCTGAAATAATCGCCCCGAATGAGGTGCTGTACAAGCCGGACACGAAAACGCGGGAAGCCCGATCCCCACAATTTGGAATTAAACAAATAAAACGGGAGATAAAATCACACTCAAAACGAACAACGTGTAATTGAACGCCGCTGCCTGTATAATTTCCTTAATTAAATTAAGGCAAACGTGTAATTTGTCACAATGTTTACCCGCGTCCGGGGTTCGGGAATATAAAATAAGCTAAGACACTCAGTCGGGACTTTGTTAGAGCTAGCGGCCCGCTATCTCTCCCATCTAACGACCGGCCGTAAGTCCAGCGACACGGCTATTTAGAAAGCTCTCGTGCGAACGAAGGACTCTGGAATCCTATCAAAATGACAACGGTTGATATGTTGGGCCCGTGTGGCAATATTTTACGGGGACTTTGAACATAAACGATCCAACATTCCTTTACGTTTTACGGAAAGTGATTTTCCACCAGGCCTCTGAATTACTTATTAAATCCTATGCAGTACAAAGCATGTGAGAGTAGATACTAGGTAATTTAATGAATACTCTAAAACCTTTTACAAATTCTTAGATAAAATCTAAGGTTTTAAAAAATATACTTGAGATTTTGTTTTGCCTTTAAAAGACTTGAATGCCATTCAATTTTAAGTAAAAAAATATACTTTTAAAATATTACTCTTTGTAGTTAAATTATATTTTAATGTGATTTAATTTTATTATATCACATATAATCTAATGTCGGACATGTGAGGAGTCAGAGAAATCGACGAGCGTGCATGACACGATGTACGAGTATGAATGTTGAGGAATGGAGAGAAAGAAAAAGGAAAGGAAAAGGAATAATCAGGAAAGAAAAGTGTGACAGTCCATTCTGTCTGCCTACCGGGGAGACGGCGTGGTGGTTAGTTAGTTAGTTATTTATAATTTTAATACTCTATTTTTCGCGATATATATTTTTTTATATTACTCTTTCACTGGTGTCGGCTTATCATAAATCAGTATCGGTCTCTAGTGACAGTCATGGCGATCAAAGTGTTCCGGCATCAAATCTCACAATTGTACCGAAACCGGTCGGTAATAAAAGTTATTAGTGTTTCAAAATAATCAATTTATATAATGTAAATTAAAATAAAATAAATTAAAAATTCATATAAAATAGTTTAATTCCACTTGGTTTTATGGCTTCGACTGGTTTTGGCAGCTCGTTGCCATCTTTTGGATTATTATTTTATAGATCACGTTATAATTGTTGTACGACTCTAAATTTGTTTCAATAGCATCCAAAATACTAGGTACTGATTTGAACGCTTCGCTGAACTTATTATTTTAAATAGTTTTAAATAATTACGTTTTCTTTCATTCTGCCTTGTAGATACATTTTGAGATATTTGCGGTCGTTTACCAGCTATTTTAACAACTGCACAAAACGATCGAAGAACAAAAAAAAACATGTTTTTCTCTGAAGTCATTATTTCCAGTGAATCATTAATATTTTCCCACCATTTAACACGGCCATTATTACACAGTTAACACGATAATTTTAACATCTGCATGTTTATAATTTCAGATAAACATTGCGGTGCAGTGCCTCAGCACCGACTTCAGCAGTCAGAAAGGAGTCAAGGTAAGGATCGTGCATACTTCTTTCCTCCGTATCTTTCATCTAGCGGAGATATCTTGCGTGTGTCCGCCGATAATTTTTTTAAATCAATTATCCGAAGAGTTGTCCTAAGATACATTCATTTTGTATTACACTAAGTTTCATATTATTTTACAATTGCAATTAAATTTAAATATATATTAATCATTGCTTTGCATTTTTTAATTATGACAGTTAGTGATTACTGCCATCTATGAATTTGTCGAATAAGGTCAATAATATTACTTATTGCTATTATTTTTATTTTTGTTACAAACTGTTTAATTTAACTATGTATTTTTGTTTCCCAGGGTCTACCGTTGCATTTACAAATAGACACGTTCGAGGACCCTCGAGATCCCACAGTTTTCCACAGAGGATATTGCCAAATCAAAGTTTTCTGCGATAAGGTAAACATAGTATTTCTATTATGTAATTTAACAAAAGTGAATTAAACAGTATTTCAAATGTTACATAAAATTTTCTTAAACTTAAATTTAGTAAACGCGTGCGTCACTGAATTTAACAAACGTAACTATTTCTTAACCTCACCTTCACCACATTGTATATTTAGGCCAGAAGAATCTGCTTACTGGCGTGTTATAGTGAGCAAGAGAGTTAAATGGAATCAAACTGCACACTTTGTGTAAATTTAATTTAAAAAGTGAGAAAAAAATACTACTAGGAAACAGTAACATGCACAATATATTTCTATAAAATTTCATAGCTAAAATATTTAAATTTTAAATTCCAGGGTGCGGAGCGCAAGACGAGAGACGAGGAAAGGCGCGCGGCAAAGAGAAAGATGACAGCGACAGGCAGGAAAAAGCTTGACGAACTGTACCATCCCGTGGTGGAGAGGAGCGAGTTCTACACCATGTCGGACTTAGCTAAGCCACCCGTACTCTTCACACCGGCCGAGGACCTGGACAAGATGGCAGGCATGGATCTACAGGGCTTCTACGGGCATGACGACGGCTCCCTCTCCGGGGGAGACTCGCATCTCATGAAGGGGGCCTCGCCTTTCCTTCTGCATGCCGCCAAGCCCGCCACCCCCACCCTCAAGTTCCATAATCACTTTCCCCCAGATGCGCCAAGGTATGGCGAAGGGTAAATATTTTTTTTTTTTAAACATTTGAAAAAAACCTACCAATTACTTGTAATATGTCTATATATGTTAAGCTATTGACAGTGAACGGGTAATGAAATATATTCTTATTGAAATCCTACTATTATATTTTATTAGTTTACGTTGTGTAAACTAATTTGTTCCCGAGAGCCATAAATTCTAAGCAAACTTTTGACAGTCTTGTCAGATCATGATTCTAACCTGGGCAATCCTGTCCCATCAGTTTCTTCTTACTGTACTATATACTGTTACTGGATATATATACTATACTACATACTTGATACTATGTCAATAACATTAATGTAACATAACTCATTTTGGCCAAAAATTCACAAGTCCCAAGTCCAAGTCTTTATGGCTCTCAGAAATAGATGCAGTTAATATTGGAATATACAATGGGAAATTTATATATAAATGTATGTGTATCCATATAATGTGTTTGTTCACTCATTCTGCAATCTAAAAATCATAACATATATTAAATAAAACTGTTGCTTTATACAATAGTTTCATATTTTTATTATGTGGAAATAAGCTATGAAAATTTGGTATAATATAGATTTTGAACACAAGTTAATGATAGTCTATTAAGTATACGAGTATTTGTTCTTCTTTTTTTATAAAAAATCTTTAACACTCATTAATTTCAATTTGTCATTAAAAAAATGCACATATATCTAATATGAATCTACCTGTAAAAACAGATTAAAAACAGGGTAAAAACCCTCAATACTTATCTTGTTCTTATTCTAATCAATTCAACTAAAGCTATGAAATCCTTCGTCAGACTGGTTCTTATTTACTTTTCTTGAATATTCTTTGATTTTATTACACAAAACATAAAAACAAACTTATAATTCATTTCATATCCATAGAAATAGAGGAAGACCGGGGAAAACGGGGCACTAAATATTGAATGTTGGCCGCATGAGGGTTCAGAGAAATCGACGTGCGTGCATGACACGATGTATGAATGTTTAGGAAGCAAGAGAAATATGTCAGGAAAGAAAAGTGTGGCAGTCCATTCTTTCTGCCTACCCCTTTGGAGAGACGGCGTGATGGTTACATAGTTATATTTATTTTGGTCAGCTATTTAACATCTGCCATTTTGATTTTCAGCGACAAGAAAGACCACTCCCTGCTCGACAGTCCGGACGTTTTCGCACCCGCCGTGAAACGCTCCCGCCCCTGTTCACCGCCTCTCAACGAGCGGGTCATGTTATACGTGCGGCAGGACTCAGAAGACGTCTACACTCCTCTGCACGTTGCCCCTCCCACCACGCAGGGACTCTTGCATGCGGTAAGTCTCATAGGCTCAAAGGATCTCGACAACATCACCTCAAAATACAACTAGGGAAACTGTACAAAAGCTACCAGAAATGAAGCAAACCAATTATTTGTAAAATGTTTTAGCCAATGTTGTGTACTTGGTGTGCACATGTAACAGAGGCATCAAATCAGTTTTAATATATATTTTTTATTACTTATCACTATATTAGATACTTTGTTTGTGTACCAACAATAAACAAATAAATAAATTTTTATTCAACGTTCATTCAATAATCGTTAAAATATGTTGGAAAAATAAACACAAATTGTGATTAGTTATATTTAGTTCGAAACTCTTGCACTGTGACTTCTCTAAATCATTATTTTGTATTGCAAATCATTTTTAAAAAACTCGAAAGCAATTTAAAATAAAATTGATATTGCAAGAATATTATGTATTTTAATGGTTTCTTTTTGGCTGCATTATGATAACAAGTTTACAATGCTATTTCTGACAATTTTTTAAATAAGTTAGCAGTAACAAATGCAAAATGGTGATCTCTCTCAGAAGTGATTCAAATGAGAAACAAAAAAATATTTAAAATAATGTTGTAATGAATTTAAGAAATTCGGTAGAGCACTTTTGTCTTACTCATTCCAAAGTAAATTATTACATAATTACAATGAACATTTCTGTATTAAATAACTTAACGTAATAACTCGTTTACATATATTTTAAAAAAACAACCTACACAGACAAGACCAACTTGGTGCATAGTATTGCTAATGGAATTACTGATAATCTAACATAATAATTGAAAATGTATTCTAAAATATGTGACATTCCTACATGACGGGAAACATTCCGCTTATTGTACCCAGCTAAAGGCCAGGGGCTGACTTGTTTCGTCATACAGCCACATATCGAACATTTTTCATTTGGGATTCGAAAAACACTTCACAAATGAAAAATGATTTGTGTGTGCTGTATGCGAGACAAAATCTTTCCAAGATTGTTTTGGTGTAAAATAATAATTGGCCAGAATTTGGTTTGGATTTGTCTAGAATTGCTATAATATAACAATGTGGTGCTTACATAACAATAACAGCATGTTTTGTCAATTAACAAATTGTTACCGATCATTCGACCCCCGGAGGTCATCATGTCATCACATTCAATCGACATTTCAGCATTTGAAGGACTGCTGTTACTCTAATGTTGAAATGTCGAATGGTACTTCTTTTCAAATCTAAGCCGAAATTAAGAAAGACAGAAATTTTATTTGCGAAGTAATACAACGTAAATGTAATTAAAGAACACTGCTGGCAAAGATTTGTAATATTCTGTTTTCCTTATTTTGCAGATTGAGAATAAGTACAAAATTTCAACTTCGGCCATTAATAACCTTTATCGCAAAAACAAGAAGGGGTAAGTAGAATTCACTTTTGTACTAATTTCATTCGCTTTTTTAACATTTCAACCGAGGATCACAGGCATTCAATACAGTCCACACACTCAGGAGACACATTACCGCAGATCGGACATCCCCATCGGGCATCTCATGTCTAGCTCCTACTAACCATGTGCACTAATATAACAATTAATTGGAATATGGATCCTGGAACTTGGAAACCTCCGCCTTAAAATGTATCTGACCAATTGTTTAACTGCCTATACGTGACTGTAACAAGACTCAAGTGTACAGAGAATTATTTAATGAATTCCCAGATTATTACTTCTTGTTTAAAAAAATCTTATAAGCATCTGCGACTGCGATATTATTATTATTTTTTTTCTTGTAATATAATGTCATATTTGTTTACAGGATTACGGCCAAAATTGACGATGACATGCTGACCTATTACTGCAATGAAGACCTCTTCTTATTAGAAGTGAGGCAGGTAATCAGCGTCGAGAAGGAGCTGTATGACATCACGTTCGTGGAACTCTAGGATCACTAGCACAGGACATCACTACTGAATCTCTTGCGGACACAAATTTAATTTTAGAATATCCCACATTGTTACAAGCTTCGAGTGAAATGTACATTGCTTTAAAAGCCCGTTTATTTTGTTCTCGATTTGTGAATCTTGTTAGTACTCGAACGTGTTTGGAGATTTGTGTAAAATTAGGTATCGTTGTTGATCTATATTTTTGTTTTTTATATAAATAATTGGAACATATATAATGTGAAATTCATTAATTAAAAAAGCAATAAGAATAAATTTAGATGTTATTTATTTTAATGTAATTTCTTACATACGTACTTCAGATACAAAAAATATTGACATTATAATGTAGGAATCGTTAGAAGCTAGCTTTTAGTTATATCTCGACAGAATGGTTCATAGTTTTCCGAGAAATAATTTCATTCTTTCGTAGACATAAGCTATTTTTTAATTTTATAAGCTCGAAGGAAGATAACGCAATGGTATTATTTTAATAGTTTGACTATCACGGAAGACGAAAAGTATTATTTGTGCGATCAACGTTTATGTTGGATCAACTTAAAACTTGCAATAATTAAAGTATTTGATTTAGGATAGATTCAATCAGTTTAAAAAGAAACTCGGTTGATTTTTATTATACTCTTGCTCTGGTTTGAAAAAATATTTCTCGGAAAAATATTTTTATGTCGTTTAGTTTTTAGCTCAAGAGACTGTAAAACAGTGCCTTAATATATGAATAAAGTTTATTAATAATAAATGTCTATATATAGAAACACCATTATATCAGGGGTGTTATGTATAGATCCAATCTTTATACTGCTTAGATTGCTGTGAATATGCAAATATTCTTTAAAAAAGTGTTATCATAACAGACCATTTCAAATTATCTGTTTTATTTTCAATGTCTCTTAAAAATACATCATTTGAATATTTTTTTATTTTTATATAATACAATAGCGTGATAATGCTTATATTTCAAAAAATCTACAAGAATATATGTGATTGTTGGTCTAACATGAAACGTCGGTATCCTTGCAAAATGTCTTAAAGCATTTTTTATTAATTCTACGATTTCAAAATTTCTGAGCAATCTACAAACTTGGTCGTTAGATGTTATCCAAATTAAGAATTCTGTGCCTTAATCTTATTAAAGTATTAATTATAAATCTCGATAAGTAGATTATAGAGGATTTTACTGTCACAGTTTTTCTTGCGGGATCTGAATTGCCATTTCCGTCTGTCTGGTGTGTTGATCTCAAAATAAATCTTATGAGTTTTTCATAATAATAAATTGAAGTTGTGTAAATGCCTTAAAAAAAATGTAATCGAAAACAACTAATAATTGTGCCTTATTTTTCAATAACAGACAATAAAAATATAAATTAAATTAATTTATAGGGGCAATTTGTATAATAATGTCTTCAACCATCTTAATAAATTTCTTAAATCAAAATTATTGTCTAAATATTCATGCATATTAATTATTTATTACAAGAATAACAAAATTTTGTTGTGAGTGGGATGAAGTGAAATTTTTTTTTTTTTGTGTTATATTAAATATTTCCAGATTAACATAAAATTGAACCTACCGCCCCTGTCAAATAAATTAATTCATTAATATGAGATTTTATTTAAAACATATATCTATAGTTTATTGTCGATGTTATATTCTGTTATTATATTTAATCTGTGATCCATGTCACAAACTGTTTTTAAAACTATATCAACTCTTAACATTCAGAATAATTTCAACGTAGTTACTTAGATTTAAGAAAGATTTCTGAAAAGAGATCTTACTTTTTTAACTGAAGAAAGGCTCAAATTTTAAATATTTTGTAGTTTGTAATTTTTTATATATTGTAATTGAGTTTATAAATAAATATAAAGTTTTCAATATAACAACTCAAATAAAGAACATTCATATTCAAAATTTGTTATAACCATTTGACCATTTGTCACGTTACAAATAAATAACCTGAAATTTCCTTTTGCGCAACTGAAGTCACAAGTGATTCGTTGAATCACATATCATATTATTAAAGTTATGTTTGTATTTATAATATATAGGCGTAAGATTTATTAGGGTTGACATATTGCATAGTCACAATTTATTAAACGATATATCTTTAATGTAAAATAAAACTGCCATATTACTGTAATAAGCAGAGGTAGCGATGAATATTGATTGGTTTAGAGAGAAAGGACAAATCAGCACATTTTTAAATGGTACCTGACATTTGCTTTATATTCCGACTAATTATTGTGAATTTATAAGAATTTAGGGGTTGGATTCTGTTTACGTAGACAGAAAATAATACAAAAAATATTATAGTCTCATGATACAATACTAAATGATGTATTAACATTCATTAACATAACCATTCAAAGAAAACATTTCATTCTTAGTTTTTGCATATAAAAATATGTACAGGTATATGCTATAAATATTTATCAAAATTCTATTCAAAATAATGGTTAAAGTTTTCAAACATATGAATTAAGTGTTATAATTTTTCAAGTATTAAATATTTCTAGAAAATTTATATAACTGTCTGTATACTTCTAACCATATTGCTACATAAATAATCAAAATTGTGACTAAAAATTAAACATTTCCTAAAAAGAATCACTACTTTCAGGATTTGTATAAATATATATAATTTTGATCATGAAAATTGCATTTATTTTGATCCTCAATTCCTTATTCACAACGAAAATGTGCTGGATTTGCAAAAGTTGTACTTAATTTTCTGTACTGTTTTACATAAAATGCAGGTTTTTTCCGACAAGAAGAATGTAAGAAATTTATCATTTGTAAATGTTCAGTTTGCTAGTTAATAGTTTAGTATAAAAGTCATTTCATAGTAATACATACAGCATGACATTAATATAATTGTAAAGTTTAGTCACATCGGAATTTTAGAATGTGGTTCAATATAGTTATATAAAAAAAAATATTGTTCCAATACTCCCCATCCATGCAAAAACCTTAAGCTCTCTTTTATAACAAAATTTGTTTCTACATTAGTATCTACTCACAATCAAATGTTAAATAAATAAATGTGTATTAATAAAGACATGGCAAACTGTGTGATGTTTATAAACACATGCATAATTAATTTTTAAAAACTGTCACCATCTGCATATGAAATTTTAAAATTCTGATGTGATTTAAATTGGCATGAATGTTATTTTTTTATATTTTTGCAATATTAATTCAACCCCGAACCCATGAGGTGGAGGCATTTATGTAGTGACATTAGCCATTAAGAATTATGTCAGAAATGCTACATTATTACGTAGCTGAATCTCTGTAGCCATAAAATTAGATGTTATACATAATTTGTAAGAATTTTCTTAAAATTATATCATTTCTATCAAAGTTTATATTTTCAAAAAAGAAATTTTTCCATTAAATAAATGTGTTTCTTATAAAATGTGTTGTTTTCTTAAATCATATGAATCTATAATAAGAATCCCTACAAGATGTGTATGCTCAGGCATAATCAACGCGTCCCCATAAAACTACAGTATGACCCCGGTAAATGCTGTTGCTTTGATACTTGCATGGAATTTTGTGATGTATTTGATATCTTAGCAGCATGAATGCATGTTTGCTGCATCACATACAGTTGATTTATGATCAGTCATCAATGCTATAAAGGTATATAAACATCACGTATTTATTTTTGTCTTTTCCTTCTTCAACTTGTTATAGATTTAATGGTGATGATGATTTATTATCACCATTAAATCTATAACAAGTCATATGGGCCATTTTTGTGAGAGATTCACTTCAAGGGCGCTCTTCGTCAGGAAAGCTTCTCTTAAAAAGGAAAGTTTTAAGAGAGCCTCTGAAAATTGTAGGGAAGCCTGTTCCACGGCGTCGGTCCCGCGATGCCAAAAATACAATCAAGCTCCTTAGCCCCACGGGATAAGAAGTTTGTGTGTTGCTTCTTCCTTTGAAGATCGTAGAGTTGACTGCCGAAGGTTCAGATCGATCACCTTGCAAAGGTCTGTGAGGTAGTCGGGTGCTTATCCATGTAAGGCTTTGTGAACAAGTAGACATAGTTTATATTCAATTCGCTCAGGTAACCTTAACCAGTGAAGTCGATAAAGCATTGATGTTACTAAATTTTGATGCACCAAAAATTAATTATGCTGCAGTATTCATTATGGATTGCAGTCTGTCCAGTTGCTTCTTGGGTTGTCCGGCATATGGTGAGTTGCAGTAGTCGATACGTGAGATGACAAAAGAATTTGCAAGGGTTTTAATGGCATCAGAAGGTAGGCATTTAAGGATATGTTTGATTTGTCTTATTCCAAAGAAGCCAGTTTGGACAATGTGATTAATTTTGGGAAAGACATAAATTACGTTCGATATTTACTCCGAGAAGTTTAATGTTTTTAGATATAGATTGTAGACGAATCTGACATTTGAAGAGATATGGAATCATTAAACATTTGGCATCTGCCAAAAGGTGGCCTCTTTTGGCAATTGCCACCTGTGGAATTTCTGATTTTTTTGGATTTAAAGAGAGCCTATTTGAGGACATCCATTATCCGATTTGTTCTATTCACTTAGCTACTTTATTTGTGAGGCTAGCGGTTTCATCCGGCTTACGGCAAAAATAAATTTGTAAGTCATCTGCGTAACAGTGCATTGGAAGGCCAGATGATTCAATAATGTCCTCAATTTCTCTAGTGTATATGATGAAAATAAGTGGTCTGAGAACAGAACCTTGAGGGACACCAGAGATTACATGGGAAGGGGATGCCACCTCTCCTTGAAAACGCACCAGCTTGGAGTCGGTTACTACAAGATTCTCCTGCTGTGATGATGAACTCCAGCTACCTCGCCATCATCTCCATATTTTATTTTATTCTGATAAATATATCAATTTTTAATTTTCCCATTGAGTGATGAAAAATAAAGTAAAGCGACCGTAAAACGCATTTCGATGGAAACTAAGTCAGTCAATGGTGGTTACATTGATTTAGGTAAAAACAAATAATATTCATAACCTACAGGTTCACTGGAAAAGCGCCAAGTGGGAATAAATAACAGCTGATCTGTCGACAAATTCTTGCTGAATGAAATAGAATAGAAGACAAATGACAAAAAATTAAATTCTTTCCAATAACAAATTGACATCTTACTCGAACGTTATTTTTCCCGATATTAGAAAAATATTAGTCAAACAAAAGAAAACATTAACATTTATTATTCTCTCCTGTATCACTTATCCACATTATTTAGCATTAAAATATGAGACTTCGTTCAGCGTTTTTTTTTTTTAATAAGCTATAGAATATGAAAATATAAGCTTCAATAATCTAAGTAGGAAAAAAAGAGCAAGTCTTCAATGCCAATGTTTTTATATTGTCTTTACGTGTCAGCTTAACTAAAAAGTAAGTTTATTCATTAGCAATTTAAAAAGTAACTTCTCAAATTAAGGTACATTTGGAGGAAGCTGTTTGGAAATTATCATTTTTGTCCCATAATGACTTATCTGCTCATAGGAATACAATGAAACGGTTGCATATTTTATAAATAAACAAGTAATTTAACACTTTTTGTTACTTTTTTCAATAAATTTAATTACAACGATTATACCACTTTGTAAATCTTATCCACTCTTTTAATATCCAATAGGCAAAACAATATATTATAGAAGTTAGTGACTGTTAGCTTTGATAGATTATAAGATCGCCTTCTAATTGTATCACTTTGCTATATAATCAAAAGAAGGTGGCTCGGTGTATGAGATTACTGAAACTCACCCGGTGCCCCTGGAAACGATACGAAGTAAAAGAAAAGAGAAGTAATATGTCCGTTTTTGGGCAATATTTACGATATATAAAACTAGATGCAATTAATACGAAGAAGAAAATCATGCAACGTTTTCAGTTAAAAATTGTCTTTGCTAAAGGCATACAAGAAGTTTGTTAGGAGCTTGTTGTGTCACGGGGGGTGAAAGATGAATTTCGCTCTCAAACACTTCCCAACGTTTGCCTATGTTATTCGCCAATGTTAATATTATGTTATTTGAGATATGCTCCGGGATGTATTAGAATATGAGATTGAAACCAATATTTACTATTTAAAATTACATTTAATTAACAAAACATACAATACAAAAGAAAAAGAAAGATTACTTAAGAACTAAAGAGGACTTACATGCTATTCGTTGAACAACAAATTAAACGAAGGCGGTGATCTGAAACAAACGAAGGCAAAACAAACGAAGGCGGTGATCTGCGGCGAGGATCGACGCTGACGCTGTCGTGGCCAGCACGAGGAGTGCTGGAGGCTGCACGGCACAGAAACATCAAGCGGATGATGGGCCGCGGAGGGCACGTGTCTCCTTCGCAGCGAGAGCGGTGGTCGGCATCAGGCCCAAATGGTGATAAGCTGGCGCCATGGTTGCTGGCGTCATGCGGCGCGTATATCGCGATCTTCTCCTTCAGATTATCTCCGGGAGATGTTACCTCTGAGAGATGTTACCTCCACCGGAGTCCGGTGTGTAAGAGAGCTACCTCGCTCTTCGCAGCCCTCTAGTTGAAAATCCGCAGGGTGGGGGGTTGAGATCACGCCCCCCAAAGTGTTGCCACTCACAAAATTGTCACTATCACTATTATTGTTTTTCCTATACACCATTATTGTTTTTCATTGTCTTATTGATATAGTCATGTTTCATGGCATACTAGGTGAGAGTAACAAATTTTCCATGGCAGAAAACACGTTTTCTCTCTGGAGGCTTGTTCGATCTTAGTTAAGTTTAATTTTAATTAGTGATAAGACTATGAAAAACAATAATAGTGGATAGGAAAAACAAGAATAGTGTAAGTGACAATTTTCGTGAGTGGCAACACTTTGGGGGGCGTGATCTCAACCCCCCACCCTGCAATTTTTTGAACTCCGGAGAGCTCTCGAGCGGCGAGCAGTAGTCAGTCACCGCCCTTTGGTGGAAGGAACATCTCTCCCCGGCCGAACGCGCGCAATCTTGTTTCTTTCTTTTGTGTTACATGTTTGTGTCATTAAATATAATTGTAAATAGTAAATATTGGTTTCAATCTCATATCACTATACATCCCGGAGCATCTCAGAGATCACATAATGATGTTACATTAGCGAATAACATGGGCAATACGTTGGGAGGAGTTGTTTCGAGATCGGGAATGAGATACGAGTAATTCTTCGCTTTTCACCCCGTGACACCAACAGTCTCGTAACATTATCACTAATTAAAATTAAACTTAACTAAGATTAAACCTGCCTTCAGAGAGAAAACATATTTTCTGTCATATAAAAATTGTTTAGTGCAATCTCACCGAGTATGCCATGAAACATGGCTATATCAAGTTTATATCTTTCTCCCAATAATGAAGAAATAACATTTTCGAAACAATAAACTCAAAAATCGAAAAAACCGTGTTTTCACTTATTTAATTTTAAAAAATGCATTAATACAGGAAGGTTTGTTACGAAGCTAGCTGTTTGTTGTATGCGGACGATGCTGTGCTACTTGCAGACAACGAGCACGAACTGCAAGCCCTGGTGTCTAGTATGTATGAGGTATGCAAGCGATACGATTTGATGATGAATGTGAATAAGTCTAAGGTAATGATTTTCGAAAAAGAAGGAAGCATGACAGTCTGCAACATTGGTGTAAACGGTGAAAATCTGGAACAAGTGGATGAATTTGTTTATTTAGGAAGTATGTTTACAAAGGATGGGAGGGTGGAGAAGGATATTGAAAGAAGGGTTGGGGCAGGCAACAGAATAAATGGTGCACTTAAAGTTGTCATCGCAAACAAAAGCCTATCCAAAAAGCTAAGATGGCAGTGCACAATGGTGTTCTTGTGCCGACCCTTATGTATGGAAGTGAAGCATGGAACTGGCAAAAGAAGGATGAAAGTAGAATAAATGCAGTAGAAATGAGATCTCTAAGACGAATGTGGCAAATCTGTTTATGATAGAGTGACAAATGCAAGTATAAGAAGTGAATGTGGTGCGAATGAAAGTGTTATGAACAAAATAAGGAAAGAGTCATTAAGATGGTTTGGACACATGGAAAGAATGAGTGAAGACAGAATGGTAAAGAAGGTATATGTAAACAGCGTGAACGGAGCTAGAAATAGAGGAAGGCCGAGGAAAACGTGGCACGATCAAATCAATCAAATATTGAATGTCGGTCACGTGAGGAGTCGGAAAAATCGACGTGCGTGCATGACAAGATGTATGAATGTAGAGGAATGTATAGTGATATGAGATTGAAACCAATATTTACTATTTACAATTATATTTAAACACACAAACATACAATATACAAAATGAAAGAAACAAGATTACTTTTAACTAAACAGGACTTACTTGCTATTCGTTGGCCAACAACTTAAAACTAATCCGTAATGTTATCCTCGGGACAGCTTCCTTAAACACTATTATTGTTTTTAAATTGTCTTTCATAGTCTTATCACTAATTAAAATTAACTTAACTAAGATCAAACAAGTCTCCAGAGAGAAAATGTATTTTCGGTCATGTAAAATTTGTCCAGTGCAATCTCACCTATTATGCCATGAAACATGGCTATATCAGGTTAACGAGTATACTTTGTGACTAGTAAGAATATCATTGGAATCTCTTTTGTTTGTAATTTATCAAACTGGAGTCAGCAAAGTCATTGAGGGTAAGTCTGTTGGATCTTCTGGCTTCCAGAGGTTCAGCTCATGTGGCTATTCCTCTTACGTCTGATGGGAACATTGTTGGAAGGTGATTTGGTGGGTTGTTAGTTTATTCGGGGGCATGATTTGTGTGGCCCGGAGTGTTCCTCTGAAGGAGAATCGATTTTGGGCGCTTGTGGCGGCTGGAAGTGTTTGGGTCGTAATTAGAGAGGTCTTTTATTGTTGGGTTGGGATGTGAAGGGAGTCCTTTGTAAAAACGTTCGGCAAGTTTCAGAATGAATTCATCTATCATCGGGATTCCCGATTTTAGGTGCAGTTGTGTAATCCTGGTCCATGAAGGCGCACCAAGCGATAAATGGATAGCCTTATTTTGCAGGATTTGGAGATTTTGTATGTGACTCGAAACTGCGTAGCCCCAGATTGGGGCTGCATAAGTGAAGATCGGCCTTATAACCGTTTTGTATATCAGGAGTTTATTGTCGATGCTTAGTTTACTGTTTCTAGCTAACATTGGGTAGAGGACTGAGATTGCTTTTGACGCGGCTTTGACTTTATTTGTAATGTGTGGCCTCCATGTCAGCTTAGAATCCAAAGTAACCCCCAAGATATTTGGTTGTTTTGGTTCAAGGAACGTCTTAGCCGAACATTTTTATGTTGGGAATGTTTGGAGGAATGTGTCTTTTACCGAAAAGGGTCGCTGCGCTTTTACTCGGGTTGATGGTAATGCGCCAGTTTCTGCACCACACCTCTAGCACATCGGCCTGCTTTTGCACCCTGCGGGTCGCGAGAAGCGGCCTTTTAGCACTGGAGATGATGCCCGTATCGTCAGCGAATTGGGCAATGTGGGTGTTCTGATCTCGGGGAAGAGGGATATCACTGCAGTAGATGTTGAACAGAGTAGGAGCCATTACTGAACCTTGGGGAACTCCTGAGCAAAGTCATATAAACATCAGTTGCAGGAGAAATTTATCGTACCTGTATTCTACGTATTCTAAGATGTCATATGGAGAAACAGGGACATGAGGACTGACAGCAAGGTACGCATCTACAAGACCTGTGTGCGACCAATCCTCACATATGGCATTGAATCGAGGGCAGATACTGTCAAGACAAAGAGCATGCTCAGGACAACCGAGATGAAAACGCTCCGCGCTATAGCTGGCAAGACCCTACGTGATCGAGTTAGGAATACAGCAATCCGAGAAATCTGCAAGGTCGAAGATGTGGTCAGATGGGGACGTCAAAGACGGCAATACTGGCATGAACACGTAGAAAGGATGAGCTCAAATAGAATACCACACATAGCTCTCCATGGAACGCCAAACGGACAACGCCGACCAGGAAGACCCCCGAAACGGTGGAGAGAAAGCTGGAGCTCAGCATCTCAAGAGGACCCGCCTGAAATAACAGACTCCTGAGTCTACAAAAAGGGAAGAAGAAGAAGAAGTATTCTACGATCTACTATCAAATTTAAATCGAAAGTAAAGAATTTTTTTAAACGCACTAAAATATCATTTAAAAATAATACAATCAAAATACGAGCATAAGGAACTTACCCCAATTATTTTAATCTGGCGTAAGTAAGAACTGGAACAAGTATTTATTTATATCTTCATCTATGTAATAAATTTTTTCGCACATTCTTTATTTGTGCGTTTATAATCTATGTTTTTTTTTATTAAACATCCAATTTGACAGTTTAATTATCGATAAACTTCTCGTAATAATGGAGTTTATTAAGAAGTATTTAGACTTTTCCTTATGATTTTGACATTCTTTATAAAACATTACAGCTATCGGCGTTTCTGTAACATTTCTGTTAATCCATAGACAGTAAATAACCTTAAAATGTTTGTGATATTCGCTTTTATAGTTGCCGGCTTAGTGCGTTTTTGGCTTCTTAACACAGAAGCTTCGGCATTATTGTCGGATAGAGTCGAACTATCAACTCCTCTAAACTCGTGGAAAAGATTAACCGAAGGAGTTTATTTATATAATGAAGGGATCAATCCATATCAGGGAGATATGTTCCATGAAAATCCACTCATGCTAATACTTTTTCATCAAATAATATATAAATTTCCCTCGTTTTTACCTATTATTTTTACAGTATGCGATCTTTTAACTGGGTTGTGTTTGTATATTACCGCTAAAAAATTCATGTTTTTTCTAAAAGAAAAGCAAAGCGGTGATAAAATTAATTATGTTAAGGATTCTGGATCGTTATTGTTGAAGAATGACGACTATATGATCGCTCCCTTGTACGTATTGAGTGCGTATCTTTTCAATCCATATATTGTGCTGAACTGTGTTGCGAAAACCACGACCGTGTTCAACAATTTATATTTATCCATATCGTTAGTATCTATGGTAACTGGGAACAGAATCATTTGCTGCCTCGCCATAGCAGCTGCAGCCAACCTTTCGCTGTATCCACTCACACTGATCATCCCGGCGTCCATTTTCATCCACAACATATCCAAAGGATGTGCCAAATGCTCTTACATCAAGACACTCACTGCATTTGTCTTGGCCTGGGGGTTTCTTATTTACTCTTCAGCATACGTCATGAATGGTTCATACCAGTTTCTTGAGAACACATATGGATTTATGTAAGTAAACGACATTATCTAATTTACTTGTTTATGATGTTATTAAGCTTCCGACACATACTGTATAATGTTATATTTAATGGGAGCGACATGATTTGCTTTACTAGGGCATTATCGAATTTCCTAGCAGGGCAAAACATGACCCGATGTATAAATGTTGAAGAAGAGAAAGAATGTCAAGAAGCGTGATATTGATAAATGGTAGACAGAATTTCTAATTAGCTTATTTATACTGGACTCAATTAACACATAAGCCTAACTTTTTGCTTGTTTTATTTTTTGCAGATTAAGCGTTCCAGATTTGAAACCAAACATTGGTCTTTTTTGGTACTTCTTCACCGAGATGTTTGAGCATTTCAGAGTACTTTTTATATGCTCATTCCAAATTAATGCCTTGATTCTATACCCTTTGCCTCTGACCATGCGCTTCAGGAAAGAACCACTTCTACTGGCCACCACAATGATTGCGTTAACTGCCATATTCAAGTCGTATCCCTGCCTCGGCGATGTAGGCTTCTATTTAGCACTTATACCAATGTGGAGACACTTATTTTCTCGTAAGTTTGATTATTATTATATGGTTTCAGCATATTAATTACAGGTAGTCATTGACTTAAGATCTGTGTGAATTACGACTGTTCGCCTTTATGACCACAACCACGATTGGTTGCCCATCTGCATGAAGCATGGCATTAGCAGTCCATAAACACTACATACTGTCATAATGTCAGTGTGGGATTATTTTTATGAACCGTGTTTTATTGATAAAACAAATTTTCCCTTCTACTTTTATGGCTCTACAGCTCTTATCGAGCCTTGGCTTCCAGCAGTCCTCGCCTCCAAGCACTTATGTCACCTGCTGCAGCCTTCCAGTCTCTCATTTGCAGTAGTTGTGCAGCGTCCTTCCTCACCTCTTCGTCCCTTTCCACTTATCTTTCTTAAACTTTCCCATTTACCATTAATTACTTTGATACTTCTTTATGCTACAATAAAACCTTAATTACCCATTGAAACACAAATAAATGCCATTTTTGTAACTTGAGAGTATTTGAAGACTACAGGGAAAAAACAAGGAATGTCAGTAGAAGGTTAATTTGAATAAATTGAGAATAAAGCTAATTAAAGTCTATATGTTTCTTAGCAATTAGCAATTGATTATCTGGTCATAGTCGATGACAAACATGATTTTTTAATATGAAAATTTTACTGTGGATAGATACGTACAAATGCCGCTAGATGGCATTATTACATTTATTTTGAATTTTAACTGACATTCCTTGTTTTTCCCCTGTAGTCTTCATTTGACAATCAAAATCATGCAATATACCTTTTGAAAAATTTATCAATCAGATAACCGACAAATACTCTATTTGATTTATTTTATTCCTCAAGTTCATGAATATTGTGTGGAGGTTAGTTCTTAAATATAATATGAATATTGGGTGAGAGAAACAAATTTTACTATAGCATATTTTTTTTTTTATCTAATCCCATCAAATGTAAAAAATAACAAACAAATCATTACACAAAGACACCCAAATATCAGGAATACTAATGGTAAATGAAAACAATGAATATTTTGAAAAATATAAACCATAGAGAGAGACCAGATCGACTTATGACCATTCCTGATTTATTAAAATCACTAGCGATTGTGGTTGTAAGTCAATGACTGCCTGTACTTTGTGCAAATGTCCAAATGAAACACTCAAATGTTGTACCTTTTTGTCTTATTTGTAAGAAAGAAAACAAAATATCTTTATTAACAAAATAATTCAATTGGCAGAGAAAGAGAACAGAGATTAAAATAAAGTATGCTATAAATTAATATAAGTTAATGCTTATAAATTAAAATAAAATTATTTTTTGTTCTTCCATTTGATGGAGTGAATAATAATTTTTCTACATAATACAATTGATGAATAGAAAAGTAAAAAGTTGGATATTTTGATATGTTCTCTTTGTGACTAACCAGTTTTTTTTTATGTATCATTTGAATCCAATTACTATATACAATTTTGTTTTACAATATATTGATTATCATGACATGTGATAGGTAGCTAATCTATCGTCATTTTATTGTCACATGAATTCTCCACCAGAACAAAGAAATCACACTGCCACACCAGGAATCAAACCCGGGACCTTCGGTGTGACAGTCATAGCTACTGCCATTCTGTCACGAAGGTGGTCATCATTTCACTCCATCTCGGGATGGAAATAGATGTTTCCTAAAACTAATTACATTATACTCGCAATATATTATATAAGAAACTTTATATATATTTTTCGATATGCATATTGCTATGATTGGAACTTATGTAGTTATCGTCCAATTGAAAATAGTCCCAAACTTGTTTAAAAATATATGTATTCTTTTTTTTATTGCAAAATTTTCAAAATATCAATTGTACCTATTGGATTTAGTAAGTTAAGACATTTAAGTAATAGTTAGTGGTAAAATAACCTATAATCAACAATATTATTTGGATTTTTTACAGATATGCAGCAAAAGTTCGTTGTGGGATGCTTTCTCCTTGTTACATCAGTTTTGGGACCCACATTCTGGCATCTGTGGATCTACTCGCGTTCCGCCAACGCTAACTTCTTCTTTGGATTCACCCTGGCCTTCGCCTCGGCTCAAATCTTTCTCATCACGGATCTTCTGTTTGCCTACATCAAAAGAGAATATGCTCTCAGACATGGATCCAGCAGAGAAATTGATGGAAAACCTGCCAAGCTGGTTTTGCGATAGACAATATTCAACATAATGTATTTACATTTAAATAATCATCATTTAGATTGATAAGTATCACAAAATTAGAATTTTTCCAAGTTTGTATAAATATTTTTCTAGGTAGGCATTGCTATTTTTAGCCTCTCGGCAGGTATGGATGGAACAGTTCTTCTAATTGAAAATGGTCCAAACTCTATAAAAAATGTGTATTTTTTTTTGTTACTCTATTTTCATATGTGAGGGTATTAGTTGCAAACCTGGCAAACTCCATCATTAGATGTTTTGAGTAAACCGCAAAAAACTGATAAATGTGCTTTTTACGATATTTATTTTTTTCATCTCAACCAGTTAGTATTTTAAAAGTAATCAGCCATGAAATAATCATCATTATGTTGATAATTAAAGTAAAATAATGAATTTCATTTTGGAGTTTGCCAGCTTTGCAACACTCAAGTGGAGGTTGCCATGTTTGCAACAAACCCTATATTTTAATAGCAAAATTCTTCAGAATGAAGCCGAATTTGAAACTGAAAATCAATAAAAATTGTGTGCAAATGTATTATGAATAAGACCCAATTCATATCTCACTTTTGATTGTTGGTGGAGTTTGCCGGGTTCGCAAATAATACCCTCATGTAATGTCAATCATTTGAGGTCTACCTGACCCTGGTAGATTTTCAAAATTAGGATTATCGGAATAACTTTTTGAATCCCAATTTGATATTTACTCATTTTAATTACATTCTTACCCATTGTATAAATGTTCACCTACTGGTTGTTTTTGGGTGATTAATAATAGGGTTATTATTATTTTTTTATCTCCACCGACATTGTTTAGGGTTGAAATTTTTTAAGAAAAAAATAATGAAATTTTATAAATAGCACCTACACGTTTCACTTTTATCACACCCAAAAAAAAATACTAAAAATAAGTTTGGTTTACGATAAGCTATGCTTTTAGCAAATGTATTTAAATGACTCGTTTGTCAACCCGTATGAATAAAATTACTAGCTAGATGTACAGTTTAGTTAATAAAAATTCACTCGTCTAGAGGATAAAGGGCTTCAGTTTATTTTTACATTCCTTCTTAGTTATCTATAAAGTTGTTTATTTTTTTGCAGGTTTTTAAATATATTTTACTTAGAAATAACCCAGTGATAGACATGTAATCTAGATTCACATATATTCCATTCTCTAAATGTGAATTAAAACTATTAAGTTAAACTTATTTATAACTATATGAAATAAATTTCATTATAAACAATATTTTTAACTTACATAGCTGTATTATTATAAAAATGTTACCTTGGCAGAGAATCACAAATAAATGAAGTGTAAACGCTTGATTGTAATAATGTCAATAATGTCAGACTCGGAAATGTGTGAGGGTGGGTGGCTGAGTGTAAAGACTGAATATTAAGCAGAATGATGAGTTTTTAATCAACGGCGAATGCTAGTGATTTAATGGCCTATTCCATTTGGATTGAATTGTTATTTTCATTTGAGCACAAGTATTTGTACGCAAACTGCGATGTATAAAGCAATAAATATGTGTTAATTTATTAGCGTAAATAGCTTCATGGTCTATCTCGTATACCAGAATATATTGATAGGGCAGGTGTTAAAATTTACTAATTAAACAAAAATGTCTAATTTTATAAGACTGGTTACCAATTAATTTAAGTTTATAATTATATATTTTTTTATTAATTCATTCACATGTACTAATACCATTATTTTTCATTTTGGAATGATATCACCCATGACATTATTTTAATAAAATGAAATATACCTACCAGGTGTAAAAGCTTAAATCCGCTTTTAGCTCATAGATGGCGTTAGTGAGCATATTAAACTATAATACCATGCCAACACATTCTATTTTTTTTTTTATTTGACATCTGTCAACATTAATCTGTGCACATCATCTGCAATTTCATACAACAACGGAAATCATGTTAGGTTTCGTGCCAGAAAAAGTGTGCGTGCGGAAGGTTGCTTTTATTTGAAAAATCTGCTGCCGAATCGTACCGAATGCTTGTGGAGGCCTATGGCCATGCTTTATCAATAAACTTTACAAGAGTAAATCGCTTGGGACAGAAAACAATGCTGTGCGTTTGGTGTGAACATCAGGGTTTCGTCTACTATGAGCTGTTGAAACCTGGTGAAAGGAAGTAATTAAGCGTATCATAAAAAGTCATGAAAAGCTTAATTTCCTACACAATAAGGCGCCATCGCACACCTCAACAATGGTCCGAAACTACTTGGAGAGACTCAACTGGGAGTTGCTTCCCCATCCCACTTATTCACCAGACCTGCCCCCTTCTGACTACTACCTGTTTTTGTCAATAGGCTACGCGCTTGCTGAGCAGCATTCGATTTTTATGAAGACGTCCGAAAATGGCTTGATGACCGGTTTGCCTCGAAAAATATATTTTGGCGTGGTATCCACAAATTGCCCGAAAGATAGGGAAAATGTGTAGCTAGAGAGGGACAAAAATTTTAATAAATTTGTTTTTATTTTCTATGAAAAAAACCTGTTTTCATGACAGAAACAGCAAATTTAAACTTATACACCTGGTAATTTGGTGTACTAAAATTTTGAATTTAATATGATAATTGAAATGAACAAACTGTTATTTTTTTATTAAATTATCTTGTCATATTTTTAATTATATATTACATGTTTCAATCTATGTAGCGATTTTGTTTTATTTTTACTTGTAATTTGTATAAAATCTGCAAATACATTTATCCTTGAAAATATATATTTTTTATTTATTATAATACTTATCTCTTTCAGGAACTCACTTGGAAACCTAAATAAAATTCCTTTCATCATATACTAAACTCGCCTTCAAAGTATGGGTGATAGAGTAATCAAAGGCACATAATGTACTACTTTTAAAAATGTTAAGTTTCATTCTAACCTTCCACAGACTTGTTTAAAACCGAAAGGAATCAACTTTTCATAAGTTATGTTACAACAATATCAATGCATTTACTTATTAAAAATTATGAACAAGTAAAGTTTTAAAACACATTACATATATTTGTAAACTTAATAAAGTAATATGACTTTTGGGAGGCTCAATATAATTCGTAATAATAGTGAATCATTGTAAATCCATGATGAAACTGTTGGACTTTTATTTAGAACTTGTTCACTTATCTTATCTTTACTATCTCTTATGGACACAGAGTACTCCAGACTGTTTAAGGTGTCCAACATTGTGTATTATTCACTGGGCTTACCATAACCTATATTTTCTATTAAATTTATAAATAAAATGTAATTGATTAAAATTAAAACATGTGTTCCATCTTCACTATAAGTGCAATACTTTTTGTCTTGATTGGCAATGTGAAAGGTAAGGAGAATATTTAAAAAAAATTATGTGTTTCAATGAAACATTCGCTTTTGTTTCTTTAGATTATCAATTTTTGTTTAATTCTGAGTTGTTATACAGATTGTTCTAGTTCAACAAGTAGGACAATCCCTGAATATTTGGAGAGCTGCTATCAAAACGGTAGTATCAAAGTGAATGCACCCCACAATGTTCAGTTGTTGGTTGAACTCATAGACAAGATTGAAAAAAACAATATCAATGCTAATATTCGAATTTTAAGTTCATCTCTTTTACACAGGTATGTCATTACAAAAAAGTGCACCTTGTTTTTCTATATTTTAGCTGTGATAACTGTAATAATATAGTAAGGTAAATAAACTTTTGACTTTTTTGATAATGAATGGTAAATAAGCAATATTTTCATAACAATCAAAGATTGCATGATTTATTTAATTTAAAAATGATGTATTTTTTTCAGTTTAAGACTAGATGGTATTGAACGTTCTCCGAAAGTCAAAGAAACTGACTTTGTGATTCCATACAGAGCTACGGCCTTTCAATTTGCCAAGTTTAGTTTTCTCCTAGATCTTCTGATACCTGGTACCAATCTTCCAAACATTGTTGATGCTTTAACGTTGCCAGAGTTATGTTCTCTTCATTTCCTTATTTCTTCTACTGTCGATTCCTGGGAGAGAGGTGATGAAGAAAAACTTTGTCCATTACTTATGAATAAAAAGTTTCCAATAGACTACAATACATACCATTTTATTCCGTAAGTATGAAACTGTAAACTGCATCCATTTATACTGATAAAAATCAGATAAAACTTAAAGGATTTAATTTTATTTCACTATGTACACAAATATTAGCGCCATCTGTGGAAGTTTTAAATTCAGGTGTGAAACTTGACTAATTGTAAAAACCCACTTATCAAAAATACCTTCAGGAAAATTCACAAAAAATTATTGAGGATAAATACTTAAATTAATTGTTATTAAAACAGTTACACTTTTTTTAGATTCGTTAAACCAGAAATAAATAGAACGATAGTACCGCCATCTAGAAGTAGATGTCCGATTGAAAGAGGTATCGTGCAAACAACATGGGGCGATGTTTCACCCGGAATACTGATAAGCGCTATTTCTGCCGCACTTGAACCCCAAAACGTTAGAGTTCAAGATATTTTAATGCAAAATTCCGAGCTTGAATTTGCTGAAACTATGTCGGAATATTCTGAAACCAACATGTATGAAATCCACAGCACCGCTGATATTGAGGCCTTTACCAACCAATTATTTACAAATACATTGTCAACATCAGATCATTTCATATCTAACATTCTTGCAGCAACACTAGCAGGTAAGCATGAAAATGAAAAATAGCATTTTATATCCAATTTTTTTATATAAAAATTTACAAATGAAAAAAAAATTCATGGATGTTTCCGCCCGGGATCGAACCGGGGGCCTTGTGCGTGTGAAGCACACGTGATAACCGCTACACTACGGAAACGTTGGGAAGAGTGTCAAAATTGTTGAATATCAATTGTATAAAATTACAAGTTTTTTTTTTTTTTGAAACACATAATAAACATACAAAATTAGTATAAACTTTCATTCGATTATCATTAATAATTTATTCGATTTATATTTCTCATAGATGTCATTCTTCCTCTTTAATTTACAGGTGATATAGCTGAATTAGCGATTAGGCAAGGTCCATTTGCAGGTTCAAATTCTTCACAATATAATGTTGGTTCATTTGGTATCTGGAATGATTCTCTTATTCCAAGGAACTTTTATTTACTGCAGTCTAAATATGGGGATTGGGAAATTACTGATGCTGAAATTTTAGCTGGAATTGATGGTAACTGAATAATTAGAATTATTTTAATTAAAAACAAAGATGAGATCGTAATATGATTATTTAATATAATTAATTTTAATGATTTAACAATTTTCAGGGTTTATAATTGCCTATCACATCAATGAATGGATTCCTACTCTTAATAGGCTGCGTTTATCACAAATTATTGAAATGTATTATTCGAGTTATGGAATTGCAATGAACCACACTATCAGAGCCTGCAACAGAAAACAAAATATGGCTAAACTGTTTAAGGACTCAAATATTTATGAACAAACACTAAATCTTGTAAATGTCCTATGGTTACGATTAAGTACAGTATTCATTACTCCTGGAGAAATTCAGAACATTTCTAATGCAGCAGTCAAAGCATTTGAGGATTATTGGCGTAAGTCTTATTATAAAATATATTATTTCTTGATCAATGATGTAAAAAAACATATTAGATATTTACTAGTATAAAAATTGAAATGTAATCATCTGGTCTCTAGAAGATTTATTATATTTTATGGGAATGACTTTTTTTGCCTTGCTTGACATTATCAAATATTGAAAAAAAAAATTATAATGCTTTAGTAAGGAGAAACATGTCATTCCCATAAAATATAATAAAACATCTAGACATTTTTAAAAGTATCGATTATTTGATATGGAGCTTTACATCATTGTTCAAGAAGCAATAAATCCATCAATAATAATACAATTTTTGAAAAACAGACTTTTTTTATAATTTTTTAAAGATAATCCAATGATTTTACTGAAATCTCTTGATGGAAGTTCATTTTAAATAATAATGAAATAAATCAATGTATTTTTACTACGTCCACTTTTACTTTCCACCCTCTTTCGACAGTGTCCGGTTTCGCTAGGCTCACTGGCATCGACAGACTGGCAACTGAAAGTAGTTTAAAAACACCATTTGATTTATTTATTATTCAATATAATTTGGTTAATGAAAAATTTAAATATGTTTTTTAACTAAGTACTAAAATGGATATTAGATTTTCATTTAAAAATAAATTACTGTTTAGTTTTATGATATATACTGTAATTTAGGCGTTACAACGTATATTTTGGACCTCTGCGTGACATCCATGCCAACGGAAAGGCAACGTTCACTCCGATTAGTAGAGACAAGTGCAAACAACATAACAATTTCAGTCAGAGCCAATAAAGCAAGTTTCTATGATCGTACTTTCAGCGTTGCGGGTCCGTTGGCGTGGAATACCTCCATGTTAGTATTAAATATGAGGATAGTGACGTTAAATTTAAGAAACATCTAAAGACAGCACTGTTCGGTCAGTCATTTCCTAGTGCGCCCTTGAAGTAAGTGATTTTACAAAACGGCGCATTTAAAATAATAATATAAGTCATCAAAATAATAATAAATACTGATGTAAAATTCTACATACAAAATATACAGATTAGGCTTTTTGAATATACTATATAATATTATTGCAGCTAAACTACTGGACCAACTCCCCGGATGTGATGTTCGTGGAGACACATATCCAATGGATGTAATAATTGCAACCGACGGAACATGGACAAAATACCAGACCCAAGAGTTAATAGCGTGAGTTGACATTATTTCTATAAATAAATTTCTAATTTTCTAAAGCATGTTACTAACGTTTTATCATTGCAGAATATTATCTGAAACTTTGGATGTATCAAGCTATGGCAGCTCTCTTGGATTGATTCATGGAAACACTGCCGATTGGATTTCAACACCCTCCCACAGTATTTTACAAATTTTTGACAATATGGTCAACTATACAGAACCATGTTAGTTTGTGAATATTTAATATTTTAATATGTATTATTATTATTTATTATGTTTCTAGTATAATGATGTAAAACTCCACATTAAATAATTATAGTTTATGGGAATGACAGGTTTCGCCTTTCTAAGACATTATCAAATGACGCAAATATCATATGTGTTGTTGTTTGTATACACAAGTTAAAGGAGCAGAATACGGTAATTGATGTGGTTTAATAATATGTACACTGTTAACAATAATTAAGGGATAAATCCCAAAATACTGAAAAGTATCATCTGGAACTAGTTTAAAAATTGTATGAATATTTATGTACAATATACAATGCTTACAAAGGTAATGAATACTTAATGATGTTACATAAATCGGAAAGTTACTTAGGGATTCCAAAATAAAGAGTTTTTGAAGAAAAACATATTTTAACAATAATTATTTACACTCATACATTTGATAATGTCTTAGAAAGGCGAAACATTTCATTCCCGTAAACTTTAATAAAACTTTTAGAAAACATACATATTTATTCATATTAGTTAGAAATAAATATGTTTATCATATAAAAATTTTCTTAATCAAAGTATGTTTATATTATTAATTCTTAATTTTCAGGGCCGGATCGTCTGAATTTGCCACAAGTTCTCACATCACTTTTATCATACTTAGAAAACAAAACTGAGGAAGAGAAATTGTCAAATGAAGTTGCAGGTTTACCACATGTAATAATATTTGTTGCTCCCACAACCATCTGGTCGCAAGCAGAGTTGGACAGATCCGTCAAAATTATGGAGACATTGCGAATTACATTTACCGACGTGTACTTCCTATACTTAACTCCTGATGCAGCTGGATTTAAGATTCTGTCTCTTGATCCTCGGAAACATTCTGATATGATTATTGAGAGTTCAAATACCAATATAAATGAGGTAGCTGAGCTGATAAGAATGAATTTTATCATGAAAATAATACCCAAAAGGCTCATATCACCAGTATGTGATAGTGATAAATTAACAAATGTGAGACTACAGTATGAAGATTACATAAACGTGGGTCAAAAAGTTATATACAGAATTCATCCAATTTATTTATTATACGTACCTATTGTAAAAGTACAGGTGAAGAACTTTTTTTTATAAATATGTTCTCTTTAATATTATTGCTGCAGAGAGAAATTAACATATTTGATATTACAGTTTCAAGGGACTGATCATGGTGATATCTCCGTCTGTGTATCCAGACAATATACAGAGGATGCAGCAACGTCTTGTAAATTAGTTACAAATCAATATGATGCAAATTTCCAAATAAAGCATCCATGTAATGGAGATGCTTTCTGTGACCCAATATATTTTATTGTAAAAGCTAAAAATACTCTCATCAAGTGCGATGGTAAGATAATGAAATATTTATTGATAGTACAATTAAAATAATTACATTGTTAAATAAATATAAAAAAAATAAAGCGAACTACTCATACTTCGCAGGCCCCGGGGAGATTCGAACTCCCGATCTCCTGTTTACTAGACAGGCGCTTTAACCAACTAAGCCACGGCGCCGGTGGCACGTCCTTCCAATTTACATTACTAATTTTGTTTTCCAGATAAAGATTGCCGATACCCAGATCAAATTCGTTTCATCGTACGCCATGAAGGTATGCAATGCCGGAAATTAAATAATGGAACTTCTAATGGAAAGATTCTATATTATATGAACATTTTAATACCCATGTTTTCAGCTATTTTCCATTTATTGTGTTGTTCAAGATGACTGAATGGTTAGTTTTATAAAATTATATGACTGGTTTAATTTAATAAAAGAAAATAAAAGCTTTAACAAAATCAAATTGCGTTATTATTTTTAATTTCAGGTTTGATGAAATAAATAAATAAACGCATGCTCAAAATTCGAAAGAACATTTGAGTAAGTAGCAATCAAACAAGCTAGCAGCAGAGAACGTTAATAGAGTTCGTAAAATATACATTATATTCAATAAAAATCGAAATCACAGAATTAATTTAATAAAATTATATGTACGTAAAAATTAATAATATAAATAACTGACTCCCATGAAGACAGAGTTTACAATGATTTCCGAAATATCGACATAAGAGCATACCACAAGGCAAATACATTTATTCTATATCCTAATAAATAAATAAAAATGAACTTGTAACATTATCGTTTTCTTTCTAGTAAACTCAGAACAAGTAATAAACTACTTTATACGAATTTTCGACGCTACAGCCGCCGACTCCGTGGCGCAACGGTAGCGCGTCTGACTCCAGATCAGAAGGTTGCGTGTTCAAATCACGTCGGGGTCAATCAAATCCATTTTTTGTCTACTTTATTTATTTTTAATCCTTAGAATTTATTATAAATATCTTGTATTGCGATTAACCAATCTACCTTAAATTTTTTAAAAGGTGTATAGAATAAGCGACTATTTTTATTTGGACTTGGGTCTTTCGTAAGCAAGTACACCGTTTGTTTATTGTTTACTCTTAAAATTAAACAAATTTTATGAAAACTCACTTCAAAAACCAGGAAAATAAAAAATATATTCGACCCTGCCAGGATTCGAACCTGGAATCTTCTGATCCGTAGTCAGACGCGTTATCCGTTGCGCCACAGGGCCGTGTTTGCCATTGCTGAAATAACGCTACTAATTTTAGTTAATCTGCATAAAATATTATTGGGTGCACAGTGTAAAAAAGTCTTGCATACAATCCTCGGCAATGCACAAAAATAATGTCCATTTTATCAAAGTCGCGAACCACAGCAATATCTTCTTACTATTCATAAAATCCTCAAGGTGTCAGGACCTGCGCAGTTGAAATAAAAATGTTAGATGTTCCAAAAATTAACAGACCCGAGAAATAAATACTTACAATTAGATGTTGTTTTAAAAATTCATTAAATAAGAATATTAACATAATTTTTAATTTAATTCGAATATTTACAATCTAGAATTCAATCTCGATAAATTTCTTTAATTATTGTATTCGATTACGGCAAAAAAATATTATTATTTGAATACTTTAGCGACAACTAGCGTCCTTTTATCGCACTAGGGATCTGGTATCTTTTGAGACTCATTTGAATGAGTCCCATCCATGTCAACTTGGACCTACCACGTCCTCTAGGTCGTTGATCCACTTCCAATACCCTCCATGTAACATGATCACCTGGCCGCTGCATGGCGTAGCCGTGCCATCTCAAACGATTCTCCTCAAGTTTATCCGAGATTGGCCTCACTCTGAAACTGCGGCAGATGTGGATATTCCTGATGTGGTCGAATCGACTTGCGTGTGTGACTCGTTGTATGAATGTGGAGGAATCTAGAGAGGTTTGCCAGGATAGAGTAGTGTGGCGGTCTATTCTCTCTGCCTACACCTGCGGGAAACGGCGTGATGGTTTGTTTTTTTGTTTTTGAAATTAAACGCGATTTCAGGTAAATCTGACAGCAAACATTTTCATTCGTTCGTTCGTAAAAATATTTTTATCGGTATTTACTACTCAATAGACTCATGGATAGATTCTCTTCTTCTTCTTCGTCAGCCTTCACCGGTCCACTGCTGGACATAGACCTCTTCCCTTTCTTTCCATTCATCTCTATTTTCTGCCAGCTGCAGACACATCCCCCCCCCCCCCGGCAGCAATGTCGTCGGCCCACCTTTTTTGCGGCCTGCCGACGCTTCTCCTATTTTCCCATGGTCTCCACCTTACTATTTTCTGGATCCATTTATCCTCACTTTGTCTAGCCACATGACCCGCCCATTTTCAGTCTCGCTAGTCGCTCCATGATGTCCGTTATTTTTGTTCTCCTCATTTCTGATTTTATCTCGGAGACTGAGGCCGAGCATATGTCTTTTCATGGAACGCTGCGTGACTCTTAATCTCTCTACATTTCTCTTGGTGAGGGTCATGGTCTCCATCCCATAAGTCATCACCGGCAGTATGCATGAATCATAGACTTTTCTCTTTAGACATATTGGAGTTTCTTTGTTTTCAAAGACGTGTTTTAGTTTGCCGAAAGCTGCCCAGCTCAACCCTATTCGCCTCGATATTTCCGCTTTCTGGTTTTCTTTCCCTAATTTAATCCCTGGATAGATTACGGTATCTTAATTTTCTAATATTCTTTTTACAATATTGCATTTTGGTGGGTAAGTTGATGGAATTTTTTAGATCAGAAAGCCTACTGATATTGCGCGGCAATGTCTAAAAAGAGTCAACACGAGTTAACAAAGTGAAACAGATAACAAAACAGTTAAACCGTCAATGGAAAAATCCCAAACAGTAGACGTAAGGGGACTACTGGAATATTATTTTACACATGCCAACATTTTGATTCATTAAAAATATGAGTAAGTACGTACGTGAGCCGTCAAAAATATTAGACACATTCAGTATTTAAAAAAATAGGTTCCATTATAAATAGAAATAAATAAAAAAAATCTAAAGGTCAGGTTTGATATATATGTATTTCTAAATAGTATTGCATTTGCGATTACACATATCAAAAAGTCTTTATGGTTCATAAATTATTTTAATTCACTCCTTATACTAGTATATTGGGTGATTCGGATAGTTCGGTCCCTTTTTTGTATAAAAATATCATTTATTTGAAAGGTAAAATAAATAAAAACACATCATTCAAAATATTTTCCATCGTTAGCCACTACTTTTCCCATCTTTCTGGCAATAGATGAATCCATCGTCGAAAAAACGCGTCATCTTTTGAGGTAATCCAGTCATCGACCCAATTATGAATTGAAGTGCTGCTCTTCTAAGGCATGCGTCATGGATCTGAACAAGTGGTAGTCCGATGGTGCCACGTCTGGTGAATAAGGCGGGTGCGGTATACCTAATCTCTCAACTCACATTCTGTAAATCGTTTTTGACCGCGGTTGCAATGTAAGGTCAAGCGTTGTGGTGTTAAAGGATCAGATTGCTGTGTTTGTTTCCCCATTTCCTTCGTTTTTCAGCCAGTGCCTGCTTTAAACTCAGTAGTTGTTATCGGTAGACTTCACCCGGTTTGAGGAGTTCATCTTCCAGAGCGATCTTTGTCGTCAACGCTAAAATCACCAGCTTCCAAGCGTCTATACCATTCTCTGCAAGATTTATCCGATGATTAATCGCCATAAACTTCCACAAGCATGCTTCTATTTACTATGAAAGTCGACATTTTAAGGAGCGATAAAACAAATTTAATGTTGTTGTGAGAATGACAAACATTTGCGAACTGAACTTAATTGACAGATGCCCAAGCTTGCTAAAAAAAAATGACCGCCAGATTTGAAGACTTGAAGCAGCCAGACCCCTCTGTATCTAAAATATTAATATAATAATAATATATAATAGAATAATAATATCTATTGTTAACTGCCTTCATATTATCCATACGAACATATTGCCAATATAAAAAATATGTTCATTTTAATGACATAATGATGATTGCCCATTAAAAATAGTTCCTGTTCTTCAGCCTTATTCCCACCACTACTGGATATAGGCCTCTTCCATTTTCCCCACTCGTCCCTGTTTTGTCCTTTCCGCATCCTGGTCATCCCAGCTATTCGGGATGTATCTTTAGGTGGCCCCCCGACACTCCTTTTCTTTGTCCATGACCTTCATTGGAGTTGGATTCAGGGTGTCCATCTTTTACTGCCCTGTCTGGCTATATTTACAACCTATTGCCACGTTAATTTAGCAGTACACCTCATGATGTCAGTAACTTTGTTTATTGGTTATATGGCAACAAAGTAGTCTACTTTAAAAAAAGGTAATTAGTTTAAATCTGGAACAAGTGGATGTAGCTGCTTATTTAGGAAGTATGTTTACAAAGGATGGGAGAGTGGAGAAGGATATTGAATGAAGGGTTGGGGCAGGCGACAGAGTAAACGGTGCACTTAAAGTTGTCATTGCAAACAAAAGCCTATCCAAAAAAGCTAAGATGGCAGTGCATAATGGTGTTCTTGTGCCGACCCTTATGTATGGAAGTGAAGCATGGAACTGGCAAAAGAAGGATGAAAGTAGAATAAATGCAGTAGAAATGAGATCTCTTAGACGAATGTGTAGTAAATATGTATATGTAATGCAAGTATCAAATGCAAGTATAAGAAGTGAATGCGGTGCGAATGAAAGTGTTATGAACAAAATAATGAAAGGGACGTTAAGATGGTTTAGACACATGGAAAGAATAAGTGAAGACAGAATGGTAAAGAATGTATATGTAAACGACGTTAACGGAGCAAAAAATAGAGGAAGGCCGAGGAAAACGTGGCACGATCAAATCAATCAAATATTAAATGTCGGTCTCGTGGGGAGTCTGAGAAATCGAAGATGAATGAATGTAGAGGAAGTGAGAGAAGTATTTCAGGACAGAACAGTGTGGCGGTCCATTCTTTCTGCCTTCCCCTCCGGGCGTGGCGTGATGGTTAGTTATTTAGTTAATTAGTTTATAAAAATTCAATAAAAAATAAAATTGAAAATGATTAATTAAAATTCATAAACAAAAAAAAATCGTTTGTTTCTGGTTCTACTGAAAAACTCACTATTTGAATTTGTATCAGTCTGCCTCTGAGGCACTGATATTATTATGGTTATCTGTAATGTTTATGGAAAATTACCACATATAATGTTGAGTTCCTACTTACCCCGACATTATCATTCTATGCACATTGATGACATGGTTCGAATTATATTTTTACGCGGTTTAGAAATAATAACATCCATAAGGTGGGGTATTTAAAAATAATAGTTTTTTTTAAGATCTAAATTGGACACTTCTTCTTCTTTTTGTCCTGTCACACCTCCGTGGTGCATAGCGCCTCAAGGAAGCTTCTCCACCCGACTCTATCGCATGCCTGATGCCTAACATCATCCCAAGTGAGATCTGCTGCCTTAACCTCGTCCTGCAGGGCTCTTCTCCAGGTGCCTCTAGGTCTGCCCCGCTTCCTCTTTCCCCCCATAGGGGACCAGTCTAGTACGCCCTGAGCATACTTAGACGATAGTAAACTTTCATCACCCGAAGAAAGATATACTCGTAAACTAACCAAAATTATTTCAAACTGAATTCCAGAATACGAGGCTAGAATTATTATTTGAAATCAAATAATAAAGTATTTTTGCACGAGATTTTTCTCGTTACGGGTAGGCCCGAAAATACATTATAAAGACAGCTTGTTTTTTTCATTTCAAGGAGTTTTATAATATTTATATATGACGCCCTTCTAAGGCATTATCAAATGTGCTATTTTTCTCAAAACATTTGATAATGTCTTAGAAGGGCGAAACATGTCATACATGAATATTATAATAAAACTACTTGAAAACTATCGTTTATTCATACATATTAATAATTTAATATGGAGTTTTACATCATTGTTCAAGAAACAATAAATATATGTTTTTTTTTCACATTTACATCGCCGGGAATCGAACCCGGGACATACGGTGTGGCGGTTATAGGTGTTGCCACTCTGCCACGAAGGTCGACGTGTGGTATGTATCCGTCGCGTTGTATAAAACAGAATAATCGTCAATGTTCATGACGCGTTCGTTTATCTAAAATTAGAACATGTGTAGATTAAAAGGAGATGTTTAGATTCCGACTGACGCTGCGACACACCCCCGGCATTCAGCAGAATGCATGACTTGTCTGATTAGAACATCATGCTGTATACCGTATCTGATCTGCAATTCGTATTATTATACTTATTTATATGGGTGTTAATTAACCATAACGACTATGGCGCATAACTGTTTGATTGAAATAATGGCGGTTCGTATAATCTTTATGAATGTTCCAGACGTTTAAAAAATGCTGAACATTTATTATTAGAATCTTTTTCTTTCTGTGTCCTGTCAGGTCTCCCCAACGTTGACTATCACCCTAGTGATGACCTGGGGAAAAATATCTAGAGTAGTATCCCCTGGCCTTCTCTGGAGGATTTTCTGTCGGGGTTACCTTCCCTTAGCTGGGTGTATCCAGTTTTATGGCGCTGGAAGCTCGCCATTCGTCCTCTCTATCTCCTATGGCACTAAGTAATATTTGCCATATTGCCCGGGGTTCGCGGGGTCTTTAAAAAGACCTCTCGTGGAGGCTAGAGAGTTGGACTTGATAGTAGCGTTGCTGTTGTAAATGCAACATGGCGCCTTACGACATTTTGTAGAGGCATATTTTCCAGCAAAACATACCCCATCGTAGCCCTACTACCCTTTTGAACCCCTTTATTAGAACAACTTTTTGAAAACATTGTATTTTCACAACACTTTTTCCCACCATTCACAAACATGTTTCAGGACACAGACTTCCCTTCTTCAGTATGAATCAATGAAAAATTATTAATTCATACACTGAAGAATGGAAGTCTGTGTCTCGAAATATGTTTGTGAAAAACACAAAAAAATATTCTGAAAATACAAAAAACTAACTTAACTAACTAACTTACCATCACGCTGTCTCCCCGGGGGGAAGGCAGAAATAATGGAACGCCACACTGTTCTGTCCTGACATACTTCTCTCGATTCCTCTACATTCATATATCTTGTCATGCACGCACTGCGATTTTTCCGACTCCTCACGTGACCGACATTCAATATTTGATTGATTTAATCGTGCCACGCTTTCCTCGGCCTTCCTCTATTTCTAGCTCCGTTCACGCCGTTTACATATACCTTCTTTACCATTCTGTCTTCACTCATTCTTTCCATGTGTCCAAACCCTCTTAATGACCCTTTCCTTATTTTGTTCATAACACTTTCATTCGCACCACATTCACTTCTTATACTTGCATTTGTCACTCTATCATATACAGATTTGCCACACATTCGTCTTAGAGATCTCATTTCTACTGCATTTATTCTACTTTCATCCTTCTTTTGCCAGTTATGCATAAGGGTTGGCACAAGAACACCATTGTGCACTGCCATCTTAGCTTTTTTGTCTAGAATATTTCCAAAAAGTTATTCTAATGTGAATCCGCAAGACAAAGTGTAAAACCTCTCATTAATATTAGATATACTCGTATTATAAATATTAAAATGAACTGGATACAAATAATTATAATATAATACGTATATATACAACAACAACAACACACCATCTCACCGTTTCTCCGCAGGGGTAGGCAGAAATAATTGACCGCCACACTACTCTATCCTGACACCAAGGATGTAAATATTCAAATTCAATATTTAATATTAATGAAAACGTCTGTTTTTCTAGAAGTTTCATTATAATTTATGGGAATTTTAAGTTTCGCCATTCATACATCGTGTCATGCACGCGCGTCGATTTCTCTGACTCCTCACATGGCCGACATTCAATATTTGATTTATTTGATCGTGACACGTTTTCCTCGGTCTTCCTCTATTTCTGGTTCCATTTACATCATTAACATATAATTTTTTTACCATTCTTTCTTTATTCATTATTTCCATATGTCCAAACAATCTTAATGATCCTTTCATTATTTTGTTCATGACACCATCATTCGCACCGCATTCACTTCTTATATTTTCATTCGACACTCCATCATATACAGAGTATTCACACATTCGTCTAAGAGATCTCATTTCTACTGCATTTATTCTACTTACATCTTTCTTTTGCCAGTTCCATGCTTCGCTTCCATATATAAGGGTCGGTAGAAGAACACCATTGTGCACTGTCATTCTAGATTTTTTAGATAGGTTTTTGGTGACGTTATCTTCGTAATAATATGAGTGCATTTAGAAAAAAACAACTCATACGATTTATAATGTTAATACTTTTATCCATAAGATCTCAATATTGAACCACGAAAAATTAAAGTTCAATGTGGAAATTCTGATCTTGATTCGTGAGTGTGTTTTGTTCAATGTCCACATTCGATATCTTATCTAGAAGGAATACACTTTATGCATTCATATCATCAGGCGAGGTGTTCAAAATGTAGCGTTTCCTAATCGCATGACTTTAGTCCGATACTCAATGGTCCAAACAGCTATTATTTGATACATCTAATAATGTTAATTATATAAATAAATACACGTGGACGCTCGTCGATTTTTCCGACTTCGAATGTAACCGTCTTTTAATAATTTATTAATTTGGTCATGTCATATACATATAATTACATATACATATAATGTCATATACATATAATTTATATATGTCATTAACACGCTATCAAATCTAGGGGTGACACATTATATTAATTCATTATCTGCGGGAAGGGTATAAATACCTCTTTCGAAGACTGCGTAAAGTGTTCGAAGTGTATTTTTACACACTTATAGTTGTATATTTTTAACACACTTTAAAGAATACATAAAAATAAAATTTATACTTGTAAATTGTACATAAATGAAATAGACAATATGTGCACCATCTAAAAACAACATTTTGTGTTAAATTATTTTTATTTTGTTATTTTATTTTATATCCTTGTATTTTATATTATTTATTTTGTGGATATTGGACTGTCGATGTGCGCGGGAAATGCCTATTGGTGGCGATGAGGTTCGCAACTTATCACACCGCGTCTCCCGCGGGGCGAAAAGCGAAGGATTGAGTGCCGCATCGGTTAAAGTGTGACAGTCCATTCTTTCTGCCTACCCTTTCGGGGAGACGGCGTGATGGTTAGTTAGTTAGTTATATACGAGTATATAATAGTTTAAAGACATATTATATTTTTATTATTTATATAATTTATTTGTTATTTGTTATTTTATTTTATATCATTGTATTTTATATAATTTGTTTTAGATTTATTTTGTAGGCATTGGAAGATCGAAGTATGCGCCGGAGATGCCTATTGGTGGCGATGAGGTTCGCAACCCATCACACCGCGTCTCCCGCGGGGGCGAAAAGAGAAGGATGGAGTGCCGCATTGATTAAAGTGTGGCAGTCTATTCTTTCTGCCTACCCTCTCGGGGAGACGGCGTGATGGTTAGTTAGTTAGTTAGTTAGTCATGTCATTCCTCGGTCTTCTTCGGCTTCTCTTTCCACTCACACTGCTTGTAAATAACTTTTTAACCACTCATCTCTCATCCATTCGTTCTATATGTCGAAACCAACTGAGGGGTTATTTTTTATAAGGATTAATTGTATCTCAATAGAGACGAAGATGTAAATTGTTTTTCTGGGAACAGAATGTGGTGGCCGAGGTGCTTATAGAACTTATGACCTGTCATTGGCTGGGTTGAGCGATCGCTTTATGTTTAACAACATACGACGCTAGTGTAGAGTGAACTATATTTAAAGATAAGCGCAGGATACTAGCATACGAGTATATACAAGTTCCAAAAAATTGTCAGATGTGGTGGTCATAAGAAGGGCGGAATGGAGAATGTTGTTAAACATAAAGCGATCGCTCAACCCAGCCAATGACAGGTCATATGTCCTCTAAGCGCCTCGGCCACAACATTCTGTTCCCAAAAAAAAAAACAATTTACATCATCGTCTCTATTGAGATACAATTAATCCTTATAAAAATAAATAAAAATATCTGCAATGGGTAAAATCCAGTATTTGTCTACAAGAATTTGTATACATTCAAAATGTTGAGGGATTATTTTTTATTTTACTTATGATGCAATCATCTGTCTTAGATACATTTCTTCCTTATTACGTCGTTCGGTATTCTATCATACATCGTTTTCCCGTACATTCTTCTCAGTGTTCTTATTTTAAAAAGTGAGCCTTTTTAATATAAAATCTGTTAGGAAATATAATAACCTTGTTCTTAATAAATTATCATTAAAATGCACATAAGAATAACGTTACGTAGTAAACAGAAATCTTTCATCATAAACCGCATCATTCGCTATTCAAATATTTAGAAAACAAATATTAGTTGTTCCAACTTGTGACGTAGTGACAGTTTTGAATAAATCACGTACCTGAAGTACTTACCTGCGGATAAATGGGTATATTTATGTATAATCACTAGCACACCTTTATTTCTTTGCGTGTGTATGTTTTATGTGTTGTATATGTGTCACCTGGTAATTTTCCACGATCGTTATACTTCATTCACAGAAACATTTATTAATACGAATATTTTATAAATATTTAAATATTAAATAATTATTTGCATGTATTTTTTTAAGAGTGTGTATTAGATACGAAAATACTTAAATTAATTATTTTATCAAATAATTAAAAATAGAAAGTTAAAATTATTTTTTGGTTGTGTGACGAGGAGAAACGTTTCGATGAACGGAGTATAGGTACATAGCAATTTCTTTACGTGTATGTATGCGATTCAGAGACGTTCGATAAATAGTTGAAAGAGCAAAAAACAAAATGATAGTAAATAAAAGTGTTTGTCTCAAAAATAATTATCCTAAAAAATGGAGATATTGTTTGTTTTAAAAAATATATTTTTATTACTTCTGACGAAAGTTAGTAAAAAGAGTATTTATTAATTTTATTTATGTATCTCGGGTCGGCAGGTACTTACTGCGGACGCCAACGTAGACACTGATGTCAAACACAGGACAAACACCGCCTGGCTCAAGTGGAGGTCTGGTGTTCTGTATGATCAAAAAATTCCAATTAGGACTAAGGGCAGAGTCTACAAGACTGCAGTGAGGCCCGCCATGCTATATGGAGCAGAGTGCTGGACCAACAAAAAAGTCCACGAACGTCGAGTCCACGCTGCCGAGATGAAAATGCTGAGATGGGCCGGAGGCGTCACAAGGCTGGACCACGTAAGGAACGAATACGTGAAGGGTAGCTTTAAGGTTGCCCCAATAACGGAAAAATTAAGAGAATCTCGACTCCGGTGGTACGGTCAAGTGATGCGAAGAGACAGCGAACACATTGTCCAAAAAGCCCTCAGCATTCCCACAAAACCAAAAAGAAGAGGCCGCCCAATGGCAACATGGTGGGCCAACATGGAAAAGGAGCTCCAACGCGAGAACCTGACAGTGGAAATGAGTCAAAATAGAATTTGAATAGAGTTTGGCGTTTTCGTACGAGGAGGACCGACCCCAGATGATGGGAAATGGCAAAGGGAAAGAAGAGACTAGCCGTCCCTAGCCATGCGCAGCTGTGGCTCATTCTGGTTAAATGGAAAATTGCCCCAAATGGTGGTTCAATGTTCCCCACCCATGACCATTCCTTGTCACCATTCCTCGGTATCCACCCATGACCTCGGCCCCTGCCCAAGGCTCCCCGACCCCTCCACGGTCCTCCCTACTCGAGTAGTCAAGTCCAAATGTCGGATCCAACTTACCACATCCTCCAAGAAACCCTTCTATCACCATCCAACAATATTCAACCTCAACATCCAATAAAAAAAATTCCAATAAATGGTGGAAGAATATCTTCCGGGCTATACTCCCGACAAGACGAACTCCAAACTAAAAACACGCGCGTATTCGAATGCAACGTTTTGTCAAAATTTTAACTCAATCGGTAAATAGTTTTCGGAGATTTAAGATTTTGAACACGAACATTAACATTTTTAATTATATAGATTTTATCGCCGCCCCTGTGGTTCTTTTCAACTTTCAACACAAATTTATGTCTGTCTGTATACATATACAGTTGCACCAACACACAGAGGATTTATGAAGAAAACGCCTAATAATTATACCATATCGGCGACTGTCTGGCAGGCTGCTGTTTTTTCATCATTTCCTTGTACAGGCTGATGTAAAAAATGCTTTTATATACATATTTTACATTTAATTTTTGTTAAGTCAAATTCCATCTAGCATATTCAGGTGTTATGTGCAAATTATGCAAAGCCACTTTTAAAACTACATTGTCAAATACATATTTAAAATAAAAGTAAATCGTCGAATCAAAATGGCTATTAGATGGTCGTACACACTATAAAATGGGATCCAGTTCTCTACAGGTTTTTTCTACTTATTTTAATTGGTTACATTACTTATTGATTCTTGCTATCTTAAGAGTGATAATATGTATTTAATTTATTTCTTTAGTTATTATGGGTGCAAAAGATTCTGGGGTCTAAGTTACTCAGCAGGAATACCAAACTTTTAACTATTATAAGACCGGTAGTTACCTACAGGTGAGACAGCCAGATTTTGAGAGTAAAATTCTGAAAAAAAAAATTGGACCTATGCTGGAGGATGGGACTTACAGAATCAAAAGAAATCTTGAACTTGAAGTACTGATTAACTAGAAAACAGTAGTGAGATTCTACTCGTCTCAACTCCTACGGTGGGATGGCCATGTAGAAAGAATGTCAGAGGGTAAAACGCCTAAAATTATATCCAGATGGATGCCCAAGAGGCCAAGAGAGAGACCAAGAGGCAGACCGAGAATAAGATGGGCGGATTGCGTGAATGAAGATTGGAAGAAAATGGAAACAGCTGGAATGGAGAGATTATTATAATAATTAGAGATATAATAATAATAATAATAATTAAAATTATAATAATGATGAATCTCTTAGACGAATGTGTGGAAACTCTGTGTATGATAGAGTGTCGAATGAAAATATGAGAAGTGAATGCGGTGCGAACGATGGTGTCATGAACAAAATAATGAAAGGATCATTAAGATGGTGTGGACATATGGAAAGAATGAATGAAGAAAGAATGGTAAAAAAATGTATGTTAACGATCTAAATGGAACCAGAAATAGAGGAGTACCGAGGAAAACGTGGCACGATCAAATAAATCAAATATTAAATGTCGGCCATGTGAGGAGTCAGAGAAATCGATTTGACTGACGCGCGTGCATGACACGATGTTAGAATGTTGAGGAAGCGAAAGAAATATGTCAGGAAAGAAAAGTGTGGCAGTCCATTCTTTCCGCCTACCCCTTAGTTAGTTAGTTAGTTAGAATTATAATAACAATTATATTTTTGCGGAATACCTAAAATCATTATAGCGCTAGCTAAATCAATGTATATTGTGTGGTGGTCCATCATATATGTCTACCGCTTATCCTTCCGGAAAAATAGCATCATGGTTGGTTGGTTAAAATATTTTACAAATAATATACAAATATATTATAGATTTTCAGCAAACGAATGAATTTTATTCATAAATTTGTATTTATTGTAAACGTGATCATTTTACAGTTGAAATACATTTCTTAAGATTATCGCGAAAGGCACGATGGCGCGATAAAGAAAATGATTCGCTATATTTATCGATACGCTAAGTGCCAAGTGGAGCGTTTACTATTTTTAATATCATATTTATCAATAGTTTATAGTTATTACACGAATAAAAATACTAAACAATATTGACAAGCATACAAAAAAACATTAATAGTATTTTTTAAGCGCTATTCGAAATGTTACAATTATGATATGACAATCTAATGATTTTACTGAAGTTCATTTAAAATAATAATGAAATAAAATTATTTTATTTTAATAACTAATTCCATTTTTTGTATTTATTTTGACAGCGCCCGGTTTCGCAAAGTTAGATGTCCAGGATCCTCCTGGATCAGGAGGCAAGCGTTCTGTCCCCTAAATAATATATAATAATCTTATTAGGGTTGTAAACAAGATTCTATAGATCAGGGGTGGTAAACAAGATTCTATTGATCGGGTGGTAAACAAGATTATATACAAAAACAATATTAAAATAATTATGTTATGTAAAAATTACTGAATTAAATTTTTGATGTTAATGTAATTTTAATTTTTTTTTTAAAGTATATTAGAATAACCGATTACAGATTATAGATAACATTACATACAAATATGTTTGAAAATTGATATATTTACTTTTAAAACTACTGAATTTAAAAACAATATTTTCTCTATCTTGGTCCGCTGGTTGGCCATCCCATTGGTTTCTCCGTCTTTTAGTATGTAACAAAATAAAGGCAAAAGTGGAATTAGTTATAAAAAACTTTTTTTTTATATTTTTAGCTTTTAACTGTTGTAAAAAAAATCATGATGAATTTATGATTGTTTTCATTTTCTTTAGACGATTATTAAACATAACCCACTGAAGCCTTGATTAATAAAAATAATGAAAATAAAAATCCTTCTGGTCCCAAGATGGCAGCGAACTGCTGAAACCGGTCGAAGACACAAATATTATTGTTTTTTTTCTAAATGTGCATTAGAAAAAAAAGGTTTTTATTATTTACCATTGACTTCTACCATAAAATTTCAAATAACATTTTTTTACCTAGATTATTCTTGTCTGTTAATCTGATACATTTGTTTTAAAAAGTTTTTGACACCTTTTTAGATTACATCATTGTATCAGTTATGGAATAAACATACCAATTGTATATGCCATTTCACGTCTTAGATATGAATACAAAAATAATAAAACTATCATAAAAAATACACATGATTACTTCAACACGAATGGAATTATTTAATGAAGGTGACATTATTTTTGTAAATATTTGCGTCGCAAAAAATGTAGTTTATTACTTGTTTTTACGAATCTAAACATGGCAATAAATATTCTAAAACGATCACATTTAGATCATTTTTATACGTAGTAAATATTATGTAACGTGTATTGTGAAAAATAAGATGCATCGGATCATAAGTCGTACCCCAATTTTTGGTTGAATTTAGACTAAAAAAGTGCGTATAATGAGTAGAAGTGAAGCATGGAACTGGCAAAAGGAGGATAATAGTAGAATACATGCATTAGAAAGAGATCTCTTAGACCAGAGGTTCCCAAATTTTTTTGTCTCGTAGACCCCCTGCCGATTTGTTCTATTTAATGTAGACTATTTTAATGAGCTAAAAAAATTGCTCGCTGCTAAATTCTACCCACTAACCGGAAGTCACTGTTAAAAAAAAGGAAGAAGATTTCGATATTTTTCGAATTTAGTTGAACCATCTCGCAGACCCCCATTTACATCCCCCAATTTTTTTCAAACTTTCGTAGACCCCTTGCAAGTTGTCGTGGACCCCTGGGGGGGTCTATATAGACCACTTTGGGAATCACTGTCTTTAACGAATGTATGCCGTAGATTGTCAAATACAAATATTATAAGTGAATACATGGCGAATGATAGTGTTATGAACAAAATGGTGAAATGCTCACAAAGATAGTTTGGACACATGGAAAGAATGAACGAAGAAAGAATGGTGAAGGAGTATGTTAACGATGTACCATAAATGGATCAAACAATAGCGAAGAACGAGGAAAACGTGCCACGCTTCAATCAATCAATTATTAAATTTCGTCCATAAAGGAGTCGAAAAAATCGATGTGCGCGCATGACACATCTATGAATGTAGAAGAACGAAAGAAGTATGTCGAAAAAAAAAACAGTGTGGCAGTACATTTTTCTGTCTACTATCTACATACTATATCGTTTTACTAAGAAGATTAAAAAAATTATAATTTAAAAAATCTAGGCTCGAATATTTTTTTTATAATAAATGTGTTAATATATAATAAATAATAGTAATATAGGAATATTTTTCGGGGTGAAACCGTGTTCCCTCCACCAACGTTTCGGAGGCCCTTGCGGCCTCCATCATCAGGGTGTTAAATTTTTATTGTATCTCAATAGAGACGAAGAAACAAACTGGAAACTGAACATGGATGATCAAGGTGTTTACAGGACTTATGACCTGTCATTGGTTGGGTTAAGCGCACGCTTTATGTAATTACAACATTCCCCATTCCACCATTGTTATTATGATCATGCAAGATATGAAAAAAAAAATGTATATATACTCCAAATTCATACTTATTTTCACGTGTCAGTTCCACCCCGAAAAATATTCCTATATATGTTAACCGTGGAAATTTAAGTTCTTACTTGACGAGCCTCTATGGGGAGGATATCTTCAATTCTTTGGCGTATAAAATAGGAGTGTTTACTCCAGGCGACTTCTATACAGTGCGCTAGGAGGCGGTAGCCTCTTCGCATTGTGTTAATAAAGTAGTTGGCTAAATGCTAAACAATCATTCTTCACAGATGCCGCTGGTAGGTGGATTGTATAGATTAATCTTAAACAATTAATTAGTACAATCAAATCTACATAGATGGCTAGCTGGAACTGACATGTGAAAATAAGTATGGATTTGGAGTATATATACAACTTCCAAAAAAAAAAAAAAAAATGTATCTTGCATGATCATAATAACAATGGTGGAATGGGGAATGTTGTAATTACATAAAGCGTGCGCTTAACCCAACCAATGACAGGTCATAAGTCCTGTAAACACCTTGATCATCCATGTTCAGTTTACAGTTTGTTTCTTCGTCTCTATTGAGATACAATAAAAATTTAACACCCTGATGATGGAGGCCGCAAGGGCCTCCGAAACGTTGGTGGAGGGAACACGGTTTCACCCCGAAAAATATTC